>OZ020612.1:39878363-42278363 GCA_963971575.1 Liopterus haemorrhoidalis | reverse complement strand
AAAAATGTAAGGTGTTTTTGACGGTACCGGGGAACGAACCCTGGCCCGCCGCTCAGTAGTCCACACACTAACTAGCCACGACCGTTCTCAACGTAGTCCGAGGAAAGGATACAAACACGTGATACTACAGACACTTAAAAATGCAAACTTAAGCTGCCATAATTGGGAAGAATTGGCGAAAAACCGGAATATATGGAGAAGAAGTACATGGGAGGCATTATCCATATATGAAAATCAAAGACAGCTAGCCGTATGAGCCAAAGCAATAGCGAGGTAACAGTAAACATCGGAAAACAACAGCACTGCCGTGCTAACATGCCTTATTTGTGACAGACGTTTTACGACCAAAATAGGTCTCTTTGGTCACCTTAGAGCTCATGAAAGACACAACACACTATAAAATAAAAAAACATATATTTATTGTGACTCCTATAGTCGAAATCGACGAAGGATTATTATTTTGGAGGTGAGAATCTTTTTTTTGCTTATCACTTGTATTTTGGAGATAAAGACCTTTTTTTTGTTCATCACTTTTATTTTTGGGAGGTAAGCAAACTTGAATATTGAATAAAATGTACTGTATTTAAATATTTTTTTTTCAATCTTAGGCTTTACCTCAACTGAAATCTGGTCTCCCTGGTTGTAAAGTGGGCAGAAAAAATTAAATGATTGGGAAATTACTTTGTTGTAACGGATGCAAAAAAAAGGCTACTTCGTATATTAATCGAGGCAATTTTAATCTTCACAAAGTGAGTTAGTAAAAAAGACAGAAAGAAAGATGTTCAACAAAAAATTCTTAGATAATTAAAAACAATAGATTGCGCAGTTTGGTAAATTAGTATTTAATAAAACTCCATAAGGCTAAAAAGTTTTGGAAATGAAAATATCTGTGCCAGGGGGAAGACTCACTTGAAGATCTCACATCTTGGGAATCTTCCAAGATAGAGGTAGATATTGTTTGGTAAAACATGTCGTCATTATTCATCATTGCCTAGATTGGGCATTGCCTTCCGTAAGAATTCACTGCTATTCTCTCTTTGACTGAGCAAGCATTAACTAATTGGAATTACTTGTATACATGGGTTTATAGTTTTTCCTATACCACAACTAATATATTAAGATGTTGTTCAAAATTTAGATTTAAAGTGCTATTAAACACACTAGATAAAGCAACAGCTGCGCCAATTAGAGATAATGTAGATTTAGTAGAAATGAATATCTCTGTTTCACAAGCTACATTTGGCATATAATCTAATTTGTTCTTAAACGAGGATATGGAGCTAAATGCATTGCAGAATTATATTGTAGGATTCTAGTGAAATTCTGAATTCTACAATTTCACGCACATGTAACCAAAATAATTGTCTTGTAATATGCCATCCATTTCTAAATCAGAATATATGTTGCCGTTACACTAACCGGATATTCTAAATTTGTTTAGCGTCAAATGAAGATTTTAAGTTCATACATGCTAGCTACTCAACAACCGTGGATCAGTTATACCACAATTTTCAAAAGGGGACAATAATTTTTAGCCTTCAGCGTAAAGCTGTCAGAATTATCGCCGACGCTATTTTACAAGTCTCAAAATAATGACCTTACTAGCATTATTCATTTATAATTGCGTCTTACTAATACATAAGAATTTGAGCAAATTCACTACTCTTGGAGACTCGCATGAGTACAATACTCGCTCAAAAAACGATATCCGTTCTCAGTACCTTCGCTTGAACAAATCCAGATTTGCTCAAATTATTATTGTATAAAATGTTTCAAAGTATTGCCCGAGGAGATTAAACAACTATCATGTAGAGAATTTTCAAATATCGTTAAGGACATTTTGTTGAAAAATCCCATTTATGATTTTAATAAATTTGAAAACATGTGAAACCTTATGCACCTAATAATGACTGACTAAAAACAATAGATGTATATGTAATTTGGTCAATAAATTATTATTATTATTACTATTATTAAAATAAATTCGAAAATTGAATATTGCTACACTTTCAATGCTCTGCAACACGAATAATTCGACCACATTGCTAGACTTTCATCGTTATCCTTTAGCCGTTCGAAGCTACTGCTGGATATAGGCCTCCCTTAAAATTTTCCAAATTTCTCTATTCTTCTTGTAGCCAGCTCGTTGACATACGCTTTAGGCCAACAGTCAAGCGAGTGGACCGTCTTTCTCGACTACGTTTATCTGCCCGTGGTCGCTTCTGGAGAATCCTCTGGGTCCATTTGTCGTCTATTCTTCTAACTAGATGGCCTGCCCTATTCCATTTCATGATAGCCATTTTAATAAGAATGTCGGTTAGTTTCGTCCATTGACGAATTTCAGCATTTGGTGTTTTGTTCCTCAGCGTTATACTGAGCATAGCTCGTTCCATAACCATTTGGGTTGCAGCTTTCTAGTAGAAGCTTTAGTTGGTGTTAGGGTTTCTGCCTCGTAGGTTAAGGCGAGCACATTGGGAAATTATTTTTAAAAATGTTTCGTAGTTTACCAAATGCTGCCCATCCTTGGGATACGTTTAATTGTCTCTGTCAATTCGTGTTTGGTCTCCAAGATACTTGTAAGCATCTACCATACATGTTCAATATTGATGCTTAAGTGCGAAATAAATGTGCGAAACCTACAGGAAAATATCACTAGGATAGGCCGCCTTTGGTAAATTACGAAACATTTTAAAAAATGATATTCCAATGTGCTTTAAAATAAATCTTTCAATCTATATATTATGCCAGTCTTAACCTAAGGAGCGGAAATCTTAAAACTGACTAAAGCTTCTGCTAGAAAGCTGTAAGCAACGCAAAGAGCCATGGAATGAGCTATACTCGGTATAACGCTGAGGGATAAAATATCAAATCCTTAAATTCATCAACTGACGAAACTAACCAACATTCTGCTAAAATCAGCTGTAATTAAATGGAAATGGACAGGTCGTCTAGCTAGAACAATAGACGACAGATGGACTAAACGGATTCTCGAGCGGAAACCATGGGCAGATAAACGTAGCCGAGGAGGACCGTACACTCGCTGGACTGATGACCTAAAGCGTATATGTCAGAACTGGCTACAAGAAACTCAAGACTGAAAAAATTGGAAATTTTTTAGGAAGGGCGATATCCAATAATGGATTCAAACAGCTAAAGGATGATGATGACTGAGAACGATCTACAAATATATTTGAAGCAATCGCTTATATATTAGGTTGGTGCATAGTTATCAGGCGTTTTTGGAGTTGTATTTTTTGTTAATAAAAATTGTTGTTTAGTTTTCTTTTTTTAAATAATAATATTATTTTATTTTCAGGTTATAAAAATCCGTGTCGATAATCATACGCATATTCGTCATATTATGCTTTACCACTTCGGAAAAGGATGAAAAGCAGCGCAGTTATTTCGCGATCTCAACGAGCTTTTTGGCGAAGGAACAATCAGCGAAAGTCGATGCAGGGAATGGTTTGCCCGTTTCAAATCTGGAGACACTAGCTTGGAAGATAAGCTAGGTCAACCATCAGATTTCGACAAGCAGGCACTTTTGCAGCCGCGGAAAAGGACGAAAGCTTGACAACTCGAAAGCTCGCTAAAGTCTTCAATGTGGACCATTCAACCATCTTTCTTCGTCTCGAAAAGTTTGGAAAGGTATGGAAAGTGGCTGGATGGGTCCCACACGAACTCTCCGACAACAATAAAGCCGAAAGTGTCCGAATTTTTACTGATTTGCTGCAACGAAACCAGTAAAATGACTGATAATGATGCATCAACCCAATAGAAACGACTTCTACAGAGTGATTATTTAATGGCGAGACAACGTCACCGAATTTTACGTGCCTCCTAGCAGAAATACTGGTGAATACTATGACTATAATAACCTTGAAGAGATATAATAACCTGGATGCGCATGCGCGCATAATCGCCTGCTACGATGTGTATGAAACAGCAAATTATTAAAACTTCCAGTGACGTCGTCTCGCCATTAAATAATCACTCCGTATTCACCTAACTTGACATGATACTAATCAAGTACTTGATCAAGAGACTAAACCGAATGGGTTACATGATGCAATTAACTACATTTTTAATAATTTGATTACTTTACACGTGTAGATATGGAATTAATGTGCATTAGCACAGCATTCGCAATCCCATCTTTGGTGATTATGGTACCCATTAAATCACTTCTATCACATTTTCTCTTGAATGTTTGGTGATATTCACAATCGTACCGATCCACAATTCTTCTACGGTGCTTGTTTTGTCCAAGTATTTTTCTTTCCTCTCAATTATTACTAAATAGTATAATAAAGGAAAATGGACTATAAATAAGATAGTAATCAAATTCTAAATAAAAATTATTGGAAAATTTTCCTTTCGCTTGTAGTTACATTTTTAAAAGGATATAAAATTTAAGTGCCTCAGAAAATATGCAAAGTAGTCAATAAATCCAAGTATTTATTATTCCATGAACGAAAAAGTCAGTTTAAAATTAAAGTGCTTGCTAAAGAAAACTCTTTTATAGCGAACTTTTGTATTTAATAGGAGAAAGTTACTTTTAAACTTTCTAAAATAGATTTTCAATTAATTAATTTAAAAACGTCCTCTGAACAAGCTTGAAGCTATAATGGTTGTATAAGTTACATTCGCAAGATACCATTTTAAGAAATTTTACTTTAAAATACTTTTTTAACTTGCTTATTTTTGTTAGGAAATTATCATAGGGAAGTGGTACTCAACCTTTTTAGGGTGAACATTGATCTTATTTATAAAAAAAGTGATGAGGGTGATGTGTGTGTCGTTCGTTTCTTCCGTTAAGATGTGTAGCAGCAAGTTAAACGACATCTGATCCGGAAGGATTTGCCCTATTTCTTAGGGGTATTTTTATATAAAATACCCCTAAGTCGCTCGGCCAGCGGAGTGGCCGAGCGCATTAAGTCGTGCGGTTTTAGACTGTTAGAAACAGGCGTGACTTGGCGGCCGGTGGTTCGAGCCTGCTTCGTTGGTGATATTATTCGGGCGAGAATAATATGTTTACATTACTCTCATTTTCACAATCATTCACCCCTCATCCAGGTGTAGGAGCTCGCCCCCTGGCATCGGCGATTAGCCTCGTTGCAGAAATAAAGGCCGATGTAAAATAAATAATATAATAATAATAATAATAATATCATTTTGGGGGGTCTAGAATATATTTAATTAATGAAAAACATATATATTTTGGACAATTTGTCTAGGATTTTTTAATGTGTGCCCAATCACATACGATATGCAGTAATAAGAGAATAATTTCACCCGTCGTGGGATCGGCGATTAGCCTCGTTGTAGAAATAGGCCGATGTAAAATAAATAAATAATAATCACCCGCCACGTGAATAATTTTCAGTGCAAAATGATAATAATAAACCGTAAATGTGTTTTTTTAAAAGCGAAATTCGATTTTATATAATTAAATTTAATTTTTCAAACGATCGGATATCTATATAATGCAAGTTAAGTGCTACAAATATTTCAAGGTCACAACTATAAAATTTTTGTATGTCAAATTGTCAAACTGCTATGACATTTTTCATTTGAATTGTCTCTTATGGAGTGAAAATGTGTAACTTTTCGTTTGCGCTTAGCACTATAGCCAATTTTGTAAAAAAAATATAATTTTTTTCCTAAAAAATTTAAAGCTATTTTCCTAAAAAAAAAAAAAATGTTAGTATAAGCTGTTCACGTTTGTAAGGACAAACTAGATCTGGTTATTCTGGTTACTTTTATAGTGTATTACTGACTTTAAATGACATTTAAAAAAATTCCCTGCGCTGTAAATCAGACTTCAAATTTGTTTGGTTATGATCCTTATAATTAAGATATCATTTTTATTGACATATGTCAAATTGACATTTTTTATCATTTTTTAATACCAACATGACATACAATTTCAAAGGTGCAAACAATTGAAATCAAAATTTCCTCTTAGTTTGTTCTTACAAAAGTTAACGTTAGTTAAAGTTAGTTAAAGTTAGGCAACACAATAAAAATTGTTTTCTTTGAAGAAATCGTTAGTCCAAAATTTTATATTTGACTGTCAATGTTTGACTGTCATTCAAGAAAGGACAAATAAGGGCATCTTAGATTTTTACCATCCTAAGAAAAAATGGAAGAAATTTGGACTAAATATTAATAAGTCCAGATTTTCTGTTATACATGTCTATATAATGTGTAGCGCTTACAAATTAAAAACTGTCGCAAATTTTTACTCCCATTTTAATAAAATGAAAATGTATTGTGCTTAAATTATCCTATTCGCTCTGTGCAAATTGACAGCTTAATACTACTGTCATCACTCGTATTTTCCTAGATCACAGAGCCGCCACGGGTAATGTCACTTCTCAGTAGTATTGGTCACTATCATTTCACCATGAAAATCTCACTTAGTAGCAGTAATAAATATTTCATATGATGTTTCGCATTGATTTCTTTTAATTTATAGGATTATTCTGAACAAAATAGGTTAATTCAAAAGCAGCATTCAGAGCTCTTAAATCAATAGCTTATGCACTGTATCTTATAGACTGTTTACTGTCACTAGAATTTGTCATATGCTAAAACGTGAAACCGGTCATACCTCTAAATTCAATACGTTTTTCGTTGTGGATAATGAATAATTTTCTTAACTTATAGCTAGTGAGATGTTTTAATGAGACATACATATAAACACATTGGCTATCGCATTCTATCAGTGACACCATAGTTATCATATGCCTTATATTTGTTTTATTTACTTTTCTGTCTAATCTGTTTGCACAGTTTGGAAAACTGCTCTAATCTATTATACATATGACCATGGGCACCCATAGTAAGGGGCAAAACAGGGCACTGGCCTCGCTCTGAATTTTCCATTTTTAAGTGTTAAACACATTGGCTATCGCATTCTATCAGTTACACCGTAGTTATCGTATGCCTTTACATAACCTAACATAATGTCATCATTAACAAATCTTGCTCAAAATTACAAAGACGGATAGTAAATATGATCAATTTAGTTAATTAGGTTAGGTTTAGTTAGTTAAAATCTAAGACAACAGAATTATAAAAACGATAATACATAAAATTAATTTTACGAAGTATTACAGTTGGTTGGTAAACACACAGATGTCGGACTATTCGTAACACAATAATTTCTAACTAGCTGTGAACATAAAGCTGCATTCAGAGCTCAGTAAATTAACACGCTGTGCGTTATGGATAGTTTTTAAACGAGTGCAATTGGTATGATCGGACAAGCTCGTACTATATCGCTCAACAGTAGTATAGCAACGACAAAGCACGAGCATGTCCGATCATACCAAATGACCTCGTTTAAAATTTATCCATAGCGTACAACGTGTTGATTTACAGAGCTCTTAATGCAGCTTAAGCCTTGCTGTGAACGGTGCTTAGAACGTTAAAACAATCTATAGAAACGAGCATATAAAGAGCTCTGAATGCGGCTTTATACTCTCTAAAACTTCAAGGTCAAAATATGACCTATCCTTATCCTAACACGGGCCATCTAGTAAAATTTGCAACATAATAGCTATGCTAAAGTAAACAAATCACAATAACCCTATTAATTTGTTTTGATGAAGATCAGGTGATATCGACGGATACATTCAACCATGCTATGGCCGAAATTTGAACCTAGAACCTTTGACATGTGGAGCTCAGTCCACCTTTACGCTGTCTAGTACTGTGGGTTGCAACATAATAAATTTTACATTATTTTTGTCAATGTACATTTATGTATATTTGTTCTCAATATTTTTGTTTGACCTATATAATTTAATATTTTATATTGATTGGACTGTTCAGTTTATTTTTCTTTATTTTAAAGTCTTGTCTCAACTACCTTAGAATAAAATACTTAAATTGTGTATCTTTCCGCCAGTTTCCTCCCTTAAAGGGAGATGTATCAGTCTGGAGATACAGAGTCTGCGTTTTAAACCGACTGAACTCGTAATCTGAAAATGATCTATGATGATCAATAGGACTCTTAAATTGTAGACGATAGGTTAAATTGGTTAGTAAATAGAAGTAAAAAAGAAGGTTTTGAAATATAATGTTTCTTAAAGTTTCAGACGACACTTTTTTTGTGCAAACATTGTGATGAAAGATAAGAAGTTTTGGATGATTTAGTTTATGTCTGCTATCTCTGATTCAAATAATACCTACAATAGCAGCCGAGACCAAAGTTTCAAAACCTTTTTGTCCAGTGATCCATTATAATCTTCACTAGGTGTTACGAAGGACTTTAAGGGTTATATACGAAGGTCACTCTGGAAATTTGTTAAAAGTGGTGAAAATAAATTTTTAATAATAACATTTTTTTCAAAGTCATCTCCATTAATTTCTCTACAACGATTAATTAGCACAAACCAAGTTTTCAATAGAATTTTCCATTTTTCTTGGACATATTTCTTATTTCCTCATGTGCTCTTATTCCTTTTGCGACTATTTTCAAAATATGTAAGATCAGCATTATATTCGATGTTGGTCAGTTTTTTTTTTACTCTAATCCAGAGTTTCCCAAACTTTTTGTGCCGCGGAGCACATTTCGCGAGAAAAATTCGTCGTGGAGCACTATCGATACTATATATAGTGGCGTACGCAGAAAAATACTTCGGGGGGGGGGCTTATTTTTCTGCAAGTAAGTACTTAATCAAAATACTTTCTAACACAGAAAATATTTACCAGAACCATGAAAACATTACATATACAAAATAAATACTTAATAAGTATTATTAAGTATTATTACTATAATAAAAATAACGTAAAAATATATGTTTTTTTAATCAGCTGTGGTAACCACACAACTGACCGCCAAAAATCTTCCATTTCTAGATGATCGCTTTTTACTAAAAGTTGATTAACTGATGCCATTGATGTGAGAAGCTTAAAAATGAAGTTTAATAAAAATCCATTAAGCCAAATCTGCTTACATGTGTCCAAGGACCATGTAAATGTACAAATAGACCGACAGACATCATTCTAAAAATAGTAAAAACATTATGTAGGAACCTCAATCCGTGGACATACATCGAAATTTAAAAATGTTATAATCGGTATGAGCACAATATTTCCCTTATATGTATATGTATGTAGCGGTAAAAACATAACTAGAATTGGGGAAAAAAAAAGTTTTTCAAAATACAAAGAAGAAAATACCGATAAAAAACGATTGAAATACTATATTTACAATATATGAACATACTTGTCGTCTACTGGACGTTCTGAGACGGAGACTGTGGCACCTTTATTTAACGATCCGTACTATAGCCAGCGATCCATCGAAAAATAATCGCAGCAAGAACAAATAAATAGCACTGCACTGCTATAACTAACTGACTTTTTGTTTGAATTAAAGAGATCTAAAGAATTTAATTCATATTCCAATTGCATGAAATGTCACCAGATCCAAAATCTATTATTTGGCAAATTTTAAGAAATTTGTACTGCATTATATGCGTTTCTGTAATATAGTAGCCCTGTAATAGAACAGTCACTCAGTTATATATTTGTATTTCATAATGGTTAAAACTTTTCAATGACCTGTTGAACTATTGAGATTCGAGCGTCTTTATTTACATTTATTGGGGGTAGTAAAATAATATTGTACTAGCTTTTGTTATCTTTAGTAGCGTATCATTTCTGAGTGACACGTTTGTTTTGAAAAAAAAAAAAAATCAAATCAAACATTATTTTCACATCTGATCATATTTATTTTATTTACTTTTCTGTTTAATCTGCTCGCGGAGCACCAAGTGCTCAGCGGAGCACAGTTTGGGAAACTGCTCTAATCTATTATGCATATGACCATGGGCAGCCATAGTAAGGGGCAAAACGGGGCACTTGCCTCGCTCTGAATTTTCCATTTTTAAGTGTTTTATTCCAAACTCTTAAGCTGCGTTCAGAGCTCTTAAATTAGTCGACTATAGACTTGTGCACTGTTGATTGTCACTGAAAGTTTGTCATATGGTAACGCGAGCAACCGTTCAGAGCTCTAAATTTAATACGTTATACGTTGTCAATTGTCGATAATTTTCCAAACTTATAGTCGGGTTGTTTTGATGAGACATACATATAAACACACATTGGCTACCACAGCCTACATTATAAAGAACGGTTAGATTGTATGCCTTTACATAACCTAACAAAATGTCATCGCGCCGATTACAATTCTTGCTCAGTCCACGTCATTTTTTGTTTTTAATTCATTCATCTGGAGACCCTTATTTCTTGCTGATAGTTCTAATTGTTCTACTATTTCTCTAATTGTGTTTCCAATTCTTGTTAAAACAACAATATCATCAGCAAATGTCAAATACTGGCATTCTGTGGTACATTTTGTTAATTTATATTAAGTGAAAATTTATGTTTCTGGAAATGGAGGAAGGATAGTTAACTTTTGTCCACGCCACGTATATATTCCAATAGTTTATCGAAATACACCAGTTACTCATTATAATTAATGGCTGGATCAGCAGGGTATGGAGTTTTAATTGCATACTATAAAACCATTTTAATGAACTGTAGAATATGAGATTAAGGGTCGTGTGAACAAAAATCAATAGATATTCCGATAGTATAACCTATTTTATTAAAAATGTCAAGGTTTTAAAATGAAGTAGAGATGTACAAAATTTATTAACATCATTCCCAAAGGCAATACAGCCGTTGGTTAGCCTTGACCCTCTGAACAATTTTCTTCAGATTTCTTATCTTTATGCACAAAGTTGTTAAATGAAGTACTTGATAAAGGTTTAAAACTATTCGTCATGTTAAGTTTGTTTTTGAAGTTAACCATTTTCAAAGTTTTAAACCTGCGTTAAAAATATCTAATTGTCTCTTTAACATTAAAGATTCCATCAACCCCCATTTTAAGTCTGCAGTCTATAAGATGATTTGTGAGTGCAATAGCATATATACAGGATGTTTGTTTGAAACGGGGCACCCCGAAAATCTCCTTTATTTGTAAAGATACAAAAAATCTTCAGAACAAAAGTTAAACTAGACAAAAAGGCCCATCTAAAGGTTACTATAAGAATTCTGAGGCACTAGTTTCACCGAAAATGATGTCAACTTTTGATCTACCATAGGAAATCTATAATTTTATATTTTTCCCTAAAAGTACATTAAATTAGCTTTACAATGACACCAAAAAATCATATTTTTATGTTTCAAAATGGCGACCAATTATTTTCAAAATAATAATCAACATAAGTGTTACGAAGTTGAACGTAGCAAGCTTTGAAAACAATAAAAAAAGAAACAAAATATCTCTAAAATAAACTATTTGTCTATTTAGAAAAAAAAAAACTATTACCTTTTACAATTATTTTACAAAAAAAAAAAAAAATTACAAATGTTCGATGAAACCACCATTATTGTCCACACATTTTCTCATTCTTAATATAAACTCTTCCATCGCCCTTATAAGAGTACACTCTTGGATATCCCGGATTTCACTTCTAACCCATTCTTCTAAATCTTCTATCGTCGTTGGTGTTGTCCGATACACTCTATCTTTTAAATATCCCCAAACGAAAAAAGGCGTGATATCCGGCGATCGTGCAGGCCAGGGATTAAGTAAATGTGTTCCAATCCATTTATCTGGGTATTGGCCATTTAAATAGGCACACACGTTTCTAGCGTTATGAGCTGGTGCTCCATCTTGTTGGAACCACATTCCTATCCTATCAGCAAGTGGTACATCATCCAACAAATCCTCCACTTCATTTTGTAAAAAATTTAAATACCTGTTAGCTCTAAGGCTGCCATGGTAAATAATTGGGCTTACAATTTTTGTCCCTAGAATTCCCAGCCAAACATTGAAACCAAACCTGTGTTGAAATCTGGAAGATCTTAATTCCCTGGGATTTTCCGTCGACCAATGTCTTACATTATTATTCCTATTGAATAAACCATTTCTGGTAAAATTGGATTCGTCCGAAAACATTATTTTATAATGGAAGCGATTATCATTTTCCCACATACCCAAAAACCAATTACAAAAGTTCAGTCGGCGATCTTCATCATTTGCGTGGATAAATTGGCTTACATGCGGTTTATAAGGCTTAAACATATGTTTTTTTAAATCCTTCCAGGCTTTACATTGTGAAACACCGCATTCTTTTGCAATCTCCCGCACCGACACTTCCGAATCGTAGTGGACGTAAGCCAATATTTAATCAAAATTCATACATACGGGTCGTGCCCAAATTGTACATAGCTACATATAAATATAGCACACATATACACATACATATCATGTAAAAAGTGCTGCATAAAGAAAGAACAATACAATATAAAAATAATAGAAATATAAATAAGTAAGTATAATGAAATAAAATATATAATATAATAAATATTGATAAAATTTAAAAATTAAAAAATTGTCAAGTTAAAAAATCATAAAATCATGCAGAAGGATCCGGTGGACAAAGTTGGTTGTAAACCGATCTTTTGAAGTTGGAGTAAGACAAGTTAAATATATCGCTTCCGTTGGCCACTTCATTATAGTACCTGCACATTCTATCCAGGCTCGTGTTTTGGCCGTAAGAAGTCCTGTGCTGGGAGGTATAGAACAAGTCACAGGATCTGGTGGTGTAAGCACGAGCGCGAAATGATATCCTAGATAGTATGCTGGGTGTGTCAACAGTACCATTTATAATTTTATGTAGCAGACAAAGATCATATACCTTTCGCCTCGTGGATAGTGTTTGGAAGTTTAATACACTTAGCCGATCGCTTCGTCATTTCTATTCGTTCTATTTCATTCTTTCTTCGTCATTTTCTACATGGTTTGCTCCTTCTGGACGTCGTTTTTTAATTTCGAAAGAACCTCTCTGGCTTAATTTGGTCAATAATTTGGCAAAATACTGCCTTCTCGGCTGAGCTCTATCAGGATACCTTTCCTGATAGAGTCGTTGGGCCCTAACCGCATTTCTTTGGCACTCTCCGTATATCAGAACCATATCGGTCATCTCTTCGTTGGTATATCGTACATAAACCATAATTAGGTACAAATAACGACTTACTACCAATTAATACATTTTTTTTTTCAAACAAAAATAAGCAAAATAAACTATTAAACTCTTGTTATTTATAAAACATTTAATTGAAAAATTAAAATTTAAGTTATTTCATGTTATTTCCTATAATAACTAGTTATAACAGTTTATTTTAGAGATATTTTGTTTTTTTTTTATTGTTTTCAAAGCTTGCTACGTTCAACTTTGTAAAACTTATGTTGATTATTATTTTGTAAATAAATGGTCGCCATTTTGAAATGGTTAACATAAAAATATGACTTTTTGGTGTCATTGTAAATCTAATTTAATGTACTTTTAGGAAAAAATATAAAATTATCGATTCCCTATGCTAGATCAAAAGTTGACATCATTTCCGGTGAAACCGGAAGTGCCCCAGAATTCTTATAGTAACCTTTAGATGGGCCTTTTTGTCTAGTTTAACTTTTGTTCTGAAGATTTTTTGTATCTTTACAAATGAAGGAGATTTTCGGGGTGCCCAAGGTATTTTCAAGATAGAGGGAACACGATTTTTCTCGAAAAGGCAACGTGTGAGCAAGTTGGGAAAAATTTTGAACTAAAATTTATACAAAACATTAAATGGTAGTATTGAAATTTTCCGGAAGTACAGGATATTAAGGAAAGTTTCGAATTATTATATGGGAACGTATATCATATTGAGTATCTTTGGATAGAGCTTTTCAAAAGAAACAACTTTTACTTAAACATTTTTTCAGTATCTTTTACGGTTGATAAACTATAATATACCATATATGACGATTATATTCCCTATAACGACTTGAAAGTAAAGTACTTTTATTTACAAGTATTCAAAGTGCCTTATATTTTGAGTTAAACACATTCGCAACCTTATTTTTCAGTTATCTGTAGCTCGGAGAGTAATAAAAAAATAAAATAAAAAATATTGCATTTACTTAAAGAAGCCGTACCTACTTCAAAGTACAACTTGAATTTTGATTGCTTTTGATCATTTTGTTTAGCAAAAGCCCATTTTACTCATTATAAAGTTAGCTAGTGACAACGTTTGAAATAGCCCGTAGCTTAAATTAGTTGTCAAAATAAGTAATAGAATAATAAATAAAATATTTATTTTATTTATGTTATGAAAGGTATATTTTTCTGAATATAAATACATGACTCGTATTTATAAATATGAATAAAATTTATATCTTGCAAGATTGAGCGCATTGCTATTATACTTTCATGTTTCGATCTTGTATGACTTCGCGGCCCCGGCTGAGAAACGCTGGTATAGACAATAACGATCTCTCGGAAAATTTGTGAATTTCTCGCTCAAACTTCCATTTCAGCCTTACCTCTATCATCCTTCTGCTTATGTGTGTGTGAGATTTTCGGGGTGCCCCGTTTCAAACAAGGGTGTTTGTTTGAAACGGGACACCCGTGTATCGGTTAAACATGTAGAAATGTCAATATTAGATTAAATGAACATATTAAAGCCTTTAATTCTAATCTTGACCATTCTACTTTTAGTGGCCATCTTAAAGAGTGTAAATATATTTCTAGCGGTCATTCTGTTGATGTAAATTATTTAAAACTATTACAGTATGTAAATAAGAGGTATAAACTTTATCTGTTTAAATCTCTTGAAATTTTCAAATATCTGAGACAGGTCCGGTCCTCAATGAACAAACAGATTTGGTTTATTCCCCAATTTTCCAAGTATTTGTTAATTAGGTTTTTCTGTACATGGTATGTTCTCTATTCACTTCCCGAACTGAATCCCTTGATAATGCCATTGTATGGCAAAACTATAGTCGTGCTAATTAATAATAGCACGACTATTTAATATATTTATTTAATAAGAAAAGTGACATTTTTGCATAGTAATTTAGTGTTTTCATTTATTTTCAAAGTTATAATGCAAATTTAATATGAAACTTGAAAAATGGAGATGCTTTTCGCACTTTTTAAGTTGGTTGCCCCGTCTAAATTTTTCTAAGCCTACCTCATTCTTCCACCAGATCTTCATTCTATAATGCTTCGTGTCCAAGTGCAAGTAAAAGTTATGAGAATTACTCTCTGAGAGCAAGTGCACTATGTAGACAGCATTTAGAGCAAGATTGTTGCAAGTAACTGCTCTCTTCGCAAGTGCTCTTAGCATGCCTGAACTTGCAAATGTACACGCACGACTTGCAAAGATCTAGCTGCACTCTATACTATAGGAACAGTTCCGAAATTTGTTCTGCAAGTATATGTTTCATGTTTATATTAACATGGAAGATGACAGTGTTTGGAGTTTGGACTAACGAAAATTATATGTTAATTGAAAATTTTGAATTGTAGCCTGAATTGTGGAATGTTCGTATGTCAAAAATATAATTAAATTACAAAGCGTTTTACTGAAATTAGCAGAACTACTACCAGGACTAATAGCTGATCGCATTTTCGTATATTTTTTACATTTTCAGTCTTCACCAAATCCAATAAATAATAAATCTTCTGTAGACATTGGAAGACATTATTTTTACTGCTGATGATCTTCCACTTTATAACACTCCCCCTTTATTCAATAGTCTTTCATGCATACCCAGAGTCTATCTGTGATGATCCATGTTCTCACCCATATGTTTCTATTTTTACCGACAGCCAACATATATAAGGGAGGTATTTTGTGATCATACCGATTTTGACATTTCGAGATTTCGATGGATCTCCACGAATTGAGCTCCCTACATAACGTATTGACTATTTTTAGCATGATATCTGTCGGTCTGTCTGTCCGTCCGTCTCTCCGGATTTTTTCATACTTATATGTAACGTTTCCATAAATAATATCTCTGTTAGAAAATATTAGGCGAAGTTATTTCAACTCCGCTGCTGGAATGTATTTTATACAAGTGATGGCGGTTGGTCCTGTGGTGGCCACAGCTGATTTTTTTATATATTTTTCATCCCTTTTTACTTGCCCGACCTTAATATATAAGGGGCAAGTATTGTAATCGCGAAAATTTTCGATGTCGAGATTTTGACGGATGACCACGTTTCATGGTCCAGGGAATCCAAAAAACCTATTTTCGAAGTGCCGTCTGTCTGTCTGTGTGTATACACGATAACTCAAAAACGGTTTAACTTAAAGAGTTCGTTCTGGTACTAAAAAATTCTCCTATTAAATGGGAAGAACCCTATTGTTTTTTATGAAAATCGGTTGACTAGAAATGGGAGTTTACTTGTGTCGATTTTAATATTTTTGCGAATATTTAGCAACAGAAAAATATTTCGAAAAAATTTATTGAACAAAAGTTACTATAAATGCAATAACTAATAACTTTTATTTGAGACGTTTTTTGATAAAACGAAAAATTTCGAAAAATTTTTCTCAATTTTTTCATACTCATATGTAACGTTTCCATGGTCATGATAATTAATTCGTAACTAGTAAAGCAAGCCTTGGACAAAAATTTGTATAGAACATAATTTGATGTATTTTTGAAGATTTATCTAAATATTAAAAAAATTTTTTTTTTAATTTACATTTTTTTTAAATATTTTTTTTATGGGAGGGCAAGTCTAGCGGAGGTTTCCTTTCGCCACTGGTTTGTATTCTTTTTATGAGAATGGATATCACAATAGTAGTAACAATAGTTTTCTGTACTGACATTTTTCGAATACAATAAATCTTGTGTATATATGAAAGCAATAAAGTCGTTTTCGCAATAGAGTGGTTTTTAGAGTAAATTTGCATAAAATTTGTAAAATGTCTAAACAGGGACTCAAGCAATGTTTGCAAACGCTATAACAATTTACTTGCAAGTGGATACGAGACTTAAGGGTGCGCACAACCGTACAATTTCTTATACAAAACTAACAACCTGAAATAAAATTAGTAACAATCTATATATCAAAATTTTCAGAAATTTTTTATCTATCTAATAGGATATTTTTAATTGTAAAAAGAACTGTCATGTAATTGTGAATAGACAAATTGCATTATAGACGCCATATTGTAAACCATTCGATGCATATTTCTGTAGCATGCGGAAAATTGTAGCTAAAGCTCCATTCTACAAATATGTTTGGAGATAATTTGTTCTATTGTTAAAATTATAGTTACTGTACTTGGTAATCTACTTTTACCGCCATCTCGAATCTGCCGCGGTTCTTAATATAGGTGTTGCGGATAAAAATGATTTATTTTATGTAAAGAATACTTGTTCCAAGTGGCATTTCATTATCATCACCTATTTCACCTATTATAAGTTATTGAACAATAACATTTTTACACTATTTTTTTTTACAATCAAAACTATCGTAATAGATAGATAAAAATTCTGTGCAAAATTTGATGTATAGATTGTCACTAAATTAATCAGATTGTTAGTTTTGTATAAGAAACTAATAATCTTTGGGGGTTGTACGTAGCGTTAAGGAACGGTTAATAAGGTAACTCCACAAACTTTCTCAGTAGATCGCACCACTATCTGAATTTTTTCCAACTGATGTAACTTGACTGAGTGCCGTAAGTTATACTATATCTTAGAAAGACTGATAGTAATAAATCTTTTTGACAGGCAGTTACCAGTGGCGTGCACATTTTAAACACGTTTAAATTGGTTTTGTGTATTTCTATATTACTATTTATCATTTTATTAAACGCACGCCTGTGACCATATTTTTCCTCAAAATGTTAGGGTAACAGTTTTATGATCTATTGTGTTTAACCCTAGTTCGTATTCCCATATAATATATGCGGCACACTCGGTTGTTTTTAACAATATTTCGTTTCGAACTATTCATATTTTGTGGGCCGCTTATGTGTGAAAAAACAATAACTTTTTACAAATAATAAATTTTATTACTATCAGTCTTTCTGAGATAGAGTATAGCATATGAAATATTGGTGGACAATATAAAACTTGTTGACCAAGGCCACCATAAGTAGTATCATAGACTTCCAGTTCAATCTGGAAAACAAGAAACAATGTTTTCATTTGAAAAAACAGGACAATGAAATATTGGAAATACGATAGGAAAAAAATTGAAAATCCTCATTAAGTAGAACATTTTTTCAATTGTAAATTTAATATGATCGAAAAAAAGTCAACTAGTAGGACTTGAATTTTATTTTTATAAATGTTAAGTTGGCAATTCTGTGCTTTTTATCGTTTTTGAGCATTTACATGTGATCATAATGTGTATTTTTCATTTATTATAATATAAATATATCTTTTTACAAATATATGCTCTTGTTGAATAAAACCTCGGACATCAAATGTGAGTTAAATTTTACTGAAGTGTGACATTGTCAAACTAATTTAAAAATAAATAAATTCTATGGCTGTCTAGACGACTTTTTTCTCGATTATATTGTATTAACTACTCAATCCTTTCAGTTAGACTAGATACAATTTTGAGATAGTCTGTATTATTTAAAATTAGTGGCATACGTATTCATTCTTCTTTCTGCGTGAGTAGCATTTATGTGATAAGTTATTTTACTGTCGCAAACGTCTTAATCAGAGTAAGTAGTCGATTAGAGGCTAATATAAGCTTATTGCTTAAAGCAATGGAACCTTGTTATCCTACAACTAATCGATGGAGGTAGGGTTATTAATTCATATATTACCATCTGTACTCGAAGGGTGAATATTTGCCTAAATTTAACGCTTTATTGATATTCTGAACATAAATTTCTTAAAACCAAATGCGGCCCTGGCTGTGTTTTACCTACATTTTTCTCATTAATAAATTTCAATATATACAAAAATTATTTTCGTGGGTTATATTCACAAATTATCCAGCCAAAGCAACCAAGGGGAATACAGTAAGTATTATTACCAACCAGAACACTATAAATCAAAATTAACGTACAATAAAATGGGTGCGTTTAGCTAACGCACTTACTTAAGCTTACGCTTAAAGGCGCATACTGACTAGAGCATTTGTGCGCGTAAATTTGCTCAGGTGAGTACGAGGTACAATTTGTGTGCGCGTACACTAATATGCGCACGAATGCTATCCGTAGCTTGTCGGTCCCACCGTTAAGATCAAAGAACTTGTGCGCTCAGTGTGTACGGGTTTATGCAGTCATATAATTGTGCGCAAAATTTAAGTAAACACCAGTAAATCTTCAACATGGAATGGAGTAAAACGGTATTGCATGCTGGTAAACGAATCCCCAGTTGCAAGAAACGTAGGGTTATGGTTATTTGTTCTTTCACGAGAACAGCCCTTATAAATCTTGTCTTTCTTCCCAATTTTGTGACCAACTTTATTAACGAGTAGTTCAAAATCTGCTGCTGACATTCGAACAAAATTTTGAAATTGTCCACTATCCTCTTGCATTTGCAGTTCTGCTAGCAAACTTGAATCATTGCATATTTCCCTGCTTTTATTAAGTTGTGTCATCTACCAACGTTTGTTTTGTTTTTTTTTTTACTAAGTATACTATGGCCACATTCAGCAGATTCACCAGTGAGTTACCCGTTGGTAAATTTTTTTCTGTATGCATACGTTGATCTATTTTATTAACCAAATTTCATTTACGGTTAGTTGCTCACCGGTGGATATTTTGATCTGCAATAACAAAAAATCGTGCACAAAGCAAGTAAAAAATTATGGAATTGAGTGTTAAGTCAGTTTACTTAGATATTGAGTAACTTATATAAAGAACATGTTCTTTTAAAATTACTGTAAAAGCTTACATTCAAAATTTACTGTCATTACCATCTGTCATTGTTTAGATATTGTAGATTTCATATACGCCGTTCGACAACGCTGCCAAAAAATGTGTATTCAGTCAAATTCACCGGTAAGTTTGTACCGGTAAGTCACCGATGAGTCTGCTGAATGCGGCCTATGTACGCTGTACTTGTTAAGGCAACAACATTACTTTCCGCATCGTTAACACTACTTACTTTAAATAAATTTGAGCGTGGTTAAAACTGGAGCTACTATATACGTGGAGCGCGATTTTACGCGCACAAACAAGAAAGTTGTGTGTGCAAATTTTTTTTTACCCGCACGAAAATCTGTGCGCGTACAAATGCTCAAGTCAGTACGCACCTTATGGTTACATTGAGTAAGTAGAAAGGCAAGTCAACTGGACAGATTACTTGCTTGAGTTTTTCGTATGCAAGTAACCAATCAACTATGGTTATATCTTATGTATCTTATGAAGTTACCCGTACAACGCTCGAGCATGGAACGAGATCCATCCGGTATTACTTACCGAATCTACTGCGCGTCTAATTGCCAACGGCCAACTTAGATTTAACCTTCTGTAAATTTATAACCAATCAAAATTAAAATCATCTAATAGGAATAATGTAATCATTTAACCTATCAGCAATCCTCAGTCCATCCAGCAGTCCAATAATCAAACTTCGTTAAATTAAAATCAACCGACAGAAATTGAGGCCAATACTTGAAGGTTCAAAAGGGCCCGAATGCTGGATACCTGAGAAAATACTTTTTTTGGACACATTTTCAGCTTTATATATTTGTGTAGCTACAATAGTGTTCGACTACTCCTGAA
The DNA here is from genome assembly GCA_963971575.1 of Liopterus haemorrhoidalis. Lineage (NCBI taxonomy): Eukaryota > Metazoa > Arthropoda > Insecta > Coleoptera > Dytiscidae > Liopterus > Liopterus haemorrhoidalis. The sequence continues at coordinate 42,257,789 of OZ020612.1, read as the reverse complement.
ATAGTCCTCCCTTGTTGAAGTTTTGAGATACACTGATTAATTTGTTCAACAAAATTGTCATTTATCAGAATATAATATTTTATTGGCCACTAAATAAAAATACTTAATTTATTACAAAAAATATTCAGCTATTAAAAATATTTTTTCTTGACATATTTCAAATAAGAAGAAGAATATCTGAAATTTCATCTCATTATAATAAACGATACATAAAAAGGTTGCCAAAAATAACATAAAGATACACTTCAGAAAATTCAACATTAAACGGAAGGAAATTCACTATAAAGTACTTAAAGGAAACGGAAGATATAGCAATAATACAAAGAACTCAAGTCTATGAAAAATAAAAATGACAAAACGATTCCAAAAACTCGATATGCAAAAAATAATAAAATAAGCTGCTTTATTTGTTTCAAAAGAATTCTTTCTATATAAGGAAATATTCATATATCAAATTTTGAATCTGGAATTCAAATTAGTTATTGTAGTGGTAACATTGAAACAGTGATTCAATTTAGAACGCTTAGAGAAGCTGCATCTCAAAGCAAGTCTTAGAAACACAATTAGGTCTGGATTAAGTTATAGAATACAGAACTGAAATTGTATTGAATCTCCTACTGCATAATAATTTTCAACAAATTGTTAATAAACAATAATAAATAACGCAGTTTCCGTTCTATGTTGTTTAGTTTTAAAATGTTTTGGTCAACTACTTCTCAGCAAAAGAAAAGCAATTCAGCAAAATTAAGGACCAGTTCGTAAAATATGTTGTGGCAAACATGGAATTTACCGAGAAATTAACACAAAACTCAATGTATTCACTGGCTTTTACTGTTCGATGTTTTGATATTAATATTGGGTTGTTCGGTAAATCTCCGCCGATTATAATACATAGCGCGTATCAGCGTTTAGTTAAGTTATGTGAATAACATAACCTTTTTAAGTTCTACACTTTCTGAAAGGGTACACATTCGCCTTTACTTTACTTTTTGTTTATAAATATATTTTTGAATCGTGTTGATTTGGGGTTGGTCCAAACATGGAGAACCAACAAGTGCTTTTTCGGCATTTAATGCTTTTTTACTACCACAAGGGCAACAATGCAGTTCAAGCCGCGAAAAATATATGTGATGTATACGGAAACGAGGCTGTAAGTGAACGAACAGTGCGTGAATGTGAAATTTAGACCGGGTGAATTTACTCTTGAACACCGGCAACGCTCTGGTAGGACATCCACGGTTGATGACGATCAAATCAAGGTATTAATTGCAACAAATCAGCGTATTTCCACTCGTGAAATAGCAGAAAGACTCGAGTATCAAATTCAACTATTCACGATCATTTGATGTGGCTTGGATTTACTAGCCGCCTTGATGTTTGGGTAACCCACAAATAAAGCGAACGCAATTTGTTGAACCGTATTTTCATATGCGATTTGTTGCTTAAACGTAATGAAAACCATTTTTGAAGCGTATGATAACGGGGATGAGAAATGTATCCTGTACAACAACGTAGTGCGAAAACGATCGTGGGGTTATTCCAATGAACCGCCATCACTCACCCCCAAAACCAACATTACTGCAAAGAAAGTTATGCTTTGTTGTTAGTGGGATTGGAAGGGCATTGTTTATTCTGAACTTTTACCGCCTAACTCTGAAAAATATTGCAATCAGTTGGATAATTTGAAGGAAGTAATTGAACATAAACGCCCAGAATTAGCCAATCGTAAAGGAGTAGTCTTCCATCAGGATAACGCTAGACCACACGTATCATTGGTCACCCGACAAAAGTTGTTGGAACTTGGTTGGGATGTGTTGCCTCATCCACCATATAGTCCCGACTTGGCAGCGTCAGATTACCACCTGTTCCGCTCTTTACAAAATTCGTTGAACGGAAAATCATTCAGTTCTCTGGAAGATTGCAAACAGCACCTGGATGAGTTTTTTAGCTCTAAGTCAGTGAATTTCTATGAGAGTGGGATTATGAAACTGCCAGAAAGATGGCGAACTGTTAAAAAATAAAATGGAGAATACATTATTTAATAAACTTAATTGTTATTGTAGAAATTTTTATTTTTAATCTACCTTATAAATCGGCGGAGACTTTCCGAACAACTATATAATGTTTGCGATATAAGGCACAGCTGACTGAATTACATACAGACAAATGCACATCATACTTCTAATAAACGTATATTTAAGGAAATATTCGGTTTTATTCACGTTTTACTTTTATGTTAAAATATTTTTCTATTGTTGTACTATTATTTTCAGCAAAATTTAATGTTACCCCAAATTGTAGTTCACTCCACGTTCTCCTAAAGCGATTAAGAATATAGTTTAATTTATTTTAAAAATAAAAACCACATAAACAGTATCTGGGTTAACAATGAGCTACGCACACCAACAAATCGTAAAACATAGCTATTTCAAGTTTATGACTAATGTAGCAACCTTGTTAAACAAATTTTCACTTAAATTCGACACGAATGGAAAATAGAAAGAATATTAAAGTATAGAGATACAAGTTATATTTTATTAAAATGTTGCAATATGAAAATAAAGAACAAAAATTTTAATTTAAAATATAAAATGCTTTAAATAGTTTTTAGTACATGCAAACAAAAAGTTTTTGTAATAATATAGTAACATTTTTTAAATTATACTGAAAGACCAAACATGGTTAGATTAGTAAAAATAATTTCCTTGTAAAACAATTAGCTGGATGAATGTTCAGTAGCATCGAATTATCGTTCCTAACTAAAAAAGAACTAGCAACCAACATTAAGGTAGAGATCTTCAACGAAGTGACAGTACAGATTTTGACGCCTCCGAATCCTGGACCACCACAGCAATGCACAGGTCCAAAATAAGAAGCTCTGAAAGTAGATTTTGAAGGAAAATTGAAGGTAAAACAAAATGTGACAAAATAAGAAATGAAATACTAAAAAAAAAAATTGGAGACTATAACAGAAGAAGGACAGCTAAGATGGCTGAGACATATACACAGAATGAATGAAGACAAAATAGTATAAAGAGTTTTTGAAGCAAAAACAGTGAAGAAAGTTAGAGCAGAAAGACCGAGAAAAACGGGTAAACAAAAGAACCTACAACGAAGAGATGCGTAAAGTGGGAGGAAATAAGAAAAAAATATACTAAGGACAGAACACGATGAAAAGAAGTATGGAGCACAACAACAGAAAATAAGTAACTCGACTATTCTGCCGTCGTAAGAAAGAGTGCCGTATCTGCTTTTTTTCCAGTTTTGAGTTAGATACGCCTTTAGGTATTTCAAGGTGCGCCGCATCATTATTTTTATCTTAAAAAGTCGTATGTGCATCTTAAATATACTAAAATGCACATAAGATTTTCAAAATTTGACGTAATATTTAAAGTTTTTAGGTTATAAAACCTTAACTAACAAATGTTACTTATATTGCCGTATCTGGCACTTGCCGTATTATATAGTAAGATTCTGAGAAATATACGTAAGCAAAGTGTACCTTACACACTCGTATCAAAAATTACAAGCTTAAAAAGCCGTAACTACATAAGCACCAAGCAGTTACGGCTTTTTAAGATTGTAAGTCTATTAAGTATTTGATGCGTTTCTTACATGATTGCAATAATTTCCACCACCATGTGGAAACCGCCTTAAAGAAACAGAAAAAAATTTATAACTTTCACGATTTTGAAAATGCTGTGTTCAGTGCAAACTCCGGAAAAGTCATAATAAAATCAATGGAATTTTCTGATTTTTATCACTGGACACATCATTCATCAAAGAATATTTTAAATAGACTAAGGCCCAAAGTTTATGTATCACTTATTGTTCAAGTATAACCTTATACCATTGTCAGATAATTTATTTATTCATTTATTTATTTATTTATTTATTTATTTATTTATTTATTTATTTATTTATTTATTTATTTATTTATTTATTTATTTATTTATTTATTTATTTATTTATTTATTTATTTATTTATTTATTTATTTATTTATTTATTTATTTAATTAATTTTGGCCACACAACAGGCACAAGCCCAATAAAAGAGTGGCACTAAAGTAATTTATACAGTATCAAAAGAAAAAAAAAAATGAACAAAATTAAATTATCAGTAGAATAATTATAACATAGATAATACAGAATATTATTTAAATTTTAGTAAAGTATACTTCAAAGTATTAAAACTGGTAAAAAAAATATCAGGAAAGTTATCATATTCAGTTAAACTATTTACATGTAAGGAAATGCGATTAATTGGTGAATTATAGACAGAATTAGTTTTACTAAAAGGCAAAGATAAATGTTCACTAATTCTAGTATTGTCAATTGGGATTTTGAAGTTAAATTTATATATAGAAGATCAGGACAATCAATAATAATATTGAAAATTTTAAAACAAAAACTTAAATCATGCAGAATTCTTCTGTTTTCTAAAGATAACACATTGAGTTTCACATTTTGAAATCTAAAATTTAATATTTTTAAAAATCTTTTTTGAATATTCTCAATTCGTTTAATATATATAAGATATTGAGAAGACCAACATATGGTACAAAATTCCAACTGACTTCTTACTAGAGAAAAATAAAGAGATAGGAGTGTTTTATAGGATTTAAAGTCCTTTCCGCTTCTAAATATAAATCCAAGCATTTTATATGATTTTTTGAACAGAATAAGATGAGTTTTCATATCATAATTTCAAGGATATTGCATGTTTCCATTTTACGAGAGAAATGTAAACACTGACTAAACATGTCATATTTCTCAAAACATGTCATATTTCTCAAAACATGTCTTATTTCACAAAACATGTCATATTATAAGAAAATGAGGATTTAATTACATTCTTTTGTTGAGCCACGAATTTGCGAAAATGGTATGTTTCATTCGTTTAAACCACTTAATATGCATGATGGCTGAGTTTCTCACAAAAAATGGAATTTTTTCCATTATTTTATTCCTCTGATTTTTTATTTAGGATATATTCAACTGTTCTGTGTATTATTTTTTTGCTATTCATAGCCTATGTTCTATATAAGGCTTTTTGCTTATTTTTACTTGATTTCATTCAAGAACACCTACATCCTACATCCTTCTTTCTGCATAAGGTAACCATTTTAAGCTGTTTAAGAACAGCTTCGATGGTCACTTTAGCCAGGTTTACTCTATCTTAATAAACAATTAAAAATCTGTTGAATGGCTTAAAATCACTTTTATCTTTTGTTACACTTTTTTGTTAAAATTTAACCCTTTTTTGTTTTATTTCAAGGCTCATGATTTAGACAATATTATACATTAGATTTGTCCTCGTATTCCAGTCCTGTATTCTCTTTCTGTTGTAAAACATTTTTAGCTTCAAATATTTATACAACTTCAATGTGAAGTGAACTGAATTTAGAAACATCGCCCCAACAGCTTTTGTGAATTGTATAATGCTGTTCAATATTTTAAAACTTTAGGACTATTTTTCAAAAGTCAACTAACGATTGAAATAGAAAAAGAATGATTCTCTTATTTCCCCTTAAATAATTACTCTGAGTAACTCTGATGTAGTTCCATGGTAAGAAAGTTGCTTCGAAGTACAGAGACGTGGATTCAAGTGCCGGACATCACTTCGGAAATCACCCTCCAATACTATTCATTCAGTGTAAAGAAATGGGTTCTTAATACTTAAAAATAATCTAATCACTAAACATTGATTGCAGTAAACTCTAACTGCAATTTAGTTGTCAAAATTTTCTCCTTTCTGGCGAAAAATGCATATTTCGTCGTACAGTTGGTTCAGACTTTTTTTTGATGTCACGTTGACGCTTGCAAAACATAAAGATAAAATGAAGCATTTAAAATGGAAAACAGGTTATATAGTAAGTTTTGGAATTGTTGCAGGTGATTAGTACGCGACGTTATATCGTATACCATTGGTATCAGCTATAGTTGGGTTCGGGACGCAAGCTCGGTATTCCGAGTACCGCTCGAGGAAACGCATTTATGCATTTTCTCTAACGCTTTGGAGTTAAACAGAGTGACTCGGAGCACTTTGAGCTTGTTTCCCGAACCCACCTTATGTGGCGAGCTTATGATATACTTAATGTAAACATATCGTAATGTTTACTATTTTAATTTTTATAATTATAGAACTCAAAATAAAACACTCGGTAATGTTTCAAAATATTTTATTTTTTAAATACGTTTTTCGGCTTATGAGGCCATCCTCAGTATACATCAGAATAATTATATTCTGATGATGGCCTCATAAGCCGATATACGTCTTAATAAATTAAAATATTTTGAAACATTACCGAGTGTTATATTTTGAGTTCTATTTTCAATATGTTTCAACAAGAGCCTACAACTGAATCTATTCATTTTTTATAATTATGATGATTTAACGTCCAATCCAGCCTCCGATGTGGCATCACCATATTCTCGTCAGCCTTCTTGCCGGACGGAAGGGTCCATTAAACCAGAAGCAACAATCCGAAGACAATTTTGTAACAAAAGCCAAAAATTTTAATATAGGAAGTATAATCTTAAACTGAAGTTCGTGAATATTAATTCAGAAATATAGGTACTCATTTAAGGTAAAGTTGAGTGGGCCTACGGTTCTTACGGCCAAGAATTGTTTTGCAAAATCTTGTCTGTACTGAGAATCGAACTTACGATCCCACACTTACAAAGACAGTAGTATGACCACTATGCTACCGCAACCGCTATTAAATTATTTGTTTTGGTAACAACCGGCAGATCAGGCATCTTGTAATAGATCTGGGTTACTGAACACAGTATTTAAAGGTGAAGAGTTACACTCGTTAAGTAATAAGACTGTTTAAGATTAAATTTAAGATTCATTTAAAATTAAGATTTATAAAAATAAGTTTATGTTTAAAAGAAAAATGTATAAAAACTTAAAAGAAAATAAGATAAAATCAGGATCGAGTAAATCACCAAATAGTCGACTCAGAGCTTCTAAGAATTCAATAATAATAGTTCTTCCCGCGAACCCGACCGAATACTTCTGAAACCGCTTTCAGTAGACGGCCGTTTATATAGGGATTTACAGCTAAGCACCCTACCATCTGGTGAGCGTTTCATGAACTTGTGTACTACATATAACATTTCGTTTTGTGTATTGGTTTTGTATGAAGTTTGTTTTTAAAGTTTTATTATAATCATTGAAAAATGTATAATACATATTGTTGTATGCCTATGTGCAATTCATTGAAAAGAAGAAACCCGGAAATATCGTTTCATTTGTTTCCACCAATATCAGACACCGTACGGTTCGAAACAATATTGGGAAAGCAAGAAGTTAGGAATCGACGCGATGTTTAGATAAACAATTTAAAAATTGGAAAAAAAGTGAGCCCTTATATCAAAGTTTGCTCATTACATTTTAATGATAGTGACTACAAAAAATATTTTCAATTTTGTATTTATTATCGCATATCTTGAAAATTCCTGTTATTGTGCGTGGGTTTGTAATGCACAAGTCTGCAGGCATAATGCATAAATCTTTATGAACTCTCTGTTTTTTTCAGTGACTCCACACAATATTATATGCCCAGCATTATAGATTTCTACCCCTTCGTAAACAACACGGGAATTATTATTTCCTCCAATATAATTAAATTAATCGACAATGGAAAACTGTGCCGCCATAACCTAAAACCAGATCACAAAATGTAGTATTTAAGATGTTTACAAGTAATGTCACTTAAAAAAAATGTCCTCACAATACGTGTGTATACTTACTTGATTATAAAATTTTAAAACAAAATCAAAAAATCCCATACAATTATTTATTTTTTGTCGTTTTTTGATACGCTTTTCGCTATTATTTACTAGTAAATGTCAAGTGGTATCTGATTTAGAATGGTTTCAAAAAAATCCGCTACAATCTTAAAATTTTTCCCCTATAAGGATTCGAATAGCATTTCCCAGAACTAAAGTCTAAAACTTGTCTCAGGGTACGAATGTTCAAATTTATTAGACAATAATTTTTAAAACAAAAGTCACTAGGACAACGCATTAAATAATTTTGAAATTATCTTTTGTAAATTATTACTTTCTTTTCTATTATCCTAATGATAATTTTTTTAAAATTTAATCTAACTTTGAAATCTTTAAAAATACTAAAATGTTCTGAAGGTATAAAAATGCACAGCGGGTGATTTTCGGAAGTTTCGGAGGAATTGTCTGGGTAAGTGATTATCAAACTTTTAAAATTTTTTTGCATAGCGGTTCCTTCAAATTTTGTTTGTTGACTTGCGGTTTTTTTTTTATATTAAAATGAAAATATTATGGTTTCATGGGGACCGCGGTCCCCAGTTTGAGAACCACTGGTCTGGGTGGTATAAGCGATTCTAATCCTTTCTAATTAGTTTTAAATAGAGTAAATTATCTTTTAATATCGAAGCCGAATGTGTACAGGAATAATAAACATCATTAACGCTAACGATAGTTGAATAAATACATTGCAAACTTAGTACATTTAGAAAAGATCAATTTTATTCAGATCCTAACGACCAGACAGAACAAAAAATCAAATAATAACAAAGCAAACAAAATCATAACATAACATACAAATTTTATTGTTTCAAAAACATGCCAAGTGATTCTTTTTGTTTATTCTTTAAAGAAATTCTCCTGAAAATGTACAAATACTATTATCGTAGTATACTGTATGTGTTTATCGATTGTTGAACTTTCCTGCTTACACAAACCCCTCCAAGTAAAACTTCCAGAGAGGATTAAATGGAAATAAACATGGTAAACTGGATAATATCTAATGCTCGGTAAGATTAACGTTCAGAAAGGTAGAAAAACTGTCACTGGATTTCTCTTGATAACTAAATCCCATTGCATGTTTAACTAAAGTTAAATTTAAAGTTTAATGAGACAAATTATTTGCTTAATAAGTTGTCTTGTTAAGTAATGTTAAAAGTAACAAATTGAAACTGAAATCTGTAATGGAATTAAGTTTAAAATGTCGTTCTTGGTTAACTCAAACAAAGGCTATTGGAAATGAAGTCACTTTTACAAAATATAAACTGTCGTTGTGTCAAAAAGAATAATAAAATCTTGTCGCAGTAGCTTCTATAGCTTTGTAAAATCTATGCATGAATATTCAAAGATGCTTCATTGGAAATTTCTTTATGAATAATTTTGTTGAAAGCTGAATCTGCAAACCAATATTTCAATGAAAATATAGAGCAGGGCAATGTCGGGAACACATCCACAAATTATAATACGTCAGTGTCGTTTGTGTGTAGTAATGAAACAATAGACCCTCTCGCTCTCTCTGTCTCTCTCTCTCTCTCTCTCTCTCTCTCTCTCTCTCTCGCTCTCTCTCGCTCTCTCTCTCTCTCGCTCTCTCTCGCTCTCTCTCTCTCTCTTTCTCTCTCTCTCTCTCTCTCTCTCTCTCTCTCTCTCAATGGTCCTTCTATTCAGTACTGAGTGTGGTGACTTTTTCACATAAACCTGTGTAGTGCGTGTTGCATATTTCACAGTTAGTTAGTTAAAATTTTTGGCGCACATCAACAAAGGCTATTTTCGCCTAATGCAGCCCATCTAAATGACTACACTACATATTAAAAACAATAAATTAAACAATAAATAAATAAATAGATAATATCAATAAAAAAACACCCATATTCAATAAAAGAAATCTTGCACGGACAAATACAAAAATTGAACAAACGCAGGATGATGGTAAGAGGCTGTAAAGGAAACAATTTCCATCGAATATGACAGTCTAGGTATAGAACACACTAAAATAAGGTGCAAGACACAAATAAATCAGAAAGTTCGATTCTCTCGACAGAGTATCAATGCTTGTCCATGAGAACTATTATTTTGTAGTCATGTTTGGAACAGTACTCATTTGCATATTCAAATAAAATTAGTTAAAAGCATCCAAAAACTTCATGCGTCATTTTTACAATATCGTCTAAACTAAGTAGCAGGAGACAGACTTCATGTAATCTCACACACATAAATCATTTGTTAACAAAAAATAATATGTTAGATTAACTGCATAATTATACCAAAGCGTTCGTTTTTGACTTTTTGCACAGCATACACAGTGGTCACGTGACAATTCACAGATTTAAGACTGTACAGTTATTCCGAACACTCCAACGTGAATTCTGAACCACTTTTATTTGTTTTTGGAAAAATTCTCGTGGGCAAATAACTCAGTACCAAGCCCACCGCTTTCCGAGGAAGAACGACTGAGAAACTATTTGAATTTTTTTTTGCCAACACCGGGAATTGAATTTGGTATCTTTTGCATTTCTAACATCAACCACATTGGTTAATGTTATTTAATTTTGCGGTACAAATTAAGGGACAAATTCTACAAATACTACTTCTTTAAAACTTTCAGAACAATCCAATATGTTTTCTTTACAGCAGAAATTCTAGAAAGAGTTTCTATTTTTAATAGTCTGTGTAGCCAATTACAGATGTTATTATATTTCTTTTTCAGATATCTTTTTCTAAGTCTACCAATACAATCTTAATATTTAAGAACTCGAATACAGAATAGGTCACATGAGAATTCTTTTTTTTTTTTATTTGAACTACACAAGTATAGTATTTAGTTACTACGCAGCTTAACGCAATACTATCTTGTGAAGAGTCAAATCCTTGAGTCAAATCCGGAAAAAACAAATTGAATTTCATACTCCCCAACTTTGTCTACCCTTTTTTCTTTATCCGAAAGTGTTACGTTGAAAAAACAAAGAACTCTAAGATGCAAAGAGGAAAAAAAGGTTTTCTATTCAAGAAAATTGACTTTTAGAGTTTTGCCGCTAAACTAGACCCAGGAGAAATCACAATCAGAACATTTCCAACAAATATAAAACTTAACAGATTTTTTTTCTGGTAAATTAAAATTCAAAGAACGTACAAATATTCTATTGAGTAAAAAGAAATTTGTCGTAAAAATAAATAAGAATGATAAAATGGTGCACAATAATCTCCAACAATCATTATCAATATAAACACAAACAATAATATTGATAGTTGTAGCTGTTAACTATTGATGGAACATGATTAATAAATAGCAAATAACCCACTTGATAAAATTCCAATATAGTATATTATGCAACGAGCATGGAATGATGGTCATTTCACACGAGTTTGAAAGTTGCGCCACGATAAGCAGGCGAGTAGTTCGATTCATAGGAGTGGGAAATTACTATTCCATGCAAGTTTCATACTATGCTTTTTCCAAGATTATAATTTTAATACTTATTGAATTTTTATTCTATCCCTTTAAAAACTAACAATAATTTGACACTTGTTTTCAATCTGTTAGATATTATGAACATAATTGCCTTGGATTTGTTAAAAGCTAAATCAAAACCTGTCAGCAATAGTCTAATGGTTGGTTTATATACGGAACAAGAATATGGAATGGGAAATAAGAATAGTACACAAGAATAAAAAATATGAAACCGTTTATATCGGACATAACATTTCGTCGCTGCGCCTGCGTACTGGCGTTGGCCTGTGTTTAACGGTTGTCACTTGACAGGTTGTTGTGTTTAATATAACCTTTAAAAAAATATTTTGTTCAGTAAAATGGATTCAGAAGATTTCGTAAATTTATTTGCTTGTGTTTCCCACATTATATTGTTGTTTTCAACCCTCTGATCACAGCTGGAAAACATCTGTTGAACAAATTTTATTACGGCCGACATCTTGACCGATGTACGCATGCTTCTCGTCTCTTATTCTTAGAATAAGAATAAATTGTTAAATGTTACCAACTTTTCTTGTATTTAAGTTAAATTTCATTCCTATATAAACCGATATACGGCGCAGCCATGTTTTAACATCTTGTTTACTATTCTTATTTCCTATTCCTTATTCTTGTTCCGTATATAAACCAAGCATAATTCTTGAACCCACAGATACTAGGGAAATAAAGGGAATAATAGAGATTCTCAAAAACTCTAAAAGTACCGATCATTACAGGTTAACTACCAACCTAATTAAATTATCGATAGACCATATAACGGAGCCTTTAGTAAATATAACTAACCACATCTTTGAATCGGGAACCTTTCCACTATTCCTAAAATATTCTAAAGTTATACCCGTTTTCAAAAAGGGATATGCTAATAAGCCGTCAAATTTCAGATTTATAAGCCTGATGCCTATCATCTCAAAGATTGTGGAAAAAGTTCTCTATAACCGAATTTTGAAGTTTGCTAATCGCCACAATATCTTTTCCCCGTCCCAATTTGGTTTTCCACTCAGTTTATCTACAACAAAGGCTGCAGTGGATCTCATTAATGAGGTCATTAGATCTCTCGAGGAAGGAAAATTCATAATTGCTTCGCTATGTGATCTGTTCAAGGCCTTTGACTGCGTTTATCATCCTGTGTTAGAGGAAAAACTAGCCCACTATGGTCTAAGAGGTAATGCACTTCAACTGTTAATGAGCTATCTTAAAGATCGCAAAAAAATAGTATTATTTAACAATATTAAATCATATAGAATTGTTATTAATTCGGGGATACTCCAAGGGTCTATTTTGGGGCCAATATTATTTTTATATATAAATGACTTGCCTTTGCATATTAATTCTAAACCTGTGATATTCGTTGACGACACAACTTTCATTAACCGACGGAGGAGTATCTCAGAAGCAGGTAAATACTTGGAGAATAATATTAGAGACGCCCAAGATTTGTTCTGTGCTAATAAACTAAGTTTGAATGCCAGTAAAACAACTAACATACTTTTCTCATTCAATCAGAGAATAAATATAACAACAACTGATTGTAGCACGGAAGCAAGATTTTTGAGATTCCAACTAGATACCAAAATTAATTGGAAGGCTCATATTGAGTCAGTAGCTGGGAAAATAAATAAATTCAATTTTGCTCTTTTACAATTGATCAAGGTTACAAGTTACTTGAACTGTAAAATAATCTACTTCTCATATGTACAGTCCACTTTAGCATATGGCATTATTCTGTGGGGCAACTCTGTAGATTCATTAAGATTGTTTCGATTGCAGAAACGATCTATTTGAATCTTAAGCAAAGTTAAGTGGAGTACCTCGTGCAGAGAGTTTTTCATACATCATGAGATATTGACACTCCCGTCGCTCTATATTTTAAATATACTGACACACATTAAAGAAAACATCTTAAGTTTTCATACTTATAGTGACAGTCATGGATACAATACTAGAAAGAAACATGATATCAAGGTGCCTTTTACTAAATATAACTATAGAAATCAAATAAACATAGTTGGAATAAAATTATTTAACAAGGAAATTAAATGCCTAACCAGTGCAAAATTTAAATCTACGTTAAGAAATATCCTAATAAAAAAGTTATACTATAATATTGAAGAGTTTGAGAAGGATTTAAATATAAAAATATGTAAGAGGTAACAGCTACATCCATCAATATTAATAAATATATGTCTATAATAGCCCAAAATGGCAAATTAAAAGTATATTCAAGAGATTTTTCGTCCATTTCCCAAATAGGGAAAATATGTTCTGTGTTAATATCTTTGTTTCATTTATCTTAGGATTAAGTTTAATTTATGTAACGCTATGATAAATGTACTACATTTTATAAATAAAGATTATAGTATTATTAGTATTATTATTAGTAAATTATAGATATAAAGTATTGATAGTATTTTGGGGTTTGTCAGGTCTTGACAAGCGTCCACTAATCTCAAAACTTCAGCAACCTTTTGAGCCGCGTCATACTAGAGACTAGTGGAGCTAAATACACACGACTGCATCCCAAACCCTGGCGATATGCAGCCGCGGAAATTACGCCAGATCCAGTGCCCGCACAATGCGGAGCGACCCGAGCAGCACTGCTTTCTGCACCCTGCAGATCAAAGAGTTGGCAGAAGATCTACAGGCGGGAATGGACTCGATTTCCCTTCGATAGGAGGCTTTCATGCCACCCAAAACACCAACTATCAGGACTACAAGCTTAACTTTATACCCGGGATACAGCTTTCTAAGCTCGGACAAGAGGTCCATATACTTGGACCTCTTTTCCCTCCTCCTTGAGAGAGATATTATTCTCAGCTGGACTTGAGAATTCGATCACAAACAACTGTTTGGTCTCGATATCCAGGAGGGTTATGTCCGGCTTAGTGGCTGTCAGTAACCTCGAGGTGGGGAAGGAGTAATTCCAATAAATTCGGCACTTGGAATTTTCCACCACCGATTCTATGTCAGAAGGGACGTACGGTATAACCGGTATTTGGTCAATACCATAGCATGTCTAAGATGATAGTAGAGCACGCGGAGAGCAGCATTATGTCGAGACACGTAGCTCGACGCTGCAAGAGATGGACAAGCAGGCAGAATGTGCATTATCGTCGCAGAATGGTGGTGGAACAACCTACAGAGTGTGGACTCCGCTATTTGGAATATGCGGGCCCTGTATGCCAAAGTATTTATAACACCATCCTGACACGCAAACACAAAACCTTCTGTTTCCGATCTCAAACCAGCAGACTTAAGAAACGAGAACGTGAGTTCGGTGGACAACTCTAGACTTTTAATATGTTTGAAGAACACAGAGTGTATACTTTTACTCATGTGTTCTTTTGTCAACATGTCTGTCTCGCCTCGTTTCACCGAACCGGTAACTCTGTTGTACTCCTCCCGAGAGAGTTGTACTCAAACGTTTTCCCTGACGGGACTCAAGTCTGCCAGGTTAAATCTCGTTGCTGCTCTTCGCGCTGCCTGGTAAAGAAACGCCCCTTTGCCACTAAATTCGTGCTCACTAACGAATTTTAATAGTGGGTCCTGACTTTTGAGGATACTGTTAGCTGTAACCAGGACGAGTCGATCGTGCAAGCACTCCAGATTTAGTAATCCCCGACCCCCATTTTGACGAGGGAGGTAAATGCGCTGCACAGAAGATTTCGGGTGAAGACTTCGGTTGATGTTCATGATCTTTCTGGTTCTTCTGTCGAGATCCTTAAGATCATCAACATTCCATTTCATTACACCAAAAGTGTATGAAATTAATGGGACAGCAAGCATGTTTGTGGCAGCGATCTTGTTCTTGCCAGACAGACATGATCTCCATATCTGCCTAAGTCGTGCCATATACTTGCTGCGAAGGGCCTGCTTAATAAGAGTGACATCTTGGACACCTCTCTCACTGATGCCTAAAAATGTGTAAGACCCTTCGGCATTAAGATGTTTTATAATGCTTTATACAGCGTATTGAGACAAGTAATAGGTCTGTAGTTCTTCGGGTTGGTTAAATCACCTTTTTTGGGGATTAATACTGTACGCCCCTCTGGTAACCAAGATGGTATTGGTATTTCTCCACGGATAAAAGAAGTAAAATTTCGTGCAAATGGCCGTGCACGCTTGTGAATGACTTCCACCAGAAAGCAATAATACCATCAACTCCTGGTGCAGCGAAATTGCGCGCTTTCGAAATAGCACGTGTAACTTCTTCCGTGGTAACAGGGGGGCATGCCTGAGGATCTGTCAGGTGTTGTGAACAGAATTCCTCAAATCTCTACAAAACTGGAGTGTCCTGCACGATCGCCTCGTGTTCATAAAGTTCCCTCCAGAAAGTCTCTGTCCTGTCGACTGATAATGACGGTTCAGAAACCTCAGGTTTGGCCATGAAAAGGCGTGACGGGCTCGTGAGGAACATAGTATTTTCCTCCATGGTCCTAACCCGGTTGACCAGTTTCTTTCTTGCCAGGGCTAGTGCTCTCAATTTGTCCACCGCTTTCTGCTTTAGCAGAGAGAGAGTGGACAAATTCAGTGTGTGATGCTTTATGCGCAATTGATATAATATGCGCTTAGTATTCGCACTTAGCGGCTTAATACTTCGTAAAGCATCAATACCACACTGAATATGAGAAGCTTCCTGACGTGAACGCGTCATTTTCTTCTCTAATTGCTGTATACGCAGTTTGCCGTTAAAAGCCTTAGCCCGCTTTGGCGTCAGCACAGCTGCTGCAGCGTATACAGCACAGTCGATATCCCAGAGACTACTCTGAGGGGAAATTTGCTTGTCAATAATTTCATGAAGTCGCGTGAGGTCATCAGCACGAACTTTGAACTTATTGTGTCCGAGTCGGGTACGTTCAGAATGAGGCGAGAGAAGGGCTAGAAAATCCTCGCGGAGATTTTTTTCCGGTGAAGAGGATGTTATTCCTGCATAAACTGGGGAAGACCCAGTGGCTATCTGCCCACCTCCCGATGGTGGGCTTGCAGGTGTCGATGGCTGTACCGGTATTTGGGACAACCTTCTCGACTCTCTTCGTCTCGATCGCCTCATCCTGCGTCGCAGGCGTGCTACTTGGTCGCGCAGATTTTGTTGCGTCATGAAGTCCAGCTCAGGATGATTTTCACACCATTGTGAGTGGACTCTGACCATGTAGCCCCTGCGATGGGGTGACGCTGCCTCGTAAACCTGAATCAGGTCTTCCTGCTCCTTGAGTGTCCACCTGTGGCGGGCCCGGCTAGCGGGATTGTAGCTTCGCCCAACTGTTTGTGGGTCCCCATCCGAGAAGGACCCGTTGTGGGAAGCTCTATGGTTTCTTATATTATCTTGAACCATTTATACGTTTCATGGGAAGGTTGGCCCCATGAAACGGTGGCAGGATTCATCGACCAGATGATAGGGTCGACGTTACCCCAAATTGGTTCCTGCCGTGGTAACAGTGTGGTAGCGATCCGGGGGGAAAGGGCGCTAAGCCTTTTCGGTCAAAAGACCGCCGTACCCCGTGATAGTATTATTATTTTTATTACTATTATTATTATTATTATTAACCTATTTATTATGCTGACTAGCAAATTCTTAAAATGCCTAGCAATTCAGTTAAAATATCAATACTTGCGTCAGTTGAATAACTGATTGACCAAGACCAACTCTATCAAAAAATATATTTAGTTAGTTAGTTAGTTAAAATTTTTGGCGTACAGCAACAAAGGCTGCTTGCGAATATTGTTGGGATATTTTATTATAGAAAGTTATAACAACGAAATTCATAAACTTTAACTAGATTATTTAATTTTAATCCGGTTTCCTTTACAAAATAACTATAATTGGACATATGCTTTCAACCTATGTCGCAACATCTGCGACATATGCACCAGTCGCCTTTGAAATGCCTTACTGCAAAATTATTTTAATACGCTTTAAAAGTTAAAGTACAAATATATTAAATTATTATCCCTGAAGATGGAAGAATGTTGCAAGCAAATTGAGTTAAAGTCATAATTGCTAAGATGAGAAATTTTATTCTTTGTTTAATTTTAAAATTAACTTTTTAATCTTTTATTTAAATTTGTAAAATTCTTGTAATCAATTAATAATCTAATTTATTATGTGTAAAGACAGGACTACAAAACGTCTTCATTAAAGGACCTGACGAGAATTTCTAATTAGATTTCGATACAAAACAAAGATTATAAATTAAATTTGCATGCTCCTAAATTAAAATTTATAAAACGACGATATTGATTGTTGTAATTTTATTAAAAGTTATTTTAAATATTGTAATTATCATTAAAATAAATGTTTATTCCCAGGATAATAAAGGATAACAACAAATGTAAAAGGTACATTGTGTATAAACTACTCTATTAAATAAATTATTTCATTTTTAATTGCAAAAATTATCATATAAACTACAGAGAAATGTTATTAAAATATTTAAAATTAAAACTAATTGTTACTTTAGAGAAATTAACTAAAATTAGAAACAGTAAGACGAGACTTTGAAATATGGTTCACAGGTGTATACTCAGACTCTCCTGGGTGCATTCAGTCACCGAAAATCATCCAGTGAATAAGCAGTCAACCAGAGCTCTCTAAGGTGGTAAAGAAAAGGAAGGTAGAATATTTTTGTCATATATAAGATTCCTAAATGAACAACTTTCACAAAAATGTTTATTCGTTATGCTGACTGCATTTTTGACGTGAACAATTTTCAAAGTTACAATTCTGTATAAAACAAATTACATACTCTTTTTCTTATTTTTCTTCTTCTTAGCGTTCTCCCGTTGGTGCGGGGTCCACTTTTTGGATTAAATGCCACTTTTGTCGATCAAATGCTCCATTCGGGTGTAGATGGCCCTAATGCCATCGGCAATTGTACGTATGGATACTTAAATGGAAGTGACTTTACAAAATCTCAGGTAGCAGGTTGTCTTGTAAATCGAAAACAGTTTAAGATTATGTTTAAAACATACCTATTTTATCAATTCTTTCTTTGTGTTCTACTATTGCGTTTCTATAGGCTAAGTTCAACTGGAATAAAATATTTGATTTGCCAAGCATAGAAAAACTCAAAATATTATTCATATGTATTAGGTCATCAAGGATGAAATTTGTAGAAAAAAAGACAAAATTAGTTGATAACTTACAAATATAAAGAATTATTTTATTCATCAAAGTACGCACCCATATTGTCTATACACTTTTGCCATTTAAGCTGCAGGTTGTTCAGGCCGGTGGTATAAAACCCTGGCGGACGGGAGTCAATGAATTCCTGGAAAGACAGTTTTACAGCATTGTTGGAATTAAACTTCTTTCCTATTAAGAAGTTGTCCAACTTGCGGAAGAAGTGGTAGTCAATGGGGGCTAGGTCTGGTGAGTATGGAGGATGATGAAGAAGTTCCAACTCCAATTCCTGTAGTTTTGCGACAGTCGTTTGTGCAGTGTGTGGTCTAGCGCTATCATGCAATAAGATAGGAGTCAATCTGTTAACCAATCTAGACTGTTTTTCTTTAAGTTTTTGCATCATTTCGTCCAGTTTGTTGCAGTATATTTCCGCTTCTCATGCGTTTTAATTTTTTTCCCAGATGTGCACTAAATCCGTAATACCGTTCTTCGTCCATGTTAATTCTCCCCCGAATAAAACGCAAGGAAGACAAAAAAACAGCTTGATTTCGTCACATCCGCAAATCCAATTTTTCCTTAAGTAATGTTTCTATTAAATTTTCTTGTCCGTGTTTTAGAAGCAGAGGCAGAAACATTCTGAGTTATTGAACTGTCCAAATCCAGTAGCGGTCTTCTCAGTTGTTTTATTTCTAGGTTTTCCTCGAGGGAATACGAAGTAAATATTTTTTTTTTTCAAAAGATTACTGATACTGTTTATTTCTAATAGTAAGACAAAACAACACACACAGACATACACGCAACATGGTGAAAAACACACTATAATACGCGATGTATACTGTATGCAACCGTAACTCGAACTAACGTGGCAACATTCAGTTGGATCGCTTGAATGTTATTCTACCGCATGATCTGACCACCCGCTCTACCCGCCAGTTCTCCGCAGAAGCCAACAAACCATCTGAAAACAGAGCCAGTTTTGATTTAGCTCGCCTGCCTAAATAAATACAACTTGCTCGCTTCAAATGCATGGCAATAGAAGCGTTCCGTACTTAAACGCGTGTATGTTTATTTGTATTTATCGGTATTTTTAAATAAAATAAAGATTTCAATGATTTAATTGTGATGTTGCCATAATTTTGCAATGGTAGGGCCATGGCTCCTTGGCTCTTTACGAGGAGCCGCCACTGCATGAAACTCTTTTGAATTCTATGGTTGCCAACAGTCAATAAAGAAGGCATTGCAAAGGTAGCCAACATCCGAAGCGGATAAGACAATAATTAAAATGTTAGTTAGTTAAGATTTTTGGCGCATAGTAAAAAAGGCTATTTTCGCCTAACGCAGCCCATCTAAATTACTACACTACATTTGTTAAAACAATAAATTAAATAATAAATAAATAAAATCAATAAAAATACGCATACTCAATAAAAGAAATCGTGCACAGACAAACATAAATAAAAAATTAAGATACATAATTTACAGTTTTCCGCGAACTAAAATGTTTGAAAACCATTATATTATGCGATAATTAGGGTTTGTAGATATGACCAAAAAACCGTTATACCGACATTTTGTCGTCTGTCTGTCCGTCTGTTCGGTAAAAATTATAGCCAAACGACTAAACCTAGAGATTTGAAATTACTGCTTATACAACTCTTTGAGTCGCATATAGGTAAAATAATAAAACATATCCCCCTAAAATATAAACAAATATGCTCATCGAAAAATAAAAAAATTATTTTTTTAAAATTCTGAGTAGGGTATCAAATGAAAGCCTTTAGTACGTGGATTAACGATCAAAATTTTATTTTTGCAAAATAAATTATTTTAACGCGATTTTTTCCAAAAATGTGTAAAAAAAATTTTTGTCCCACACCTTGTAGCCCAGATGGTTTAAACTAAAAATTCAGTAAGAGGAGGTAATCTAAAAATCTAAATAATGTACATTGGTGTGAACCGGAATAGAACAACAAGAATTTTTGATCAGATTATTTTTTTGGAAAATAACTCATTTTTTGTATTTTTTTGGTTGACGTTGTACAAAAGTTATAGTTATGTAACACACTATACTAGGAGTATCCTGGTCTAATGGTTAGCTTGCTCGCTTGCTACGCAGTAAACTATGGTTCACTCCCGGGCAGAGGAGACAATTTTATTTTTTTGTTTTTTTCTTTCCATTTGCATTTTGTTTAAATTATTTTGAGAAAATTCTAGTTATATTTTGGCCAATGTTGCAATTAATTTTTAAGAGCGTAAATTTAATAACCAGTGGAATTGTTGGAATTTTATTTTCATTCTATGTGTCATGTATACGAGGGGCGGAGTATATGACTTAAAACAACCAATGGAAGCCATAGGTGCAATTTTCAAAATCTTAATGAACCTTGCTATAAAAAAAAAAAAAAACTGCACATATTTAGAAACCTAAATAATTGTATTAGGTATTCGAATTAAAATTAACAAAAAAATATTTTAACATAAAATTTGTTTTTAAAGCTCTTAACAGACGATAAATTATTTAAAAAATATCGTTCATTTTGACGTGATTACTACAAAGCAAAATTTGTCCTACACACTCAGCATGCCGCCTTTACTTATTATATACCTGCGAAACCCTGCAATGTGTGAAAATTCACACTTCACATCAATTTTTTTTTTTTTTGTGAAAAATGAAATTTTCGAAACACCAGATATTACTTTCTTTCGACAGTACTAAAATTAGGTTGATAACCTCAAAAATGACATTTATTTTCACAAGAAAATTCAATTGATTTTCCAGAATGACTAAAAGTCAGAATTTATCACTTTCAATTTGAGGTTTGTTAGAGTTTTGATTTATTATCCTACGTATTGATACATTATAATTCTGGCAAGTGGAATCCAGATTATGAAAGTTTGAATATTAATTTCGTTCTGGGTAGTTTATTACAAAGAAACTTTGCTAATTGAGTAACTAAATTTATAAATGAGTATATCTAGCTTTAAGGCAATAAATTTAAAATTTTACTTTCTCTCTCGTTTGGGCTTTAATTAAAAGATATTTCAAAAGACACCAAAAGTAATATTGAAAATTAAATTACGTTGATTATTTAAAGTTAGCAAAAAATGCGTTCAATAAAAACACAAATTCCTTTACAGTTAAAGCCATTTGATTTTTAAAAGATTCCTGGCATTGTTTTGCAAAATAACAAGCTAACAGTAGAAAGCAGAGTATCACACACGAAATGAGACAACAGACGGTGAATAGGGTAATTAAATAGTTACTATAAACGGTTACAGTGGGCGTGGGACCGGAGAGTGACTTCTGAACGTTCTAGAGCAGCGTTTCTCAACCGGGGGGCCGTGAAAGCTTCGTTGGGGGGGAGGGTGCGAAATACTTGCAAGCCATTATAGGTAATCGTAACAGATATTAAAAACATGTTTATGTAAAAGTTGTTTTTTTCAAGTTTTATCAAATTATACCCAACATACGTTCCTACGTCCGTACGTTCCTATATAAAAAATCGAAGTTGTCCTTGATATCCTGTACTTCCGGTTTATTCCGAAAATTTAAATACTACCATACAATTATTTGAGTAAACTCTGGTCATTAAATTTTTTTCCCAACTTGCTCACATCGTCTTTTCGAGAAAAATCTTGTTTCCTCTATCTTGATACACCTTGAGATCCCTCCCTCGCTCAGCCTATATATATATATATATATATATATATATAGTAGAAATATGGTTCTTGACGAAAAATGATATGAGGAGAAATAATAGTTCTTATTTACTCGTCAAATTATATTAAAAAATATTATTACAAAATAATAATTTTATGAGACGTTTCGACTGGGACATCCAGTCATCTTCAGTCTAAAGTTAAAAAAACCAAAACTAATTAAAAACTTCTAAACATATTTTAGCAGCTAGACCACTATGTGTACGTAGAAGTGCGACATGTTGTGTCAGAGCAGGCAAGCCCGGTACTGTAAGCCCGTACCAGTATATATATATATATATATATATATATATATATACATACATACATACATACATACATATATACAGGACCGGCAGTTGGGAAACACTGCTCCAGGTAACTATCTGACAGATTAGGTTATATGATACTTTCTGTGCTGTATAATTTCATCCCGTCTTTCAATACAAATGTATCTATAATATAGTAAATGTATCTATAGGATAGTTATCTAACGGATAATGTGAATGATGTATTGAATTCACTGCTTGGTAATGACTTCCAATAGTAATTTTCATCCCTTTCTGAGATCTCAGAATTATCATTGATAGCCCAAAAGTCATTCTATTATTACCTCTGTCCTCCCATTTTACCATATAGGCCGTGTCTCCAACGCTATAGCTCTGAAATTTTAATAAATCCTCAATCAAAATGTATAACTATTTATATAAAGATAAAAAGTAACAAAATTTAACGTTATACCTCATCTTCAATAATAAAAAAATAGTGTATTGGGCCCGGTAGTTCAATTTCAACCACCTGTATACTATTGATAAAATATTAATATATGTGTTTATTGTCATAAAGAATTATTTTAAGCAATTCTGTTCCTTATTTATTAATTGTTAATGACTATTTTCCTTAATGAGCTTTATCAGGATTAACCATCTTGATATGTAGTGATACGTGATTTTTGCAAGTGGCGTCTTCATTTTTTTCTGACGTATTTAGTTATTTTTAAGTGTTAAAAGTGCAGAAAATACTTGAAATAGTGTGTTATCGTGTGGACTTTAGTGTTTGGACTCCATGCAGACCAAAATTGGAGTGACTGGAAAGGTATTTGTCGAATTTTTTGTTAATTTTATAATGTAAGTCATTGTTATGTAGAATGTGCTTCTATGGACAATATAGAAATACATATGTACATGCATACACTGTCGGCTATAACTAGAGAAACAAAACTATTTTTTAAATAATTTTCATAAATCCCGATTATTGACTTAATGAATATTGAATTATATTGGTATAGCAACAACAATTTATAAGTTAGAACCGGCTCTTAAAAATATTTGTTGTACTGGTACAATAAATAAAATAATTAACTTTCTGCTGCAGCAGAATCTTCATATTTCTTTTGTAAGACTTAATAAAACAATGGTTAAATTTTTTCCTTTGCCCGCGCTCACGTTCTTGTCCCGGTTTAGAGTTTCATAATTATGGTAATTTATATATATATATATATATATATATATATATATATATATATATATATATATATATATATATATATATATATATATATATATATATATATATATATAGGGGTGCCGCCGACAATATTTAAGATATTTTGGGGGGTCCCATGCCAGAAAAGATTGAGAAACACTGTTCTAGAGGGCTCCGAAAATACAGGGAGCGTTCTTAGCTACTATATTAAACGCATGTGAGTCGGTGTCAGTCTTGTTCAACCTGTTCAGTTAGTTCATCGAGACAGTCAAGGTCGTCAATAAATCAGTTTCATGCACTCAACTTTAGAGTACAAATGAAGATACTGAGTCAAGATGGAGTATACCTTGACATTTTAAAAATAACCCTCATGCAGACGATCTATGGAAGTTTTATTAATTAAATATAGAATAGTATCGTAGTAATCAAATTTTTCCTAAGGTTCTAAAGAGTCTTAGGACATATTATAAAGCGACACACAAAAAAAAAAAAAATGTTTCTGCAATTTTTAATTTTATATTTTTTATTTTTGAAATTTAAAAATATCCTAATTCAAGAAAAATCAAATTATAAGAACCTGCAGTTTGAAATTTTGAAACCTACAGACATTTTTCTACCTATGTAAAATTTAGGGCGCGCCTTAGTTAACGGCTTTTTGATTCGTGAAGTTTTGAAAATTTGTTAATATTTATTTCTGAAAGGCTATATCTCAAAATCTACATGAGATAGATGTATTAAAGATTAAATATGGTAATAAGAGTAAAAATTAATAGTTTCATCGATAATGTATTTAAGAAATTAATTTTTTGAAATATTTTATTTATTATATAATTTATATGTTAATCAAAATATAAAATACTATCCACAACAAAACCAAGATACTTTATTTCGGATAAAAGTTCAAATTTTTCATTAGGTACTTCAATATTTACTATATATAAATTAATTTTAGAATATTTATATTTTGTCGTAAGGATTAAGCATTTTGTTTTTTTCTTTATTAAGTTTTAATTTATTCAAACAAAAATAATTATGTAACTTATTTAGTTCTGCATATACTCTATTTATAACTTTATTAAGATCTTTATCGTCGGAAAATAAATTTATATAATCAAAATTTACATTATTTGCAATATAAATGAGAAATAATATCGCTCCAAAACAACTTCCATGTGGAACACCCTAATTATTACGTGATCTTGGTGAATAATTATTGTTTATTTTACTCATAAACTAAAGTATCGTCGGCAAATAAATTTATATAAACAAAATTTACATTATTTGCAATATCGTTAATATTAATGAGAAATCATATTGGTCCTAAACAATTTCCTTCTGGAACGCCCCAATTATTACGTCACTTTGGTGAATAATTATTGCCTATTTTAGTTATTAACCAAGGTCTTGTCGGCAAATAAATTTATATAAATAAAATTTACATTATTTGCAATATCATAAATATAAATGAGAAATAATTTGCTCCAAAACACTTTCTTGTGGAGCACTCCAATTGTTACGTGATCTTGGTGAATAATTATTGCCTATTTTAGTTATTAACCAGGGTATCGTCGCAAATAAATTTACATTATTTGCAATATCGAAAATAGAAATGAAAAATAATATTGCTCTTAAACAACTTCCTTGTGGAACATCCCAATTATTACGTGATCTTGGTGAATAATTATTGTCTATTTAAGTTATAAACCAAGGTATTGCTGGCAAATAAATTTATACAAACAAAATTTATGTTATTTGCAATTTCGTTAATATAAATGAGAAATAATATTGGTCCTATACAACTTCCTTGTGGAACACCTCAATTGTTACGTGAACTTGGTGAATATAATTATTACCTTTTTTATTTATTTGGTACTTATCTGATAAATTAAACACACTAATGCTGTGCCATGGAATCATATAGTTAAATAAGTTTTCTATTAATAATGATATTTTTACATGATATTTGCAGTGTGGCCAAATGTATATTTCTTATAGAATGTCACATTTATGATACTAGTAATTTACACAAGTTGAAAGGGTTTTTAGCACAGTTTTAGTTTCATATGCTGCTATTTATCGTGGCTATCAACAAAACTGCCATATTAATATGTCCTGCTCAGAAAGAAAAACATCGTGAATAGATTATAGGTATATTCTTTTTAAATGTATTTCAGAGAAATGTCTTATTTGTTTTTAATTTAAACTTGAACTCCTCCTTTATTCTTTTATTTTCATATGTTCCATTCATCTTCTTACTTTCATTAAATTCCAGGAAAAATATCTGGAATAGAAGAGCATTTATTTAAAAAAAATCTTTTGTAATATCACGCCCTTTCCTACCACATCGTATCAAATAAATTTTACTAAATCACCGATTTAAGAAAAAGGGCTCTAAGAAAACATGTGAAACATCCAAGCTTTCACTAAAGCTCGTATCCTTTCTGTCTTGAGCTTGAGCTAAACAGTTCATCTATCATTGTTTGGCCTATTCTACAACTTCACGCTATTTGCGTACCGGGACTTTTCAAAATGATTTACTGTACTTTTGCCACCATATAACGGTAACTGTCATAACAAATTTCATAAATGAAATATGTTTAGAATTTATTATCAGATTATTATGTTTTATATTTACGGTAATAATATTACATATTAGACAAAGAGTCGATCTCGGTAGCTCAGAGGTAGCGATCCTGCTTCTCGTGTCCCAAGGTCTCAGGTTTGAATCCCGGTCAGAGTTAGGATATTTGTATTTGTCCATGTCACCTCTTCCTCATTTAAAAGAATTAACAGAATTAAAATTAAAAAAAGCATCACATCATAAATTTATCACCGTTTTCAACACGCATTGGGTCACCGCGGGAATTGTAGACCTGAAATTTCACTTTTCGAAGTGAAGGCCCGTGCCCAATATAAAGTAGTAGTACAGTAGTGAAACCTACGGCTCGGTGAAACTAACGAGGGACGTTGATGGGCTGAAGAAGAAGATTGAACAAAAAAGACGGCGGGGGCTGTTTCGAAGCCACGGCCGCAGGTGTTTTGGGCGTAGAATACGTCGCGTGGCTGTTAGAAATAAATGAACGTGCAGGGTATAGACTTTCGGAATTTTTTTGCTGTTTACAGAAGTTTTCACGCAAATATTATTACATATATTGACACAGTGGCGCACCCAAGAATGGGAGGGGAGCGTAAGACAAAATTATTTCAATTAAGAATAAGTTTCTCCTAAAAAAAAAGGTCCTCGCTTCGGAAATACAAGTGATGAACTAAAAAAAAAAGCCTCGCTTCAAAAATACAAGTGATGACCTAAAAAAAATCCTCATCTCTATTTTTAAATACATATATTTATTAAGACGATGGTGACACAATTTTCTAATGTGTTTTATTTCTTTCTTTCTTAGCAGGGGGGACCGCCGCTACCTGGGAGCGCCACTGTAGTGATAGATGTCACGTAGACGAAACGAATGACACCTCGCAATACGTGGTATTAGGTCGTGGTCCCGAATTATACTAACATATACCACGTGCTAAGCGCCGATTTCATCACAAAATTGAGGACGCGTGCGCCGCTCCCTGTTGAATCATCTGACCTTGAACTATATTTCGGTAGACTCTTTGAATCTTTCTCTTTTCAACTCAGTTATTATATTGTTGCTAGCTTCTATAGTTTAGAAATAACTGAAGAAAATCTGGTGTACACTTTTTTGAGACACATGGATTTTTATCGAAGGACCCAACCAACCCATCTGAGTTTATTTTGCATGAGCAAACACTATAAACTGATGGAGTTGGCCGTATTGAAGACATATATACTCGTATTGTCGACGTGATTCTGCCATTTTATTTTCAAGATTATTATTAGGCACCCTTAATGATTATTATTAGGCAGTCTTCGACGCATGTTAAAAGTGAAATGGGTTGACAAAGTCTCGAACAAAGAGGTGTTTCAAAGAGCTGTAGTTAGAAGACTTCTACCTCAAAATATTAAAAAAAAATCAAGCAAGCCTGATGGGGTATATTTTGCGATATGAGGGTTTGCTGAAAACAATCGTGGAAGGTATGGTCGAAGGAACAAATCCTAAAGAAAGACTCCCCTTAAACTATTATGAGTCAGTTGAAGGAGCATTTTAACTGTCAGAAATTTGTTGATCTAAAGAGAAACGCAGAGGTCAAGGAGCAATGGTGCCAACCAATCTTAGGATTATAAACTTTAAGAGAGAACCTTAAAATCAAATTGCGATAGTGCCGGCGCACGGCGTCCATATTTCTGACGCGTATAGTAAGGTTCGTAGCACCACAGTTATATAGATAGTAAGTTTAGTATCGAGTTTGAGGTCGTGGTTAAGTCATATACGACCTCCATATGACGCAGCAGCTGATGGTTGATTATTTATTTCTTCATCAAGACTACCATCACAGCAAATGATACTCCTAAGGCATTTCGTACGAATTATTAATATTTATGTGGGAGGGTTCTCAGTCCAACCTTTTTTTTTAGATTAGCCCCTTCAGTAATCATTAAAAAATTTAAAAATGAAAAAAAAAAACATTTTTTTTTTTATGAATGAATTTTATTTACTGAACATATATATCCTTCATAAAAGCTATTTCGGGCCCAAAATGAGATTGAAAGTTGATATTATGGTGCATAGTGTGGGTCGAGAAATAAAAGAAATTCATAAAAAATTATTGATTTTTATTCATCATAATTAATAAATTATGCCTTTTTAACGCAAAAAATTCCACATACCATTAATTTATTTTCACCCGAGTACATTCGGGAGTGATCTTTTCTGCAGGTAAAGCTTGCCCGAGTTATCTCGGGTGTAGGAATTTTCGCACATAATAGCCGCCCGAGCATACTCAGGCGTAGTCCTTAAGCGGTTAGTTACCGAATAATATTCGAACCATCTGTGTCGTGTTCATTTTTGTACTCAGTTCTGCCTGTACACGATTGCCGTTCAGTTTACCTGCATTGTGCAGTTCACGAATGTATGTTATATACATTCGTCTCGTGTCCTAGTGTATTTCAGTCGCTAATTTTGGTCTCCGCATCAGCTGAGCTCTAAATATCGTGCGTCGTTAAGCAGAGGTAGAATTAGTCTTGTTCTAATTCTCTTCGTGCACTCTGCTTTGTTTTTGCGAATGCTTTTGTATTCGTGTATGTTAGTATATTCCGCGAATAAACGGTGTGTACATATGAAATCGAACGTGGCTGGGTGTCCAAAGTCTCCATTCCAGACCTGGTGTATCACAAAGTCTACAGCATCTCAAAGGACCCTTTGTTTCAACCACAAGGTAAGTCCATTAACCTGTATACATCCAATGCTATCCCAAGCATTCAACAATCGCGTGAGATTTTGCTCAATAAAGTCCATTCACTTTATTTAGCGTTTTTCATCTAGCCGGAAGTTGGTCCATGTCTCCATTTGGGAATATTGCTGGGCTCCGCATTTAATATAATTTAATGTCGACAAATAAACTTTGTGAAAATGTTGTATATTTAATTCATTTAACATTTATCGTCGACAAAAAATATACTTATTAGATACTTACAAAACCCTAAAACGTGTGAACATACACATTTCCCAAAAAAATAATAAATTATGGAATGTCAAGTATTATCAATATTTGCAAAATTGCCACCATCTTAATTTAACATTATCCTTAATAAATCATTTCCTTACAGCTTCCTAACACGGATACCAACACTTACCTTCTATGGGGTAGGGTGGGGTGCCATTTACTACGAGGGTAAGCGTGGAAGCCTGCGGGACGTTACGAATATCTTCATCTTGCACACGCACCACCACTTCCGCCTCCATGCCGGGCCTCTTCCGTGCAGGGTCAATCTCCCACTCTGCACAAAACAACACACTCAGTGATAGAGATAGCGTTAACACAAAGCTTTAATGAGGGAAAGAGATACTGACAAAACAGAGGAAAAGTTAGGTGAAGTAAAAGCGATATAAGATTGATTTATAACAGGATATTAAAGACCTTACCTACGCACCTTTATCAAAGCGAAATTGTATCTTAAATTATTTAATAGAGATAAAGAAGGATTAGGCTTATAAAATATTCTGCATCCTTCTCGAGTTGATATGTCGAAATAATGTTTGTACATTCTTTATATTCTAGATCTCAAAATATTGTCTGTAGTATACGATACAATTTCTTTTGAAATCTCGTAAGATTTATTAACAGACAAAAGTTTGTATTTAAACAAACCGTACGAAATTTCAGAGCGTTAAAAGAGATCAATTGAAAAGAAAAGACAATAGGGAGGAGTAAAAGCTGATCGTAGAGGACGATAAACTCCGTCTAACATAGTAAGGCAGTCATGAAGATGATGAGGATGTCATATACAGGGTGTTTGTTTGAAACGGGGCACCCCGAAAATCTGCTTTATTTGTAAAGATACAAAAAATCTTCAGAACAAAAGTAAAACTAGACAAAAAGGCCCATCTAAAGGTTACTATAAGAATTCTGAGGCACCGGTTTCACCGTAAATGATGTCAACTTTTGATCTAGCATAGGGAATCGATAAATTTATATTTTTTTCCTAAAAGCACATTAAATTAGCTTTACAATGACACTAAAAAATCATATTTTTATGTTAACCATTTCAAAATGGCGACCATTTATTTACAAAATAATAATCAACATAAGTTTTACAAAGTTGAACGTAGCAAGCTTTGTTTTTTTATTTAGAAAAAAAAAGCAAAATAAACTATTAAACTTTAGTTATTTATAAAACATTTAATTGAAAAATTAAAATTTAAGTTATTTCATATAATAATTAGTTATAACAGTTTATTTTAGAGATATTTTGTTTCTTTTTTATTGTTTTCAAAGCTTGCTACGTTCAACTTTGTAAAACTTATGTTGATTATTATTTTGTAAATAAATGGTCGCCATTTTGAAATGGTTAACATAAAAATATGACTTTTTGGTGTCATTGTAAAGCTAATTTAATGTACTTTTAGGAAAACAATATAAAATTATCGATTCCCTATGCTAGATCAAAAGTTGACATCATTTCCGGTGAAACCGGAAGTGCCTCAGAATTCTTATAATATAACCTTTAGATGGGCCTTCTGGTCTATAAAAAAAAAACAAATAAAGGAGATTTTCGAGGTGCCCCGTTTCAAATAAATACCCTGTATATGTTTGACTTAATTACATTTTTTATAACATCTTTTGTTTGTCGCGCAAGAATGATAAAAATCTGAATATTATTTATATTTTTATCAAACATTGATCATTACACCATCTAGTATGCAAATAGTAAACCCGATATAAGTCCATTGTTAAAATTGTATAAAAAATTTGCCTGGAACTACTCACAATTGAAAGAGATAAATTGAAACCGAAATAGAATCAGCTTATCAACAAAAAACTGTTTGAATCATACTTCCTCAACACAATAAAAGAAAATAGACATAGAAAAAAATATACAGCTGAAAGTAATGTTCAGAAGCATATATTCGGAAAAACATTCAATCTCATCCATCTCGTTGTCAAATAAAACGTCAGTTTGACTGTCCATTAAATCAGAAAGCCAAACTATATATTCTTCTTTTTTATCTCTTGCATCGTACGCACTGATAAATAATTAAGAGAGTTAAATGGAGTTCCATGAATTGGAAAAAATCCCATGAGAAGGTTTAATACATATTTAAAAAGTTTAAAATAAATATTGCAGTTTAACGAATTTTTAACTCATTAATTGTTTTATTTACTTTAGAAACTTTTCCATCATCAGCGATACATCAAAGATGAGATAAAATGAGAGTTTTTTTAGCTGATTATTATTTTTTATCTCTAGAGGTTATCCATGCGTTACCAGCGTATTAGCTTCTACGTTACTGGAAATATGAGGAGCTGTTAAAAAGTAGGGTTAATTTTTGAATAAAAAAAAAAAGAATATGAAACGAAAAAAATAAATAAAAATAAATAAATAAAAAGTAAAATACATATTACAACAGAGCAGCACCTAGGTAAATAGATAAATTCGCGTCCCTACATAAAATACAAAATTAAATACACAAGGTAGAGGACACACAATTTTTTTTATGATGTATTTTGAACATAGCCAACTGAGTGGCCGCGCTTCTTAAAACTCCTATGCCAATTTATTGGTAATAATTCAGATAAGTATTTCATTAAAAAAATGATTCAAAACTATTTTTTATTTTAAAGACAAAGATTAATTGTTATTTATGTACATTGAGCCTCGAATACATCTAATATTTATTTGACACTTTTGTGTACTATTATAGAATTTACAATGCCCTTTCCATGTTAAGTTTACATGAATCAACTCAAGTTACAATAATAAACATGTCTGCACTTAAGTGTTCCTTTCTAAGAAATAGATTATTTTATATCATTTAACATTTTGTAATATTTTATTCGAATTGGATAATTGTATTGCACTTGTAACTATTTAAATATTGTACAAGTGGCAACCCTGTGACCACCCTGGACAATAACATTGCATTTTCGATAACCTGAAAGTAAGTATTGTTCCAGTAATGGTTGAGTTAAGTCCGATGCGACATGTTGTTTTGTGTTTTACATGTAGTTTTACCTAGCCTACTATTTACTATATTTTCACTATTAAATTCATATTTTGGTAACCCACGTGTCATTCTGTTAGTGTATTTCGTTTAATTACTAACAAATTTGGTATTAAATGTCATACTGGCGCCCAACGTGGGGCCTTTGTATGACTTTTAGTATCATTTATCAGTATATTTTATGCTAGAAGGATTACCACCTTGCAACTACGTACCGAATTACTGCAAGATTAAGTTTATAATAACATTTTGTGATGCTTTATAATTAATTTTCATTTTTAGGGTTTTGTAGGTATGACCAAAAAACCCTTATACCGTCATTTTGTCGTCTGTCTGTCTGTCTGTCTGTCTGTTTGTCTGTCTGTCTGCCTTCCTGCCTGCCTGCCTGCCTGCCTGCCTGCCTGTCTGCCTGCCTGCCTGCCTGCCTGCCTGTCTGTTTGTCTGTCTGTCTGTCTGTCTGTCTGTCTGTCTGTCTGTCTGTCTGTCTGTCTGTCTGTCTGTCTGCTCGGTAAAAATTGTAGCCAAACGGCTAAACCTAGAGAGTTGAAATTTAGCATGCTTCCGTCTCTTTGACCCGCACATAGGAAAAATACTAAAACATCTAAAAAACATATCCCCCTAAAAATATAAACAAAAATGTGCTCATCGTAAACAAAAATATTTTTTTTAAATTCTGAGTAGGGTATCAAATGAAAGCCCTTAGTACGTGGATTAACGATCAAATTTTTATTTTTGCAAAATAAATTATTTTGATACGATTTTTGACAAAATTGTAAAAAAAAAAATTTGTCCCACACCCTGTAGCCCAGATGGTTTAAACTAAAAATCTAAAAAAATTCTAAGTAATGTATATTGGTATGAACCGAAATAGTACAACAGGAATTTTTGATCAGATTAAGTTTTCGGAAAATAACGCATTTTTTGTGGTTTTTGGTTCACAAAGTACAAAAGTTATACCAATGTAAGACACCCACATGCAAGGCGTACGATAGCGTAGTGGTTAGAGCACTGGTGTCGTAAGCTAAAACTCGCTGGAAACGAAGGGTTTCAAGTACGGAGTTAATTTTATTTTTTCTGTATTTTTTTTTGCATTTTTATTATGTTGAAATTATTTTGTCAAAATTCTAGTTATATTTTGACACATGTTGCATTTAATTTGTAAGAGCGTAAATTTAATAACCAGTCTTATTATATGATTAACAGACGTAAATTATTTTAAAAATATCGTTCATTTTGCCGTGATTACTACAAAGTAAAATTTGTCCTACACACTCATTATGCCGCCTTCACTTATTATATACCTGCGAAACCCTGAAATGTGTGAATATTCACACTTCACATCAATTTTTATTATTTTTTACTTAAACTAAATGGAAATAAAATAGGATTGCACATTTTAAATTTCTCCTCAAGTACACTTCAAACAGCATAATCTTGTTGTTTGTTACCGCAAACAAGTTGGTGTATTCCAGTCCAACCCTTCGGTTCAATTAGTAAGTACAGAAACCGAATAAATCATGATACCACAGTCTCTGTACGCACCCATGTAATGTAGCGCGCTCTCCGGACACTGGACGATAGTTTCATTACAGACCTATAGGGCATGTTAGTTACAGAATAATCAACAGTATGCAAATTACATTGCTCCCATAATGTATTTAACTGATTGAAACTCAGAGGACGAAAATTTAAAACAAATCATTAGGGGGTCAACTAAGTTACATAAAATGCTTGTGACTGATATTTTATAGTTAATCCCTTGTTGGGAGCTATTTTGATATGTTATCGTCTTTGGGTCTTTAGACTACACACCAGCATATAAGAGATGGAATTCAAAGATATATATCTTAAATGACGTAACTACCCTAGCCACAAATAATAGGAGGTTGCATTGAATGCTAGTCTGTGTCCACGTGTAGATAGGCTAGGTGCGTATGTTGTGCGCAGTGACAAATTCAGTCATCAGACGCCATCCTTTGTTTACACAAATGCTTTTCTATAACCGGAATAAAATGGAACGAGAAAAGTTGTTTTTCCGATGTGTAGGGGAAGCCGGGGCATAACGGGTTCCCGGGTTATAATGAGCTCCCCTCTTTTTGGCCGTTAAAGCATGCCGCCATGTTTGGGTGCGTTCCACTCACGTTTAGTACTTCGTTAGTGTCACGCCTGTGTCATCGGTATACAAAAATTTCGAACCCCGCCAAAACCATGTGGCGGTTATCTGATGAGTGTAGCACACAGTTTCCACCAGGAGGCAGTTGTGTTGGGCACCCCCTCGCCTCCCACCACCCCTGAATACTCCATAAACTGGAATTTTAAATCTTATCTATTTAAATATGGCAGTTATTGTGAATGTGACTTGCACGTGGCGTGTTTAATGTAGGCTGACCATTTTCTTGAGAAGGCAATGCGGGACGGTCTAGGGTGAGGACCTTTTTTTTTTGCTCGTCACTTGGATTTTGGGAGGTGAGGACCTTTTTTGTTTTTGCTCGTCACTTGGATTTTGGGAGGTGAGAACCTTGTTTTTATTCGCTAAGGGCGCCAAAACACGGCTCTGCGTACATGAGAGGAAAGGAGTACAAAAGATAACAAAAATGTATTAAACGAATTAACAATTGTGGCTAGTATAATTTAATTACCGCGACAAAAAAATTAACAATTGAATAAAAAATATCACAAAAAAATAAATTACACTGATAACTACATATACCACGAGCTCAAAAAGAAATAACATAAGGGTTGGCTATGGAAAAATAAAATAATGTCTACTGCAGGCTTTATATAACAATATAAACTTATGACAACAACAAAAGTCATGACAGTTAATTAATTCTAAAGCTTGCTGATGACATTACTTTTATTTTCCATAGCCAACCCTTATGTAATTTTTTTCAGAACTCATGGTATAATGTAAATATACACATTTTAATATCAAAATTCAAAAATTATCATTATCAAACTATAGGAAAAGTAGAGCACTGACAGTTAAATTGATGTAAAGTTAGTTAGAATTAATAATGCGGGACATTTTGCGGGACAAATATTAAAATGCGGGACATTTTGCGGGCAAGTAACAATGCGGGACGCAGAGTCAAAATGCGGGACTGTCCCGCAAAATGCGGGACGAATGGTCACCCTAGTTTAATGTTCTGTGGTGCAAAGAATATTAAGTGATCAATAATATATTAATTAGGAAATATCGGCCCATCAGCTGAAATCAAACCTATATGTATTGTATATTTTACTTTTTTTTGATATGTTCGATATTAAATATTCGATATTTGAAATATTTGATATCAATATCATATTAATTAAGAAAAATTGGCTCATCAGCTGAAATCATACTTATATGTATCGTATATTTTACTTTTTTTTGTTATGTTCGATATTTGATATTCAATATTTGAAATCCATATCAATAATATATCTATTATATTTGTTGCAAATATTGGTCCATCAGCTGAAATCAGACTTATATGTATAGTATATTTTACTTTTGTTGGTGATGTTTGATAATTGAAATGTTCGATTTATTGCAAATATTGGCAAATACTTTTTTTCTTTATAAAGGTTGCCGACATCTGAACTATGCTATTTATGTACCTATTATATGATTATGTATGTTAGATTATTATTATTATTATTATATATGTACGAGTGACAATAAAAAGCTCAATTTTATATTATGTGTTTCTCTATAACCCTTTTTAGGGTTTTGTAGGTATGACCAAAAAACCCTTATACCGTCATTTTGTCGTCTGCCTGTCTGTCTGTCAGTCTGTCTGTCTGTCTGTCTGTCTGTCTGTCTGTCTGTCTGTCTGTCTGTCTGTCTGTCTGTCTGTCTGTTCGGTAAAAATTGTAGCCAAACGGCTAAACCTAGAGAGTTGAAATTTGGCATGCTTATACAACTCTTTGACCCCCACATAGGAAAAATACTAAAACATCTAAAAAACATACCCCCCTAAAAATATAAACAAATATGTGCTCATCAAAAAAAAAATATATTTTTTTTAAATTCTGAGTAGGGTATCAAATGAAAGCCCTTAGTACGTGGATTAACGATAAAAAATTTATTTTTGCAAAATAAATTATTTTGATGCGATTTTTGCCAAAATTGTGCAAAAAAATTTTTGTCCCACACCCTGTAGCCCAGATGGTTTAAACTAAAAATCTAATGAAAAAATCTAATAAAATTAAAAAATTCTAAGTAATGTACATTGGTGTGAACCGGAATAGTACAACAGGAATTTTTTATCAGATTATGTATTCGGAAAATAACGCATTTTTTGTGTAACTAAAATATGTTAAATATTTAATTCGCTATGTAACACTCCAGATCAGTAAGTCTGGTAGCTCAGTTGGTTTTGTGATTCACTTTGTAATTTGCAGTGCGAACGTTGCAGAGTTCGAATCCTGTTAATTTTATTTTTTTCTGTTTTTTTTTGCATTTTTATTTTGTTTAAATTATTTTGTCAAAATTCTAGTTATATTTTGGTAAATGTTGCATTTATTTTTTAAAAGCGTAAATTTAATAACCAGTGGGAAGTGTTGAAATTATAATTTAATTCTGTTTGACGAAATCAGAGGGCGGGACTTATGATATAAGCAACCAATGGAAACCATAGGCGCAATTTTAAAAATCTTACTGAAACTTGCTGTATAAATAAAATACTGCACATATTTAGAAACTTAAATAATGGTATTAGGCATTCGAATTAAAAATCATAAAAAAATATTTTGACATAAAATATGTTTTGGCATCCCAAATAATCATCATTCAGTTACTAAATACCTGCAAAACCCAGAAATGTGTGAAGATTCACACTTCACATACATTTTTTAATATTAAACATGGATACATTTTCGTTTTATATAAAATTTTATTACAATTTCGAATTGTATTAAAATTTTATGTAAAACGAAAATGTATTCATATTTTATCAATTGTAATTTTTTTGGAATAATAAATTTGAGTACATTCAAATTTCGCGGTTTCATTCAATTTAGTACGTGGTGGATCTCTAGTTAGCGTTAGTTACGCTGAACAAAATTTTGACACAGAGATGGCACTTCTGTTAATGTGTTCTGTGGTTAGTGTCTTCCGAGAGTGGTTCTATGACTGAAAGCTGGCGTTTACATTTTGTAAATTGGTGAAACGTGTTTTTGCTGTGTTGATATATTTTGATATATTTTTCACGCATATTCGCATTTTATTTTTTTACTGTCTGTAATAATTAAACAATAAATCATCTTACGAATAAAAGTATTTCTAAATTTTTTACGATATTCTTTAAGATTTTGTTAACGATAATCCCTAAGGTGACCGTTATGCCCCGGCTTCCCCTACTCGTATACTACTTATTTAAAAAATCAGCTGTGGCCACCACAGGACCGACCGCCATCATAACGTACTTGTGTAAGATACATTCTAGCAGCAGAGTAGAAATAACTTGGCCTAATATTTTCTAACAGAGATATTATTTATCATGACCATGGAAACGTTACATATAATGCTTCGTTCAGAACCTCCAAATTATAAATTAGAATTAACGTGAAATTAGTACTTAACATAAAATTTGTACGTAGAAATTAAGCAGCATTCACAATAAAAATTAAGAAATTAAGCCACTGACAGATATTTTTATCGATTTCTACTTTACTACTACTCTATCGATAGATATTTGGCAGCTGTTTACATCTTCTAATGAGTTCTTGAGTGTTTCATAGTTTTGAAAAGAATTAAAATAGAGGTAAAATTTATATTTATACTCATAGAAAACATAAAGATGTGGATAGAAGCAAAAAAATATGGTCATAGAAATTTTTAGATTGATAAGAGCTTACTGCGCATGCGTCAATTGTAAATTAACGTAAGGGTTTGAAGTCTACAAACATTTAATTTTAATTTATAAGTATAAGTATTCATTTTGAAGGTGGTGAACGATAACGTACAGTTACGTATAACAAACTTTTACGTTAATTCTATGTACTAATTCTAATTCCTAATTTCGAGGTACTGAACGCAGCATAAGTATGAAAAAATTGAGACTTTAAAAAAATTTTACAAAAATGTTTCAAAACTTTTCGTTTTATCAAAAAACGTCCCAAACATAAGTTATTAGTTATTGCATTTATAGCAACTTTTGTTCAATACATTTTTTCGAAATATTTTTCTGTTGCTAAATATTCGCAATAATCTTAAAATCGACACGAGTAAACTCCCATTTCTAGTCAACCGATTTTTACCAAAAGTTGATCAACTCGTGTCATTGACGTCAAAAGCTTAAATATGCAGTTTTATAAAAATCCTTTTAGTCGAATTTTTTCTGCACGTGTACACAGACAGACAGACGGACTGACAGACAGACAGATGGACGGGCGGACAGACAGACCGACAGACATCATGCTAAAAATAGTAAAAACGTTATGTAGGGACCTCAATTCGTGGAGATCCATCGAAATCTCGAAATGTCAAAATCGGTATGATCACAATACCTCCCTTATATATGTTGACGGTCGGTAAAAATTGTGCAATTGATGCTCATCGATTGCTTGTGAAAACTTAAGTTGAATGTGGTCCATCAGAAACATGTGGAGATTGGTTTCGATGGTTCAAAAGGTGGTGATTGTGACGTTCACGACAAACAACGGCAAGGTCAAATGAAAAAAATTGAAGATGAACAACTGCAAACTTTATTGGAAAAAATCCTGCTCAAACACTCAAGGAATTGGCTCAACAACTCGAAATCGATAAATCAAGCGTTTCACGACGTATACAAGCCATGGGAAATATTCAGATAGAAGGAAGATGACTACCACATAAATTGTTGGAAAATGCCATTGCTAATCGTTTAAACATCTCGATTAATTTGCTTGCAATGCATAAAGAGTTTTTTGCGGCATATCATGACTGGCGATAAAAATGGATCTATATCGACAACTCAAAACCCAAGAAATCATGGGTCAATCCTGGTCAACCATCAACATCAACACCAAAGCAAAACATGCACGGTCACAAAGC
This sequence comes from Liopterus haemorrhoidalis, assembly GCA_963971575.1. NCBI lineage: Eukaryota > Metazoa > Arthropoda > Insecta > Coleoptera > Dytiscidae > Liopterus > Liopterus haemorrhoidalis. The sequence continues at coordinate 42,218,604 of OZ020612.1, read as the reverse complement.
AATGCTGTCTATTTAGTGGGTTATGGACGATGTCGTGTATTATGAGCTGTTAAAACCAAAAGAAACATTTGCCGAACGTTTTAGACAATAATTTGGCCGTTTGAATGATAATTTGATGCGAAAACGACCAACAATTGCATCAGTTCGCCTGAAAGTGATTCTTCTCCATGAAAATGCTTGGTTCCATGTTGCTAAAGTCGTGCAACAAACAATAATGGTGCTTGAACGTGAGCTTTTCCCGCACCCAGCGTGTTCTCCGGACCTGGGCCTAAGCCATTACCATCTGTTCCGATCGATGCAATACGCTTTGGAAGATACACATTTCCATAACTACGGAGAAACCCTATATATATATATATATATATATATATATATATATATATATATATATATATGTATATAGGATGGTACTGTTTTAGGTCTAAAACCATCCTCCGCCAGGTACTGCACTTCAGGCTTACCACAAAGGAACACATCATACGCGAATACCTAGAAAATTACACACTGTTGCATCTCAGACCCTGGAGATGTGCAGCAGTGGCTAGTGCACTACGCCGTGCATCTTCAAAGTGCGTAGAGAACCAAGCAAACATGTTTTTTGCACTCTGCAGACGAAAGAGTTCGAAACTGATCTGCAGGCAGGAATGATGTCAAGTTCCTGCTTGAAGGACACCGTCGTTCCGCCTAGAACGACCATTATGAGAACTACAAGCTTAATTTTGTATTACGGGCATATCTGCCGAAACTCAGACAGAAGGTCGGAATATTTATTTCGTTTTTCGACCTCCTTCAGAGACATGTTTTTCTCTGCTGGATACGAGAAATCGTTGACAAACATCTCTCGTGTTTCGATGTACATATATATCTTAGTCCATCAATCGCATCAAGATTCTCGACGAGTATAATATTCTGACGGAAGATGACTAAAATTGGATATTATCTATGAAATTAATTATTCTGTCATTATTTGTGAAGCGTTTTGCTAGAACTAAACAATAAAACAGTAACATTTACTAGAACTAATAAAAAATAATAATGATACATAAAAAAATTTATATTCGTAAAAACAATAGCATTTCTGAAAATATTAAAAATGATTGTCTAAATATTTATTTTAAAGCTTACGTATTTCATTAGTATAAACATTTATTCATCATGTGAGATATATTAATCATAACTCTAATTTTGTTTGACGTACCTGATTCAAAACAGATTTCTCTGATATCAAACGATGATCGACAAGCTGGCATAAACAAAACATTTGATTTAGAGTTGTTTATTTAAATTGTAAATTAAACAAGTTGTAGAAACTGGCATGTAAGGTGCAAGAACTGGATGAATATAGGATTTGTAATAATTATTTTAGGAACAGTTGAACAAATTAGTTCCAGGAAAATTTATATAAGGATTTTATGTTTTATTGAACTTATGGTTTAAACAATTGGTGGGAATTTGCCCACATTTCAGGATTTTATATGTATTTAATAAGGATAAGAAGGCTACATAATCCTGGATGTCTAGGATAATATTTATTATACGAGGTATGTAAATTAAGTAACCGGACTGATTTAATTTTTTTTTTTTTTTATTCGAATAGAATTACAATTCAATATTGTCCCCCTCAAAATAACTTCCTTGGGAAGCCACACAGCGATGGAGACGGTTCTTCCAATCCTCATAGCATTGCTAAAACTCGGATACTGGAAAAGCTTTCAGCTGGTCGGTTACGGACGTTTGAATGTTTTCGAGTATCCCAAAATGACGTCCCTTGAGCTCTTTAAATTAACAGACTCTAGACTGTATTTTACGTCGTTGTGCATATGTTTTAATACATCATTTTAACGTTCGACGTTTACAGCTTTTGGAAATTAGTGGGTTACGAATAGTTCGACATCTGTGTGTCTTTAAACCAAATACGATGGCTTCGTGAATTGTTTATTATCTATTATTGTTTTTATAATGCTGCTTTTCTAAATTTTAACCTAACCTAATTACCTAAATTGATTATATTTACTGTCCGTCTTTGTAATTTTGAGCAAGATTTGTTGAAGATGACATTTTGTTAGGTTTTGTAAAGGCGTACAATATCTACGGCCTCTCCAATAGACTGAGATAGCTAATGTGTTTATATGTCTGTCTCATTATAACAACTCACTAACTATAAGTTTAGAAAATAATCCATAATCGACAAAGAAAAACGTATTAAATTTAGAGGTCTGAACGGTTGCACGTTTTACTATATGACAAACTTGTTATAGTGACAATCAACAGAATGCAAACTGTAGTCTATAGTCTATTGATTTAAGAGCTCTGAATGCGGCTTCAGAAGGTCATAGGCCTCAGATATTAGGTTTCGAAAAGCCGATATTTTTTATAAATTCTTTATTTCTGACAAATGTGTTTAACAACAATTACGCTTTTTGCAATAGTTGAATAGGCAACTAATCTATTACAGATTTGCTCCAGCATCTAACGACGTAAGAGACGTCAGTTAATAATAAATATAATTAATTAGGATACCAGACCAGGAGTAATAATGGGACAAAATATAATACTTAAGCACCCCGCTGGTAATATTGTGTGTAATATCATCATGGCTCATAATCAATAATACAACAAAAGTTAATTGAAGTCCACAATATCATTTGCATATGCATCTAATTATCAAGGTCCCTGGTATTTAGAAACAGCCACCAATATTACCGACACAGAGGCCCCTATAACATGGTTACTATGTACGAAACATGGTGATCTAGTGTCATCCTGCATTATGCCAACCTTGTAGTTTCTGTCTCTCCGTTGTCTGCTTAATGTCATACATCACACTCTGTCAATTACATGTAGGACACTCATATTTAGAACCAAATATGTTTCATATCTCGGTCTTACGTGAAATAGAATGTCACAAGCAGACTACAGATTGTATGAGTGTAAATTTGTAGTAATTGTGTAAGAAATTAATTACTGAAACAGTTTTTTTTCAAACTTTCTTCTTTAGAGAAATAGTTCTAAAGCAGAAAAAAAAATTGACAATATTATTTGTGCAATAAATTGTACTTTTATATACTCCATACTGCAGAAAACGATAAACATATCCATTTCGGGAGTTAATGAACAGTTTTCATGAAATTGGCAAAATTATAGTATCAAAACGACGTCAATTTTCGAAAATTATGATAATCTCGAAAACAAAGAGAGAGTGAGAGAGAGAGAAATATAGAAAAATGGTTACCAATATAATTTTTTAATTTCTCAGATCAAAATTACATATGAAGCACGTTTTCTAAACAAATTGCCTTGAAAAAAATATTTCAATTCACCTCAAGTTGTTTGATGAAAATTTACACGAATCCGGCATCTTCCAAATGCCGAAGGGTTTGCGACCTGTTTCCATCTTTTCATTTCGATATTTTAAATGGTTAAGCAAAAAATTCTTCTGAATTCCCTAAGAATAAGCGACCTGAAGCTGAATTTCTTTAGGTTCAGGTTCAGGTTCAATGTGGTAATTTCGGTTCGGTTTCAGGTTCAGGTTCAATAACAGAATTAAATGGAATTTTTTTTATTAAGAATGACATAAAATTAAAATGCAATGAAAAGGACATTTTATAATGACAATCAATTTAATCTAGAATTTGCAATGTGAGTATGATTTACAAAGCTTAAACAAAATGACCATAAGTCTGAATTAACAGATAAAAATTACTAGATTTCAAAATCTAGTTCTAGTTTTCCAGATTTTTTTCAAACGAAGAATTTTTTCGACTGGAAGAAAAGAAAAATTGTATCTATTTTGAGCGTTAATGAAAAAATATCTTGATATGCGGGAATTAAATATTTGGAATTTTTTGAATTACTAATAGATCGATCGAATCTCCAATATTTTAGTTAGTTAATTAAAAATTTAAGGACGTAGTAACAATGACCAAATATTTCAAATACATCGTAAATGGAAATAGATGAGGATTTACTAATACCCAAATTTTATTTCTCTTTCTTTCTTCCAGTTTCTGACAGTTTGGTTGCTTCGATAATTTTGATCTGTTGTATCAGATTTTTCTAGGTGTCCTGCATACAGAGCAGTAGCAACGCCCTGGCATCGGGGCAAATGCCAGGGGCGCGAGGTTTTATGAGGGGCGCCATCGTGTGTTTCTTTGTTTTTAGTTACTTGTTGTTTGAAAGTGAGGACCTTTTTTTTGCTCATCACTTATTTTTCACCTATTAAAATTCTATTAAAAAGTCTATCAAAATAAAAATTAAATTATGCGATAAAAAGGGCGCTATTTTAAGATAATTTAATTTCAATCAGTCCATTGTAATAATATTTAAAATATGTTTCGTTAAATAACAAATAAGAGAAGCACATTATACTCGAATTTTTATTAAAAATGTGGATGTATTGTATGGATAATGATTTGATTTAAAATTTGAGTACCATATTAATATTACAACATCATTTTCCAAGAATTTTAATGAGCGAAAAATTCTTTTACACCTCAAGCAATAAAAACTACGATGATGTTAACCAAGTGGAAAAAATGGGTTTCGAGTTAAAAATGAATGAGTCTAAAAAAGGAAAAAGATATATCAAATAAAACGAATGCCGTAAATTGAAGGAATCATAAATATAGATGAGGGCGTGAATACCATGTGATTCCAAGCAGAAGCAATAGGAATGTGAATCTGAATGCACACAGAACAGATGACGAAGACGTGTATAATCTCATGTCACGTGATATACTGGATGCGCTCGAGTAGAAGATATGTGAGTATACATTAGTGGAACGATCTGGATCCCCCCCATGCTTTCAGATTATTCTCTGGTACAAAAGTGGATGATATTTTAACTTAATTGAAATTATGTGATTCTATAATTTTACGATACCTCGAGAGGGATTCTGTGGAAGAAATATCGTTCAATACTAAAACTGTCAAAAACAAGAAGAAGTTTGACAAAAAAGAAAGAAAATGTAGCAAGGCATTATAAATACTCTCTCCGTTTCAAAATAAGTGTCCGATTTAGGAATTTTATTTGTTCCAAAATAAGAGTCCAATTTCAAAAAAAAAATATGCAAAGGGATATATAACGTATATTTTAACTAAACTAAATGTGAGGAAGCTTGTAATCGTTGCCTCCGCTATGAAGCATGGTCAATTCCATATAATTCTGTGGTGTAATGAAATAATTGTCTAGTTTTTCCGCGGTTATTTCATCCCATGTTTTATGCACGGGCGCAATGAGTTTATCAATACTGGACGGGGACTTTTTGTGTTGTAATGGTGTTAAAGAAACCCAAATCGAGGCCTAATTTAAATAAATAACTACTGATATATTTATTATCATTATTTCAATAATCCATTAAAAAAACTAAAATCGGACACTTATTTTGGAAAGGAGGGAGTATTATTTAGTCTTTAACAGTCCAACTGTATTCTCTTTATCGTCTATAACTCTTAAACTTATTTTCTAACATAATTCATAAGCATTTTTACTATTTTCTGCTATCACCTACAATTTTTACTGTACACACAGACAGACTGACAGACACGACACGTTATAAAGGTGTTTTGGTGGTCATACCTACAAAACCCTAAAAAAAATATCGTAATTTGGGTTTGGGTATTATTCTAGCGATTTTTTTTTCAAATTTCGCCAAAAGTTCTTTTGTTATGGCCCTTTTTTTAGGATTGTGTAGGTATGATCACAAAAATACTCAAATATTCCCTCTGTTCGAAAATAAGCGTCTCATTTCACACAAAAATTTGTCCGAAGATAAGAGTCCCATTTTAATTTAACAGTGTTATTCGTGAAGTATCAATGCTAAGGATTGAAGGACATTAAAAACAAACAAGATAAAAAATTTACTGACCATAGCAAAAAAACCAAAACTTTATTACTTAAGTTATTAATTTAATTTAATTTAATTTATTAATTTATTTATTTGACGTTTCTAAGTCAAGTCGAACATGTTTATCAAAGAAGAATTGATCCTTTTTTTATATTTTTCTACTCCTAATAAATAGAAAAACATAATTTTACAAATGGGACTCTTATTTTGGACAGAGAGTAACAAATAAAAATTATTATCAAAAAAATGTTGATTTTGATGTGATTATAGGAAAAATATATCCCTAGATAATTAGCATTCTGTTACACTTATTATATACCTACAAAATTCTGAAATGTGTGAAAAATTCCCACTTCACATCATTTTTTTATATTTTTTACCCGTTAAACCGAGTTGAATCCCTAGTATGAATCTTAAAAAACAGGTACATTAAGAGACTTTCTACTTCATCCAACCATACGTTATAGACGCTTCTCATATATTCTCCCTGTCTCTTGCTTCATTTGTTTTAAATCTTCAACCATTTCCACGTCATCGCTTTAACATACCGTTAGTTTACCATGTGATTAAGAACATTTGTCTTTCTTTATATGATCGCATTAGACTGTTTCGGCAGCACTTCAGGTATTATCCCAAATGTTTGAATAATATATGTAAGGAGATAATGAGGAAAGGGAATACGATTTGGCGCTTTAAAATTTTAAAATAAAGTTAGGGAAGATAAATCTTGTGTAAGGCTGGAAAATCAGTTGCTCATTTTACGGATACAGCACAAATTCTTTAAAATATACAGGATTGAACAAATAAATTACAATTTTTTTATTCAGACGTTATATGATGATTAAATTAAATAAATGAGAAAGATTACAGCATAAATTGATTGTTTTTTTTTTTTTTTTTGTTAATCCTGTATAACATTTTTTTTTTGTACTAAACAACGTGCGATTAAAAACTAATCGTCAGTGTAAAGTTTATTTTGCATTATATTTTTCCCCGTAGCACTATGAATTTTTTGCCTAGATTGACGTAAAAAGTATAAAGTGGAACACAATACTTCCTTCAAACTATCAATGTTATCCGACATACAACCCAACTTTTCAAACTAGGTTCAGTCACACTTGTTTGACATACCAATACTTTGTCAGACGTACCAACTTTACGTTAAGGTTAAACCAGTCGTTTGCGTTAGATAAATGATTATTTGAAAAAGTAACAAGAATCTGGTTAAATGGGGTGTATTGTTGGCATAAAAAATAGATTTAATCTCAACAAAAAAAGATAAATTGTTAAAACAAATAAGAAATAGCCATAGACTTAAAATTGAACCCTGCGGTACTCCAGAGCTAAGTTGGAACGAGTCTAATTTATACAATACTGTTTCAAACAAACAGTTTCCTATTACTTAGGTATGATTTTATAAGTTAACCTCTACTATGATTGAAACCTTTGAAACTGAAAGTTTAGCAAGTCATATATCATAAGATACAAAGTAAAAAAACTTGCATAGAGCCAAGAAAGTAGCTAAAAAAACTATTAAGTTTCAAAAAATTTGGATATTTCAAGTATAAAGTTCAAAATAGCATCTGTGACACATTTTTCTAAAACTAAACTGTGATGGTGTATGCAGAGAGATTATTGGATTCTAAGTAAGATATTATTTGCATAAAATAATTTTTTTCAATTGTTTTAGAGAAAACAGAAAGTAATTATTCGGATCATTCAGAAACAGTTACATTCTTCACGTTGAAATAAAATCTCGTTTTAAATAAACGGGTCCTAGGAAAATTTATTGTAAATATTTTTTTTTCCAGGGTGTAAAATTCCTAAAGCCATGCCTTGTTTACGAGTCGCCTTTTTGAAATTGAGAATTAATCAAATATTTGTTCGAAATGTTCGTTTGAATAGTCAGATAAAACAGATGCAGTTAAAATTAAGCAAATAAACATCAACTCTTGTATGTTCAACAATTTACAGAATTAGTAAATTCAACTAAATAAACAAACATTATTAATAAATTCAATAAATAAACTTTGAGCTAAACTTTCAAGCCAATAATTAATAGAAACACAGATGAATAATTATTTGTTGGCCTACTAATTTAATTACAAATGCCATACGCATGTAGTCAGTGAAACTATAAATTAATCGTGATTAAAATCGAAAAGTTACAGTAAAATTGTATTACCTCATTGCACTGGAGTAATGGTAAAGTGAAACAATTTGAAAATGTCTGCAAAGAACACCATACTCCATAATACCTCCTAAAATTACCCAAAAACAGAAGAAATACAGTAAATCACTCTATTTTACTTGAAAAGCTTAAATCATATGGCTTCCAAGCCATTTTTCTCGACTTTATAAAAATCTACCTGTCTGATAGAGAACAAATAGTCTACACCAACGAATGTTTCAGTAAGAGCCGTGCTGTTTTTGTGGTATACCGCAAGGAACTGTTCTTGGCCCTTTACTATTTAATATTTATATAAATGACTTTCTGTTCTTAAAATTAACGGCACTATGATTGCATATGCAGACGATACAGCTATTTTTTTGGAAGGTAAATCCTGGGAAGATATATTTTCGAACTTGGCAAAAAAATTGCCATGGTAAATACCTGGTTAAATGCAAACGTATAGAGACTTAATCCATCAAAAACTTTCTTAGTTCCTTTTGCGTACCGTAAAAATAAATTACCCCTCAACAATAGTATGCAATTGCATAATACAGATTGTGTGCTTAAGGGTGCGCACAACCGTACAGTTTCCTATACAAGACTAACAACCTGAAATAAAATTAGTAACAATCTATACATCATAATTTTCAGCGAATTTTTATCTACCTAATAGGATATTTTTAACTGTCAAAAGAACTGTCATGTAATTGTAAATAAACAACTTGCGTTACAGACGCCATCTAGTAAACCATTTGACACATATTTGTGTACCCTGCGGCAAATTGTAGCTAAAGCTTCATTCTACAAATATGTTTGGAGATATTTTGTTCTATTGTGAAAACTACTTATAGTTATTGTACTTGGTAATCTACTTTTGCCGCCACCTCGAATCTGCCGTGGTTCTCAATATAGGTGCGGCGGATAAAAATGTTCCATTTTATGTAAAGAATACTTGTACCAATTGGCATTTCATTATCATCAAGTATAATATTTTTCGACGCAGGCTCTAAATTATAAACAATCATGTCGAAAAAAATGTTAACGTATTATTGGAACATTTCTACACAAAATTATATAAATATAAAAATTATTTGAAACCCACAAATATATTTAAAAAATTACAGAATATTGTTGTGTAATACCTATTATTAAGTTATTTAACAATAACATTTTTACAATAATTATTTCTACAATCAAAAATATCCTATTAGATAGTTAAAAATTCTGTTCAAAATTTGATGTATAGATTGTCACTAATTTTATTTCAGATTGTTAGTTTTGTATAAGAAACTAATAATCTCTGGGGGTTGTACGTAGCGTTAATAGCACAAATCATTGCCAGTATAACACTAATAAATTAATTGCGCACTCATTCAGATATTTAGGTGTATATCTAGATAGTAACTTGAACTGGAGAGAGCATTGATTATTAGATAGATTGCGAAAATGCATTTTTTTTATTCAAAAGTCTTCGACATTGCCTCAATATTGATATCCTAAAATTGATTTAATTTGATTTTATGCAGTCTATACTAAAATATGGTATTTTAGCTTGGAGCACCGCATCAAAGTCTATATCAAAAATTAAAATTTCTCAAAAGCTTTTACTTAAAATAATCTTAAAAACCCTTTAGATATCAAACAACCAGGTTATTTGTGCTTGCTAATGTACGCGATCTCTCTGAGTTGTTCTTATTATCTTTAGTCCAATTTATCTTTAAAGAGAGGTTGCTCATGAAAGACTTATTGCTTCCACCGAATCATGTTTCCCGCACAAGAGGCAGAACTAATAAATTTTGTAAAATATTAAAATAAAAAAAAAAGAAATTGCTTCTAGAACCAATAATGGGACAAAAACTGTATAATGCTTTTCCACTACAACTAAAAGACCTTTTATATCACCATAGTCAATATTATTACACTGGACATGTAAAACGGTGGTTATCTTCATTGACTAGCGATTCTAGGTTAAAAATGTTCAATACCTTGTAATTTTATTAATATTTCTGATTTTATTTGTATCTCTGATATGTATATTTGTATGTTTTTATTGTATTTATATTTATGTATTTATTATCTACTCCTGATCAAATATTTTGCTTTGATGAATTAACGCTATGCATATTAAACTAAGTCACCACAAGATACTTCTGTGACGATGATTTCTTTATATTGTATTTCTGCGTTGTGTATATAAATATATTGTACCGAACTTTGTATTTTTATATATATTTTACTTACTTACTTACTTAATCCTGAAGTCTTTCTACCTTGCGGTGTAAGGCTATAGTCGAGTTACTTATTTTCTGGTGTTCATACTTCTTTCCATCGTGTTCTGTCCTTTGTATATTTTCTTATCTCCTCCCACTTAACTCCTCTCTTCGTTGCAGCTTCTTTTGTTTCTTGTTGCCAGGTTTTTCTCGGTCTTCCTGGTCTAACTTTCTTCACTGTTCTTGCTTCATAAACTCTTTTTACTATTTTGTCTTCACTCATTCTGTGTATATGTCCCAGCCATCTTAGCTGTCCTTCTTCTATTATAGTCTCTACTGGTTTTGTGCCTAGTTTTTCCCTAAATACTTCATTTCTTATTCTGTCCAGATTTGTTTTACCTTCGATTTTCCTTAAAAATCTCATTTCGGAGCTTCTTATTTTAGACCTGTGCGTCTCTGTAGTGGTCCAGGATTCTGAGGCATATGTAAAAATTGGTACTGTCACTTTTTTGAAGATCTCTACCGTGATGTTAGTTGGTATTTCTTTTTTAGTTAAGAACGGTGCTTTGATGCTGTTGAACATTCTTCCTGCTGCGCCTACTCTTTCCATAATTTTTTCATCCATTTTTCCATCTTCGGCGAAAACTGTACCTAGGTATTTGAATTTTCCTACCTGTTCTATTATTTTGTCATCTATTTTTATCTTGTGTTGCATTTTTGTCCTGCTTATTACCATTGTTTTTGTTTTTTGTGTGCTAATTTTCATATTTATTTTCTTCAATTCTTTATTGTATTGGTTCAGGTTGTTTTGTAGTTCGTCCTCGTTCCTTGCTATTATGACCATGTCATCCGCATAGAAAAGTTCTGCTACTTTCACATTTTCCATTTTCTAGTAGCCCACACAATATTCTATAATATTTTGTCTCGCTTCTTTTATGGCGTCGTCTAGAACCATTGAGAACAGTAGCGGACTGAGTACGCACCCTTGTCTGAGTCCGTTTTTCGTTATAAAAGATCTCGATACTTCATTTTTTCTTCTTACATAATTATTGCTGTCGGTATACAAACTTTTAATATTTGAGATGGTGTTTTCATGGATACCTCTGTTTTTAAGTGTCAACCAGACGTCTTCTCTGTTCACTCGGTCGAAAGCTTTCTCCAAGTCTATGAAGCATAGGTGGATTTGGCTATTTATATATATTTTATATATATAATATTTATATATATTTTATAAATAAATATTATTTTTATTATTTTATTATATACAATTACCCAATAGTAATAATATATTCAGAAATAACACTATATTCAGTAAAGGTTTTTGGAATACATTAAAATAAAATTTAGCCACTAAAAATAATACAACGGACAAGGGAAGAGCTAGTGAGTACTGGTATAAACATACTTAACATACCAGGCAAAACCCAAAAGAGAATTAGTTTAAAACTAACCACATATAAAACAAATTATATTCATTATTCACGTATACCAAAACATTAATTTAAGCCTCTCATTCTTTTGTATTTATGTTCCAGTAACACCATAATAATTTTTCTCTTTGTTTGCTCTCTATTAACAACTGAATCTTTATTTTTAGTATTTGCACTGTCTCTACACAACATAATTCACTCTAAATAATAGTGCTTTCCATAGGCAACCTTTATTCGTCGCAATTAAACAAGAAAAGGACAATTTTAGTTACTTTTATTTATGTTGCCATTAGTGTACATTGCGGTACAGAAATTAAATAGTAAATTTAATTTTCAACTTGAAACAGAATATTTTAAAAGCACGTTTTATTTTTCGGATTATAACACCTGAAATCTATAGAATATCTTTAAACTACGATTGAAGTAAGCAATCGGCAGAAATTAAGAAAGAAGTAATAAACAGGATAATTAAAACTAATGTACTCCTATCAGGAGTGAGGGATCACTATTTGTATATATAGTTTAGTAAAGCCTGATTTAGGCGTATCTAAAGAAGAGTTTTATATTCTATGGCGCGGTCATTTCATCATCAGCTATCACTTGTGTCGCCAGGTGGCTAAATAATCCAATATTGACTTGCAATATTTCTCACAATAATTTCAAATGTAGTCATCCTCTCAAGGTTGTTACCACCTAAGTTACGCCGTTCATCTTTGTAGTGCGTTTTTGAACTTTGCACTTGATGTGATTCTGCTCAAAAGTTTCAGTGACCATATTGTTAATATTTACGAAAATCTGTCACGAGCTAAACAGCCTTTATGTTTGCATTAAGTAAGTCCGCTTCCTTTGAACATCGACCATCCGAAATTTGGGAGCATATTATTTGTTTTGTCAGTCTTCTACCAGACATACGATTAATATGACTGGTCCATCGGAGCTGAAGACGCATTAACATGTATTCAATGTTGATGGTTTTAGTTTGTTGCAGAACGCTACTTGTAGGGTTAGCCTGCCATTTAATACGTAAAATTTTACGCAAATATCGCTGATGATATTTCTCCGAAAAATGCAGATGCCGTCTGTGGGGTTTTTAAGTTTCACACCCATAAAGTAATATTGAAATAACAATTGTTCCATAAATTGAGAGTTTGTTATCGTCCTTAAGATTCATATTGTCAAAAAAACTCTTGTTCCAGGTAATGTAAAGACGTTGGAAACTTTCGAGATTTGGGATTACCGACGTTTATTGAGGCTGTCTATTGAGCAGCTTAGATGGGTTGGGTTAGGCGCAAATAGCCTTTGTTGCTGTGCGCCAAAAATTTTAACTAACTAACTAACCAACTCTATTGAGGAGTGCGAATAAATAATTCATTTAATAAAATCTTACCTACAGAATACCGACAGTTCTTTGTTCAAATAAATAAGTTCAGATCAGTAATTCTAACTGATTTTGCCAACGTACCTCAGGGATCCAACATAGGCCCAACATTATATAGTATCTAAATAAATGCTATTCCACTAATTGAAAATCTTGGTAATTACTTAGACCAGGACAAGACAATACACCAGGACAAACCACAAGAAACAAATATAATAATTGCACGACGATAGTGATAATTTAAAATTCAATATGCTTAAGTGGCAGGTTTTTATTTTCTGTAATTATTACATTTAATTTTTCCCTGTAAATATCCTAATATGCACTTAGGTCAATTTAAATAATGACATTGAAACTTTTCTTCAATTTAGTAGTGTATTTATATTAATACTGAATGCAAAATTTCGATCTGAATACATATTTAATATTTTTAATATTTATTAATATTTATACGTTAAAGGTTATAGGTTAAATATTGCTTTAAAACATTTAACAAAATTGTATTTAACAATGCAATGACAATAAGGGTAAAGACTTTTATCTGGTACCAGCATTTCAATACATCAAATATATATTAAAATGATTTATCTTCTTCTTCTTCTTCATTTTAATGAAATCTCACAGAATTTTAACTATCTTTAAAGAATTAATATTTGACACCTTCAAAATGAAAATTTGATTAAACTTTTATAATTATATACTTTTCAATACGGATCATTGTGAAATGTAATTAAATCCTCATATTTTGAAGTAATTAAAGAATTTAATAAAAGTTCAACATGGCGTTAATAACCGGATTGGATCAATCGAAATTGTGTAATAAATCGACGCAAAACCATGAAATAACGGAAAATAAAATCATGTAACGTTGAAGCCAGCTAAATGAAACCACGAATGAAAATAATACATTAATATTATAATCTTTGCAATAATTTTAACTGAAATGTTGCTTTTTTAAACTGAGAATTGACTAAAAATATTGTATAACTTTTGTTCCAAAGTTTGACTTACAAACAAATAGATTTACGTAACACGCTAACGAAAGAACACGCTAAGAAAAGCTAGAAAATTGATGTTATGTCTCGACGTATGAAACTGATATTGCATTTGAACAATGATTCTGAATATCAAAAACCTGTATTTAAATTTAATGCTACCAAAAGACAACTTATATATCCATAATTATGCTGAAGTTGTGCTATTTTGAAAAGGTTCAACGAAATTGGGTTACCTCGTGACAATGAATGGAAAATATGACAGTCGAATGATAATAAAATGCAACCAAAGGAAATAACGATTTCATATATGTTATCCCTTTTATAAGACAACCATAGACTTACTAAGCATATTTTCCACATGAGAAAGCATTCTTTGTATTGAATATGGAAATAAACTATCAACATTGTCAAGCATTGTCAAGCTTTTGGTCGCAATCACTAAAGAGTTTTATCTGTGATCAAATCTCGATTAAGTCAAACAATTTATGTAAAAAATATTATTAAAAACTACGGGCTCTGTTTGGTCATTCGCAACCGGCTGTAAACTGTAGGTATCTTTCTGTGTGCCCTAAAAAATGGCATCATATTAATCTTTGCTGTTATTTAATCAAATCATACTTATCAGACCGGAAGCAGTTTATACTTTTTGGTGATGTCAAATCTGAAACTATTCCTATACACTTTGGTGTCCCGCAAGGATCTATTCTTGGCCCTTTGCTATATCTGCTGTATCGAAATGACTTTCCTCTATTTATAAACTCAAAATCTATTCTATACACAGATGATACAACCTTACACTGCAAAAATTCTAACTTAAATTCCCTTCGCTTCGAGAGTATATCCGTGGTAAAACACGCTGCATCTTGGTTTGATAGGAATAAATTAACTTTAAATACTGGCAAAACCGAATAAATACTGATTTCCACCAAGGAACACGATTTTTCATAGCCCCCGTACGTTAAGTTTCTTGGTATCCACATCGACCCACAACTTCACTGGGATCAGCACTGTGAATTCTTAAGCCAAAAACTCAGGTCTACAGTGTTTTTAATTCGCAATTTGAAAGTAGAAGTTTGATGTGACGTTCTTTTGGAACGAATCGTTCGCGAACGACACATCTCTACTTTGCACTAAATTTCTCTGTGGACATGTCGCACTCTGATTTTTCAACGTGAACCACTGTAATATATGTTGCAGTTTGCCGCTGATATATTTTCGGAAAGATGTAGGGTTAAATGAAGAAACCATTGATATAAATAACTCATTTTCAAAAAAATTGTGTCATTTCGCAGTTGGCATTTATACGCTTCAATTCATCCACTAAATCAATCTATAAAATCGTAATTTCATGTGGACATATTTTACTATTTTAAAACAAATATCCAACAATTTTAAACAAATAATAGTATCGCTTTTACAAACCAATTTGAATAATGATACATTCCAGCAGTGTTGTAATGTAATGGGTGTTTTTTTTTTAGAGGTATAGAACTTTAAATTGCAATAAAACAACGATGGATTATTCGATTGACATGAATTTTTTTTTATTCGAAAGATAATCTTGTGGCATTACATTTTAAATATGATTTCTGGCATATAACCGCCACGGCTGGCTCGGATGTAGTCCAATCTGGACGTCCAATTTTCGATGACTTTTTCCAACATTTGTGGCCGTATATCGGCAATAACACGGCGAATGTTGTCTTCCAAATGGTCAAGCGTTTGTGGCTTATCCGCATAGACCAATGACTTTACATAGCCCCACAGAAAGTAGTCCAGCGGTGTTAAATCACAAGATCTTGGAGGCCAATTCACAGGTCCAAAACGTGAAATTAGGCGGTCACCAAACGTGTCTTTCAATAAATCGATTGTGGCACGAGCTGTGTGACATGTTGCGCCGTCTTGTTGGAACCACAGCTCCTGGACATCATGGCTGTTCAATTCAGGAATGAAAAAGTTAGTAATCATGGCTCTAACTGGCGGATGGACTCATTCGGGTCTTCCTCAATGCTACGCTCTACAGTACCAATAGCTTCTTCTGTACGCACCGTACGGCGTCTCTGGGGATGCGAGTTATCAATAAGAGTAAATGTGGTGCGAAAACGTTCCATGGTTAATCGAATTAACTGCTCTGATGGACGATTTTGTCGACGATAAAATGGACGTAGTGCGCGATACGTATTCCGCACAGAACCATTATTTTCGAAATAAAATTGCACTATTTGCAAGCGTTGTTCAGGCGTGAGTCTATTCATGATGAATTGCCAAACCAAACTGAGAATAAATCACTTGACAGCTGTTAAATCGGTCGCCATCTTGAACAGTAATGCCAACTTAAAGTTCTATACCTCTAAAAAAAACACCCGTTATCTAGGTATTTGTATCTAGATACATTTTAAAATATGTATCTGTATCTGTATCTAGATATTTAAATCAGTATCTAAGTATCTGTATTTCAGGTACTTTTTTCAGATACTTTCCTATTTTGTCTTTTTCAAGGTCTTTTTACAAAATATGTCCTTTCAAGTTGGTAATACATTTAGCATCATTCCGATATTTCAATTTTAAGTCGACCAGTAAACTCTTTCTTGCTTGGTGGGAGTAAAAACATACTTCAGCCATTTTCAGAGCTGGAAATACAATTACATTTTATTAAAATTTTATAGATAAAAATAAATTATATAAATAAGAGTTTGAGAATTATGATAAAATACAAGTTCTATATGTAATTAATTAAATTTTGGAAAACATAAAATAAAAAATAAAAGGATGTTTTCCAAAATTTAATTAATTATATATAGAACTTGTATTTTATCATAATTCTGAAACTTATAATTTATTTATTTATCTAATTTATTTTTATCTATAAAATTTTAATAAAGTGTAATTGTATTTCCAGCTCTGAATAAATTTAAAAAAATAATAAATAAAAAAAAAATTAAATAATTTTATCAACAAAGGTTAAGTAAAACAACCATTAAGTAATTATCTAATCTAAGAATAAAAATAAGAATAAATTTTATTCTTATTTTATATGTGAATTAAATAAAGAAATATACGCTGAAATTGGAATAAAAAAGTGATTTTTAGGGTTTTGTAGGTATGACCAAAAAACCCTTATACCGTCATTTTGTCGTCTGTCTGTCTGTCTGTCTGTCTGTCTGTCTGTCTGTCTGTCTGTTCGGTAAAAATTGTAGCCAAACGGCTAAACCTAGAGAGTTGAAATTTGACATGCTTATACAACTCTTTGACCCGCACATAGGAAAAATACTAAAACATCTAAAAAACATATCCTCCTAAAAATATAAACAAAAATGTGCTCATCGAAAAAAAATATATTTTTTTATAATTCTGAGTAGGGTATCAAATGAAATCCCTTGGTACGTGGATTAACGATCAAATTTTTATTTTTGCAAAATAAATTATTTTGAAGCGATTTTTGCCAAAACGGTGCAAACATTTTTTTGTCCCACACCCTGTAGCCCTGATGGTTTAAACTAAAAATCTGAAAAAATTCTAAGTAATGTACATTGGTGTGAATCGAAATAGTTCAACAGGAATTTTTGATCAGATTAGGTTTTTGGAAAAAAACGCATTTTTTGTGATTTTTGGCTAATAATGTACACAAGTTATAGCTTTGTAACACGCCACGCTGTAACATGTGTGCTGGTCTAGTGGTATTAGACGCTGATTTTTCACGCAAGTAACCTGATCCGAAAGGGATCGAACCCTGTGAGAAGAGACTATATTATTTTTTGTTTTTTTATTTTAAATTTTTATATTGTTTAAATTATTTTTTCAAAATTCTAGTTATATTTTGGCAAATGTTGCATTTAATTTTTAAAAGCGTAAATTTAATAGCCAGTGGAAATTGTTTAAATTATAATTTAATTCTGTTTCAATGTACACGAAATCAGAGGGGCGGAACTTATAACAACCAATGGAAGCCATAGGCGCAATTTTTAAAATTCTTAATGAACCTTGCTATATATAAAACAAAATACTGCACATATTTAAAAACCTAAATAATGGTATTAGGCCTTCGAATTAAAATTAACAAAAAAAATATTTTAATATAAAATTTGTTTTCGCATCCAAAATAATCATCATTCACTTACTAAATACCTGCAAAACCCTGAAATGTGTGAAAATTCACACTTCACATCAATTTTTTAAAGATTACATAGGTATATAGTTAGTTAATATTTCTGACACACAGCTTCAAAGGCTATTTGTGTTTATTTTAAGAGTAATAATAGTGCATAACTTATTTTTTATTGTGAACAAATATATTCATTGCTCTAGTTATCTCTTTTTTTTTGTGGTGTTTTCATTTTTCCGAAAGTATCTTAAAAGTACAAGGTGTCTCAAAAGAAATTTTATATTTATTTAGCTTACTGCGTGAACGCAACGTATTCGAGGGGCGCGGGGGTTATGTCAATCGGTAGCCTGGCTCTTGGGAATTCAGTCGTTATGGAGCGTTTCTCGGGAGCAGACCGCGCGTTATGCGTGCGAGAGTTTTACAAAAACGGTGATTCGGCCACTGTAGCGCGTAGAAATTTCTGCAGTATTCGAGGTGTTCGCCACTTAAATGATGCGCCAAGCATTCCTCTCATTCGACATTGGGTTAAAAAGTTTGAAGAGACTGGTACAACGCTGGATAAATCAAAATCCGGGCGACCTAGGTCATCAAAAACGGTAGAAAACGTGGAGAATGTTAATCAGTCTGTTCGTGACGACCCGAACCTTTCAATTCGGAAGCGCGCAAGTGCTTTAAATGTGCATAGATCATCATTACATCGCATTATGCACAAAGACCTAAAGCTGCACCCCTACAAAATTCAATTGGTGCAAGAATTAAAGCCCCAAGATGGCCAGTCAGAGGCTTAATTTCGTAAATCAGGTGATTGAGCGATTTTCAACGTTTACCAACATTTTGTTTTCGGATGAAGCTCATTTTCATCTTAATGGCCACGTAAATAAGCAGAACTGCCGCTACTGGAGTGCAACGAATCCGAAACGCAAACATCAGAAACCCCTACATTCGCCTAAAGTGACCGTATGGGCTGCGATTTCGGCGCGAGGAATTATCGGCCCTTACTTTTTTGAAGACGAAAGGGGGCGTGCAGTTACAGTGAATTCAGAGCGTAATGTGGAGATGTTAGACAACTTATTGGTACCTGAACTGCAAAACTTTCCTGGCTTTAACCAAAGAACATGGTTCCAACAGGACGGAGCAACTTCACACACGTCCAATATGTCTCTGCCACGTGTTCGTGAAATTTTCTCAGGCAAATTGATCTCCCGGAGAGGTGACATAAATTGGCCTCCACGCAGTCCAGATTTAACCCCTATGGACTTTTTCCTATGGGGTTATCTTAAATCTAAAGTTTACGCCAATAAACCGACTTCACTGGCGCATTTGAAAAAAAATATCCGTCACGAAATGGCAGCCATCCCTGAGTCCACCTGCCGAGACGTCATAAGTAATTTTACTGTTCGATTAAATGAGTGCCGAGAACGCGAGGGTCTACATTTAGACGATATTATTTTTAAGAAATAAATCCCCAAAAAGTGTATTTTAATAATTAATAAACATTTTTTCTATATACGGCTTACTTTTTTTTTAATCGATCCACTAAATATAAAATTTCTTTTGAGACACCTTGTATCATGAAGTATCTAGATACATTTAAAAAAAAATGTATCTGTATCTAGATACTTTTTAAAATTTGTATCTGTATCTGCATCTAGATACATTTTTCCTCAAGTGTCTGTATCTGTATCTAGATATATTTTCAAATGTATCTATTACAACACTGCATTCCAGTTATCATATTTTACAATCTTTGCTTCTGTCCCTTCTGTAAATCTACAATTTACGTCACATATACAAATCTGAGTTAAAACATAATGTACATAATGATAGTGTAGGTTGTGAACACCAACCATATATTTGTGATGTGTGCAAGTGTCAACGACAGTAATGGTGTACACTAGTGACAAATCGGGCTGCTCTTAACAATGCAAACAGAAACTTTGATACCTGTCTACCACAATGGACAGATATGTATTCATAGATAGGATTTAGTGGACACACGACTGTGGGTGATTTGGGTTTGATAAAGGTGTATTCAAAATCATTTCCTCCGGTAGTGTATTGGTATTAAATGATAGGGTTGCCAACAATAAGCTTGAGGAAATAGAATACCTTTATTCTCGTGAATAGTTATGGAGAATTATGATGTTTGAATTAAACGTAAGGATGGAATTATAGACGTTTGATTTATTTAGGGAATTATAACGCGAAAGAGAATGCAATGTTTGGGGAGATCCAATATTAAGTAACTATTTAATTTCGGGAATACTTTTTCAGTGTTTGATGTCCACCCAAATAAAACATTTTTTTTTGTATAGTAAAGGAGACTTTAGTTGACAGATGACGGTTAATTAAAGCATATGGTTCAATGGGAGAGAACTATCCCAATAAAATTTCCATTTTCGAATAGAGCCATATCATTTGTTCACAGATATAGCTAGAAATAGAAAAAGATATACAATTCGTTTCACTCATAGAGAAGGAAATACCATTAGCGACCGCCCAGAGCTGAATGCGCGCGCGTTTATACAAAGGGACATACGTTAAAGTTACCATATTATAATATAACAAAAATTATGAACGTACGTTACAGTTAGAAGCAGAAATACGTTCTTGACATCTTACATGAAACTGTGTGAAATAGATATATATTTCTTTATCGGTTCTCAATCGATCAACCTGTCAAGTAAATTCTCCTTTACTATACTACATAATGTTTGCAAAATTTGTTCAAGTCAATAATTCCGGCTCGGTAATTTGAACTGCTTTTGCCAGAGTACCTCAGGGATCCATCCTAGGACCAACATTATACAATACCTACTTTGGGTAGATCCAATATGAAGTGGAGGGTTCAGAATTAAAAACAACCAAGTCCATGAGAATCAATTTTGAGAAAACTATTGCAATGAAAAATATAATGTACTGTGTCATGGCAGTATTATTACGAAATTGGCGAAAATGAAATTGGTTCAATTTAAATCTGAACCCGCCAAGTAACTTTTTAAATTCAGGAACATTTTTTCAGAGTTTGAGTTCCACCAAAATAACACAAAAAATTCTTCTTGTACTACATAATGTTTGTAACTTTGTTTACATAAAAAAATCCAACTCAGTAATTCAAACTACTTCTACCGACGTACCTCAGGGATCCATTTTAAGACCAACATTATACAATATCTACATTCCCCGGCCAGTTTTATCTATTCTGATGCATCACATTTATGAATTGAAATAAATTTGAATTTATTTTTGAAACTGAGAATATATGCAAAACCATATAATAAATCTATAAATATTCATAAAATTTTACATAAATAATAATATAATAAAAATACAGTGCTATAAAAGAAACACGTCTTGTGGAGGTACTAATTTCGATAATATTTTTTCTGTGTTTGATATCCTCCGAAATAAAACAAAAAATTCTTGTACTTCACAACGTTTGTAAAGTTATTCAAATCAAAAAATCCAGCTCAGATTTTAAAATTTCTATTGCCAGGGTACCTCAGGGATCCCTCCTAGGACCAACATTATACAATATTTACATTAATAATATTCCTCAGCCAGTTTTATCTTTTCTGATCCGTCGCATTTATAAACAAGATACAAATATGTGACAGAAATATGTAAGTCCGCTGACAGACTAACGCAATCGTTAGAAATCGCCATCATGTACTTGGTTTCGAAAACCACACAGTATAGTATGCAGCATATAACTCCCAATTATTCTCACCGGAGACAGTTTGGTGCCAAAAGCTCCAGGAATTAATTATTTTTTTCTCGTGGAAAAATAATCCGAAACATTCGAAACTTCTTATATAATAATTCTGAAGTACTGATCTTACGAAATCAATTAGTGCCCCACGTTGGGCGTCAATTTTGTAACAGTTATTTCATATAGAAAAAATTTATCCTTTTGTCCATCTTCCCTATTGTCCTATTTATCTGTATCTTTGTCGGTCTGTTTCTCTTTCCGTTGATCTATGATTCTGTTTAGTTGAAAGCAAGCTACTATATCGAATCTTTTGTTGAAATATTTTCTTCCTATATTATATTTTAGTTCAAAAATTTTGATACTACAAACACGTAGCGGATTCTATAACGTTCACAAAATTTTATAAAGAATCCTGCAAACGGAGCCACGTATATTTTATTTGTTTTTTAAATTGTACAATGTTGGTTTTGAATACACAAAAAGGGAAGTAACTTTATTTAACTTTGTTATAAATTTGTTACATAAATTGAAAAAATATTTCACTATGAATATACAAAAAGATAGTTTAAATTTGGTACATGTTTATATACCTTTCCCCGCTTTCCTTGTTTTTTTAAAAATGTTTGTAGAAGCTAGCGAATTTTTTGATCTAAAACCGACAACACAGAACAGATGGGAAAATATAATCAATCATTATATACAAATAATATACTCATGCAAAACTGTACAATAATAGACAACTTAAAAAAATTGATGTTATGTGGGATTTTTTTTACACATTTCAGGATTTTGTAGTTATTTAGTGATAATAAACCGTGGGTACATATTAAAAACCATAAATGTTGATAACTGTTGAAAGAATAAATCACGTACGGAAAATTTGATAAAGTGTTAATAATAATAATAATAATAATAATAATAATAATAATAATAATAATAAAATAATAATAATAATAATAATAATAATAATAATAATTTATTGATCCAGTAGATCAGTGCTTCTTAAACTTTTTGATGCCGCGGCTCCCCTGCAACTCAAATCGATAAACCACAGCTCCCCTAAATTTATTTTTTTGAACACATGTTGGTTAAATAAAATATTTTTTTGTTTCATTTATACATATATTTTTTTACGCTCAGATCATTCAATAATCTATGTACAATAACGAATAAATTGTTTGTAACATTAAAGTTAAAGCTACTTATCCTTTTTAAATAATAAAACAATTAAGTGTTACATTCGCGGCTTTTCGCGGTCCCCTTGTGGGAAGACCATGGCCTCCTAGGGGGCCGCGGCCCACCACTTTAATAAGTCCTGCAGTAGATTACATACAAGTAATATTGGATAAGTCATTTTACAAATTGTCAATAATTTATATCACTAACACAGTCAAAATTTAAAAAATAAAATAATAAATATAAGTCATATAAAAGTATAAATATATAGATAATAAATTACAATATTTATGTTCGTCAATTTACAAATTAAATAAATAAATAATTAACAAAGTATATAAATAAATACTTAACAAATTAAATAAGTTCAAATCTTAAATAAGTGTGTTTACTTATTGTTGCTGCATAAGATACTCATTTAGATTATAAAAACACTCACTGATTAAAAATTTAACTATCCTTTTCTTAAATAGCGGCAAGATTGTACTATCTTTGATGTGAGAAGGTAGTTTACTATAAATTTTTTTCATAAGTATGTTTGGATTTGGTGCCGTTTTTGCAAATTTAACTGTTTGAATTTCTAAATTACTGTTTTGTCTAGTATTATATGTATGTATATCTGACCGCTTCTCGAAAACTGATAAGTTTTGTTGTACATGAAGGCTAGCCTGGTATATATACACACACGGTAAGGATAAGATATTCAGCTCTCTAAAAATAAGAACAAAAGTGGTTCTACGGCAGCACCCAACCATATTTCTAATGATTCTTTTCTGCATTTTAAATAATCTATTGAACTTGTGCCCCAGCATAATAAACAAAATGGAATAAATGTGACCATACTAATACGCTCTGACTACACCTTTACTACAATATTTTGCAAGGTTTTTTACTTTCCAGCATTCCTGGGATATTCTCTTGCAAAGATTATTTATGTGTATATCCCAGTTCAGGCATTCGTCTATATAAATTCCAAGTATTTTGGTAGACTGGACTTGTTCAATCGATTTATTAATCTTAATTAATTGACTTGTGTCTCGTTCTTTTTTACGTTTAGTAAATGTAATAAAGTTACATTTACTTTCATTAATAATTAGATCATTTGACACAAGCCAATCGTACATAATTTTAAGATCATTGTTAATCTTTTGAACAAAATTTTGACTATCAGAATCAGAGCCCATTATCGTGGTATCGTCAGCGAAGACTACAAATTCTGAGCTCAGAGTATCTCCTGCAATGTCATTTACATATAAAATATATAGAAGTGGCCGAAGTACACTTCCTTGCGGTACACCCTGATCTACTGGTAAATAACTTTATTTTATACAAATATGAAGCTTTTCCGCGAAGTCCCAACATTTCGAGTTTTCTTAGAAGAATCTTATGATTAACCCTGTCAAAAGTCTTTGACAAGTCCAGAAACAATGCTAGAATATGTTGATTTTTATCCAGATTTTTATACATAAAATCTAGCATTTGTAAAAGCGCAGTTGTTGTTGATTGCCCCTTTCTAAAACCGTGTTGTTCCGGTATAAGGATTGAATGGATTTGTAAAAATTCTATTAGCCATGATTTTATCAAATATTTTGTCTGTTGTATTGTTGGTCCGAAAACACTCCCTGGGGTACTCCAGATTAACATTTAACTAAAAGTGTTTATCAAAAAAAAAAAAAATTTGCCGAAGTACATTCAAACAATCGGTATTATCCTAAAATCTCTATGGATTTAATATTTCAACTCCCATGTACATTTGCATGTACATTTTCAACTCTAAAACTGAAACGAACAAAATCTTTTATGAAACAAAAGATATAAAAGCGTACTGGTGCAAATATACCTATTTGCGGAATGTGTGAACTACTTTGCATGGAAAACTTACACGTACTACTGCAGAATCCGTATGGATTTGTCTGAAGTAAAATACACCCGCAATGCCGTGCGAAATGACTAATAAATACACACTCCCGTAAGCCTCTTAACAGAGCTTTTGTTTACTGACACTATACACTACTGAAAGCATTGGACATTGAAAATAATATGTACAGGTGTACTGTAATAATCACAGTTTATCAATAGTTTTATGTGCAACTATTCTAAATAAAACGCGAATTAAATTTTAGAAAAATTACCATTTCAACATTATTATATAGAAGAGAAATGTGGATCTCAAAGAAAACTAAATAGCTCTACGGAAACTGTCAAAATATTTTTTTTTTTTGATCCGTTTCAATATTTTATTGTTATAACGGAAGAATTGGAAAAAATATTGTCTTTTATTGCCCCATATGCAATAAGTATAAAAAATCAGCTGTGGCCACCATAGGACCGACTGCCATCACAAAGTACTTGCATAAAATATATTCTAGCAGCAGAGTAGAAATAACTTAGCCTAATATATTTATTTAGAAATATTATTTATCATGACCATGGCAACATTACATATAAATATGAAAAAATAGATACCTAGAAAAAATTTCGAACAATTTTACAAACATTTTTCCTTTAATAAAAAAATGTCTCAAATAAAAGTTGTTAGTTATTACTTTTATAGCAACTTTTGTTAAATACATTTTTTCGAAATATTTTTCTGTTGCTTAATATTCGCAAAAATCTTCAAATCGACACGAATAAACTTCCATTTCTAGTCAACCGATTTTAACCAAAAGTTGATTAATTTGTGCCATTAACGTCAAAAGCTTAAATATGAAGTCATAAAAATCCTTTTAGCCGAATTTGCTCTGCACGTGCACACAGACAGACAGACGGACTCCAGCTATCTATCTAGTTTTTCATACTTATATACAACGTTTCCATGGTCATGATAAATAATATCTCTGTTAGTAAATATTAGGGCAAGTTATTTCTACTCTGCTGCTAGAATGTATTTTAAACAAGTACTTTGTGATGGCGGTTGGTCCTGTGGTGGCCACAGCTGATTTTTTTTTGTTAAGTTGGTTATGAAAAAATTTACATCAAATAAATATATTACCAGTGTTGCCGAATAAATAATTATTACAAAATGTCAAGTTAGTATTTAAATTTATTTTGTTTTTTGATTTTTTTAAATTTTATTTTTACCTGTTTATAGATTTCGTGGCCACAAAAAAGTCGCCTTAACTTGGTCTTCATAGTACAAGAAACATCGTGAATGCATTATACATAAATAAATTGCAGACTTCAAAATTTAAGGCAGAATAAAACACATGTGTAAAATTTCCATGGCTAATTGCTAGTTTATTGTTAATAGTTACACAATAGATATTATACAAAGTGTAACAAAATAGAGGGAACGCGATTTTCCTTTGATGTGTTCGGAGATATAAAAATTGTTCAAATAAAATATGTAGTATTTATTGAATATCTATAGGCTATAAGAATCTTTCTTTTGCCGTTGGCCTCTCGACCATCTTAGACAGCTTCGATATTTTTATTTATTTTTGGTACAAAATAACTTTAAAATTACAATTTACAACACAAACTGAATTTTCGAATGAGCCCGTATTTTCGCGATAGAGCGCGAATTTTCATTATTTGTGAAATTTGTGAAAAAATACGCCTCAAATAACGGTTAGAGAAAATGACATGAGGTTAGAATTTTTGGATTTTTTCCTAGTTTATTTAGACTAGAAAAAAATTGAGGCTTAATTCGTTTAGCGCATTTTAAAATTATGACAAATTTTAATATGGCGTGATTTGTAGAAATCTTGAGGTCCTAATTGACTTGTAACTGTATTTTGAAACAAACAACATTTTTGAAAATTTTTGGAAATATTTATAAAACTTAACTATAAAAGGGTTAGGGAGTTTTGGAATTATTGGCAAAAAACTGACCCAAATCAGTTCTAACGCAAAAAATAAGAAAGCATAAATATTTTAAATACTTTTTTTATGATCCTCACCTTAAAATTAGCTTAAAACAATATTTGGAGCAAAAAATTTTTAACCAAAATTTCAATAATTTAGTAGATTTTTTTTAAAAATTTTATTGGTAAATTGGTTTATTTTTAGCCTTAGATCACAAATATATGGTCACTTTTGAATTAAAATTTTGACATTTGCAGCAAAAATAAATAAATAAATAAATAAAAAAAAGTCCACAATAAGGCTCAGAGCCGATGAAGTGTTAGCCTGCTTCCTTTTTTTAACTATCTTTATAAACTAATACTTACTTCTTATCTACATTAGCAATTCCCAAACTGTGCGCCGCGAAAATATTCCAATATTCCTCCAATTGCGTTAGTTAGACAAATGTTTTGACTTGGGGGGCCGCAGAAAAATTCTAATACATTAAGGGCGCCGGGAACCGAAAAGTTTGGGAACCACTGGGCTATATGAATCTTGACAAATATGAAAAAAATGGGTTCATGTTTCAATTGTAGGAGATATATTAAATTTGACACCGTTTTTAAATAGAATCTCATGTATGTTATATATTAAAGACGCTACATTACTTTAAGTTCAACAGAAAAAAAAAAAAAAAAAAAAAAAATCGGGTAGTGCAGTTTAGAGGACATATCCATTACGTAGAATACAGTGTCGCTTTCTGACAGTGTTGTTTGTGTCTAATAATAAACTAATGGTTGGCAATGAATTTAATTTATTTCGTTAAATTTCATTTTTGGTTTACATAGGAATTGCCGACTTCACGGTTAAAGTGAATCAATGTTAAAGCCGCGCGCCGCAGCTGCAGTAAGTGTTTGAATTCTATCCATATTTCGTTTCCAGGAATGATCTCCCATACTAGGTGCGGACAAAGACATATTCTACATCAAAAGTTTAGTGGTATGTTTGCTATGAGAAAAATGATACATGTTTCCAACAAGAATCTTCAAGTTATATTTCAACCTTAAACTTCTAAATCTTTTCTCATTTTACTTTCATAAGAGAGCTGCTTAACTGTTCTTGAATTTTTTTGGAATATTAATTACCGACGTTGTTTGAGTTGCCACATTATGAAGAGAGGTTTTGTGCCGCTGTTCTCGAGTTGAGCTCAAACTCTTAGTTCCGTTAAGAAGTACCGTAATGTAGCATGGCAGATTCTCACATTCTCCCCCTTTATGATCGTTAAATAAGTTTTAGAATCATGTCTTAAAATATGCATTTAAAATTAAACATTTAAGATTTAATCACAATGTGTTAAATATAAATTTTCTTACTCAATTACTTAATATTATTATTGTAAGAGTCGTCCACAAAGTAAAGAACATTTGCGCATAGCGCCCACAGAGATCAATCCGTGGCATCATTTCTCCTTCAGCACCTATTGGAATGGCGTGGGGAACCCACGGCCTTTTGAAATCTTATGATACTTTTTATATATTTTTACAAATTTAACCCATTGTAACACTAATGAAAAGACATAATTTGTATGTAATTTATATATACATACCATATAAAATGTTGTCAAACCTGTTACAGCCATATGCAGAAAAAGGTATGGGTTAGTACCAAGCGGATTTTCGAGCGGGCAAATCAACCACCGATCAAATCTTCGTTGATGGAAAAGGCATACAAGTACGGAATTGATTTGCATAATATATTCGTGGATTTAAAAACGGCATATGACAGTATCTTGCCACCCCTCGGCGTGGCAAGCGATGATTAACTTTAAGGTCCCAGAAAAACTAAGAATCTTGGTCATGGAAACAATAATTGGCACCTCCTACAAAATTACAATAGGGTTATGCAAGACTGATGCCATTTCCAGTAATATTGGCCTAAGACAAGGAGACGCACGTTCACCCTCGCTCTTCTACATGGTGTTAGACTCCATCATGAGGAAAAATCCGATCCAACACGACCACTACCTATTCAGAAACCGAAGCCAAGTGCTGGGCTATGCATATGATCTCCTCATAATAAGCACATCCGAAAAAAATGTTGTCGAATCATATAACTCATTAAAGAAAACAGCAGAAGCAGAAGGGCTTGTGATAAACAAAGAAAAGACGAAATACCTCAGGGCATCGAGAACACCTCAAAGCGGATGCCCACCAGCGATCGCAGAACTGCAAATAGAATCCGTAACACGTTTTAAATACCTCGGAAGCACCATGAACAACAACAGCAACATCACGGAAGAAATAACTTTAAGAATTCTGTCTGCGAACAAAGCCTACTATGCTCTTAACAGTCTGCTCAGATCACGCTTGCTATCCCGGCACACATAAATAAGATTATACAAGACTCTTCTTCGACCCATACTCTCATATGGAAGTGAATCTTGGTAACTTACACAAGAACAAGAACGTCGACCGCAAATGTTTGAACGTAAAATTTTACGGAAAATTTTTGGTCCTGTCCAAGAGGATGGGATATGGAGAATTCGAAGAAGTGATGAGCTGCGTGATCTTTATAATGAATCGGATGTGATTGGCTTCATAAAAAGTTCCAGAATACGTTGGATCGGACACGTCATCAGAATGCCCAACAACATGCCAGTGAGAAGAGTATTCGATAGCGCTCTAGGCACAAACAGACCAAGAGGAATATCTAGAATAAAATGGGTGGACAATATGCATAAAGACCTGCAAAGAATCGATGCTTATAATTGGAGAAGACTAAGCGCGTGACCGCGGAAGATGGAAGAAGTTTGTGGAGGCGGCAAAAACACTCTAAGGGTTGTAAAGGCCAATTGATTGATTGTCAGGTATATATTGCATGGGGAGAACTATTCTAGGAAAGACGATAATTATTTTGCGGCCTTATTACTGTCTTCAAGTTTAAAATTGGCCTTCCATGGTAAAAAGGTTCCCCACCCCTGGCATAGAGTTTCACAGAGCGCTCTTTAGGTTTAGTGCGTTTTTATTGATATTTACCATGAATTTAATTGAAAATACCGCCGCATGCAAAGTTAAGTTAATGCAATAAGGTGTAACAATAAATGCTAAAGTTTATTGTCACAGTGTTCGACGTAGTCGCCTTCCCAATTGATGCACGTCGTGAGGCGAGGTTTTGAGATGAGCTTTTTTATACATGTGTCGAAAAAATCTCCCACCAGCTGTCTTGTCCATTCTTTGACAGCATGCTTGACCTCGTTGTCGCTGGAAAACCTTTTTCCGCCCATAGACTCCTTGAGACAGGAGAACAGATGGTAATCCGATGTCGCCAGATCGGAGCTATGAACTTGTTGATAATGTCCCGTCCGAACGAATCCATCAAAATGAAGTTTCGTTATGACGTGGGCAGTGTGAGGACAGGCATTGTCAACCACCCAGCTCGCAGCCCCGATCTGGCGTCATCGTATTACCATCTGTTCTCCTCTCTCAAGGAGTCTATAGGCGGAAAAAGGTTATGCAGCGACGACAAAGTCAAGTACGCTGTTAAAGAATGGACATGTCAGCTGGCGGGAGATTTTTTCGACACAGGTATAACAAAGGTCACACCTCGGCTCACGATGTGCATTGATAGGGAAGGCGACTACGTCGTAAAATAGTGTGACCTATACCTAAAATAAATCTGTATTTTTTTTTTCAAATAAATTAATTTTTTGAATTTTTAAAAATATAGTACTCTTACTTTGTGAAATTATATCTGAGGTCGGTTATTGTACAACCACTATATTACTGGAAGATGCTGTATTTTGATAGCCACCATAATCTTAAACAAGTTTAATATACAAGAAATGAAAAGCAAATATCATTTAAAATTGTGATTTATTTGAGACGTAAATGTATGAAAAATATTTACTTTGCAATCCTGCGTTTCGAATAAAGTTAATTTTACATTAAATTTAACTTTCAAATATTTGATAGAATACAGCTGCATACAAAGAACTTTCAAGTGATACAATTTTGAACAAATGGAAATTTTTCGTAGTTATACAAATTTACAATTAGCAAAATAGTTTTATTTTAGTGGGAATTATTGCGCTGACAAAGTTTATGAGACAATTGCTTTTTAATATCAAATTACAAGAGTTAAGTAATATAGTTCAAATAGTCACATTAAAAGATGTCGTCAATCTAGGAGTTCAAAACTTGCGTTCCTATTAAATCAGAATGAACAATATATATATATATATATATATATATATTTTAATTAAGTAGTATCTCCTACCTACTAACTACCTTGCGTTCTAGTCTTCTACGCAAAACCTTCAAATCAAAGCAGTAATTGTAGGTATTTTTTCACAAACCCTGTCGTTTTCTTCTACTCAACTTGACTCTATGGTATGGCAAAATATATCCGTCATTTTAATGAATAATCTAGAGTACCACAGGGGAGTGGTTTAAGACCAATGCTTTATCAAATTTTAATCGCAGACATTCCAAACGATAAGTCAATTGTAATGGCTACTTAGGCTGATGACGCAGTAATTATAGCTACACATGTCAACCCAATGGAAGCATTTAACCTTTTTCAAAAGTAATTAAATGATTTACAGGTATGGCTCAACAGATATGACGTCTAAGAATAAATTAAACAAAATCTCATCATACACTTTCACCAACAGAAAAGTTATTTGTCCCCATTTCTAGGGTTTTGTAGATATGACCAAAAAACTCTTAAACCGTCATTTTGTCGTCTGTCTGTCTGTCGGACCCTCTGTCTTAAATTGTAGCCAAACGGCTAAACGTAGAGAGTTGAAATTTGACATGCTTATACAACTATTTAACTCGCACATAGGAAAAATACTAAAACATTTAAAAAACATATCCCCTTAAAATATAAACAAATATCTGCTCATCGAAATTTGTTTTTTTTTTATAATTCTGAGTAGGGTATCAAATGATATAAAATGATAGCGTCTTAGTACGTGGATTTACGATAAAAAAATTATTTTTGCAAAATAAATTTTTGACGCGATTTTTGTAAAAATTGGGCAAAAAAAAAATTGTTCCATACCCTGTAGCCCAGATGGTTTAAACTAAAAATCTGAAAAAATTATAAGTAATGTACATTTATGTGAACTGGAATAGTACAACAGGAATTTTTGATCAGATTATGTTTTCGGAAAATAACGCATTTTTTCTTGATTTGCTTGACCATGTAAAATATTTAATATCTTATATAACTCAGTAACCCAGCATGCTTTGATAGTGTAATGGTTAGCGCTCTCGCGTTATAATTTGCAAACTAGGGTTCGATCCGATCTCGAGTCAATTTTTTGCATTTATTTTGTTTAAATTATTTTTTCAAAATTCTAGTTATATTTGGGCAAATGTTGCATTTAATTTTTAAAAGCGTAAATTTATTATCCAGTGGAAATTGTTGAAATTGAATACATGAAACCAGAGGGGCACTCTGCCCCTCTGACTTAAAGGTCAGTGAACCTCTATGACTTAAAACAACCAATGGAAGGAATAGGCGCAATTTTCAAAATCTTAATGAACCTTACTATATAAAAAAAAAAAAATATTTATAAACCTAAATAATGATATTAGGCATTCGAATTAAAATTAACAAAAAAAAAATATTTTAACATGAAATTTGTTTTGGCATCCCAAATAATCATCATTCACTTACTTAATACCTGCGAAATCCTGAAATGTGTGAAAATTCATACTTCACTTCAATTTTTTCATAAATAATATAGAATTACTGCCAACTGATGAATTTAAATATCTAGGAATGCACCTACATAAAGGACTGACTTGACTAAATTCACATCAGTTTCACATCAATTCACATCAGTTCACATAGAATTTTAAGAAATAAATAACTAGGCTTTTCCCTTTTCAAATATTCTTGCTGTGATTTCATAATTATATTCCGGAATTCTTGTCATATTTCTGTTATACCACTCCTTCGTTTATTAAATAACCCTTTCATTAAATGATAATTGGTGAGAATAAATCAGAAATAACTGTTTGATTTCACAGATGGTGCTGAGTTGCACTAATGAGCTCGTTAACATTGTTATTGAATCTTCTGTTAAATGGTGATGCTGTTTTGACCTTGAACTAGTAACATTTGTGACAGGAATAGGTAAACAATTGATGAGAAACTAACGAGACATTATTTTTCTATTAAAACGCATTGTGGCGATCTTTTCCTCATATACATAAATGAATTTCCTAACTTTCTCAATTCCAAATGTATTCTTTATGCAGACGACTCAAATTTAATTGCGAGATCCTCCTCAATTCACGATCTATTAGCACATGTGATACTGAATTTGAATTGGCCAGTAGCTGGATGATAGCTAATAAGTTAACTTTAAATGCGGACAAAACTGAACGTCTTCTTTTTACATTAAGAAAAAATAATTTCAATAATCCAGCTTCTGCGAAGTTTCTGGGTGTATATGGTGATCCTAAATTAACTTGGGAACAACATGTAGATCAACTTAGTAGTAAATTAAGCAAAACTATATATCTCTTGCGCAACCTTGTGGGCTCCGTTAATCTAGATATATTAAAAATTATGTACTTTTCACTCTTCCAGTCGCACATCTCATATGCTCTTCTAGCTTGGGGTCACTCTTCAGCTGCCGCAAGAATATTTTTCCTTCAACGTAGAACTATAAGAGTTATTGATAATCTTACAGAGAGGATTGTAGACGCTCTTTTTTAACTCTAAAGATCATGACCCTCCCTAGCCTATTCATTTACCTATGTATCCTCTATACCTACAATAATAAAGATAAATTCCTTTCCCATTCTGTATATCACACTCATACCAGACAAAAAAATAATCTAATTCCCAAATTTTGCTGTATCAATAAAACAAAAATTAGCCTAAATTACTATTCTACTCTATGTTTTAATAAACTACCAGAGAATCTCAAAAATCTACCTGTACGGAGTTTCAAGAGATCTGTAAGAGATACATATATTAATTTCAAATCCCTGAGTTTTTTCATCTCCGTATTGAATGAAACTATTATATAAGTACCTCAGTTTCAATTTTATTTCATATGTGATAATCTTTCTAGTTAATTAGTAACTGTGATTTATATTAAATAGTATATTTTTAAATTAGATCATAAAATTACTTAAAATGTTTAAATGTATTTGACTGACTAGAAACAAATTTGTATTGTAATATGGTCAATAAATTTATTTTATTATTATTATTATTAATTATAATAATTAGTTATAAACTAATGTTAGTTTATTGAAACGAGAAGTACATTTTCGATAAATTTGAAAAATTGACCAACTTTGCGGTGCTCTAGCGGCAGTACCATTCATACCTCAAGAAAACTTATGAAAACTAAATTATGGAAAATCTATGCGTCTTTAATTTAGTATAGATATATTTTTTTCGAATTTTGCAATGGAATGTAGATATTTGCAAAAAAACATTTTTTGCCAACCAAAAACCTGCGGAAGAATATAAGGGATTAAAGGATCCTCCGTAAGGGAAGCCGGGGCATAACGGGCACCTTAACGATTATCTTTAATAAAATCTTGAGGAATATCGTAAAAAATTTCAACATACTTTTATTCGTAAGATGATTTACTGTTTAATAATTATAGACAGTAAAAAAACTTAGAAAAATACAAAAATAAAAGTTATGACTATATAAAAAAAAGCTTCCTTGTGCTCATTTTGCCCCGGTGTCGGGCAGAATGACCACGGACGAGGAATAATGGGCAATCAGCTAAATTCTGGCGCAAAATGAACCCACGTGTGTGCATTCCTCATCGTTATTATCTTCTTCTGCGCAAGAACAATGTGCCCACTTGTCACATGCTCTGCACTGGAGCAACAACGTCTGGATATGTGTGAAAAATATATCAACACAGCAAAAAACACGTTTCACCAATTTACAAAATGTAAACGCCAGCTCTCAGTCATACAACCACTCTCGGAAGACACTAACGTAGTACTGAACGTGATTTGAATGCACACAAACATGGCGGCATGCTTTAAAAGTAAAAAAGAGGGGAGCCCGTTATACCCCGGGAGCCCGTTATACCCTGGGAGCCCGTTATGCCCCGGCTTCCCTAAGTGTTATCAGGCAGGGGACTTTAACTGGCGCCCTTTTATATATTTCCCCACCAACCCTCTCTCTGACACAAGTTATCCAGGTTTTTACTAAGTTACAGCAAAAAATTTTAGTCGCATAATGTAACCCCGAAAACAATACATCAAGATATACTAATCGCATCAATTTCCAGAACTTCCCAACAACTCTCTTTCGAAAACTACGTATTTCCTGGACTATCTGATAATCTTTAAATCTATTCTGGTAATCAACGTGGTATTCTTAACTTAATTCGAAATCGGTCACATACAACGCTGTCTGAAGATCCACATATTAAGTTTAAATTAAATTTTAACCTAACTTCGTTTATCGCTCCTAAAAGTGATGACTGGAGTGTAAACTAAACAGAAATACATCAACTGCATTTCTAAGTTTATTTGCTGCAACACTACTCTTCATCTGTAAATGCTGACTTAAAACACACGTGATAAGATTAAAAGAAATGAGAATCTAGTTTAAAATTTATAAGGTAAAGTGAAATGGTGCATTGAATTGCTCTAGATCAGCAGTTCTTAACTGGTCCGCAAAACAATTATATATAAATAATAGTTCTTCTTCTTCTATGTTCACTGGCTTGGGTTTCTCATTCCGTCAGTGCTTAGCTGCATTATGAATTACAAATTTCTTCTTATTGCGTGTAAGTAGAGTAAAATTGTACTACATATTTCAGGGGTTGGTCGAGTTAAAATTGTTTTCATAGACAATGGTGTCTCAATTGTTTTTCCGAGGTCTCGGTATAATTTGGAGGAGTGTTGGTAACTGTTGGGGCAGTTGAATAAAATGTGCCCAACAGTACATGGCTCTCCACAAGGGCAGAGGTTGGAGACTATCACATTGATTTTGTACAAGTGGACTTCGGAGTGGCAGGGATTAAAACGGACTCGGATGATTGTTGAGGTGGTTTTCTTATCAAGCTGTAAATTATGATACCATGGTTTTATGGCTATGTTATGTTATATAGAGTAGAAATATGAGCATTTTGTTGAGCGGAGATGTCCCATTCATGTTGCCATCTTGAAAATATCTCGTTATGTGTATATATATAATCGTAAACCTTGTCTACTCGTAGGTGTAAGGTTAGTTTTGTTCTATTTATCTAACTCGTTTACGAATTTTTTCCAATCTTTTCTGCTTTTCGCCATAATCTTTGCTTCTGTCCAGTCTATTTCTCTTTTCTTTAATATTTCTGCCATCACGTCGTTCCAAGTTTTCTTCTGTCTTCCTCTCGTTCTTTTCTTCTGTACTCTAGTTTCCCAAATTTATTTTACTGGCCTGTTGTCTGTCATTCTTACGAGACTCCCGAACCATTTTAAATGTTGTTCGATTCTTTTGCTTAATGGTTCTATCTCCAATTCTTTCCTTATATTTTCATTTCTTATTCTATCTCTGCGTGTAATACCTTTCACTTTTCTTAGATACTTCATCTCCATGGCTTGTAATCTGCTTTTTTGTGCCTTTGATAGGACCCAGCTTTCACTCCCTTAAATAAGTATTGGTCTATATATTGTTTTATAAACATCCATCTTGGTTTTCCTTGATATTTCCTTCTTTCCTATAAAAGAGTTTGATAGAGCGTTGTACATTCTTGAGGCATTTGTTATCCTTTCGTTTATTTCATTTTCCATGAGTCCTTCCTTCTGTATCGTTACTCCTAGATATTTATAGCTTTCTACTTGATCTATTTTTTGTATCTCGTTATGTGTTACTGGCAAAAGATCTTTAAAGGGAGCTTGCTTGATGTATGATTGTCCCACCATCATCGCGCCCGTTCTGGCTAATTGGCCTGCTATATCATTGCCGTTTATCCCGTAGTGGCTTGGGATATAGAATAGTTAAGAACCTCTGCTTTCGATTACTTACTACTTCAACGTTACTCTTACGTTACGCCAACACTAAGTTACGACTACGTTACGATGACGTGTCCAAAGACAAGAAGATTTAAGTTTCAGTTCACGTACAATAGTAAGTTTATTGAGATTCCAAACATGGATGTTACAAGATCAGCACTTTAATTTTCTTATTGAAGGAAAATACTACATAATAAACTGGAAATATTTTTAAGATTTTTTTACGATGAATATTGAATCTTTTGAAATATAAATGCCTATCTTACAATTTTTTCAAGTTCACATTCAAAGAAATAAGTTGACAGTTCCAGTATTCAAAATTAGTGAAGCGAGAAGAATTTTGACGAGAAAGTAAATATTATATCTCCAGAGAGATTCTTAGATATCTTATAATGAAATTTATAATCTGTTTTTTCCTTTCTTTGGTGATTTGCCTTCGATGTTATTAATTTCGCTACCTTCAAGTTACAATAATTATTATTAGGCTTAAGATTTAATGACGTGATAAGAACGAACACAAATATCCACGCCCTGATAGAGATTAGAACCCGAGAACTTACAATTTTTATGTTGAATTATGGGAATGAGAACGGTCGTGGCTCAGTTAGTTAGTGTGTGGACTACTGTGCGGCGGGCCAGAGTTCATTCTCCGGTACCGGAAAAACACCATACATTTTTCTAACCGTTTTTCCGTCGGAGGGCATCGGGCAACAACCGAGATAAAAGCCCTAGTAAAATTTAGCACGATAATAAATTGTAGGTCCCATACGATTGCAACACACACAACACAACTGTATGCGGGGAAATAACCTACGCTCGGAATATATTCAGTACGAACTTGTCAGAGTATGACACTCTAAGAAGAATTAGGGGTATATAAATGCACATTTTTAAGGTTTTGTAAGCATGACCACAAAAAAAACCCTTATAACGTCGCTCATGTGGGTCTGTCTGTCTGTCTGTTTGTCTGTCTGTCTATCTGTCTGTACAGTAGAAATTGTACCCAAACGGCTTAAAATAGAAAGTTGAAATTTGGCATGCTCATACAACTCTTTGACCAGCATATAAGAAAAATACATACCTCGAGATAAATACAAACAAATATTTATTTAATAAAAAAATAAATATTTAAAAAAATCAGCTGTGGCCACCACAGGATCGACCGCCATCATAAAGAACTTCATAAAGTAATACATTCTAGCAGCAGAGTAGAAATAACTTGGCCTAATATTTTCGAACAGAGATATTATTTATCATGACCATGGAAACGTTACATAGAAGTATGAAAAAATTTTATAAAAATTATTCGAAATTTTTCGTTTTATCAAAAAACGTCTCAAATAAAAGTTATTAATTATTGCTTTTGTAGCAACTTTTGTTCAATACATTTTTTCGAAATATTTTTCTGTTGTGAAATATTCATAAAAATCTTAAAATCGACACGAGTAAACTCCCATTTTTAGTCAACCGATTTTTACCAAAAGTTGATCAACTTGTACCATTGATGGCAGAAGCTTAAATATGAAGTTTCATAAAAATCCTTTCAGCCGAATTTGCTCTGCACGTGTACACAGACGGACAGACGGACAGACAGACAGACGGACAGACAGACAGACGGACAGACAGACGGACAGACAGACAGACGGACAGACAGACCGACAGACATCATGCTAAAAATAGTCAAAACGTTATGTAGGGACCTCAATTCGTGGAGATCCATCGAAATCTCGAAATGTCAAAATCACAATACCTCCCTTATATATGTTGACGGTCGGTAAAAATATTATTTTGCGACATAAAAAGAAAACTCTTAAGATGTAGATTAAGGAGAGATAAATAGTCTTTTGAAAATTTTTCGTTAATAACGATTTTAGCCAAAAATGAACTAAAAAATACTTGTCCCGCACCCTTTTACCCAAAAGGATTAAACTAAAAATCTAAAAAAATTATAGGCTCAGATCAATACACATTAATTGATCTGAGCCGGAAATGTACGAGAGGAATTTTTGATCAGATTGTGTTTTTAAAAAATAT
Source organism: Liopterus haemorrhoidalis (assembly GCA_963971575.1). NCBI lineage: Eukaryota > Metazoa > Arthropoda > Insecta > Coleoptera > Dytiscidae > Liopterus > Liopterus haemorrhoidalis. The sequence goes on along the minus strand of OZ020612.1, from coordinate 42,179,757 downwards.
TGCAGTTTTTGTGTTATTGACAAAATTAATTACTTTTTTAATTCATGGCTAAATTATGGCTAGTAATGTTATGGTTTTTTTATATTTATAGCTAAGATAGTGCGTGTATTTTTTTAAATTAAAAATATTAAAAAACGTAATATTTTTTTTAAAAGATTTACTTACGCCACACCACACTACACTTTACACTGTAAAATATTAATCTAATGAAGACTTGAATGTGAAGCAAAAACAAAAAAAAAAAAAAAACGCTGGGATTTTTGGCAGAATATTTAAATTTTTTATATCAAAATTCGAATGTTTAAAAAAATTCAATGGAAGCTTTTAGTTCTCAGATAACGAATAAAAGTGATTATCAAAAAAACTGTTGATTTTGATGTGATTATACCATGAGTTCAAAAAGAAATTACATCAGGGTTGGCTATGGAAAAGTAAAATAATGTCTACTGCAAGCTTTGGCATTAATTAACTGTCATCTCTGTTCTTGTTTGTCATAAGTTTATATCGTTATATAAAGCTTGCAGTAGATATTATTTTATTTTTCCATAGCCAACCTTTATGTAATATCTTTTTGAACTCATGGTAGAATAAATATTCGTAGACATCCAGTATTATGTTGGCTTCTTACACTTATTAAATAACTACAAAACCCTGAATTGTGTGAAAATTTAAACTTCATGCCTAAGTGTCAAAGATTTTTGGGTTACATCTAGCGCTTTCTGGTATAACCTCACGACTATTTCTTACATTAGCCGAGACTGCCGGCTTTACGTGCTCCCTGAAGCACGCCCCATATTCCCGAATATTAATTCAGAGATACAGGTACTCATTTAAGGGAAGTCTGAGTCTAGGGTTGCAACGGTCAAAGAATTTTTTAAAATAATATCTTGCCCGTACAGAGTATCGAACTAACGATCCCATACAAACAAAGCGAATGAGTTGACCGCATTGACGTCATATGACTATTACTATTTTACCTTTCAAGTTTTAATTATATTGCCGTAAATTGCATTTTAAGAGTTGCGAACCGTATTTCAACTACGTAGTACTTTAAGTACTAAAAAGTAATGTTCAATTAAAATGTTACATAGAGTTTTTCTTTAAAAAAAGTATTTGTATTCAGTACTTGGAATACATCAGTAAAGTATTTTACCGAGCATTGATTATATACAGCTTTATAATTTGTCAGAAAATTTTAATTTATCATAGAATAAATGATGTAATATATGCCCGTTTTAAATTTAGAAAGTGTCTGAAGCATTGCTATACAATAAGATGGAGAAAAAAAGATGTCTAGATAGAAACGAAATCATTTATTTTCATATTAACAGAATTTTCTACTTAACATTTTCAATTCAGAGCCAACTAAACTTTTTTTTCGATCATATTGTATTTTAAATGTATGTAATTTAGAAACCTACTAATTATCTTACATATATACTAATAAATTCAGGATAATTTAATATTATTTATGAAATTTATTTTATTAAAATTTGCAGTTTACAGTATTAAAAAAATATATTTTTACTTTCAATTCTTATCGGCAAAACATTGATGTGTGCAAACTGTACAACTCCTCGGGGCAAACCCCGTTTCCTCGCCTAAAGAGGTGTTGGCTTCATAACAACTCGTCCTCGTTCAGTCTCTATGTTATACAAGGTGTCACAAAAGAAATTTTATATTTATTTAGCTTACTACGTGAACGCAACGTATCCGAGGGGCGCGGGGGTTATGTCAATCGGTAGCCTGGCTCTTGGGAATTCAATCGCTATAGAGCGTTTCTCGGGAGCAGACCGCGCGTTATTCGTGCGAGAGTTTTACAACAACGGTGATTCGGCGACTGTAGCGCGTAGAAAATTCTGTAGTATTCGAGGTTTTCACCACTTAAATGATGCGCCAAGCATTCCTCTCATTCGACATTGGGTTAAAAAGTTTGAAGAGACTGGTACAACGCTGGATAAATCAAAATCCGGGTGACCTAGGTCATCAAGAACGGTAGAAAAAGTGGAGAATGTTAATCAGTCTGTTCGTGACGACCCGAACCTTTCAATTCGGAAGCGCGCAAGTGCTTTAAATGTGCATAGATCATCATTATATCGCATTATGCACAAAGACCTAAAGCTGCACCCCTACAAAATTTAATTGATGCAAGAATTAAAGCCCCAAGATGCCAGTCAGAGGATTAATTTCGTAAATCAGGTGATTGAGCGATTTTCAACGTTTACCAACATTTTGTTTTCGGATGAAGCTCATTTTAAACTTAATGGCCACGTAAATAAGCAGAACTGCCGCTACTGGAGTGCAACGAATCCGAAACGCAAACATCAGAAACCCCTAAATTCGCCTAAAGTGACCGTATGGGCTGCGATGTCGGCGCGAGGAATTATCGGCCCTTACTTTTTTGAAGACGAAAGGGGGCGTGCAGTTACAGTGAATTCAGAGCGTTATGTGGAGATGTTAGACAACTTCTTGGTACCTGAACTGCAAAACTTTCCTGGCTATAACCAAAGAACATGGTTCCAACAGGACGGAGCAACTTCACACACGTCCAATATGTCTCTGCCACGTGTTCGTGAAATTTTCTCAGGCAAATTGATCTCCCGGAGAGGTGACATAAATTGGCCTCCACGCAGTCCAGATTTAACCCTTATGGACTTTTTCCTATGGGGTTATCTTAAATCTAAAGTTTACGCCAATAAACCGACTTCACTGGCGTATTTGAAAGAAAATATCCGTCACGAAATGGCAGCTATCCCTGAGTCCACCTGCCGAGACGTCATAAGTAATTTTACTGTTCGATTAAATGAGTGCCGAGAACGCGAGGGTCTACATTTAGACGATATTATTTTTAAGAAATAAATCCCCAAAAAGTGTGTTTTAATAATTAATAAACATTTTTTCTATATACGGCTTACTTTTTTTTTAATCGATTCACTAAATATAAAATTTCTTTTGAGACACCTTGTACAACCTCATTGGTTGACCGCTAGGCTACTGCAACCACAATGCACATTAAAATTGCGTAATTGAACCGTAACCTCCATTACAATGCTTTCGGATTATTTTCTTGTATAGATCAGGTCGAATTATGATGGAATCTTATCGTGGGTCATTGGCCATCTCTTGAAAACTTTTTGAACTAGATTTTTGAACTTAATATATGAGGTCATGTCCAATCACGTTTTTTATAATTTTTACCAAACGATAAACCGAAAAATCCTCATATTTTAAGAAAATAAAAATAAAACAAAGCAGTGAGCTAAATATAAAAATTTATAACATCTTAAGTCGAGTGCTGCCAACACTTCACCCTATTTACTGAGATCCATTTTCATCTTATTCTCATGTTGATCGTTGCGGTTTTGATGTAGGGGCTGAGAAGGCTCATAATAAATAGCATGTATGGAGATATACGAAGGTAGATTTCTCTCACGTATACGTTTCTCAAATGTTATATTCGGATTCAATGCGGTTTCAGTTTAGACACAGATGTAGGGCTTATCTTGAATAATAATCTTAAGGAAAACTTGATGTTTCAAAAGGGAAAGAAAAAGGTTTGAATACATTTATTTTTTAGAAGAGATCTTGTTTATGTTTTTAGGTGAGATGAGAAAAATAAAAAATATATATAAAAAAAGGGTAGATATCTAGATCGGAACATTTAATTTTCATCATCATCAGTTGTAGCTTGGCAATTCTTTCTGAATCTTAAACTTTTCAAGGATTCTTTTCCAGTTTGCTCTATTCTTAGCGACCGTTTCTCACTTTTAACCTTAAGTTCTTGAAAGCTGGTAAAAAATGTTTTAAATATGCCTTAACGATCTTACGACTATCGGTAAAATTATAAAAATATGCTGGATTAAAGGCAACTCAGATTTTGAGTTCAACATCGAAGTCGATCTTCTAGCCAAAGAAGCAGCTGTAAATGACTCCCTGTTAAATATTCCTCTAAACAGTAATGAGATTATGTAAATCTTCATATCTTCCATGTACAACCAATGGCAACAAGAATACATAGATTCTCTACAGCTCAAAGGATCATACTATGGTGAAATTAAACCTCTTCTTCCTAGAAAGCTTTTGGTTTCTTCCCACCAAAGCAGATCTTTTATATGCACTTTTATCCGGCTTAGATTTAATCACACCTTCTCTCCATCTCATCTTGCATGGAATTAATATGGTTCCGTCTCCTTTCTAATTTCTAATAATTTTTCGGTCAGCGATTCGAACCATTTATTCTTTGAATGCCCAATTCATTTTCGCAATCGTAACTTATTCATACAAAATTTAGTTGTCCAAAAAATATTCTCACCTACCAATATTCAGACGCTTCTTGCTATTAATTCTCTAGATATTTATGTAATTACTTATAACTATATTCCAGCAGAAAATATCAAATTATGAATGTAATTTTTAAAACATTGTAATCTCTTCATTTATACCTGGCTAATAGCCAAAGCAGCTAAAGCCAACAAATAAGGGAAAAAAATGTTTTAAAGCTTTCTGTGTACTTGTAGGCTCATCATCTATGTGCTTACAAATGCCGACAATCCGTACGTTGTACATTTAAAAGTAAACGGATATTTACTCTCGCCAGTTGGCGCCTGTTATCCAGCTCCTGTTTGACCACTAAGTAAGGGTATGGACTCATATCCATAAACTACTGTTTATGTCAAATAATATATGTAACATGTATTTATACAAATTACAGGTTCTGCTTAGCCGTTCGCATCCGGTTATAAACTGTAGGTGCTTTTCTGTGTACACTAGAAGATGTACGTAATACTGACCATATTACTCCTGAATGTACACAGATTGAAATATGGTCATGAAACCTGGTAACATGAGCCCTAGGCTCACCACGAGTTGTTGCGCCAATGATGAATTTTTGAAGTCTCGTTTTCGTTTAAAATTTCAACTAAGCTAATTGCAAAAATGCAGTGCACCCTACACTATGTACAGTGCTCACAAAATACAAACATTTACAAAAATGTGCAAAAATTTACATGTTATATATACCGGCGTGGACATTGCCGTCGTAAATCTTGGATTTTCTGTCAACTTCTTGAAGAAAAAGTCTGTCTCTGACAGCGCGTGGACTTGGAGTTGTTGTTGCTACCGTCGAAGGAATATCCAGGATGGATAGTCAGCAATCTGCAACAAAAAAGGAAAAATTAGTGGTTCACGAACTATTTTTCTCGTGGCCCAAAATTTTTAAACCTTTGCTTGGCTTAGCGACCCATTGTACCTATCCATGATACCTATTGAGTGTTCTATAGAATGACATGTAAAAGTGGAGTGCCACAGGGGTCAGTCCTTGGGCCTATACTTTTTGTTTTATACTCATTTGACATTCCACACACCGTCACCACAAAACTAAAATGCTATACAGACGATTTTAAAACATACGCGAATCCTTTAACGTATTATCACCAACTTCAAGATGATCTCGCTACTATCAATCTGAAAAATGGTTAATTCCATTTAAATGCTTTGAAGTCCAAAGAGTTACATATGGGGCATAATAACTCAAAACTATCGTACTTCATGGACAATACTGAATTACCTAAAACACACGCGACGAAAGTATCTCAAAGAGCGAGGAGAATGCTCTTTCTTACAAGTAAAACTTTTTTGAGACCTTCTCCTGCACTGATGAAGAAATTCTACACAGCATATATTAGACCTCACATTAAATTCGCCGTTCCTAGTTGGTCCCCACATCTCAAGATGGATATATTACAACTTTAGTCAATATAACGTCGAGCTACGAACCGTTGTTTATCCAAGAGCACCTCGCATAACAACAGACCAACTCAGATGAAATCCGTAAAGAGAGAAGGATCTAGGTCAAAAGTGCAGGGTGCTTCCTAATAAGTCTACGAAGACAGAAATTCCATAAAGCACCCCGAGAACACTTCATAAGCAATCGCGTTTTCCATCCATGGAATTCTCTCCCAAAACTGTTGGTATAGCGCCATTCATCAGATTTTTATTTCATCTGTTAACCGAATTTGATAACACGACATGTCACGTACCACTATAAACATTTTGAACAATTAGTAGAGGATCTTCTTAAAATATTTTTGATGTAACTCATTTATTTAAGAAAGCACTACGATGATGTCCACTTAACAGTCGTGTTAGAAATATTGGCTGCTATCACTCGAGGGTTTTACAAGAATTACGTGCCCTTTTCAGGGGATTTTTTGCGGATAAAATGAGGTCAATACATGAAGAAAATTTGATGTTATTTCTCATTTGTCGGATTGTATTTCTTGTGGCTGTTCTTATTTTTTCCTTTCAGCTATACAATAAGATATTACATTTGATAAATGTTAGGAAAAAATATTAGTTTCACGGTTAAGATTTGTTTCTAAAAAAAAAAGAAAACAACAGTAAATCAATTTAAATACTGCGCCATATAATAGTATTTCACACAATTTAAACAAGCATACTAATAATAACAAGTTCACAAGACCTAGGCGCATAAATGCAGATAAATAAGTTCTCCGTTTTTAGCTCTCCAGCGCTATATATAAAGCCGTGACCAACGTAACGTTCTAACTGGTCCTGCTGTCCTTGTATAAATTCAATAATTTGTAGACAATTACAATTAAATGGTGTTATTTTGGAACAAGTCGCGTCATTCAATAAGAAACAAAAGCATAAATATTTGATGAAAGTCAATATTTACAAAGAGACAATAGGCTTGACGTACAGGCCAATACCTTTGACTAACTAACGTAAGACTAATCCTGAGAGATAAACAGACTAATAGGTCTATCAGGGAAGGATGTAAAGGGCAAGATGTGGTAAAATGTATCAAGTTAGCTCTGCATGTGCAAAGAAATGTCATCATTATATTTAGCCGGAGGTCTAGAGACGGACTTACTTGCTCTGTCCCTCTGCGTCACCTAGGCATAAGTAACCTATTTTTGGTTACCTATTATTATTTATGTGAAAGAAGGGGAAAAGATAATCTAGCTTGAGCAGCCTTTGACACTGTAGACAGAACAAATTTAATATGTACCCTGAAAGAAAGAGGAATAAATAAGAGAGTAGTGAATAGAATAGAAGAAATATATGAGGAGACAAGAAATGTGATAAAAGTAGGGGGAAAATACACAGATGAATTCTGGACGGTACAAGGGGTTAGGCAGGGATGTCATTTAAGTTCAATGTTATTTAATATATATATGGCAGATATGGAGGAACACCTGCAAATGGGAAGAACAGGAGAATTAATAGTTGGAAACAAGAAGTTTATGTCCTTAGCATATACAGATGACATTGTATTGCTGGCAACTATGGAAAGTGAGTTAAAGACAACGATGAAATCCCTAAATAAATATTTTAAAAAAAAGAAACTACTGATAAACACAGATAAGTCCAAAATATTGGTTTTTAAAAAAGGAGGAGGGAGGCAGAGAGAAGAGAAATGGGAATGGGAAGGAAATTAAATTGAAAAAGTTAAGTCACAAGTACTTAGTATACCAATTCCAATGCAATGGTGGAACAGAGGAACATATTTAGCAGCTAAATAAAAGGGCAATGCTAGCAATTCCGCAGATCTGGAGTTTAGGTGAAAGAAAATTTAAGGGTGAATATCACATAAGAATGCTCATGTTCGAAGCCTTGATAAAAAGTATAATCATGTATGGAGCGGAGGTGTGGGGATGGAAGGAGCATGAGCCGCTGGAGAAGGTGCAAAATAAGTATCTTAAATGGATGTTGGGTCTAGGTAGGTGTACACCAGAATACATAGTATTAGAAGAGACGAAACTGTACAAAATTAAAATAGAAGCCGTTAAAAGAGCATTAAGATTCGAAGAAAATATAACCAAGAACCCGGAAGAAATATTACTAAATGAATTTTGGAAGGAATTAGAAAATAGAGATAAACAGAAAAAAAAAAACATCAAAATGGGAGATAAAAAGAAGTAAAATGTATGAATACGCAGGCTTTTCAACAGAAGAAATAAGGAGGAAAAGAGAAAGTGGACATGGAATGCAGGAGATGGTAGAAAGAATGAAGGACATACAGCAACAAGAACTAAGCGAGAGAATAAATGAATAAAGGTACAATAATAAGTACAAAAAAAAAAGAAAAATGGAACATGCAAAGACCGCTGTATCTAAAAGAAATGGGAAACGGGGAAAAATTAATAATTGCAAGGTTTAGATGTGGAAATGAAGAAAAGACGAACAAATTTTGGTTAAAAGAGGAGGATAAACGATGTAGAATGTGCAAAGAAAGGGAGACGATTGAACATATGCTGGAAGGATGTGAAGAAATGAGAAGAAAAGGAGGAACAAGATAAGATATTTTAAACGGAAATGGCTGCGGATATACATGGATGAAAGAGGAAATGGAGAGGAGAAAAGAAATTAAAGAAAAAGAAAATAATAGAAAACAAAACAAAATAGATTTCAAACCGACAGGTAGAAATTAGATTTATATTTTAGTTAAGACTTGTTATTTAGGGAATAAATAGGTATATAATAAAATGTAGTAGATAACATGAAATGTAATAATTATTTGATTAACATAAATTGAATTGAATTGAATTGATAATCTAGCCTGCATTTGTAAGGAAGGGCGACCAAGGGAGAGGAGACCTGTACAACAACGCAAGAGGTGGGTTTTGGGCTGCTTTCCATCGCCAAGCGAATATTCCAGACAACTAGGAGATGTCCTAGTCAAAATAAGAAGATTATTTTAAGTATTAACAACATAAGACTGTGTTGAGATCTAAACTGTCACTGTATCTGGAAATGACAGATGAATAATCATTAGAAGGCTCGTTAACATTTGGGTAGTAAACGATAGTATCTAAATTTAGTGAAAATACGCCGGGACAGCACGACTAGCCCTAGTATTTGAGATAGAATTAGTAGTTATTTACTGTAACAAATCGTTTAGTCTACCTAGACAATATCTCTAAAACTTTCGAAAACCACTCGTCGTGTTAAGAATTTCAATGAGAGGAACTGCTAGCATTTTTAGATTTTAGATTTTTAAGGGTCCATTATAGTTAAAATTTGTGAGAATTCAGACAATAGAAAATTCGAATCCATATGTACAATACGTAACTTTAAAATATTTCTTTTATAGTTCATTGTTCAAAGTTATTGCCTAATAACTTGAAAATTCCTTGAACAATTTTAGACCTTCGTTCCTGAAAATGCTATCAGAACCTTTATATATACACCCGTTTCTTTCTAGATTAGACGCTTGTGCCATTTTGTATGCTATTTTGGTTGTGGGATAATATAGTGAACAGCTAGCTTCTAGTTCTAATGTCAATCTTAGTAACTAACTAATGGTAAACGAATTGAAATTATTCAGAAGCAATATAAGGCTTTAACAATTCTGTTTTCAATTCATAAGAGTCGAAAAGAATGTCATAACATGTTTTGAATAAAAATATTGTTTATTTTTGAGATAAAAACTTAGCTTCTAAAGAAAATTGTATTCATGTTAAAAACTGTATAAATTTTAAAATTTCTATTCCTGCGTATGAATAAGAAATACACTAATAATTATATTCATAGCACAGCATCTGAAAGAAATTTATCATTCTCAGAGGGGTTTTAACCAAGTCTCAACTTGTGACGTATGCAACGAGTTCCAGAATACCGCACTGTTGATAAATGTTTGTAGAACTCATTACAAACTAAACTCATATGTTTTACATGACAATATCTCCAGTGATTTACCGAGAGAATACGCATCAAATCATTGTCATTATTATCTATTGTAATACATCAATTATATAGTTACAATCATGAATGTTTCGACCACCAATCAACAATTACAACTATTGTAGACTGGATGTTTTATGTGATAGTGAATTATACGTAATTACAGATCAACAGAGACAGAAAGAACGTGTGGTCTTGAATTAATAGTTATTTATTTAACTAGGTAGAAAAAGTATAGTTTTACTGTCATGGTTCTTAACTTGATATATATTTTTGATTTGAAGGTTACTTTTGCGTACGTGCTATACTAGCGTCGGCGAATCAGTGCAGTTACGTCACAAACGTAACAAACGAATGTATTGTTTGGAACAATGCAATTGTTTGTTGCGTCGTGTGACGTAACTGCACTGATTCGCCGACGTTAGTATAGCATCAGGTGTTAACGATGCTATACATTGTTGGCATAACGCAAATTTATCTATGTCTGGCCTATAGTTATTATTTAACATTTATTTAGTTTAATATACTGTGATTTTTAGACTTGATCCTCCAAGGTCAACAACGCATTGCTAGAAGTAAAAGGATTATCTGCTAACTTCATTGCCAACTTACAACATAGCTGGCGGGATGAGATTTTAATATGGGATAATAGTGTATTGTTATGCGTGTTGCATAGATTATGTATTTTTATAGGTTTTGTAAATAATTGGTTTGGTAATAAGCAGGGATGGGGAGTCGGAGTCGGGGTCAGAGTCGGCAGTCGGGAGTCGAGGAGTCGAAGCTTTTTCGAGGAGTCGGAGTCGGGAGTCGGAAAATGTTATCGACTCCAGAGTCGGGAGTCCCGACTCTTTGATTAAATTTTTATCAAGGATGAAAACAATTCGAAAGCAAAATGCCATACTACCAGAATATTTTAAAGCACGGAAACAGGAGCGGCATTTTGTTCTCTGCTCATGAACAAAAATGAAATTAAAAATATTCAATACCGGTTTTACACGGTTTCGTTCATGCTTTCCAGCAAATTTAATTAACATTATTAGTATTAGATTAACAGATTAACGATGTAGGATAAAGATTTTTGTTTTTAGTCATATCTAATTTTTCTTTTTCTGTATATTTTGTTTATTATGTTTAAAGGGAACTAAACTGGATTTTTATGTTCTCAAATTGTAACGAGCTTTATTATTATTTCTAAATGTCAAAAGAAAAAAGTGACATGTTATGAAAAATAAAGTATATAAAATACAATACAAAAATTTTTAAAACTAAATATTCGATAATTTGTTTTAAGAATGACTCAATAGACAAGATGAATTGAAAATGACATTTTATAAAAACAGCTCACCCCAACCCAAGATATTTAATGTAAGTATAGTCTGTTTCTTTGATTTAAGCGGAATTAGATATTGGTTCTACTAACTTTTGAAGTTACTATTCAACTTAACCATTCAACTTAAGGATTGAATGAGGCTTTGTATCATTTTGTTTAACAAAAACCCACTTTGATTGTTAAAAAGTGAACTCGTGATAACTTAAGAAAATAAAAATTCCATTTAGTTCTGCTTAAACATTTGGAATAGTCTTTAAAATTTACGAGTGAAAGGAGTCGGGAGTCGGAGTCGTAGTTGGTTTTCAAAAATACCGACTCCGGAGTCGGGAGTAGGTAATTTTTCTGTTGACTGCCCAGCCTTGGTAATAAGTAATAATGATAATTACTGACAACGAGAATTGATATATTCACACCGTTTTCAACTGCAATCAGTGACAATTAAAATATTTATTAATAAATATATATACAAGGTGTATCAAGATGGAGGGAATATGATTATTTTCGGAAACGGGAAGTGTGAGCAAACAAAATTTTTAACCAAAGATTACCCAAAAAGTCGATAGGTACTGAAATTTTCTGGGTCGAACTAGAAGTGCAGGATATCAAGGAAAAATTTGATTTATTAATTAAAACTATGTATTGGGTATGTTTAGATAGAGCTTTTGAAAAGAAACAACATTTACTTAAAAATTTCTTAACATTTTTTACGGTTTACGAAAAATTGTATTCGCTATAACAACTTGAAAGTAAGGCATTTTCATTCGCTAGTGTCCAAAGAGCCTCCAATTTTGCTTTAAATACTTTTTTTTATTTACAAAAGATATTTTGGCTTCTACGCCATTAGCATTACATATATATATATATATATATATATATAAGGTTAATTTGTACAATTTTGTGTATGTAATAAATATTTTGTAGAACATGATAGTATATCACAGATTTAGTTATATATGAGGTTAGGTTATTTATATTTGGTCGTATAGGTTTATGTCTTTGAGGTAGTCCGTTATATTTGATAGTTTTGTTGTATTGCTGAGGGCTTCTTTTATGCCTGATGGTATTTGGTAAGTCTGTCGTTCGGTAATGTATTTTACACAGTCTGTAATAATGTGTTTTACTGTCAGTGGTGTCTGGCAAGTTTCACATTGTGGTCTGTCCTCTTTTTGGAAGATATGTCCGTGTGTCAGTCGGCAATGTCCGATTCTAAGTCTGGTAATAACTATTTAGTCTTGTCTTTTGTCTAATGTCTCCCAGGTCTTAGTTTGTTCTTTTATTTGTCTAAGTTTGTTGTTCATCGTTTGGGTCCATTCATTTTGCCAGGTGTCTGGATTTTGTTTTTTATGTGGTTCTTAAAGTCTCCGGTTTCTGTGCTGATTTGCATGGCAGTCCGTTTCGTTGCCCATGATTCCATCATGGGCCGATATCCATATAATTTTGGTGTTTATATTTTTTTCTTCCTGGGCCGTGTTCTTGTATTTTGATTTTCCGTTTGTTTTTCAGGTACATCTACTGGAGACTTTGAATCACACTCAGCGAGTCGGTGCATATAAGATATGTTGTGTCTGTCTGTCCGTTTACTTTTATATACTCTGCCGCTTTCAGGATACTGTAGGTTTCTACCGTGAAAATGGATGATGTCTCTGGTAGGCGGTACATTTTGATGTTGTCCCCAATCACTACAGCTGCTCCTGTTCTTCCTGACATTTTTTAACCATCTGTGTAAATATGGCAGGCATTAGGTGTTTTCTCTACGATATCTCTGAAGCAGTTCCTATATTTTTCGTCTGGTGTTGTCGTTTTATCATATTTTGTCAGCTCGGTATTGATTTGCGGATGGTAGATGGTCCAGGGTGGTATATCACCGTATTGAATTTTGCTTCAGGAAGGTAAGGGTAAAGGGTGTAGCTCTTGAAAGGTGTTGTTGGTGTGAATTTGCATGGGGGTTTTGTTTAGGGTCTGGGTTCCTCGGGAGACAGTCGTATGCAGGGTTATTTGGATTTCTTGCTAGGTTAAGAATGTAGGATATTAGTAGTTTTTTCCTGCGGTAGAGGAGAGGTTGAATTCCGGCTTCGCACATAAAGCTGTTTATAGGATTAGTTCTCATCGCCCCTGTAGCTCTTCTAACTGCTGTTTAATACTTTCTAAGCCTTAAATTTGAGCTATTGTAGGTCGGGGTACAATGAAAATTCAAATATTTTATTTTCACATAATTTTAAGTTGTACTTTCAAGTAGGTACGACTTATTTTTATTTTTATTATAGTCCAAGTTACGGATAGCTCAAGACTAAGCGTTTAAAAAACACTTTGAACACTTATCAATAAAAGTATTTTACTTTCAAATCATTATAGAGAATACAATTTTTCGTAAACCTTCAAACATTAAAAAAATGCTTAAATAAAAGTTATTTATTTTTAAAAGCTCTGCGCAAAATACCCAATATGATATATTTTCCCATTTAAAAAATCAAAGTTGACCTTGATATCCGGTACTTCCGGTTTGTTCCAAAAAATTCAATACTACCACTTGATCCTTTGGGTAAACCTGCTCACCCATCCCGTTTTCTAGAAATCGTATTCCCTCTATCTTGATACACCATGTACAAAAAAATAGATTTTGTTTTTTGTTTTTGTTTACCAAAGCCAACTTCAAGCATAAAAAAAATTGCTCGTGACAACTTAAGAAAATTAAAATTCTATTTAGTTTCAAGTAAATGTTTGGAATAAATAGCTTATAATAGCAAAAGCCAACTTCAATCATTAAAAAACTTGCAGGTGACAACTTAAGAAAATTAAAATTCCATTTTGTTTCTATTAAACGTTTGGAATAGCTTATATATATTTTCATTTACACTTGTTAAAGTCCATGTTTTACTATCATATAGTATGATTGGTTGAATTATAGTTTTTAAATATGTATTTTGGTCTTTTTCAACAAATCTGTTGTCCTCATTAAGTGCGTGAGTGATCCATAGAATTATATTTTGCTAAAATCCACGAAATTTTAAAAAATTGTCATATTTTTGCCATGTTTTGCTGATATCGTTACAGAACAATACTATCTCTAAACCGGACCAGATGATGTATTGTTTTTCACTTTGTTCTTTCAAAACAGTGAAATGTAGCCCGGCACGGAAAACGGAAATACTGTGGAAATTTGATATACACGATTGTCTGCTAGCGATTTGGGTTTTTTAATTGAAATTTTATCTCTTTTATGTTTTTAAAACAGCGAACAATAAAAATATGATATACAGGTTTAAAAGTGAAAAGACAACGTTTACTGTCAAACAAAAGTTATAGTGATATTAGACTATGAGGGTTATTAACATTGCTTTTTTTTTGAGAAGGCATTCCTCCATTGCCCGACAGTTCTTCTTTTACCTGGCAGATAAAATCGAAAATACTGACGAATATTTCTAAGAGCATTTAATTTTCTTGCAAATAAACATTCAATTTAATTTAAAATGGTACTGAATTAATTTGTACAACAAATAAAAATGTTCTTTCTATTTGGTTAATGTCAGTTGGGTTCATTTTTAATTATACTCATTTAAACAAGTTATTTAAAATATTTGTTAGATGATAGATGATAACTGAATTCATTGTTGTACAATGTCCCCATTTATGAATGTACATTGCAATTTCACACTAAACTTTCTTCAAAAAGAGACCGGAACATTCTGTGTAACGACTTGGTTTATGATTTATTTTTGGCCAACTTCCGACATTTGATAAATGCATTTTTCATTTCTCAGAATCTTACGCGATATGATTTTTCTAACACATTGACTCGAAATATATCGCAAAAAATTTATTGGCAATTTAGATCCACATTTTTATACGCGTTTTTCTTTCTTATTTAGGCAGTCGGCACACGAACTTATTCAGAAAGAAAGAAACGAGTTCATTCAAGTGGTTAACAGGTTACTAACTCATTACGCTATTCCGCACATGGAGCTACTTTTAGTCCGAAGTAGGGTTGTAAATCGAAGGCAAAACATCGATGTTTAACATCGATGTTAACATCGGCACCTTACTATCGATGTTGAAAAAACATCGAAGGAAAAACATCGATGTATCGGAAACACCGATGTTTTATTAATATTAAAAAAAGCTATTTATTTATTTTATATAGGTTTTATTTAATAATGTAAAGATATAATACGAAAAAAGTAACACATAATACACAAAAAGCATTTAATAGATTTTGAAATAGAAATATTCCTTTTTAATAGAAATTAATTTCACATTAATATTATTATACTCAATATAATAATCCTAATTTGTACCTACAGTCTATTCCAAACGATTAGGCGGAACTAACCGCAATTTTCATTTTTGTAATTTGTCATTAGATATTTTTTTATATATTGAAAGTTGAAAAGTAACTAGAATTGAAAATCTAGTTCCGCCTAAACCAAAGGAACAGACCTTACTATTTTTACATTTCTAAAATGAAATATTGGATATTATTCCTATACTAATATACACCGTCATACACAATTATTTTTATACTTTTTTAAGTTGAAATAAAGTCTGTTCCTTTGGTTTAGGCGGAACTAGATTTTCAATTCTAATTACTTTTACCGATTAATTGAAGCTTTTGATCATTTTGTTCAGGAAAAGCCAACTTCAATATATAAAAAAATAGCTAATGACAACTTACAAAAATCCAGGGATTGGAGGAATAACAACTGGGAAAGTTTCAACAAGACTCAAAAAGAAAAAGTATGTTGGCGTCTTTGGTCGTTCGCATTGTTTGCAAAAATTAGAAGTTTCTTCTTATTTTTTCGTATTCTGCTAACTGCTAAGAAGAATAAGAATTAACACTATTAGTATTGTTATATCACAATAGATGGCGCTTATATTTTGGGTTCCTAATTTTAATAAAAATTAAATTTTTAAGATTCCAGCGCCTCTAGCGGTAGTTTCTGAATTTCAAAGTTTAAACATCGACATCGGTAGTAGACATCGATGTTTTATCGATACTATCACCAGCTGACCATCGATGGTAAAAACATCGATGTTTTTAAAACAAACATCGATGTTTTCGATACATCGATGTTTTTTTCCCATCCCTAGTCCGAAGGCTCATTGAAGTAACACTGAGTGATAAAACAATGACCTGACAATGATAGAAAATATGACTTAGAAGTAATGTGATTTGAATACAGCGCTCACTGATATGATAAAGTTTAATGCTTGTACTCTTTGACCCACATTTAGGAAAATTATTGAGAATTCCAAAAACACGTCATGGGGAAAATATAAACAGAAATG
The DNA here is from genome assembly GCA_963971575.1 of Liopterus haemorrhoidalis. Taxonomy (NCBI): domain Eukaryota; kingdom Metazoa; phylum Arthropoda; class Insecta; order Coleoptera; family Dytiscidae; genus Liopterus; species Liopterus haemorrhoidalis. The sequence goes on along the minus strand of OZ020612.1, from coordinate 42,163,436 downwards.
TATTCAACGAAAATATTTTTGGGTTTTTCATGGGTGTTTCACCAAAAAGTGTTGCAACTTTTGTCCCCCACTCTATTTCCCAAAAGGGTTGGTCAAAAATATGAGAAAAAACTTTTAATAATGTACATTGATCGGAACCGTAATAATTCAATTCATAGGTATTATTGCTTAGATTAGTTTTAAAATTCGAAAATATCGATTTTAATGTATTTTTAAAAAAATATTGTTTTTATTATTTGAGGAGGCATAATCCAAAACCGACTTTATCACATTTTTTTGAAAATCGAGATATCATTTCTTACCTTGAAAGCTATACAGAAAACAGAAAAAATATGAACAAAATGAACGATATCCTTTTATAATGTAGCATCGAATTGTGCTAGACAAAACAGAACCAACTTTATTCATAAGCGAGTCTGATGCAAAATCAACTCAGCCAATCACATCACTCCATTATTTTCTCTATTTGCGCAGGTTACAAACATATTTCGATAAATACAAAGTTGACAATAACAAGTTATATCACGTACATAACTGCCCTAACAATTAATTGAAATTTTTTTGATTTTTTTTTTTTCCTCAAAATCTAATAAAATTTTCATGACCTTTGCATCAAATATTTTATTTTGATTTTATTATATTGTTCTTAAGAAATGAGACTGGAAGCAATTTGGTGCAAAAACAATTTTATCCAGACAAATCTCAGCAAATCCTACTTTAGCCAGAAAAGTCTCAGCAAAACCAACTTTTTCCAAACAAAAAAATGAATTAACTCACAAACTATTAAATTTTCGATGTGGGTGTTTTATTTAATCTTAATCGTATTACCATAAACCAAACCCAAAAATACTATTAACCCAAAAAAAAAAAAAAAAATCATTGTAGTGATAAAATTAAACTCGAAAAAAGTTTTTTTTTTAATACCGAAAGTTTTGATGACTCTGATAAAGCTGGTTTTGGCTATTTTGTACGTCCTCATTTATTGTGTCGTATCAAAAGTGATAAAAGAAGAAATTCTTGGATCGGACACATTATCAGACACACAGGACTAGTCAATGCCATACTGGACGGCTCAGTAGATGGAACAAACTGCAGTGGTAGACCCAGGTTGGACTACATTGGACAGCTGATGGAGAAGTTAGGCTGCCTCTCTTATGTCCAACTAAAAATACTGGCCCAGGATCGAAACGCGTGGAGAGCTACTGCCAACCAATCCTTAGATTGAAACCACAGAAGAAGAAGAAATCAAAAGAAAGCTCTCATGATGCAGATTAAAGAACGAAAAATAGTTTTTTAAATTTCTTTATTTTAACAGGATTGTTTCCTTGGACGAAGAAGACGTATGATTTATTTATTTATTTATTTATTTATTTATTTATTTATTTATTTATTTATTTATTTATTTATTTATTTATTTATTTATTTATTTATTTATTTAAAAAACCGGTAACTATACAGATTTGTACAGTAGTGCACACAAGTCCAGTTACATAGTACTGGGGAAAAAATACAATACAATAATTACAATTACAATAATATAGAAATACTAATAATGAATAAAATAAGAATAAAACAATAAGATACAATATAACTAGTCTAATTTATTTTAATACTAACAAACTTTCTATAACTGTCGTAAAAGATATCTACATCTCTATCAGAGACTTGCTTTTTTACTAGACTGAGCATTTTGTTCAGGGGTGACATAGATTCTGAAATTTTGAAAAAAATGTTCATTTTTAATTCTCAATCTTATGTCAGGGACTCGAATATTTAAAGTTTGAAGAAGTTCTGCGGCATGTAGTTTATTATTAAATAATTTAAACGCGAAATTCAAAGTGTGGATATCGCGTCTCCATTCTAATGTTTGAAATTTCTTGTTATTATTGAGAGCTAGGTTTTTTAACTGGTTTGCATATGATATACCAAAAAGATATGTTCCGGTTAATTTCAGGGTCAGGTTTCTTACAAATCTCTTTTGCACTTTTTCTATTTGATTTTTGTGGGGCATTGATATTGGGCTCCAGATTGTATTTGCGTACTCTAATTTAGGTCGAACTAGTGCACAGTACAGTAACCAAGTTGTAGATATATTAAAACTACCACTGTTTCTTAGTATAAAAAAATAAAGTTTTTAGGGCACTATTTACTTTATTGTATTACACTATTTATTATATTGTCTATGTGGTCACTAAAATTAAAATCGTGTCTAAATGGTACACCTAAGTCTTTCACTTTACTATCTCTAAGCAGCACTATATTGTCAATATGGTAATCGTGGATTATGTTGTTTATATTACGTGTAAAGGATATTATTTTGCATTTGTTGATATTCATTTTAAGTTTGTTTCTTTCGCACCAGTTCACTACTCTATTTAAGTCTTTTTGCAACAGCAGGCAGTCAGTCTTTTTACAACAAATTAAGATCGTCTGCATAAAGCAGTGACTCATTGGTTCCTACTTCCACAGGTAAATCGTAAATGAGTATGAGGAACAGAAAGGAGTCTAGAATTCTTCCTTGGGGTACGCCAAATGTAGGGAAAAAGGAATTCGATTCGATTTAAAATGTTAGATGTATAATAATTAATATTCAATGAATGCTATTAGTTATTACTGGGAGAAAAAAATAAGCAATTTAAAAAGATCATATAACAATAACATAAACTAATTTATTTGTAAATATAAGTACCGGTATTTACGATGGCTCATATATTGAATAATAACAAGACTTTAAAATCACCCTGTACTGTTCTACTTACTGAATAAATACTTTGTATTATTATTACAAATATTAACCTGCAAAAATAACTGGTATAATTAAATAACTACAAAACTTATTTGATTAGAAACTTCATTTGCAATACTTTTGCTTGGTTCATTTGTATTATTGTATTCCACACAATTATAATTATATATATATATATATATATATATATATATATATATATATATATATATATATATATCTTTGCTTCTTAACTAGAGAAAGAAAATTAATATTAAAATGGTGGTCGTCTCTCATAATGTTACAAAGTTACATCTAAACGACACTGACAAAAATTAAGCACGCGGTATTTTGTAGTCATGACAAAATTTGTAACACAGATGTGACGATGGAAGTGATTTGCAAGTTTAACAAGCGCTGTATGATTTACTTGCATTGGTTTCAAATATTTAACGCGTCATTTGGTAGTTACTTGTCATATTATCCATCATATCATATATAACATCAGTTTGATGAGCTTGCTCCGAGCTTACTCCGCCTTAGAGTACTACAAAAAAGTTATCCTCATTCTTTACACTGTGGCAAAAGGGCTATTAATACTACGTCCAATATGTCCTACAAAATCTATCTGTCGCAATGCAATCCTTAACATTTTACGAAAGCTTTCAATGCCATTTTAGAATAAAGTACCACATAAAATTCTGCACAGTACTCAACAAATACATTTGCGAATCAACTATCATTTGCAACAATGTAAGCTTTACATTACGTCTGTCGGGGATATTACAAACATTTATTTTGTTCATACACTACACTTAAAATGTAAATATGTAGGTGTAAAAAATGGTCTAACTTCCCACGTATCAATCTTGCAGACGTTTCATAAAAATAAAAGACATATATTCTACATCGTCTCTGCTAATAAAAAAATATGACTATCAACTATATATATAAGAACATTTTGTACTGACAAACCAAAAGATTTATTAAATTAAAGAGAAAAATTTAATATTCGTCTTCTTTTTTTGTCTTATACATTCCAGGTGTTATTAAACATCATGAAAAGTCACACTGTGCTTGTTCACTACTATGCAAAATAGTTCTATTATTTATTTTATTTATTTTACATCGGCCTATTTCTGCAATGAACCTAATCGCCGAGCGAAATAGGTCTGATGATGTAGCTTTGAACCACCTCAGATTATCAAGCCAGAAAATCTGTTTCTTTGCCGGTCTCTTCCTTCTTCAACCTTTTTCTGTACTTTTTTTTTTTTTTTTTGCAGGGTTCAGCAATTGTGTTATATTTTACAGCAATATATTACAGCTTTCCTAGTCTTAATGATCTTTTATATGCTATTATGTGATCGTTAAGATCTGTCTTGAAAATGGCAGGAGTTCCGCAAGGAAATATATTAGGCCCAGTTCTATTAAGTAAGTTTGTTAGAAATACGAGGAGAAGTCATTAATTAGGTCACAAACTTCCTGGATTTCCTACAAAGGATATCCATAAGGAAAAGTATCCTGTTTACAGTGAAGAGTGTTTGTCGCGTAAAGCAGTGCACAGTTGGGTTGAAAAATTCTCTCAAGGGCGTTTAAAAGTTATTGACGAACACCGAACTTGGCGCCCAGTTGGTGGCGACTATGTTGAAAAATAAAACTTGTTTTCGGCTAAGTATTTCTTTGAGAATTTTTTTAATAGCCTTTTGCGACTTAATTACTGACTTTCCCTCGTATATTGTGTCCAGTACAGTCACAATAGCCATGTTTGGGGATCATACGGCCTTGGTAACACAGTATGCTGAACTATATCTAAATCACACAATATCTAAATTACTCAACAAATGAAATATTCTGTTTTTTTTTTTTTATTTTTTAATGGCGTTTGCTGCTTTGGCAATTAGCCAGGACAATTTTTATTCTTTGAAAATGTCCATGCCTGAACGCGGTTCGAACCCGAGACCTCTGCAACGCAGAGGAGATGTGTTACCACTGCGCTACGCCGGTCGGCAAATATTCTGTTAAATACTCGAAAATATGAATCAAAGATATTGGGTTTAAAAAGAGTGGGCAACTAGTCGCGGTGATTTTCATTTGCGACAAGGCAAGAAGTAAGAAGAAAGTTAAAAATGTTATAACATCACGAGCACTACTGATTTAAAATGGCTACTTTAGTATCAAAATTTCTACCTGAAACTTTTGTATATCATATATATCGCTCAATAAAATATTCTATATAAAATATTTGGAACGATCAATGTGTATGTTTTATTCTTTGTCGTTTGGGTAAAGTGAAACTGTCGATTTTATAAAAAAGCAATTTTGTTAAATAAATAAAAAATGACTGCTTTTCAATAAACCAAAGATCAGCTTGTTCTTACATGTTTTATTGATTTTGTCTCGTCACGTTGGAAGAAGCTTTTTGAATTATTTGATAATATTCTTTTTACCTTTCCTTGTCACTTTTTCGTACCAACCTGATAAAAAATAAATTTTATCCTGGGACGGATTAGGGAAATAACCCATAAGTCAAATAGCTACAAATATTCCGATATATAAGACTCTATTATCAATGTCAAGATAGAATACTGTGTGCTACGGAAATATATATATATATATATACATCAGGCGTCTAATATCAAACGCAGCAAAGTCCGCATTTTATTATTTTCTAGATTTTATTTGCAAGCTGTTTTAAATAGCATAATCTAACATTTTACATAACTGTTTCTATCAAAAGTAGCAAAATCTCTATAAAATCTTAATTATAAGTCATAGTTTAAAATCAAAAACAGCAATCTCCTTGCATTGACATTTCAAATGTAGCATTGTCTAAATCAACCAATCACGAACATTCATTTAACGGTTTTTATTTAACGGAATTGGCGCCGCCTCATTATCAAAGACAGCAATAACCCTCCGAAAACATAACAGAACCAGCAATGTCTAACTACAAAAGTCAAACACAGCAAAGTCCAAGATATTTATGCAAATATTTAATAAAATAGCATATATTAGTGTTATTCTCTTTATTTCTTACAAACTATATACTATTATTTGTTTTGTTAACTTACATATAATTACTTTAACCGTACTATTATTAAATAAAACATTTATTTCGTTTATCCATAAAACTGTCATAGCTGACTTTGCTGCATTTGATATTACACGCCTGATATATACGATAGTTGAATGTGGTTCATGACGAAAATAGTATAAGGAGAAATTATCTTAATTATCTTATCTAGATTTCCCAGTCGAAACGTCTCATAGTATATTTTAATTAATAAATTTTGACTAGTAAATAAGAATTTTTATTTCTCCTTATATATACGATATATAACATTTTACAAAAAGACAAGTTGTTATTTCTTTTTGCGTCTGTAAATAATAATTTTAAACGTAGAGAAAAGTACCACAGCTATACATGGTTCTTCACTATCTTATATGAAGCATAGGGTCTTCATAATTTTGCCATTTCTGCATCAAGAGCAAAATTACAGTGTATTCAAAAATGCTGTGTATATTTTTAGGGTTTTTAGGTATGACCAAAAAACCGTTGTACCGTCATTTTGTCGTCTGTCTGTCTGTCTGTCTGTCTGTCTGGTAAAAATTGTAGCCAAACGGCTAAACCTAGAAAGTTGAAATTTGACATGCTTATCTCTTTGGCCCGCACATAGAAAAAATACTAACATCTAAAAAACATATCTTCCTAAAAATATAAACAAATATGTGCTCATTGAAAAAAAAATATGTATTTTTAAAATTCCGAGTAGGGTATCAACTGAAAGTCCTTAGTACGTAGATATTTTTGCAAAATAAATTATTTTTAAGCGATTTTTGTCAAAATTGTGCAAAAAAATTGTCCTGCAGATGGTTTAGCCCAGATGGTTTAAACTAAAAATTAATAAATGTTTGATCAGATTATGCTTGCTACGCAGCAAACTAGGGTTCGCTCCCGGGCAGAGGAGATAATTTTATGTTTTGTTTTTTCCATTTTTATTTTGTTTAAATTTTTTTGTCAAAATTCTAGTTATATTTTGGCAAATGTTGCATTTAATTTTTAAGAGCGTAAATTCAATAACCAGTTAAAATTGTTGGAATAAATTTTTCATTCTATGTGTCATGTATACGAAACCAGAGGGGCGGAGCATATGACTTAAAATAACCAATGGAAGCCATAGGCGCAATTTTCCAAATCTTAATGAACCATGCTATATATAAAAAAAAATACTGCACATATTTAGAAACCTAAATAATGGTATTAAGTATTCGAATTAAAATTAACAAAACATATTTTAATATTAAATTTGTTTTTAAAGCTCTTAGATTAACAGACGATAAATTATTTAAAAAATATCGTTCATTTTTCCGTGATAATGTTGCAATTGTAGTTCATTGTACCTTTTCAGCTTGCCTTAGCATATTCCTTATGTGACAATGAGCTCTATATTGCGACATTTCCTCTATAAATGCACACTACGCATTCTCAATTATCAATTACAAATAATGCAACTCATACAATTGTAAATATGTATAAATATTGTATTATATTAGAAATAAATCAGTCTTAGTTGAATCTCGGTCTTCTCACTATCCTTCGGGATACAACATTTCTGGTGGCAGCGGTGGGATGTCGTTGTCTTCGACCTTCTGCACTAAGTTTTTACAAACTGTTTCAAATGTTTAACAAAGTACAAAATAGTCGCTGCCACCAGAAATGTTGTATCCCGAAGGATAGTGAGAAGACCGAGATTCAACTAAGACTGATTTATTTCTAATATAATACAATATTTATACATATTTACAATTGTATGAGTTGCATTATTTGTAATTGATAATTGAGAATGCGTAGTGTGCATTTATAGAGGAAATGTCGCAATATAGAGCTCATTGTCACATAAGGAATGTGCTAAGGCAAGCTGAAAAGGTACAATGAACTACAATTGCAACATTTCCCCCCATAATGAAAGATTCGTCCACGAATCTTCAAAAAAAAAAAAAAAAAAAACTTAGTGCAACAAATTTTTGAATTACCACGACTACTGAAGTCGGCGTACGTTATCGAGAAGATATCAGAAGAGATCAAACTACTGCACTCCTTCCTGTAAGTACTCATCCTTCCTTCACATTAACCCTTGTTTTAGATGAGCGATAAGAAAACAATTGTCAAGAACTACGAAGGACCAACAACAAGATCCAAAAGTGTATCAGAGACCCAGGAAGTTAAAGAAATGGCGTACTTCAAAGTAAACGAAATTTTCAACATCATACCGGAATACGATGGTACAGCAAATAGATTGTCCGAATTCATAAATGCCTGCGAGACTGCACTAACAATGATAGATCCTGTGAGTAAACCTATACTTTTTAATTTAATAAAATTAAAGTTAAAGAAAAGGGCGTACAGCTTAACACAGTACAGAGATATTAAAAATTTCGCGGAATTAAAAATAACTCTCAAGGAGTTCTGTACTGACAAAAAGTCAATTGTCCAATTGCAAAGTGAACTGAATTCATGCAGACAATTGAATAGCGAAGAGGTCCTACAATATGCCAACAGAATTGAAGGGATTTTACATAGTTTAGTCTTATCTTCATGTGAAGGGCAGTCCGCAGAAGCATCAAGATCGTTAATTGAATTTAATAAGAAGCAAGCACTTCATTTATTTGTAGAAGGTTTAAGAAGTCCAGTGAAAATGTATACGAAAGCACGTAATTGCCAAACCTTAGAAGAAGCCATAGAAGTAGCCAGGACCGAGGAGACATTAAGTGAAATGAATAGGCAGGAAACGGAAAGAGAAATTCCAAAATTAACGTGTTTCAACTGTTCAAAACCCGGTCACAAGGCATCAGAGTGTCGCTTGAAAAAGGTAACGTTTCCCGCAAAAATTAATTATATTGTTTGCAAATACTGTAAATATCGAGGACATGATATCTCGGAATGTAGGAAACGATTAGCTAATAGCCGAAGACACGAAGAAGAGAAAGTTAGAGATGGTCAAAATTCGGGAAACGCCAACGGGTCGTCGGCAGCTTACAGCCAGCCGGCAACAGCCCGCAACATGAGAATGGCTGTAACAAGTATGAAGAAAACAAATTCATATTAATTCAACTGGATTCCACAAATCAAAAGATGACCAAATTATTAATAGATAATGGAGCGGATATAAGTATGCTGAAATTTTCCAGACTCAAGGACGAGTCTATAATTTATCAAGGAAACACATTGATATTAAAAGGTATTACTAATTCTTATGTTAAAACCTTAGGTATAAATCGTGCTCAAATTAAAACAAAAGACAGGTCCATAATACACGATTTCCATATTGTTGACGACAATATACCGCTAGAATGTGATGGAATACTAGGTAGAGATTTCTATGTCAAACATAAGGCAACCATAGATTATAAAATGAAAAAAATTCAATTTGGCAATGTTGCATGGGATTTTTACAGCGAAGCAGAACGTATCACATTACCAGCTAGGGGCGAGGTAATTGTCTGCGCCAAAGTTCAAGTCAGCGATAAAGAAGGAATTTGCGAAGCGCAGCAAATTCAAGACGGAGTCTTTTTAGGCCATTGTTTGACTAGGTCAGTAAAATCAAAATGTCCTGTCAGCATAGTTAACATGAATGAAACAGATGTTACTATCAACATACCTCAGGTGCAACTTGAGCCAGTTCATACTATTATAGACATTGCAAAGATAAGTCAAGAAAATGTGACTTATGACATATCAAGAAAATCCAGATTAAAGGAAATGATAAGATCTGATCACTTGAACGAGGAAGAAAGGGAAATTATTTTTCAATTGTGTGAAAATTTTAATGATATTTTTACTCTTCCAGGCGACAAATTATCTGCAACTCCGGCCGTTTCACATAAAATAAACACAAAGCCTAACTCAAATCCAATATATGTTAAGCCTTACAGGTTAGCTGAAAAACACAAGGGGGAAATCAACAAACAAATCGAGGAAATGCTGGAAAATAATTTAATTGAACCAAGCAAGAGTCCATGGAACGCTCCTCTACTAGTCGTACCTAAGAAGGAAGATGCATCGGGTAAAGTAAAATGGAGAATTGTTGTTGATTTGACAGCGATCAAACATTATAGGCCATACCTGTATGGAGTGAAATTTACTGTGATCACGGACCACAAACCCTTACAGTGGATGTTCAATGTTAAGGATCCAAGTTCGAGATTGATGCGCTGGAGAATTACTCTTGAAGAATACGAATTTGAAATTAAGTACCGCCCTGGGAAATCCAATCAAAATGCAGATGCGCTGAGCCGGATATACGTAAGCAATAAATTATTAGAAAAATCTAGTTATGATTCCAGTACTAATCAAGTGAAGGAAAAGAACGATAAAAGAGTCTACACGGAGAGGGACAAACGGAAGATACTATACGAATATCACGATGCTCCGCTGGGAGGGCATCAAGGAATAAATCGGACATATGAACGCCTCAAGCAAGCCCACAATTGGATAGGTATGAAAAAATATGTTAATGACTATATTCGAAAATGCGAAACATGTCAAAAGAACAAGTTATTAAGTCCACAAACAAGGATACCTCTGACTGTTACCACCACAGCACAAAAACCATTCGAGAAATGTGCTCTAGACATAGTAGGCCCCTTGCCGACAACAGGATCTGGAAACAAGTACGTTCTCACTTTTCAAGATGAACTATCAAAATTTTCAGAAGCCATTCCGCTAGAGAACCAGGAAGCAGAGACTATAGCAAAAGCGTTCGTTAAAAACATCATTTGCAAGCATGGTATTCCTGACATAATACTGACAGATCAAGGCACAAATTTTCTGAGTGAGTTATTTAAAAATGTTTGTAAACTACTTAGGATTAAGAAAATCCAAACTACTGCATATCACCCGCAGACTAATGGATTTTTAGAGAGATATCATAGGACATTAGCAGAATATTTAAGACACTTTATAGATGAAGATCAATTAAATTGGGACGAATGGATATCTTACGCTATTTTCACATACAATAGCACACCACATACAGCCACAGGGTTTACACCATTTGAAGTTCTATATGGATATAAACCATCTTTACCAACATCTTTTAAGGATCAACCCAGTATACAGTATTCATATAACGATTATGTCTTAGAGCTGAAATCAAGACTACAAACAACCCACCGTTTAGCGAGAGAAAAACTGCTCTTATCCAAGGAAAAAGCCAAGGAAATCTATGACCGAACATGCAAGGAAAAAGGATTCAAAATCGGGGATTTGGTACTCCTGCATGATGAAACAGTAAGAAGAGGCAGATCGAAAAGATTGTCACCGTCATGGATATGTCCCTACAAAATCTTGTCAAAAGATAGTGATGCTAATTATACCATCAAAAAGGGAAAACATTCGCTGAAAATTCACATAAACCGTTTAAAATATTTTGTAACATAATCCGTTATTTCCGTACCACTCCAACAATCAGAAGAATTTACACTTTTCCCTCTTATTCCAATGCCTGTGTCCATAAATACCCCGCAGTATATATATATCGATCCATCTTTTGATATTTTAGCACTCGATAGTACACATCAATAATTCATCCCGATGAAAGGCCCTCTACTGACGAACTGCAATGTTATCAACAAGAAAATATACTTGTGTAACCAGATACTACCAGTGATGGAAGTCCACCGCAAAAACAATTGCGAGATTCAATTGTTCCAGTCCAATACGGCCATCCCGAAGAACTGCCGTATCCGATATGTGGAATTAGCGGCTCCAGTATTCATCCCCCTCAAGGAATCCAACACATGGCCGTTTTCATCACAGTCCAGGGAAACCATCACCATCACATGCAAGACTCAAGGTGCTACACGGTCATACGACGAAAGGATATGAAGAAGAAGGTCGAAGACAACGACATCCCACTCACCCACCACCAAGTCATGAAGAAGAACACATCATTCACCTACTGGGCACTAGGTGCCACGGCGCTAATGATTATTCTTATATTATCGTCCAGGTTATGGAGCGCATGCCGCACTATTACGTGCCCCACAGCCAGCCGTTCAGTCGGACCAGAGCCACCCATCCAGATGGTAGTCATGGGAGGAAGTAGCCCAAATGTATCAAGGCCGGCAGTTCAACCAACCGAGGCCCCCACATCGCCCAGAGTTCCCACAATTAAATTCCCCTAAATTTTTATTTTTTATTTTAATTTTTGAAGATTCGTGGACGAATCTTTCATTATGGGGGGAAATGTTGCAATTGTAGTTCATTGTACCTTTTCAGCTTGCCTTAGCACATTCCTTATGTGACAATGAGCTCTATATTGCGACATTTCCTCTATAAATGCACACTACGCATTCTCAATTATCAATTACAAATAATGCAACCCATACAATTGTAAATATGTATAAATATTGTATTATATTAGAAATAAATCAGTCTTAGTTGAATCTCGGTCTTCTCACTATCCTTCGGGATACAACAATAACTACTAAGCTAAATGTGTCCTACACACTCAGCATGCCACCTTCACTTATTATATACCTGCAAAACCCTGAAATGTGTGAAAAATCACACATCACATCAATTTTTTTAAAAAATATTTTTTGTTATTTGGATTAGTAATTTCTCAACTACCTCAAAATGAACCTCCTCTTCGTCATTTTGCATTTGTGATAACATGATTCTATAGCTGGAAGCAGTGCTGTAGGCATGGAAAGCGGGTCCAGTCGTCGATGAAACAATAATTTCGGGTTCGGGCACCGGAAGAAAAAATAATCTTCCGCCACTGAAAAATAATAATTAAGATCTGTCTTGAGAACCGCAGGGGTTCCGCAAGGAAGTATTTTAGGCCCAGTTCTATTCAATATATTTGTTAGAAATATACGAGGTCTATTCAAAAAGTATCGCGAATTTTGAATTTCCGCGGGCTACGTATATTCGATTTTCGATTTTTTTGTGGCGTTATGTTGGTACTTATGTCTCTCACTTATGCCAACAAGTTCGGCCATGTTGAATGTTCAGTTAATTTTTGACAGTTGATTTGCTTGCACGTGTTTTGGCTCGTCTTATGCCTATACCAAAAAATGGACCAAAGAATCTGTATCAAATATTATGTGAAAAACAAAATTAAGTGCGCGGACGCATTCCGAATGTTGACTGTGGCATATGGCGAAGCTACCTTGGACCGAAGCAACGTCTATTGGTGGTACAATATGTTCTCAGAGGGCCGAGAAGATGTGAACGACGAAGAGCGTGCCGGACGCCCGAGCACGTCAACAACAGACGAAAACATTGATGAAGCGAAGAAAATGTGTATTGGCCAATCGTCGAATCACCGTTAGAGAAGTTGCTGAGGACCTAAACATATCGATTGGCTCATGCCATTCGATTTTTACCAATGATTTCGGCATGAGACGGGTCGCCGCGAAATTCGTACCAAAATTGCTCAATTTACCAAAGCTCAATCGTCCTAATGGAAGCTGCCACACGAGCCCGCGCCGATTGCACGGGCGTGGTGCATCATGAGTTCTTGCCACTGGGTAGAACGGTGAATAAGGAATATTACTTGCAAGTTATGCGCAATTTGCGCGAAGCAATCCCATGATAACGCCCCTGCCCACACATCGTTGCTTGTGCGCGAATTTTTGGCCAAAAACAATACACTAATAATGCCGCAGCCACCGTATTCTCCAGATCTGGCCCCCTGTGACTTTTTCTTGTTCCCGAAACTGAAGAGGCCCATGAGAGGACGACGCTACGCTACGAGTGAGGTAAGCTAAAGACGGCATCGAAGGAGGAGCTGAACAAGATTACAAAAAATAATTTTTTCAAGTGCTTCGAGGATTGGAAAAAACGTTGGCACAAGTGTATAATATCTGGTGGGGATTACTTTGAAGGGGACAAAATTGATATTCATGATTAAATAAATAATTTTTAAAAAAACACACAATTCGCGATACTTTTTGAACAGACCTCAGTTTGCTGATCATATGGTCTTGACAGATGTAAAGACTGCATGCAAGTAAAAATTGTTCTTATTATTATTATTATTATTATTATTTTTTTTTGAATAAAATGTAAATTGTTATGTTTAAGTGACGTATCCATAAAATTTTTGAACATCGCTCATCGCTTTATAGTAGATTCCTGCTAAACTGTACACAACCTTTCCTGAAATTTTAGCACTTTGGCAAATTTAAGCTCTTCCCAAGTTCAAAAAGTAATTTCTTTGGTTCTTTGCTCTTTCAAATAACTGTAAAATATCTTTATTTTTGTCTCGTCAATGCGCACAATCTAGGTTCAGGAAAACTGTCACTATAAAGCACGTGTGATTCTCTTGGAAGTGCAATTTATAATGTAGATCGACGAAGCTTCACGTTACATGACGACTTGTTGTAAACACCAATACTGTTGTCAGCACTGGCAAAAAAATCAGTGCACGAACTTATTGAATTGAACATCTCGCATGGTTGTATAAGCGGCAATATTATGAATGGAAAAAATCGATGAAGTGGCATTCACCTCTGAATATATTTATGTGTTCACCATATGCGATAAAATCAAACGACGGTCTTTTCCAAATATTGTTTGTTTTGTTCATTCATGGGTAATATATGATTATTGTGATCATATTGAATCAAATATTTACTTTTTCGGACAATGACTTCAGTTTATTATTATTATATCTGGTTGATTTCAGTAAACAATACCAGCTGTTGGTACGACTGAGAATTTTCTATCTACAGGAATAGAAACAGAAGCTATGTTGTATTCCTTGATTTCTGAACTATATATAAGTCACGTGGTCACCGTAATATTTCGACTATTTCCGCCAAAAAGTAATAAGTATTCCCGTATTTACAGGACATGCTCCTGGTAACTGGTGTTATGCTATTTAAAATTTAAACACGCAAACTATTGAAACGTAAAACAATGATGGTATTTAGCATTTTATCACATTTTAAAAATTAAAAATCTAACATTGAAACATGGTATTGAATGCTTCCTTAGAGGAAAATAACATTAAAGTCGTCACGCAAACTTAAGAAAATGCACAACATATTATAGATAAAAGATTATTTAGAAGTTGTAAGATTTTATAAAGTCTATTATAATAAAATAACCTGGTAACATGCTGGTTTCTTATTGTTTTCTAACAAAAGTTATATAATAAAAAGTAAAATTTCCTTCTCTCTCACAATGTTTACAATATCAACAAAGTCAAGACTTTCAGAGGAAATGTCATGAAGTTAACATTTCATTGTATAACTTTAAAATATTTTTATAGATTGATGTTATATTATAAATATTCAACATATACTAACCTTTATTTTATACTTTATACATTAGATTAATTTAAAGTAATTATTTTAATAATATTCTACTATAACAAGTGCGAAATAAATTAATAAATTATTTTTAAGCTAAAGATTTCTCAGAAAAAAATATTTTGCGATTCCTTTTCTTACTAAAAAGGCTTTCAATAATTGCATTATAAATAGATTTTTAAAATATATCAATTATTAATATTGATGAATGTAAATGTTACCTCTTGATGGTACCTTTTGAATAATACAGAAAAAACCCAAAAAAAAAACACATGGTTAAAGTTCTACAAAACTAATTTATTAAACACGTAATACAAGGTGTCTCAAAAGAAATTTTATATTTATTTAGCTTACTGCGTGAACGCAACGTATCCGAGGGGTGCGGGGGTTATGTCAATCGGTAGCCTGGCTCTTGGGAATTTAGTCGCTATGGAGCGTTTCTCGGGAGCAGACCGCGAGTTTTATGCGTCCGATAGTTTTACAAAAACGGTGATTCGACAACTGTAGCGCGTAGAAAATTCTGCCGTATTCAAGGTTTTCGCCACTTAAATGATGCGCCAAGCATTCCTCTCATTCGACATTGGGTTAAAAAGTTTGAAGAGACTGGTACAACGCTGGATAAATCAAAATCCGGGCGACCTAGGTCATCAAGAACGGTAGAAAACGTGGAGAATGTTAATCAGACTGTTCGTGACGACCCGAACCTTTCAATTCGGAAGCGCGCAAGTGCTTTAAATGTGCATAGATCATTACATCGCATTATGCACAAAGACCTAAAGCTGCACCCCTACAAAATTCAATTGGTGCAAGAATTAAAGCCTCAAGATGCCAGTCAGAGGCTTAATTTCGTAAATCAGGTGATTGAGCGATTTTCAACGTTTACCAGCATTTTGTTTTCGGATGAAGCTCATTTTCATCTTAATGGCCACGTAAATAAGCAGAACTGCCGCTACTGGAGTGCAACGAATCCGAAACGCAAACATCAGAAACCCCTACATTCGCCTAAAGTGACCGTATGGGCTGCGATGTCGGCGCGAGGAATTATCGGCCCTTACTTTTTTGAAGACGAAAGGGGGCGTGCAGTTACAGTGAATTCAGAGCGTTATGTGGAGATGTTAGACAACTTCTTGGTACCTGAACTGCAAAACTTTCCTGGCTATAACCAAAGAACATGGTTCCAACAGGACGGAGCAACTTCACACACGTCCAATATGTCTCTGCCACGTGTTCGTGAAATTTTCTCAGGCAAATTGATCTCCCGGAGAGGTGACATAAATTGGCCTCCACGCAGTCCAGATTTAACCCCTATGGACTTTTTCCTATGGGGTTATCTTAAATCTAAAGTTTACGCCAATAAACCGACTTCACTGGCGCATTTGAAAGAAAATATCCGTCACGAAATGGCAGCCATCCCTGAGTCCACCTGCCGAGACGTCATAAGTAATTTTACTGTTCGATTAAATGAGTGCCGAGAACGCGAGGGTCTACATTTAGACGATATTATTTTTAAGAAATAAATCCTCAAAAAGTGTATTTTAATAATTAATAAACATTTTTTCTATATACGGCTTACTTTTTTTTTAATCGATCCACTAAATATAAAATTTCTTTTGAGACACCTTGTATATAAATTTTGACTACATCGCAAGGCCATCATCAAAGGAATGAGATAATACAAAGAATGTGGACAAGTTTAAGCTAAATGTACAGGTATACGAGGTGTGTAAATTAAGTAACTGGACTGGCAACATATTGTTTGATCTGGCAACATTTGGGACGCGGGACTTGGAGGGGCGGTTGGTGAACATGTGATACGCCTTCAGTACGAGTTTTAACTCGCTACACTAATTTTGTTGTCCATAGCGATTTTTTTCGTGAAACAGTTTTTTCTAGTGCTTTCTAAAAATGAGTGACGTTCATTGCAACGGTGTGCTATCAGGTTTTGCTTCAGACTTGGACACAGTGCAACGGAAACTTTTGCAAAACTTCAGCAGGCCTACAAAGACAGTGTTAAGGACCCAGATTTTTAGTGGTTTAAGGCATTTTCAGAAGGAAGAGAGTTGATTGAAGATGAATCACGCAGCGGAAGGCCTTCATCTTCAAGAACCGATGAAAATATCGACAGAATCCGGAATCTTGTGCGTTCAGATCGTCGGCTGACAGTCAGAATGATCGGGGAAGAGTTAAATTTGACTCACACTACCGTTCATCGGAACAACCCACAATGCATTGGGGATTAGGAAAATGCGCCTTGTCACACAGCAATTTCAATAAACGAGTTTTTGGCTAGTAAAAACATTTCTGTGGCTCCTCAGCCTCCTTATTCGCCTGAGTTGAGTCCTTGTGACTTTTTCCTCTTCCCAGGATTGAAAAATCACCTCAAGGGACGTCATTTTGGGACACTCGAACACTTTCAAACGTCCGTAACCGACTAGCTGAAAGCTATTCCAGTATCCGAGTTCCAGCACTGCTATGAGGATTGGAAGAACCGTCTCCAGCGCTGTGTGGCTTCCCAAGGAAGTTAATTTGAGGGAGACAAATTTGAATTGTAATTCTATGCGAATAAAATTTTTTTTTAAATTTGTCCGGTTACTTAATATACACACCTCGTAAACTATATACTGATAAAAGTGAAAAGGATTAGGGAATACCATTGACCAAAGTCTTGAGTATGGGTGATTCTAATAGTACTAGTTGTTCGTTAATGAGTTTATGCTCTTTTGTGCATATTTAATATCAAATACTTCGGTTTACTACATTTTTTTCAGATGCAGAATGTCTAAATTTTCTTCTTTACAATTGTGATTGTTGACTATTAAATGTTTAGCTAAATTTGACGACTCAGGTTTCTTTAGTTTCCATGCTTTCATATTTTCTAGATATCTGATTTTAAAATTACGTTTTGTTAGACCAATGTAGTAAGCCTCACATCGTTACATTTGATGTTATAAATATTGAATGGGAGTTATTAGTTTTTTGACTTAAGTTATCATTCACTAATTTATTACGAAGGGTATTTTTTGTTGTAAATTCCAGCTTTAATGTTATTTTGTTTTAATAATCTGGCAATTTGACAACCGTTGTAATCGATTAAATTCATTCTTATGTAAATATGCGGGGACTTGTTCCTTTAATATATTTCTTTTAATAGCATAATTTTTGTTTTATTTTTTATTTTGTCTATTATTTTGTGGCCAGTGCCGTCTCTAGGAGTTATGGCGCCCCGATGCAAATGTTGTTTCGGCGCCCTTAAAAAAAGGAAGTTGACAAAAATTTGTTTGTTCTCTAAAAAAAAAAGGACAAAAAAAGGGTGACCAGAAATTTGTTTGTGTAAAAAAAATTGTCGAAGACCTTTTTTTAGCTCGCCAGCATAAAAACTGCACCGCTCATACCCTTTTCACACTAGATCTTTAAGACGAGTGAACTTAAAGTTCACTGATGTTTAAGATCGGTATGCTTTCACACTTGATGTTTAAATCTCTGGTGCTGTCATCAGCTACAGTAATTTTGTCCTTAAGTTACCGTCATGAAATTACCAGTTTTGAACTGTCTGCGCAGACGCACATATTTGAATTATTATAAACAAATAAGGATATTTCATTTCATTCTACAATAAAGACACTACCATAAAGAATATATTACACCTGTATTAACATGTAAGTCGATACATTTTATCTCAATTATTGTAGCTCTGTATTTTATTAAACACATTATTAAAATAAATAATTTTGTTATAACAATAAGTATTAACTTCTTATAACGTCAATATAATACAGTATTCTTGTTTATGATAATATAAAATGTTGACAGCACAAATTCAAGGAGTTTTTTTTATAATAGAAATTAAGTTGGCAATGCGGACGAAGTTTAAGACGCAGATCTCTGTCTTAAACATCGGTCGTGTTTAGACGAGGCCGTACGGTTTCACATTAGCGTTTAAAGATACATTCACTTTAACATCCGATCTTAAAGATCTAGTGTGGAAAGAGTATCAATCGTTCGTCGCGATGGCGCCCCGATGCGACACATCCTTTGTTTCCATTGTGAAACCGACATTGTTTGTGGCTGTGCCGAAATATATATATTAAGTGTTTAATAAATTAATTTTGTGGAACTTTAACGAAGTGTGTCTTTCTATATTATATCAATTATATTTTTTTCTCAAAATTAGCATAACAACGAATTTATATTTATACTTTGTGTTATTATATGGTATATATGGTTATAGTAGTAGATCCATTTTGTTTTAATTTCTAAAAAGTTCAGGTCATGAAAATGTACAGTCTAAATCAGTTTTTTTGTACATATGTATTCCGTACTAAAACCATAAAAATTTACTACCCAATACTGATATGAAACTATCATATGAACAGTTATAAAAACGATCCCAAGGCTTCCTTATCAGAAAGCAATAGAGAATTATCGTGAAGATAAACTGGAACATACCACCACTAAATTTGGCAGTAGATAACTTTATCTAGTGTATAAAATATCCAACAATGATTATATTACTCCAAAAATTGTTATCTACTTGTTGTAAAGCTTAAAAAAACACTGTTGCCAATCATCTGGACAGAACGTTTACAAATTCATATATATATATATATATATATATTAATAAAAAAGGTAAATACCTAAAAAAGGTGAATAATAAGACATGATTTTATTGATCAACTAATACGTCTCGCACATTATATGATATATTTTCTAGTATTCTATTTACATAAAACAATATGCCTTAGCAACGATATAGCACACTACGATCGTTAATAAGTTTAAATGTTGCATAATTATATTTTCGCTAACATATATACACATATCATGGATTTAATATTCTTAAAACATATTAAGGTTTCAAAATAATATTTTTGTTCATTGTTCAAGATTTCATTGTTTAAATTCAAAATTTGAGAATATTAGAAAATAGTTGTTAACCAAAGGATGTTTGTGGTTTGGGGCTCATAAAACTAAAATTAACATACTCATATTCTGAAATATTTGTACATACAGGTCTGGGAAAAAGATCGTGGCGTTTTTTAGTAAAATTCAACTGGTTTTGTTATAGTGTGAAAATGGATTTATTTAAACCAAATATGCTCCATTATTATCGACAACGTTTCGCCATTTTTCAGGTAGAGCCATGATGCCATCGGTGAAGAACTTCTGTGGTTTCTGGTTGAAAAACTGAATCAAGTGATTGTCACAGGCTTCTTTTGAAACCAGCTTAATTCCATTGAGAGATTTCTGCAGAGATCGGAATAGGTGATAGTCAAATGGTGCTATGTCTGGACTATACGTTGGATGCAACAAAATTTCCAAACCAAGCTCTCGCAATTTTTGACGGGTCATCAAAGAAGTGTGTGGTCTTGCGTTGTCATGATGAAAGACAACACCTTTCCTATTATTCAATTCGGGCCGTTCTCTTTCAATTGCCTGGCGTAATCTCTGTAGTTGTCCACGGTAGAGTTGAGAATCAATCGTCTGACCAACTGTAAGTAGCTCATGGTGGACGATTCCTTTCCAGTCCTACCACACACACAGCATCACCTTGTTCGGCGCCAATCCTCACTTCACGAACGCTTGTGACGGCTCTCCATCCCTTGTCCACGACCTTTTACGCTTCCGATTGTCGTACGTGACACATTTTTCATCACCAGTTATGACACGTTTCAGAAATGGCTCGATTTCATTCTTTTCTCGTCTATCATGTTTTTCGCGCTCAACTCATGAGGAACCCATATATCGAGCTTCTTTTTGTAGACAGCTTTCCGTAAATGGTTTAATTCTCAGTTCTTCTCTATATTCTGTGTTCCGTATTTGGTTCAATTTTGTCTTTCCCTTGATCTTTCGTAGGAACCTCATTTCGCTACTTGTTATTCTGCTTATTAGCTTCTCCGTTGTTGTCCAAGCCTCTGACTCCAAGCACTGGTATGGCCACTTTCTTAAATATCTGGACTTTTGCCTCAGTCGGAATTTCCCGTTTTGCCAAGAAAGACTTAACGCTAATAAATAGCTTGCTAGCAGATCCAACTCGTTCCGTCATTTCTCGGTCTATTTTTCCGTCTGCTGAAAAAACGGACGATCCGAGGTATTTGAAATGCTCGACCAGTTCTTTTTTCTTCTAATTTAATGTGCTGTTTCACCGGTCTTGTACCTACTTATAATCATACCTCTGGTTTTCTCGCAACTTAATTTCATGTTTATCCTGCCTAACTGTTGACTCTTTACTGAATTTAATATAATGACTTAATCTTCAATTTATATTTATCAGTGCTTGCTATGAATACACAATAATCGTGATAATCTGATGACTCATGAGAATATTCACCATTACAACACTAGGCACAAAAAGAATATTTACTGCCCATATACTAGACTCCAAAACTCCAGACAACGTAATAATTATCACGCATTAAAATTTTATATTATGTTGCCAGATTTCTTCGTAGCTTTGCCTTCAGCAAACTTCAAACGTATTTCATTTATTTTATGATGTCATAGTTTTTATTCATTTGAATATTTTCTGAATTTTAATTTTGATAATATGCCTTTATCTGACTAATAGTACATCACTATTATTTTTTGACTCCATTATGTATTTGTTAATACAATGTGGTCGATAAATATAATAGTAATAGTAATAGAAGCTAAAATTCCGACATGACTCCAACTTTACAGAGCTGCCAAAGAAAGGTGTATCAACTAGACAGCAAAAAAGGTTTCGGGCAACGTTTACCGAACAAAAATCGTAATCCTCTAATAAAAAATAAATAAAAATTTAATAGAGAAACTACCCAGCAAACATTTTTATACGGGCCAGTACTGGTAAAGCACATACTCCCCGGCATTGAAAGTAATGGGCCAGTACCCCGGTGTCCCCGTGGCCGTTACTGGCCCATTGATGTATCAGTTGCCGGCCCAGCAACGGTAAAGTGCAAAATAATCGCATTAGTTGCAAGATTTATTTCTGATGGTTTTAAGTAAAAAGTATGAGTGAAGAAGAGTGCTTATAAAATGCTGGTAAAGTACTTCGTATAGGCGGAATGCGAAATACAAATGTGAAGTACATTATTAATACTGGCGTTGCACTTACTTTTGGTGCCAGTAATTTACCAGCATAAAAGCAGTTTGCCAGCATTCGGCCGTTAGTTGAATGTTTGCTGGGTATAGACAACAACGATCTCTCGAAAATTTTGCGCTCAAACATCCATTTCAGCCTTACCTCTATCATCCTTCTGCTTATCTGTGTGTATTTTACATTTTTTTCTCTTATAATTTGTTATCTGATAGATACATTTTGCTTTAATGAATTCACTGAGAAAATTAATTAAATTAAAAATTGCGGTAATTTTCCAGTTCAGTACCTGTGGGAAAATATCTCAAATTCCCTAAAACTAATAAAGAAAATCCCTGGAAACTATTAAGAAGATTTAATTTTAGTAGTTCCATTTGCAGTTGAATAACTTTTAAATTAGGTTAGATTAGTAACTAATCTACCCCAACTATTTTTATACTGTTACGAACTGCATATCAGTTAGCTGCAGGCGTTCGTAATATAGAATTCATAAATGAAAATGGATGTATGTGTTAGTTTAATATTTTATTCACGTTTGTAGAGAAAATTAAATTTCTCTTTATGAAGGGTTAGAGAGTAATTTGTTGAACTGGAACCAACTGAACATTTGTGCTCTACGGGTTGCATATTTCATTGAGTGTAGGCGTATATCATTTAATCAAGGTTTCAATACAAATAATTAAAGTATGTTTGCCATTAGCTTGCCGATATTTTTAACAACTGGAAAAAACTTTTCAGGGAATTTATAAGTTTAATAAAATATTTGAGTACCACAGTACATCAGACCAGAAAGACAAATGAGTGGACAAATATTCTGTAAAGATATACAAGAATATGTTCAAGACAGAAATTTTCAGTCGTCAATTTGTTTCACAGATGAATGTACATTTACTTTAAATAATGAACCAAATATTAATTCTTTGGGAAATGTAATATGCGCTTTTATAATAGATAGAACCATCTCAGAGTTGTGCTATGCAGACGACAAGGTCCTAATTGCCAATAATGAGGAAAGTCTACAAGGTAACCTTGATATTTATAATTACTGTCTAGGCATGATCAACATGAAAATAAGCTGCGAAAAAACCAAAAGTATGGTCATAAGTACAAGACCGGTGAAACAGCTCATTAAATTAGAAGGAAAACCCATAGAACAAGTCGAGCATTTCAAATATCTCGGATCCGTTTTCTCAGCAGATGGAAAAATAGACCGAGAAATAACGGAACGAGTTGGATCTGCTGGCAGGCTATTTAATAGCATTAAGAACTGTTTCTTGGCAAAACGGGAAATTCCGACTGAAGCAAAAGTCCAGATTTTCAAGAAAGTGGCCATACCAGTGCTGACATATGGGTCAGAGGCTTGGACAACAACAGAGAAGCTAAGAAGCAGAATAAGAAGTAGTGAAATGAGGTTCCTACGAAAGATCAAGGGAAAGACAAAATTGGACAGAATAAGGAACACAGAATATAGAGAAGAACTGAGAACCAAACCAGTAGAAGAAGTAAAAGAAGAAGGGCAACTTAGGTGGTACGGTCATATTCAAAGGATGGAAGATAGTAGAGACACGAAGAAAGTTTACGAGGCCAAAGTAACGAAAGGAAGACGCCGAGGAAGACCGAGAAAGGAGTGGAGTGACGAAATCAAAAGTGCTATAGAGAGAAGAGACATCACCTGGAATGGAGCAAAAAGTAAGACGAAGAATAGGTGTGAATGGAAAAAGCTGTGGCGCCGTTCTCCCACGAAAGAAGAGAACAAGTACAAGTAACAATCAAACTCTACACACAAAGCCCGACACCAGTGATGGTAAAAGGGCTCAACGATTAAGTAAAGTAAGTAAAGTATAATAGATAGGCGAATTGAGAACACGACCAACTTAAAAATTAATGACAACACTTTTGAGAGAGTTTCGACTTGCAAATACCTGGGTACCATGATAAATCAGGTGCATCTGATAAAGCAGGAAATTACGAATAAAATTAAAGCTGCGAATGCATCGTATTTTGCACTTGGTTCCCTCTTCAAAACGAAACTCCTGTCTAGGAACAACAAGATCAGGTTATACCAAGTTATAGTATGTCCCGTTCTTATGTATGATTCCGAAACATGGACCTTAATAAACCGAGATCAACAATACCTCATAGTTTTCGAAACTAAAATATTACTCAGAATCTTTGATCCCATTAAAATTAAAGGTGAATGGAGAATCCGTAAGAACCAAGATATCCGAGAACTGTACTCAAGACCGAGTATCACACAAGAACTCAGAGGCAAATGATTACAGTGGATAGGATACGTTATTAGGATGAGGGAGGACAGAATGGTTAGGAAGATATGGGAAGGGAGATATAATAACCGTCGACCAGTAGGAAGACCTCACAAAAGATGGAGAGATCAGCTAACCGAAGATCTAACAAGTATTGGTATACAGGGTATTTGGCAAGACCTGACAATGAATAGATCAAGATACAGGTCTTATGTGAGTGAGGCCAAAAGTCAATCTTACTGATAGTGCCCAAATAAGAAGAAGAAGATTATAGATAGGTAACTAGTCAATACACGTAATTGTTTTCTTTATATGGTACAATTTATTATCAAGTAGGTAGCGAGCCTGTGATATTGTCACGGGGTGGATTCAAGAACGGAATCTTTTCTATTATATAATATTAATTTACATCAGAATACAATTGTCGGTCAAAAGGCTGCTGGTTTTGTCCGTTAGAAGCTGATGTAAGTCTCGTTCTTGCCCCAGCTTCTCCGATATTTGGTCGAACCACCCCAGGTATCCGCACAAGGCGAACACGTGGAGAAGACCTGTAGATGACACTCACATCCCTTGTTAGCGACTTCACTAGCTGGGTGGGTCCTTGGGCAACGTACTCACAAGAATGACTACTGCTTGACGACCAAGAATGACTTACCACGACTCTATTCCCTAAGACCATTTTATAACTGTTAACCAGGACACTATGACGTCAGGTCCTACCTCAATTGTTTTGGAAACATTATTCATTTGTGTAATTGTTGGCAGCAATTAAAGACCATAGTCATCACAATTGAATAATGTTTATCAACAAATTAGAATGTAGTTCAACACTTATGTTCACAAACACGCAACACTCTGCACATTCTTTAATTCCCAAAACCGTAAGTCAGCAACCTTGACCTACACCGCCTAAAGGCAACTCAAGGAATTGGGACAATAGAACACAATTATACCATAATTGTGACAATATAATATAAAGTCTGATCCCAAACTGAAGTGTGATTCCTTACAAAAGGAGTTCGGGTACTAGACGTGAGTTTTATCCAGGGTTTTCATCATTATGAAATATGAATTTGAAAATGATATGTAATAGTAATTTCCAACCGATCAGATATCTTTTAGTTAGTTTGGGTAGCTGGTCACTTAAGTTGTTTAAGGTGAAAGCTTACACACGTTAAGTAAGAGGTTTAAAATTAACTTTAAGATTTATTATAATATAATATTTCAAGAAGTTGAAGTGAAAATATATAATAATTTAGATAAAAAAAACAGGATCAAGTAAACCACCAGATAATCGACTCAGAGCCTCTAAGAATTCAACCGTTTTAGTTCTACTCGCGAACCGGTCCGAATACTTTTAAATCTAAAAAGTCTAAAATTGTTAAAGAGTTTTTCAGTGTTCAAAGTTATTGGGCAAGTACTTTGAACAAAAGTCATTTTGAACAATTAAATGTATAAAATAATTTTACGTTTTGTAATTTATGGCTTATATGTTTCCATGATCTGAATTTTTAAATCTTTTTACTGTAATGATCCCTTTGAAAACTCTGGAAATGCTAAAACGGACCCAGTGTGAAAAGATACACAACAGGATGTGATGTTCTGAAGTCTTAGAATCGATACCTGGTTGGGTTAAGATTCGTTTTTAACATTAATTATAATAAGAATAAGTAATAATAAATTTATTTAATAATCGGTTTATTTTTTAAATTTATTAAAATAAATTATCTAATGTTAATTTGTTTAAAAACTCTAAAAAGAGTAGGAATGTTTGATACAGTTTCCCATTGATAGATAAAATTTTAAATAAATTAAGACAAAATGGTACAATTTATATAATTTTTCAATGTGCATTGAATTATTTATTATAATTCAAATTTATGTTAAATTTTGAATTTAGCATTTACTGTTAATTTGGTACATTATCTAAAATTACAACAGAAACATTTAGATTTAAATCCAATCAGATTCTACCCATAGTCATTAAATTGAATAATTTATTGGTTCGATAAAATTATTTTCAGATATTAGATAGATTATATATTTACATTAAAATAATTCATATGACAAATGACAGATGATAAGTATTTTTTGTTCTATATTAGCTAGTATTAAGTAAAATTTTGCAATTAAATCAAGCGCTGTTTATGACTAGTACTGTCTGTTGGCAGTCGGCAGTCTGTACACTCATTCTTGCACATTTGTAAAAGTATTTTATAATACCAGAGATGTTCAGTAAAATGTACCTTTCTACTTTTATTTATTTTTTTCGCGAAATTTTATTTAAAAATGTAAATTCCACTCACATATTTTTCATCTTGTTCTTTTAGGACTGTCCATGTGTCTCAATTATTTCCACCTAACACATATTCGTGTACAATTCATTTCTTTTTGTAAAATTTTTCTCAATCTAATTTTAAAATCGTTTGATCTATAAACGGTTACAAAGACCATTCATTTACTCATACGTTCAACTCTATACTTACTAATTAAAACTCGCACTGTTCATGCAGTTTTCAATTTGAAAAATCTACAGCAAACCTTTCAAAATATCAAAATATTTAATATTAAACAGGGATAACGAGAAATATATTTCGTATTCATTTATAATTCATGTTTATTTTTTCCAATTAGCAGAAAACGGCGAATAAAGTGCTACTGTTTATTTAAAAAACTACCATTAATTTTCAATTTTATAAATGCGCATTTATTTTATCCCACTAATTGACGGATGAATTATAAATAAAGGCTTTATATTAAAATCAATAAAATTTTACCAGAAAATGGAACTGGATTGGCATTTTGTTCTACTCGCAAACCGAACGGAATACTTCTGACCTTTGTCTTCAAAGAGTTGGCTGTCTATATAAGAGTTCTGATAGCATTTCCAGGAATGAAAGTCTAAAATTGTCTAAGGGTACTTCAGTGTTCAAAGTTATTGTCCAATAACTTTGAACAATAAAATGTATATAATAATTTTGAAGTTACGTTTTGTAATTTATGGCTTTTATTGGCATGGCGCCTTCCATAAATGCAAGGCACACAAGAGCAACTACCAAAAAGCAATGACAAAAAAGCAAATGACTTAGAGGAAGCGCATATTAAACAAGACACAAAAGAGCAAGTCGTATAAAGAGTAAATAAAAAATGCTGAAAAAAAATAACAACTGTGCACCTAAACACTGGGTAATTAAGTTAGGTGAGGATAGTAACCTAATTAAGTGCATAAGAACTCGAATGGTTCGAATTATAATAATAATAATAGCCATACACCGCAAGGTAGAAAAGCTTCAGGATTAAGTAGTATAATAATTATCATGAGATATAAAAGTACAATGAAGAACAAAAAAAAAAAAAACAAAATAAAGAGAAATTGCACCCTAAATTGAAAATTCAAATTAAGTCTCATGTTTTGAGTTTCAGTTAATCTTGTTAAATGAGTATTAGCTGCACCTCCTCATGCAAATGAGCCATAAGTAAGTATGGATTCTACAAGACTATAGTAAAAATTAAGCAATAGTTTAACTTGCATAAATTCTCTTAATTTTCGAACAGGTTTTCGAAAATGATTTTTGAGTTTGTGAATATGTAAGTTCCATCTAATATTTTGATATATGAGCACGCCAGGGTATTTTACAGAGTAAAAAAAAATTCAATTAATAAAAGGTTGAGTTTTTATATTTGCAGGACAGGTTACTATATTCGATTTTATAAATATGACACAGAAAATAAAAATCCATATAGCTTTTTGTAATTATTAAGATATTTTCAGCAATTATCTTGCATCATGCCATGTCTCTGCTTCAATAAAGATTACGGTAGAATATGCGTAAAACAAAATGTTGCCATTGATATTATAAAGCTTTACCAAATAATTTATATAGATCAAAAACAACAATAGACCTAAGATTGTGCCTTGTGGAACACCACAAATAACAATAGATGAGTACTTGAATGATTTTGAAACAGGGTTTAAGTCTAAATAAACTTGAATACTCTTCTGAACTAAATTCTGTTTTATAATTAATTTTAGAACCATTAAAAACTACTATGCACCTAAAAACTAAAGTTTTACTTGTTACTTGCTTTTCTGTTGCACTTACTCTTTTATCGTAGGTTTTTTATCCTACTTGCTCTTTTGTCTCGCTAGTTGAGAGCTTATTTGTCGCTCTTCTTTGAAGATATAATCGGATTGACAATATTTTACGTATTACCTAACGAAGAAGAGGTCTACAGAACTTTGAACACATGGCGTCAAATTAAGACCTTGCTGCAACGAAAATCTCTAACTATACTACATACCAAAATACGGAAATATGTATTTTAAGTGTTGTACATTTACATCTCTTTTGGCAGCGGTGCCATATTCGTTAGAACTGTTTTTGTTTTACAACAAAAATACATTTGTCATCCAGCGGGACTGGCGTTGACGTCATGTCAACATAAATTATACATTAATTCCAGGAAATGACTGTATTACATTACACTCATTGCGTATTCATATACATGTTGTTTTTTATAAACCTAAATGAAATTTATAAATGATTACAAGAAGCCAACAAAGTTGTGGTAAATAGTTTTACGTTTTAATCAACGATACATACGCAGCATGGACTTATAGTCCGGGAGGCAGCGTTGCATTTTTGATAGTCATTTCATCCCGCTTAATTTTTTTTTATTTTGTAATTGATAGTTTAGATATAGCTAATAATCGGAACAAGCGTCAGCCGCCAGAATCATGTTCGTGAGAAACTGTCGTGAGAAACTGTACATCTTATAAAAAAAAAAATCCAAAAGTAATTTCAAGCCACTTGAAAGTTTGCACAGTTATAGTTTAAGTGATAATAATAATAATAATAAAAGCCAGCTGCGTGCGTAGTGGGGGCTTATACGCTTGTATAAACCTGTCATAAAAATAAAAAATTACGTAAAGTCATTTCAAATTCAATGAAACTTATCCATCGAACTTACTATATAATTAGAATAATAAAAACAACAATCAGCTGTTTGCACAATGGAGGTAAAACCATCAGCTCAGGGATTATAATTGCTGAGCGGGCATTTAGCCTAAGCATTTTATAATGTAATCAGTGATATAACTGACGATCATTTTTGTTTAATATAATACAAATTTATTATTCTATTAATATAATATGTAAACTATTCATTATAAAAATATCAAGTGGGCTCAAATCAATTTAACTATAATTTTATTGTTTTATCGATTTTTAATTTTATATTTTGACACTGAATTAGATAGATCGAAATAATTAAATAATATCATAAGAGAAATAGATTAAAACACCGAATTTTAACTTGAATTGATATTAGGCGACTTGCAATTTTTATAATTGATAGTTTACATATTATATTAACTAAAAATGATCGTCAGCTGCCGACATAACGGGGTAAAGATCGTCAGTCACATCATTCATTTAGTAATACAATGCGTACGATATAAAAAATCGATTGAAATAATGAAATTAGAGCTAAATTGATTTCAAGTCACTTGAAATTTTTATAATGAATATTTTACATGTTATATTAAATAAAAATGATCGTCAGCTGCCGGCATAACGGGGTAAAGACCGTCAGTTACATCATTGATTACATCATAAAATGCTTAGGCTAAATGCCCGCTCAGCAATTATAATCCCTCAGCTGACAGTCTTACTCCCATTGTATAAACAGCTGATTGTTGTTTTTATTATTCTAATTATATAAGTTCGATGTATAAGTTTCATTGAATTTGAAATGACTTTACATATATATTTTTTATGACACGTTTATACAAGCGACTAACGTATAATCCTCCACTACGCACGCAGCTGACTTTTTTTATTATTATTATTATCACTTAAACAATAACTGTTCAAATTTCCAAGTGGCTTGAAATGACTTGAATGGATTTTTTTTTTACAAGGTGTACATTTTCTCACGACCAGGCTGGTCGCCTCACCACTTCCAACGCAGCTGACGCTTAGATCATCAACTTACTACCCGAAAGGAATAATTTCCAATAGGAATCAATCGGGATGAAATGACCGAGTCATTAGCAACGCTGCCTCCCGGACTATTACATAGGCCTATCTAAGATATTTTTTAGGCCCCACGGTATTGAAAAATATTTCCGCTGGTTCAATGTAATCCCTTTTTAAGCCAGGCTAAAATATGACCCAAAATTTTGGAAACATCCTTCGTATTATAATTTTAGAGTAGTAAAATTTTGTTGGGTCACATCAAGTTCTTGGGTTAGAAAGCGGTTCGCGATGGTAAAAGTTTAAGAAACACTGCACTAGATTATATTTTTTTCTGTGCGATCAATTTTGTATAAACAACTCGTTGAATGAATATATTAAATGTAGCAGCTAAGAGAAGCTGTAAGTTTACGCATACGCAGTTAATACCAACACAGTATTAAATTATGTTTGTGAGTAGGGATATTGAATAATTAATATAGAAAAGCTCAAACAAGAATCGATTCTTTGTTAACTAAATAGTTTACGTAAGCGCGGGGAATTGAGATGTGTGCACGCATATTATTTACACTTCAATATTTTCAGGTCAGAGATCGTCAACATACATTCCACGGAGGCTCAATAATATTAATAATTTGAGAACAATACAGCTGGGACACCTAATAAAACATTTATTATATCTGTAATATTTGATGTGTTTGTCAAATTTGGTAGCATGCAGACTTTTGAAAACTTGGCGTTAACTTATAATGCAATATGGTTAGTTAGTTAAAATATTTGGTGCACAGCAACAAAGGCTATTTGCGCCTAACGCAGCCCATTTACATGACTACACTATAATGCGATATGGGATAATAAGACAATATACTCTACTATGGAGAAATAACATATTGAATTCAATCAAGATTGGAAAACTTTAGTCTCCCACAGTGGCGGCTCTAGGACTAAACAACTGGATGGGAAATCAAAGTTTAAATAAAAAAATACGAAAGCTTACAAGTTATACAATTTTGTTTTCATATTGAATATTGTTCAGATTAACCATGCGCTCCAGTGTGTTCTTATGGATAGTACAGACATATGGTTACGAAAAATGATAGCACTGCAGTATGAAATTTCGCTGAACGCGATGGTTAAAAACAAGATGTTAAAATTTAAAGATTTAAATTAAATATGTAATAAGGATCTTAACATCTTGAAATAAAATTTAAAAATGTTAAGATTTAATATTGATGAGAAGCGCGCTGGAAGTTGGGGGAAGTCTCCCATCCTCCCCGTGCTGATCGGGTTTGCCATGAACCTTCCTCTAGGTGGGGGTAGACTATCAGGGAGTCGAGGAGCCTGGTGAAGTGATCCCCCGCTCATATGGAGACTGCTACTTGGTCTACCCGGAAGGTAGTCGTATATTGAGTCTGACTCGTGATTGTCACCGTAGTAGAGTGGAACGTTGTAAAGGATTCGACTAGGCTCCTGTGTCTCGCTTCCTTGCGACATCCATTTCTTATATCTCCGATTGTGTCACAATCCAGACCTGTTTTATTTATTATTATTATTATTTATTTTTTTTTTTTGTAGGGGCATTGCTTATTTGCCTTTATATAAAAGTCGTCCTTTCGAGAAGTAGGTCGGTTTGCTTGAAGCCAACTCTCCTTTTAAGGCATATTGTGCACGAATCATATTGCCATAGACCAAGGGTTGGAAACCGGTTCACGTCGCGGTTCATATTCAGTATTTCTTTTTCTTAAACATAACCGGATGGAAACAGAAAGCGATGTACAAGAGGAAATGAAATAAATTTTTGAGCAAGCCATGTTACCTGCTAGGTATCCAGAGCTTAACTATACAGGGTATTTACGGTCTTCTTATTTATTTTTTAATGGGTGATACTACAGGTCAAAAAGGCGAAAAACCTTAAGACACCTTAGTAAAAGTTTTATAATAAAAGAGATATTGTATGGGATGAATAGAAAACGATAAACACTTTTACAGCAGATGTTCGAAGTTATCACTTTGCTGTTGTATGCAAAGTCTTGCTTGGCGTATCCATGAATCAGCGTATGCTGCAAGGCACATGCCTTGTCGAATTTCAGCCGATGCTGTTTCCTCCCGGTTACGAAAATCTACCAGGTCCATAATTTCGGTGGTGTATACCATGATCTTCAAATGCCCCCACAAATAAAAGTCTAATGGTATTAAGTCTGGTGACCGGGGAGGCCAAGGAACAGGACCGGTCCAACCAATCCACTTATTTTCAAATACATTGCTTAAGTGTTGACGAACGAAACGGCTGAAATGCGCGGGTGCACCGTCTTAAAGAAACCACTTTTCTTGATGTATATTTAATGGAATATCTTTTAAAAGTTCTGGCAAATTATTTTGCAAAAAAATTAATAATCTTAAAAAAAAAAATGAAATTTGTTAATTCGCAGGTTACTACAAGTCTTTCTATTTATTAATTTTTTATTTTATCGCTTCCCAATTAAAACTTTAAAAAATTATATTTCTTTTATTATAAACTTTTACTAAGGTGTTTTAAGATTTTACGACTTCTTTTGACCTGTAGTTAGGGTTTCTGGACTCGACTCGAGTGGACTCGTACTCGTCGAATATTTGGGTAATTACTTGGACTCGGGACTCGACTCTAATACTCGACGCGACCACGTTTTTAAAATTAAGTAAAAACCAGTAAATTCAAAAGGTGCTTTCTGGAAATGTTTTGAGAAGGGTAACCTGGTGAACAGTGAACCAGTGGTACACAGTGAACCACCATACATATACGAAGATCTGTGTATGCTAGAAGATCGTTCTTATCAGTACATATTTGTGTTCTCAAAACATTAGTAACAAATCAGTCCGCTGTAGTATGCTCCCTCGTGTAGATGTGTGTGGAAGATTTTTGTGAATTAGTATCGTGGATTTTATTTTTTAGGTAGGTATATTCTAGTTTATTACTAGGTCACTTTAACATTAAAGAGTAAGGTCTTGTTACCACTATATTTGCTTGGGTTTAGGTGTGCGGTCATTTGAAAATAAAATTGCGTCCTGGTACACAGTGAACCAAAACAAAGTGGTGCACAGTGAACCGGTTCACTGTGCACCATGTTTACTTTTAATAGTGGTATACAAGTGGATCACATAATGATTCTGAGCTGTAATCTTTTATTTATTGAATCTTTATTAAACAGATCAACAAGCACATTCCTTTGCACTACAGATTCTAGAATAACAGAAACTTCTGCTGCCTCTTTACCTACACTACTTGCAGTAGCAGGACCTTCATTTTTGTCTCCTAACGAGTTCCGGGATCCAATAAGAGCAGGCCCCAGAAAAAATAAAAGAAAGTCTAGATCGCTTGGCCGTAGTCTAATTGCTACTGACACACCGAATAAGTTTTTGTCTACTACAGTTTACACGTATTTATGTCAGCTTAAATACGCCTAGAGTGTAAAATATCAAAAGCAGACAGTAATATGTTGGCTACGCTGGATAAGAAAAGTAAAGATTATATTTTTTTACGGGTGGGCTGCATAAAATTATTTAGCGGCCCGCCGGTTGCTGACCACTGTCATTGACGCGTGCAAGGTTGTTGTTATTATTTGTGAAATATAATATTTGTCAATTGTCCTCCTCTTGGAGCCACGTAAATGAAAGTTCTTTCAATAGCATTTCTCGTAATATTTTTGAAATTTCAGACAATATTTTAACTACTGTTAGAATATTGATTTTCAGTTGTTTAATCGGCGTTGACATGTTGGCATAGACACATTATTTAAGATAACTCATCTTAACATGTTATAATGTACCAAGAATTAAGAGAAAATCCTAAGCAATGCACATATATTAACAATATGACAACATGGAACAGTAAACAAACAGAATGAAATATATATTGACCTAGTAACGCATAGATAAACCTACTTGTATTTTGGCATCTGGCATCAGACAATAAATCTCCAGCAAAAATAATTCTCACTATTGCCAGACATGTTTATATAAAGATTAGTCATAGAAACATCTTAATATAAATGTTTATAATGTTGGTATTATTATAGTTTTACTTAAATATTATAAAACAAAAAATTCAACATTAAACATTTATTTCAACAGAGATAAAAATTCTTATTTATTTTAAGTGAATATATTTTGTTTCTTAATAAACAATTTTGTTAGAATGGACTATTTTTGAAGCAAAGTTTGACCAGAACTCTGACAAGTACGGACCTAGAAATGCTATTAGTCAAGTTTCGTAGATGTTTAGTTTCAAAACATTTTCCAGTCCTAGTTCTCTACTCGGAAATCTGTAGTTCTTCAAACATTGAACCTTTCACTTTCAAACACATCCAAACACCCAGGGTCAGTAGTATATAAATTTAAAAATCAGCTGTGGCCACCACAGGACCTACCGCCATCACAAAGTACTTGTATAAAATACATTCTAGCAGCAGAGTAGAAATAACTTGGCCTAATATTTTCTAACATAAATATTATTTATCATGACCATGGAAACGTTACATATAAGTATGAAAAAATAGATACTTAGAAAAAATTTCGAAAAATTTTTCATTTTTTTTTTCGTTTGATGACAAAATATCTCAAATAAAAGTTGTTACTTATTGCTTTTATAGCAACTTTTGTTAATAACTTTTTTCGAAATATTTTTCTGTTGAAATATTCGCAAAAATCGTAAAATCGACACGAGTAAACTCCCATTTCTAGTCCACCGATTTTTACCAAAAGTTGATTAACTCGTGCCAACTAAACCTTAAATATGAAGTTTCATAAAAATCCTTTTAGCCGAATTTGATCTGCACGTGTACACAGACAGACGGACGGACTGACAGACAGACCGACAGACAAACAGACAGACGGACAGACAGACCGACAGACATCATGCTAAAAATAGTCGAAACGTTATGTAGGGACCTCAATTAGTGGAGATCCATCGAAATCTCGAAATATCAAACTCGGTATGATCACAATACCTCCCTTATATATGTTGGCGGTTGGTAAAAAGTATATTAAAATGAACACACTAAAATATATATAGATATTTGCACGTACAACTTGGATTAATACAGGTAGAGTTCCAATTACGTAGGGGTTAGGTTCAACCACATGAATTCGTAATTCAAAACTCCGTAATTAGAGGTGAATTACAATGTAAATTAATTAGATACGTTCCAAGACCAAAAAAAGTTTTCTCATTAATTAGGTTAAATATAGTTTTAGCTTTCTCCATAATGACCATTTGAGTAAGAAGACACGATTTTGTATCATCAATCCATAGAAACCAAAGTTTCTCAATATTCTCCAAACATTTACACCTTTTATAATCCATTTACGATGTTGACTCATCTCAGTAGACCATGTTAGGGTGGTAGTTTTCTTGGTAGCCATTAAATATAACTAGACATGTGTAAATGAAATATTAAAAAATCAGCTGTGGCCACCACAGGACCGACCGCCATCATAAAGTACTTATATAAAATACATTCTAGCAGCAGGCTAGAAATAACTTGACCTAATATTTTCTAACAGAGATATTATTTATCATGACCATGGAAACGTTACATATAAGTATATTAATAAAAAAGGTATTTTATGAATAATAAGACATGATTTTATTGATCAACTAATACGTCTCACACATCATATGATATATTTTATACTATTCTATTTACATAAAACAATATGCCTTAGCAACGATATAGCACCCTACGATCGTTAATAAGTGTAAATGTTGCATAATTATATTTTCGCTAACACGGCCAGACTGACATGCGGAACGTTCTCGGGACGCAACTGTATTCTTCACACCATTAACAGCATTGTTGTTATCAGCAACAGCAACCTGCATACCACCAATGGTCTGCTCCATCCCAACAACAGCATCCTGCATCTTGCATACCAGTATCAGCATCCTGTATACCAGGATCTCCATTCTTGAGCTGGTCCACCATTTATCTTCTACTGCATCTTGAAAGTTTTCACCTAATTCATAATCTGTAAATAGAGCAATTTGGGCGCAGAATTGATCTTTCACAAAATCAACCATGCACCAATGTCAATTAATAAAAGTAAATATTTATTTAAAACAGAACTCTCCAGGAATACTATAACTTATGATCTGAAAGCTTAGAGACTATACGTTAACATTTCATTTATCTACCACGAACTCAGTGACTAGATCAACAAGCTCAGATACTCAGTAACTATCTACTAGTTTCCTTCATTACAGATTGTCTACAGTACAACAAGCTCAGAGACCGTCTTATTTGTTTCTGCACACACAGTGCTTTATCATAATCATCATCATCAGCCCGTCGCCATAGCTCACCATCTGCCACCATGGTTACAGAGCTATTACCGGACTGATGCCACTGGCAGAGGCTTGTCTTGCGGTACTCAACAACCTTTTCTCTCAACTCATTAGCAATTACATTTATCAGTTTATTCTGCCAATCCGATCCCAGTGATCTGTCATTTATCATTTCCAATAAACGCTCAAATTCAAAACTAAAATCTCGAAACTCAGATCTTAATTATCAAATCTCAAACATCAAATCTCAAATATTAAGTTGCAAATATCAAAACCAAAATCTCATATTTTGGTGTTTCAAGTCTTAATACTCAATTATTAAAATCTCAAATATTAAATCTCAAATCTAGTTTTTACTCATTATGGCTAACACGTGCCATATGATTTAACTAAAACAACCTCTTACCTCTTACCATTGTCGTCAACAATCTTATTAGTTACCTTCATACAATGTGTTTGTTAATAACAAAGCAACGCTCGTTCATCCTGAGTATTATTAGAGATCTGCTTTGGATAATTAATCCTGACATATTCTGCATTTTTGAAAAAATGTCACATTTCAAATTTATTCCAATAAGTGTCATTTCCTTAGAAACCAATTGAAATAATTTTTGACAAAATAACTTGAAATTTGCCAATTTATTATCTAGTTCATAATTCATACTACCTTTATATGATTCTCAATCGTCACCTTTAACTGAAAACTTTACATTAGCCTTTGCAATATTATACGACAATTTCTTTGCACCAATATAATGGTTGCATTAAAAAAAATATTTTTAATATAGCACTTATTTTATATTTCTTGTGGGTGACAGGCCAATCGCACTTCTGATATTAATAAAAAAGGTATTTTATGAATAATAAGACATGATTTTATTGATCAACTAATACGTCTCACACATCATATGATATATTTTATACTATTCTATTTACATAAAACAATATGCCTTAGCAACGATATAGCACCCTACGATCGTTAATAAGTGTAAATGTTGCATAATTATATTTTCGCTAACAAGTATGAAAAAATTGAGAAAATTTTACAAAAATTATTCGAAATTTTTCGTTTCATCAAAATCGTCTCAAATAAAAGTTATTAATTATTGCTTTTATAGCAACTTTTGTTCAATAAATTTTTTCTAAATATTTTTCTGTTGTGAAATATTCACAAAAACCCCCATTTTTAGACAACTGTTTTTTATCAAAAGTTGTTCAACTCGTGCCATTGATAGCAGAAGCTTAAATATGAAGTTTCATAAAAATCCTTTCAGCCGAATTTGCTCTGAATTTGCTCTCACGTGTACACAGACAGACGGACGGACAGACAGACAGACAGACAGACAGACAGACAGACAGACAGACAGACAGACAGACAGACAGACAGACAGACAGACAGACAGACAGACAGACAGACAGACAGACAGACAGACGGACGGACGGACGGACGGACGGACGGACGGACAGACGGACGGATAGACAGACCGACATACATCATGCTAAAAATAATGAAAACGTTATGTAGGGACCTCAATTCGTGGAGATCCATCGAAATGTCAAAATCGGTATGATCACAATACCTCCCTTATATATGTTAGCGGTCGGTAAAAAATAGTGTAAATTTTGTATTAAATAGTTTTTATTTGATATATTTTCATATATATTAATTAAATGAATCATAATATTACTGATTTATACTGTTCTCATTCTCTATTTCTCTCTTTCTCTCTCAGTGTGTGTTCAAAGTGTTTTTATGGACAGCACAGATCTGTGATCTCTAAAAATGATAACACTACAATATCAAAAATTGTTCGAAATCAAATTGAACGCAGCGTCGAGCTACGTGTCTCGACATAATGCTGCTCTCCGCGTGCTCTACTATCATCTTAGACATGCCTTTGGTATTGACCAAATGAAATGATGTACTGACCGGTTATACCGTACGTCCCTTCTGACATAGAATCGGTGGTGGAAAATTCCAAGTGCCGAATTTATTGGAATTACTCCCTCCCCACCTCGAGGTAACTGACAGCCACTAAGCCGGACATAACCCTCCTGGATATCGAGACCAAACAGATGTCTGTGATCGAATTCTCAAGTCCAGCTGAGAAGAACATCTCTCTCAAAGAGGAGGGAAAGAGGTCCAAGTATATGGACCTCTTGTCCGAGCTTAGAAAGCTATATCCGGGGGTATTAAGTTAAACTTGCAGTCCTGATAGTTGGTGTTTTGGGTAGTATGAAAGCCTCCTATCGAAGGGAAATCGAGTCCATTCCCATCTGCAGATCTTCTGCCAACTCTTTGATCTGTAGGATGCAGAAAGCAGTGCTGCTCGGGTCACTCCGCATTGTGCGAGCACTGGATCTAGCGTAATTTCCGCGGCTGCATATCGCCAGGGTTTGGGGTGCAGTCGTGAGTATTTAGCTCCACTAGTCTCTAGTATGACGCGGCTCAAAAGGTTGCTGAAGTTTGAGATTAGTGGACGCTTGTCAAGACCTGACAAACCCCAATAATAATAATAATAATAATAAATATCGTCAACAGGGGTTCATAGGCACCCATGCACCCCCCTAGTTGCGCCACTGGGTAGCGAAATGATATATTAAAAACTGTATCATATTAAAAACATTAAAATATATAATTTAATTATAACAATAAGTATAAAATATTTATAACCTGGATATAGTATAGTATTCTTGTTTATGATAATATAAAATGTACACAGCACAAATTCAAACAGTATTAGAAATTATGGCAATGCATACCACGTGATCTAACATTAAAACAGAAATTTTTGTCTTTAAGTTAGACTGTATTAAAGTGAAGTCTCGCGCATTCCCACTAGCATTAAAGTCAGCCTAATGCCGGGTTTACATTGGTAGAGTAAAAGAGCTAGTAACTAGCGCAAGTAACTAGAAACTAGTTACTATCCCTGTGTAAACAGTTGACAATGTGACTAGTAAAGTACTAGCTTCTAGTAATTGGGCTAGGATAGCAGCTAGCTCATCGACGTATTTATATCTACTATCTTTACCCCTACTACGTAAAACTGATTCATTCCAAATTGGCGACAAGCGGTAACCTGTCATAACAAATAGTTGAAAACCCATATCAGGTAAGTTATAATTTATTTACATAAATTGCTTAACATTGATTTATTAATTGATGATTTCTGAAATCATCTGTGAAATATCTGCCTTTGATACACGAAAAAGGTGTTGTAGACTACGATAACTATTTCCTGTGGCTAGGAAATAAAGCGTTAATTCCAATTTTATTTTTGCTGGAATTGCATCCCTCATTAGTGTATCAGTTCGTTGTATTAATGGACTAACTAAATTTAATAGCCTATTTAAATCATCTGGTGTCATTCTTAAACACAGTCTGTACTCTTTTTGATCTTCCACAGCTAATTCACGAAATAGAAGGGCTGATGCGCCATGGGTCAATCCATGTTTTAACCCATTCTCGTTTAAGCTTATATTCTGTACCGATTTCTTCAATAAAACAATCAGTTATTTCGTCCACAAGAAATGATGTAATACAAAATATCATTTTTTAATGGCATCACGGCGGCGACGATGTATATTCATAATCTATTTTTTGCAAAAAGAAAATTGCACAACAAAATCACAGTGAAGATTTCAAATGTGTTTCGACTCTTACTATCCAGAAAATAAAATAGTATGCCAATCGTGTACGAACACCTACTATCCCGAAAATAAGATAGTAGAGTAAAGCGCGTAGTACTTGCGCTAGTTACTAGCTCTTTTACTCTACCAATGTAAACCCGGCATAACTTATTTAAACCTACATCCTATGTTAAAGTTCTAGTAAGATACACATAAAATTATAAACAGCGAGTCGAAGCGAGTGATCGCAGTGCTGCCAACTATATGTGTAATTTTAAACCTGACCTTCATAATTCGAGGGTTACCAGTATTGGCAATTGTTTAAAGTATCTACATATTTAATAGCCAATTTCAAAGTTGGCTTGGATAACTTACCACGACAGACATAAACTACGTAAATTTTGATAATTTTCTCTTTCTGTACCTCCGTTCTTCTTCCATCCCACCCATCCCTTTACGTATTTATATCGCTAACTCCCTCTTGTATTTTTTTCTTTAAACTTTGTTATAAAATTTAAAGTTTCTGACTCGTAATAAAAGATAATCTTGAAGGTAACAAGATCGATAAAGGTAAGATGTCCACCCCAGAGACTAACTAAACAGTCAGCCACAATTGTAACGACCTTGCAGCAGGAAATAGACACAAACCTGTTACAATTGCTTCTAATTACACAACGGGAACAAAGGCCTTCAATTCTACTGATCTAGTTTAATTAATAAAACCGATTCCCTATACAATTACTTATGAAGTTAACTCTGGTTTCATTTCACAAAAAGTTATTTTTAAATTAAATTCAGTTAGATATTTAACTTTTAAATTAACTTTTTTGAATTTGACGAATTTGAATGTAATTTCATTTTCTGCTATTTACATATTTTTTAAATGTGTAGACGGGGTTTAAAAATAAATAAAAAATGAAATTTAATTACGAGAATATATAGTTTTCTGTACCTGAGGCAAAACATTTTTTAAATAATATGATTATTTATTTAAAAGGTTTCGTACAATTGTTATTTATATTATATTATTATTGCCATCTTTATCCACCTCTCATTCATTTTCTCGGCCATTAAGCTGGAAATTAAACTTCTGGATCTTGCGTCAAAAGAAATGTCCAGCTGAGAAAAATCTTCCTGTAAGGAGGAATAAGAACAAAATATATGCAGGGTCGATCTAGGACAGTTCTGCAAGGCCAACTCATTGCTTACCAAATCGCTGCCAGGACACCTCACTGCCGGGATATCTCTCTGTCGGGACATTTTGCTCCCGGGACATCTCGCTGGCGGGACATTTTGCTCCCGGAACATTTCGCTACCGGGACATCTTTCTGTCAGGATATTTCGCTGCCGGGCCATGTGGGGCATCTCCGTATAATATAAATGAAACGGTTGGCTGATTAACATAATTCATTTGTACTTACAGTGATCATCGCTCAAACTCAAGGTCTCCCTCACATTATGAGTTTCCAAGACTTGCGAGGGGATCAAGTCTAGAACCCCCTCCTAGGTTCTCCAGCTGGTTGCTATGATTCTTTGGAAAAAGTTAAGGGTTGCTGAATTAAACTGAACATTTTAACTAACCTTGTAAAGCACCAAAAACAATAATCAGTAGTAGGCGACGGAAACCAACTTGGTTGCATTACGTTGCGCAAACAACTGAACCCTATAGGGTTCAGTTGTTTTTAACATAATAAAAATTGTGGTATAG
Source organism: Liopterus haemorrhoidalis (assembly GCA_963971575.1). NCBI lineage: Eukaryota > Metazoa > Arthropoda > Insecta > Coleoptera > Dytiscidae > Liopterus > Liopterus haemorrhoidalis. Next base: position 42,121,410 of record OZ020612.1, on the reverse strand, counting down.
ATCGTTTCCTAAAAAAATCTGTTTACTCATTCATTAATTCATAATAAGTTTTGACCAGCATTTATTGTCTGTAATAACACTAAATAAAAAATAACATTAACAATATAGTTATCGCTATATTTACAACCTGTTACAACCTAATTTAATTCTATTTACGATTTAATATTTACATTATTTACACTAGACTTACAATTATGTTGTTAGAGGCTAATCCAAGTGAGACACACATTCAGAACACTAAATACTCGAGAGACTCTTTTCACCAAACACTTATTTATCCACTAGACACCACAGTCCTAACTAACATCATCTAAAACAAATTGTCTCTCACATGGCTCTGAATACTGTCCCTCCATCTCTTTAGCTGGACTCTACACTTACGTACATACGGAATTACTTGTTTACATTTTTACTTCACCGACCGAACACTCTGCATATGTCTTTAACCACAACTCAGCTACCTTAACATGTTCTAACCTTATAACTGTTTAAACTCCACTTCCTTGAACACAACTACCCTGAGAAGCTTACATCGCCCAACTGTAAAATATCATGTCACACCCCGGTCATCCAGACGACAGTTAATATTTATAAATTAAATTGTATAATCTCCCTCGATAAGTAACCCAAACTAATGTTTATATTTCAAGACAGAGATTAATTGTTATCCCCGTATAGTCCCAATACCTCTACAGAGTAAAAAATTCAATAACAGAAAAGTGTAAAAGCTCATTTTCAGTTTGGTTACAATTTTAGTGTTAATATTTTCATTTAAAAAAAAAGTAAAAATTTCACTATTTTTAACCAAATCACCGTGTAAATCTTCATTTATTCATATAGTGTAACTTTTATCAAATATTACTTTTCCAGTGATAAAATTAATACTACCTTAATAGTATTTATTTTCTAACACTATAACTTAAACAGTATGTAAATGTAAACTTTACACTAAATTTAACCAAAACAGAAGTGTAAATAATTAACACGAATAGCGAGGAACTTCATGGTACACTAAAAGTTAATTGTTTAATGTACCATGAAGTCCCTTTAACATAGGGTGACCATTTTCTTGGAGAAGGCAATGCGGGACGGAGAAAAAAAAAGGTCGTCATTTCCGAAATATAAGTGAAGAGCAAACAAAAAAAAGGTCCACACCTCCCAAATATAAGTAAAGAGCAAAAAAAAGGTCTTAACCTCCCAAATATAAGTACAGAGCAAAATTCATCCCTGGGGACACCAAATCAAAATGCGGGACGAATGGTCACCCTACTTTAACACTACTTAAAAATATTAATAATAATTTATTCCAGTTTTTGTACATTAATTATACAGTAACTTATCTCTAGGTACTGAAATTTAGCCCTTCATGCCAGTTCAGTAATACTCATACAGAATTCGTCAACACTGTATAATGCACGGTTAGAAAGAAATATCTTCATTCTTTTTTAAAATATATTTCTATTAAGATTTTTCATTTGAAGAGGAAGCGTACTATACAGGTTTACTCCGATTACCGATGGTAACTGTCTGATCATGGAATATCTACACAGAGGCGTCCGATAAAGTTCCTTTTGCCTAGTGTTATAATTATGACTGTTCTGGTTTTTTTCCAGAACACTTTCATTATCTTTAATGTACAAAAGTACATTTAAGATGTACAATGATGGAAGCTTCAATATGTTGAGTTCCGTGAATAGATTTCTACAATATGCGAATCGTTTGGCTTTCGCTAAAATGCGTATAGCCTTTTTTTACTTTAAATATACGAGTCCATTCAGTGGAGTTGCCCTATAGCTGGACACCGTAGGAAAGTAGACTATGGAAGTAGGCATAGTAGAACATTCTGACGGTGTCGTCCGAAAAATATTGGATCATTCTTTTTAGCATATACGTAATTCTATTAAGCTTAATAGATAATACGTGGATATGATCTTTCTACGTTAGCCGGCAGTCCAGATGAAACCCAAGAAACTTAACGGTATTTTCAGTGTACAGGGTATTGTTGTTTAACATCCTATTTAAGCTAAAAATAATTGTTTTGGTTTTTGCAGTATTCAAACACTTGGGTTACATTTGCATCATCACAGTGGACTCCATGGTTTATAGAGTCGTCGGCGTAGAGCATAGTTATGGCCTGCATATTGTCTGGCAGATCATTAATGTATAATATAAAAATTAAAGGTCCCAAAATTGTGCCTTGCCCAACGCCCATGTTTATGCTCTTCGTCGACGACAGAGCATTGTTGTGGAAGACACATTGTTTCCTATTTTTTAGGAAACTTGTAACTAGGTTGAGTGCTTCGTCACGTATACCGTAAAAGTCAAATTTATCACGTAGTATGTTATCTGTTAATTGACAGAGTTGTCATCTGTTAAGAATTTACGATTCTCTTTTCATGTTAACTTTATATAGGTTCAAGTTGCAATAATAAGCATGTATACCCTTACCTTAAATGCAATTTCAAAGAAATTATTTTTTATCATTTAACATTTTTAATATTTTACTCTAATTGGATAATGATATTGAATTTAATTATGAAATTTAATTTCTGAAACAATACCAAAATTACCTCCCTTTCAAATATCTTGCTGCCGAGCTTTAATGAGCAGTAAAAAGTGCGCAATATGTTCAGTTGTGAGATGCAATGACGCCAAGCTCCGGCAGTGCCAGTATGTCGGAAACAAACGTATATATTTTAGCTGACCTCAATGTGTGACGATTCTCTTAAAAGAAATATGAGGTCAATGGACGTTTGGCAGGATCTTATAAACCCCATAATAATATTAATAAAATTTCCCTTCCAAATAAAATTTCTGTCACGAAATATATTCCGTTTATATTCTAGAAAACTGTTTGACTAATGGTCTCAACTAATGCGAGTAATTTTTTTACTGTCGTCCAAATGACAAATCGAAGAGTAATATCACACATAGGAGAAAGATTGATAGTTATGGGAATTCGATCCCTTGACCTCCACCAGTGACCTAATTAACTATAATCAAGTGATACTGTTTCAAACATAATAACATTTCTTTAGTACAAAGTTTGAAAGTCGATAACAAAATACCTCATCGATTGATGAAACTTGATTTATGTGTAGAATTTAAGATGGTCTATTCTGGAGTTTCTACGCTTAATTGCTGAAGTGAAGACAACTACTTGTACTAACCACATTGTTAGTACTTACTTAATCCTGAAGCTTTTTCTTTGCGTTGTAAAGCTATAGTCGAGTTACTTATTTTTTGATGTTGTTATCTAGTCTTCTTTCTACGGCTGTAACTAGCTTTTACAGGTCTTGGGCAAGATTTTATAATTGCCTAAACAATATAACAAAAAAATTAATGTGAAGTGTGAATTTTTTATACATTTCAGTGTTTAGCAGGTATTTAGTAAGTAAATAATGATTATTTGGGATGCCAAAACAAATTTTATGTTAAAATATTTTTTTGTTAATTTTAATTCGAATGCCTAATACCATTATTTAGGTTTCTGAATATGTGCAGTATTTTTTTTTTATATATAGCAAGGTTCATTAAGATTTTGAAAATTGCGCCTATGACTTCCATTGGTTGTTTTAAGTCATACGCTTGATTTCGTATAAATTGAAACATATAATTAAATTATAATTTCAACAATTCTCACTGGTTGTTACATTTACGCTTTTAAAAATTAAATGCAATATTTGCCAAAATATAACTAGAATCTTGACAAAATAATTTAAACAAAATTAAAATGCAAAAAAAAAAAACAGATAAAATAAGAAAGCTTACTGGTTTACTGTGTTACATAACGTATTAAATATTTTACATCGTCAACCAAAAATTATTATTTTCCGAAAACATAATTTGATCAAAAATTCCTATTGTACTATTCCGGTTCACACCAATGTATATTACTTAGAATTTTTTCAGATTTTTAGTTTAAACCATCTGGGCTACAGGGTGTAGGACACATTTTTTGCACAATTTTGGCAAAAATCGCGTTAAAATAATTTATTTTGCAAAAATAAAATGTTATTCGTTAATCCATGTACTTTTTTAATTTAATTTTTTTTTTTAGATGAGCACATATTTGTTTTTTAGGTGTTTTAGTATTATTCTTATGTGCGGGCCAAAGAGTTGTATAAGCATGCAAAATTTCAACTCTCTAGGTTTAGCCGTTTAGCTACAATTTTTACCGAACATACAGACAGACAGACATACATACAGGCAGACAGACAGACGATAAAATGACGGTATAAGGGTTTTTTGGTCATACCTACAAAACCCTAAAAAAGTTCTCACTTCTGAAAGTCAGGTGATGACCTAAATAAAAAGATCCTCACTCAAATAACAATTATTATGCCAATATTTTCCTTTCTGGGCCCGGACATGTGTCCCTGTTCCTGTAGTTACGGCACTGCTTCTTTCCATCGTATTCTGTCCTTTGTATATTTATCTCCTCCTTTACGCCTCTCTTTGTTGCAGCTTCTTTTGTTTCTTAGTGCCTAGTTTTTCTCGGTATTCCTGGTCTAACTTTCTTCACAGTTCTTGCTTCAAAAACTCTTTTTACTATTTTGTCTACACTCATTCTGTTTATATGTCCCAGCCATCTTAGCTGTCCTTCTTCTATTATAGTCTCCACTGGTTTTGTGTCTAAATACTTTATTTCTTATTGTCCCAACCATTTTAGCTGTCCTTCTTCTATTATAGTCTCTACTGGCTTTGTATCTGGTTTTTCTGTAAATACTTCTATTATTCTGTCAAATTTGGTTTTACCTTCAATTTTCCTTAAATATCTCATTTAAGAGCTTCTTATTTTGGACCTGTGCATCTTTCTGGGGGTCCAGGATTCTGAGGCGTATGTTAAAATCGGTATTGTCCCTTTTTTGAAGATTTTTAACTTGATGTTGGTTAGTATTTCTTTTTTAGTTTACGATGATTTGATGCTGTTGAATATTCTTCCTGCTGCACCTACTCGTTCCATATTTTCTACATCCACTTTTCCATCTTCCGAAAAAACTGTGCCTAGGTAAGCTACATAGCTATAAGAAATAATTATATACCTCTAGTAGAGTCTCGTGGTTTCTAGATACGCCAGTTCTAAAGTATCAGTGCTTAAATAAAACGCAATTTAGTGTTCGTTAGTTTCATTTTTCGAGTTAGTAAACTCTAATTAACTTTTGTTTAACAAAGGAATAATTAGCTGGATGGACATTTTATATAATTTTATTATCCCTTGCAGAATAAGTTTTTAGGTTAATAGAGGTTGTCAACTTTACTAAACTTTTTAGGGTAAGTTTGATGATATCAGAAGTAACAAACATTGTTATAAATTGCACATTTGTTAAATTATTTTTTTTAATATACCTACGAAGCAAACAGCAGAAGTGATATGGGTGGCGCGCGATGATCTGTTACCTGGCATTGCAATATGGTAGTGAACGAGTTCGGGTACGATTGGAAACCAGTGGCGAAGGGAAACCTCCGCTATACTTGCCCTCCCACAAAAAAAATAATAATATAAAAAAAAAAAATGGGGGGGAGGAGGTAGAAGATATAGAGCACCTCGTGAAGAGGTGTAGAGAGATGACAGTATGGTCGGGGAGCACATTAGACCTGTTGCACGAAGATCGAAGGGGGAGACGTGGGCGAGGGAATTAGAGGCAAGAAGGTTGGAGATTGGGGAAGGATAATAGGAAGGGGTAAAGGAAAGAAGGAAGAGACCCGGTGGGAAGCAGAAGGGGAGAAATGGAAGGAAGGGGGATGAGGTTACCTGCAAATGGGGAGGAAGGAAGGGAGATAAGAGGAGGGGTGAAGAAATGGTTCAAAGGGAAGAGAATGGAGTAAAATAAATAAAAGATGGGAGAGAGAACTGGAAGCAAGAAGGAAGGAGATCGGAGATGGAAACCAGAATGAGAACAGGAAGAAGGAGAGGGACATTGGAGCAAGAAGAAAGAAATGAGAAAAAATATTGTAAATTGTAAATTGTATTGGATTGGATTGTACGTTATTTATTTTTGGATTGATTTTTTCTATTTTTTTATAATGATTAATACCCTGAACGCCGCCTAGGCCTTGTGGCGAAATCATGTAATATCCTAGGCTCTGCCCACTGTATGTGTAAATTTAGAAAGTAGTAAGGGTATTGTTGAGACAAACGCTGAAGTTATCAGAAAGTTGTGTGTTCATATCACGCCGGGGTCAGCAATTGTGTCTTGAAAGTACATAGTAAGAGTCTTACAATAAATTAATTAGCAAATATAATATTTTATTCTCTTTATAGTTTATACAAAAACATAATAATAATAAATAAATTTTTTAGTAACCAAGTAACTTCCTAAAATTTATAAAGCTGTTTGATAACTGTTAGATATGTATATTAAAAATTTTAAAAATAGACTTTCAGAAACATGATAAGCAAAAAAAAAGGAATTTGGGAAACTTGACGAGCAAAAAAAAAAAAATTATTTTGCAAATGTTCAAAGTGAATCCGTGACCCACCAATATTTTGCTACCCAACTATGGGTCGCTACCCAGAATTCAGGAACCACTTCACTGTTATAAAACTTGAACACAGATAATAGTTGTCACTGTCGTCCAGTTTACGCCAAGTTGTCTGTTGTCTAATTGTACAGTCACCAAAATGTATTTACGCTTGGTTATCTTCTTCTTCTGGTGCCCTACCCGCGAATTTTGGTGGGTGATAATTCTTGCTATCATAGTTTTATTGAAAGCAACACAAAATAAGTCATTGAAGACTTCCCGTAACACTGTCCCAAATATTGAGCCACGAAGTCCTTCGTCCTGGCCCTCTACTAGCTTCGATTTCACCCTGAATGATAAGCTGGAGGAGCTAATACTTATTTGGGTTTCTCAGAATGTATCCCAGATAATCCAACTTCCTATTCTTGATGTATTTTAAAAGTACAACATCTTTCTACATCCTGCTGAGAACTTTGGCATTTATGACTTTGTTGACCCAGCTAATTCTTAGTGTTCTACAATAAGACCACATCGCAAAAGCCTGAATTCTTCTGGATGTAGCCTCAGTGAGGACCAATACTCCCATTCTGTATGGTAAAACAAGGAATACGTATGCATTCAGATGCGTGTTCAGGCTCAAATTATGGCTGCAGAGTACTGACCGCCTTTTTTGAAAAACGTCGAGTATTCTTGTTATTCAGTACTTTACTTCTGCGGAGTGGTTCCAATCCTCGTTCAACATTGTGCCAAGATACAAGAAATACTGTACTCTGTCTAGAGCAGAGTTTCCCAAACTTATTGAGTCGCGGAGCACTTTTCACGAGAAGCATTCGTCGCGGAGCACTATCATTGTTTCTTGTTAACCTAGTGTCAGGTAGATTGACGCCTTTGCTGATTACCTTGTATTTGGTTTTAGCCATGTTAAATTGAAGATTATTTTCGTCTCTCGCATTTGCCAATAAACTCAATTTCTATCATTAAACTTCAAGTTTCAAGTATCAAGCTTAGTTATCTTGTCACCGAAATGGCTGTCGTCCAATTTTATTGTCACCCAGTGGACAGTCACTCATATGGCCATGACCCTAGCTAACATGTTAAAATATGTATGTTCTAAAACCCATATTATAAATCAAAATTAAAACTTCAATTGAAAAATTTAATTTAACGAGCAATTTCCAGATTTCGCGTGGTACGATCATTTTTCATGGAGAATCGATTTATTTTTCTGTGTACTTAATGAAGAGTTACAATCTGGGTAGATAATTACTTTTACCGATTGCTATTTGTACGTTTCTACAAACACCGCGATAGCCACAGCGATATTTTATCGTGGACATAAATTACATGAAAACATGTTGGTTTTACACTAGAACAAAAATAAATCTGTTTTTCATGAAATGGTGTGGTTTTTATTCATTTTTAACGTAGTTATATCTTCATCTCTCTACTTATTCACTTGGTCGATTTAATTTTTGATTAGGTACTAAAAAATTTTCATGGCTTTTTTCGATTTTCAATTTGAGAAAGTAAAATCGAAACAACAATAATATACTAAGGTCATCTCAAAAGTAAGTTACACTATTTTTTTTTAAATCCGTGTGGTTGGCGGGAAATATGGTAGTCTCAGGGAATTTGCGCATTTTTGGCAGCACTGTAAAATTTATGTGCGCGTGCGTCGATTGATCCGGCAGTCAGGCTCCAGCCACTATGGAGACTACACTTGCTCCTACCGCAAATTGTGAATTTCGTGGTGTTATTCGTTTTTTGATGGCAAAAAATAAAAATGCTACTGATGTACATGCTACGGTGTCAATGACCCTTCGAACATCTTCGAAAACAGTCGAGGTGCGGGAAGTGGCGACCGCTTCGTTGTTCATCGTGTAATGTTGTTCTCTCTTCAATTAATGATTGGCGACAACGAGACACCATTGGCCTTGACATAACGTTTTCACCATAAACACTACACAACTCGCGATGAATTTCAGTAGCATTTTTATTTTTTGCCGTCAAAAAACGAGTAACACCACGAACTTTGCAATCGGCAGTAAGAGCAAGTAGAGTCTCTTTAGTGACTGGAGCCTGACAGCCGGATCGATCGACGCACGCGCATATAAATTTTAGAGTGCTGCCACTACACCCCGATGCAAATTCCCTGAGACTCCCAGACTTTTCCCGCCAACCACACGGATTAAGACGACCCTCGTACATGAAATGAAGATGTATAAGACATACTTTAAAAAAAAGCCACCTTACAACATCTTAAAGCAAGAAAAGTTTGATTTTTTCAGTTGAGCCACGACAGCTGACTATATGAACTAATAAAACACGTGTAACAACTGTCAATTAATGACACCAAAACAACGTAACAATTCTACTATCTACGATGCTCTCGTTTAGTTTTATTTAATTTCTTATGTGCATTACCAATAACTTATGTCGGTGATTCAAATAAAATATATTTGGATACAGGGACATGTTGGTATTAAAGGTAATAAAGTGGCGATGTAACTGCAAAAGCCACCTCCCAAAGACATATGATTGATGTGAGTTTCATATTCCAGATGACGAAAATACGTCATCTAAAACATCTAGTTAGCCAAATGGAAACATGATTGAAACAGCATAAAAATGTAATGTTCGGATAGATTAAGGGAGACGTTAAACCATGGGGTTCTATTTACAGGATTAACAGCAGGGAGAAGGCCACCATCACACGCCTTCTATAAACCATTGTAAACTCATGGACACATCTTTCGAGGTAAAGAACCTCCTATCTGCAAGACGTGTAACACGGATTTGTCTGTGTTACACATTTTAACTCAGTGTGTACTCCGCACAAGTATAATCATATAAATATCTGCTTCTCAATTAGAAAAACAAAAAGAATATTAAAATCGTGATCGTCTCTCGAATGTTACAAAGTAACACCTAAATGACACTGACAATAATGAAGCATGCTTTATTTTGTAGGCATGACAAAATTTGTAAGTAACGGGGATGTGACGGTGAAAGTGATTTGCAAATTCAGTGAGCGCTGTATAATTTACTTGTATTGGTTTTAAACAAATGTTATTTCGAAGTTACTTGTCATATCATCCATCATAGCATATGTAATATCAATATGATGAGCGCTCCACCTAAAATGTTGACTAACAAAAATACATCATATCAAAATACGAAGGGAAGTCAGTAATTAGGTCTCAAACCGATGTTGGAAAATAGCAGTGAGCTATTTCCAAAAGTGTCATTAGGTGACAGCACAATCCAGCTTGTTAACACTTAAGTAACAGTTGCCGTGTGCGTGCGCAGGCAGAGTGAAAATGGCGATCGTTCTCGAAGAGTATTCTTAGTTTGAGAAGAGCAACGTGCTGTTGTGCGTTTTTGTGGGCAAAAGGACTTCCTGCAAAGGATATCCAGAAGGAAATGTATCCTTTTTACAGTGAAGAGTGTTTGTCGCGTAAAGCTGTGTACAACGGGGTCGATAAATTCTCTCAAGGGCGCTTAAAAGTAGTTGACGAATACCGAACTAGGCGCCGAACTAGCGCCGTTCAGATGACGAATAATGCAACAATTCTACGGGTGGATGAGATGGTTCGAGCTAACAGGCGGGTTATAATAGACAGCATAGCAACTGCAATAGGATGTTCTCATGGTTTGGTCTACAAAAAAGCATCTTAGTGGAAAACGTCTCTTGGGTGATTACAATGTTGAACGAGAGGTACGCATGCGACTGAGACTGCAGCTCGAAGACTTAAATACAGCAGGCATTGGGACATTGATAAAGCGATGAGATAAGTGTATTAATTTTTTGGTGGCGACTTTGTTTTCGGCTAAGTATTTCTTTGAGAATTTTTTTAATAGCCTTTTGTGACTTAATAACTGACTTTCCCTCATATTTCCACACACTGTCTAGATCTACATGTATGAATTTTAATGTAAAATTACACGTCCGCTAAATGAGATCCACACAAATGCATCTCACGTTTAACAATTAGTACATTCCACACGATTCTGAGTGCAAACGTTTAAGATTTAACTGTTTCCTTTCACAGAAACGTCAGTCAGACTTTTAATTAATTCATGAACCACAATCTGTCTTCACTTTACTAATTAGTAACGCCATCTATATGACATTCAACGAACTATAATATCAAAGCGATTAAATGTATTAGACGTCCATATACTTGGACCTCTTTTCATCCTCCTTGAGAGAGATATTCTTCTCAGCTGGACTTGAGAATTCGATCACAAACATCTGTTTGGTCTCGATATCCAGGAGGGTTATGTCCGGCTTAGTGGCTGTCAGTAACCTCGAGGTGGGGAAGGAGTAATTCCAATAAATTCGGCACTTGGAATTTTCCACCACCGATTCTATGTCAGAAGGGACGTACGGTATAACAGGTATTTGGTCAATACCATAGGCATGTCTAAGATGATAGTAGAGCACGCGGAGAGCAGCATTATGTCGAGACACGTAGCTCGACGCTGCAAGAGATGGACAAGCAGACAGAATGTGCATTATCGTTTCAGAATGGTGGTGGCACAACCTACAGAGTGTGGACTCCGCTATTTGGAATATGCGGGCCCTGTATGCCAAAGTATTTATAACACCATTCTGACACGCAAACACAAAACCTTCTGTTTCCGATCTCAAACCAGCAGACTTAAGAAACGAGAACGTGAGTTCGGTGGACAACTCTAGAATTTGAATATGTTTGAAGAACACAGAGTGCATACTTTTAGTCATGTGTTCTTTTGTCAACATGTCTGTCTCGCCTCGTTTCACCGAACCGGTAACTCTGTTGTACTCCTCCCGAGAGAGTTGTACTCCAGCGTTTTCCCTGACGGGACTCAAGTCTGCCAGGTTAAATCTCATTGCTGCTCTTCGCGCTGCCTGGTAAAGAAACGCCCCTTTGCCACTAAATTCGTGCTCACTAACGAATTTTAATAGTGGGTCCTGACTTCTGAGGATACTGTTAGCTGTAACCAGGACGAGTCGATCGTGCAAGCACTCCAGATTTAGTAATCCCCGACCCCCATTTTGACGAGGGAGGTAAATGCGCTGCACAGAAGATTTCGGGTGAAGACTTATTATTATTATTATTATTATTATTATTATTATTATTATTATTATTATTATTATTATTATTATGGGGTTTGTCAGGTCTTGACAAGCGTCCACTAATCTCAAACTTCAGCAACCTTTTGAGCCGCGTCATACTAGAGACAACATACATATTATTATTTTGGGGTTTGTCAGGTCTTGACAAGCGTCCACTAATCTCAAACTTCAGCAACCTTTTGAGCCGCGTCATACTAGAGACTATTATTATTATTATTATTATTATTATTGTTTGCTGCGTAGTAACACTAGAGCCAAATACACAGTTAAGGTATCGCGCGGTCTGCGATGCCGTAGTTCCACGTAAGAACTCATAATTCATAATAGCGCGAATTTCCGACCGTTCCATTTTCAACAAAATTAATTTAAAAATAAGTTTTTGATATTTTTTAAACAATACAATGATTTCTTTAAACAGGCGAGATGTCCAACAAAAAAAAAAAAAATACAGAAAGATAAAATATTAAGCCAATGTCAAGTAATAAGCTGTTAAGCAAGTAATAAGCTGCAGTATTATTAACTACAAATTTCATCCTTGACGACCTAATCTACCCATTGTACTAAATGTTCAAAATGATGACCTTGCTGTTCAATACACTTTTGTACACGATTTTTAAAAGCTTCTTGAACAGAAAATACTTGGCTAATTCTAATTTTCATGTCTTGTGTTGTGCAGTAGAAACAACTGCATGCATTTGTTTCCATTATTGACCTAAAAATAAGCCGTCATTTTGAAAGCCACAAAATGCGATTTAAAAAAAAATGTTAGTTAAGGATATACAAATTTTACACGGCTGAATAGAGAAAAAGTCTATAAAAATATGTAAAATAATATGTGTCCCAAATAAGTTTTATTTGAACAATATTTTTATAACTCTTTTTATTAAGGTAATAATCGAGATGAACTTAAGTGTTGCCTCATCCTGTATAACATTTCTGGTGAAATCAAACAATTGAAAAAATATTTTATCTGACAAAAAGAAAAACTAAGGATATAAAATTGGTTTGCTATATGCGAACAGGAACATAGTTACTCCTGTTAAAGTTCCTTAGAGACTCAACTAAAAACCCTCGTAGATTCCCGAAAAAAGGTTTAGCAAAAGGTCAAACGTAAAATTACAATGCAATACGGGTATCGTTTTTATGAAATAGCAATAAATTTATTAGAATTATTATATTGAGTTACCCTCCTTTCTTGTAAGATTTTTTTGTAATCAGATTTTATTTTATGGAAGAAACAAGTTAAGGATCAAGGTTTATATTTAGAAAAATATTGAATTATATTTTGAAAAATATATAAGGGACATCTATATTTTAAATGGAAAAGAAATCCTTGTACGAAATTGAATTTTGGGAATGTCAGAAAATAATATTAACAAAATATGAAATAACCTAAAGATTTCAACCTTCTTTTTATAAAATCTTACAGCTCAATATTAGTTTCCTTTAATCTTGATTAACAGCAATATTGGCATAACGACATAATTTACATTATTTGTGAAACTTGTGAAATAAAAAAATGCAAAACTCAAAAACGGGTAGAGATAGTTACCTGCGGTCAAAATTTTTGGAGTTTTGTATTTCTCTCTTATTAATTGCTTTTCTAGACTTGACTTTGCGCGTTAATTTAGTTATTAATTTGACAATATTTTATTTTTTCTTGATTAAACAAGAAGAGAAAAATCACATTCTTTCCGGTTAACCTCTTAGTTTCAACATTAGGTTCATGTTGACCACGTGCGTTATTCTCACAACTATGTTAAAAAATTAATTATTGTTTCACATTAAAGCATCTATAGTTTTACCAATGGAAATAACTATCAGTTTTGATTATTTATAATTAAAACATTGATGTACAACTACCTTTGTATGACACTTAAATATTTCGTAAGTAACAAATAATTTTTATAAATCAAATTTAATTTTCACATTGTTAGGTTCTATAAACAATTCACTAATGTAAAGAATTTTGTAAATTATAGGCCCTGAATGAAGGCTTAAAATAAAGCCGAAATATCGGGTATTTGGAATAAATGTAGTCTTAAACTTTATTTAACATCAGTCCATAGAGTGCATATCCCAATATATTTATATATTTTATATGTATATATATATTTGGGTAGGTATGGGGAGAGCTACCTATAAACGAAATATCTCATTTATTATTTACTTAACATCGAAATGTATATAAAATAGTGGTTTAGAAAGAAACGATTATTTTATGTTTTACTTGAAACTGAAATATCTCACTTATCGTTTAGTTTGTATGAGGTCTGACCTCCAAAACAAATAAATGTTAAAAAAAAAAAGAGTGGTTTAGAAAGAAACGATTATTTTATGTTTTACTTGAAACTGAAATATCTCACTTATCATTTAGTTTATCGCAAAAATATACATTACAAAAACCGTACGGAGTACGGGTACTCCAGCAAGGTATCTATATAATATATTTTGATTTTATTTGGTTTAACAATAGTTTAATTAACTCTTGATTAATCTGGGATTATCATCTCTTGTACCTAAAGCAGGATAATAGTTATCTGTGTGTATTATCTGTGTGTATTATCTGTGTATGCTATCTTAGTAACCCTCTAGTGTCTGTCTGTTTAACCCTCATTCTGATGTAAGATGAAATGGACCTCTTATTTGATACGACGTTCGATAATTTCAGGTATATCTGAAATTTGAATTAACATTATATCTGACAACTGCATAACTATAATATAATAACTAAGAAAACTGACTTAACACTCAATTCCATAATTTTTTACTTGCTTTGTGCTCGATTCTTTGTTACTAGATATAACTGTCAAATTATCCACCGGTGAGCAAATAACCGTAAATGAAATCCGGTTAATAAAATGGCGACCGGTGAGTAAGTATGGTAACTCACCGGCAGATCAACGTATGCATACAGGAAAAAAATTACCAACCGGTATCTCACTGGTAAGTCTGCTGAATGCGGCCATAATATATATATACTTAGTAAAAAAAAAAAGAAAAAACAAAACCAACGGTTTTGCCAACCAGAGTTTGCTACCAGAACTGCAAATGCAACAGGTTACTGGACAATTTCAAAATTTTGTTCGAATGTCAGCGGCAGATTTTGAACTACTTGTTAATAAAGTTGGTCACAAAATTGGGAAGAAAGACAAGATTTATAAGGGCTGTTCCCGTGAAACAACGATTAGCCATAACCCTACGTTTTTTGCAACTGAGGATTCGTTTATCAGCATGCAATACCTTTTTACTCAATTCCATGTTGAATATTTACTGGTGTTTACTTAAATTTACGCGCACAATTATATGACTGCATAAACCCGTACACGCTGAGCGCACAAGTTCTTTGATCTTATCGGTGGGACCGACAAGCTACGGATAGCATTCGTGCGCGTATTAGTATACGCGCACACAAATTGTACCTTGTACTCACCTGAGCAATTTTACGCGCACAGCATTCTTGCGCGCACAATTGCTCTAGTCAATACGCGCCTTTATGTTTTGAATGGTCTATTTAATGTTGCAAGAATAAACTTGCATTGTTTATTTATGCAGCCGTATTTCACTTTCCTAGAGTTCTACATACAGTTAGTAACATATCTTATGGGATAACAATTACTCCAGAATAGTTAGAATGTTTATACGAACTTCAAGTCCATTAATTGAAAATATGTTAGGCAATGAAGTAAAGTAGGTGGAGTAGAACTTACCCTTAACTGTAATAATTCATGAAACCATCAAGTTGAATGTTGAATGTTTGAAATGTCAGGAAACTTACCGAAATGATACCGATTCATACAAGTTATGCATTAGCTATAAAGTTATGTGTATGTGAAACTAAAGTTGGTGACAAACTTTAAATGTGTATGTAAATTAATGATAATTCGGATTGGAATATATTTTAGTGTGGTTGGATTAAAGAAAATTTATGATAAGATTGGATAGATGGAGAAATAAATTACTAAAATACAGTGGCGTGGTGTGACTTTCTGATCAAGGGATGCATTGAAAACAAACAAGCTACCCCCCACGAATTTTTCATGGCGGGGGCTTAAAAGACAAAATTGTTTTAAAATGGTAAGTTACTCGGTTACTTTGTTTTTCAAAATTGAAAAAAAGCTCCTCACTAAATATGAAAAGCTCCTTCCAAAATACGATTGATAACCTAAGAAAAGGTCATTGCTTTTGAAATACAAGTAATGACCTAAAAAGATCTTTACTTGCTAAATACCAGTAATCACTAAAAAAAAGATCTTCACTTCCAAAATACCAGTAATGATTAAAAAAGCTATTCAGCTCTTGATTTCAAATATATTCCTTAAAGCCACGTGTGTTTTAAGTTCTTGGGGGTGGCTCAAGCCCATGAGCCCCTCCCCCTGGGTGCACGTCTGAAAACAAATGCATGTAGGCAAAAATATTCTCGCGAATGCCAAAAGTCGACTGCACTCCAGTTTTTTAATAACAGTTTCTAAGGTTTTTAGGTTTCAGGTTAAGGTCTACTTTTATCAATTTTTTATTTGCAAAATTTATAGCTGGAAAATAGTTTTTGTTAATTAATAAATTACGTCTGAATTAATTGAAGTCTTTTCTGAAACCCTGAAATTAATAAATACGTATAAAAACTATGTTATTCAAAATCTCTATTAAAATGCAGAAGGCAATGAGATGTTACTAAAGTAAGCTGACTTTCAGTATGTATCCCAACAGACTTACATCACATGCCCTAGCGTTGCTGCGTACTAGACGAAACCCAGTCTAGTGCGGAAACGCTATCCCTGTCTAACAGCATAAATAAAGGGTGCATCCAGCAGTTTTATATCAACGTCTTTTTAATATTCAACATATTTTATACTTTAATTTATACCTTATATATTCTCTTCTAGAGTTTTTTTTTTTTTTTTTTCTATATCTAAAACAAAGTGTATTTTTTCTAAAATTCTGCGCAATGTATGTTTGTTTGCGTGTGGGAATGTTAAGCTTCGTGTCATGTAAAACTTCGTGAAATTGACCTGCTCTGCAGAATGACTGTTGGGCTGTTACACGTACCAGTTGATGGCAGGACGTACGCAGCCTACGTCTTTTGCTAAAATCCTACAGATTGGAAAGTGTAGGGTGTAAATACATAGAAAAGAATGGTTTAGAATAAAGAAACGATTGTTTCTGTTCTATTTGAATTAGAAATATCTCACTTATCATTTACATTACAGCAAAAATGTACATTACAAAAACCGTACGAAGTACAGGTACTCCAGCTAGTTGTAAATAAAATATCTAGATCTTTTGTGTGACATTTGTTGTACATTTTGTTCGACACCACTATGTGCTCGATGGAAAGGTGACAGTTCGAGCGTTACTTTGAGTGTCTAAACATCAAAATTTGTGCAGTGGTTGGAAAATTGTTTGCGTTTGAAAATGGAGTAAAGTAATGAAAAATTGCGCTATATTTTGCAATTACGACAAAGAGAAGTACGCTGCGCAGGCTTGTGAATTTTTTTTTGCTTTGTACTGTGAAGGTACTTTATCAAAATCTGCTGCGCGGAAATGGTTCGCTCGCTTTTGTTCTGGTAATTTTAATGTGAAAGATGACTCACGCTCTGGTTGTCCAATCAGTGAAAAAGCTGATTAAATTCTTGAAAAAGTCCAGCAAGATACATTTAAATAGGCATATCAGCGGTATCGATATTGGTACGGAGCTAGGCATTGACTACAAAACTGTTTTGAAAACTGTCACCAGTAGAAGAAATAATAGAAGAAGGGCAACTTGAGTGGTACCGTCGTATCCAAAGTAACTAAAGGAAGACGCCGAGGAAGACCGAGAAAGGAGTGGAGTGACGAAATCAAAAGGGCAATAGAGAGAAGAGGCATCACCTGGAATGGAGCGAAAAGTAGGACGAAGAAAAGGAGTGAATGGAAAAAGCTGTGGCGCCGTTCTCCCACGAAAGAAGAGAACCAGTACAAGTAGCAATCAAACTCTACATACAAAGCCCGACACCAGTGATGGTAAAAGGGCTCAACGATTAAGTAAGTAAAGAAGAGTCAACAGTTAGCTCAATAGCTAACCCCCTTAATGATTCTAAGAGCTCGCCGCTGTAAAGAGAAGAATCTATTAGCCGAGGCAGAGTGGTCCCAGGCTAAAAGAGCATATAATATATGGGAATGAGAGTGATAAGTCAGAAGCAAAATTTCAAGTGTTACATAATGTCTTAGGCTTCTGAGGAGAAATATAGTTTTGCACAACTTATTGGACGGGTTGTGTCGATCCCATTTTAAGTGTGGATCAATACGTACACCCAAGAATTGAACATCAGAGACATTGTCAAAGTTGTGTTTCTTAGAAGTTATTAGAAGTTTCTGACATTGACAGTCAGAAACAATGGCAATAGTTCTTGTGTACTTGGCGATTTTATTTATGTCGGAAAACAATGATAAATAGATTTGCATTAAATTTTGTGTTCAAAAATATATTAAATTAAAAGTGAAGCTATTCCTAAAAAACGGTCAAATTTGTGGACAGAAAATTCGCTAAAATTCACCATGACAATGCAGCAGCGCACACTTTATTTATGATCCCACATGCTTCGTCAGCAGATATGACTCTTTAAGACCTGCGATATGCCTTTAATAGTTGTTAGAGATGTATAGGATGAAGCTCCAGCACACCATTCTCGTCAAATAGCAGAGTACCTTAACGAAACATTTCCAAGCCAATGGTTTGGTACTAATGAGCCTATTGCATAGCCCGAAGGTCTCCGGATTTAAGTCTTTTTTTCTTATGGGGTTTTGTCAGAAACAATGTGTACAAAATTGTACATCCAGATGTACAACATTTAAAAAATTGTATCCAAGACAATATTGCTAATATCGACGGGAGAATATTAAAAAAAGTTAAAAATAATGTATTTAAAAGAGTGCAATTATGTATAAATCGACCCATCCTACGAAGATCGTCGTAACTCAATATTTAAATAATTTTTTGGCTTAAGTTAAGTATTAGAATACACGATAATATTTATGTGAAAAAAATCTCACAAAACTGTACGTTATGCTACCAAAATTATAGTTTTGTGGGATACGAATTTTTTCATGGAAAGAATATCGTGTAATTCTAATATTTAACTTACATAATTTAAAAAATGATATTATTGATTGACGACGATCTTCGTAGGACAGGTCGAAATGAGAATGGGGATAATTTTGAACAATAATTGTAAGCTTATAATAATTTATTTCAATAAAATTCAAATAAATTTAATTTTCTCGATTATTTTGTGATGTAAGGCTATGACTTATTTACATCGTTAAAATTAGAATAGAATACTACTTTGGAAACCAAAGGTCGAAATAAAAAATTGCTGCACTCATTGATATTTTCCTGTAAAATAGTATTTGTTGTCTAACTTAAGCAACCTCTTATAGTTCTCGATATAGTACTGGTGAACAATTTAAAATGAACACCCGGTATATCAGTATTTGCCATCACAGCAAAATCAAAACGAATATTAAAGATTAATCCATATTTCATTTTCCAATGACTTTTTCCAAACCTAAATCCCAGAATTCTTCTTTTATTCCCAAACCTTCGTATATTTAACAGCAAAAAAGTGAGGTTAAGTTTTTCATTTCTATTTTAATTCCGTCGTGCAATCCAGCAGATGTTACAAAAATTTCGTTTACTACAAAATAGATTTACCGTGCGTATCTCTCCAGCACAAAAAGCTCGGTCGCTAAAACTAGGATGAGCTTAATTAAAATCAGGATACTAATTTGTCGATACCAAAATTGCGTGTATCTGATGGTTTGGGATTCCGATAGTACTAATTAAACTGCTATAAAATTCAGATAGTGACATAAAACTCTAATTAGGTTAGGTTAGATTACATTATGTATCTGTTTTTCTAGTTTTTTTTTCAACTGCATTCCAAACAGTAGTATAAATGAATTAATCAACTAATTGAGGAGAGGAAAATTAAATTATAAGTATTATTAACGAAATATGAGTTAGTGTACAATGACTGCATACCGGAACAGGAAAACAATATGTACGATAAGCTAATGGATCTATGTTACAAATTACGGTACGAGCTCGGATAAAGCCATCTCATTCAATTTTGTTTAGTTATAACATTCTTTGACGATTATTTTTGATGCAGAATACGTATTTGTCCACAACTGGTGTGGGTGTGATTCCCGGAAATTGTGCTTAACGAAGTAAGGATAGATTTTTCTTACTGCAACGCGTACAATAGTCGAAGGCACATGGCAATAGTATTACATGATAGCCCAAAGATGTAGGTGTGATAGCTACAGAGGCTCATAAATAATAGCAGATACAGAGACCTTCAGCAATAACATGAAACTAATGCTATTCCTTACCAATTTTTCATAGTTCAACAATTGGTAAGACTGCACTCGTGATTAGGTGATCAGACAGAAGATAACACAATAAATTCGGTAACACTCTATCTCGGTACTCTGTTGTCAGGCCGCGAACGGAGTGGTCGAGCTCCTTAAATCGTGCAGGTCTGACTTGTGAAAATAGTCTAAATTGTGGGGTTACTGGTTTGATTCTCCGTTGATGATATTATTCGGGCGAGAATAATATGTTAACATTACTCCCATTTTTACAATCATTCACCCTTCATCCAGGTGTAGAGCTCGCCTCTTGGCATCGGTGTTTAGCCTCGTTGCAGAAATAGGTTGATGTAAAATAAATACGATAATAATAATAATCTGTTCTCAGACCAAGGCTGTAGTGAAAAAATTCTAAAAACAATAACGCCATCTTAATAAAATGTTACATATACCAAAACACAATACCATCAACTATTGTACAAACACTGTCAGTTTCAGCAAAATATTTTGTGTTCTGGCAGTATATGTAACATTCACTCTCCAAACTACCTGCCCACACCTCCTTCCATATAATGCCAACAGATGGCAGTTACAAAAAATTTCCCACCACACATTTTTTTTAAATAATCCTTGAAACAAACTCCATGGTCATCGACCCTTGTTATTCTACCCTTATCATGTCTTTGCAGGTTCCTTCACTATCCTCGTCTATTTTATCACACCACAGTCTGCATCTCACTTACGGCGATACCTATTTATTTTAACTTGTGTATAACATAATTTAAGAAAAAAAAAACTATTTATATTTTTTGTCTATTTATTTATTCTTTATTTCTAACTTATTTATTTATATTTTAATTACTGACTTATTATTTTTACACTATAATTTTTTTCACTCATTTTAATTATTTGACAAAGACCGTACGCTTTTAGATCAGGTATATTTTGTGACACTGTATAACCACCTCTAATACTTTACATTTTATATTTTATGTAGCTCTGATGAAAAAATAACTATTTCGAAACTGGTCAGCTAGATCTAGTTGCTTTATTTAGGTCCGCAACCCGTACAACCTTTACCACAAATACTTATATACGGACTCAACTAACTCCACAAAGCACACACCAAAATCCGAAGGTACCTCAAGCTCGCTAGGTCAGCTATGGAGAAACTGTGTTAAGTTTGGTGTAACAGAAACATCGGCATCAACATCACTTAAATGTTGGTACGATCCTTGGTATTCCCAGTCTTCCTTTACACAGCAGAAAAAATCTTTATAGTACATATGTGTATATTGTAATGACGAAGTGAAACCTTTGGTATACTAAATAAATTATTATTATTATTAAACATGGACATTGCTTGCAAGGACTGTAGACGTGTAGAGGCCTAAATGTGGTGTTGAAAGCGTATCATACGAATCCTGGACCTTTCGTTGTACTAAGCTCCATTCTGCAATTGATCAGTATTCAAAAACACCTTTTGGCTGTAGTCTACCATCGTATACTCTGATATTTCGGATATATCATGCGAAGAAAAGACTCGAGCGACTAGTTGTTGAAGGCAATGTCCATGGTAGGTAAGCTCGGGGACGCTCCCCAACTAGGGCTTGATACTATCAAGGAAGTCACTGACAGTCCACTTTAGCTGACAGCAGACCGAACCCTCGATCGAAATCACTGGTAGGCAAACCATCCAACAAGCCTAATACCTCTAAACACCTCAAACATTCTAAATAGTTACAACTTTTATAATACGTTTATATAAATAACTTATATAAATAACATCTACTCAGCCATAAAATATTCACACTTTCTTATATTCGCGGACGACCTTAAAATTTCTAAAAAGATTTCCTGTGTCCAGGATTGTGAAGAGCTTAATAAAGATTTAAAAGAATTTTATAAGTATTGCTCTGCAAACTACCTTCGTCTTAATCTAAAAAAATGCAATAGTATCACTTTTACTAGGAAACGGCTACCAATCAAATTTACGTATCAATTAAATAATACACCTTTGACTGATATAAATATTATTAAAGATCTTGGAATCTATTTTGACAGTAAATTCAAATTTGATCGCCATATTGAAAAAACAACTAAATCAGCATTCTAGCAACTTGGTTTTATCATGCGTTCTTGTAAGCATTTTACAAAGCCAAAAAGCATAATAATATTATATAAATCCTTAGTCTGTAGTAAATTGGAATATAATTCTATAATCTGGAACCCACAATATGCCACATACATTAACAAGATTGAAAATATCCAAAGACGTTTTGTAAGGTATTTGGATAACAAATTTCACACAAATGATATGAATTATTCGTATCTTTGTCGTTTAGATAGATACAATCTAAATAGCCTGGAAAAACGAAGAACTAAATTAGAGATGAACTTTGTTTATAAAATTGTAAATGGTATGATTGATTCAACAGACATTCTGTGTCTTATTAATTTTAATGTACCAGCATTAAATCTGAGGCAAGTAAATACCTTTTATACACCCAAATCTCAAACCAACATTTGACAAAATTCACCTCTAAATAGAATAATGTTCACTTTCAATTCTTGTTTTAACAACAGCGACATATTTATCTTATCGTTTTTTGCATTCAAAAAACAAGTCGATTCTTATTTAACGACTAGTTTTTTCCATACGTTAACTAATACTAAACTGATATTTATTTAAAACTGTTACTTATATTATTTTCTTTCTTTTTGTAAAATACAGTTAAAATATTTTTTATATTGTATCAATGTAATATTTTATGCACAATTTTTGTTATTTTGTATTCTGTGGAGGTCTATAGGAACTTCGTTCTGTTTGACCACCCAAAAATAAATAAATAAAATAAATAAATAAATAAATAAAAACATTGAAATTTACAATCTACTCTACAAGTTCATAGTACAGAACAATATCAAATTATAACACAAAAACAGCTGCCAACCTTTGTATTATCCAAATAATTAATAACAATACTGGTTAATAGCCTCCGACGCCAGGACCAAAAATAGAGAAAAAAAAAAAAAAAAAAAAAAAAACACAAGCCTAATATGCATAATGATAACGATGACTCAGTAATGCTGTTAACTGACTGAAGAGAGAAATATTTCACAGGTTAATATTCTAATTGGTAAATTATTATGGTTGTTGCTTCCGTCAAATAATTCTTATATATATCTACTTTTTGTTTAATTAATCTGCGTAAATTTTAATAAAATTCAAAATATATATGAACACGCAATAATTTAATTACATTTACGATGATAAACACAAATATTGCGAGTTGCAGAACAACGTTTAACACGCAAAATATCTCATTTTGCTTTTATTTATTTTGTTGGAATGTTTTAATTCCATAATGTATTGTTACCGTGAACATTTATTTCAAATATTCGAATAAAGATGTATCGTGTATATGCAACAATAAGGACTATAAATAGAATTCTAATAGTTTATTTTTGCTTATAAAAATTTAATAGGTTCTGTCAAATGAATTACGTATTGTGAAATGTGTTAGCCAAAATGTATAAGTCGCTTGAAACCTAAAACAAATTGTTGGCACAAATTGATTATGAAGAAACTAAATTGTAATAACTCAGATTTGGCAGAGTTTATAAACTTTTTTATACAAAAAATAACGTATTTTTAATGTTTTAAGTAACTTATCTTTCAGCGAGTTTAGAACTAATTTTTTACTTTTGTATATATATATATATATATATATATATATATATATATATATATATATATATATATATATATATATATATTCTTTATTCCCTAGGCCTTGCGGCGTTCAGGGTATTAACCATTACAAATAGAAATAAAACAATCAAAAATAAATAACGTACAAAAGAATACAATTTACAATATTTTTTTATCTCATTTCTTTCTTCTTGCTCCAATGTCCCTCTCTTTCTTCCTATTCTCATTCTGGTTTCCCTCTCCGATCTCCTTCCTTCATGCTTCCAGTTCTCTCGCCCATCTTTAATTTATTTTATCCCATTCTCTTCCCTTCCAACCATTTCTTCAACCCTCCTCCTATCACCCTTCCTTCCTCCCATTTCCAGGTAGCCTCAGCCCCCTTCCTTCCTTCCATTTTCCCCCTTCTGCATGCCACCGGGCCTCTTCCTTCCTTCCTTTACCCCTTCCTGTTATCCTTCCCCAATCTCAATCCTTCTTGCCTCCAATTCCCTCGCACACCTCTCCCCCCTTCCACAGGTCTAATGTGCTCCCCGACCATACTTTCATCTCTCTACACCTCTTCGCGAGGTGCTCTATATCTTCTTCCTCTTCCCCGCACATCCTGCATATCTTATCCTCCTGTTTCCTCCAATATCTATTTCCTCTCTCTTCATTTCCGCACCTTGGCCTCGCAACCCTCGTTACCCTCCCTCCTGACCTGACCTCCTCTTTCTGCCTTCAAGTAGCTTGGGGTTTTACTTTTGTATATTTATATTAGCTACGTTGGTCAATTTTCAAAGATGTAGAAAATAGGATTCAAAACGGAGCTTGTGTAAGAGGGTAAGGTACTTAGGTTTCGTAACATAAACAAGCATTTATTTTTCATAGAATTTAGACCAAATATAGTCGGATCATTTTAATTTTTTTTAAATATCTAAATACATAAAAGGCAACGTCTCTCTGTCTGTTTCTCTGTCCGTATGTGTGCTTTTCACTCGAGAACTGCCGATTTGCTTATCATATGGTTTTTATATATCTGTAGCTACATCATCAGATCAGGATTTCGGCTGCGTTTAATTAAAATTGGTTCAGAAGTTCCAAAGTAATAATGATATTTATGATATATCATATATGATATATATATGATATATGATAATAATGATATTTATGAGCGCGTGTAAATCGGAATCCATGATTACTGTTCAAATTTAACGCATTTTCTTGAAATTATTAGCGAAAACATAAGTTTCGTCAGCGGAAAAATTGGTACACGCTTTATACACTAATCATAATTGACAAAAATAATGACATCTGTTCAGTAGTTTCATAGTTACGACAAATATTTACTGAGATAGTAATCTTGGGTCAGTTTGCATTTCTTTTCCGGACTTACATGTTTATTGACACGGTTGTAGATGAGCAAGATGCCATCACCAATAAGTCGAATTCTTGAATTTTCTTAACCACGATTTCGAACTCCCGCTATTACTTTGAAAGTAAGTACGCATTTTCTACTATATCTATTATTTCACAAATTTATTCCTCTGACGTAGCTATTAAAGTAGTATCGTCGGCGTATCTAAGAATGTTCATCTTTCGGCCTATTGATAAGCCACCTTCCCACTTTTCTAAAGCCAGAGGCATATCAAATTCCCCATAAATAGTCTAAAGTAGCGGCGAGAGAATGCATCCTTGTGCCACTCCGGCTTCTACTGTAAAATATTCCGATTTTCTGTTGTCCACTCCAACAGAATTTTCGTTGGCACCATACAGATTTTTAACGATGTTGATTAAGTGGGAAGTGAGTTCTATTTCCTGTCGGATAGCCCATAGATAGACCATTTACGGCCGGTTTCTGAATGTTTAGTTAACTATAACCAAATAGTTAGAAAATGGTTGCTATGGTTACTTATGGGATTGTTATATTGTGACCGAGTTTAACCTACAGATTAAACTCGGATGAGCTTTCAGCAGCTGGCCCTTATCTGTGTCCAAAGCTTTTTGATAGTCAACGAAGCAAAAATGAAAATATCTGTGAAATATATCGTATGTTAAATTTTTTGTCCTGTCCAAATCGTAAATGGAAAAAACGCATATACAATATAGTTAATACCCATGACGATTTTTTTTTTTTATAGGCCGTTGCTATTAAAAAATTTATTTACTAAACGTATGTGAATTATTATTGTTATGTCATAATGAAATTCGCCCTACGCTAAAATCTATTAATATACCTATGTATTTTGAGAATGGATGAACATATGCATGAAAACCAAGAAAAACAATTTAGATTATAACTTATTGATGCAAATAGGATTTTATTCCAGGTGCCATATTACATACGCTTTCAATAATGTCATTATTGATTATTGCTCTCTCCTTCTTGGTCCTTTCTTTTCTTTTGTCAGCAGGCTTACATGCAGAACTTTTACTATGATGGCTCATATAAAAAATCAGCTGTGGCCACTATAGGACCCACCGAACGCCATCACAAAGTACTTGCATAAAATACATTTTAGCAGCAGAGTAGAAATAACTTGGACCAATATTTTCTAACAGAGATATTATTTATCATGACTATGGAAACGTCACACATAAGTATGAAAAAAATAGATACAGAGAAGAAATTTCGAAAATTTTCAAACATTTTTCGTTTTATCAAAAAATGTCTTAACCCTTACGTTACGGTGTCCTTTGGTTGCGGTGTGGGGTAAAAATGTACCCCATTTTTATTTTATCGTAAATAAATAATTTATTAATAATTTGTATTCAGGTTTACCATGGAATGTATTAAAAATGTTTTTTAGCTAAAATTACAATATTTACAATTGCAATTTTTTCATACGTCCAACATTCATAAAATCCTGTTTCATACTAACCAACTAAACTTCAAGCAAATCATAGTATACGCCCAACCTGATACGTCCGTCCTGTCCTACGTCCAGATTAAAACTGAAGCGTGTGTTTAGGCGGTAGCTGCTTTACAAATATCAGGGAATTCACCCAAGTTAACTCCGCCCTTTACTTAAAAATAACCAATAAAATTAATGAAAAATAAATTAGTTAATATTAGGTTTTTAAAATAAAAAATGAAAAAAATATTTACCTACATTGTTTCATAAGTAGGTAAATAAAGTATTTATGGTATTTATAAAACTCAAGAACGATTATTTTATTCAAATTTTGTGGGGTACATTTTAAGTAGCACCGCTCCGTAAGAGTTAAATAAATGTTGTTAGTTATTGCTTTTATAGCAACTTTTGTTAAATAAATATTTTTCTGTTATGAAATATTCGCAAAAATCTTAAAATCGACACGAGTAAACTCCCATTTCTAGTCAACCGATTTTTACCAAAAGTTGATCAACTCGTACCATTGATGTCAGAAGCTTAAATATGAAGTTTCATAAAAATCGTTCAAGCCGAATTTGCACTGCACGTGTACACAGACCGACAGATAGATAAACAGACCGACAGACAAACCGACAGAAGTCATGCTAAAAATAGTCAAAACGTTATGTAGGGACTTCAATTCCTGGAGATCCATCGAAATGTCAAAATCGGTATGATCACAATGCCTCCCTTATATATGTTGGCGGTCGGTAAAAAGCTGACGATAATTTTCGCAAGCTAATTCCGGACAATTGTTGTGCACTAGAATTAAAATCATTTTCTAAATAAGTTGAAGAGTGGGGGACAGAAATTAAAATAATCACTTGAGGAGCCAAAGGCAGAAACCCAAAAGCCACCAGCGAAATAAGGCACAAAAAATTAAAAAATCTCCCACGGTAAATGGGTGGTGGGAAATTATATTTAAAAATGAAAAATATACTTTCAAAATTATCCTTTTTATAAAGTAAATTTGTTTTATGTTATTTTTTTGAGTTTAGATATTGAATTAGAATTTTTATTATGTGGATTTCTATCTAGAGTAATTATGTCTTCTTTTTTGTTTCGAAGTATATCATACGTCAAAACTTTGAATAAAGTTTTTCTACGATCCTTAGCTTCTTCTTCGTGAAAATAAATACCTGTCTACAGTCTCTGTAATGGCTTGTTCTTCCTCAACTTGTAAAAAACTTTACTATTCACACTTTTTGCTCGTCTGAAAAACTTTAGGATTTACTTCATGAATACCGCTCTCAACAAAATACGAAATTAATTTTATGTTTTCAAGACTCTTAAGCAAAAGTATATAGCTCAATCATAAAGAGACTCTATTGCATATTTTATAAAGTTTATGGTTCAAAATATATGCAATAAATTTTACATACATGTTAAAGTATGTACGAGAATTTTACTGCAAAGTTTCTACCAGTTTTTATTTGGTTGTAAAACTGTCTCTTTAACATTACATTTTAGTTCTATACGCACATAATTTTATGCATTATTTATTGTCCTTTAAATTTTATCAAACAACAATATGAATTTTATATACCTACATAAAATAATACACCAGGTTTAGGACCAGTCTTTACAAAACCATAATACCATGAGTTCAAAAAGAAATTACATAAGGGTTGGCTGTGGAAAAATAAAATAATGTCTATTGCAAGCTTTATATAACAATTGACTAACGTTTAGGCACAGCCTTTGTAATTATTAAAATTGGAAAATATTTTTTATTTTTTTAAATTATATTGTTTTATTGGCTATTAGTCTATACAACCATATTAGCCAGATAAATACAAATTTATACATTATATACAATAAATACAAATTTATACATTATATACAATATATTTGTTGATTTCACAGGTACAGAAATATAAACATAAAAAACTAAAGAAGCTGATCAAAATGACCACCGTTTTCCTGCAAACACAAATTTACTCGTCTTTTCATACTATTAAAAGCATTTATAAGAATTTCAGGAGTTATATTGTCACACTGTTCGGTAATTCTGTTTCACAGTTCCTCGATATTGTTAATAGCCTTGTATACATTATTTTTTAGATAAGGGAATATAAAGTAATCTAGTGATGTCTGGTGATGTAGCTGGAAATTCTGGATTTGAACGTAAACTAATTATTCGATCGTCAAAAAATTCACGAAGGTAATTGATGGTCTCTTGAGCGGTGTGGGCAGTCGCGCCATCCTGTTGGAAGTAGCCTTGCTGGAGCTCATCCTCATGAAACTGATTAATAAATTTACGTACAATATTCCGGTATCTCTGAGCAGTAACAGTTTCGTGGAAAAATATGGGTCCGATAATATGTCTTCGAGACACAGCAATCCAAACACCAACTTTTAACGGGTGAAGGGGAGTTTCACGAAAAGTATGAGGATTTTGAGCACTCCATAACCTCATATTTTGTGAAATAATATACCCCGAAAGAGTGAACCAGGCCTCGACAGAAAAAAACGTTAAATTTAACAAATCATCATTATTAATTAAATTTTGTTGGAACCAGTGGTAATACACAATTCGCCTATTGTGATCTGCTGGCAGAAACTCTTGTAAAGCTAGAATTTTGTATGGGAACAGCTTTAAATCTTTTCTGACAATAGTATGGCAAGTTCCTAATGATAAACCAGTCTCTTGCGACAGTGTATGTAGTGATGAAGTGGGTTGCTCGTTCATACATTGACGAACATCATCAACTTTATTTTGAGTACGAACTCTTGGCCTTCCAGTTCTATCTCTATGAGTAATGCTCCCTGTATCTTGGAATAAATCAACACATCTTCTAAGTGCGCTGTAAAAATCTCCTTCAAGGAAAGCAATATCTGGAAATTGTAGCCAAAATACCTCTAAACATGACACCGCACTGTAAATCCATTCGCCGTTCACTCGAACACCATTTTGAAAATATGATTTAATCATAATTTTTTGTGTTCTATTGTAAAAACCATTATAATTGTAGCTTAATTGAATTTTCAATAGAAACTTATGACAACAACAATGATGACAGTTAAAGCTTGCAGTACAAATTATTTTATTTTTTCACGGCCAACCCTTATGTAATTTATTTTTGAACACATGATACAAGTTCTCTGTACGCTAAAAAATTAACGTAATACTAACCATATTACTTCTGAATGTGGAAACAGGAGGCCTAGGCTCAACTCGGGCTGTCGCGGCAATTCAGATTGAAAATATGGTCATGAAACTTGGAAAAAGGAGGCCTAGACTCACCTTGGACTGTCGCTCCAATGATAATGTTGAATACGTGCCAAATATCATTGAACGAATACCGAAGTAACTGAATTTTTAAAATAATAGTTGCTTTTTAACTATGCAGAAAAAATTGCTGGTAATTCATAACCAGTCAAGGCAATAAAACTGCATTTTTGCCTTGTTGTAGTCGTAAGTGTATTTGCAGTCGAGAGAGTTATTTTTGGATCAACGCCTAGCCAAGATACATTATTAGTGGGTGCATTGTTCAAAATTACCTTGCCAAGTGCAAAATTACAAAATTATTGTTAGTTGGTTTCATAAATTTAACACACATTTCCTAATATATTTTAAAACTTTCATTCCGTGAAACTGTTGAAATAAAATTGATCTTTATTATAAAGTAGTTGCTGTTAAGAATTCAGTTGTCAAGTATGAAATATTTTATGAAATGTTAAAAATGTAATATATAACCATTCAATTCCAAATTAATAAATACAGTTATAATTATAAAGAATATAGCCTGAATAATTTACTAGTTTTATTATTCACGACAGTTAAAGTTTATTGAAAAGGTTAGTAAGTTCAAAAGAAACACTACCCCAATGCGTAAATAAATTGCTCTCTACGGAAGACGGAATCAAATCTATTCGGTTTGGATAACATACAGGCTTTAATGAATTCTTTAAGGTACTGTGACTCTACAACTTGGTGATCTACTCGATTTGTTTTAATCTAATTTCTGTGGTCACAAGGAATCTGATGTCAAGTAAATTAGTCATTGTGGAGACGTTTTAAAGACTAATATTCAAATCTATACAATAACCAAATACTTGTTTAAACAAGCTAAATATATTGAATATATTAAATAAATTAAATATTGTAAATGTGAGCTTTTACAGTAATTATAAGATTAACGTGTTCTTTATACGAGTCCTTAATAACTTTAGAAAATATACTTAACACTCTTTTTATTGTCACCACAAACATTTGATTTAAACAAATAGAGTATGTCACCAGGTGGTTGACTCAGAGCGCCGCAAAGAGTTCAGGAATGTCCATCTATTACTCGTACAGATTTAATATATATTTTGTTTTCTAAAATCATTATTATTTTTTTTTTATTTTCTTGTAAAATTTATTTTAAATAAACTTTAAGCTTAATTCTAAACTGAATCTTTATTTAGCGTTGTGTAACACTTCATATTTAAATTATAAGTATTCAGCAACGCGTATCGACTACAGTATGAACGATTCGCCGGTTAGTAAGTACTAAAACATACCATTTAATTCAACTATCATAATGTTTAATTCTGGATAAAAATCACACCTAACTTCCAAACTATTTAGTCAGGAATATCATTTCAGTTTGAGAATAGAGTTCTTACCTTCCAATTTTTTACTTTTATTACTAAATTGTGTTCGGACACGTCATTCAAGGTTAACGATATTGTGATGATGCCACATTCAAGGCTAAATTAGACGTTAAATCATCATAATTATAAAAATAAAATCAGTAAAATTTCGATATGTTTACAATATATCACAATTCCACTACATAGTTGATGTTAGCGGTGTGATGGAGAGATTTAATATCAGTCACCCAGTACACCCATCTCTTGCAAGGTCTCTTCAATGGACGACAAAAGTATATCTTCCATCCCAGGTCTTCTTTAACACTCTGCCTTCTTTAATTCTAGTCAACTGTATTATCTACCTCTCATTTCTTGTGCTATTTAGTTTTAAGTACAGTTCTAGTATTTTAATTCTTGTGTTTTCACCACCTACCATTAATTTGTCAAAGAATCTAAGATTTTTTAGATAAAAGAGGGTTGGTAAATAGCAAAACGGATGATCTTAAAAAATACCAAAATTTATTTTTAAATCTTACACAATTTTTATTGATTACTGGATTCAAGAGCTTGTGAGATAGAAAAAAATGATGAATAAGCCCTATTTTTACCCTACTTTATCAACTTGAGGTTGATGATCACTTTGTTAGTGTGAAAGTATGTCTCTAATGGATTTTTTTGTTACCACTAGTTTTCTTCTTTGCTGATAAGAAACTGGGTTATGTCTGTAGAAATTTTTATTTTAGCATCAAAAGTATATAAAACCTGATGTTCGGTGGCTACTTTTCTCGTCTTGTGCAGTTTTCAAATTATTAATCATCAAGTGGATGACAGCTAAAGCGTTTTCTTCGTGCGCTAACAGATATTTTTACAAACTCCATACAGCATATCGTTTAGAAGCCTCTGGTCTACAGGATGGTTTTAAAAGGATGTAATTAACGAACCGTAAATGGCTTGAAATTGTGTGTCAGTTTGTTGAAGTGGTGATTTAAATTATATGACCCTAAACTGAATAGTGGAGTCACCTATTGGCATAAACACTGAACCACAAAACAAATCAAAGAGATAGTCAAACTATTTTCACATTAATTGTGTTTTACAAAACTATTAAAAATATCCATTACTCAAAAAAATGTGAGATTAATGAAAGAAATATTTCTAAATAAGTGGTTGTTGCCTAGCAACCAATAAACAAATGATAAGCAAATAGTTTCGCATATTTCAAAAGTAATTCACAGGAAAAAAAAAACTCGTGTTTTGGACAAATTAAAATGACAACCGCTGTTCTAACAAAATTCCAAGTTCTAACGAATTTTGATCATAATTGTGTTAAATTGCAAGGAAGAAGTTCCAAACCGGCTTAAATCACAATCGTCAAATAGTCCAGATGTATTGGATCTTAGCTTGTTCAATTTTATACAATCTTTACAACATACAGCTTCACCGAATACAATCGACGATCTGATTGAATGCGTACAAAATGTATTTAAACCCTTGATAATGTGTTTCTAACATTGCAAACTTGTCTAGAAGCAACCATGTTAGCAAAAGGAGGGAATGCCTACAATATTCCGCACATTAATAAGGCAAAACTCCATCGTAAGGAACAACTACAAACAACATTATCATGTCCCATACAAGCTGTGGAGACAGCCACGTCCTTGTTAAATTAAAACTTTTGTACTATTCTTTATTTTACTAGATATTTGTAATTATTTCATAGATAAAATCATTCTAATTAATTAAAATTGTAAATGCTTATTATATTTTCGGAGAAGAAGAAAATAAAAATGTACACCATATTTTTGACGGAGGGAGTATATTAACAGTGCATTAAAATAATTTAACAAGTGTTTCAGGAGAGTATATATAATTTTGGGGTGCTTTGTGAATTTACAGCACATCAATTGTATGTTATGTACTTTAGCCCTTTCCCTAATTAACCTTACGTAAACATATGACTATAACATGTGCTGTACATCTCCATGGTAACAGCACATGCTAATAAGCTCGTGGTTTTGGTCAAACACGTGGATATAGCTCATGTGATTACTAAAAATAGTCTGGAATATGTTTATAACACATTTGAAAAATTACCTGATTTCCACTTCCTCTTATTTCCATGTTACACATGTTTATACGATAATTTCCCTACATGAGTTGACTAACGGTCTCGTTAAAATAACTCTTTCGTATATTTATGGGGTTGCTTGCATTATTCATGAAGTTGACAACCATTGTTTATATCCTGCCTTTTGTTGTTTAAAAAATTACACAGTTTTTAATGACTTCATTTTCAAGCGTGATGAATTTAAAATTGTAATTGAACTGCTTGGATAAAGTATTGTTAACAAGTAATTATTAGTTTCATAAAATGTTACAGCAATTTTTATACGTGCCCCGTCTCTCTTAGTGAAGTTGGCCCAACTATCAAATTTAGTGTTTTAAAAAAAAATATTTATTTTAGAAGGGAAGTTGCTTTCTCTTTCTCTCTCTCTCTCTCTCTCTCTCTCACTGTATCTCTCTTCCCCTCTTTCTCTCTCTCTCCATCTCTCCCCCTATTTCTCTCTTATTTTCGTTCTTTCTTATTTTTCGCTCAATTGCCTTACAGGGGAATTTGGTGGCGTCTTGTCCGCACAATAGCTTTCATTTTCGGAGCTTACACTTCTCGATGCTTGACCAAATGTGTATTTTCTTGTAAAATGTGGTTGACTTATAGCTTTATTTGGCCAACCTAGGATTTGGGATACTTGCTTCGTACGATATCTACCTACCATCCCTTGCATGATTTACCTTTCATTGCCGTCTTCTCTTCTGGATGTATAATAATTTAGAATTGAAAATATCGGAAAATATTTTAGTGAAATACTTTTAACAAAGTACTGCTATAAAAAACATTCTTAAAACACAATCTTAAATTATTTTTACTTTATTTTAACATAAATTCACAATTTTCATGATTAAAATAGTTGGGCCAACTTCACTGAGATGGGGCATATATATAACAGCTATGTCGAATACTTATAGACAAATTTCAATGACCATGGGTCCCAATGTTCATGAGTGAAGAGGCAAATTCTGGATACAAATATTTTGCCACAAATAGCGCATAGATAATTACAGGCAGAATCAGGCAACAGCGTCTGGAGTCTGAATTTGCGTTTATTGTGACTAGTATGGCACGATCTGTACATGTCCGTTCGTATTGCGGTATTCCGTTACTAGATTGCATCATTTTGGGTTCGATTATACTGCGCTCAAAATCTTAATAAGTTATCTTACAGGCCGCATTCAATATATATTTGTCGCTCTTTATATTTGTCGGGAGGTGTTCCCCAGTGTGAAATTTTAAGCCCATTTCTTTATGTAATTTACACATCTAAGTTTTCTAAAGAATCTTCTAACAATATGATGTTTGCTAATGACTCGCAAATTATTAAATCTATTCTTCCCTGCCTTATTTCCCAAAACAGTGGAAAGTAGCTCAAATAATTCTATTGAACAAACCAGGAAAAAATAAAAACCTACCAACAAGCTACAGACCAATAAGCCTGCTAAATACATTTTCGAAGCTGTTTGAAAAAATTATTCATACAAGATTGGAAACAGAAGTAAGTAAATTAGCAGTCCTACCATCCTTTCAATTTGGTTTTCGCAAGACATACAGCACTACGCAGCAACTCCTCAGAATAACAGAAATCATTGAAAAAGGATTTGATGGGAAAAAATATACAACAGCATTATTCCTCGACGTAGCCCAAGCCTTTGACAAGGTGTGGACAGAAGGACTGAAATATAAACTTATAAAACTAAAAATTCCAAATTACATATCTGCAATTATCTTCTCCTTCTTGGAAGATAGATCATTTAACATCAAAATTAATAATGACACATCACCCTTTAAAAAAATAAAAGCAGGAGTACCCCAAGGAAGCATTCTTGGTCCAATTTTTTTTAACATTTACATGACACCGCCATCCTCACACAAAACAACGAACTAAATATAGCAATTTCTGAACTTCAATCATCAGCTAATACTATCTGCCAATGGCTCAACAAATGGAACATAAACCTGAATACAGACAAAAGTGAGTTCAAAATATTCACGTTAAGAAGAATAAGAGATCCCGATAACATAATTATCAACAACAAAATAATAGAAATTTGGAACCCAAATGATAAAACCGTGAAATACTTAGGCATTCATTTAGATACAAGGCTTACTTGGAGTACCCACATCAATAAAAAATTACACCTAGCTTACTCCAGGCTACAGAAACTATATCCCATGATCAACAGAAAATCACAATTAAAAGCAAAGCATTATATAAATCTCTATTTCTTAATAGAGATTTATATAATGCTCACGTATGACTGCTCACGTATGACTGCACTGTATGTACATCAAAAACAAATATTACAAAATTCAAGTCTCGCAAAACAAAGTTTTGAGAATCGCCGTGAATGCCCCCTGGTTTATACGGAACGAACAATTACATTATGAACTCTTAGTGCCCCTAATTCATTAAAAAACTTACCAAAAGATTCGCCACACAACTAAATAGTAGTGAAACTGCAACGAACTACAATATTGGCCAAAGAGGCATCCATGGAAGACTAAAACGACAACTGCCACACGACATATGTCTATCTGACAGTGAGTGAAATTATTAGTGCCCCCCCTCCATTTACAAACTATTAGTGAAAAACCGAACAAAAAAAAAAACAATAGGTAGTTAAGTGTTCCTTATGATATAATATAAGCTAGATCTAACGAACGACAGCAATACTGTG
This sequence comes from Liopterus haemorrhoidalis, assembly GCA_963971575.1. Classification (NCBI taxonomy): domain Eukaryota; kingdom Metazoa; phylum Arthropoda; class Insecta; order Coleoptera; family Dytiscidae; genus Liopterus; species Liopterus haemorrhoidalis. The sequence continues at coordinate 42,085,514 of OZ020612.1, read as the reverse complement.
AATAACATTGTATTTATGTTGAATCAACAATAAAGAATTAAAAAAATATATTCTTCCCTGCCAGTTTCAAGCTGCTCTGAACATTGATCTTCAAAATATATTTTCTTATGCCGAGATTCGTGGTCTAGTAATTAACGAAAATAAATCTTTCGTACCTCTTCTTGGTAACAAGAATAAAAGTATATTAAGGCTATCTATATACTTAGAAGGCGTTACATTGATTGCATCTTTGCCATTTATGTTGAAAATGTCAAGACTGTTGCAATGTTATGTGACAGGGTGACAATTTTTTTGTAAATTAATGTTTAGACCAAAATATGTAGAAGCTGCTGCAAACAGATGGACGGCAAAAAGATGACAGAATTGTAAAAACGACATGGGAATGACAATTAGACACCCGTATTTAAATTAATAAATTTTAATTTAAAAGCATTAAGCAATTCTATACTCTAAATAAAATGTATTTAAATGATTATGTATTCGTACTTTATATGTTGTTCTATGAGAAAAACTGAACGGCCACGTTTTACCTGAAACAATAATATTTTTATTAGTAACATATTAAAACCTTGAATATTTTAAAATGCTTTTAGGCTGTTTCAAACAACAAAATTTCCTGCACGTGCCAAAAATCAGTTAAAATATTTAGTGAGGTGTGGGATTTGTAAGTACGTTAAAACCACAGCTACAGATGTGTGTTACGTCCAGTGTTGGTCTGGAACCGATTCTCGCGAACCGGAAGTTATTTATTTATTTATTTTTTAAAATGCGAAATGATGAGCTGGAGAACCATTGTAAATGAATCTAAGAAAATGAATAAGTCCTTAGGGAGATCTAAGGAATCTATAGAAATAATATCAGTTCCTTCGCAGATGAAATAGAATATATCATAGAAGGGCTAAATCACCTGAGATTCGCCGATGGTATTTTTCTCATGTTAGATTGCGTGCAGGGTGCATTCCAAATGCTACAGGAACTGATTGAGGCAACTAAAAATGTAGGACTCTAAATAAACATACAAAAAACCAAAAATAAGACAAACCTTGTACTAAGTGAGGTGCTGAAAATAGACGATATCCATGTTGAGCAGGTTGATGCCAGTATCTTAGGCACGAAATACGAATTGACAGAGACAATCAAACGTGTGACATCTTCAGGAGAATATCACAAAGATGGGCAGCATTTGGTAAACTACGTAACATTTCTAAAAATGATATCCCAATGTGTCTTAAAAGTAAAGATTTTTTATTTTTTTTAATTTAAATTATAGTGCTTCAACTGCCATTAGCACACAAGTCATTATCACTTCTTAATTCTAATTACAGTATTTATGTACATGAGTACCTCTATAGTATTTACCTGATATATATGTATAATGCATATGGTAACAAGTATTTCAATTTAAATTTGGTAGTACAGGTTAACGTCTTTCAGATAATTTGATGTGTTTGTGATAGTTGTGATGTTGTTTTGGAGAACAGTTTTAATGTTGTTAGGTATGTTATGTTTTATTCTATCTTGTCTGTATTTGGTGCATTGAGTGACGACATGTTCAACAGTTATTTTAGTGTGACATTTATCACATATTGGAGCGATTTTTTTCTCAAATAAATGCTTGTGCGTGTAGATAGTGTGTTCTATACGTGCCCTTGTTATGGCAATTTGGTCCCGCCTAGAACCGATTGTTGGCCATTTTCAATGTCTCGTTTCGTGTTTTTTAATTTATTTCCTGTAGTCTTCTCCCATATGTTGCTCCAATGGTTCTGATTTTCTTTTTTATTATTGTTTTGAAGTTATCTGCTGCAATGGTGGTATCTGTTTTGAACTATATGTTATACCCGTTTTAACATACAGTACGAAAACCCTTACACTAACTAAAGCATCTGCTAGAAAGCTGCAAGTAACCCAAACGACCATGGAACGATCTATAGTAGCACGTTGAAGCAAATACTGAAATTCGTTAACGACAAAACTAACCGACATCCTTGTAAAAATGGCAGGCCATTTAGCTAGAACAGACGACAGATGGACCAAACGGATTCTCGAGTGGAGACCAGGGGCAGATAAACGTTGCCGAGGAAGATCGTCCAGTTCATTGACTAATGATCTAAAGCGTATATCTAGGAATGGGCTACAAGAAGCTCAAGATAAAGAAAATTTGAAAAGGCAGGCTTACATCTAGCAGTGGATTCAAACAACTGAAGGATGATGATGAATTCAAAAATTAAGAAACTCTTGAAAAACAAATAACTTTCACAAAGTGGACCCTAAGATTGAAAGATTTTAAAAGTCAGATAATAGTAAACGGTCACAGAGAGTAGACTAGAATGGACGAGAGTTTTTGAGAAGGCCAAGACATAATAAGGGTTATCGGGTCAGTAACGATCCTACGTATCCCGTGGCTTTAAGGCGGCTTCAATTCGTCTTATCGTGTCTCTTCTTCAATGCATTTCTAATGATATCATTACTACTTTTCCCACCAATCTACCGCCTTAACAACGTAGCGCTTTTAATTAAAATTTATTCCGTTTTAACAATAATTTGAAACCCACCTTTGTTCCAAGGGGTTTATTAACACTAATAACGTCAGTGTGACGTAAACATTTATTTTTCCATGTCATGCTACAAACATAAACATTAAATTAGGACAGAATTTTCAGTACAATATAAAATAATTTTGAAAGTGTAATATATTTAGAACAAATAGGTAAATCTATATAATTAACGAGGATAAATAAATTTACATAAAATAATAATTATTTTAACAATGTATTCTGATTTTCCTTCATATTTATTATAGTACTAAATGATTTATATAAAATTTATATCTCTGTTATATTTGATATTATGATTTTGTTGTCTGTATAACTAATTAATCATACTGTTTATTATAAATCATAGCTCTATTGACAAGTATAAAATGTGCAATGTACATATACAATGTTCAATAATTTCGAATTATTACTAACGTCTATTGAATATTTATATAATTGTTGAATTATATCAATTTGACTGGTTATCAGTAATTTAGATCAGCGTTTCTAAACCGGGGGCCGCACCCCCTGGGGGGCCATGAAGGCTTCGACAGGGGGGCGCGAAGTCAGACAAGATCCAAACAAGAAAATATAATAGAAATGCGCTCAATATTGCAGGATATAAATTTTATTCATATTTATAAATACGAGTATCTTATATTTATATTCATTAAAATATACCTTTCATGACATGAATAAAATAAATCTTATTTATTATTATATATAATATACTTATTTTGACAACTTATTTAAACTGCAGGCTATTTCAAACGTTTAAGCGGAACCATATGGAATTTAAATTTTCTAAAGTTGTCACTAACTAACTTTATAATGAGTAAAATGGACTTTTGCTAAGCAAAATGATCAAAAGCTTCATTCAATCGATAAAAATTACTAGATTTGAAATGACAATGGTTCGTGTTGGAGGTACTTCAAGTACTTTCAAATTGTACTTTGAGGTAGGTACGACTTGAAAGTGCAATATTTTTTATTATATATTTTTTTTATTACTCTCCGAGCTACAGATAACTCAAGAGTAAGGATGCGAATGTGTTTAAATCAAAATGGGAAGCACTTTAAACATTTGTAAATAAAACTACTTTACTTTCAAGTCGTTATAGGAAATATAATCTTCATCAATATTTTCTGTCAACCGTAAAAGATGTTAATAAAATGTTTAAGTAAAAGTTGTTTCTTTTGAAAAGCTCTATCCAAAGATACCCAATATGACATATTTTCGCATTAAAAAATTCGAAATTGTCCTTGATATCCTGTATTTCCGGTTTATTCCGTTCAAATTTTCCCCAACTTGCTTACACATCATCTTTTCGAGAAAAATCGTGTTCTCTCTATATTGATATAGGGGGGGGGGCGCAGACAATATTTACATAATTTCGGGGGGTCCCATACCAGGAAAGGTTGAGAAACACTGATATACATGATCTATATCAATGGAATTACGTCACCAACCAGCGTCGCGTAGTTGTTTCACACGTGTCCTGCGTTGTTAAGGTCTTGGGTTGGAATCTCGTTCAGAAATTTTCATTAAGAAAAATAAGAATTGTCCTGGCTAATTGCCTCAGTAGCAAAGTCCATAAAAGTAATTTACTGAGATGATTCGTAAGTAGGGTGACCAACTTTTTGAAGAACCAATCCGGGACAAAAAAGAAGGAGTGAAATTTAGTTTATTTAACATTATTTTACATATTAATGAAATTTCATATTATAAATGAATGAAATACGTTTCATTGGCTTTTCCAGTAGTATTTGCCGAACTACTTGCCGATTTTAATAAATCATTTTTTTATTTACTAAAGTTGTCAAATTCAATGCAATTCATTTTAAAATTAACTTTTACTTGCAGTTCGGCCCTTATTAAATTAGTATTGCAACGGTTTCTGGTGTCAGTCCAATGAGAAAACATCAAACTGAAGATCCTCTCAACAAATGCGTTTGAGCATGAGATACTGCCAATTTTACCAACTAGTAGCAAAAGCTTCTTATAACTGTAGGAATTAGCTACCAACTCTTCAAAAATATTCGTCCATATTTTGTCTACAGGCTTATTTTTGTAAGACAGCTGTTTTTCGATAAAGTCCTTTGCATTTATGAATTCATATAGGCTGTCCATCTCTAAAGCGTCTGTAATTTTCAAACTTTTTGTGGCAGATTTTATAACATCATATGTTAAATTTGTTGTTTTTAAAGACAATAGCCTTATTGCATGTAAGTAATTTGAATTGGAAAAATCAAAATTTGATTCTAAACAGTTAAGAGTTTTGGTAAAATATTAATAAAATCTTGTGCAATTTTTAAGATTTTACTTGCAGCATTGTGTTGAGTTCTGTAGCAGTTTTTTTCTCCAAAAATGAAGTCCCGGGAATCTCGGGCACCTGCTTCCCGGGACGCGGGACTTTCAGTGTTCAAACCGGGACTGTCCCGGGAAAACCGGGACTATTGGTCACCCTATTCATAAGTAACAGAATCCATGCTATAAAAATTCATAATTTCATATCGCGTTTAGGTAAATTTAGTTTCGGGGTACCGCAGGGCTCACTTATAGGACCTTTACATTATAAGATCACTAGATTTCGACACGATCATCAAAACTTACCAGTCTTTAGCGTTAGTTTGGTTAAAACCATGCCGGTGCACAATGTGTTTAAGATTAGTTCTACTAGTACCACTATAACATTGAACAAACTCGCAAATAAAGCAACCATTTCCCTTGACAAAATTCTGCGCCGCTGAATTAAAATTTATTTCATATTCCAGATTGAAATGTCATTTTAAGAGCTTCTTTAAATTAATAATCTTGGAAAAGAACATTTCCGCAATATCCGCCATATAAAAATAATTAATGAAATATTTGTTTCAAAATAAATTAAAACTTAACTTGAAGAAACCATTTGATATATCAAAATAAATGAGCTAGCAAATATAACTTGAATTTTACCGCTGTCAGTGTTAAATGATGTAATGAGTTATTAATTCTACAATGTTGAATCTGGAAATAACCGCTTCAGCGTCTAACCATTTCGCGTGTAAAAGCAGAAAACGCTCATTATTTTGAAATTGGTTGTAAAAGGGGATATTTGAGATATGCGTTACCACTAAAGACAGAGTTTTGTTGGATATACTTGTAAAATTATTGGTATTATTAAAATTTAATTATCGAAAGAAAGTTTGTTTGTTTTAATTAAGTAAATTTATAGAAAATAATAAAAGTACTTCTAAAATACATCAGGGTACCAAATGCCTTTCTATCTTGTGTTGACTACATTTGAATTGTGTATATAACAATTTAACTATCACTATCATTATCACTAAACTTAGGTTAGTTAAAATGCATGCTTTAATTCAAAAACACTTTATTCTTAAGTCACAAAGAATCATAGCAACCAGCTGACGAGTTCAGGAATTTTCAGGATTTCATTTTTTCAATGGTTTCTTGTGTCAGCTTGGCGGTTTGAGAGCGAACATTGTCATGGAGCAATATCACGTCTTTTCTTTAAAATCTGCGACGTTTTCCTCTCATTGCTGGCTTAACTTTGTTAGCATGTCTGAGATAGTAGGCATTGTTTATTGCACGCTGATCTTCCAAATAATCCCAAAATACGGTCAACATAACTGTTTCTACTGATGCTTGCGTTCTGAATTTCTTTCAAACAGGTGAGCTGGTGTGCTTTCATTACATGCTTTGTCTTTTGGATTCTGGTTCAAAATGGTGAATTCAAGTTTCATCACAAGTTACCCATGTCCTTGTTTTGCTGTACTTGAGCTTGTCAATGATAACGTGATAAACTGTGCCAACACTTACTGCAACTTTTATTGCTATATCTTCAACAGTAATACTTCATTCATCACGAATAATGTCGTCAATGCGGTTTTCAAGCGAAGGAGTTGACACTTCAACTGGCCGGCCAGGACGTTGCTCGTCAGTCACTGAGGTTGGACCATTTTTGAACTACCCACTTATAAAAATTTCCGCGATTCATACAACTTTAACCATACTGTAAAATCATTCGAGAAAAGATTTTAGCCAGTTTTTCACCATCAGAAAGCAAAAACCGGATCACTGAACGTGATCTTCAACTAATGTGCAAACTTCAAGTGGACACGCCATCATGAAATGCAATTTTGAGGTTATAAACAAGACAATTTTTAACCCTCATTTGTTCTCAGCTCATCCCAATGATGCCAACCTAAAGTCATGAAAGTACCAAACTCCTCCTACAAACCGTTTTTCTTTTCTACATCAATTTGTGTCTTTAATTATTGCATGTCCCTCGTATATTTATTCAAAACTGGAGAGCTTAACGTTTATTTATTTATAGTTATTTTCATTGGCACATAAAAGTTTTTGTAACATGTCCATTATATACCACTCTACATGGCATAACTGGAATATGCATTTAACTTATTATTAGTTTATTAGATTAAAGCGTAATAAATTCAATATAACGTTACCGCAAAAAACTATTTGATGGATTTATTCGTTTAAACAGTAATGCTATATAAAGATAATGCAGAATTTTATGAACTTTTAAATTCTGTATGCACCATTAAATGTACTATTATCAGAGGCATTTTGTGGATTTGTTTACAAAAAAATCTTTTGTTCAGCTTTTAGTTCAACGTCAATATTTAATAATCTTTGAAGATTTAAGCGATTTACGAATAAAAATATTTTAGTGTTTGCTTCTGAACATCAAAGACATTCGACAGAGAACAATTATTATTCTTACAAATGCTTTTGAATTTAGTGGTAATAAAAAAATCATAAAAATCATTTGTGACCTAAATCCTAAAAACATTTTAAAAATCTCATTTAAAATTATAATTTTTAACACAAACATGTTATATTTATTATGTGACATTTGTAATTAAAAGTCCAATAATTAACAAAATGTATTTGCATAATATGTGTAAATATGTTATACATTAATTAACATTCATATTGTGTTAAATAATTGAAATTAGTTTGGTTTTGATCTGTATCAATAATTGTATCTGTTTATTGATTTTATACGAAGCTTAACAAATATTTCCAAATACCAATAATAGATATTTGTGTATCATGGCCAAAAACTTGACCTTTTTTGTCCGCTTTTGAATTTGATGGCCAAGGCCTTCAATTTTATTAATATATATCAGTGTTTCTCAATGGATGTGTCGCAAAAATTCCCAAGGGTGCCGTGAAATATTAAAAAAAAAAAACTATCGTCGTTTTTATTTTAACATCATTGTTGGAATATACGTATACCGAAATACCATTAATAAGAATAAAGTACACTTTTTATGACAAATTGAAACTGGCATATCCTGAATACAGGGGCGTCTGAGTTCAGGTGCCAACACTATTTGAATAAAGACCAGTTAGACTTCTATTATGACTACGTAGAAGTGTCGCGAAAATTTTCTTCTTTGGAAAATGTGCCACGAGAGTAAAAAGATTGAGAAACACTGATATAGATGATAGATAAGGAGTAAGTATTATTTTATAAAGATACTTTAAAAAGGGGGCAAGCTAAACATTTCATTGGCTCTGAGCCTTTTGTTTTTATTTATTTATTTTTTTTAACTTTTTTTGCCGGAAATGTCAAAATGTTGGACCGTAACACAAAAGTGACCACATATCTAAAGCTATAAATGTATAAGTATACCAATTTTCTAACAAAATTAAAATTTTCTTTTCCTCTAAAATTTTGAAATTTTGATCCAAATTTTTTTGACTCTGATATTGGCCGAAATATAGTTTTTAGCTAATTTTAGGGTGAGGATTATGAAAATGATATTTAAAAAATTCATGCTCTCTATTTGGGTCAATTTTTTGCCTATAATTCCAAAACTTTTGCCCAAACCTCAAAATGGACCAAATTTTATTGATGTAATACATGTTTGTACTAATTTTTAATAAAATTGGAGACAAACATTTTTTGCTTAAAAATCGCGATTTTTTCTACCCCTTAGGATTTTTTCGATTTTTTACCATTTTCAAGGGTTTTGGGTTACTGCCCGTACAAAACTTAATAATTAGTTTATTGAGGTACAATTTTTTTCTAAACTAAACGATGTAGGAGAATTTTAAAATCTCAAACCTAAGATTTCTATCCCTAACCATTATTTAGTTAGGATTTATCAAAATTTTCAAAAAAAATTAAAAAAGAATGAAAAATTTTCAAAAAATTTGTTTGTTTCATAATATGGTAACACAATTAGGACCTCAAGATTTCAAAAATTTTAACCGCATGTCTTTAACACATTTCGTTTTTGAAATACGTCCTTGCGAATATGAACATTTCTATAAATCACGCAACATTAAAATTTGTCATAATTTTAAAATCCGCAAAAGTAATTAAATTTTTTAAAGACTAAATAAACTGCGAGGAATCCAAAAATTCTAACCGCAGGTCGCTATCTCAAATCATTTTTGAGTTGTAATACGATTAAAGCCCCAATTTTTTTCTATACTAAATGAACTACGAAGAAGCCAAAAATTTTAACCGGAGGTCGCTATCTCCACCCGTTTTTGAGTTGTGCTTTGTTTTAATTCACAATTTTCACAAATATTGATAATTATGCTGAAATATATCATTTACTTTACAGCAAAAATGAATATGATTTTATAAATTTTATTTATTTATTTTACGTCGGCCTATTTCTGCAACGAGGCTAATCTCCGATGCCAGGGGGCAAGCATTTACACCTGGATGAGAGGTGAATGATTGTGAAAATGGGATCAATGTAAACATATTATTCTTGCTCGAATAATATTACCAACGGGGAATCGAACCAGCAACCTCGTAATTCAGAACTGCACGATTTAACGAGCTGGGCCACTCCATTGACAATTTTTATGTTGTAATTGAAACTGAAATATCTGAATTATTATTTACGGTACAGCAAAATATACGTGACAAAAATCATAGGAAGTAGGTTACTCCAGCTAGTTGGTTATGTAGTTGCTTTTAAAATCCAGTACTAAAACTAGTTTAAATTTACTCTGCCAACGATTCCAATATTCCATGACCTTGAATTTTTGTGCATAATATGCAAATTCCAACCAAATTCTCGTGAATTTTAATAGTAATAGAAGTGTCGCCACAAGATGTCTCTGAGGTAACATTCAAGAGACTCGAAGCTTGCTTCAATATTCATATAAAATCATTTACGTTAACTGAACTACTTGACACCAGTTCAAAATTGGGAAATGCATTTTCATAATAGAGAACTTTAACTCAGGTATGAGAATTGAAGTTGGGTTCAAATTATGTTACACTGAATATTAAACTGCTAAATAATATACAAAATTTGATTCGGCGACCGAAAATGATAAATCTTATACACTAGAACAACGTTTATCAACCGGGGGGCCGCGAAGTCATATAAAATTGAAGCATGAAATTATAATAGAAAAACGCTCAATTTTGCAACATATATTCATAAATATATGACATTTATATTCATTAAAATATACCTTTTAAACTTAAATAAAATAAATTATACTTATTTTGACAACTAATTTTAACTAATTAAAATGGTTCGCGTTGGAGGTACTTCAAGTACTTTCAAGTAGGTACGACTTAAATTTGTAATATTTGTTGTTATGCTCCGAGCTACTGTTAGCTAAAGAGTAAGGATGCGAAAGTGTTCAAAATGCAAAGCAACTTGGAACAATGGAACACAAATAAAAATGCTTGCAAGCCATTATAGGTAATCGTAACAGATATTAAAAACATGTTTATGTAAAAGTTGTTTTTTTTTTTCAAAAGTTTTATTTAATAATACCCAACACTCCATACGTTCCTATATATAAAATCGAAGTTGTCCTTGATATCCTGTACTTCCGGTTTATTCCGAATATTTAAATTCTACCAGCCAATTATTTGGGTAAACTCTGGTCACCAAATTTTTTTCCCAACTTGCTCACACATCGTCTTTTCGAGAAAAATCGTGTTTCCTCTATCTTGATACACCTTGAGATCCCTCCCTCGCACCCTCTCTCTCTCTCTCTCTCTCTCTATAATTATATATATATATATATCTCGGCGGTTGGGAAACACTGTTACAGGTAGCTATCTGACAGATAAGGTTATATGATACTTGCTGTGCTGAATAAATGTCATCCCGTCTTTCAATACAAATGTATCTATCGGATAGTTATCTAACGGATAATGAGACTGATGTATTGAATTCACTGCTTGGTAATGAAATTTATTCAGAAGATAAAGTTCCAGATAACATTATCTGTCGGATAGTTACCTAAAGGTTTAACTGAAGGTGGAAAGACCGGGCCTTAAGGTCATAATGCCCGGGGGGTACCTTAGCCCTTAGCCCTCCAAATGAACCCGTAAATAAAAAAATTAACCTGTATAAAATTCTCGAGAGATAACTTCATTATACTTCCAATAGTAATTTTCATCCCTTTCTGAGATCTAAGAATTATCATTGATGGCCCAAAAGTCATCCTATTATCACCTCTGTCCTCCCATTTTACCATATAGGCCGTGTCTCCAACGCTATAGCTCTGAAATTTTAATAAATCCTCAATCAAAATGTATAACTATTTTTATAAAGATAAAAAGTAACAAAATATAAACTATTTTAGATCATGTAGTACCAAGTAACTTCCAAATTTAACGTTATGCCTCATCTTCAATAATAAAAAAATAGTGTATTGGGCCCGGTAGTTCAATTTTAACCACCTGTATACTATTGATAAAATATTAATATATGTGTTTATTCTCATAAAGAATTATTTTAAGCAATTCTGTTCCTTATTTATTAATTGTTAATGACTATATTCCTTAATGAGCTTTATCAGGATTAACCATCTTGATATGTAGTGATACGTGATTTTTGCAAGTGGCGTCTTCATATTTTTCTGACGTTTTTAGTTATTTTTAAGTGATAAAAGTGCAGAAAATACTTGGAATAATGTGTTATAGTGTGGACTTTAGTGTTTGGACTCCATGCGGACCAAAATTGGTACGACTGGAAAGGTATTTGTAGAAATTTTTGTTAATTTTATAATGTAAGTCATTGTTATGTAGAATGTGCTTCTATGGACAATATAGAAAAACATACATGCATACACTATCGGCTATAACTAGAGAAACAAAATTATTTTTTAAATCATTTTCATAAATCCCGATAATTGACTAAACTTTTAAATATATTTGTTGTACTGGTACAATAAATAAAATAATTAACTTTCTGCTGCAGCATATTTCTTTTGTAAGACTTAATAATAAAACAATTTTTTGTGGTTAAATTTTTTCCTTTGCCCTAACTCCCGTTCTTGTCCCGGTTTAGAGTTTCATAATTATGGTAAGCCTATATATATATAGGGGGGCCGCAGACAATATTTAAGTTATTTTGGGGGGTCCCATGCCAGAAAAGGTTGAGAAACCCTGCACTAGAACACATCTTGTGTGATACTCGGTTCCACGATTTTTTGAATTCATCTATAATGAATACCTAGGTCATATTGTCCATACTTTCGAAAGGTATGTCGTTATTGGAAATCGATGATAACATTTATTCCTAAATAAAGCCATCTAAAAATCCTATTTGTAAACTTATTCTATATCCAAGTTTCACTAGTTCTGTTAGATTACTTCTAGTATGAATAATTCAAAAATTCTAAATCTTGTAAACATTCAAATCACTTCTTAAATCCAGGAAATCTAACATCTAGACATGGCAATTCACATAATGTAATTCTAGTTAAGTTGATAAACATTGTTGTTAAAAATACGAGAGACGATTTGCATCCTGACAGAATGAGAAATTGCGGCAAGAAACTTGATTCTACAATTTGCTACGTGATGTCAGACGTATGAAAGTTTTTGTTTTAAAATTAAATTGTCAAAACTTAGTTCAAAACTTTAAATTCATTTCATTAAATGAGTTACATGAATGGAATTTGGAAAAGAATTTAATTTTTTACATTGTTTTTTATTATAAATTTCTAGGTTTCCTTTAAAATTGTCCATATGTCCAGTTGGCGAATCAGTTACAAACATTTGTCAACAAAGGCTTCGGAATAGAGTTGATATACATCAGTGACACACTATAGTCAATAAAGATCTGTGGCAGCTCACAGAGCAAATATAAATAAAGCAGGATATTAAAAACCGCAAATGTTAGTGGATTGGTCATACATTTAGACGTGAACCAGACGTGCAAGGAGAGCTTTGGATTGGAATTAGGATTGACAACTATGATTTTTTGAAAATAAGGACACATATACCAATTGTGGCGCATACACGATTCATTGTTTGGGGGACAGGGGCGCTTAAAATACTTATCTGTAAGACTGATCAAGGAGTGCTGTGGACTCGCTGGTCCATTGCGAAAAAATTGACCCGCGACCCAAATGAATTTGACACTCCTGCTGCATAATATTGATGTAAATATCAAAAACAACAAAAAATATATTAGTTTCATTCTATACTGATAAAATAAATGTTATTATTAATCTTTTATTTCATATTCCTAAAAAAATTAACATATATACAGGTTGCGGTAGAAATAATTCCCACATTTCGAAAAATCACTGTGGAGTCCGATAAGCAGTTAGAGGGGTGCGGTACGTTTCGTTAGGTAGGGTACATAATATAGTTGTGAGTCGTCACCCTGCCGTGGTCGTGTGAGCATCGAGGCTTTGTAGTGGAGACTTTTTTCAAAAATTGCGAATCTGTAACTGCGACACGAGGGCGTTTCGCACGCGGTTCGGTTTACGTGTTAATGATTGAGTGTCCCAAAAATGTGAGAACACCCGAAAACATCGCTGCAGTGAGGGCTTCGATTGAGTTGTCTCCAGCGCGTTCAGCGCGGAAACATTACTTAGCTCTTCGGTTTTTGGAAAGAACTGTGACGCGAATTTTGCATACAGACCTTCATTTACACCCATACAAGATTATGAGTGATCTCCTTACGCGAGGCAGTTCCGTGGCCATCGCGCTCGCCTGATTTAAGTCCCTGTGACTTTTTTCTGTGGGGGTACCTCAAGGCCAAGGTTTTCAAATATCGTTCTTGGTCCTGGGACCAAATAAAAAAGGCCAATCAAGAAGAAATTGAAGGAAATTTGCCCGACATGCTAGGGAGAGTGATGGAAAACTTTCATAAACGGCTCCAATTGTCTATCAGCTTCCAAGGCCACCATTTGGACGATATAATTTTTAAAACTTAAAGTAAAAAAAAACTTTTATATAACAAAAAGTTTTTGGTGATACCTCGTACCATTTTTTTTTTTTTCTATTCCCTTTGAAATGTGGGAGTTATTTCTGCCTCTATATATATATATATATATATATATATATATATATATATATATATATATATATATATATATATATATATATTCCTGTATCTATATTTCGATAAATACATATTTGTTTATATTTTTTACGCAGTATTTTTTTTTTTTTTTGAATTCTCAGTATTTTTCGTACGTGCGGTTAAAGAGATGTATACGCATGTCAAATTTCAATTCTCTAGATCAGGGGTTCCCAATATTTTTCATGCATCGATCTTTTTCAAGAAATTATCCAATTCCATCGACAACCTTGGCAATTGAAGCTACTACTATTCCTCTACACTGACGTCATTATGTACAAAATGCATTATTAAATAAATGTTTTTTTAGGCCTTGAGGTGTAAATAACATGTAATGAATGTTTTACAATATTTTTTATTTCATCTCTTTGTACTTCCCCCAGTATCCCTTTCTTTCTTTCTATTCTCATTCGCCTCCCTCGCCGATCTCCTTCCTTCTTGCATCCAGTTCTCTAGCCTATCTTACTGTCGTGCCTTCCTCACTCATCAATTCCTTTATCTCCTCCTCCCAAACTGCCATCTCTCTGCATATTTTCGCTAAATGCTCCAAGGTTTCCTCTTCTTCCTTGCACATTCCACAAGACTTGTCCTCTGACTTTTCCCAATACCTGTTTTTCCTCTCTGCATTGCCGCATCTTAACATCGATATCCTCCTGACTCTACCCCCTGATCTTCTTCTTTTCCCCATGAAGTATCTCGATATTACGATCACTCTTATCTCTTTATATTTTTCACACCCCACAATTTGTCTATTCTGTTCTTTTCTGCTCTGGTACCTCCTTATCCTCCCTTTAAATAAATGTTGGTTTAAAGCAAATTTCAGGTGCGCCGAAAGAACATTTTTAAAACCATGAAAGAAGGGAGCATTCTTGACCATATTCGGAACGAAGATATATCAAGAGTATATTGAATAGTATTTCTGTAACAAGGTTGGAATGAGAAAATTCGATGCGAGTGGAACATTCAAAGCGCGAACCACAGGCGAGAGTGAGGAACCACGAACATCGAATTTTCTCTTCCAACCGAGTCACAGACCCTACTTTCGCCACGACCACCAGAAAGAAAAAACCAAAATTAACAAATAATTAATATTACATAACAAATTAATCAATTAATTAAACTTATTTTTTTATTTATTATTTGTTTAATTTTAATTTAATTTGCCGCACATCGGCCACTATTTTAGTACGTTTTAGGAAGTTATGTTGCATTTATTTAATGTAATCATTGCATATATTTTAATAATAGGTGTTTTTTTTAGAGGTATAGAACTTTAAATTGCAATAAAACAACGATGGATTATTCGATTGACATGAATTTTTTTTTATTCGAAAGATAATCTTGTGGCATTACATTTTAAATATGATTTCTGGCATATGACCGCCACGACTGGCTCGGATGTAGTCCAATCTGGACGTCCAATTTTCGATGACTTTTTCCAACATTTGTGGCCGTATATCGGCAATAACACGGCGAATGTTGTCTTCCAAATGGTCAAGCGTTTGTGGCTTATCCGCATAGACCAATGACTTTACATAGCCCCACAGAAAGTAGTCCAGCGGTGTTAAATCACAAGATCTTGGAGGCCAATTCACAGGTCCAAAACGTGAAATTAGGCGGTCACCAAACGTGTCTTTCAATAAATCGATTGTGGCACGAGCTGTGTGACATGTTGCGCCGTCTTGTTGGTATGATTTAATGTAATGCCACAAGATTATCTTTCGAATAAAAAAAAATTCATGTCAATCGAATAATCCATCGTTGTTTTATTGCAATTTAAAGTTCTATATCTCTAAAAAAAACACCCGTTATAATCCTATAAAAACAAATGACAACAAACATAGAATAGTTATTCCGTAACAAGTGATGGAATGAAATGCACGCAAAATGCATCAGAAGATAAGTGCTTTAGAATAACATTCCAACTCTTGTGTTAGAATATTGCCTTTCTGTAGTCAAAATTGGTTTTATAATTGGTAAATTCTATAGTGGTCGTGGAGAAAATCTATTCCGTGCTGGATAAAATAAAAATACGTATAGTAAACTGGTCGTCGCATCTTGAAAAAATACCCCCTTCCCGATCAAGCGCTGCTGTACAAATCAAGAAAAGTGCTAAACCGAGGAAGACCAAGGAACAGATGGAAGTCTGCTGCACAGCCAGATCCACGAACGATGATTAACAAAATTATTCGGTTAAGTTATGCATCAAGCGCTTCATCTGTCCAAGTATATCGTTTGATCGCCTTAGTTGGTCACTCAATCTTTTATAAGATCTTTCTGGACGAACAGATGTTCAATCTTTTCAAATCATTTTATCTTTCAATCTTTTTATCATTTTGTTTTCTTTCATTCTCATCACGTGTCCTATAAAAACGGACAAAAACAAAATTGACGTTGCTGAAAAAATGTTGCTTCAAATATAATCACTAAAATATAATATTCCTGACATCCCAAGTACATGGTTATGATGTTTATCGAGCCATGCATACAAATAAGCAACGATATAACGTAGAGTGCGGACGTGTTGAAATACCTGCGATAATATTGCTAAGTTGGCAAATATGCAATTATTATAATAGCATTATACATGTACAACAATATTTAAGATGTCGATGGCGACATGTGTAAAATGTAAAGCAGATGTGAAGAGAACTGATAAGTTGGTGATTTGTTCTGGGATATGTGAACGCACATTTCATTCTAAGTGCGCGAGTCTTCCAGATAATGAATGGAAGTTCATAACGACGAATGCGTGCATTGGCTGGTTCTGTGGAGATTGCATCGAGCGTAAGGGACGGTCCATGAAAAATCTGTTGGAAGCAATTCACGACAAGATATGTCAACAGGAAGAAGCTCTTAAAGTTGTGGATAGAAAAGTACAGAGGACAGAGGAGAATTTGGACAGGAAAACTGAAGTGACGGAAAAACTCATCGCAAAAATATCTGAAGATGTTCAAGCAAACAACGAGATACGAAGTGAAGCTGTGTCATATGCTGACAAACTAAAATCTAAAGTTAAATCAGATCCTCTCCTAGTAATCAAACCGAAAAAATCCGACCAGAGAAGTGATATTACCAAAGAAGCCATTAAGAAAAACATTGACCCTCTATCAGCCTCAGTTCTAGGTGTAAGAAATATCAGCAAGGGTGGGATAGCAATTGAATGTAAGAACCAACAAGCAATAGACAACTTGAGAGAATCTGTTACCGAAAAGTTAGGCACAGACTATGTAGCAACCGTGCCAAAGAAGAAAGCTCCAAGGGTTAAAATATTCGGCCTATCTGAGAAACTAGAACCTGAAGACATAGAATACAAAATATTAGCTCAAAATGATTGTTTGAACAATAAAGCTACGGTAAAGGTTGTTCATATCGCTAAAGACAACCGAAACGATCATAAATTTATGGCGTACTTGGAAGTCGATGGTGAATCTTACTTCAGGCTGACCGAAGAGGGAAGAGTGAATATCGGCTGGGATAGATGCAGAGTATACGGCGCAATAAATATTGAAAGATGTTTTAAATGTAACAAGTATGGACACAAAGCCCAGGTTTGCAGAAGCGATACATCATGCCCGAAGTGTACTGGCAATCATGAATTGTCCAACTGTCGTTGTGAAGATGCAGAAATAAAGTGCAGTAACTGCGTATATGTAGTTAACAAATTAAAGATGAGACTTGATGTCAACCACCCCGTCTGGAGCTCCGAGTGTTCAGTTTATAAAAAGAAGTTGGAAACAGAAATGAAAAAAATTGATTTTTAATTGGATTGAATTTGGAAACCCGGACACATCACTCATTGGACCAATTAATATGTGAAGATAAGTCTCATCCGGCCCTACATTTCAAAATTAAGTATAGTATTTCACAAGAAAAACTAACACGTAACAATTACAAATACAACTTCAAAATTGCTGACTTTGAAAAATTATATAGGGCACTTATTACAACTGACTGGAATGCGGAACTAACAAACCACAATACCGAAAATGCTGATGCAGGAGTTGACAACATTTATTGCATAATTTATACAATACTTGATGATTGCGTGCCAAAAACCAGGTCGCTGTCAACATCAAAATAAAAATAAAACACCTAGATTACCTAAAAGAATGTGAGTCCAACATCTCCACAAACCCAAACCAGTTTTCGTCGTACTATCAACACACTTAAACCAAGATCCTCATAGGGGAAGACCTTATTCCTAATATATAATCAAAGCCTGTGCACATGCCCTAGTGAAACCATTGTATTATTTATTCAATATATGTATATTACTATATAATAACATGTAATTATTATCATTAAGTCTGTTAATTTGTTCATTATTCTGTCCAGACATTGCGACAATCTTCAGCTTAGTGATGCTGGACAGAATGATAAAAAAATAGTATATATAAATAAAAATATAAAAGTATAAAAATTAGGTCTAAGAAATTATAATAGGTTTTAAATATATTTTCTTATTTACATTTGTAACATAGGTCTATGTAAAAAATGTAAATAAAGTTATTATTATTATATACCATAATTTATTTTAATGTTTATGGTAGCAATTTATAATATTTAAATTATACACATTATTTATTATGAAAGATTGATGAAAATACTTTAATAAACAAGTCTTATACCTCCTTTGTATTCCTGTGTTAACCTTCTTTTCACTTTCATTTCCTTTCTAGTCATTCCTTATTTATTGCTTTGCTTTCGAGTATTCTTGTTAGATATAAAATTACGCTTTTGTGCCTTACAATTTAATATTTCTAAAGAATAAATTCTGTAGACATTTTTAGTTTGTTGTTACCAGACTTTACCAAATTATACACATTATATTTATGTACAACCTTGAAGCATGGATCTCATGAAAATCACCCACACCTCACAGTTTTTGAAAACAAAATATTACGTTGAATTTTTGGCCCATCCATTTTCAATACGAACGTGAAGTATGCAGGAGAAGGTGTTGCAAGTTGTTGACGTTAAGGTAAAACTATTTAATAATTGTTGAAATACCGCACATTGTAAATTTTCACTATTTTTATTTAATAACTGCTTACTAATTTCGGCTTTCGCCATTTTCAAAGCAATGAATTAATTTATTACATTAAGGGAAAACAGTTGCTGGAAAATAATATGTAGTTATTTTAACACCAACGTAATCTACCAACTGGTGAACACATGTACACATGCTACCATATTTCTCCGTACGTTATTTATGTTATTCTGTAAGTCCAGTCATATTGTATTATGATAGAATAGGTAAACATTTTAAAAGGTTTATACGAGGGACATTCAATAATTAAAGAGACAAATTGATGCAGAAAAAAAAAAAACGGTTTGTAGGTGAAAGTTGTATGAATCGCGGAAATTTTTATAAGTTCAAAAATGGTCGAACCTCAGTGGCTGACGAACAACGTCCTGGCCGGCCAGTTGAAGTGTCAACTGTTTCGCTTGAAACCCGCATTGAAGAAATTATTCGTGATGACTGACATATTACTATTAAACATATAGCAAAAAAAGTTGCAGTAAGTGTTGGCACAGTTCATCACGTTATCATTGACAAGCTCAAGTACAGCAAAACAAGTGCAAGGTGGGTCCCGAAACAATTAACGCAACAACACAAGGAAATAAGACTCAAAGTGTGTACAGACTTGAAAAAAACGCTATGGAAGGGAAGATGGCCCTTTTCTAAACAAGATTTTAACCTGTGATGAAACTTGGGTTCACCATTTTGTCCACTCAAGGAGGCATTACGTGGAAAAAAGTTCAGCGACAACGAGGAAGTCAATGAATTTGTGGCAAACTGTCTCAAAGAACAAGAAAAATATTTCTTGCATCAGGTATAAAAAAACTAGTTCATAGTTGGGACAAGTGTATTAATATTCGTGGGGATTACGCTGAGAAGTACTAAAAGTCTCATTTTGTAAAAATACAGTTTTTTTTTTTTTTTACGTCAATTTGTCTCTTTAATTATTGAATGTCCCTCGCATGTTAAAATAAACACAATTGTGTTTGTTTCAATGTATTTTCCACCACGTGATGAAACTAAAGAATTTTTAGCGAAACGTTGTGCTTCAAAAATAAAAAATCTGTCTAAAACCCCAAATGATTTTTATCTTATCATAGCTTAAAATTTTTAAATTGGATACTTGCTTAAGAATGCAAGGTCCTTTGTCAGAATAGATTCTGCGACAGCTATTTCTTGATTTTGACATGCAAGAGCAAGATTATCGGCATCATCGATGTTTTTTGACAAAGTTGGAAGTAAGTCGTGTATATAGAAATAAAAGAGTAATGGTTCTAAAACGGAACCCTGAGCGGACTCATTCTTAAGTGTGCACGTTGTGCTCGTCAGAACGTTAACAAAAACAGTTAGAAGTCTGCAGCTCAGGGTGTTGTTTACAAACCGAGCAATACTCTGACTGGCGATGACAGTAAGGAGCTTGTGTATCAGCTCTTTTCTCCATACTGTATCGTATGTAGTAGTTAGATCTATAAATGCTACTGATATCTTCATCTTTTCCTGGAAACATGTCTTTATGTGCATATTTACTTTGTGCTTACTTTCAACTGTTGCAAGTTTGCTAAACACGTAGCAAGCGAAATACTACGATCTGTAAGATACTTAACAGTTGTGTTTGTAATAGTATCAATTAAAACACACAGATCGAAGCACAAACGAGCATTTATTACAACGTCTATTTACAATCTTTCACATATATGACATCATATTATAAAGGTGTCTCAAAAGAAATTTTATATTTAGTGGATCGATTAAAAAAAAAGTAAGCCGTATATAGAAAAAATGTTTATTAATTATTAAAATACACTTTTTGGGGATTTATTTCTTAAAAATAATATCGTCTAAATATAGACCCTTGCGTTATCGGCAGTCATTTAATCGAACAGTAAAATTACTTATGACGTCTCGGCAGGTGGACTCAGGGATGGCTGCCATTTCGTGACGGATATTTTCTTTCAAATGCGCCAGTGAAGTCGGTTTATTGGCGTAAACTTTAGATTTAAGATAACCCCATAGAAAAAAGTATATAGGGGTTAAATCTGGACTGCGTGGAGGCCAATTTATGTCACCTCTCCGGGAGATCAATTTGCCTGAGAAAATTTCACGAACACGTGGCAGAGACATATTGGACGTGTGTGAAGTTGCTCCGTCCTGTTGGAACCATGTTCTTTGGTTCTTTGGCCAGGAAAGTTTTGCAGTTCAGGTATTAAGAAGTTGTCTAACATCTCCACATAACGCTCTGAATTAACTGTAACTGCACGCCCCCTTTCGTCTTCAAAAAAGTAAGGGCCGATAATTCCTCGCGCCGACATCGCAGCCCATACGGTCACTTTAGGCGAATGTAGGGGTTTCTGATGTTTGCGTTTCGGATTCGTTGCACTCCAGTAGCGGCAGTTCTGCTTATTTACGTGGCCATTAAGATGAAAATAAGCTTCATCCGAAAACAAAATGTTGGTAAACGTTGAAAATCGCTCAATCACCTGATTTACGAAATTAAGCCTCTGACTAGCATCTTGGGGCTTTAATTCTTGCACCAATTGAATTTTGTAGGGGTGCAGCTTTAGGTCTTTGTGCATAATGCGATGTAATGATGATCTATGCACATTTAAAGCACTTGCGCGCTTCCGAATTGAAAGGTTCGGGTCGTCACGAACAGACTGATTAAGATTCTCCACGTTTTCTACCGTTCTTGATGACCTAGGTCGCCCGGATTTTGATTTATCCAGCGTTGTACCAGTCTCTTCAAACTTTTTAACCCAATGTCGAATGAGAGGAATGCTTGGCACATCATTTAAGTGGCAAAAACCTCGAATACTGCAGAATTTTCTACGCGCTACAGTCGCCGAAGCACCGTTTTTGTAAAACTCTCGCACGCATAACGCGCGGTCTGCTCCCGAGAAACGCTTCATAGCGACTCAATTCACAAGAGCCAGGCTACCGATTGACATAATCCCCGCGCCCCTCGGATACGTTGCGTTCACGCAGTAAGCTAAATAAATATAAAATTTCTTTTGAGACACCTTGTAATTGCTATCTTTACATATTACAAGGTACGACCAATCACTAGTCCATATCCTGCTGCGTCCTCACGGCATCTTCAAAATTTAACTGCAAAATACAACAACTTGCTATTCTAACATTGCCCAGGTAGAATTTTAGCAATTGTAGCTGTAATAATAATTTTCCGGAACTGCATAACAAATAAAAATATTTAAACTATTCATTTAAGAATAGTTAACTAAAATTTTAGTTCTTAACTTTATTTCCACCCTACATTTGACTCATATAGGCTTTATCTCTGCTGTGTCGATCACGGAAAGGACATCCTCTACAGTTTAAAATTGTTGCAAAACACTTATCCTCCTTCGACGTAGATCGATATGTTGTTATAAAACTATTAGCACATGATTTAAATCCAGGATAAAAATAATAAATCCTTAAGCAAATTCTAATACTTTAATCTGAGTAATATATCTTGATGGTCTTTCGGGATTTAGCTTGTAATTCTTATTTGCCAATATATCAATACAATATATTGCTTGATAGTATATCATTCTTTCGGTTGATCCAATGAAATTGGAATCATAATAAAGTTAACTATGGCTGGATCAATACATTTTTTATAAAGAAATTGAAGCGACTTCTTTCAAACAAAAGTTGTAACTACATGGCAGACCATAAGCTCCACAGGGAACAAAACAATCAGTACTTTTTCAAAATTAACCTTTTCAATTTTTTATTTGAGAGGTAGAAGATCACATCTTTTATATGGTTATACTGAACATAAGTTTTTTGCTTTAACAGAGTGTCAGGTTCACAATTCAATAAATAGTACATGCCAGTGACGCAGCCAAAGGTGGGGGCGGGCGACGGGCCTGGGCCCCTCCCAGGACCACAGATTACACGGCGCTGCTCGGAGAGTTGAAGATAAAATGTGTTAACCACAACCAGTGGCGCAGCCAAGGGGGGCCGACGGGCCTAGGCCCCTACCAGGACCAGAAGATTACACGGCGCTACTCGGAGAGTTGAGGATAAAATTTGTTAACCACAACAGTAGTTAATTTTTCAATTACTTCATTGTAAACAATATTTGCATTTTTTTTTTTTTTTCGTTTAAATAAACATTTTTTTAAGATTGCCTACTCTTGATATAGTGACATAATTATTTTTCAAGTGAAAATACATCACTTTCCAAATATGCTCCAACGAATTATATGAAGGGGAGCGTTGATCCTTTTTCCCCCTGACATATCGACTAAAATATTCGCCCAGTCAAATGATAAAATTGTTTTAAACAACTAATTACTCGATTCAGATATGATAAAGTTGAAATTTGAGTTCGGTATAATTTTCAGAATGTAATTTTAAAATAACACCTCAAACGTGAAATAGAGTAGAAATAGTAGAAATATAATAAAGAGAGTAGTTTTGGAGACAATCGCGATCTTAAAATTGGTATTTGGTTTTATTTTGTAGATAAATGTGAATATCAATATCTTCTTATGTATTAAAAAAAAAAAAATGTTTTACACACAAAAAGGACTGATATAAGTTGTACTGAACAACAGTGGCGTATTCAGGGGGGGGGGCACAAGCCCCCTCTGAAGGTCCAATGTAATAAAAATTTAACAAATTTATCAAAATCGTACAGCAAAATAACTTATGTATTTTACAATAATAATAAGCTATATTTTATTATGATTAGTGTTGAAATTAACAGAAAATGCATGTTTTCGTAGGTTTAATCAAGAAATCCTTATTCCGTCACATGAGTTTGTTCGTTGGGTACAAATTGTGGCTAAGCGGCTGATTTAGAGAACTGAACATAAGTAAGAGAAATATTGAGACTTCAAAAATATATCCCGCGAAAAATATAAATAAATATGTGTTCATCGAAGAAAAAATCAAGTGAAAGTTTTTGATACACGGATTAACAATAAAAAATTTTATCAACAAATAATGGAATTATTATTTGATATAAACATCAATATCCAACAGCAGGGGTGTCGAACTGATTTGGGTCGCAGTCTATTTTACATACATAATGATAAGCAGTGACGGAACTCTAAATATCCCGAAGGGTTTCTTGACATTTTTTTATAAACAGAAAAGGGGAAGAGAGTATATTTTACATTTTGAAATATGTTTTTCCCCTAAATAATCTCAAATGATTTTGATTACCGCTTCAGGGGCCATAAAAAAATTAGGTTGAGGGCCGTATGTGGCCCGCGTGACCTCGAAATTTGATTCGGCCCTCCCCAAGACAAAATCCTGGCTTCGCCCCTGGTACATGTTAAAAACAACATATCAAATCACCTTCATGAATTTCTTCAACTTGAAATCAAAAGTCATAGATTGATATTAAATGATAAAATATAAATTTGTCATTTGTTATTAAGAAAGATTTATGTTTCTATAGGTTTAATAATTCATGTTCGATGTAAAAATTTATAATATAGATTTCTGAGAATCCATATATTCAGATATAATTCATAATCGATATACCGACTCGTGTAAAAACGTAAATTTAGAAATATTTAATATAATACACGTTGGTTCATTTAATAAATTACTAAATATACTCGCATGGCAATATTTTATTCACATGACTTAGACTAACCCTCATTATAGATATGGATGTAAATTATTCATCCAGTAATGGTGCTTTAAATAGCTATTTATTCAATGATGATATTAAAAACTTCATTACATACAAATAAAGCACTAGTATAGATCTACAGAAAAAAATTATGTGACGTGTGAATTTTCACACATTTTAGGGTTTTGTAGGTAAGTGTAAGAAGCCAACAGAATGATGGATGTCTAGGACAGTAATTTTTCTATAATCACATCAAAATCAACAACAATAATAATAAGTTTTTTAATAACCATTTTTATTCGTTATCTGAGTACTAGAAGCTTTCATTTAATTTTTTTAAACAATATTTAAATAATATGCGATAATGTCGTCACAATAAAATTGAAAGTAAATAATACCAGCGATTTTTCTACATATATTGATAAATGGATTCAATTTTTTCAATATCAGAAACGTATTTCTTACTATAAATAATGTGTGTGTGTTTTTTTTTTCACGTTTATGGCATTTGATACTGAGGTAATTAGTCAGGACAATTTTTCTGAATAAAAATTCTATACCTGAACGGTATTCGAACCCACGATCTTAGCAACGCTGATTTATAAGTTTTTCACTACTACAAATGATTTATTCCTCTTTGATACCTTAGAAACAAAAAACTAAAATAATTCAGATAATAGGTTGAATCACGTATAATAAATAGTAGTCGGATCCTATACACATGAACTCTGTTGAACAGCTGTTATTTTTTTTTTTTAATTATATTTTTAATTTCAAGACTCCTTAGCCATAAATACAAATATATATATATATATATATATATATATATATATATATATATATATATATATATATATATATATATATATATTACTTTACTACACATAATATAGCCATGAACAAAAAAAAATGATGTCTAAATAAAACTGCTATATTTTCCAAAATCGCAGTCTGATCAAAAATTTCTTTCGTTACTTTTTGATTCAGATCAATGTGCATTACTTAGAATTTTTTCAGATTTTTAGTTTATTTAACTCAACGGGTTTTAAGTATGCGATAGAGTGTATTTTTTTTTTTTTTTTGGAAAAAATCGTGTAAAAATTAAAAAAAATAAGAAAATAGTTCCCATCAATGTATAATAAGTACTTATATTTTTTCAGATTTTTATATCAACATGGGAACAAAAGTTTTTTTGACATATTTTTGTCGAAAATCTCATAAAAAAAATTATTTTCCAAAAATAAAACTTTGTTTATCCAAGCATTAAGAGACTTGATCAAAAATTACTATTGAACTATTCCGGTTCCCATCAATATACATACATTTTTTTTCAGATCTGGGAATTTGGGTGGAGAACAAAAGTTTTTTGACATATATTTGGCGAAAATCCAATAAAAAAACAAATTGACTTTTAAAAAATAAATATGTTTATCCACGCAGAGGTTTCATTTCATATCCGCTCAAGCTTTTATAAAGATATTTATTTTTTCATTAATACATATTTGTTTTATTTTTCCCACGATTTGTTTTTTTTTATGCTATAATAGTTTTCCTTTGTGTGGGTCAAAATACATTCAGCCGTTTGGCTATTATTTCTACAGTAGAGACAGACAGACATATGCGTTTCGTTATAAGGGTTTTTTGTTCATACCTAAAAAAACCCTTAAAATTAAACAGCTCTTTATTTTATTAAAATATAATTTTACAAAGCAAAATTCAAAAAGAGAATACCGCAGTCTTTTATTTGCATACGAGTATGTATTTTAACATGCACAAAGGCCTATGCATTATTAATCGGGTACAAAACTCTTCTTTTAAACATTAAACAGCATTACAGGAATATTTTGAAAGTGAGAAAGTAATGTATTATTCAATATTTCAATAGCAGTTAAGTACACACTTTTATACGTTAGCAAGTGTTTTAGCAAAAAAGCTTTTCGAAGTACATATTTAAGAAGGTTATATCTTGTGACCCGAGACCTAGCTTTTCTGATTTTTCTGAACTGGAACAAATTTGCCAACATAATATTATTGCAATTGTGAATAACTAACAAATAAAATTTATCGCCTTTATAGACTTAGAAAAGGCATTTGATAATGTCAACTGGAACATTATGTTCAAAATCCTCAAAAAAGCTGGAATTGATCATAAGGATAGGCATTTGATCTGGAATCTGTATAAAAACGAAACTGGTGTTATTAAGACAGCAGAAGAAGCCGGTATTCGGAAAGGTGTAAGACAGGGCTGCGCTTTATCACCAATTATATTTAACGCCTACAATCAGGAATCCATAAATTTTGTCAGAGCAAAAATAAACGTAGGCATCAAAATACATGGACATAATTTCGTCATGTTGAGTAATAATCAATTTTATCGTAAATAAACAAACTAAAGACTGACATAATTTTGTAATCAACAAATAACTGTTCAACAAACAAGGTATTCTATTGGGAACATTATGTCTAAGAGCACACATTTGTAATCTGTGGATTCTGCTAAGTGCGTTGCTCACTCCCCATAGTAGTATTCCATATTCTAATTTTGCCTGGAAATTGGCGAAATTAAATATTCTTAAAGTGTCATGTCACACAGATATATTCAGGTGACAGAGGACGCTTTTTAGTGATGTTGCCAATTTGTATATATGACAATGCCAGTTCAACTGACTGTTAATTTCAAAACCCAAAAATTTAACCAGATCACCATATTGGATGAACTGATGGGTGCATCGATGTAAACAGAAAACAAGTTGTTGGGTTTTACTAACATTTAAATTAATGAATATGTGGAAACAGTAAGACTGGAGATATCCTAGCACTGTACTTGAAGTAAAATATCACAAGAAGATGATTACACTGAAGAAGACACTACTTAACGATAATGAGAATCTAAGAAGGATAACTAAAGTGTTTTGCTAAAGTAAAGTTTTACTACAATTGTCTCAAGACGTGTATCGAGAACTGATGATTCTAGTATAAATTCATAGTTCAACCCTTTTCCTAAACAGTAATTTAATTATTACATCAGCAAACTGTTACTGTGGTCAAACAATAGGTCTGTCACGTTCGAACCCTATTCGTGCTTTAGGTATTTGAGAAGAATTAGAATTGCTGACTTGAAGGTATTGATTAGAAGGTTTCAGGCAATAAATAAATAATTAGTTCAGCAAACTAACCAAAACGTGTTCATCGTAAAACCCCTAGTTACTGATAGGAAAGTTTATTTTGTTACTATTGGTTGTAAAAACTAATATCAGTAATTAACAATCGAGGACTAGTTTACATATCCCTATTATTACATCTTATTGTCGGGCACAATTGTTGTTGATAACAGTTCAATTTGATCTCTATTGTTTTAATACAATCCTAAGTTAGAATCAAACGTACCAATAGCCAGTAATTTGAAATTCATTGATACATATCGAGTTTCCATACGTGTAGCCGGGAGCAATTGTTAGGTAGATTGCTTTGCAGTCTTGCAATTGCAGGAAAATGTTATGACGATGGTTGTAATATCATTTTCAATGACAGCGTAAGTATAAAGCTTGTATTTCATGTCGTGGACGCTCGACACCGGATATTAAACTCATTCAAAAGTACTTTACAGGTTATTTTTGAAGTGTATTGTGTATATGAAATATTAATATTTCAAATAAAAGTGAAAAATGTTGAACTCATCACCTCTTATGAGGACGTATAGCATGAAAAATTAAATAAAACTATTAAATGATGTTGAACTTATTACATTGGTTGATTTGAATTTAAATTATTCTGGTTGGTTATAACATTAATCTTATAAGATTAATCTATTTGTATTGTTTATAATAAAGAATTTACGAAATCCTCATAACTTCTAACGTAATCGCTCATTAAGCTGCTATTACATATTGTTCGTGGTTACATTAAAACATATAATACGAATTTGCAGTGTGATTTAAAATCTTTATTAAACTACTGAAATATTGGACTTATACATGCATTAATATACAACAAAACAAACAATAAATACCACTTGTCACTAATCTTATACTACAATTAATCCACAGTTAACTGTTCCAGGTATATCACCATTCAGTCCAGACTGGTCCAGGTATTTGATTAACTAAATCAGTCGCTATACTGAATTGCACTTACTCAGTATCTCCACTTGAGTTCAACCACTTGTTTAACTCTACTCTGATATTGGTAGTATGAGCCTGACTTAATGACAACCTTAACTGTCCGGCTAACCTGAATCAACCGCTGAAATAAGACTGACTTGACTAACTGTCGAGTAACTCTTAAAGAGTCGCTGAGCTTCACTGTCTAAATACTACTAGGCCGCAGGTAGCGTTCCTCATAAACGGACTCTAAAACGTTCCATAGATTACTAGAACCTTCGAGCAACTCAATGTTCAAGGTTCGCTGTCGGCTTCAAGGTTACTGTATTCTTTAACAGAACCGTATTCATAACAATATGATATGATGGACGATATGACAAGTAATTTCCAAATGACGCGTCATATATTTAAAATCAATACAAGTAAATTATAGAGCGCCCACTGAAATTGAAAATCAGTTTCATGGTTACATATGTGTAGGTTTGGTTAAAAAAAAAGAAACGTTATAACGTGACTCATGTGTCTGTCTGTTTATATGGTAGAAATTGTAGCCAAACAGCTAAACATAGAAAATTTTAATTTGACATCTTTGTACAACTCTTTGACCTACATATAGGAAAACTATAGAGAGTTCAAGAAAACGCATCGTGAGAAAAATATAAACAAATATGTATTTAATAAAAAAATAAATGTTTACTAAAATTTTTTAGTGAGATGTCAAATAAAACTTCTTAATACTTGGATAAACCAAAAAATATATAGATATATTGAATAATTAATTTTTATAGAGGGGCCTTTTTTCTAAAAAGAGATTTTCGAGAGGGGCCTTATTTTTCAGAGGGGTTGATCTAAAAATCATAAAAATATTCAATAATGTACATTTCTGGAAAGGGAGTAGTTTAGTTTAGTTTATTGAAAAATATCGATTTTTTTATGTCGTTGAAAAATAGTTATTTGTGTAACAAGGCAACGAAATCGAGTTTTTTATAACGAATTGTGGATATTATTTTCCGAGGCGTCAGCCGAGGTAAATAATCACGAGATTGATAAAAGAGAGCTTCAGTGCCAAGGCGCACATTATTATTATTATTTTTTTTTTCTGAAATCATGAAATTTTATAAAATGTTATATTTAATTTTTAGGTTAGATGTATTTTATACATATAATTTACATATAGTTACACAAAAACCATATTATTTACTAATATTTTCATTATCTTTTTAGGTTTTTGTAGGTATGACCAAAAAACCCTTATACCGTCATTTTGTCGTCTGTCTGTCTGTCTGTCTATTTGGTAAAAATTGTAGCCAAACGGCTAAACTTAGAAAGTTGAAATTTGGCATGCTTATACAACTCTTTGACCCGCACATAGGAAAAATACTAAAACATCTAAAAAACATATCCCACTAACAATATAAACAAATATGAGCTCATCAAAAAAAAAAAAGTTTTTAAAATTCTGAGTAAAGTATCAAATGAAAGCCCTTAGTACGTGGATTAACGATCAAAGTTTTATTTTTGCAAAATAAATTATTTTGATGCGATTTTTGCCAAAATTATGCAATAAAAATGTTGTCCAGCACCCTGTAGCCCAGATGGTTTAAACTAAAAATCTGAAAAAATTCTAAGTAATGTACATTTGTGTGAACTGGAATAATACAACAGTAATTTTTGATCAGATTATGTTTTCGGAAAATAGTGCATTTTTTGTGTTTTTTTGCTTGACTACGTAAAATATTTAATAACTTATCTAAGACACTCAATCAGTATGCTTTGATAGTGTATTGGCTAGCATGGCCGCGTTCTTATCTGCAAACTCAATTTCGCTCCGCTCTCCAGGCAATTTTATTTCTTCTGTTCTTTTTTTGCATTTCTATTTTGTTTAAATTATTTTTTCAAAATTCTAGTTATATTTGGGCAACTGGGCATGTTGCATTTAATTTTTAATAGCGATAATTTAATAACCAGTGGAAATTGTTGAAATTGAATACAAAAAATCAGAGGGGCGGAGTTATGACTTAAAACAACCAATGGAAGCCATAGGCGCAATTTTCAAAACCTTAATGAATCTTGCTATATATATAAAAAAAAAATACTGCACATATTTAGAAACCTAAATAATGGTATTAGGCATTCTAATTGAAATTAACAAAAAAAAAAATCTAACATAAAATTTGTTTTGGCATCCCAATCATCATTCACTTACTAAATACCTGCGAAACCCTGAAATGTGTAAAAATTTACACTTCAATCCAATTTTTTAATGTATTCGATAGAAATATTTATGTTCAACCAGGTTTGACATTAATTTGTTTACTTGTTTTAACTTGTAATGTTTAGGTATGCAAACCGGAATACATGAAATCGTACCAAAAAAAAATTACTTCACTGCGGATCTGGGGTCACTTCACTGGCCAATTGATGTTATTTCACTGATGATTTCATAAAAAAAAATATTATTTTTTATAATGCATAATGCATCGTGCATAATATGCAATCATATGCAAGTTTATTCCTTAGATTAATGTTTATCTATCACTTTAGGTACTAGTTAGCTATCTGCCAGGTAGTGAACATTTATCCTCTAGATAAATTTTATTCGCAGGTAAAATAACACTTTTTATATTATCCCCAGAATAAAATTTACTCTAATGCTCTAATCTAGATGGAACAACTGGCCCTTAGTTGATAAGGTTACAAAAAAATTAACTCTGTATTGTTCTTTTCATTTCGTTAAAGTTAAGTGAGAAAAAGAAATAAATTGCTTTCAAGTTAATATTACAAATGACCAATCTAAACTTTCTAAAACCAATTGAAGAAGAACTATTGTCCTCGCAAAATGAACAAATTTACTTTTGGAAAATCCTTGACGTTGCCCTCTTTTAAACTTTTATCTCTTGTCACTTGAAGGAAGCAATAATGTTCATCAGATAAACATGTTTTAGCTGGTGCATTCAGAATTAACCAAGATCTAGATAAAGCAGGGATTTAAGCACAACTTTAAGTTCCACTTAAATCCAGACATTTTAATTTGACGCCGTATATTTTCACTGACTTATCTTTTAATCACAAAGTCTTTGACCTGAACACAACTTTTCAAGAGTTTTATGTAAATTTATAAGTTTGATAACAACTCCCTCATTATCGTAATATGAAAAGTAATGCAAATACTTCAAGTTTGAAATATTCTCGCTAGAGGTCAGGTATTTAAAAAATTAGATATAATGATAAAAGTTGTAGAAAAGAGATTTTTCGTGGCTGAGTGGTAACAAA
This sequence comes from Liopterus haemorrhoidalis, assembly GCA_963971575.1. Taxonomy (NCBI): domain Eukaryota; kingdom Metazoa; phylum Arthropoda; class Insecta; order Coleoptera; family Dytiscidae; genus Liopterus; species Liopterus haemorrhoidalis. Next base: position 42,053,639 of record OZ020612.1, on the reverse strand, counting down.
TTTTCATACGGAATACACACACGCGGATTCAAACACCGTACTCCACTTCGAAACTGTGGAAAACTCCGTAACTACCGTGTTGATGTGATGTTGGTGTTGCTGTTGGCATGTTACGAGTTACGTGTTACGAGTTACCTGGTTCAATTTCGAACCTCGTATCAGTGAAGTTGGATCAAAAATAGTGTTTTTAAAGAAAATATTTATATTAGAAGAGATATTTCTGTCTCTCTCTCTCTCTCTCTCTCTCTCTCTCTCTCATTTTCTTTCATTCTTATTTTTCGATACATTGTCTTATCTTCCTCTCTTCCTCTCTCTCTCTCTCTCTGTCTCTCTCCCCCTCTTTCTATCTCATTTTCGTTCTTTCTTATTTTTCGTTCAATTGCCTTACAGGGAGATTTGGTGGCGTCATGTCTGCACAATAGTTCTCATTTTCGGAGTTTACGCTACTCGATCTTTGACCAAATGTGTAGTTTTTGTAGTATGTGGTTGACTTATAGCTTCATTTGATCAACGTCTATTCACTATCCCTTGCATGATTTACCTTTCCATGCCGTCTTCTCTTCTGGACATATGATAAATTATAATTGAAAATATCGGAAAATATAGTGAAATACTTTTCTTTTTTTTTTATTTGATCAATTTAAGACACATCCACTACAATGGTGATTAGTGTCCCTGTACATTATAGTTACATTAAATAATACATATTAATTTATCTAATAGGTATATACATATATTTTGATATTTTATTCGTTTTATATTTGTGAGGCGAGACCAGTTTCTTCTGTGCACTGTATTATCCGTTCCATTATTTCCATGTTGTGGGAGAGGGCTTCCTTCAATGTTGGTGGTATTTTATTTTTCTGTCGTCCTCTTGAGTATTTTGGGCATGCGATCAGGAGATGTTCAACGGTTAATTGGGTGTTACATACGTTGCATTTGGGGGGATCGGATTTATCCAGTATGTATTTATGGATTGCTAGAGTATGGCCAAAGCGCAATCTGGTAATCGTTATCTGTTGTTTCCTTTTATTGAATGTGTGCCATTTTTTTGTGTCCTCTTTTATTCCTCGTAATTTGTTGTTATTTATTTCTTTCCTTGCTTTGTCCCATTCTTCTAGCACCGTTCTACCTATTTCATTCTTAATGTCACTGTGAGGTACTTTAATGTTTGTTAGATGTAAATTTGTAGCTGTTTTTGCTGCTTTATCAGCTTTTTCATTTCCTTGTATCTCACAATGGGATGGTACCCATAGGATATCTTTTCCTGTGCTGAGGATTTCGTGGATGTTATCTTGAATTTTCTGGATCAGGTTGTTTTTGGTATATATTTGTTTAATGGATTCAACGGCACTTAATGAGTCTGTTATGATTATAAATTTACTATTGTGTTATTCAAGATATTCCTGGTGGCTTGTAGTATACTGTAGGTTGCCGCAGTGAAGACACTTGTTGCTGATGGGAGATGGTATTGGTATTCTTCTTCTTCCACTGCTGGAAATAATTTTTATAAAGTACTATTATAATGATTTAATGACCAATGTTCAAACTTCTCTTGAACAAAACCAAAACAACCTTCCTAAATTTTCACAGTTTTCAAAATACGCAAATTAGTAGCCCATTAATACGAGTTCCAAACTCAAATTCCCTCCAGTAATCCCAACAACACAAATTTCTAGGACTTATAATCCATCAAAATCTTCGTTGATCTCCACATATTGATTATATCAATACTAAGCTATCAGGATCATGTTATATGCTAAAGTGGCTCAGGTACTTTATTTCACCTTCATTATTAAGATCAGTTTATTTTGCGAAATTTCATACAATTATAAATTATGCTATTATTTTCTGGGGAGCATCAAAAGAAGCTCATAAAATTCTCTTGCAGCAAAAAAAAGCTATTCGAATATTAACATTTACTTTATATAAAACTTCCTGTAGAAACTTATTTAAAGATCTTAAAATATTATCAGTTCCCTGACTTTTTATATTACAATGCGTATTATTTGTCAGAAATCATTATAGTAACTTTAACATAAATAGTGATTATCATAATCACAATACAAGGAGTAAATCTAGCTTGAATATTGAGAGGCACCATACTACTTTGTACGAGCAAAGTCCTCGTTTTATAGCTGCAAGATTGTATAATTAGGTTCCTGATAGCATTAAAAGTATAAACAATGTGAAAATATTCAAAAACAAGTTTAAGAAATATCTACTAGAACATACATTCTATTCAATCTCTGAATATCACTGAGACGGGGCTCGTATAATAGAGAGAATCATCGTAGACATTGTCTCCAAAACGTATGAGATGTTACTCGTCTGTTACACTGGGTGTTATCTTGTTCATGGTCAAAACCTTAAGTGTTTTCTATCTGATTCTGATTCGGATGTAGTCTTTTTTTATTCAAAACCTTTTTTAGGTATAAAAAAAATATATTTTGTGCATTAATATAGTGTGTAATATTTGGACTCTTTATTTTAATAGTTTGCTGCCTAGTTTAAATTCTATTATAGTTTTCATAATGTAAAGTTAGCCACAATTTTTTAATTTTTATCTTAGAGATAGTTTTAATTTTGTAGATACAATACAAATTAGTTAAAATTGTAAATTGTTGTTCATTTGCATGTACAAATCGTAGCTGTGCTAAAAGCAAGAATTCAGACTTTTTATTTCCTTAGTTTGGTGTCTAGTTAACGATCTATTTTAGTTTTCGTATTTTTGGAAACAGTTTTTTTAGTTTTTATCTTAGACAAAGTTTCTATTGTGTAGATACAATACAAATTAGTTAATATGGTTAACTGTTGTTCATTTGGGTATACAAATCGTAGCTAAGCTAAGAATCAGCTTGTAGCAGAAGAATTGTCCGGTATCATTCCATATCTAAGTATTTTACTTTATTTGTAATTTATTCAAGTTTATTAAGACTTTTACCGGTTGAAAAGTTTTTTATTATTTTTATTTCAATATAATATGTTTTCTAAAATTTACAACAAAGTATATTTATAGTACTCACTTTAATTAAATGTGTTAATATAAAAGTATTGTTACATTTTTTAGCAACTGCATATCATTTAATATTTTACGTATTTCTTATTATGCATTTTTTCAGTCTCAGATATCTCACGCTCTATCTGAATGAGGGGTGGGGGTATACTGTCCATCAGCGTATTTTTATGTTCGAGTTTTTAATTATAATATTGACGCTTTTACAAAATTAATAGTTAATTCCCAGTAGAATTGCATTAACAACATTCACTCAAAAGAATGGTAAAAAGTTTTATGTGAATTAAAAAAGATAAAAATAATATAATTTAATAAATTAAGATCCTGTAAAATTAATGTTATTTTTGATCAATACTTCAAACGTTTTGAAATTAGTTATATTTGAAGTATTGTGTTGGCAACATGTAACAAATGTCTGTTAAAAGAGATTTTCACGACGATATTAAACCAATTTTTATAATTGGAAAATTATTGGGTACTGCTCCATTTACAGTAAGCGGCGCCACATGGGACAGAAAATTTAAAATAACCAAATTTGATATTATTTTGACAATTATACAATTCATTTGTATAATAATTATTTCATACTGGTCTCTTACTGTATTCCGTAATAAATTTACAAACTATGATACCATATTTCAAAATTCACCAACAAATTTAGAAAAATATATTCATACAGGTGTTTATATTTTACCGGTATTTAATTTTATAATATTGAGTACTAGTATTTTTTGTCAGAGAAAAAAATATTTTTCTGCCTATCAAAAAATGTTGCATGTTGAAAAAACTATTGTGTATCTAAATTTAAAATCTAAATATTGGTCAACCAGATATTTTACAAATATGATTATTATTCAGTGTATTCTAATATTTATTTTGACAGTTGTGATTAGGGATGGGAATTTATTTTTGAATATCGATATATGCGCGATTCGATATATCGTAAGTGTGATATCGATATTCGATATATATCGAAGTAAAAATATCGATAAATCGAAATAATTAACACGTAACATGTAAGATATATAAATTACATTTTTTTTTTGTTTGGCTTGGCGGGAAAATAAGTCGCAATTTGACAGAAAATCACTTTACAGTTGGTACTCACCCAGCTACCAACCAACTTTTCAATATTTTCCTAGTTAACTACTCTTATAATTAAATACAGTATGTTCCAAACGGTTAAGCGGAACTAAATGGGAATTTAGTTCTTTTAGGTTGTCACGAGCTTGGGTTATTTCATTTTTCACGTTGGGATGTCAAAATTTAAAATTCCAACAATGAAACCATGGAAACGAATGACATATGTCAAAATTAAATATTTTTTTTTTATATTTTAATGACAAAAAAATAAATAAATGGGAAATTTGTATTAAGAATGACACAAAAAATCAAAATATAAAGAAAATGACATTTTAAAATGATATTAACCTTAAGCAAAAAATGTTTATTGTAAGTATGATTTACAAAGCTTAAACAAAACGGCCGAAAGGCACGATTTAAACAATGAAAGTAACTAGATTGCAAAATCTAGTTCCGCTTAACCGTTTGGAACAGACTGTATATATATGCTGTTCACTTTTGTAAGGACAAACCAGATCTTTTTGGTTACTTTTATAGTAAATAATTTTTTTTTATATTATCTGTGTCATTTTGTAATACGTAACTAACAGGGAAAGTCAATTTTTTATGTTGTATATTTACAATACATTTACAATATTATCATAGTATTCAATACTAAGTATTGGTTCACACGGATACGTCAAAGTCCGTTTACATCACAAAAGTTACCAAAATCTTCAGATCTAGTTACGTATTACAAAATGAAACAACTTATAGTAAAACTATTTTTATAGTGTATTACGGACTTTAAATGTCGACTAAAAATATTCCCTACGTTGTAAAACCGACTTTAGATTTATTGGTTATGATCATTATTAAGAAAGTGAAAAGTTTCAAAGGTGCAAGACGAAATCAAAATTTCGCCTTATTTGAACGATTAGGCGGAACCAAATTCGGCGGAAATTTCGTTATTTTAGTTTGTGACGAAAAGGGACCTTGCTTGGGTTATATCATATTTCAGGTTTGGTATGTGAAAATTTAAAATTCCAACAATGAAACTAACGCCAGTGAAACCATGGAAACGAATGACATATATCAAATATTTTAATACATTTTTTCATATTTTGAAGACTGAAAAATAAATAAATGGGAAATTTATATTAAGAATGACAAAAAATTAAAATGCAATGAAAAGGACATTTTATAATGGCAATCAATGTAATCTAGAATTTGCAATGTGAGTATGATTTACAAAGCTTAAACAAAATGTCCAAAAGTCCGAATTAATAGATAATAATTACTGGTTTTCAAAATCTAGTTCCGCCTAAACGTTTGGAACTGCCTATAGTTTGTTTTCATAAAAGTGAACATCATATATTTAAATGTAAAAAATATACAAGAATACCGATATTTTGTGCGAATATCGATATTTTGCGCGATATATCGCATTTCAAATATCGATATAAAAATATCGATATATTTTTCTAAAGTATCGATATTTTCGAAATATCGATATATCGTTCCCATCCCTAGTTGTGATAGGTTATATATTTCCATTCATGAAAGTTGATCTTCTTTCCAACGTTATTTTTCTCAACAAAGTTGTTGGGATGCAATTGTTTATAATTGCCTACGAAATAGTTGCAATGCGTGCTATCAAAATATATTTTCTAATAATTAGAGATGGTGTGCTCGAATTAAAGCACATCAAATATAGTGAAAAATATTTAACTGAACATATAAAATTGTATATGAATTTACATCAAATGCTTTGTAATACTTCTCAAGAATTTAATGATATTTTTTCTGTAACAACAATTGTAAATTTAAGTGTTGCTTTTCAGTCTAGTTTCACAGCAATGTATTACCTAGTAAGGTTATTGGAAAGGAGTAATGTCACTTTAGCAAATGTGGTTATTGTGTTCGAATGGCTCCTATTTAGGGTTATGTGTATTTTGGTAATATCTGCCTATTTCCATCACACTAATGAGGCGGTAAGGGTAATTATACTAGTAAACGAAATTGAACTTATATTGTGGCATTAGCAAAACATAGTACATCCCACTTAAAATTTGACTTAAAAGACGAAAATGACCTCATATTTTTTCTATCACCCTTCATTTTTAGGGTTTTGTAGGTATGACCAAAAAACCCTTATACCGTCATTTTGTCGTCTGTGTGTCTGTCTGTCTGTCTGTCTGTCTGTTCGGTAAAAATTGTAGCCAAACGGCTAAACCTAGAGAGTTGAAATTTGGCATGCTTATACAACTCTTTGACCCGCACATAGGAAAAATACTAAAACATCTAAAAAACATACCCCCCTAAAAATATAAACAAATATGTGCTCATCGAAAACAAAAATATTTTTTTTTAATTCTGAGTAGGGTATCAAATGAAAGCCCTTAGTACGTGGATTAACGATCAAATTTTTATTTTTGCAAAATAAATTATTTTGATGCGATTTTTGCCAAAATTGTGCAAAAAAAATTTTATCCCACACCCTGTAGCCCAGATGGTTTAAACTAAAAATCTAAAAAAATTCTAAGTAATGTATATTGGTGTGAACCGAAGTAGTACAACAGGAATTTTTGATCAGATTATGTTTTCGGAAAATAACGCATTTTTTGTGGTTTTTGGTTCACAAAGTACGAAAGTTATACCAATGTAATGTTTTTTTATTGCATTTTTATTATGTTGAAATTATTTTGTCAAGATTCTAGTTATATTTTGACAAATGTTGTATTTAATTTTTAAGAGCGTAAATTTAATAACCAGTCTTATTATATGATTAACAGACGATAAATTATTTTAAAAATATCGTTCATTTTGCCGTGATTACTACAAAGTAAAATTTGTCCTACACACTCAGCATACCGCCTTCACTTATTATATACCTGCGAAACCCTGAAATGTGTGAATATTCACACTTCACATCAATTTTTTTGCTATGAGGTTTTGTTGGTTTCTAACGAAGCGATAGACGTACCTATTATTATTAATTTTAAATTACCTCAAAATATTTTTTTTTGATGTTTTACGTCGATATTTTGCTTCTCAGGCACACCTTATTAATATCCAGCAGTAATCAGCAAGCAAATTTGGATTCCATTTACCCTGATATCGCTTTTCCATGGCGTAAATGTCTTGGTGAAACCGTTTCCCATGTTCACTGGGTGCAGTAAGTCATCCAGATCTTCTGGGAAGAAATGTAGATGAGAGTCCAGAAAGTGAATTTTTAAAGACATCCTACATCCCATTTCTTGGTAGGCATCAAGTAGTTCATTCTTGATATCTCTGTAATTTTAGGCTCTCACATTTCCAAGAAAATTTGCAACAACTATTTTAAAAGCTCTCCAAGCTCTTGTTTCAGCTTCATTAAGCATACTGTCAAATATATCATCTTTCATTATTTCTCTTATTTGTGGACCACAAATATGCCCTCTTTAATTTTTGCTTCACTAATTCTCGTAAATTTTTGTTTTAAATACAAAAACCCTTTTCCGTTTTGATCCATTTACTTTAACGATATTCATTATTTAGCCCAATTTAATATGTACAGGTGGGAAACATAGGTTTCTGGGATCGACCAGTGGTTTACTTCTAACGTTTTTTAGTCCAAGAGTTAGTGCCTGGCGTATTGGCCACTCCTTCTGTATAGTGAATTACTTAGAAATCAAAAAGTAACCAGTCACGAGTCACGACATAGAAAATACAATAGATTCGGATACCTGTAGTTTACTAATGGACGCAATCTATTTTGAAGCATACTGTTAGACCTGATAAAAAAGTAAACTGATCTTAACCACTTGTGTACCGTCACCCCAGATACTTGTCGTGAATTGATGCAATATGAAAATGTTTCATATTGCAAAATATAAATTTGCCTGTTACAGAAAATCTATGGGTGATAGAAAAATTCAAATCAGAAATACCCAAAAATTGCTATGTCACAAATAGTGTGTTTATCAGTGTTATTATTACTAAATGTATACTTGTGGCATTAGGCATCACTTTAGCATCAGGAAAAAAGAATTTTTCTAAATTCAAATTAATCAAAATTTACCTCAAGTCGTCTATATCACAAGAAAAGCTAACTAATCTTGCATTATTGTCAATAAAGAAAGATATTTGCTAGAAATTGGATTTGTCAAAAATAATTTATTTCACTTTCAATATATTTAATGATATTAGTTGTCTTTGTTATTTATTAATAGTTTTGTATTTATATTTGGAACTATGATATATCAATTTTATTAATTTTAGTCGAATGAAATGAAGCAAGCTCTCATTGAATTGTGCCAACATCATAGAAACCCTACTGTGAAAGATATAGTAAGTAATAACAGAAAATAGGGAGAACAGTACCCATGTGTGAAAATGAATTGTTTTACACAACTAATTATTATCTTATAATGCCCCACATAAGTCTTAACGAATATAATATTGATATATACTAATTTATTGACTACTAGTTTGTTTAACTTTCTTCTATACAACTTATAAACTTTTGACATAGCCTGCTGTATTCCTTTTGTCTCTTTGGTCTTCCTTTTTTTCGTGGCTCCGTCGACATCCAATGCAGTACTGCAGTTGTTCGCTGGAAATGATTATACCATGAATAGGGATAAGCAGGGATTGAAAACGGAACGAGAACGAAAACGAAATACCGATGTTAACCGAAATTTTTTAAAGAACGGAATATAAATAGTAACGATTTTGCTTTTTCGTTGTAACAAAAACAAAATCCATGATATTTAATACCGGTTTTAACCGGTTTAATGTTTTTCAGTCCTACCACGTCGAAAGTCGACGATGGTGCATCGCTAGTAGCTAACTAGCTACTATAAAGTCCTACGAGAATGAGATCGTTCATGGCTGTAGAGCCCGATACGAATATTGTTGTGTACATTGTTTTCTTCTCTTTCTAGTGATCTCTGCACGTTCGATCCTTTTCTTTTCAAAGATATTTATTATTTCAGAGGATTTTAGAAGATAATCCAGTATAAACGTAGTTTAATTTTATAATTGTTAATAATGTTATGTAGTAAAAACCGATTGTAAAAGAATATAATAGGCGAGACCATAAAGAAACGGAAACGGTATTTTTCCTTTTCGTTCCAAACGGAAACGAACGGTATTTATTTTGTTATCATTCTGTGCAAATAAGTTGTTTTTCTTGGATCTTGTACAGCAAACATGTATACAAGGTGTCTCAAAAGTAATTATATATTTAGTGGATCGATTAAAAAAAAAAGTAAGCCGTATATAGAAAAAATGTTTATTAATTATTAAAATACACTTTTTGGGGATTTATTTCTTAAAAATAATATCGTCTAAATGTAGACCCTCGCGTTCTCGGCACTCATTTAATCGAACAGTAAAATTACTTATGACGTCTCGGCAGGTGGACTCAGGGATGGCTGCCATTTCGTGACGGATATTTTCTTTCAAATGCGCCAGTGAAGTCGGTTTATTGGCGTAAACTTTAGATTTAAGATAACCCCATAGGAAAAAGTCCATAGGGGTTAAATCTGGACTGCGTGGAGGCCAATTTATGTCACCTCTCCGGGAGATCAATTTGCCTGAGAAAATTTCACGAACACGTGGCAGCGACATATTGGACGTGTGTGAAGTTGCTCCGTCCTGTTGGAACCATGTTCTTTGGTTATAGCCAGGAAAGTTTTGCAGTTCAGGTACCAAGAAGTTGTCTAACATCTCCACATAACGCTCTGAATTCACTGTAACTGCACGCCCCCTTTCGTCTTCAAAAAAGTAAGGGCCGATAATTCCTCGCGCCGACATCGCAGCCCATACGGTCACTTTAGGCGAATGTAGGGGTTTCTGATGTTTGCGTTTCGGATTCGTTGCACTCCAGTAGCGGCAGTTCTGCTTATTTACGTGGCCATTAAGATGAAAATGAGCTTCATCCGAAAACAAAATGTTGGTAAACGTTGAAAATCGCTCAATCTCTTGATTTACGAAATTAAGCCTCTGACTGGCATCTTAGGGCTTTAATTCTTGCACCAATTGAATTTTGTAGGGATGCAGCTTTAGGTATTTGTGCATAATGCGATGTAATGATGATCTATGCACATTTAAAGCACTTGCGCGCTTCCGAATTGAAAGGTTCGGGTCGTCACGAACAGACTGATTAACATTCTCCACGTTTTCTACCGTTCTTGATGACCTAGGTCGCCCGGATTTTGATTTATCCAGCATTGTACCAGTCTCTTCAAACTTTTTAACCCAATGTCGAATGAGAGGAATGCTTGGCGCATCATTTAAGTGGCGAAAACCTCGAATACTGCAGAATTTTCTACGCGCTACAGTCGCCGAATCACCGTTTTTGTAAACCTCTCGCACGCATAACGCGCGGTCTGCTCCCGAGAAACGCTCCATAGCGATTGAATTCCCAACAGCCAGGCTACCGATTGACATAACCCCCGCGCCTCTCGGATACGTTGCGTTCACGCAGTAAACTAAATAAATATAAAATTTCTTTTGAGACACCTTGTATAACAAAAGTTGTATAAAATAAAAAAGCTTACAAAATAGAGATACTTCAGTTTGTTAACAATATTTTTTTTTTTCAGATATTAACATCCTCACTAAGTTTATATCATAAAAAGCCATTATTTATACTTAACAGAATGGTAGAATTTGACCTAAGACTAATGTATTCAGTAAGCGTTATGATTACAGGATATTTCATCACCTTTACTAAACATTAAAATTTTATTTGCAGTTTATTGCTGGTACAGTCACCTACACTATTTACTTACTGCAGTTAAGAGATGTAAACTGAAATATTTTGAATTCGTTGGCAACAATAGCAGAATCATTTTTATGAGACGATTTTCAATTACCTCTCCATATCTGTTCCAAGCAGCTGTAAACAAAGTGAAAATTGTCAACATGATAGCCAACATCCAAACCGGATAGCGACTTCATGAAAAAGATAATTTATGACTGCAGACGAATTTTTGTTTTTATTAATTACTTTTTGGTTTAAATAAACTATCATCCTGCTCAGACTTATTATTATGTGTCAAACAAATGAACAGAGTTAAAAGAACATAAAACCATTTGTGTTGTGAACTGTTTCATTTAGACGAACACCACTCGCAGAGAATGAACTAGTATTGGCTAATGAATTTCCTACAGGTTACGCAGTGTTACACCGAGTCACGCAACCATAAATTAATGCTTAATTCGAATAAAACACCCACAATAAATGACTCATGCAATTTGTGCTCATAAGTACTACGCCACTGGTTCAATATTGTTTTAATTATTTTGTAAATTAAATATTATGTATGCAAATAATAAAATATAATTGTTTTGTTTATTTTATTAAAGGAAATATTGTAAATTCTTTCGATTTTCATCCTTGCGTGTGATATAATCCTCCGTTGATACTAAATAACCACCTATTTTTCGTAACAGGTGAAGGATATTAACTTTCAAAATCATCAATGGAGCTACAGCCCGGTTTGTAGGGATGAAACGATACTATCGATACTAGTAAGGTATGTGTAATTTACTTTCGTTACTAGTATTTTAGTACTTGAGAATTTTACTGCTATCGGTTATAATTATCAGCATTATTTCTACAAATGGCGTAGCTTAAGATGTTAATGACAAAATGAACAAAGCTCGTCAAGATTTTGGTACTTTGAAGAACATTTGGAATTCGGCACAGTATGCCAGATCGACAAAATCTTCAAATACAACGTTTTTCCAAATCGGCTCTATGGCTGCGACAGGTGAAAGACTACGCCTACTATACTTAAGTAGTTGCAGGTCGTTGTAAACAACTGTTTATATAGTCTTCTACGTATTGTGTTGGCCTGTAGTGATAACCAAATAGGATCTATGAGATAGAATCAATGTAAGACCCATAAATGAAGAAGTGAAGGTAAGGAAATGGTGTTGGATAAATCCTATTCTGAGAAAGGATACTGACGACATAAGCAGAATGACGCTGGACTGGTATCTATATCGGGACCAATTTTATTTGCTATATATATATATATATTCTTAATTAACTTTAACGGTAGTACTCCAAAGAAACCAGAAATCTAAAATCTCCGTATCTAAATTATAGCAAATAAAATTGTTCCCGATATAGATACAAAATTTTATTAAGAACACATAGCTAATTTGTCTCCACCATTTAAGTTATTCGGAACACGAACACGTGCGAAAACTAATCGATTTTGCAATTCACTTGATCGGATTAATTGAAGATTTAAGACCGAGTTTCTAAGAGTTTGTAAAGCTATTTAGAGGAATTATATTTTAAGAGACCACAAAAAACGCGGCTATAATTTTTAAAGTGGGAAAATTTCCAAGAAGTTTTGGAAAACTATTTAAAAAATACAAAACATTTTGCCATGGAATAAGAATACGATCTTAAGCGCAATGAACAATTTCCGCCCCAATTTATTCATCTCCAAATCTTGCTAAATCAGTGGTTCTAAATTTACGGGAAGTAACTTACTGTTACTTCCTAAACGGTCGTGGCTCAGTTAGTTAGTGTGTGGACTACTGAGCGGTGGGACAGGGTTCCCTCGGAAGGTAACCACCGAGTAAAAGCCCTAGTAAAATTTCCCCAAAATAATTCGTAAATCGGATTCCACGATAATAAATTGTAGGCCCCATACGATTGTGTTATATACAGGCAACACACACAACACAACTGTATGCGGGGAAATAGCTTACGCTCGGAACATGATCAGTACGAACCTGTCAGTTCAGAGCATCTATTGCGACGGATGGTGAATTTAAGGGTTAAATAAATAAACTGATCGACACTATACAACTACTGAACAATTTAATAATGCAAAATAATGTGGATGGACAAATACAGATACAGATATAATGTGAATTCTACAAACAATGCACGTGGACTCGTTACTACATGACGCTGCCGCTACGTTAGTTGTGTTGTCCGGCAGCACTTGCCTTGTCCGATGGCAGTTAACCGAACTACGCCAGCTCGGCGCGGTATTCAAAACCTTAACAGCATCGAGCATGGAACTCTAAGAAGAAGAAGAACTCACTGTAACTATATTACCTTTGTCTTTATAATGTTCTAAGCTACAGATTCTAGACCTCCGGTCTGGTGAAAGCCACGTCTCCTCCTATATAAAAGCCACGTGGTCATTGTGATATTTCGACCTTTCCTATTATCTCTGCATAAACAGATACTCATTTTAAGTATTCAATATTTGAGGCTGAATCGATCTGAAATAAATTGAGTGCACAGCATCGGAAGGTAAAAAATCCTAAATGGATCCAGGAATTTGAACACTCGTTCATGTACTCCGTAATCATTTTGCCACGTAGGCACTACAGCTATGTAGTCTTCATGGCCCCCGCATCCCTGGACGGGCCCCCAGGCCAGAAATTTTGGCGGGCCCTTATATACCTTTTCTGTTAAAATAGAAATCGTATAGGTTATACTTAATTTTGATTAAAAGTAAATAAATTTTAAAAAAAGTTTGAAAGAAATTTGTCTCGTCTACTTTAAAAAAAAACTTTTTATTATGCAAAATTAAATATGGCATATAGATGTAATCTAAGGATAGCATAGTAAAAGTCACTTTTATTTTACATTATAAAAATACAGAATATAAAATATTATTATTCTTATAAACTATATTTCTTAGCTTCTATTGACGCAAAGTCGTGAATTATATCTGTACAATTAGACCGGGAGCTCATGACAGTTTTTGGTCTCCGATTTCATACAGCATGCCTTTTGGAGGAGAGAATATTTACCCTGTGACAACAAAAAAGGGATAGTACTAAACCCCTGCACGCTTTCCGGTCATAGGGAAAATTGCATTTCCACTTAAACACAAAATTTTTGCGCTTTTCTCTGATTTAATATTGCTTGCCCTTTTTTCAAAAGAAAGTTATAACAAATGTAAAGTCTTTTAAATATATGCATGCGATTCGGAGGGTCCCAAAGGACTCAAACGGTCATCTGATCTTGTAATAAAATTATATGATTTTCCGCGTTTTCATACAACATGCCTATAATTAAAAGACTTTAAATTTGTTATAACTTTCTTTTGACAAAAGGGCAAGCAATATTAAATCAAAGAAAAACAGAAAAATTTTGTGCAAGCGGAAATGCAATTTTCCCTATGACCGGAAAGCGTGCAGGGGTTTAGTACCATCCCTTTTTTGTTGTCACAGGGTAAATAATCTCTCCTCCAAAAGGCATGCTGTATGAAATCGGAGACCAAAAATGTCGTGAGCTCCCGGTCTAAATCAACTAATTTTGCTAAATCATTTTCAATTCAATAAATTGCTAAATGATTAAGTCGTTCCTGACTTATTGTACTTCTTTGCCACGTTTTCAAAGAATTTGCCAGCTTACTAAACGATCTTTCTGCCGAAGAAACTGTAAGTGGAATTATATAAAACTATTTAATGGCAAGGCAGATATTTGCAAATATAGCTTGTAATTTTTTCTCATATATTGCATTCAGTAGCTTAATGGGACTTTTTTCATTGTTAAAAACTCTTTTATAAATACCATTTAAATGAAAATTTTCATCTAGCAAGTTTTCTGACAGATTAAATTTGCCGGGAATTTAAATTTTATTGAAAAAAATAAGAAGAACACAAAAATAATACAACAAAATCTGCATACAATTGAATTAAAGGAACAATTTACAAGGTGTCATTTTAAATTTTGTTAATTTATTCATTTTATAATGGATGTTTTACTTACCTTACATAATTATATTAAAATATAAAAAACACAATATCAGAAAAAATTAAAGTTTACTCCGAGCCCCCAGGCTAGGGCCCTGCCAGCCCGCCCGTTGTGGGGGCCATGGTAGTCTTACAATGGATAATGTAAGTGAAACTAAAATGGGATAGCTATTAAAACTGTTTGTTTGCCACTGATATGATGTTGAGAAAATATAAACCTTCATTAAAATTCTATACAACCACTGTACCAAAACCTTGATGTTTAAAACATGTTAATATCAAAGCTGTATACAAAATCACTTTAATATTCTTCATCGTAACAGCAGTTGTTGGGGTAAACGGTCCTTTAAAATTCCTGACTTCGACCTGAGCCATCAAATATACCTATCAAGGTAGGGGTCATAAGTTCATGCAATGTCATACAATGTTTAGCTAGTGAACTACATTACCTCAATGTTTGACCTCATGCGCTATATTGAGGACACCGGAAGTACACTGTATTATATGTCTAGCAAATAACTTTAAAGACTATGAAGCTGCAGGAATTAGTTTAGTGTGGTGATGAAAATAATTGCGAATCCTTTATGATTACAGATTGCAGTTCTCGATACTTTATATCGGTATTGGTATTGTATTGTACTATCGATACCGGTTGTATTGAAAAAAAATATCGAAACTACGGGATATCGATCGCGACCTTAAAATTAAAAAGTTGTATCTGACAATTTGACTTTAAACAATACCTATACCTAGCAATTCATAAAGGCATTGCAGTGAACGATTTCCTCTTCAAATGTATTAAAAGTTCAATATCCTGCATTACGTGAGCATATACATAGAAGTTTGTTATTAAGATTAATCAGTGAAGAAAAACGGTTTTCAGCTTTAAGGTTTTTAAATGAAAAAATCACTTTTACCGTGATAAATAAACATGATTAGGAAGGTACAATTATTATTGGATTGTTACATAAGTCCGTTCGTTTTTTTTTTCACATTTATTCAATAAAATATACATTCTAAAAAAAACTTTTATTATCAAATGTACTCTCCATTATTTTCTATCACTTTGGACAAACGCTTTGGCAATTTCATAATGCCATCTCTCCAAAAGGTTCCGTCTTTGCTCTCGAAAAATCTGTAGAGGTGAATTTTGATATCGTCCAAAGAAGGTAATTTTGTAGACAGCGGAACAAATGGTAGTCGGAGCATATTGTCCAGACATCGCACCATCCGACTACCATTTGTTCTGTTTTCTACAAAATTCCGTTAACGACAAATTTTCGCATCTGTGGACGATATCAAAATTGACCTGGACAGATTTTCCAAGAGCAAAGACGGAACCTTCTGGAGAGATGGCATTATGAAATTGCCTGAGCGTTTGTCCAAAGTGATAGAAAATAATGGACAGTTCATTTAATAATAAAAGTTTTTTTTAGAATGTATATTATATTGAATAAAACGTGAAAAAAAAACCAACGGGACTTATGTAACAACCCAATAGATAGAATATAAACATCTAATTTTTCTCAAAATTGTAGATAGGACCATTTTATTTTAAGGTCACGTGATTACTCAAATGATGTAAAGTTAGTGCTGCTATTGAAGGTATCAATTTTGTATCAGACACGCACCCAGGATTCAATCATGGGGGCCTTAAAGAAGTTTTTTTGGACGGACTCATGAATTGGGACTGTCTTGTGTATTCGATGATTTGAAATTCTTACCACACCTTTCGAAATCTGGAAATTTCAATACGAAAATATGGAAGCAAATGGTGTCTTGGACTGCTTGCATCTTTAATATATGGTATGTCAGAAACTCTACCCTGAAAAATTCTTAGATTTTCCTAATGATGTGATTTGTATTTACAAGGTCTATATCGAGATTGAGACAACATGATTTTTCACGAATAGGAGAAGTGTGAGAAGTTGAAAAAAAAGGTGACCAAAGTTTAACAAAAAAATCGAATGGTGGTACTGATTTTTTCCGGAATAAACCGGAAGTACAGGATATCGAGGACAACTTTGATTTTTTAAATAGACACGTATATTGTGTTGGATATCTTTGGATAGAGCTTTTGAAAAGAAACAACTTCTCAAAAATTGTATTTTCTATAACGACCTGAAAGAAAAGTATTTTAAAGACTTAGTATTTTTTGAATACTGTTCTGTCACATGAATGGCCGATTCAAAAGTCTCATGAAGTAGGTTTTTCGTAACGGCAAACCATCGTTGTGATGGACGTTCGCTTTCATTTGCCGTTTGCTATATCTTAAAAAGAATAGGTTCCCAACACCTAGATAGGCGTATAAGGGGCAAATATCTCCGTTTCTAGACCGCTGGCCATATAAATATGACAGCCACGTGGTCAGTATGACGTTTAGACCAATCCTATTACCCCTGTATAAACAGGTACTCATTTTAAGTATTAAATACTTGAGGTTGCGTCACCCCAGAGCTGACAGCACAATTTCTGAAGATAAAAATCCCAAGTAAATAGACGTCGAGCAGTCCACGGTATTCGTAGTATTCCTCACTAGCAGCACATCTCAAAGGCGAAGAACGCTACGAGTACAAATGGCCAAACAAGTTTCGGTGAATCCTATTTCAGATCCTTGTGAAAAGCTCTGTCTTAGTGAAATCATGTAGACATAACAACGGCCATCAAACAGTTAACTATATTTAGAATAATTTAAATATTTTTCTTTTATGTTTATTGCTTTTATATTTCATGAAACATATTTCGTTAGCACGAAAAACAATATTTGTGTTTTCTTGCTATTTACATAACCTGTTTGAATTATTTATTTCATAGGTCGTAGTTTTCTGTAAATCAGTTTAACAAGATATTTATTCATAAAAATTTTCATATCAATTTTAGTGAATATTTGGAGAGTTACAAGGAGACACCAATTAATATCTATATCTCACTTAATATTTAATTTACAGCAAAAACGTATTTGACAAAAATTCTTTAAAATATAAAATACCACAAAAATTCAGTCAATCTTGATTAAAATTTTCGGTTTCCCCCACATTTCTTTAATAGGTCCGATTTTACCAATAACAATAACCTCTTTCGCAGATGATAATAGCTTCCTTATAAAGTGCGAAACCGATAACGAATTAGCTTCACACTTTCAATCAATATTAAGTAACATACACAGTTGAACCGAAAAAAACAAATTAACTTTAAATATAAATAAAACAAATTGTGTTTTATTTAAATCAGTTCAGAATAAAATAAATTCTGACAACCACATAACTTACAATGGTCAAGAAATTGAAACTTCAGATAATGTAAAACTGCTAGGTCTCACTATGGACTCAAATAAATCGGACCGCTCATATTAACTATCTTGATCAAAGATTAAGCTCATGTCTCTATGCGTTAAGATCATTAAGATATCATCGTAATGAGAACACGATGAAATCATTATATTTTTGTTGTTTCCATTCACTTTTAAAATTTAATATAATACACTAGGGTCAATCAAATGAATGGAAACTCATTTTTCGATTACAAAAATCAGCAATACGAATACTAGCCTCTATCAAATATAGAGATTCTTGTAGAGAGTCTTTTTTTTAAATTAGAGATATTGACGCTCCCGTCCGAATACATTTTATCCCTGTGTATGTTTCGTTACAAAAATATTAAGAAATAACAAGAAAAAAAAACCTACTTATTCCTAAGTCTCACAATTTGTCTCGTTACCAAAAAGGAGCATATTTTAATTGCAGCAGTTACTTTAATTTATTGCCTGAAAAATTAAAAAACATTAAATTTATCAGCAAATTCAAATACTGTGTTAAACGTCTCCTAATTGATAAATGTGTGAATGATTTAGATGAATACTGTATAAATTAAACTAGTTCTGTACAAACATTTTTATTATATTTTGGTCATATTTGTATCAAATTCTTTTGATACTTTTGATTTGATCTACATGTATAACATTGTATTTTTATTTATTTGTATTATATATAATATACATATATATTAGCAAAATAAATTATTATTATTATTATTATTATGGGGTTGTCAGGTCTTGACAAGCGTCCACTAATCTCAAACTTCAGCAACCTTTTGAGCCGCGTCATACTAGAGACTAGTGGAGCTAAATACACACGACTGCATCCCAAACCCTGGCGATATGCAGCCGCGAAAATTACGCTAGATCCAGTGCCCGCACAATGCGGAGTGACCCGAGCAGCACTGCTTTCTGCATCCTGCAGATCAAAGAGTTGGCAGAAGATCTGCAGACGGGAATATTATTATTATTATTTTGGGGTTTGTCAGGTCTTGACAAGCGTCCACTAATCTCAAACTTCAGCAACCTTTTGAGCCGCGTCATACTAGAGACTAGTGGAGCTAAATACACACGACTGCATCCCAAAGCCTGGCGATATGCAGCCGCGGAAATTACGCTAGATCCAGTGCCCGCACAATGGCCGGAGTGACCCGAGCAGCACTGCTTTCTGCATCCTGCAGATCAAAGAGTTGGCAGAAGATCTACAGACGGGAATGGACTCGATTTCCCTTCGATAGGAGGCTTGCATGCCACCCAAAACACCAACTATGAGGATTACAAGCTTAAATTTATACCCGGGATACAGCTTTTCTATAAGCTCGGACAAGAGGTCCATATACTTGGACCTCTTTTCTCCTCCTTGAGAGAGATATTCTTCTCAGCTGGACTTGAGAATTCGATCACAAACACTGTTTGGTCTCGATATCCAGAGGGTTATGTCCGGCTTAGTGGCTGTCAGTAACCTCGAGGTGGGGAAGGAGTAATTCCAATAAATTCGGCACTTGGAATTTTCCACCACCATTTCTATGATTCTATGTCAGAAGGGACGTACGGTGTAACCGGTATTTGGTCAATACCATAGGCATGTCTAAGATGATTATTATTATTATTATTATTATTATTATTATTATTTTGGGGTTTGTCAGGTCTTGACAAGCGTCCACTAATCTCAAACTTCAGCACCTTTTGAGCCGCGTCATCTAGAGACTAGTGGAGCTAATACACAATTTTTAATTATTATTGTTATTATTATTATTATTATTTTATTATTATTATTATTATTTAAAGTGGAACATAAAAGAAGGTTTAGTATAATTACGTGCATGAGTCAAACTCAAAAATGGATGACCCATGCATTCTCGCTGATGCAACCTATGGTTTATAGGTAAATACTCCACAGGATCACAATACCTCACCAATGATGTTATAACGAAGGAAAGAAGAGAACGTACTCGTTTGAGTTCGATTCAGAACTCTCATGCTAGAACTCTCGTGCTTGGGATCTACTAGATTAAATATTTCTTGGTGATATTATCAAAAGTCTGATAAAGAAGGTTCTAAACTAGTATCGTTATAGATTGTGATATACTCGTCGATAATTATGATACTGATCGATGGAGACAATAAACAAATGAGGGGTCTAAATGCAAAACCTGCCATGTCCACTCTATGTATATGACATATTTTTACCAACAATATTTTTTAATTGTCTTAGTAATATGACCATCTACCAATAGAGGGTATCATCAAATATTGGTAGCAGGATTGCATAAAAAAGTCTTTAAGTTTGGACTTGGCGGGTTTTGTAACAAAATGGCACAATCCAGAAAATGGATGCTTTTGTTGCATTCTGGAGTCGTCTTGTTAATTAATACACCAATAACATCCATTGATACTTTTAATAATACAACAATAATGAATATTCAACACCTTCTATGCTCTAGCAACTGAATCAAAGATGGGTATAACCTCCAGACAACAGACAGCATGTTCGATCGCTTAGTCAATTTGAAAATGGCGGATTTAAAAAACAAATTTTTGTACACATAGCGGATTTTGCACTCACAACCATGTTTTGGATAACTATTGTATGGTATACTCTACTAACTGGGTGGTCCGTAGCTTCTCGGGCGTAAGTATGGCTAGAACCTCAACTCAGCCAGAAATAAGCAGTTGACTTCGGTCAGATATCAATACAGTGAATTAAACTACTCTACTAACTGGATTTTGCACTCAAACTATTTGCTATCTTATTCTCTCCGCCATAGAGATCAGAATCCCGTGCATAACTCATATTTTTTAAAGTGGACACGGCGCATTTAGACCTCTCAAATATATATCTATTTCACACAATTCTGTGTTAGCCTTCTATAACGTCTTTGAACTGCTCATATCAAGTACGTCCGTTGTTTTATCTTTGTCTGTTATATTTGAATATATTCACGTAAACGTATGTGTTTTTTATATGCGCCGTGTCCCCAAAAATAGAGCAGACGGATTAAAACCGAAAGATATTTCTTACTTACTCTCAGAGCGAATAAAAACGTTGGATTTTAAAACCTTTTAGATTGAATCATATGCTTGTTTTTAAAGTCATTGGCAAGAAAATCCTCACGAACTTAATATAAATTTACTTGAGAAAGAATGTAACTTTAAAAACTTTTCTTGCATTATTAATGTACACGTGGATTGTGAACAGTACAGCAAAAAATGAGAAAAACGTGTTTTTCTGACGACATGCCATATTTAAAATGTATAAGTCTTTGTATTTCGTGATTTAAGCTGTTAAACTTACACAAGATTTATAAAAACTTTATCGAGTACTTAAAAAAAACTTCCAATTGTCAGACGCCTAGAGAATAATATTTTACACCTGAAAATATCAGCAACACATATTGTCTAAGGAAATCGTGACAATTTAGTATAGTGATGGCGAACCCATGACACGCGTGTCACGGGTAACACGCCAATACATTTTGGGTGACACGCATCGTTTACAGACGATCTTCGGCCAAGAACAGTGAACGCATCTGGGCTCAAGTGTTTGTCGATTTGAGGTCCAAACTTGAGAATCTGGAAATAAATCGTTTGGAGAATGAAAAAGAGTGCCACTACGAACAGGAAATTTGGAGTGCTTGGAACGGATTACCGGACACTTTTAGCACTTTGAAAAATCTGGCGATGGTTTTATTCACAATTTTTCCCTTTACGTACTTTTGTGTCCTTATTCTCGGCGTTAAATAATATTAAAACCAATAAAAGAAACCGACTAACAGTTGAAGTTACTAGCGCTTGCTTGGGCACGAAATACCCACCCTTAATTGAAGATTTGGCAATTGCAAATCAGTAACAAAGAAGTCACTAAAGTGAAGAATTATTTGTTTTCGTTTTTTTAACAAATAAATATATCAAAAATATAACTATTTTTTTACTAAGGCTGCAAATATCACATAATTATGGATATTTCTAGACGTGACACGGCACCCGAGCTAAGCACCGAGCTAAAAAAGTTCGCCATGGCTGGTCTAGTAGATACCTAAATATACTCGAAATTAAACAGAGTAAAATGGGAGGTTTGTGGCAATTGGGCCAATGTCAACGAGTACGAACAAGTACAGGCGAGAACGAACCATCATTGGCGAATACCATACCAATGACAAAATCATTTTAAAGCCAAAACTTCAAGTTTTTATATTTTATGTTATTTCTCATTGACATAAATTTAAAAGAAACAAAATGTATTGATTAAAATTAAATAACTTTTATTTTTGAAGCTTTGTATAAAATTCCCATTATTCAGCATTCTTCAAATATCCTGCATAATATATATCCAATACATATGAAAATGTTCCCGTATAGAAAATACAATAAATATTTCCACCTAAATATTTTACTTATTTTTAATAAAACACATGTTTTCAAAAAATTTTATTTGAAATTACACAACACTTAATTAATGTAGGGGAGACCGGGGCTGGTGTGCTACAGGGGCAGGTAGGCATAGCCTTATTATTTCAAAAATTGTTAGAGGAACGGCACCACCTGTCTCACTGTAGGTAATCATCTGTTTGATGCTACGTTTAATGTGACCTTCAGTCCATTTTATTGTGTTATACGAAGATTATACACTAAAACCGTGTTTTCAATCTGATAAGTAAAAATTTTCTTTTTTGAAACTTTTGTTATATTATATATTCTTTTTAACTATACTATTTTAACTAATAGTACGTTCAAGTATTTATTTCTTAGCTACTATAACCTGTTTAGTTTTGTTATTTTAAATTGCGTAATTATTCAGTGTCAGCCAGTTTTGAGCTAAATGCGTGTTTGGGGTTGGTCGGCACACTCAAGCGGGGGCAGGTAGGCGCTGTGCCTACCAGCTCCGGTCACTATGTTTTTGTATTAGGTATATAATGTTTTTGATTGGATGTTAATATAATGTTTTTATTTGTTCAGTCACGTTGGGCAAGTATAAAAGAAAAAGTCATAGAAGTAATTACCCGAAAGAAATAATGCTGAATGCAGTTAATGCTGGGATTGTTGAAAAAATATTCGTGAGTGATGTTTGGATGACTAGTTATCCTGGGAAAATTATGACCATATATGACATCCCTGGATTTGTAGCGTCCTCTTTGCCCTTAGCCTGTTCGCTGTTATTTCAGATTGTTAGTCTTGTACAAGGTGTCTCAAAAGAAATTTTATATTTAGTGGATCGATTAAAAAAAAAGTAAGCCGTATATAGCAAAAATGTTTATTAATTATTAAAATACACTTTTTGGGGATTTATTTCTTAAAAATAATATCATCTAAATGTAGACCCTCGCGTTCTCGGCACTCATTTAATCGAACAGTAAAATTACTTATGACGTCTCGGCAGGTGGACTCAGGGATGGCTGCCATTTCGTGACGGATATTTTCTTTCAAATGCACCAGTGAAGTCGGTTTATTGGCGTAAACTTTAGATTTAAAATAACCCCATAGGAAAAAGTCCATAGGGGTTAAATCTGGACTGCGTGGAGGCCAATTTATGTCACCTCTCCGGGAGATCAATTTGCCTGAGAAAATTTCACGAACACGTGGCAGAGACATATTGGACGTGTGTGAAGTTGCTCCGTCCTATTGGAACCATGTTCTTTGGTTATAGCCAGGAAAGTTTTGCAGTTCAGGTACCAAGAAGTTGTCTAACATCTCCACATAACGCTCTGAATTCACTGTAACTGCACGCCCCCTTTCGTCTTCAAAAAAGTAAGGGCCGATAATTCCTCGCGCCGACATCGCAGCCCATACGGTCACTTTAGGCGAATGGAGGGGTTTCTGATGTTTGCGTTTCGGATTCGTTGCACTCCAGTAGCGGCAGTTCTGCTTATTTACGTGGCCATTAAGATGAAAATGAGCTTCATCCGAAAACAAAATGTTGGTAAACGTTAAAAATCGCTCAATCACCTGATTTACGAAATTAAGCCTCTGACTGGCATCTTGGGGCTTTAATTCTTGCACCAATTGAATTTTGTAGGGGTGCAGCTTTAGGTCTTTGTGCATAATGCGATGTAATGATGATCTATGCACATTTAAAGCACTTGCGCGCTTCCGAATTGAAAGGTTCGGGTCGTCACGAACAGACTGATTAACATTCTCCACGTTTTCTACCGTTCTTGATGACCTAGGTCACCCGGATTTTTATTTATCCAGCGTTGTACCAGTCTCTTCAAACTTTTTAACCCAATGTCGAATGAGAGGAATGCTTGGCGCATCATTTAAGTGGCGAAAACCTCGAATACTGCAGAATTTTCTACGCGCTACAGTCGCCGAATCACCGTTTTTGTAAAACTCTCGCACGCATAACGCGCGGTCTGCTCCCGAGAAACGCTCCATAGCGACTAAATTCCGAAGAGCCAGGCAACCGATTGACATAACCCCCGCGCCCCTCGGATACGTTGCGTTCAAGCAGTAAGCTAAATAAATATAAAATTTCTTTTGAGACACCTTATATATTTTTTAGGGTTTTGTAGGTATGACCAAAAAACCCTTATACCGTCATTTTGTCGTCTGTCTGTCTGTCTGTCTGTCTGTCTGTCTGTCTGTCTGTCTGTCTGTCTGTCTGTTCGGTAAAAATTGTAGCCAAACGGCTAAAGCTAGAGAGTTGAAATTTGGCATGCTTATACAACTCTTTGACCCGCACATAGGAAAAATACTAAATCATCTAAAAAACATATCCCCCTAAAAATATAAACAAATATGTGCTCATCGAAAAAAAAAATATTTTTTTTAAATTCTGAGTAGGGTATCAAATGAAAGCCCTTGGTACGTGGATTAACGATCAAATTTTTATTTTCGCAAAATAAATTATTTTGAAGCGATTTTTGCCAAAATTGTGCAAAAAAAATTTTGTCCCACACCCTGTAGCCCAGATGGTTTAAACTAAAAATCTGAAAAAATTCTAAGTAATGTACATTGGTGTGAACCGGAATAGTACAACAGGAATTTTTGATCAGATTATGTTTTTGGAAAAAAAAGCATTTTTTGTGTTTTTTTGCTAATAATGTTGAAAACTTATAGTTATATAACACACTAAAGTATAACGTGTTTCTTAGTGCAATGGTTACGGTACTAGCGTTCTGACCGAGAAAATGAGTGTTCAAATCCCCGAGAAGAGACAAGATTATTTTTTATTTTTTTTTTTGCATTGTTATTTTGTTTAAATTATTTTTTCAAAATTCAAGTTATATTTTGGCAAATGTTGCATTTAATTTTTAAAAGCGTAAATTTAATAACCAGTGGAAATTGTTGAAATTATAATTTAATTTTGTTTGAATGTACACGAAATCAAAGGGAGGAGCTATGACTAGAAACAACCAATGAAACCATTTGGCGCAATTTGAAGCCATTTGGCGCAATTTTCAAAATCTTAATGAACCTTGCTATATAAAAAAAATACTGCACATATTAAGAAACCTAAATAATGGTATTAGGCACTCGAATTAAAAGTAACATAAAAATATTTTAACATAAAATTTGTTTTTAAAGCTCTTAGATTAAGAGATGATAAATTATTTTTAAAATATTGTTCATTTTACAGTGAATACTACAAAGCAAAATATGTCCTACACACTCAGCATTCCGCCTTCACTTAATATTTTTAGATTATATATCTATCTAAGAGGAATTTATGGCGCATAGTTTGTACTAGCAGAGGTTCCGGTACTTCCTTCGGGATTTAGTCGAATTTACCTTGGGCGATCGCTCATAGCTCACAAATATGAATTTTATAAAACTAAAAATGTATTAAATACAAATGTTTATTCCTTTATGTTCTGTTATACACATGTTTTATGTTAATTCAATAATAAGGACTTCCTTAACTTTCTAAATATTCATGCAATGGAAAAAATACATTGTTTTGTTATATTTAGGGCATTTATAATAAATAAATATTTATTGGCTGGTAACTGGGATTCCGTTTTTAGTAATAAATTAGTTTAGTGTGATAACTTGGCGCATTACATAGTAGCGCTGCAAGAGCCATGTTGCCAAGTCTTAATAATCTTTTTGTTATTTTTATTAACAATTAACACGAAAATTTTTAAATATGTATTTTTTTTAGAATTAATTTATAGATATATAATAAATATTATATGTACATAAATAGTTATAAATTTTTTTGTTTTTAATACAATGAATAACTAAAAATCGAAAACCGTTAAATTGACAACGCTGTATAGGAATAAAGCGCTCACGTGATACAAGCACACAAAAATTTGTTAACATATGCAGTCTACTGTTGGCTGTAATCACATCACAACTTTGTTTCGTGCAAATAGTTTTATCTTATTCCTTAATTGATCTTTTTGGCATTACTTTTGGTATTATTTGGTATTATTGTTTATTTGGTATCATTGATTCTGCTTCTGGATTACGTTATAATTTTTTTTACGATATTATTTTGTTTGTGTGGTATAATTAGGGTGACCAGACGTACTCTTTTTAGGGTTTTGTAGGTATGACCAAAAAACCCTTATACCGTCATTTTGTCGTCTGTCTGTCTGTCTGTCTGTCTGTCTGTCTGTCTGTCTGTCTGTCTGTCTGTTCGGTAAAAATTGTAGCCAAACGGCTAAACCTAGAGAGTTGAAATTTGGCATGCTTATACAACTCTTTGACCCGCATATAGGAAAAATACTAAAACATCTAAAAAACATATCCCCCTAAAAATATAAATAAATATGTGCTCATCGAAAAAAAAAAATATTTTTTTAAAATTCTGTGTAGGATATCAAATGAAAGCCCTTGGTACGTGGATTAACGATCAAATTTTTATTTTTGCAAAATAAATTATTTTGAAACGATTTTTGCCAAAATTGTGCAAAAAAAAATTTGTCCCACACCCTGTAGCCCAGATGGTTTAAACTAAAAATCTGAAAAAAATCTAAGTAATGTACATTGGTGTGAACCGGAATAGTACAACAGGAATTTTTGATCAGATTATGTTTTTGGAAAAAAAAGCATTTTTTGTGTTTTTTTTTGCTAATAATGTTATAGTTATATAGTTATATAGACGCTAAACAGTAACGTGTTTCTTGGTGCAGTGGCTAAGATACTTGCATTCTGCCCAAGAAAATGAGTTCGAATCCTACGAGAGGAGACAATATTATTTTTTATTTTTTTTTTGCATTTTTATATTGTTTAAATTATTTTTTCAAAATTCTAGTTATATTTTGGCAATTGTTGCATTTAATTTTTAAAAGCGTAAATTTAATAACCAGTGTACACGAATGAGTTTCGTGTACAGCATGTGACTAAAAACAACCAATGGAAGCCATAGGCGCAATTTTCAAAATCTTAATGAACCTTGATATATAAAAAAATACTGCACATCTTTAGAAACATAAATAATGGTAATAGGCATTCGAATTAAAATTCATAAAAAAATATTTTGACATAAAATTTGTTTTGGCATCCCAAATAATCATTATTCACTTACTAAATACCTGCAAAACCCTGAAATGTGTGAAAATTCACACTTCACATAAATTTTTTTAACTATACTATTTTAACTAATAGTACGTTCAAGTGTTTATTTCTTAGCTACTATAACCTGTTTAGTTTTGTTATTTTAAATTGCGTAATTATTCAGTGTCAGCCAGTTTTGAGCTAAATGCGTGTTTGGGGTTGGTGCCTACCAGCCCCGGTCACTATGTTTTTGTATTAGGTATATAATGTTTTTGATTGGATGTTAATATAATGTTTTTATTTGTTCAGTCACGTTGGGCAAGTATAAAAGAAAAAGTCATAGAAGTAATTACTCGAAAGAAATAATGCTGAATGCAGTTAACGCTGTGATTGTTGAAAAAATATTCGTGAATGATGTTTGGATGACTAGTCATCCTAGGAAAATTATGACCATATATGACATCCCTGGAATTGTAGCGTCCTCTTTGCCCTTAGCCGATTCCGTGGGTCAGGAATTTTTATTTTCAATCCCGATATTATCTCTGCTTCTTATTTTATGCCAAATTATGGAACTGACCGGCCTTATCCAAGAAGTGCAATTGAAACCTCTACGGTAGACGATATTACTACACCTTCGCCTGGGAACATTCATTTCGCGATCTCTGATGTGGACAGACAGCAAGCAGAACCATCTCTTTCAAGTGACAAAACAAATCTCACGACCTCGCCAGGATCTCCGCCAACTCGTATAAGATCACTTCCTAAAGTGCCAGCAAAGAAAATAGATAAGAAAAAGAGAGGAAGGAAACAAAGATATCAGCTATCCTGACTGACTTACCAGTTAAAAATAAACTAAAAAAGGAAAAAGAAAATGCTGAAAAGAAAAAGATAGAAGCAGGAATCAGAAAAGAACAAACAGCAGCAAAGGCATCAAGGGGAAAAGAAAAAACAAAGAGAGATTTATTTCAAATGAAATCGAAATAAATTAGTTTTATACGGATAATAGATTTTAATTTTTTAATTTTCAATTTATATTTAAAATAAATTCTTATTTTTGTTAGATAGTAATTTTAATGTACCTTTTCAGACAATACATTTTTATTATGACTTAAAAGTGTACTATTTGGTCATATCTACCTGTGTAGGCACTACCTACCCCGCACCTGGGGCAGGTTTATATATATTACATATATTTAAGATAAATTCTTATTTTTGTTAGATAGTAATTTGAATGTTCCTTTTCAGACAACACATTTTTATTATGACTTAAAAGTGTACTATTTGGTCATATCTACCTGTGTAGGCACTACCTACCTCGCACCTGGGGCAGGTTTATATATATTACATATATTTAAAATAAATTCTTATTTTTGTTAGATAGTAATTTGAATGTTCCTTTTCAGACAATACATTTTTATTGTGACTTAAAAGTGTACTATTTGGTCATATCTACCTGTGTAGGCACTACCTACCCCGCAACTGGGGCAGGATGGCACATTTGTTTCTTGGTTTTTAAAGTGAATAATAGTGTTCATAGAATCAACATATTAACTTCTAATTTTGCTGACATATAGTCAAATGGTGCCTCTAACGTTCCCCGTTGTCAGATATTTTTTATCTATCACTGAACATTTAAAAAAATCGGTATGTAAAAAGTGTGCCTACCAGTCCCGGTCTCCCTTACACATCAAAAATTCAATCGATCTTGGTCAAAATTTTCGTTTTCCCCGACGTTTATTTTTATTAACGTGGAACATAAAAGAAGGCTATGTGGTTTGTCGGTACTTTAAATAAAATTATTCGTTTGGGTTTTGGGTTTCATTTTGTCACATCGGTGACAATATTTTGCCTGGGTCAGGGATTGTGTCACCATATATATTGCGACAAACAGTTGTTCGCTTAAACCTCCCATACACTATGAGGCATGCATCGATTCACGGCATCGATTCCAAGGCATCATGCAACAGGCATCACTGGCTGTTGGACACACACTACTGATGCATGCCTCGATGCAAAATATTGAGTCGACAGTTGAACACAGCTTTGTTTAGTATACATACAGTTCGACGTGTTTAATTGTCACCGGTTTTAAATAAAATATAAACATGAATAGTGATTTACCATTGCCAGTGATAATTGCCTTAATTGGTGTGCCACTTAAAAAATCAAAGAAACCAAAAGGGAAGTGGCGTAAAAATAGGCTTAACGCTACGTTCAACTCCCAGAGATTATTAGTTTCTTCTACAATACTAAAAAACTGAAATACATCAAATGTTGCACAGAATTTTTATTTATCTAATAGAATATTTTTGATTGTAGAAAAAATTATTGTAAAAATGTTATTGCTCAATAACTTAATAATAGGTATCACACAATAATGCTGTTTGTGTAGAAATGTTCAACTAAACATTTTTTCGACATGACTGTTTATAGTTTAGAACCTTCGTCGAAAAATATTATACTTGAAAATAATGAAATGTCACTTGGTACAAGTATTCTTTACATCTAATAAATCATTTTTAGCCGCAGCACCTATATTGAGAACCGCGGTCGATTCAAGGTGGCGGCAAAAGTAGAATACTAAGCACAATAACTATAATTATTTTTCTCAATAAAACAAAATATCATGAATAATATTTGTAGAATGAAACTTAAGCTACAATTTGCTGCATGGTACACAAATGGTTTTGCTGCATGGTACGCGTCGAATGGTTTACAATTACATGGCAGTTTATTATTACAATTAAAAATATCCTATTAGATTGATAAAAATTCTCTGAAAATTATAATGTATAGATTGTTACTAACTTTATTTTAGATTTTTAGTCTTGTATAAGAAATTATACGGTTGTGCGCACCGTTAAGGATAAAAATGTATATTCTGCCGGTTATTGAGTGAATTAAGAATAAATGAACCAAAAGATTATTACAATTATTTAAGAATGGATGCCCGACATTTTCAATACCTCTTAAATAAAATTCACCTAAAAATTTTAAAAAAAACATTGATGCAAGCCTATACATGTTGTAACATGGAGTCGGCATCAGTGAGGCGGCATCCCAGCTCTCCAACATTGCCGTGATGTCGATGCGTGCATCGATTCATGATTTCGATGAGGTGGTATCGTAGAGGCCGCCGTACACACAATGACGCTTGCATCGCGTCACGAGATGCAGCGCGTCATGAGAGGGTTTTAAGATTACAAACTTTTTTATAATAATTAATTGTGGAACTCACGTAATCTATTACTCGTCAACTGCTCAATCACAAATAATCCACTTAATATTTTTAAGTTTGTGTCAAAAAAGTGTTCAATAAAGTAATGACACCATATCTAGTGACATAATGTCGTAGAACGTTCGTGGGACTGAGCTTCTCGGAATTCACGAAATTCTGTTCTATATTAGGTATTGTCGAAACACGAAACGAATACTGTGTTATGTAGTAGCTTCTATAAAAAAAAAATATATATATATGTACAGTTAAAAATAAATTTTTCTCTCTAAATATAGTATATACATTTTCACTTTTTATTTACTTTATTAATTTTTATGATTTTATAGGTATGACTATATATAAATCCTTATAACGTCAATCATGTATCTGTACGTACGGTAAATATTGTGGCCGACCTATAGTGCCTGTAAGGTTGAAATTAGGCATGCTTGTACAACTCTTTGACCCACATATAGGAAAACTATGGAGTCTAAAACACATTGCGTGAAAAATAAAAACAAATATGTATTTAATGAAAACAAATCTTACCGCGGATAAACAAACAAATTTTTATTTTAGAAAACTCTTTTTTTTTGCGTTTACGCTAAATATGTCATCACTTTTATCACCCATTCAATTTCCCATAGAGATTGGTCTAAATATCTGAAAATATTCTCAATAATGTACATTGATGGGAACCGAAATAGCTCAAGGGGAATTTTTGATCAGGTTAGTTTTTCGAAAAATATCTACATTTTTGTGTTGTTGAAAAATATAATATTTTTTAAATTTATTACTTGGTAAAAAAGTCTCTTAAAACCTAGATTAAAGAATGAAAAGTACTTTTTTTTTTAAATTTGTTTGTTTTAACAAGAATGCAAAAATTTTCTTGTCCCACACCTTTTAGTCCATTGGAGTTAATATATATATATATATATATATATATATATATATATATATATATTTATATATGAAAAAAAAATCTGAGTAATGAAATCTCTTAAGACGTAGATTAAACAACGGAAAATATTTTTTTAAAAATTCCTTGTTTTAATATAATTTTTGGCAAAAATGTGCTAAAAAATCTATTGTTCCACACCATTTAGCCCAGATTCGGATTAATGCACATTACTTTCAACCGGAATAGTACATCAAGAATTTTTTATCTGATTATTTCAAAAATTATCGATTTTTTTGCAACACCGTACTTACAGTATTTATCTGACTAATTAGAACTTGACTGTTTAGATGCAAAAAACGACAGATACCTTGAGAAAAAAGTAGCCAACTTTGTTCACTTAACATTTAAAACAGTCACCCTAGAGAACGATATATTGAACTCAGTTTGTAAGTATTCGATGTTTTTGTCGGTGTGTAGAAAAAAATGTAACTAAAAATAGAAAGAAATTTGGTTTAATATTTGGTTTGTCTAACAAGTTATTTGCGAGTAAATATTGAAAAGTAGTAAATGAATCATGCAGTAGTTGGAATATCGTGAGAAAATTACTGGTGGATCTGATAGTGTTGAAATGCTGCTCTGACATTGACAAACTAGGTAAAACTTTCTGCTCTTTTCTCTGAACTTTTATATATTAATAAATTTACATAATTCAATTCCGATGCACATTACATGTCATACAAAAAATTAATGTTTGGAAACTTAATGGAATATATTACAGTATATAACCAAATTTACTTCCAGTATTCAGGAACTTTTTCCACCTAGGATGTAACCTTTCTGTCAAAATATGAAGACTTAGATTAGTTATATCGAGAGGATGAAGGACAACAATACTATAAAAAACTAAATCCACTAGGGGAAACCTGCCAGGGAAACCAAAAAGACGTTTCAAAGATGATGTTGAAAAAGACTTTCAACAACTAATATTGTGTCCAAAAATAGAAAGAAAAGACGAGGTGTAGGATGATCTGGAGGCAAATTCTGGAGTCAAAGTTACAGTTATTGTAATTTTGACAATATCAAGAGAAGAAACTTCAGTCAGTTAAATAAATAAGTCTGATGGAAAAAGAAAATGTATGGATATTGCAGCTACTTACGGTAAGGCTACAAAGAATGAATGGACAAGAACTGAGCAAGAACTACCAGAACGAATGATCGACGTTCAATAAACGGAGAAAGAGACAAAAATAAAAGAATCAAGATACAACAGCAAATATGAAAAGACCTGGACACTGAGTAAATCTCAATATTTGTAAATAGAAGTAGAGAAAAGAAAAGACTAATAACGAGATTTAGATGTGGAGATGAGGATAGGGACAATAAGTTCTGGATGACAGAAAAAGAGAGAACTTTTTGAATGTGTAGGGAAGGTAAGGAGATAATTGGACATTTATTGAAAGGATGTGGTGAAATGAGAAGCAGGCCAGAAACTAGCTAAGAACTTTTGGGGGAAATTGAGAAAGGGTATAAATGGATGAGAGAAGTGTAGAGTAGAAGAGGGAAAATTAAACAAAGAAACCTACGGCTTTAATATAAAGAGACAGAGCGTAGATTTAAAGCCAAAAGTAAAAAATTACATACTTTGGTCTTGGGCGGTCAAACTTTGGTGGTGGAACAGTCAAACATACTAGATCTCCAGAAGAATTTCACAAGGATGGACAGCATTTGACAAGCTGAGTCACTTTCAAAGACAGCATCCAATTATGCATCAAAAGTATTTTGTACTATACATCATGCCCATTACTTACGGTGCTGAGACCGTAACGCTAACAAACTCTTCAGGTAAATATCTTTAAATAACTCGAAGTATTGTAGAGGGAATCATACTGGGCATCATCATAAGAGACAAAATACATATACGAAAATTGGCAGCAAAATCAAACTAACTGACATCCTTGAAAATAGCCATAATCAAATGGGGATGCGCAGGATACCTTACCAGAACGAAAGAGGAACGTTGAACTAAACGTGTCCTCCATAGACACCGTGGGAAAATAAACGGAGAAGAGGAAGATCTACCTACTTGTCTGACGACATTAAATGCATCCTCAGAAATTGGATGCAAGGAGCCCAAAACCGGACAAGATGGAAAATGCTAAAAATGATGATGCAGATGATATTGATGATGTTGATAATGATGCTGTAGTGGTTTGGATAGTTATAAAGGTCTTCCAAAAATTACTATAGGTAAAATTTTCCTGAAAAGCTAAACATATTAATAGTATTTGTACAATAAGAATATTTAGATTTTATGTTGAATGAAAGTTTTTTTTAGATTAAACATAAATGCATACAAATGAGTTTTTCAAATGCATACAAGATATTTTCTCGGTACTATCATCGTTAATTGTTATTGCAGTTGTATACAATTACCATTAAAGTTTGTACAATTTGTATGTAAACATAAAAAGAGTTTTTATACTTTGAAACCTTTTTTTAAGAATTTAAATTTAGCTGAAGTTGCATAAATATCTTTAAAATGGTTGCTACATATTTATAAATGCACTATTCAGAAAAGAAAATTTTAAATTGCAATTTCGTTATTGGATATTCGGTTAAAATTAGAAAGAATTGTGATTAATAATTGATTCTTGTTGGTGTTTATTAACGTTAGAATCGTAGTAACACGAGCGTCTACTGAATTACAATGGCGTAAAAATAAGGATGGGTGAAGTATTAAAATTTACTATTATTATTTATTATTATTTTACATTGTTTGGAACACAAACAGGGCAAACCAAGTGAAGTGTTCGCTACCAATTTTTTTTTACACATTTACATAAAAGGTGATAACAAATTATAACATATTAATGTATAAATATACAACTGAATAATGAAATGAATATTAAAGTATAGAAGTATAGAACGGAGAAAATGGGAAAGATATAAAATATCAGCCAGAACGTATGTGCTTTAATTTGTTAATACAAAGGCGTCCAAATTGAATTACGTTTACGTTAAAAAGATCAATATCTGAAAAATTGTTATTATAAGAGATGCAAAGTCTATTTATTACTGAATTATCGAATGATTTGGTGTTTGACAAGGGTTGATGAAAAAGTACCGTACCACGGGTAATGCATCTCGGAATTCGAAATGTTTTTAATGATAATAATTCATTAGAAGAAATATTATTTGTTACAACTTTATATAGGGTCAGCATGTCAGTAAGCAGGCGACGATCGCTCAAATGTAACATGTTAAAGGAAAGACATGCCGCATCATAATTTACATATTCTGTACAGGATTTATAGAAAAAATATTTAAGAGCTTTTTTTTTAATTCTTTCCAATTGACTGATCTACTGAAGATAATTAAGATTACATACAACAGATGCAAAGTTTAAATGACTAAATACAAAGGAAAAATACAGTAACTTAAAGACAGCAATAGACTGAAATTTTTTAGTTGAACGGATTATAAATCCCAACATTTTCAAGGCCTTACAACAGATGAAGTCAATATGACGGTCAAATAAGAATTTTGAATCTAGAAGTACCCCAAGATCTCTCACACAATTGGATGTTTGGAGAATTTTGTCGTTTAGGTTATAATTATATGTTATTCTAGTTCTATTTCTAGTAAAGTTTATAATCTGGTATTTATCATAATTTAAATATAATTTATTTATATCACAAAAAGTTTGAAAGTTATTAAGATCTTCTTGTAACAATTGAGAATCGGATAAACTCTCAATTTTCTTATAGAATTTTATATCGTCGGCAAATAAGAGTATATTGGAGTGTTTTATAACTGAGAGTACATCGTTTATAAAAATTGTAAATAATAATGGCCCAAGATGAGATCCTTGAGGCACTCCAGATGTAATATTAATATATGAGGAAGTATATCTATTTATTTGTACGACTTGACTTCTGTTTGAGATGTAAGAGATGATCCATTGTAAAAGATCACCGTGTATACCAAACTTCAGCAATTTGTCAATTAAAATATTGTGATTAATTTTATCAAACGCCTTACTGAAGTCCGTGTATACTGCATCAATTTGATTCCGTTGATCCATATTTTTTAGTAAAAAGTCAGTACATATTGTTAGATTTGTTTCAACGTACCTGCCGCGATAGAATCCATGTTGTTGTGGTATAAGATGATGCTTTACTGATTCATATATAAAATTGTAAATTAAAGATTCTAAAATTTCCCCAAAAGTACAAAATTTGGAGAGGGGGCGGTAATTTTTTATCAAATTTTTGTCACCAGATTTAAAGATGGCACAATGATAGCTATTTTCCATACATCTGGAAAAGTATTTTCTTTGAGGGCTACTCATAGTAACTGGGTGGGCCATAAATGGTTTAAGATTACTACTTATTTGTTGGCGAAGTGAAGAATATGTAAGGTGTATATCAGCAAGTGATGATAATCTTGTAATTAATTTTAGGTCATCGGTGTATAAAGTATTAGTTCTACCAATGAATACAGTGCGGTTATTGATATGATCAGAAAGAGGAGAGGGCCTAGAATGCATTCTTGTGGTACACCTGAAGTAACAGTTAAGGTATTTCATGAAACATCTTGAAATTGAAAAATAAGTGTCCTGTTTCATAGGTAAGATGCCATGCAATTTATTTCGTCAAATCCATATAATGCTATCATTTCATAATATTTCATGGGAAACACAATCAATTACTTGTGTAACAGCAAAAATGTATATAATAAAAAATATACAAAGTACGGGTCCTTAAGTAAGTTTTGTGTAATATTGAAATTTAATTTAACTTTATGGAAATACAAAAGCTTATGAATAGTTTAAAGTTATTAATACTTCTTATGAATCTTATTTGAAACTTTTAATAAATTTCTATATTATATTCTGTAATTAATTAATAAAGTTTGTAGTTTACATCTTTGTTGTTAAAAAATAAGAAATATAAAAATGTACAAAAGAATTAATATGGTATATTACGTTATTAATTTTTCATTCAATTTAATTAAAAATGCAAAAAACTGCAACGTATAGGACCTAACAGAGTGTAAAATTTTCATATTAACTGGATCATACCACCGGAAAATTGGATCTTCATTTACTAAATTTTGAATAAAAAAGGCAGATTAATAATAAATTATACTGATTTTTGGTTGCAGGAGCGTAGTGATCAATTCATTCGCAAGTGTGGGATCGTCCTCAGTATGGGAAAAAGATGGCTGTTGCAACCATTGACCCTCTCAGCCTTCTTCTAAATGAGAACCTGAATCTCTGGATTATGATTCGGGAATATGAAACGAGCTTCAGATGGAATATAAAACCGAAGATTTTGTGTACCGTAAAATGTAGGCGCTAAGTTATGTCAAAGAGCCTTAGTCGGTAATTGGATCGTATTGGATCGAGGAATTGGAGTATTGGACCGTCGGTAATTGGACCGACAACAGTAATTGGACTGTTGTTATTTTTAATGTTTATAAATGACCTTCCAGAAAACGTAAATGCTAGTACCGTTATGATACTAATTTTATTAATAGCGTTGTTGAACATAATAACGTTAAAGATAATATAACAGCTACTATGAATGAAGCAGTTTTATGGTTTAATGAGAATAAGCTTAAACTTAGCGAAGATAAAACTTTTCATTCAGTTTTCAGTCTTAACAGAACATGATGATCTACCTACACAATGATGATCTGCACCATATTCAACATGCTTAATTTTTAGGATTTGTGTTAGATGCACAATTAAATTGAAAGGAGCATGTCAAATATGTAGCACACAAAATTAATACTTATAACTTTATGCTCTATAAAATCAAGAAATATGTATCTCTACACATAGCAAAAATAGTCTATTTTGCATACATACAGTCAGTTATTTAATACGGCGTTATTCTGTGAGGCAATTCTTCAGATGCTATTAGAACTTTCAGAACGTAGAAAAATGCAGTAAGAATACTTGGTGGGTTTGCAAGAAGATCGCATTGTAGACAACTTTTGTTATTTATAAAAGAAAATGGATATTTGTTAAATAGCGGAAACGACCTCCACAACTATAATACCAAAGCCAAATC
The DNA here is from genome assembly GCA_963971575.1 of Liopterus haemorrhoidalis. Lineage (NCBI taxonomy): Eukaryota > Metazoa > Arthropoda > Insecta > Coleoptera > Dytiscidae > Liopterus > Liopterus haemorrhoidalis. The sequence continues at coordinate 42,015,872 of OZ020612.1, read as the reverse complement.
TGATCTGCGTCTACCGAAAATTAGATTAACTGTTTAGAAGTCACTTCCTTCTTGTATAGGTGTTTCACTATTTAACAAATTACCTCTACATATCAGAGGTAATAACTTAATCTCCAAAAATTTTAAAAATCTTATTTCAAATTTTTAATGGAGAAAATGTATTATAATGTACATGAATTTATAAATGATGATATAAATAGGTGCAATTTTGTGTAATTTTGTGCAGCTTAGTTTATATATTTCTGTTGACATGGTTTTATGTAATTTTTTTGTATTTGTCAAACTTAATAAAGTATATTATATTATATTATATAATCGCAACCTGAAAATCCCTTACACCTAGGCATTACAACATACAGAGTGATTATTTAATGGCGAGACGATGTCACCGAATTTTACGTGCCTCTTAGCATAATACTATGACTATAATAACCTTGAAGAAAAAAAGCTACACCTGCTACGATGTGTATGAAACGGCAAATTATTAAAACTTCCAGTGACGTCGTGTCGCCATTAAATAATCACTCCGTTAGAAATAATAAAAAAACTATATGTTCAAAATATTACATTTTTCTTTTATCATCTGTCTGATCTTAACGAGATTGACTCATAATCATAGGCTTTTCATAAATACACAGAACAAATACGAAGGTCACTTTCTAGATAAGAACCGTTTGCGCATCCTATCCACGCATAGCGTTCCCCGCAGTCATTTTACCGACTTATGTCTTCTCTGATCATTTGCCAACGTTGTCAGTCAGTCTGAAGTTGCTAGCGGAGGTAGACGATATTGTGCGGCAATTTTATATCAGCTATGCTCATTAATAATACCGCTGATTGCTGATGCGCTGTGATTAAGTTTTTAAATGCAAAAAACTCTCGTCCTGCCGAAATCCTTCGGCAATTCGTTGAAGTTTATGGGGAAGGTGTGATGAATGAAGAGAATTTGCGAAAGTGGTGTTTATTTAATGGTGGAAGAACAAACATCCAATATGAGGAATGTTAAATACTGCTGCCACATCGCAAGTGTTGCTAGAAAAGTTTAAATGATAATGTCTCGACCACCCACCTTATAGTCCGAACCTGGCCTTTACCGACACTCACCTCTACAAAATTGAAAAGATTTTTAGGCGGAAACGGATGCAAAGAGATGACGACGTCAAAGACACTGTCAACGGTTGGTTAAATGGACTGGCGGCCGACTTCTTCGACGAGGGGATCGTCAATCTCACCGCCCGTTCGGACAATGCCTCGAGTGGAACGGAGATTAAGTCGAAAAATAGCGAAAGAAGCATTTCGAGCAACGGTGTGCTATCAGGTTTTGCTTTTGACTTCGGCACAGTGCAACGGAAACTTTTGCAAAACTTCTGCATGCCTACGAAGACAGTGTTTTGTTAAGAACCCAGGTTTTTTGGTGGTTTAAAGCATTTTCAGAAGGAAGAGAGTTGATTGAAGATGAATCACGCAGCGGAAGGCCTTCATGTTCAAGAACCTTTGAAAATGTCGACAGAATCCGGGATTTTGTGCATTCAGATCGGCGGTTGACAGTCATAAGATCGGGGAAGAGTTGAATTTGACTCACACTACCGTTCATAAGATTTTGACCAATGAATTGAGAATGAACAAAATGCGCTTTGTCACACAGCAATTTCAATAAACGAGTTTTTGGCCAGTTAAAACATTCTTGTGGCTCCTCAGCCTCCTTATTCTCCTGACTTGAGTCCTTGTGACTTGTTTCTCTTCCCAAGATTAAAAAATCACCTCAAGGGACGTCATTTTGGGATGCTCGAAAACATTCAAACGTCCGTAACCGACCAGCTGAAAGCTATTCCAGTATCTGAGTTCCAGCACTGCTATGAGAATTGGAAGAACTGTCGCTAGCACTATGTGGCTTCCCAAGGAAGTTATTTTGGAGGAAACAACATTGAATTGTATTTCAATGTTGTTATTTAAATAATTTTTAAAAATTTTAAAATCAGTCCAGTTACTTAATTTACACACCTCGTATGAATATTACAAAATATAATCTGTACAAAATACATTTTTCTTACTATTATCTATTAAGTCAATCTATTAACTGAAAAAATCACTGCGTTTGACAGTACAAAACCATAACACACGTTATATTCGAATATAATATTTGTTCAACGAAAGAAAATTCGGTAACTAGTGTACGGTAGAGTAAAGAAAAATAACAAATCAATGTAATGGAAAATTAGCTGAAGTAAATTCGTTGATTTTCAGTAGAATGAACGTAGCGCAAGAAATTCACAAATAAGCGTTGTCGACTCTTTGAAGTATTTTCTGAAAGACGTGTTTTTCAGCGATATTTTTTTATATTTTTTGTTCAATCCGTTTTTATAATTAGTCATTTTGTGTATCGATACATTTAATGACGTAAACAATTCAATACTGGTAACTAGAATCTTGAATATGTTGCAGACGGACAGTGGCGGATTTAGGTCAGTTAAGGCCCCGGGCGCAGTAAGAATATTGGGCCCCTCAATTAGAAAAGAGTGTAAAATTAGGTTTTGGCGGGGCTCTTTACAGGTCGGAGCCCCGGTCGCGCGCCCGGTGCGCCCGCCCTTAAATCCGCCTCTGCAGACGGAGAGTAATTTTAGGAAAATAACTTCCAGAGCAAAAGGCTTTATAATACTTGTTTGTATTTGAACGCTATTTTACTAAGCAAATAGTATCGGACAGAATGTTATTGGGTAAATAAAATAAATTTTATTTTAAAAAGCAGAAATGTAATATACAAGGATAGATTGCGGGTGTTTATAATCATCAGTAAAGACCCTGTCATCAATAAAAAAATAAAAAAAAAAAAAAATATAGAAAAACATATTTTAAATTGCACAAATTATTTATATTGGAAAGGATTGTTGGAATGATATAGAATGTTGCACAAATTTTTATGCTTAAACCATTGAATAAAAAGACTAAAGTAAAGAGGCTTTATGAATTTTTACATACGCATTTTTCTGACGGAAATTACGTCATTCCAACGACCACAATGGCTGCCAATATTTAGATATTTTCGTCTTAAAGTGTTAACATTTATGTTGATAATTTAAAGTGTATTCATAATTTACAAAACATTAATAAAAGACAGGGCTAAAATAATTTTTATTAACTTTATAAATTAATATAAAATTACGCATTTAACCTGAAATTGGTATCTTGGCAAAATGGTTAGCTATAGTTTTGCGGCCGAGCAAAAACGCAAAATACAAAGACTAATAGAAGTAATTTTCATTCGTAAGTATTTTCTATTCATAGTATGTAACTGAATTATTGAGATTTTGATAAATCTTAACATATAGGCTATTCCAAACGTTTAGGCGGAACTAACGGGAATTTTGATTTTTGTAAGTTGTCATAAGCTCTTATTTTCTGGTTTGAAGTAGGCTTTTGCTAAACAAAATTATCAAAAGCCTCACTTAATCTGTAAAAGTAACTAAAATTGAAAATCTAGTTCCGCCTAAACCAAAGAAACAGTCTTTACACGTTACATGGACAATGACGTACTGTCATAATTTTCTGCTATAAGTTCTGTATGTATTTATTTACTTTTGTGTATCATTAATTTTATAAAAATAAATTACATATGTATAATAGTGTTTTATTGATTGTTTTATCTCTTACCTTTAGCTTCTTTTGGAAATATCAAGATTGGTTTTTTTCTTGTTGTACCGATTATTTTAATAAAAGGCCCTACACTACTGTCTAGCCGGAAACTATTGTTCGCCATTTTGAAAGATCATCTTGGTCTTTCCAAATAGCATGTAATTCTCCTTTTTTTAGTCTTTATATTCAATGGCTTAAAACAAGTTTGTTTACTATGCTAAATCATCCGCTATGCATGACTTTATATGTATATTTTAAAATTCCGTCATAAAAATATTTACATGAGAAATGATTCAATGACGTTTGCTTCGGATTTATTTATCAATTGAAGTATGTTGAGTTGTATGCATTTGCATTAGCACATGTACACATACCACCCAAGTCAAGTTCCCTACTTCTATAAATATAACTACATTCAACACTCGGGTCTCTATACTTTGCAAATCGTTTAGCCCAATAGTAAGAAGTTTATTACACATCGATCAAAAATTGGTTTGAAGATTTAAGTTAAAAATCGCAACAGCATCTGAAATGTTATTACAAAGCTTGATTAACCCTCTAAATAACGCGTGTGTCCAATGGACACGAGTGTGATTTGAAGCATGACAAAAAACGTTGAAATTTGGCATACTTCTACATTCTTTGGTCCACATATAGGAAAAATATAGAGAATTTAAAAAATGAAACGCTGGAAAAATAAACAAATATGTATTTAATAAAAAAAATAATTATTTTGTTTAAATTTTGAGTGAGGTATCAAATATAACCTCTTAATGCAAACAAATTTTTATATTTGAAACAAAAATTTTTTGAGATCTTTGCCAAAAATATGTCAAAACACTTTTGTCCCCCACCCTATTCCCACAATTTTTAGGGTTTTGTAGGTATGACCAAAAAACACTTATACCGTCATTTTGTCGTCTGTCTGTCTGTCTGTCTGTTCGGTAAAAATTGTAGCCAATCGGCTAAACCTAGAGAGTTGATTTTTGGCATGCTTATACAACTCTTTGACCCGAACATAGGAAAAATACTAAAACATCTAAAAAACATATCGCCCTAAAAATATAAACAAAAATCTGCTCATCGAAAAAGAAGTATATTTTTTTAAATTCTGAGTAGGGTATCAAATGAAAGCCCTTAGTACGTAGATTAACAATCAAAATTTAATTTTTGCCAAAATATGAAAAAAAAATTTGTCCCACACCTGAAAAAATTCTAAGTAATGTACATTTGTGTGAACCGGAATAGTACAACAGGAATTTTTGATCAGATTATGTTTTCGGAAAATAACGCATTTTTTGTGTTTTTGCTTGACCATATAAAATATTTAATAACGTATGTAACACAATAAACCAGCATGATTTGATAGTGTAATGGTTAGCATGCTCGCGTTTTAATTTGCAAACTAAGGTTCCGGTCTCGAGACAATATTTTTTTTTGTTTATTTTTTGCATTTTTATTTTATTTAAATTATATTTTCAAAATTCTAGTTAGGTTAGCTTAGGTTAGTTCCTATATTTGCACAAATGTTGCATTTAATTTTTAAACGCATGCATTTAATAACTAGTGGAAATTGTTGAAATTGAATACACGAATTCAGAGGGGGGAGTAATGACTTAAAACAACCAATGGAAGCCACAGGCGTAATTTTAAAATCTTAATGAACCTTGCTATATAAAAAAAATACTGCACATATTTAGAAACCTAAATAATGGAAATAGGCTTTCGAATTAAAATTAACAAAAAAAAAAAAATTTAACATAAAATTTGTTTTGGCAAATAATCATCATTCACACTTACTCAATACCTGCGAAATCCTGAAATATGTGGAAATTCACACTTCACATCAATTTTTTAGTAAAATAGAAAGGATTTCGCGACTGATGTAGTTAGAAGCCACTGCAGGATAACCTACTAAGTGTATCAAAATTTTAAATTTGGTACACACAGAACGAGGTATTAATTAAGTGACACTAAAATTCAACAGTGCTCAAGAAAAGAAATTTTTCTATTTACACGGTTTATTTTTAACAATACCGAAGCAATATTTACTTTTTATTTAAAATAATGATGTAAATTATTACGAAATTTATTATGTACAATAAAATTTTATTGCAAAACACGATAAAATTTATAACACAAACAAGATTAAAATCACAGATATTTATTAATTTAAAGGTAAAGTTGGAAATAAATTCAAATATATTCAAATTTAACACAAAATTAGGTGAGCAATTTAGAAACATTATTAAAAAATGTTACAGATAATGTTATTTATAATGAATATGTCACCCTTAGCACAGTAAACATAAATATTAGTTTATTTTGAAAATTTAGGTTTGAATCGTTGGATTTTATGGATTTTAAAAATTAATATTAAATAAATTCTGGTCTAGCGAACTACTGAAAATTTTGCTAACCATCTACAAACATTTGTTAACAAATCATTGAGGACTTTATTTGGAATGTATTGGCCAAATATCATAACCAATAAATATCTGATAGCTTACAGAGCAAACAGAAAGAAGACAAGAAACCAAGTAGGTTGGTCAGAATGCAAGGCATGCGGTGCATGCGGGCGCCGCTGCGAGGGGGGCGCTGAAATGAGATTCGAAAGGGCGCCAAATGCCAAATGAATGTAATTTGGTGAAAAATGTAATTTTAGAAGTGAGGACCTTTTTTTTTCTTTTCATGTGAAATTTAGACGAGAGGACATTTTCTTGCTCTTCGCTTGAAATTTAGACGAGTGGACCTTTTTTCTTTTCATTTGAAATTTAGACGAGAGGACCTTTTTTTTTGCTCTTTGCTTGAAATTTAGACGAGTGGACCTTTTTTTTTCTTTTCATTTAAAACTTAGACGAGAGGACCTTTTTTTGTTTTGCTCTTCACTTGAAATTTAGACGAGAGGACCTTTTGTTTTTTGCTCTTCGCTTGAAATTTAGACGAGAAGATTTTTTTTTTAGATTTTAAGGGAAGACCTCGAAAAAAGCTAGTTGCGCTCTACTTAGGGGCGCTCAATTAAATCTTGCCTACGGGCGCCGCAGACCCTCGCGTCTTCTCTGGTCATACCTTTAGACAAGAACCATCCAACATTGCAAGGTGAGCTTTAGATTGGAATTCACAGGTTAAAAGAATAGTTGGCAGACCAAGAAAAACATGGAGACGTACCATAAAGAAAGGAGGGATTTATGCAAGAAATGATAAAGCTATAGGGAAATATGCCTATGATTGCATGGTACATATGATAACATACTTGTAATATTTTGGAAAGTATTGGTTTGGCGAACAAATTAATAGATTTATTGACATATATCCTTGTTGTATTATTTGTGGTGAATTTACATGCCGCTTGTAAGAATTTCGTTTTTGTGGTGAACAAATGTAAATTTAGGTAAGTGATGAATTAATATTAGTAGCAGTTAATAAGATTGTGTTTTTATTACACTAAATACAGATATGAAATTTTTATACACGTAATCTGTAAATTTTGTATATTCACTAATATACTCAGTTTAAGGTATACTTACTACGTCGCAGACAAAGCTTGTTGGAATTATAATGGTGACTTTTTTCCCTTTGATTGTTGGTTTTAGCAGCTTTGGCTATTAGCCAGGAATAAAGAAAGAGATTAAGGGTTTTTAAAATTACGTTTACAATTTGATATTTTCTGATTTAATATAGTTATAAATAATTTCATAAATATCTAGAGAGTTATTATTAAGAAGCGCCTGACTATTGGTAGGTAAGGCTATTTTTTGGACAACTAAATTTTGTATGAATAAGTTACGATTACGAAAATGAATTGGGCATTCAAACAATTACTGGTTCAAATCGCCGACAGACAAATTCTTACACGGACAGAAAGGAGAAGAAACCATATTGATTCTATACAGATAATATGGAGAGAAGGTGTGATTAAACAAGCCGGATAAAAGAGCATATAAAAGATCTGATTTGACCATAGTATGATTCTTTGAAGTGCAGAGAAGCTATGTATTCTTGTTAACTATGTATTGCCATTGTTTGTATATGGAAGATTTGAAGATTGACATATGATTACTGTTTAGAGAAATATTTAAGAGGGATCCATTTACAGTTGCTTCTTTGGCTAGAAGATCGACTTTGGTGAACTCAAAATCTGAGGTCTTTGATGATGTAAAATGGCTTTTTATCCAGCATATTTTTATAATTTTACCGCTGATCGTAAGATCGTTAAGAAATTTAATTAGGTACATTATAAATTAGATAGTGACGTTTCCCTTTGATTGTATAGGTATACCATTATATATAATAATTAATTATATAATATCTATTATATAAGAAGGAAACGCAGCAATGTCAGGAGAAAGCTATGGAAGAATCTTTAATAAATAAAAGAGACAAAAAAAAAACGGCTATTAGTGGCTAAAATTTTCATTTTTCCAGCGACAACGTTGCGTAGAATATTTAGGCAAAAAAGAGGTAGTTCAAAAGGAGATTTGGGAGGTTATAGACCTATACTAAATCATGCCGTAGAGTGTAGAAGAAGAATTATGTACGCACATAATGGATATGGAAACGAGTACTTTTTGCCTTAACAACTAAAAATCTAAGGCGATTTGTTTTTGAAATTGCCAATAAAAATAATATTAAGCATAATTTTAATCCAGATCCTGGAATGGGTTGATAAATGGCTACTAGGATTTTTAAAACGTAATCCAAGAATTTCTCCAAGAACACCAGAAAATAAGACAGGCGCTTGTCCACAGGCGTTTAAAAAAACAATACAAGCTCTTTTTTGCTGCATTATCTGTAGTAATAGAGCAGTATATATTTCCTACTGAAATCATTTACATATTCAAGAATATTTGTAATAAAAAACAAAAATAAATCGAATTTAACTAATTTATAATAGTGTGCCATCATTGGAACAACCTTTACCTTTTTTACTGACGATGAATGCGTGGCATTCGAACTATGTATTTAACAAATAAATGATTTGTGATAAAAATGTGTTGTTTATTTCTATCATAAGAAGAAAAGGTTATAAAAATATTACACAAAAAAAAAAACTAAATATACTTGACAAAAAGCAACAATGAAACAATGATTTAAGAGATTTCCATATTTATTTTTGACTGGTGTTCTCGGTTTTATCGGTTCGCTTCACTTTTAATAGATTAATGCCCTAAATAAATATTACAAAGTACAATTTTAACAACCGGTTCGTTGAACAAATTAAATAAAATAAACAGGAAACAGTTTTGTTGAACCGGTGAAAAATTCCACTTCTGTATTTAAGCACTAAGTATTGAAATCAGAAGTTTGTTTAAAACTTAAATTACAAGAGCAAATCAATCTAAAACTTAAATAAAACTATTGGAATAAAGTAAAATACATTACCTTATAAATCACTGTTGAAAAACACAAACCTATGTCTCAGTAAGTATCCCAAGAGTACACTTAAACACGAAAAATATCATCGCATACACAACCACGTGATAGCTCTATAGACGCCCGCGTCTTCGTAAGAGCACTGTTCCGACGCGCCGTCCGAAACGGAATACGCTTGTTATTCTCGCGCGCGTCCGCTAAACCTGCCTACAAACACCCCATAGCGCAAGACCGAACTTGATACCACAAAAGATTTGAAAAAAAGACAACAGTGAATCTCCTTTGTACATTATTTTGATAGGTGAGAATATCATCTATCAAACTACGACGGTTGATGGTTTACTGGTAATGCTTTTACTAAAAAATAATAGAGTTTGGTACATAATAAAATTATAAAAAAACAAATGGGTCTCTTATGGTCGGTTGCATAAAAGACTTTAACTAGATTTAAGCTAAAACTCATTAAAACGTTGCGTTTCTAGGAAATTTTGTGTTTTACATCGAGTTTTAGGTTACATCTAGTTTTAAGACTTTTATGAAATCGGGCATTAGTATTACTTGGAAGGCATCATCATCCTTCAGCAGTTCGAATCCACTGCTGGATATAGGCCTCCCTTAAATGTTTCCAATTGTCTCTGTCTTGAGCTTCTTGTAGCCAGTTCGTACATATACACTTTAGGTCCTCAGTCCACTGATAGGGCGGTCTTCCTCGGCTACGTTTATCTGCCAATGATCTCTACTCGAAAATCCGTTTGTTTCATCTGTTGTTCTGGCTAGATGATCTGCCCATTTCAATTTCATTTCTATTCCTTTATTGTCTATTATTTTCTATTATTTATTCATAACTATTTTGACAATGATGGTTAGTTTCGTCTGTTGACGTATTTCAGCATTTGTTATTTTTTCCCTCAGCGTTATACCGAGCAAGTCTCGGCCCATAGCCCTTTGGGTTACTTGAAGTTTTCTAGCAGAATCTTTAGCTAGTGCTAGGGTTTCCATCTCGTAGGTTAAGACGGGCATAGCACATAGTTCGAAAGCTTTCTTTTTAAGGCACATTGGAATATTATTTTTTTAAATCTTTCGTAGTTTACCAAATGCTGCCCATCTTTGTAATATTCTTGAAGGATGCTTGAGTGGAACTCTCCAAGAAAAAGCCGCGTTGACGTCTTCAGCATGCATGGAGACGTTTTCTACTTCCTGTGTTGTAATCCTATTTATTGTTCTGCTTCAAGTAAACTCTCCGTGACTGGGTGACATCTGAGATTTTGCCACGGGCCTAACCTCGAAAAAAGCCCTAGTGACTAAATGATATATTTGGCGATAAATAAAACATCGTTGTAAATATGTAATTCTTAATGTTGACCGTGTGAATTATTAGATTTGTTTCTGACTGGAGTACATTGTATTTATTGTTGAACAGCCTATCTCAATGGCTCTTAACCAATGTTCCGCGTTCCGAGAACTTATTACAAGTGTTCCTCGAATTTAAGCATGAGTATTTCCTGGGTAGGCGAGCAGGTCGGAATGTCAATTGGTGGGTGGGTAGGTGGGTAGATAGATAGGTGGGTAGGTAGATAGGTAAATAGGTGAGTAGATAGTTAGGTAGGCATACCACTCCGAAGTAATGCGAAAGCGGTTCCAGAGTGGTTGTTCCGGAGTCACGGGGGCCACTTGTGGGTAGCGAGCTATCCCTAAGTCCCGAAAAAAAAAAGAAAAAGTTAGGTAAGTAGGTAGTTATGTGGGTAGGTAGATTATTGAGTAAATAGATAGGTGGGTAGGTAGATAGATCTGTGATTTGATTTTTTTTGCTCATCCCTGATGGCAGGTAGGTAGGTATTAAAAAAAGTAGGTGGATTGAAATGATTTACAATAAAGGTATATGGATGGAACATATTATGAGAAAGAAGGTAGATAGGTTGAAATAATTTCAAATAAAGGTATACAAATGGAAAATGTTATTAAAAAAGGCAGGTTGGTTAGTAATTCTTTGTACCATTTTATAAGCTGATCAAGAAATTAAAATATAAAAAAACGTACTTTTTCAATTTTTTTGTTTGTATTATTATATATATATTTTTTTTGGTCTTGTTTGCTCACTTTTATTGGTACAAAAAACGTTTTAGATTGTTTTAATGATTTTTTTTATCTTTTTAACAAAGAGGAAGATGCTGATATCAATATAACAAATCAAATTTTGAATCTTACCTCCTCATTTTAATTTATTTTAGGGACAACTTGAACTAAGATGGCTCCTTTTAGTTTATAACATAGTTATAAATTTGAATACTGTGTACCGACCAAATTTTTAATTAGAACGAATACATAAAGTCTTAAAGATGCAAATTATAAAGTTAATATTAAAACTTACAGAACGAGAACGACAGCAAACGGCGATAATTCTTGAGTTATTTTTGTTCAGACATCAACATAAAAAATTGCCCCATATATCTTTAATCTAATTACTGATTTGCATAATTTTCTTAAATATTTTATGGCTCTTATCTCAGTTCCAGGATAAAGTGGAATTAAGACATTTTAAATTAAAACTTTGCGTCTTTGTCAGGGGAACGTTTAAAATATTTCATTATTGTATTTAAACACATTTTATTTCATTTGTGATAATTAAAAAAAAGTAATGCTGTAATAATTAATTGGTTATACCTACGACGTCCTAAAAACAGTACCTTTCTTTTTGAAATAAATTTTATTTGCAATACCAAAGTATTTTTAAAACACAACGTAATATGTAGTAAATAATATAGCAAAATTACAGTATATTTGCTAAAGCATAAACCTTAATAATATTCTATAATTTACTTTTTTATTTCCCGAAGGATATTTGTCCTTATTGACTCTGTCCTTAGATCTTCTCTTTCTGTTATCAAAACACTGAGCCTGGTTTTAAAGTATCATATATTTGAGGACAAAATTGACTGGCCAGGACTTCATAAGGCGACGCATTTCCAACAGTTGTCACGAATCCCTTTGCCATACTCTTCCAGAAATGAATAACTTTGGTTTTTTTAATGGAATTAGCCACCAAAGCATGATCGACCCAAAATACCCAAGAACTTAAGGCATCAACTGGGTAAAAGGTGTTATTCGGATACAATTTGTAAGACTGACATTTCTTAGGCGTCATTTTTGATATTTTTTCAGTGTCACAGGTATTTTTAAGAAATCTGAAATAGATAACTCTATTAATTACAATAGGCCCAGATGTAGACCACTTAACAGATGGATATAAGTAGGTATTATATAAAGAAGGAAAGATAGCTGGACTCTAGGTAGACTAGTTGAAAACAAAATACTTAAATAATATAAAAATTATAGGAACTATGAAAATTGCAAACATCTGCATCTTTGAAAGTAGGTATTCTGCCGTTACTCCTAGTCAATATCAATCGCAGCTATACAATAAGCAATTGGTGCTGCCAATGCATGTAGGACATTAAGTCGTTGTATTATACATCATAACTTGTAGACGAAATATTTGTTTTACGCAAGACGCACGTCAGTAGTGATGAAAAAATTTTAAAAAAATAAGCTGTCACCGCCAACCGCCATCACATCAAAAAATGTCTCAAATAAAAGTTGTTAGTTTTTTTTTTCGATATATTTCTCTGTTGTAAAGTAAACTCCCATTTCTAGTTAACCGATTTTTACCAAAAGTTGATCAACTTGGGCCATTGATGTTAAAAGTTTAAATATAAAGTTTCATAAAAATCTGTTAAGCCGAATTTGCTCTGCACTTGTACACGGACCGACAGACAGACAGACAGACAGACAGACAGACAGACAGACAGACAGACAGACAGACAGACAGACAGACAGACAGACAGACAGACAGACAGACAGACAGACAGACAGACAGACAGACAGACAGACAGACAGACAGACAGACAGACAGACAGACAGACAGACAGACAGACAGACAGACAGACAGACAGACAGACAGACAGACAGACAGACAGACAGACAGACAGACAGACAGACAGACAGACAGACAGACAGACAGACAGACAGACAGACAGACAGACAGACAGACAGACAGACAGACAGACAGACAGACAGACAGACAGACAGACAGACAGACAGACAGACAGACAGACAGACAGACAGACAGACAGACAGACAGACAGACAGACAGACAGACAGACAGACAGACAGACAGACCGACAGATAGCATGCTAAAAATAGTCCAAACGTTATGTAGGGAACTCAATTCGTGGAGATCCATCGAAATCTCGAAATGTCAAAATCGGTATGATCACAATACTTCCCTTATAAAAGGTGTCCCAAAATTCACGCAAGAAGTAATTTTGATAGAAAACACAGGTTTTTAATTAAAAATTGTATTTTTTTTATTGATTCATAAAGTATACAGTATAGGGTTATATATGGAATGGCATATCGGATAAATGGTCTCCAAGGATTTGCTGGCACATACGCACTCTTTTGTCGAAATTTTCCATGACCGTCCGGCATAAATGTGACTGAACTACGTAGATACAGCGCTCAATTTCCTCGTTCAAGGCGTGGGTGGTCGTAGGCTTGTTGGAATATACATTAGGCTTCAAAAAAGTCCAACGGCGTTAAGTAACATGATCTGGGCGGCCAATTATGATCACCAAAACGAGAAATTACGCGACCAGGAAATGAATCATGCAGAATTTGAATTGTGTCTCGGGCTGTATGGCATGTGGCAACATCTTGTTGAAACCACATGTCGTTCACATCCATATATTGAAAACTGCTAACTGTAGCTGCCAACCTTAATTATTTTTAAAATATTGCTCAACAATGAAAACGCATTGTTGTATCGTGTCACGCTGTCACGCTGTCTTTTTTTTTTTTTTTTTTCGTTGGCAAAACTTTACCGCACAAATGGCGCTAAATTTAAGTCTTGTGTATATTTTGGGACACGTTTTATATGTTGGCGGTCAGTAAAAAGACGGATCTATCTTGATATTTATTTTTTATTTAAAAGTTTAAAATTATTACAAATATAATTGACTGTCCCAAATTACTAAGTAAATTCTATTTCCTTATTCCTACAAATTCAGCATGACAATGTGAATTTTTCTTAATAAATTTCTCTAACAGATATTCAGCAACCAATTCATCTATAAATCGTCTCCCATTATTATTTAATATGTATTCAACAAATGTTAATTTTCCAGACATATTTCAATGTGACATATGTAAATTTTAAAAGTTAATATCAAAAATAATTTAATATTATTGTAAAATTTTTTAATTTTATTATTTTAAATTAGGTAGAGGTTATTAAGGGGGCGGGTAGGACATGTAATGAGGATGAAAGAGAATACAATTTTAAAGATGTATACCTCCCTTATATATGTTGGCGGTCGGTAATTAAGTAAATTTTGAAAGAAGGAGAGCCAATGAAATCATAAAAATCTGTAATATTTAAATTTATTTGATTTGGGGGTTGCTGCTGCTCTTATGTTGGTAATGGACGATTCACGGTAAGTTCATCGAAAATCAATTCATCGAAAATCAATTCATCGAAAATCAATTCATCGAATATCAATTCATCGAAAATCAATTCATCGAAAATCAATTCATCGAAAATCAATTCATCGAATATCAATTCATCGAAAATCAATTCATCGAAAATCAATTCATCGAAAATCAATTCATCTAATGATCAATTCATCGAATGATCAATTCATCGAAAAAAAATATTTTGTAAATATTTTAGAGGAATGCCGAGGGGATCGGAAAGCCAAAAAAGCAGTGGTCAATAAAAGTTGACAGACTACACTTATTAAATAACTATCATACTTGGTCTATTAATAATTTTTAAATTTTCCATTCAGAAAATACGCCAGGTAAAAGATACCTGTTGGATTATTTTGAAATCGAACAGGGCTCCTTAGATCAGAAAAACCCGGTTAATGGGATCATAAATGTATTTAATACACCCATTCTTAAAGGATTATAAAAATGGTATTTCCAAATCTGTTAAGTCTTAAGGGTTTTGTGTTATGTACATAGTTTTACTATTCATATTTACTATACCACACATGATTTGTTCAATGTACGGTGATTCTAAACAGGTGGCATTGTTACGTTAGTGTGAGTTTGTTTTGTCATTAAACTAGATGATGGGTAGCTCGTTTCGCTCGGCTTCTTCTAACCAAACCCTTACTAACATAACCTAACCTAAGATAGTGTTTTGACATTAAACTAGAGGATGGGTAGCTCGCTTCGCTCGGCTTCTTCTAACAAAACCCTTACTAACCTAACCTAACCTAAAATAGTGCTTTGTCCTTATACTAGAAGATGGGTAACTCGCTCCGCTCGGTTTTAGACTTTTACTAACTAAACCTAACCTAATTACCTTGTTTTTAGGCGCATAGTACTTTATTTTCCCCCATATTAGCCCAATTAAAATGCATATCATTGTGTATGAATTTATAAATATTATTTGCGTGCAATTGCCCATAACCTGTCTTATTAAACCTTAAAAACAAAACATTTATTTCTTTTATTATATAAGTTTTTTTATTATTTTCTTTATTTATATTCAAACACTATGTCCCTTTATTTACCTTTTTTTAAACCATATAAAAAAAAATTACGCAATTATTTCTTAGTCTGTCTACTTTTATTGACCACTGCTCTTTTGACTTTCCGATCCCCTCGGCATTCCTCTCAAATATTTACAAAATATTTTTTTTCGATGAAATGATCATTCAATGAATTGATCATTCGATGAATTGATTTTCGATGAATTGATTTTCGATGAATTGATTTTCGATGAATTGATTTTCGATGAATTGATTTTCGATGAATTGATTTTCTAAGAATTGATTTTCGATGAATTGATATTCGATGAATTGATTTTCGATGAACTCGTCGGTTACCGTAATGGACCCATGCGAGAAATTTTATCTGGATAAATCAAAACCAGTGATTGGCCGCCAAGATCACTGTATTTAACTGCGCTAAATTTCTTTCGATGAGGCTATTTAAAAAGTAAAGTCTATGAAAACAAAACACTTCCTGTGGCCAGCTATAGGTGCGTTCGGCATAAGCTAATAATTTACACATTCTGCAGAAATTTACACAAGAAGCGTTCGTCATAAAGTTTCTGTGTGCCTTGTGCTGCACGAAGATCGTTCGGCATATACTGTGCAGTGCAATTTGTGTTGCAAAATTGTCACAAGTTCAGATCGTGCGGCAGTCTGTGCAATATTGTTTTTTCGTGGTAAAAATACAAGTTATTATTTCTACAGGACAATATGAGTGAAAACAATCAAGATATCATTGTTTATGCCTGCAGCATTTGTAACATAAATAGTACAGAATGAACCTCATGATGGAACATGTAAATACACTCAAAAAGACTCCACGCAAAATTTCTGGATGCAAGTTGAAATGTACTTTAAATTTATTTATAGTCATGTTTGGAACATTATTCTCTGCATATTCAAACACTTTTTCCAAAATATTTTCTGGTTTGGAATATATTATCGTACAAAAAAATTAGCAGAATACAGACTTGATGTAATCACACACATATAATTAATTAGTATGCAAAAAAAAAAAAAATAGGTTGGAAATAATAGTTTGAATAACTGCACAATCTGAACAAAGCGTTCGTCTTTGACTTACATGCACAGTCTGCACATAAGTCACGTGACAAAAAACTTGCACGACACAGAGTTAACACTGCACAGTTATGCCGAACGCACCTTATGTCACTAAACGGAGGCGTTTGAAACTGATTAATATTTATAATTAAAATATTCTTATGGAATAAGATTTTATTTATTTATTTTTTGCTTGCTTCAATTGTTATTCTTTGAGGAGCTAACACTAAATTTCATTAATTCAATAATATTCTAACTTTATTCTCAATAGTTGTAGTATGAGATCCATAAAAGTTATTAAATGATTATTATTATTTAAAAATTGTATAAATCTTACCTCATAAGCGCCTCATTTATGGTGTTAAAAGCATCTGGATCATAATTACTGTTAATATCGTTTAATATTTCATCAACCCAGCCATGTCCAATAGCATCAGTAGAAAAGCCAGCAGCAGCTAACCCAACAATACCTTTAGCTAAAATTGAGCTAAAATTGGGACTTAAATCATTTAAGGATGATATGACCATATCACCCAATTCTAAACTTATTCCTCCAAATTTCCACAATGTTAACAGTATCAATATTTTATTGAGATGTGTTTTAGCATATTTCGAATACTCTAGAGTACCTGAAAAAGCAAAACACAGAATACGTTATTAGACTTTAAATCAATTTTTAGCTAGCTATGCTGTCATGCCCAAAAATATTTGAAAATAGGTCTATTCCTTTCGTTACCTTGCGTCTACGGTTTACGGCGGCGTCAAAATTTTCTGTTCGTTTGAATTGGCAGTTTGGCTAAAATTCTTACAGCCACAGTAATAAATTTAACGCCGCGTCATAACAGCCACGTCTTGCAAAAGACGCAAAATAACGAAAAGAACAGACCTAATAACAAAACGGAATCTTTGAGATTAAATACGTCCAACCAGAACCACTTATTGTTGAAGATTCTTCTATAAAAGAAACGAATAAGCGCCTCTATATACATCAGCAGTGTTATTAGCGGTAAAGGAGGAGTTTTTTTTTTTTTTTGACGTTTAAAGTCGTAAACGGAAAGCTGGGCATGCTTTTAGCACACTCAGGAAAGTCTGGAAGTCACAGCTATATATATAGTCCATCTTTACAAACCTACGTATCTTTCGTACTAACGTTCTTTCCGTATTACTGTATGGATGCAGGTGACCAACCAAATAACCTCCAGGTCACAGATTTTCACAAACAAAAATCTCCACACAATCTTCAACATATTTTGGCCAAAAACAATCCCAAATACAGACTTATAGAGCCGGTTCCTGAAAGCTTAGTTAACTATAACCAAATATTTAGAGAATGGTTGCTATGGTTACTTATGGGATTGTTATATTGTGACCGTAGTTGACCATTTGCTTATAGTTTACTAAGCTTTCAGCAACCGGCCCATAGTGTCTAACAAACCAAATATCAATTGCCACAGAAATAAATATCCAGATATGGAAATGGATACACACTGAGGAAGCCTGACAATACCATCTCCAAACAAGCACATGAATGGAATCGCCAGGAAACGCACAGAAGGGATAGATTTGCAATTACCAAACGCAG
This sequence comes from Liopterus haemorrhoidalis, assembly GCA_963971575.1. Taxonomy (NCBI): domain Eukaryota; kingdom Metazoa; phylum Arthropoda; class Insecta; order Coleoptera; family Dytiscidae; genus Liopterus; species Liopterus haemorrhoidalis. Next base: position 41,997,662 of record OZ020612.1, on the reverse strand, counting down.
GTCCATTTCTCAAGAAATTGAAAGTATGGGAAAATCTTGACCGAAAATTAAATCCCTTGCGAAAAATAGAACCATATGACGATATTTCGTAGAGAACCTTTATTCCACTTAAGAGCTACAGGAATCTATATATATATATATATATGCTGGCATGATGGTCTTTGCACCATCGTTGACTGGATTGAGGAAACTGCTGGCACTGTGTAAATCTAAAGTCTTATTTATAATAGATCCATAGCACACGTGCATGGAATATGCATAAAGATGAATGAATGGAGAATATTATCTGTTTAAACAGATGTTCGTACAGTAAGCAGGACAGGGACACACCATTGATTCGCCATATGCATATGCGGTTCGTTTATGTTATGGACCTATTATAAACGAGGATTTCTGCTCTGGAGCTTGATTGAATATATAACTTGTATGAAGATAGGAAGAGCACGCTTTTTCTCAAAAACAGGACGTTTGAGCAAGTTGAGAAAAAAATTTGATGACCAAAGTTTACCCAAAGAATCAAATGGTAGTATTGAAATTTTCCTGAACAAACCGGAAGTAAAGGATATGAAGGACAACTTTGATTATTTAAATGGGAACGTATGTCGTGTTTGGCATCTTTGTGTAGAGCTTTTGAAATGAAACAACTTGTACTTAAACATTTTTTTAAATATCTTTTAGGGATTTCAAAAAAGTATTCATGTAATATAACCAAAAATGTGCCCAAAGATTTGTGCTCAATCCTAGACATCTAGAATTCTGGTCCTCTATGAACCTTCATATCTTACTAGATACCTACGAAGTCCTAAAATGTGTAAGAATTCATACTTTAGAGCAATTTTATTGTTAAGATACTATAAATTATTACAAATCGCTGAGTGTGAAAAAATATATGAGATATGCAGAATACCGAGATACTTGAAGAGGAAAAGAGGAAGATCAGGGGATACTGTCAGAAGGATAGTGAGGTTAAGATGCGGCAACGAAGAGAAGAACAACAGATACTGGGTAAAGCCAGAGGACAGGCTCTGTAGAATGTGCAAGGAAGAAGAGGAAACCTTGGAGCATTTAGCGAAGAGGTGCAAAGAGATGGCAGTCTGGGAGGAAGAGATAAGGGAACTGATGAGTGAGGAAGGCAAAGAAGAAAGATGGGTGAGAGAGCTGGAGGCACGAAAAAAGGAGATAGCAGAGGGAAGCCAGAAGGAGAATAGGAGGAAAGAGAGGGAAACTGAAGAAGAACAAAGAAATAAAATAAAAATTATTGTAAAATTATCCATTGTATTGTATGTTACTTTATTTTTCATTTCTTTGTAATTGTTAATACCCTAAACGCCGTATGGCCTAGGTCAGTGGTCTTCAAACTTTTTCGAGTCGTGGAACCCTTTACAGTCTAACAATATTAAAATTGTACCAAAAAAAAAAAAAAATAACGTAAGGTTTATACCTATGCAGGGTGACCAGATTTCAGTTGAGGTAAACCCTAAGATTGAAAAAAAAAAAAAAATTTGGAAATACAGTATATTTTATTAAATTTTGCTCACCTCCAGAATTAAAGTGATGAGCAAAAAAAAGGCCTCTACACTACGCGAGGGGGAAAAGGTATAAGCCGATGCCCAAGTAAATTGTATTAAGCTTAATAAAAAGCTCATGGAACCCTTGAGGACCTTGTATGGAACCTCAGAGTTCTATGGAACACAGTTTGATTATCGCTGGCCTAGGGGAAATAAAGAATATATATACTATAAATTAGTGCTTACCACTTTCATATAATTCTTGAAGTGGTGTATCAATGAAATAACTGTCAATATCAACATGATTAAACCTAATGTTATCGTACATTGATAGCGCTTCTAAAATATCCATCTGTACATCTTTTCCAGGATTAAAATAAACAGGAGCTGCAAAAAGTACGTATATTTCCATATCTGGGTTCAATCTAGCTGCTGATTCTATAGAACAACCTTGTCTAATTGTAAGAATGACTTTATCTGATATCGGACTGCATGTTGTTTCCAAAAAGAATATTGGCTTATTACTTGCTGGTTGTATTTTTGGAAAAGTTTCTAGATTATTTACATTTCTTAAACACTGGAAATTTTTAATTTCATCCCTCTTGATATTTTTAATATGTATTGCGGGTGCTATTTTTATGACAGGTTTTGAAATTTCTTGACGTTTTTCATTATCAGCTTGAGTTTTCTTCTTGACTGTTTGCTCATATTTTACTGGTTTTTCCTTTTGTTGATACATCCATTCTTCTTAAAATAATTATAAAACTGTTTGTTAAATCCGTTTTATAAGGTTTGTTAAAAAGAATACGAAATGGACAATTGAAACGCCCAAATATAAATACCAAATTTAGAGTGTGAGATTTTTCGAAAGAACGAGCATCGTTCATAAAGTAAAGAATAATTTATTATTACCAACATGAGAGCTTTGTTAATACATAATTTATTTATCTACAGCCACGATTTAGATTAAGAATAGTATATTATTATATGAGCGATTATGACTGCCATTATTCACGAAGATGACGTTTGAGCCCACGAGCCGCAGGTCATAATCGCCAATGTAATAATATACTTTTTTCACACCTATTAACACGTTGACTGCCAAGGCAAGATTCAGGATTCTTGTCTCAGAAGTCAATTTGATATAGCCATATTATATTATTAAGTCAATGTACTATAAGTAATCTCGTAGTCGGTGTCCTGGGCAAGAACGTTAACAACGAGGAAACTCGTAATTAGCAGTCAACGTGTTAAACAAATAAATTAGACTCAAAATTGATAATTTTAATGGAAGTGATAGCGTCAGCCATGTTGCTTGTTACCACTGCAGTTTTGGCCCCTCCCATTACCATTGTCAAATATGATTGGATCAGCGAGAGTGATTTATGGATATGTAGGTTTGTGATTGGCCGTAAACAGTGAAAAGGCCGTAAAATTATGAAACCATAATTCACTGTTGTTATTTATGAGTTAATAATGAGCTAATATTTGCAATATAATTAAATAGGTGTGGAAAAAGTTTTTTTTTAAACCACAGAACAGGACTAAATGTCCCAATTACACTGTGGCTCACAAACATCCATGCCCTAACCAGGATTCGAACCCGGAACCTTTAGCTCGTGATGCAAGAGCGTTATCTCTTTGCTACGAAGGCCAACGAATTTTAAGGCATTTTTATCGTAAAAATCAGCCCTTTTGAGTCAGTTTATCACTTCGTCGTTCTTTTGCGGTCTATTACTTAGAAAATCCTTGGATGGAATAAAATAGCCACTTGGCGCAATTTCGGGAATGTACGGTGGATGCAAAAAAATGTCCCGGTGAAATTAGTTGAGTTTGAGTTAATCTTGGACTTGCTCAGCCTAAAATAAATGTCAGAAAAACAAACAAATGCACATTATAACCTAATAAACGCGGAGCCTTCAACTTCAAGACGCTATTATAGAAAAATCCTTCTAATTCTGCTATCTGATCTGTACAGTTACAACCAATGGCACCAACGGAAGATTTCTCTGCTAGGATTCAGAAAGCAAATCTAATCTTTGCTACTAGAGACGAAATAGTGCCAAACAGGGGCGTACCTAGGGTAAATGATGCCCATGACAAACATTAAAATTGTGCCACTATCCAAACAAGTCACATCCACTTTTTGAAAATTAAAATTAAAATAACTTGGCTGGAAATATTTATATATAAAACTGAATATTTGTGGGTATGTATGTCCTGAAATTCTAACCCACTTCCAGATATGCTACCGAGTTGAAATTTTGCATACAGGTAGGAAATGCATTCATCATAACTAGAAAAATCTCAAAAAAGTCTAACGAATCTCAAACAAATCACAAACTATATCTATTAAATATATAGTGAGTAGATAGGAATTTTCGTTCAATAGTTGATTGGATGACTATATTCTGATAGTGGCTCTTCGGGCGGCATCGGAAATGTTCGTCTCAAATATTGTCGGTAAACAGCACTGATCTTTATTCAGTTATTTAGCAAAACTATGATTAGTCTATGTAGACCGAGACAACATCTATATTATATTTTTGCCGATATTTATGAATTTTATTATTTTGGTTTATTTATTTTTGCTTTTGACGAATCTTTTTTACAAACAGTTTGACATATTTTAACCAAATTTAGTATGATAATAGATTAAAACCAGGATTGGAACAGAGGCCTTATAACATCTCAAAATTCTCATTCTAAGGGAGTGTTTCTGGATTAAAAATGTTAACTGAAAAACTTAAAATATCTTTTTAACATATTTATTTAATTGAACACCGAAAGGAGTAAATTGCTACTTTTTATTCTATAAAACGTCCCGTGGACATAGTCATGAAATTCGGAAAGCATATTTTCTCCATGATGTAAGCACACAAAAACAAGAAATTTTTTGAAATTCGACTCCTAAGAGGGTGAAATATGATTTCAAGGATTCTTCAACGTATCTTGGAACCAATAAGATATAGAATTTATGAACGAAATGTGAATTTTGCCTTAAACAACCCTTAAATCTACATTCGGGGTCACTTGTATTTCCTATGTTTGTTGAGATAACATTCCGTTTTGGCATATAAGTGTCTTTTTAAAATCTTTAGAAACTTATTGAGTTTTTTTAAAAATAATTTCTCACCTAAAGGGGCAAAATGCTTTTTCACTTTTTTTATTCTTTTTGTTTTGTTTTATTTCTTTTTTGACATTTTGCGCCCCCCTTCAAATGGCGCCCAGGACACGTGCCATGCCTGCCATACCCCCAGGTACGCCTCTGGTGCCGAAGGTTGATCATCGCGGGTGATATGCACAAAAATTCTTTACTTTGTGACGACCCATTTATTTGAAGTATATTTTAATTAACTTACCTCTTGTTGGTAACGTTTGACGTTTGATTGTTTTAGGATTATAAGATAGTAAGTAATAAGTAGCAACTGTTAAAACCAATATTGCAATATAAAAATTTAACTTCTTTGAAACATTAAACCTCATTGTAACAGAAGATATTACAAACTGTTTTTCCGTACGCGATAAATATGTTACTTTTTATCAAAAAACTATAAAAACTTTATTGCAATTTGTTTTATTTCAATATATTTCAATTACGCAATATTTATGTAATAATTATTTTCTCTTCTTCTAGAAAGTCTTCTCTTTCTACAAGTTTATTTACTTTTTAATCACCAACGCTATTTTCCTTTTAGAAACAGTATTAGAAGAGAAAAGAAAGGGAGGGACATTTTCATGCGTAGTACAATTATTTTTTTTTTGTAAGTATAATTCCTTATTGACAATTTTATTATATTATCACGTGAGTGGTTAGATGAAAATGCAACTCCTGGTTTTAACAATACAATTTATTAAATAATTAATCAAATTTACAATGTAATTGTATGATTGAATTTGTCCATGGAGTTGGGGAAGTCTTCAGTCCACCCCGTGTTGGCCGGAATCAGTTTGGACCTATCTCCGAGGTGGGGGTTGCCCATAAGAGAGTCGAGGAGCCTGGAGAGACCTTCTCCCACTCATATGGTACTGCTGCTTGGTTTCCCCAGATGTATTGGTATATGGCGTCGGTATCTTCGTCGTCACCTTGTTAAATGGAACCTCTGAACTTGTAGAGGAATTAGTTAGGTTTATATGCTCGGATTCCATACGACGTTCATGTACTTATACTACTGTTTGACCTAGTTCCGATACTCATTCGTCATGACAAATATTTCCTTATTACGAAAATGTATGCATTACGTAATCAGGTAACATATGCTAGACACTGATAAATAGTTTTTTAATCCAACATCTGAACGTTACAATGTCTAGGTGTCGCAATCCTGACACTTTGTGACAATATATACATCACTGAGTTACCCATAAATATTATTTGCTAATAATTTAATGCTGTATTGAACATGAAATTGACAAAAGAAACTTGGAGCAAACTTCAAAGCAGTTGTAAAACTATTTAAAATCATGTTATGGTGTTTTACTGAAGTTCTTCAAACAATTTTCCGTCTTTTAAATTCAATCATCCGTAACAGCCAACTAGAAAATAACTCCTTACTTGATAGTTTTGACACTAAATGATTCTGACATTTTCTCAAAACGTACGACAGAAAATTTAGCTGTTGCTTTTATGGTAATTGACATCTAGATGAAGTAGAGGTATAGGGGTTGGAAATTTACATATTTAGATCAATATTTGGTACCATTCAAAGAAATCAAAAAGCAAAACACGTAAACATACTCGATAAACAATGCTGATACATTGAAAGGCATTTTGCAGGCTATAAAGGTATCTGCAGAAATCGAAAATCGCATCCAGTACATATCGTGATTTTTTTAAAAAGTCTTTAATATCTGAAATGTCAAAAGTGAATGTTAACCAGGAATGAAGAGTCGGAGTTGGAGTCGGAAGTTGAGAGGCCGAAACTTTTTGGAAGAATCGGGAATCGGAAAAACTATCGACTCCTGACTCTTTGATTTAATTTCTATTAAGGATGATAAAACTCCCAAAACGAAAACAAAATAACAATATTATTAGAATTTTTTAAAGAATGGAAACAGGTACAGTATATTATTTTTTTTGTTCAAGAACGAAAACTAAATTGGAAATGTTCAAGAATTAAATAAGAGTATTTTCTGAAAACTGAAATAATTTAATCTGTCAGTTTATTATTTTATTTACAATCCAGTTATTTCATACTACATCTATGTTATACAATATATATGTACCTATATAAATAAATTCTATTTTTATTATTTATGGTCCTATTAATTTATATAATTGTTATCATATATTTATTAATCTATTGCAGTGGTGTAGACAACATAAGATTGTTTTTTTTTTAATTAAGGCAGTGGCGGCGCTAGCTCTTAATTGGGGGGGGGGGGGCAAAAAAATTTGGAGTAAAACTTGGGGGGAGGGGGGCAGGAATTTTTTTTTATCGTTTACATATAAAAATACAAGTGATGACCTAAACAAAAAAGGTCCTCACTTCTAAAATATGTTTTTTCCAAGCGATTCTAGGGGGGCCAACTGGAGGCCTGAGCAACTTTTAGGGGTAAAATATGCAGTCAAACGTGCTATTTCATAATGATTGATCTATTTTTAATTATATTATAACTGCAAATCTAGAGTTTTAGAAGTAAGAATACGTTAATGTTAGTACAAGTTATTTCTCAACGCTGCAGTTCAGCTGGAGTTAAATCTCTCCAACTTTCAACGTTAATTTGCACCGTAACTTCCGTTCAGAATCGCAGTTCGACAAAATCCAGCGTGACTCAACGTTAACCCTTATCGTGACTTAACGCTATCTTTCGGAATACCACAGATTGTTTCATATTTATAGTGTTTATAGTTACCAGTTGCTTGTTAAAACATCAAAAGCGAAGTCTATTGAAATACATATTTTTCAGATTATTATTTTTTTTTTCATTTCGTAAGTATAATATTACTCTCTCGCAATGATTATCACCGTCGACAGTGCTTCGTGCGCTAAAATCATCGCACATCGAATGAAAAACTACTTTACTCCCTTGTTACCTAAATAACTATTAGAAACTAACTTGAATCCCTAAAAGTTAAACATAAATGAGAAATAGAAGACGCCTTATAGCTATTTTATAGGATACTTTGCAACTGTTTCTAGGTTTACAAAACGTTTTATTCAAGAAAGATAACAAAACTATGAAGATGTTAATTTCATTTAATATTTTCCTGCGGGGAACTAGTTTAATTTCTCTAGAGCTGTATAACACGTTCGTAGATAATTGTTCCGGAAACCACGATATTACTTTTTTACCTTAATTAGTAAGACTATATTGCAGACCCAAAATTTAAACTACAAGACTGCGTCGACTAACTAATGAAACAAAATCGTGACAGGACAGGTTAATGCTTTGAAATTAGTTAATATTTAGTTTCTGTATATCAAGGAATAACATAATTAAATAAATAAATTCTTTTCATTGTAACGTATCCCTTTAATACCGACTTAACTTTAGGGACAAGAAAAATGTTGTATGATGCTAGAACCACTAAGTTGGAAAGATATTCGATCACTGTGATGCGTTTATTTGCCAGAAATTATGTCAATAAGATCACTGAGGGAGCTAGCGCATTTTCTTGATGAAAAATTAAGCTAATTTGCCACAAAGGTGGCACATTTTTAGCAGAGAAACTGGTATTATTGACATGTTTATTAAAATTAAATTTGTCTAGTGTTACACCAGTACACTAGTGTTACTTTACATTTTTCGTAGGTAAAATTCTTATATCTCCAACATTTATAAACTTATTGTTTAGGTTCGATCTGCGTTTGGTTAACACAATAAATTCTTTTTTTTTTTAATTTTTAATCACCATTTTTGAAAGTATTTATGAATATTTTGAGATATTATATTGAGTTTATTTACAACAGTACATAGCCGCCATGATGACGACAGCAAGGCTGTGCCATCTGCATAAATACTTAGATATATATTAATATATTATTAATCATTCTTAAAAAAATTAATATCTAATAAAATTGATGATCCTGCACTTCTTCAACTTTTAAGTTTCCATACCCCCCATGCCCACACTCGTAACCCACTACTTTTTTACCTACCGCATGCGCGTACTAATCTCTTTCTTAAGTCCCCAATTAACCGCATGTGTTCATATCATCATTCAGATATTGAACATATTGATCTCTTTTAGTATCAATTCTTAATTTTCTTATTTTGATTTCTAAGCGTCTCAGTTCCTACGTTGCTCAGTTGGCCTTTGAACTATTTCTACTTTTATTTTTACATTTTTAACTTATTTATTTTTTATTCTTTTTATTTTATTATTATTTTTTTTTATGTATCTTTTTTTTTAATTTACATTATTGTTTCATTACCTTTATGTTATTGCCATATTATTTATGTTTTACATTTTACTGTATTATATTTTATTTTATATTTATGAACTTTTTTTTTGTATTATATGTATTAGACTTAGGAAACTACTTAAACTCATATATTACACTGTAACTTTAAATATGATATTACCATGTACCTGTCCGTATTTGGATTCTTTCCGTAGGACAGATGTAAATTAAATAAATAAATAAATAAATAAATAAATAAATAAATAAATTAATATATTATTAAATAGAATAGGCCCCAGTACACTACCTTGGGGTACACCTGCTTGGATGACCAAGTTAGAATTTTCGTTACTGACATACACATAGGCCAAGTATCACCCTCAGAGGCAGACGATTACAGTGGATAGGACACGTTATGATGATGATGATGGAGGACAGAATGGTTAGGAAGATATGGGAAGGAATATTGAATACCCGTCGACGAGTGGGAAGACCTCGAAAGAGATGGAGAAGATCTAACAAGTATTGGTATAAGGGTACTTGGCAAGTCTTGAGAATGAATAGATCGAGGTGGAGGGCTTATGTGAGTGAGGACAAAAGTCAACCTGATTGATAGTGCCCAAAGAAGAAGAAGAAGACATACACATGACATTTTCTGTTTATAATATATTCTGTTTGTAAATAGAATAAAGTAAATAGACGTGCTATTGTAAAATAATCGTGTTGAATATCAATCTACCACTTTGCAAATAGATTCTTTCCTTTTCTAAAATGAATATTTTATTATGTTCAAAAAGCAAAATATATTAAGTGGTATGATTTTGGATATTTTGGATGTATCAAGGGTAGTTAAATATATTTATTACGCATTTTCAGAAAGTTATTTAATCTATAATCTATAATCTAATGGAATTTCAGTAGTCAAATATTTGGTGGCTGCAATGGCCTACATATTTGGTAGCATAACAAAGATGTATTGTGGCACGTTCGATCTCAAATTGATATTGGGAATTCGTGGACCAACAAGCACTGCCCCAGCAGGATACTCTGTGTACATAACACACGATATATGCTTTGAATACGTGCTCATGTATGTAAATTTTGGAATAACAACCTAGGAAATTGAGAAAAATGTATTGTACTGTAATACACAGTTGTATTATGTGGTTGCAATATCTCATTGCCATTAGAAACAGTTATACAGATGGGACCACAACGCTATGGTAAAATCTTTGAGAGAACCATGATCAGTTAAATTAATCCTAATAAAACGTAATACGAGGTTGATTAAAATATAAACGGTAATTTTTTTTATACATTTATTTATTAATAATATACAGAAGTGAAACCCTTATTTTTCTCTACATAGCCTCCTTCACGCTCTACACACTTTTGCCAACGTTTTGGAAGCTTGAATATTCCTTGTTCAGAAAAAGTTGGAGGGCGCGTCGGCAACCAATTGCGCACACACTTCTCGACATCTTCATTGTTTTCGAATCGTTCCCCTCCAAGCGATTCTTTCATAGGCGCAAACTAAATATAGTCACAAGGGGACAACTCTGAACCAATTTGTCCCTTGTCACTGTTAAGATATTCACTGATAATGGTATGAGCACTCCCAATGCTGATACCCAATTCTGACGCGATTTCGTCAAGAGTTAACCGGCGATCACCTTTAACAAATTTTCGAACGGCACGGATGTTGTCATCTGTGCGACTTGACTTTGGGCGTCGATCATGACTTTCGTTTTCTACACTTCCTCGGCCGCCCTTAAATTGTCTGGCTCAAGAAACACTTGGTTCAGGTACAGTGTAGCGTTCTCAAACTATGCTTTCAAACGAGTTAAAATCTCGAAAACTTTATAATAATACGTTGTGCAACAGACGAAGGAACCCCTTGTTCACTAATGGCTGTATTGAGGATAAAATAGAGCGGAGCAGCTAACCAGGCTGGTTACCCCTCCCTAACACATAAACCCTCCACTCCACCATCCAACTCGGAACTGCTTGCTGAGTACACTAACAAAATTACCATTTATATTTGAATCACCCTCGTACCTGAAAATATCTAGAACCACAACAAGGGGATGATAAATTTTATTTTCTACAACATCTTAACAGTAAAGTATTTTTATTTACAAAATCTTCAAAGTGCCTTCCATTTTGATTCAAACACTTTCACATTCTTACTCTTGAGCTATGTGGTTTGGAGCATAAAAAATCACTTTAAGTCATACCTACCTGAAAATTTGTAACTAAAAAAAACTTGAAAGTATTTTTACTTAATTTTTTAAATTATTTTTATTTGAATTTAACTTCTTGCCCCCTTTAATAAAGTTGCGACTGTGAGTAATGAAAGCAGATTAGCTAGCAATGAAATGATATATTCAGTGCATTTGAGAAACAGATTCGTTGCAATATGAAAACATATCAAGATGGATGAAAGTCTTATAAAATTTTATGGCCTGTAAAAAATCTTGAACGGAAATAAAGTAATAAAATTGAATACTGAAGCATTGGAAATATGTCGAACTAAAGTATTTTTTAAAAAACATACTTTAACTTGTTTATCAAAGCTTTTCTATTTACCAGAGCCGGCCACAGGGCGGTGCGAACGATGCGATCGCACAAGGCCCCGCGCTTCGGAAGGCCTCGCGAGTCCCGCGTTTTTATTATTTTTTTTTTTTATAAAATGACTAAATCGGTTCTTTTCATAGTTGCAGTTTACCTTTATACAAAATATGAAATGATTTGGACTTATTTCTACTAAATATGTATAAACAATGCAGCCAGTACCAACATTTGTGTTTTTCGACAGTGCAATCGACAATGCAATTTTATCATTTAAAAAAAGATTCATAATTTATCACCACCACGAAAATTTATTTGGTTTTTTGTACAATTCAGACAATATACGAAAGATGACTGAAGACGATCTGCTTTAATGTTGCGAAGATTTCAATTTGTGTTTAAAAGACGACATTGATTGTACAGATCTTTTTTATGAAATTAAACTGTATCGTCGGGTATTGTCGCCTAGAAATAAAATTTTAGAAATTTTAGAATATATTTACAGGGACAATTTATCTGAATTGTATTCCAATTTTTTAACTGTTTTGAAAGTAATACTGACAATTCTAGTAAGAGTTGCATCAGCAGAGAGATCGTTTTCAAAACTGAAAATAATAAATAATTATTTACGATCTTGTATAAGTCAGGAACGATTCTCTTCATTGGCAATTTTGTCAATCGAGTCCGAGTTGGCAAGAAAACTAAATTATGAACAGATAATTAACAATTTTGCAATGAAACATGCCAGAAGGAATTATTAGTTATCATTACTGGTACGGCCTTCAAGGCCCTTGAAGGCCATAGCCGTTCTAATCGTCTTCCGCCATTCCTTCCGATTTTGTGTTATTGTCCTCCTGTTGTGTGCACCGATAGACCGAGCTTCCTGTGTTACTCAATCAACCCACCTAAGCTTTGGTCTACCTCAATTCTATTACCTACTAGCACAATACGAAAATCTCTTTGTACATGGTTTATTTCATTGGCTCCAGTCCATCCTAGTCGATTTAATTAAACTTTTTTCTTCATACCGATTAAACCATTTTAAATTATATCCGCATCTCAATAAGGCCCTTTTGCATACGGTCTATAACGTTCTATGGGCATTTGGGTCTCGTCATGATTTCAGTACTGTTTTCAGAATGAGATTTCATAACAATAGGTTTTCTATGGGCAGTAGTCGTTATGAAATAGGTATTTATAGATCTTTTTAGCTATTTATATTATTTTGTTAAATATTAATTATAATTATTCATAAATTATTAGTGTAACTAATATGTACAAATAATAAGTGCAATATTGCAAAATACAAATATTAGGTTGTGTAATAAATTCCCGCCTTTTTTGTATTTTATCTTTTTCCCGCAATTTTGTGATTTGTTAGGTTAAGTTTATGTATGCATTCTTAAGTGTTTTTCGTGCTCTACAAACTTATCTGCTTTAATTTTCGGAATTAATTAATTTTAATTGAATTTGAGGCTTTTGAAGTGGAAGTTCCAGGAGGTAAAAAAAGTCATTTTCGACATCTGCACTATTTTGCCTTTCGTCGTGGTCAAAAAGTTACCGAAGCAGCTCGCGACATTTGTGACGTATATGGAGTAGATGCTATAGCTCCAAGGACCGCGCAAGATTGGTCTTCCAAGTTTAAAAATGGCAATTTTGACTTTGGTGATGCTTTCACCTCGCTTCGGCCGACCTCCCGACTTCGACGATGATCGTCTAAAGATGTTTTTGAAGGAAGATGGTCGTCAATCAAACAACACTTGGAGAGTTGGCCGAAAAGATGGAATGTACCTTTACGACCATCGCTAACCATCTTTACTCCATGGGCTTTACTCACAAACTTGGGAATTGGATGCCACATAACTTGAGCGATGGCCACAAGATCTCAATGATCTCAAATGGGAGGTTCTATCGCATCCGCCATACACTCCTGATCTTGCGCCAATGGATTATTACCTTTTCCGCTCCATGTCGAACCAAATGAGGGACGTACCCTTCGCTAACGATGAAGACCTCAAAACCTGGCTCACAAATTTCTTCAACAAAAAATCAAAAGATTTTTGGCGAGACGGCATCAACAAGTTGGTCGATAGGTGGGAACAGATTGTAAATAATGATGGAGAATATATTATTGATTAATTTGTTACTATAATTTTTGTTTTCTTCAATAAATCTTATAAACAAAAAAACGCGGGAATTTATTACACAATCCAATATATTGAATGTTTTTTTGATTTTTTTGTATTTTTGTTAAAACATATTTTTCAAATGTTAATGTAGAGTATTAAATGAAAGTGCGTAATCGTGAAATGTACAAAACATACGAATGACATTATACTAACAGGATTTATTGTATCGTATCTTCAATAGATTAAAGACAAAATAATAGTCTACCTAAATAGAGAGTGTAATGATATTTTAAGTACACATTTACGTTTATGACTGAAAGAATTGATCCAATGTGTCTTGAAGGCTATTACCCTAATCAATAAAAATACTTTCACCTAAATTATTACTGTTATTGACTCAAAAATATTCCTATTTATGTAAAACAATCCAATAAGTAAGTCCTAAAGTTTGTATTTTCAATGGATCCATGTGATCCATAAGAAACCCTGACATATGTCTATCTGTAGTTATCGTGAATGTTATAGTCAGTGGTTCCCAAACTTTTTCGGTTCAGGGCGCCCTTCATGTATTAAAATTTTCCCGCGGCGCCCCATGTCAATATAAAAAAAAGGTCTTCACTTCCAAACTACAAAATGATGACCAAAAAAAAGTCACTTCTAAACAGTGTTGTAATGTATCTACTTACAGGTATCTAGATACAGTAACTAGATACTTTTTCAAGTACTCATAGTCAAACGGCTAAACCAAGAGTTTTGAAATTTGACAATAATATACTCTTCTCTTTGAAAAACATTCTCTTCATAAAAATATACAGATTCATGTATTATTATAAAAAAAAGCTCATTGTTGCATATTTATTTTATATTTTATCATAATTCATTTATCATTTATTTAGTATGAACAATTAGAGTTGTTACAATAATCAATATTACAATTGATATGATTTAATTGAATTATGCTAACTTAACACTATTTATGTTTTAACATGTCTGCATATGTTCGAATGCTACGTGCTGCTGTTTGTTTTGTTTTCTTCGCACTTTCAAGTAAAGCGCGGAGCGAGAAAGTGAGTTCCAGCGGCACTAAATAGTTCAACTCATATGTAAATTAACAATCATCATTGGCGCAACAGCCCCAGATGGACTTCCTGTTTACACATATATATTTGTGCATAATTAAAATATATATTTGTCTCAAGATCGTCCTGTGCGCGGGTCAAAGATCTGTCAAATTTTAATTCTCTAGATCCAGACGTTGGGTCGAAAATCTTCATCCTCCTGTTACCAGATTTCCTGACCATATTTTCAGTATGTGTATATTCAGGAGTAATATGGTCAATATTACGTCCATTTTTTAGCGCACTTAGAAAGGCACCTACAGTTTATAGCTGGTTACGAACGGCTAAGCAGATCCCGTAAGTTATTCCTGCACTGAAATTATTTGATGTAGTAAGTATTTGAACCCACGTCCATACCTATGTTAGCGGTCAACGGTAGGAAGAACGCTTTACCGCTTGCAGCCACAGGGTTGTTAATTAACAAACAAAATCTAGAAAAAGAGTACCGCCGTGGGTTTTGTCTAAACTAACACAAAAATTTTTTGTCCCTCGTCCTATTTCTCACGTTGATGTAAAAACCTGACAAAATTCAGAATAATGCACATAGATGCAAATCGCAATAGTACGATAAGAACTTTTAAACAGATTTTTTTCGATGGTTATCGAATTTTTGTATTTGAATATATTTTTTTCATTTTCATTTTCATGTTGGACATCAAAACTCATATATTTTAGCGTACATTTTGCCAAAATATGCAAATTTATTATATATATATGTAAAAGCCCAAATTGCTTTCTTAACGTAACGTTAAGTTCCTGGTTGCTACCGGGTCTTGCGGCATGCGGTTGGTCACGAACTGAGTAGTGGGAGGTGGGAACGATATTCCTTGACAAAGCAGCTGGCTTAGCTGAGCTCTCAAGCCAGTATGTACGGTTACTTGATTAAAGGATGTTGAATCAATTAATATTATGCCCGCGGACCGGTCCGATACTTATTTTTAAAGGACACGCATTGAGCGGCTGTTTAGGATTTGCTAGGTATAATCAGAAACGGCTATACCATTGATGTCCAGCATATGGCCCGTGGGTCATATCCGGCCCGATACTAATTTTTAAACGACACGCATTAAGCAGCTTTTTAGGATTTCCTAGGTATAATCAAGAAACGTTTTTATTTTGTTAATATACGCAGAATCATGCAAATTTTAATAATTGATACCTGCTTATATTAATTTTTATTCGTTATCAGTTTGCTAACGTTGTTGGCAAGGGGTCTGCTAGTGGATATATAGTTGCTTTGCAGATTTTTCTTGAAGTATATACGCACTTTTTATGAAACGAACTATTTCAGTTAAGTTTAGAGCAAATCATAAGTCTTTCCACATTTCTGATCTTAATTTATTTCCTTTAATTTATTAAATAATATTTACGAAGTAATTTTTTAAAGCTTTATATTTATATGTAATTCTCATCTACTATTTGGTCGAAAACAGTCAAACTTAGAATATAATGATATTATTGAAGGCTGTTGTAATATAGCACCATAAATAGGATATTATTTGTATGGGTAAATTGTAATATAATTTATTTGAAGTAATTTTTTTTTTTATTTCTTGCAAATTATTCATGCAGATCTTAAATTTTGTTCATCTTGATGTGATACTGCAAAAAACAAAATCCCACACATTTAGCATGTGTATTGGTAGCCTTAATTTACTAAATACCTTCAAAATCCAGAAATATGTGAAAATTTACACTTCAGATCAATTTTTTCAACTGACAGTTTTTTAAAATACGTTTTAATTTTACTAGAGTGCCTCTCTGTTTAAATTGCCCTACACCACTTCTCCTTTCGCTAAGATATTTGTGCAATACCGCACTACCCTTTCTGCAATATTACTCGAGCGTACATTTTAGGCCTGGCCTGCTTTTAAGTTATATGATACCCAGAGGGAGCAAAGTTTGGGTAAAATAATTGAGGTCATCTCACGAGGTGTTAACATAATTATCCAATATTCACTTGGTTCACCGAAATAAGTTACACTCATTAAGTTCAATACTGCACTGTTCAACATCACGTACATTCTGACCTAGAATACTTCTAAATTATTAACGTGATTCCAATAGATTGGTGGACATCGATCCTGTTACACATTTTGTTTTTTTGTTTTAAATGTCAATTTTGATGTTTGTGGCCGATAAATTCTGGTTTTGTCTTCCAGAAGAACGTGACAAAAATGTACAATTCGTTTTTAGATTATTTAATATCAGATACGTTTCTGGAGGGGATGGAAAAATTCTAAAACCTCCGAAAAATTAACTAATTACTCCCATCAATGACAGTTTCTAGTTGCATAAAATAGGACTAGTCAAAATGTCACGCTGACCACGTGTATTTGTACCACCATCGTCATCATTGTTATGTATTTTATTATATATTTATTAATTAATTAACTGTCATACAAGTAACTATAACAACAAGATATATATTATGTTACATGTTCTTCTTTTTCTAAGGAATGTACCGATCTGGAGTTCTTACTGTACGTCCACTCCGAGTTCTCTTCTCTTGAATTTGATTTTCATTTCTATTTTCTTCGTTTTTTACCTCTTCAGTTTTATTGCTATTATCTTCTGATTCTTCGCCTTCAATTTGATTTCTATTTTCTTCTCCAGGTTCTTCATCTTCAATTTGATTTCTATTTTCTTCTTTATTTTCTTCTTTATCTTCTTCTTTACCTTCTCCTTTATCCTCCTCTTTATCTTCAGTTTGATTTAATATAGGTCTTAAATAAACTCGGTTTCTTCTAAATTTGTTATTTTCAGTCTGGACTAAATAGGACTTATGATTATATTGATTTTTTATTACTGCTGGTTTCCAGTCTCTTGTTTTATTGAAAACCATAACCGGCTGATTTTTATGGAGCTCGGGTAACTTTTTTTTTGAAGTATCGTAATTATTTTTCATTTTATCTTGTAGGTCTTTTAATTTTTTAAATGTTTCCTTTGTGTCATAAATAGGTTTCCATAAATTTTTGTGTGTTAAAAATTTGGTTCGAAGTCTTCTTCCCATTAAAAGAGTCGATGGGGCAGGTAAATTTTGTTTATCACTATTATTGTATTCTAATATACATAAAAAGGGATCCAAATTACTTCTATGAGCTTTTATTAACAGACCTTTTATAGTTTGTATGTTCCTCTCGATCATTCCATTCGATTGAGAATTTGTTGGACTGGAATGTATCATTTGTATATCACAATCTTTTAAAAATTCAAAATATTCTTTTGAGGTAAATGGTGGACCTCCATCAGAACAACATTGTAGAGGAATGCCGTGGGTTCTAAATATGCTTTTAAGAGCACGTATCACCGATTCTGCTGTTTTTCTCGTCAATTGTCTGACTTCCGTGAATTTAGAATAATAATCAACCACCACTAAATAGTTGGCGTTATTTATATATGCAAAATCAATTCCAATTTTTTCCCATGGTAAATTAGGTATTAGGTGGGGTGTCATTGGCTCTTTCGGGTTTAATTTTGAATAGGCTAAACAAGTTTTACATGATTTTATTACATTTTCTATATCAGACGATATACCGGGCCAATAAACTGTATTTTTTGCTTTTAATTTACATGTTACAATACCTTGATGTGCACTATGCAATTTACTTAATATTTCTTTCTGCAGAATTTCTGGAACGACTAATCTATTTCCTCGATAAATCACGTTATTTTCTTCATATAATTCATCTTTAATTTCCCAGTATGGAAAAAATTCAGCCCTAATCTCTTTTTTATGTTTTGGCCAACCATTTTTTATATATTTTAATACTATTTTCAAACATTTATCTGTCACTGTTGCTTCTATTATTTTGCTAAGGGCTTTATCTGTTTTTTGCAACATATTAATTCTTTTTATACAATTATCTATAAAATTTGTTTCCATGGTTTCCATTTTCGGCTCTCTGGATAATGCATCTGCAATGTACATTTGTTTTCCGGGAACATGTGATAAATCAAAATCATACCTTAATAATTTTAGTACCATGCCTTGAATTCTCGGCGATAAATTATCAATTGGCTTCTGAATTAGCGATATAAGTGGCTTGTGATCAGATTCCACTTTAAAATGAGTACCATATAAATAAAAATGAAATCTCGTAATTCCAAACACAATTGCCAACAATTCTTTTTCTATCTGACTATATCTTTGCTGACAGTCAGTGAGCGAACATGATGCATATGCTATCGGTTTGTTATCTTGTAGGATAGCTGCTCCAAGACCAAATTTACTTGCATCTACTGTTAACTTTGTTGTTAATTTTGGGTTAAAATGACTAAGAATAGGAGCTTCTGTTATATATTTTTTCAATTTCATAAAGCACATATCTTCTGTAGATGTCCATAACCATTCATTTTTATTACTCAGTAACTTTCTTAGAGGTGCAGTTTTTTCAGACACATTTGAAATAAATTTAGAAACAAATGTGACTAGTCCTAAAAATCTTTGTAATGCTGCTTTATTTTGTGGTGTTTTAATAGAAGTAATGGCATCAATTTTTGATTTGCTGATATTTATGCCTTTCTCAGAAACTTCGAATCCTAAATATTATACTTTTTCAACACACAGTTGCATCTTTTTTGTTGTTAATTTTAAATTTTCATTTCGTGCCCGTGCTAATACTGTTTTTAGAATTTTATTGTGCTGCTCAATAGTTTTTGCATATATTATAATGTCGTCAAAATAGTCTTTCATACCATCTATTCCAAAAAATATATCTGTCGTTACTTTCTGAAATACTTCTGGTCCACTGCATAACCCGTAACCCATTCTTTTTAAACTATATCTTCCAAAAGGTGTAGTCACTGTGCAAAGTTCTTGACTATTTTCTGACAATGGAATCTGCATAAATGCTGATGCTGCATCTAAAACAGTGAAATACTTGGAGCCTTCCATGTCTGAAAAAATTGATTCTGCCGTTGGAATTTCATATCGTTCCCTAACTATGTATTTATTTAATTCCCTTGGATCTATGCAGAAACGAATTGAGTTATCTGGTTTCTCTGCAATAACTATAGGGTGAACCCATTCAGTTGGTTTTTCCTGTTTCTTTATGAAACCTAAACCCTCTAATTTATCCAATTCTTCTTTTACTCTAGGCAACAATGCTTTTGGTATTTTTCTAGTTGCAGAAACTACTGGGATTGCATCTGCTCTTAATTTAATATCATAAATTTTTTTTAATTTGCCAACACCATTAAAAACATCTGAATAATTTTTAATAATTTTATTTGGAGTTTCACAATTTAGTACATTCAATCTTTTTATTAATAATAATTCCAAACTTGCTTTTGCACCAATTACTGGTAGAAAATTAATTTTAGTAACAATGAATTTCAGTTGTTGTTTAATTCCTTTTGATGTTTCGCATTGGAGATAACACATTCCTTCAAACTGTAATTTTTGTCCAGTATATGAGGTTATTTTTGAATTTGTTTTATATAATTTTGGTAATGGTCTAAGTTTTTTGTATAAATTGAACAGTAATATATTTATATCAGCACCAGTATCAATTTGAAACTGGACTTTCATTTTGTTAACCGTAATAATTTCTTTAAATTCCTTTTTTATATCTGCTGTTAAGCTAGAAATCTGTAGACAACCCAATTGTAAAGTGTCATCAACTTCATCATTATATTGCATGTCTTCTTCGTCAATTTGATTTATATTTTTAACTTTACATTGTTTAGAATAGTGATTTAATTTACCGCAACGACTACATTCTTTTCCCCAAGCTGGACATTTTCTTATTTCATGCTGAAATCCACATCTTGAACAAGTAAATTTTCTATTGACATTTGACGTATTTGACGTTCTTGAACAATTAAAATTTTTATTGACATTTGACATATTTGACGTATTTGACGTTCCACTTCTGTCACTTGAAACATTTACTTGTTTTGAATTCTGGCGATTCATAATTTGATGTTTTCCTTCATTTTTAATAAAATTAATGTCAATACAATCTTGCTTTGGACATTCGGTATAATTTACTAATTTTATTTGTTCAGCACACAACTCATATGATTTGCAAATGTCCACCGATTTCTTTAAATCTAAGTTCATTTCAGATAGTAATTTCTTTTGTAACTTTTTATCTTTTACACCTAATACAACACGATCTCTTATTAAACTTTCTTTGTCTGATTTAAATTCGCAAGATGCTACCAATTTGTTAAGTACCGTTACATATGTAGTGATATTTTCATTTTCTTTCTGCTCTCTTGTAAAAAATTTGAATCTCTCAACTACAATATTTTTCTTGGGTTCAAAATAATCACAATATTTGTCTTCCACAATATTGAATATTTCTTCCTCATTTTCCTTAAAAGGCAAGACTTCCATTATTTCTCTTCCTTCTTGACCAATTAAGTGCAAGAATAAAGCTATCTTGATTTCGTCCGATTTTTTATTTTTTTCTGTCGCTGTCATAAATATATCAAAATTTTTCTTCCATTTTTTCCAGTTAGTGTTCATATTTCCGGTTATTTCCAGTGGTTCAGGAGGTAAAAGGTTCATTTTGGAGCACTTAAAATCGTTTTTAATTAATTATTTATTTATATTTTCAGTAACCGCTCGCTGCCACCATGTTATGTATTTTATTATATATTTATTAATTAATTAACTGTCATACAAGTAACTATAACAACAAGATATATATTATGTTACAATCATCATCATTGGCTTTTACAGCCTTTATAGGGCTTTTGCATCCTCAACGATTCGCCTCCGAACTGTACGATTCGGAGCCAGTCTGCACCAGTGTACGAGGGTTACCTTTTATGTTTTTACAAACGACCACTAGATGGCAATATTGAAATGTGTCATTACTATATTCGTAAAATTTGACATTTGTTATTGTGAAATCAGTGGAAGCTTATAAATTGACCGAGTAGTTTGTTGAATATGAGCGTTAAAAAAAAACAAGTTTATGAAAAAATGGATATTACTCGTAAAGGTTTTCGTTGGATAATTTTTTACGATTTTAGTAAAGGTCTAACTCAACAACAATGCATAGATTCGCTTCGTTCAACTTTTGGTAATGAAGCACCATCAGAAAAGACTGTTTACAATTGGTTTGCAGAATTTCGTCGTAGTCGTGCATCCGTCAGTGATGTATCTCGTGAAGGTCGACCAAAATCGGTTGTGATTAAAAAAAACATCGATGTTCAAAATGATTTAACAAGATCGGCGTGTGACTTACCGTGAGATAGAGCCTCTAGGATACTTCTATCATAGAGGTATCCTTTGGCATATCGTAGACTGCAATACATTCGATTTTGCATTAACATTTAGCCATGAAAAAGATCTGTTCCCGATGGATTCCGCATAATTTGAAAAAATCAAAAAAAGGCTCGTGTTGATTGGAGTAAGGGAATGCTAAAAAAAAAATTAACCTAGGCAATGTAAAATCCGTACACATCATTACAGGTGACGAAACTTGGATTGATTCATATGAACCGGAAACTAAGCAACAATCCACTGTTTAGGTCTTATAGGTCTCTCCAATATGAACCGAAACCCACAAAAGTTGTTCGTTCATGAAACACTTCCAAGAAAATGATCGCTTGTTTCTTCGGTTGTACTGGACATGTCGCAACCATTCCTTTAGAGGATCGGAGAACAGTTTATGCTGAATGGTATACAACAATTTATTTGCCAGAAGTCATCGACAAAATCAGGAAAAACAACCAAAAACGTCGCATCATTCTTCATCATGACAATGCAAGCTCCCACACAGCACGCCAAACACTTGATTATTTGAAGGAGAAAAGCATAAAATTAATGTCTCATTGCCTGTATTCACCTGATTTATCCCCTAACGACTTTTTTGTTCCCCAATGTCAAACAAAAAATACGTGGACAGCGATTTTCATGACCTCAAGAAGCTGTTGAAGCCTTCTAAAACCATGATTTTGAAATACCAACTTCAGAGTGGAAAATATGTTTCGAGAATTGGTTTGAACGCAAGCAAAAGTGTATTAATCTTAAAGGCAAATAATTTGAAAAACAAGAAAAGAGTTTGTTCCAAAAAAAAAAAAAATCTTTCTTAGTTTTTGTAAAAACTTAAAAGGTAGCCCTCATAAACCTTTGTGTTTTTGTATATGAAGCGTTTCTATTGCAGCTGTGTCTATAGCGAGTGAAGCAAGGCAATAGCTCTTTCTCACCATCCGAACCAATTACATCGCTTAATTTTTATGATCTTCTAGATTGAACCATACCCTTTCTATGACGGGCGTCGGCCAAATAAATCCTTGTTAAGCATACCAGAAATGTTTGGCAGTATATATCTGTCTTATTTTATTGTATATAGACTTGATATTTTTCCAATTACAAAAGGTATAAATAAATTGATCCACTTTGGGCTTGAATAAGAAGAAAATTTTCATATTTCATATTTACATTTTTCAAATCAGCAATAAAATTCGTATTATTTATCTTCAATGAAACAGTAAATCTTTATAAAACCCGTGAATTGGTTTTATATGTGTTACAGTTCAATATCTAAGGGGCTATTTCGTGTCTTGTACATCGCTTATCTCATCTCTCTCTTCCATATATTCTCGTGCAGACAGCCGCACAGTAAGCCCCTTTCCTCCGTAACGCTTTCAAGATAAAAGAAAGGATATTGGTAATGTGAATTGATGAAAGGCTTGCATAGCTAAGAATAAAGGATAAAGAAATACAAAAGTCTGTATTTATTGGGTTTGTAAAGAAAATTTTGATGTTTCATTCAATAAATTTTTTAGACAAATTGAAATTCTAATTAAAAGAATAATAATACAAATAGAAATCGATAAATCAACAATTTCAAAACGTTTACAACCCATGGGAAAGATACAGAAAGAAGAGAGATGGCTGCCACATGAATTGACTGAAAATGCCATTGCTAATCACTTAAACATCTCGAGATCTTTGCTTACATGGCATAAAAAGGAGATTCTTGTAGCGCAGTGTTCTTCAACCTTTTAGCCCCCGCGGACCGGTAAAAATAGGATAAATATTTCGCGGACCGAAAATCTAAGACACAAATAAAAACCAATATATATAGTATTTTATTATTTTATATGTATATGTTATACAGTTATATAATTAAAATTTTTAGTGCGACATCTGCTGCTGCTTCTTTGTTAGAAAATTTGATATACGTGGCTGCAGAGTTGTTTCTGAGAGACGAAGCGCTGCGTTAACATCCATTCGTTTTATCTATTTGGTTTTAATAATTGACATGGCTGAAAAAATCTTTTCGCACAAATAGGATGTCGAAAAAATGACTCATTTGATACCTTTATAACTCAAAGATGGATTTTCTTTTTCTAGCGATTTCCAAAATTGAGACAATGATTGCATTTTATGTCTGGACACCAGAGTGACATCAGAAGACAACTCGATCAGCTTTTCTTTTTCACGAGGATCAAGTACACATGACTTTCTATCTTTCAAGAATGGATTATTAATCCAGAGGTTACTTTTACGAGGATCATAATTTTCAAGGAAGTTGACTTAAATGTTGACTTATTGATGAATATGACTTTCTAGTTGACAACAGCAGCAATTTAAAATTCTTGCAAAAGTGGAAACATTTCTATATCTTCCTCTTATAAGCAACTGTTCCAAAGAGCTAGCTTCTTCAGAAGTATGAAAAATAACCGTGACAGGTGTTGTACTGGGGCTAGTAAATATTGATTCGGACAAAAGTTTACTTCTGCGTCGACTAAAAAAATGTGCTATATACTCGTGAATAGAAGTGTGCATCTACATGATACGGTCGAAATATTTCGCGGACCGGCAGGAATTTTCTGCGGACCACGGGTTGAAGAACTCTGTTGTAGCGTATCGTGACCAGCGATGAAAAATTGATCTATTTCGACAACTCGCAACGTAAGAAATCATGAGAAACCATTAACGTCGACACCAAAGCGAAACATCCTCGGTCACAAAACAATGATCCCTATTTGATGCGATATGGAGGATGTCGCGTTTGTGAGCTATTAAAACTAAAGGAAACAATCACCACCGAATGTTATCTATAACAACTGGAGCGTTTAATGATAATTTTACACGGGAACGACCATCAATTACATCAAATCGCCGGAAAGTGATTCTTCTCCATGACAATGCTCAGCCACATGTTGATACAGCCGTGAAACAAACACTGATGAAGCTCAAATGGGAGGTTTTTCCGCACCCAGAGTATTATTCGGACCTGGCCCTAAGAGATTACCATCTGTTTCGATCGATGCAACACGTTCTGGAAGATACACATGCAACTACGGGGAAATCGAAAATTGGGTTGTTGAATGGATTGGCTCAAAAGACAGATCATTTTTTTGTCACAGAATTCAATTTCTGCCAGAAAAGTGGGAAAAAGTCTTAGCTCCCGAAGGCAAATATTTTGATTAATGCATTTACGCATTTGGTTAATAATAATAATAATAATATAATTTATTGACTGTGTTACAATACATAAGTTGCTTAAAGTCGTAATTACCCATAATATACAAAATAATAATTCTCGATATAGAAAAAGATCCTGAAGTTCATCTTGTACAGGAATATGTTATTTAAAATAGAAGAAAATACACATATAGCACTAAATATTAAAACAAGAGTTCAAAGAGATTTATACTAGCTTGCAAGCGCGTTAAAATTTATAAGAATTCATGGACAGAATAAAATGGATTGTCAGCAGTCAGATTTAAATTTATTAGGTAGTAAATTCATGAACATTACTGAATAATTGTTAGTACTATTTTTGATTTTTGGAGTCTTATATAGGTTGGATAGATTTTGCCTTTATTTCGAGTGTTGTAGTTATGTACCTGCTCATGTGTTACAAGTTCATTTAAGTTTCTGTGCGCACATAATAGGGAATTATAAATAAAGAGAGAAGGCAGTGTCATAATTTCCAGTTCAGGAAAATAAATCCTGCAGTCGGTTTGGTAAGAGACTTCGGCCAGAAATCTTACAGCTCGTCATTGTAAGGAAAATATTCTTTCTGTCGCAGGAGAATGTCCGCAGGTAAAATGGCATAGGATATTTGCGACTGGAACAATGCAAAATAAATGATGTGAACAATTTCTCTGGAAACTGAGGCCATAAAATTTCTTAATAGATATACAGTGCTACATAATTTATTGGATAGGGAGCTAACGTGATGATGCCACTTGAGGTTGGGATTTAGATGAGAAATATAGATGAGATATGAAATCTGGGTTTTCAAAATTATGGTTTCTTAATGCAAATAGGAGGTGTTGAGTTTTGCTATCGTTTAAGATGAGGCCGTTTGCTGTAAACCACAGTTTGGCTTTGTTAACAACTTATTTTTACTTACTTTTAGTTATTTTTACTCATCGTACTTACTAAGGAATTAGATGTCACTATTATGTTAGTGTCATCAGCATATAAAACATGTTTATTATTTACAGCGGATGGAGAGCCATTCGCGTATATAATAAATAATAATGCTGCAAGAATAGACCCTTGTGGAACACCGATCTCGAGTGGAAGATAAATTGACTTGGAATTGTTTACAGAGACGTATTAGATTCGGTTGCTAAGGAAAGATTCTATTAAAGAAGAGCTAACTTCGTCAAATTCGTATTTTAAAAAATTTTCAATGAGAATTTTGAGCGAAACAATTGAATATTGAAATAAATACGCAAAAAACACAAGAAAACAGAGACTTTTAATGCAAATTCCAATAGTAATAAATAATGTAAAGTTATTTTGAGTTTGAATTCATATTTTTGTTAAATGTTCTATTAAGTTCTAATTTAAATTGAGAAAAATGAACAAATAATACATCACAAGGATCAAAAAATTAGTCCAATAATTAGATTGCATTAATATATTTAGGGGACAATTGTTCCCAGAATTTGATTTTCTATTGTTACTGCAAAAAGTTAATTTTTTTTTCGATGATTTATTTGAGGTACATTCAAATTAATCATGTCCTGGAACCCAAGCTAAAAATTGTTTCTTTGTTTGTGTCAGTTTTTTAGAGTAGACAAGCAGTCAGGCTCGGATTCTAGCGGAAGCGAGACAAGCGGCCGCTTCAGGCCCATTCAAGCCTAAGGGGCCCACTTATAACCAACTGACATAATTTTTTGCCTTATATTATTTCAGGAGATGATGACCTTTTTGTTTTTTTTTTGCTCTTCACTTAGATTTGGGAGGTGCGGACCTTTTTTTTGCTCTTCACTTGGATTTGGGAGGTGAGGATCTTTTTTGTTTGCTCTTTACTTAGATTTGAGAGATGAGGACCTTTTTTGCTTTTCATTTGGATTTGAGAGGTGAGGACCTTTTTTTTTCTATTCACCTAGATTTGGGAAGTGATTTTTTTTCTTTTCTTTTGCGCTTCAGGCCCCCCTAACCCTAAGTCCGGCCCTGCAAGCAGTGTTGAACCATTTTAGCCCTAAAAAAATATATATTTTATAATAAATAAGCTACTTGCTTATATTGATCAAAAGTATCAAACTCGAATGACATTATCAAATAATAGATGTATTTAAAAATAGCTAGACAATCATATATTTAAACCTCAAATATCATTTTTTTAATGTACTTAACGTATATTAATCATCATTTTTCATTTAATTTCAGAATTAATTTAATTAGAAATATATTGTTGATTCAAAAGTATATTACAGTACAATCTAGTCTAACTAATCCAAAATATAGCGTCCTACATAAAGAATTCTGTCGAGAATCCCGAATCTCTCGTAGAGATGGCAGCGCCTACATAACTTTAATCGCAACCCGCAGTACACTGCCGTTAGAAGGGTCACATAACAAACCCTCAAAGCAAGTGTCGGGTTGTAATTCAAGTACTGTTGATAAAATATACTGGTCCGTGATAAGAATAGGTACTATGTGTAGAAGTATGTGGAAGTGCTTGTCAGGTACAGAAATTCTCCCGGCTTACATAAGTGGCATACAGATGGAACTACTTGTACTGACAAAGCATATTTGTTACTTTTTTTTATAAAACTAAAGAGAACTATGTTACAAGAAATAATTTACCACAATGTAATTTAGTACAGTGCTCCCCAATCATTTTGAGAGGAGGGACATTTACGAATATTAAAAGTAATGAGGCCTGATTGAGGAAAAAAATTCTTTTCTCCACAACCACTACCATTGTGGTTGTGGGTGTGCTACCAATTTACCAATTCAAAACCAATTTTGACTACAGAAATTTAATATTCTAACACAAAAGTTGGAATGTTATTCTAAAGCACTTATCTTCTTATGCATTTTGCGTGTATTTCATTCCATCACTTGTTATGGAATAACTATTCCATACTTGTTGTCTTTTGTTTTTGTAGGGTTACATTAAGATATATGCAACGTTTACATTAAATAAATGCAACATAACTTCCTAACCTGAAATAGTGGCCGATATGCGGCAAATTAAATTAAAATTAAGCAAATAATAAATAAAAAAAAATAGTTCAATTAATTGACTAATTTGTTATGTTATATAAATTATGTGTTAAGATAAAATGTTTGTTAAAATAATTATTTGTTAATTTTTTTTTCTTTCTGGTGGTCGTGGAGAGAGTAGGCTCGTGGTTCTGAGCGCGAGCCGCAGGCGAGTGTGAGCTGTCACCATTAGCCAGACTGTTACTATTGAATAAGGAGCATTGACTGTACTTGATTATTGATAGTTAAATCAGAAAACAGATGTTGTTTTTGTTAACATCTCTCCTGTCTCTCTCTCTCTCTCTCTCTCTCTCTCTCTCTCTCTCTCTCTCTCTCTCTCTCTCTCTCTCTCTCTCTCTCTCTCTCTCTCTCTCTCTCTCTCTCTCTCCCTCTCTATTTCCTCTCTTCTCTCTCTTTCTCTTTCTATTTTACTTCTAAATTAATTAACATTATTTCCGATGTTCCACAAGGCTCTCATTTATTCTCGTCTTGTCTTGTATTATTTATTCTCTCTCTCTCGCTCTTTCTCTGTCTCTCTCAGACAAATAGTTCCCCCATCCATGTTTAAGCCGTTTCAGCAGTAAGTATACAACAGTTAGTTCAGCAGCGCTTGATATACGTCTAAAATAATTTTGGAAACGTCATCAACCTGTATCTAAAATAATTTTGTACCACCTTTTTAAATTATAAATTATAAAAACCTCGTGTTAACCCAACCCCGTTATGTATATTTCCATTAATTCCCTAACAGAGAAAGTAAATCAATTACGTAAAAATAAAAAAAATTGCGTGACAAAAAATTGAAGTATACATTAAATAATTAAAATTCGTATTACTATTCAATTTCTGTAAATAAATAGTGAGAGATTTATTTTTATTTCACGTTACTTCAGAGCGGAACGTAATTTTTCTAATTAACTGTAAATTATTAAAGAATTTCTTCAGATTTCAATCGATAAAGTATGCAATTATAGCACCTAAGTCCACGGTATCGTCCTACATATAACCTTTAGATGTTTATCTAGAAGGGTGACCAAATATTTATACACAAACATCCTAAATGAATTTGTTTATTATTAATTTTTAAATATACTGACAGACTTGCAACATGCGTCAATATTTTCTACTTTATCCTTTTTCAACCTTCAATTTTTCACTCCTGAATATGGGGGTCTGTCATTATCTTTAATATTTCTTTGTCCTTAGCCAGTTGGTGTCAATTTCTATTTTTTATATCGTAAAACCATATTTTTGATGTCTGGAAATTTTTGGACAGAGCCCACACAATTTAAAAAATACATATTTTTTACATTGTAATAATAACCTCAAAATTGCATTTAACGATGGCGTGTCCGCTTGAAGTTTCCACATTCAGTGATCCGGTTTTTTGCTTTCTGAAAGTGAAAAACCGGCTAAAATCTTTTCTCGAATGATTTTAGAGTATGATGAAATTTTTATAAGTGGGTAGAACAGTTCAAAAATAGTCGAACCTCAGTGACTGACGAGCAACGTCCTGGCCGGCCAGTTGGAGTGTCAATTCCTTTGCTGGAAACCCGCATTGACGACATTATTCGTGAAGACCGACGTATTACTGTCGAAGATATAGCAAAAAAAGTTGCAGTAAATGTTGGCACAGTTCATCACATTATCAATAACATTATCATTATCATTAACAAGCACAAGCACAACAAAACAAGTGCAAGGTGGTTACCGAAACAGTTAATGTACCAACACAAGGAAACAAGACTCAAAGTGTGTACAGACTTGAAAGAACGCTATGAAAAGGAAGGCGACCCTTTTCTAAACAAGATTTTAACGTGTGATGAAACTTGGGTTCATCATTTTGAACCAGAATAAAAAAAACAAAGTATGGAATCGAAGCACACCAGTTCACCTGTCCGAAAGAAATTCAGAACGCGAGCAGTAGCGGGAAAAGTCATGTTGACCGTCTTTTGGGATGCCCGAGGTGGCGTCTTTTGTGATTATTTGGAGGATCAGCGTACAATAAACAGTGCCTACTACTCAGACATACTGATGAACAAAGTAAAGCCACCAATGAGAGAAAAACGTCGCGGATCTCAAAGAAAAGGCGTGATATTCCTCCACGACAATGCTCGCCCGCATACCGCCAAGCTGACCCAAGAAACTATTGAAAAAATGGGTTTAGAGATACTATCTCATCCTCCCTACAGTCCAGATTTGGCTTCCTCTGATTTTCTGTCTGGTCCACTCAAGGAGGCATTACTTGGAAAAAAGTTCAGCGACAACGAGGAAGCCAAAGAATTTGTGGGAAACTGATGAGACAAAGATTTCTTTGCATCAGGTATAAAAAAACTAGTTCATCGTTGGGACAAGTGTATTAATATTCGTGGGAATTATGTTGGGAAGTAGTAAAAGTCTCATTTTGTAAAAATTCACAGTTTTTTTTTTTTCTATCAGTTTGTTTAATTATTGCGTGTCCCTCGTATATTTAAAATATATATTTATGTCTCAATATTTTCTTATGCCCGGGTCAAATATCTGCATGGCAAATTTCAATTATTTATGTCCAGACATTGGGTCCATAAATCATTGTCATCATCATCATAAGCGTGACCCGGGGTGAGTCTAGGTCATTTCCATAGAGTAATATGGTTAGCATGGTACTTCTATTTTATAGCCAGTTGCAAATTGCTAAGCAGAACCTGGAATTTATATAAATATTTTTTACACAAATTATTTGACATAGGCAGGAGTTGAACTTATGTTCATAGCCTTGCTAGCAATGTCTGTGCTTGCAGCTATAGGCTTTTTTTATGGCCTTTGCTGCTTTGGCAATTAGCTAGGACAATTATTATTTTAGAAAAATACCATTCCTGAACAGAATTCGAACCCGAGACCTTAGCAACGCAGATCGCATGTGTTACCACTACGCTACGCCGGTCGTGGTCATAGGCTTACTGGGGCCACAATTACTTCCGTACAACAAACAGACACATAAGTGACAATAAAAGGGTTTTTTGGTTATAGTATATACGAAATCCTATAAAGATATCTTTATGGAGACCTAATTAATCGTCATGCTTCAGCTGCTTAGATCCACTACTGGATATAGGTCTCCCTTAAAAATTTCCAATTTTCTCTATCTTGAGCTTCTTGTAGCCAGTTAGACGATATACGATTTAGGTCAACAGTGCAGCGAGTGGATGGTTTTCCTCGGCTACGCTTATCTGTCCATGGTCTCCATTCGAGAATCCATTTGGTCCATCTGTCATCTATTGTTGTAACTAGATCCATTTACATTTCATTCCAGCTATTTTGACAAGGATGTCGGTTAGTTTCATTTGCTGACGAATTTCAGCATTTGGTATTTTATCTCTCAGCATTATACCAAGCATAGCTCATTCTATGGTCTTCTGAATTATTTGCAGCTTTATAGCAAAAGCTTTAGGCAATGTTAGAGTTTCCTCCCCAAAGCTTAAGACGGGCATACCACATAGCTCGAAAGTTTTCTATTTAAAGCACAATCCGATATAATTTTTAAATATGTTTCGTAGTTTACCAAATGCTTCCCATCCTTGTAATAATTTTCTGAAGATTTCGCACGTTTGATTGCTTCTGTCAATTCGTATTTCGTGCCCAAGATACTTGTAAGCATCAAACTGCTCAATCTTTATTGACATAAGGGAAGCCGGGGCATAACGGACACCCGGGGTATAACGGGCTTCCCTCTTTTTGGGTCTTAACGCATGCCGCCATTTTTGGGTGCATTCCAATCACGTTCAGTACTTCGCTAGTGTCTTCCGAGTGTGGTTATATGACTGAGAGCTGGCGTTTACATTTTGTAAATTGGTGAACCGTGTTTTTTGCTGTGTTGATATATTTTTCACACATATCCAGACGTTGATTGCTCCAGAGCAGAGCATGTGGCAAGTGGGCACATTGTTTTTGCGCTGGTGAAGATGATAACGATGAGGAATGTACTCACGTGTGTTCTTTCTGCGCCAGATTTTAGCTGATTGCCAATTATATCCGGCCCATGCTCATTTTGCCCCGACACCGGAGCAAAATGAGGAAGCTATTTTTTATATCGTCATAACTTTTATTTTTTTTTTAGTTTAAGTTTTTTTTTACTGCCTGCAATAATTAAACAATAAATCATCTCACGAAAAAAAAAGTATTTCGGGATTTTTTATGATGTTCCTTAAAATGTTATTAAAAATAATCCTTAAGGTGCCCGTTATGCGCCGGCTTCCCCTACATAGCGCTCATAACAAGATTTATCATAATTTGGATTTTTTGTTTGTTTATCTTGAGCACTATATTTTTAGCGGTGTCATTCAGTTTCTGCAGCATTTGGAATGCATCCTCAACGCAGTCTGACTCGAAAACAATATGATGGGAAGAATATCAGGTGACCTAATTACGATGTTTAAAATATTGCGTAACGATTAATAATATGTTTTGTTGAACCATTTTATCAACATTAAGTTAAATACTTCTATGAGGTATTGAAATGAACCATTCATACTCGTTTAGTGTTTCATCCACTGTTATTCGGGTCTATTCTCTAAGCATGATGTTAAAATCTTAACGGCAGAAACTGACGTTCATTTTTTTAACACCATTTTTAACGTATATGCTATTCGCTAAGCATATAAATGTGAAAATTATAGCGCAGAAAATAGCCAGTTAACGTTCTACAATAAGCGCCTACTAAAACGGTAGCTTTAAAAGTTAACGCTGGTGTTTAGTTTGCAAAAATAGCTGATCCTAATTAAGTAAATGTCATGTTATTTAAAAAAAATAAATTAATAAAACACATGACGGTAGGAATATTAATTATTATAAGACAAAATTCAAACTTTGTATTACTTTTTAAAGTGAATTCTTTACAGTAGAACTAAGAATGGCGCTTCGTAATTTTTGTGATACAAGTAGCCTAGACGCAAGTTCAAGTAATTGTATAGAAAGGAAGTAAATGGAGTATTGAAGAGCAGTTTTTGGTTTTTGTTGAGACACAGAACTTAAAATTATAATCATCTGAAAGCTACAAAAATCACTTATGCCTCTGCCGTGTTTCACAATATCGCAGTACATTAATGGTGTATTATTTGAAGAAACAATTGATGAGAATGATAATAAAGATCACAACCATGTTATTCTAGGGTAGAAATAGCGTAATAAATCAATTAATTATTTAATAATTAATATCACCGAACACCTTTTTAAAAATAGAATGAACACATAATTCACATTTTATTCCAAAATTAGATAAACTGTTATAATACATTGTACTATATAAATTAACTAAAGAAAAGTTGAACAAAGTTATATTTTTATTTAATACACTGTGGAAACCAGTTATAATGAGTATCACAGGACAAACACTTTTGTTCCATTTTTAAAATAAATTTCGCCAATGAATATTTAATTCAACACCGAAATATTAGGTTAAGATTCTCTTGGCATTTGTACTCTTGTCAAAAATTGTAAAATTCTTGTTAAAATTCAACGTAGCGGCGCATGCGCGTGCAGTAAATGTAGTCTCTCTACGAGGTGAGTCAGCGCCTCGCGTTGTTTTAACGCTTACCTTAACAAATGCTCTTACAGAATAGCATTTTTAGGTAAAGGCGTTAGACATGGTGTTAAAATAAAAATATTAACCTGACGCTAATTTTAACGCATTTCTTACAGAATACACCCGATTGTCTACTTCTCATTTCTTATATAAATAAAATAGTAACACATTTGTTACTTTGTTCATCCCTGTTTTTGTTTGTACAACTTACACACATTAGCAACTGAAGGGCACATTATTGACTGTTCATAATTAATAACGAATAATTAATTGATTTATTATTACCTTGATACTGAAATGACAGTGCAGAAATATACTGAGTGTGTTTGGAACTTATCTGTCAGACGAAATATTTATAGTCAACACATTACATTTAGCCAGGAACAAAACAGATTTTGAAAATATGATAAATGAAGTTTTATTACGTTTCACACAGAATAAATTAGTTGGTCGTAGGCATTGGTATCGGTTCAAAATATAATTATAGTTCACAGATATTGGAAAAATTTCTAACAAAAAACGTGAATGATATACAACATCGATATTTCTATAAAAATGTTGTTATTGAATAGGTATAACCAAAAAAAGTAAAAATATTGTCATCGTTTTACATATTTTATGTTCTACTAGCTGGAATGCCCGTACTTCGTACGGTTTTTGCAACGTATATTTTTGCTGTTACGTAAATGGTAGGTGAGACATTTCAGTTTCAACTAGAGCAGAACAAAATCGTTTCTTTATTCTAAATCACTTTCTTGTATATATATATATTTAATGTTAAATAAATAATAAGTGATACTTTGTTTATAAGTAGGTCTCCCTATAACTCCTCAAATATATACGAGGGTTATTTTTTAAATAAGATCCAATTGACAAAAAAAAGGAGGCGAAGCGATATTAGAAGCGCTGCAACTTCTTTTTAACAAATGTTTAGACGAAGGGACAACACCAGAACAGTGGAATAGAGCAGAAATGATCTTGCTGCATAAAAATAGAGACAAAGGTAAACTAAAAAACTACAGACCTATAAGCCTACTGCCAAAATCTACAAACTATTCACGAGAATATTAACAAAAAGGTTATCAGAGAAATTAGACTTCAACCAGCCTGTCGAACAAGCTGGATTTAGAAGAGGCTTCAGTACGACCATCTATTGGTACAAAAGATTTTAATCGAAAAATCCGTAGAGTATAATAGATCCCTGGTTTTGACCTTCGTGGATTTCGAGAAGGCATAAGTACTCGATGCGCTGAAAAATGATCGAATAGACTAAAGATATTCTCGTTAATAAGTCATGTGTACAAAAAGAAAGACGCTGGTGCGAAGGTCCACAAGAAAACATTATTTTAAAATCGAACGAGGTGTACGCCAGGGAGATCCTATATCTCCTAAACTATTCAATGCTGCATTGGAGAGCGTTTTTAAAAAACTTGATCGGACAGATCGAGGCTTAAACATTAATAAAGATCGTCTAAACCATTTACGTTTTGCCGACGATATTCTTTTAATTACTGACGACTTAGAGAAATGGACCTAATGAGGGAAGAATTAAATAGTGAAGCCGAGGATATAGGACTTCAAATCAACATAAAAAAGACCAGAGTAATGACAAATTTAGTGCTGAGTGGTAATTAGTCAATCGCGGGTAGACCCATTCATCAAGTTTCTCACTACAAATAGCTGGAACACGAAATCACTATCGGCCGGGACAACCAAACTATAGAGATAAACAGAAAGATTGGTTTGGGATGGGCAGCCTTTGAAAATCTAAGGCACATTTTAAAAGGTGATTTCCCCATCTGCCTCAAGAGAAAAGTATTTGATCAATGTGTCTTACCAGTCTTTACCTATGGTGCTGAGACTCTCACCCTCACGCTAAAATCTGCACAAAAATTTTGTTGCACAAAGTAGTTGCTCTAAGATTGATGGAGGGATGATTGGAGTTACACTTTTAGATCGAAAAACAAATTTGTAGATCAGACAGCAAACAAAAGTTTGTGATATAATTGGAAGAATTTCACATCTGAAGTGGCAGTGGGCCTACCATGTTGCTAGAGTAAATGATGATAGATGGACCAGGAGAATACTGGAAAGGCTGTCTAGAGCAGTGTTTCTCAACAGGTGGTCCGTAGAAAAATTTTAGTGGTCCGCGAAATTTTTTGTATGTGTTTTTTGCAGTTTTTTTGTTTGTTATTTTTTATGTACATTTTTTATGTAAATAATTTATATTTTGCTTATTTTCTGTAAATTTTCTGTGATTTTCTACAAATAAAATAAATGTATTTAGTAGCACATTAATATGATTGTTTTCTTGCAAAAAATGAACCAAAAATTATTATTAGTGGTCCGCGTTGAAAAATATATATTTTACTGGTCCGCGGTGAATTTTTGGTTGAGGAACACAGATCTAGAGACAGTACAAGAAACCTAGGCAGACCTCCTACCCGTTGGACAGTTGACATTAAGAGACTGGTCGGTAATTGGCTGCAGGTGGCACAGGACAGAAAGGAGTGGAGATGCAAAGGGGAGCCCTATGTTCAGCAGTGGACGTCAATGGCTGATAAATGATGAATGATGATAATGATTGGCTGTAGCTTTATAAATTTTATGCGCCTGTAGAAACGGTCATAGGTGCCGGCTCCCGGCATGCAAAAGTAGACGTCATTTGCAATCGTAGTGTCCCTTTTTATGGTTGATACTGTGAGGTTATAATGTTTAAGACAATTAAGCGGCTCACCGACTGTGAAATACGGTCTGTGATTAGATTTTTGACAGCAAGGAACGCGCCAGTAGTGGGCATTCATCGCCAGATATGTGAGGTGTACGGTCCCAATGCGATGTGTGACAGCAAAGTGCGGATATGGGTGAGATCGTTCCAGGACAGGTGGGACAATGTCCATAATGAACCGCGATCGAAACGAACTTCTATATTCACAAAGGTTTAGATGGGAGCAAATGGGAGCAACCACGCACCATACAGCTCGGATCTTGCACTGAGCTATTACCTCTTGTTTCACTACCTAAAGGGGTTGCAAGTTTGACAGCGATAAAGAAGTGAAAACAATGGTTTAAGATTGGTTGTATTCATAGACGGCTCATGACTATGACGTCGGCATAAACTAACTAGTAGAGCGCTATAATAAGTGTTTAAACAAAAATTAAAACTATGTAGAAAAATAGCTTAAGGTGTAAGGACTAAAATAAAAAAAAGGTTTTTGACAATATCTTTACTAGTTTTATTTTTATTGCAAAACGGACCTTAGTTAAAAATTAACCCTCGTATCTTAGTAAAAATTGCATGGAATAAAGAAGAATAGTTTCTTTTCCCATAGTCATTTTTGCTGTTCAGTAAATAAAATTAAAAATTTCAACCTTATACGTAATACTCCTCTTGTCTCCCAAATAATCGTATTTAAAACTGCATTGAAGAGAACAAAATAAAATGTTTTTTCTAAAAAGTAAATAATAAGTGAGATATTTCAATGTCCCATCTCCAAATTGTGTATTTTTGGGAAAATTTTGAATCTTTAATTTAGAATTTTATATATGAATCAGTAAAGCATCATCTTATACCACAACAACATGGATTCTATCGCGACAGGTCCGTTGAAACAAATCTAACAATATATACTGATTTTTTACTAAAAAATATGGATCAACGGAAGCAAATTGATGCAGTGTACACGGACTTCAGTAAGGCGTTTGATAAAATTAATCACAATATTTTAATTAACAAATTGCTGAAGTTCGGTATACACGGCGATCTTTTACAATGGATCATCTCCAACATCTCCAACAGAAGTCAAGTCGTACAAATAAATAGATATACTTCCTCATATATTAATATTACATCTGGAGTGCCTCAAGGATCTCACCTTGGGCCATTATTATTTACAATTTTTATAAACGATGTACTCTCAGTAATAAAACACTCCAATATACTCTTGTTTGCCGATGATATAAAATTCTATCAGAAAATTGAGAGTTTATCCGATTCTCAATTGTTACAAGAAGATATTAATAACTTTCAAACTTTTTGTGATATAAATAAATTATATTAAAATTATGATAAATGCCAGATTATAATCTTTACTAGAAATAGAACTAGAATAACATATAATTATAACCTAAGCGACAAAATTCTCCAAACATCCAGCTGTGTGAGATCTTGGGGTACTTCTAGATTCAAAACTCTTATTTGACCGTCATATTGACTTCATCTGCTGTAAGGCCTTGAAAATGTTGGGATTTATAATCCCAAGTTAAGTTACTGTATTTTTCCTTTGTATTTAGTCATTTAAACTTTGCATCTGTTGTATGGAATCCTAATTATTTTCAGTACATCAGTCAATTAGAAAGAATTCAAAAAAAAGCTCTTAAATATTTTTGCTATAAATCCTGTACAGAATATGTAAACTATGATGCGGCATGTCTTTCCATTAACATGTTACATTTAAGCGATCGTCGCTCGCTTACAGACATGCTAACCTTATATAAAGTTGTAACAAATAATATTTCTTCTAATAAATTATTATCATTAATATCATTTCGAATTCAGAGATGCAATACCCGTGGTACGGTACTTTTTTATAAATCTTTGTCAAACGCCAAATCATTCGATAATTCAGTAATAAATAGACTTTGCACCTCTTATAATAACAATTTTTCAGATATTGATCTTTTTAACGTAAACTTAATTCAATTTAAACGCCTTTGTATTAACAAATTAAAGTACATACTTTCTGGCTGATATATCTTTTCCATTTTATCCGTTCTATACTTCTATACTTTAATATTCATTTCATTATTCAATTGTATATTTATACATTAATATGTTATAATTTGTTATCACCTTTTATGTAAATGTGTAAAAAATTTGATAGCGAACACTTCACTGGGTTTGTCCTGTTTGTGTTCCAAACAATGTAAAATAAATAAATAAATAAATAAATAAATAAATAAATAAATAAATAAATAAATAAATAAATAAATAAATAAATAAATAAATAAATAAATAAATAAATAAATAAATAAATAAATAAATAAATAAATAAATAAATAAATAAATAAATAAATAAATAAATAAATAAATAAATAAATAAATAAATAAATAAATAAATAAATAAATAAATAAATAAATAAATAAATAAATAAATAAATAAATAAATAAATAAATTAATAAATAAATACATGAATAAATAAATAAATAAATAAATAAATGTGTACCCCCGTAGCTCCTTAAATATCCAGCCAATCGAAAAAGTATATAAATAAAAAAGATTTGATTTCTTAATATAAACAATATTTCCTGTTCAATAATACGGAAGATATTTCAAAAGTTTAGCTTTTGCTAAATCCCGTAATTCCCAAAATATTTATCTAAATGAAAAAATGGAAGCAATATATTCAACCAGAGATGTAGGCCACAAAATAAAGTCCTTGTATCAAGAAAAATACTTTTTTAGCAGCACTTTTTGATTTACAAATTTTTAATCTACAAAATAATGCAATAACTATTTTTTCTAACAAAGTATTTTGAGTTATAGATGTTAGACATGTTATCCGTGATGTATTGTTTTATTGTTCTATTTTTTTATTGAACAAATATCCTAACTATTATCTACCTAGACCTTAACTTTATTTCTCTTACTAATTATTAATTTGTCTTGGGAAATTCACTGCTGAAGCGTGTAAAGCATCTGAACAAGTACTTGTTTTCTTTTTTCCTACACCAACAATTGTCTCGTTTCTTTCAGGAAAGGAAGAAACCGAGTGAAAATAAAAGTCAACGTTCAGAAAATTTGAAGTTATTTTTAATGTCACAGTTTGAAATGCACTGGGATTTGCACGTAGGATAATAAATAAAATGACTACTTTAATTCATCCTAACTGCCACATATTTAACAATAATCACGCTAGGATTCCTAATGCAACAATATAATGTTTACAACTTAATTGTTAAGCCTAAGTTAAATAATAATTTACTAAATATATTCTAACATAACTCTCAGTTATGAGACATTTTCTTGACTAAAATCATTTAAATGGATAACAAATTAGTTAATAAGTCACAACATGAGTCGAAAATTCCAAACCTTTATATATACTTAATTAAGAGCCGTAAACGGGCAGTTAGAAATTAGTTTTTATTAATTATAATTGGAGGGATATTAGGATGAAAAATTATCACTGCATATAGCAGGCTGACGATGCATTTACTTAAATAAAAATGCGAAACGTTCCATGAATTAATTCATTTATTTTACTGACTTCTAAATCCTTAGCGAGGTTGTCTCATTGACAGAAAAGATCTTTCTTCAAATGTTCTGATTTGTTCTACCTTCTTTCGATCTTATCCCGCTTCCTACAAATTGTAATTTTCTAACTTTTATTCGAATTATCACAGTATTTCTCTTCGTATAACGTCGATTTTCAAGCTCATGAATGGGCTAAAAACAGATTTAATCAGAGAGCATGATAATCTAGTTTTATTTATCTCTAGAAATGTGAGCTGATACCTGTTCACGTATATTCGTTAGCAAAACTCGACTAACACGGTAACCGTTGACAGATTGAGTTGGAATCATTGAATTCATCAGCTCGATGGACATGCTTTCAAATAGTTGACACTTGTAAGCCATATTCAGAAATCTAATTTGGCTACAGAATTCATTAATTCAAAGGTCAACATTTTTAAAATATGATAGACTAAGAGCGGCGATGAAAGCCAGTAGTGAAAAAACTAAATATTCCACATTCTTTCTGTCAGTATATTAATAAAATCGGAGGATATATCTGTCCTTTTATTTTTCGTCCTTATATTTGATTTCTACATGTTTCAAGATAACTGTATCCGCAAAAAATCAATCGCGTCAGTATTTAAAATCAAATTTTAAATACTTACACGTTAACTGAGATTTTACTTATATTTGATAAACAATGTATGTATTTTATACATAATTTTTCATGTTTTAAGTTCGTATCTACAACGAATTGGTGCATACAAGACCTTCAACATTAGACATCGTCTATGATAACTGCATCACAGGCTGAAGATGCATTTACTTAAATGAAAATGCGAAACGTCCCATGTATTAATTCATTTATTTTATCCACGAGTTGCTGAGGCTCCGGGGTAAGACGGTTGCCTATGGAGCACAAGGATGCGGCTTCGATTCCCCTTACGTCCGGAAACGTCATCTAGTATTTGTTATAATAAAATAATATTTTCTCTGCGCTCTCTCTCTCTCTCTCTCTCTCTCTCTCTCTCTCTCTCTCTGTCAGCCAAGTTTTCCATTTTGACCTCATTCTCATAATTTCTCCATCTTGATCTGTTTTTTCCAGTTTCATGTATCTCCTGGTGTCTTGCATATTCTGTTGTTGCTCTCCTAATTAAGACTTTTCTAAAACTAATAACATTATAGTGTTAGTTCTGATACTAATATTTATTAATAACTTTATCGGGCCAGTCAAACACTTACATTATCGAAATATGTAAATGTCATATCAAAAATTTCTTTAAATCTGAGTTTTAGATAACATCGATGACGTCAATCATAGGAAATAAAGAACTGACGTAGAACTTAACGTAAAAACGTAACGTTAGAGAAAAAATAGATATTCAAACGAAAAATTAATATTATATTGATATTCTATTTTTAAAATAAAGTTTGGAATACTTTCCCTTTTGATATAGATTCTTGACTTTTGACTTTAACTAAGGTTAAGATGTTTTTAATTCTAGTGTTTTATATGTACCTACACTATTTGCTACCAATTTTAAAGCTTTTTCCGGGTAAATCCTTGAAAGCCGGATGTCGTAGAGAGGTGGCTAAAGCCTGGATGGTTTTCCGTCTAGCCGATAATTCTCGGGAGCATGATTCTGGGCAATAAAAATGACTTGGCAATAAAAAAAATTATATCATTTATAGAAATTTAATTTTATTTTTTCAGCCTAAAATCTAATAATCTAACAATTACACAGTGTATAGTAGCAATTCCCAAACTGTGTGCCGTGGCCGAACTAAAGGGGCGCCGCGAAAACATTCCAATATTCCTCCAACTGTGTTAATTAGACCAAATGTTTTAATTAGGAGCACCGTGGAAAAATTCTGATAGTAAGAAGGGCGCCGAGAACTAAAAAAGTTTGGGAAACATTGGTGTATAGTATGTCATATCTTTTTATTTAGAATAATTTCCATCCAATCTTTTCCTTCTCCAGTCTCCAGTTCTTTCCAGAAGATCCTGCAGTGCTGTTCCTCATTCTTCATTCAGAAGCACTTTGCACGTCTCTGTTTCTTTCCATTTTCCTTACGCTTGCTTCCAGCCCTGTTCTCCTTCGTCTTCTAATGTCTTCCGGTGTTGGGCCATTTCTTGTTAAATAGGCTAGCCTCTACATGGTCCATTTTGTAACCAGGTTCTCCTTTTCTTTCTCTCTCCAACAATTTTTTTCTGTAATCTGTATCTTTTCTTCGAAAATCATAGCTCTTTTACCCGTCAAAATTCTAATTTTGTCTTCCTTTGTTTCCTCTAATGACTTTAAATCTTTTATTAGGGTTTTGTAGGTATGACCACCAAAAAACCATTATAACGTCACTCGTGTCTGTCTGGCTGTCTGTACGGTAGAAATTGTAGCCACAATTGTAACGGCCACAATTGTAACGGCTTAAAGTTGAAATTTGATATGCTTATATAACTCTTTGACCCACATATAGGAAAAATACTGAGAGCTCAAAAAACACATCTCGAAATAAATATAAACAAATATGTATTTAATAAAAAAATAAATATTTAAAAAAAAAATTAATGTGTGGTATCGAAAGAAAGATCTTTGGTAATGTACATTGATTTGATCCGTAAACGAGAGAAATTTTTGATCATATTATTTTTTTGAAAAATATAGCTAAGATAGTGCATGTATTTTTTTGAGATTAAAAATATTTAAAAAATAGTATTTTTTTAAAAATAGTTTTTAAATAGAACCAAACGAGTCAAACAACACACCACACTACACTCAACACTTCAGTTCAGTTAGGAGTTCAGGAGTGTTCAGTTATTTTATTCTACTATTATACGCTGTGAATTAATTACATAGGATATTTGTTTTTAAAGTATCAAAGAGGAATAAATCATTTGTAGTAATAAAATATTTATAAAATAAATAACTCATTGTTAATAGTGAGAAATAAGTTTTTGAAATTAAAAAAAATGAAGCCATTTATGAATATATTTCTTATTTATCTAATGAAGACTTGAATACGGAGCAAATGCAGAAAAACACGCTGGGATTTTTGGCAAATTATTTAAATATTGTTTAAGTTTTGTACGGAATCTCTTAATTCTCAAATAACGAATAAAAGTGATTATCAAAAAACTTTTGATGTGGTTATAGACCAGTACCTATTTTCTTAGACATCCAGTATTATGTTGCTTCTTACAATTATTAAATACCTACAAAACCCTGAAATGTGTGAAAATTTACACTTCACATCAATTTTTTCTCTTACATTAAATGCACGCTGGTTTTAAATTCCTCCTTGCATAGTAATATATTTTAATGTAGATACATTTACTAACTAATAACTAGAAAGAGGCTCTTTAAATTTCCTATAAAGACGCAAACTGCAGGCTTCAACTTCAAAATATCCATCGAACCATATCAATATTATCAATATTGTTTCTTCTTCTTTTGATGCCCTATGCGCTTACCGAATGTTGACTATCATTCTGGCTACCATCGATGTATTGACGGCAGCACGAAATAGCTCTATTAATAATAACAATAATAATAATAATAATAATAATAATCTAGTATGACGCGGCTCAAAAGGTTGCTGAAGTTTGAGATTAGTGGACGCCTGTCAAGACCTGACAAACCCCATAATAATAATAATAATAATAATAATAATATTTATTTCATGCTAAACATCTTACGACGTTTACATTTGTCAGTACATATATAATAAATCCATTGAAAAAATTTTGAAATACGAGTACATTTGAAAAAATTGAAAAATGAAAATTCAATATTAA
Source organism: Liopterus haemorrhoidalis (assembly GCA_963971575.1). NCBI lineage: Eukaryota > Metazoa > Arthropoda > Insecta > Coleoptera > Dytiscidae > Liopterus > Liopterus haemorrhoidalis. The sequence continues at coordinate 41,953,966 of OZ020612.1, read as the reverse complement.
ATGTGATAGTTAAGAGAAAAATATATATATAGAAAATTAACAAAGGTATAATTACTGAAATTAACATTCATCCGAATTATAAAGATAATTCTCAATAAGTATTTTTTTGAGTTTGAACTAAATAATCTAATTGACAATTTTTTTAAAGAATCTAGTAAAGAATGTGGCTGCCAAAAACATACCATTCGTAGATTTAGACACTGTAAGTCTTGGTAGTCTGATGTTACCACCAAAGTGAACATTGTAATCATATCTACAGGATATGGTTACATACTTATTCGGTTTTTTTTTAACGTATACCAGACGAACATAAACAAATAAACCATAGAAAGACAAATTGCTGCATTTCCTAAAGAGCTCTCGGCAATGATACCTGTTAGGAACATTATTCAGGATTCTTACAGCACGTTTTTGAAGTAAGAAAATTCTGTTGACAAACAAACTTTTACCCCAGTGAATTATGCCGTAAGTTAAGCGCGACTGAAAAGCAGCAAAATAGAACATACGGAGCATACCAAAAGATACAGACGTTTTCAGCCTAATGAACGCATAGATAACCCTTTTAAGAACGTTTGCCAAATAGTTAATGTGATCATGCCAGCTGACTATCGATATAAATTCCAAGAAATTTGATTGCCCCCCCCCTAACAGAATATTAACATTAATATTGCGGTTAAGGCCCCTACTACTTGAAGACCCCTACCACTATCGTAAATGTTTGAGCCACGAAGTCCTTTTTCTACCTGATACTCTTTCGTATATTTAATTTATATATGTTATCATTATTACAGTTTTGTTACGCTCTGGTTTTTATTTCCTGTTGAAGTATTTAAAGACAGCAAACTAACAACATATCATATTAAATATAGAACATAAAAAGCAGGAACATTGTCCATATGTTGTACTTTGTTAAGAAAGCAAATAAATATAACGCGTTTTTAAACAGTTGCGTGAAAAATCTACCTTTTGGTTTACATTTTCCTTTCACCTTAATTATCTTTGTTGCAAAACAAAGTAAACATTTTTTCTTGATATGAAACACAGAAAGGTTGAGAAAAACAAGGAAATATAAAATTTTAAGAATAATTTAAAAACAATTATGGTAATCCTCGTTTTAACGAACAGGTAGCGGGATCTCAAATTTTTTCAAGTAAATTGTATCTTATAACAGTGGTTCCCAAAATGTTTTCCGGCGCCCTTTATCAGAATTTTTCCGCGGTTCCCCAATTCAAAACATTGATCTAACAAACGCAGTTGGAGGAATATTGGAACGTTTTCGCGCCGCTCTGTTTGGGAATCGCTGTCTTATACTATTTTGAAGGTAAAATAAAGAAATCCCTATACCAACACTCTTGTATCCATCTATGTGTCTGTTCGATATAAATTGTGGCCAAACATCTAAACTTAGTGCTACATTTCGAAGTTAAGTCGAAATTTTAGTTTTTTTTTTTTTTCACTTTTGCACCTTTTTACGGATAAAAGTATATTGTTTCCGCACTCCATTATTATAAAATTCGGTATTTGGGATTGTTTGAGCAGTCAAATACGCCTATAGATTCTCCGATAGCTAAGTTATGACGAAGTAGCAGGAATAACATTATTTTTGCTTTTCGTTCAAATATATGCTGGCACCGTCTCAAACTCAAAGCTGCGATAAATCGCAGTAAGTTTCGTGTGTACATTTATGGTCTATCTTTTGATATTTTTTTTATGTGCCTCAGACTATTGTACATGTAGCAGTAAGCGTTTGAATCTTAATTTCAATACGCTGGATTTCCTGAAGTGAAATACCAACCCCCATACCAGCTGTGAACGAAGACGTATTCTATGGCAAAATATGTTGACATTTTTTTGCATTTCACTTTGTTCCGCAGAAAAAAAAGTTGGTATTTTTTATAAATAAGTGTGTATTGTGTTCTTCAATATCCGTCATACTTAACGAATATGTCAACAAAAGAATTTGCAAATTTTGCGCCTGAAGCAGACCATTTTAACAACGCCCCCAAGAAACATTATATGTGATCACCAAAAAAAAAGGATCCACCCGTCAAAATTTAAGTAATGACCAAATAAAAGAATTGATGTTAAGTGTAAATTTTCACACATTTCAGGGTTTCGCAGGTATATAATAATTGAAGGCGGCAAACTGAATGTGTAGGACAAATTTTGCTTTAAAGTAATCACGGCAAAATTAATGATATTTTTAAAATAATTTATCGACTGTTAATCTAAGAGCGTTAAAAACAAATTTTATGTTAAAATATTTTTTTGTTATTTTTACTTCGAAATCCTAATACCATTATTTAGGTTTCTAAATAAGTGCAGTATTTTTTTATATAGCAAGGTACATATAGATTTTGAAAATTGCGCCTATGTCTTCTATTGGCTGTCATATGCTCCGCCCCTTTGGTTTCGTATACATGACACATAGAATGAAAATATAATGAAAATTATACTTAATAACATTAATACTTAATAACATTCCTACTGGTTATCAAATTTACGCTTTTAAAAATTAAATGAAACATTTGCCAAAATATAACTAGAATTTTGACAAAATAATTTGAAGAAAATAGAAATGGAAAAAAACAAAAAATAAAATTCTCTCCTCTGGCTGGGAGCGAACCCTAGCATTCTGGGTAGCTACCGAGCATTCTAACCATTAGATCATGATACGTTTTCTAGTCTAGTGTGTTACATAACTATAACTTTTGTAAATCGTCAACAAAAAAACCTCAAAAAATGCGTTATTTTCACACCAATGTACATTACTCAGAATTTTTACAGATTTTTAGTTTAAGCCATCTGGGCTACAGGGTGTGGGACAAAATATTTTTTGCACAATTTTGGAAAAAATCGCATAAAAATAATTTATTTTGCAATAATAAAATTTTGATCGTTAATCCACGTACTAAGGGCTTTCTTCTGATAACCTAGTCAGAATTAAATTTTTTTTTTTTTCGATGAGCACGTATTTGTTTATATTTTTAGAAGGATATGTTTTTTAGATGTTTTAGTATTTTTTCTATGTGCGGGTCAAAGAGTTGTATAAGCATGCCAAATTTCAACTCTCTAAGTTTAGCCGTTCGGCTACAATTTTTACCGAACAGACAGACATGCAGACGACGAAATGACGGTATAAGGGTTTTTTGGTCATACCTACTAGCGTTGGGCGCGTGATTAAAATTTTGTCACGATCACGCACGCTCACGAAGTCAGATTCAAAATAACACGCACGCACACGAAATCATAAATTTAAAATTTCACGGTCGCGCACGCGTGCTTCATTACTCACGCGTGAATCGTGACTCACGCGTGAATAGTGTCACGCGTGAATTTTTTCACGTTAGAATGGCTAACCCACGCCCCTCTCAAAATTTAGTTAATAAGGAACGAGTGTTATGTAGGTATATAAAAGAATTATATTTCTTTCATTTTCCTCTCTCCGCGTTATCGGAAAAATAAATGTTCTATTCGCCTACACCAGTAGGCGAATAGAACATACATACCAACACTTCCAAAATATATTATATGATGATATTTAGAAATAACTAAACAAATTAATTTATCACATTTATAACCAGTAAATAACAAGGAAAGACCTATAAGATAAGCAAATTTAAAAAAATGAATTCTTAATAATGAAACTACATTCTTAAATTCATCCTATTATTAAAAGATGAAAGTTATATGACGATTTCAAGAAATTTAAGATATTTTTTTTTTCGTTTTTTAATTTGATATGACCTTCATATGTTTTTAAATGTGGCAAATTACCATGGTTAATTTTTACTAATATTTCAAAAAGTGCAGAATAAGACGACACATTACAAAATTATATTTGAATTAATAAACTGGCAATAAATCCAAAGAAATTGTTGTATCTATGACTGACTATACGACTGTTATATAATATTGTAACGTTTTTAAGTTCTTCGGTAAGGTGATATGCCAATTAAAACTATTATTTATATTTATCACTTATTTATTATTAATAATACTAGTACAACTATAATTGTCTCACACTAAAACTCTATTAATTTATATTTACATTTATATTTAGTCAATTAATTTATTTTAACAATAACTGTCTATTTATTTATCACCTGTCAAAAATCTGTCAAAAAACTGAATGTCATTTTTTTTTTAAGAACTGTCATTTCCGTTGACAGTTGTGCCTCTTAGATGTTCCAAGTCAAGTGATCCATGGCCGTTACACTGCCCCCTTCTTAAGAACGTTTCGTCCCGAAACATCTTTGGGTCCCTCCGGGGATCATGCAGATACTTACAGTCTGACCCTCGATTGCAGGTAGATGTTAAGTAGAAGTAACAATCGACAGTCTTTCCAGATAGTCCTATTTTTTTGTTAGTATAGCTGCAAACGAGTACCTCAATTCCAGAGCGTTGGAAGAGTTCTTCAATCATGCTTCTCACCACTCTCCAGTCCAGCCCATCCAGTCCACAGTCGAGTTTCGGTATGGCCAAGCACATCACGCCGTCTTCAAGCAGTTGGTCCCGCAAGTCTTGTAGGGTCTCCCACAGAGCATGGTACTTGGGTTTTTCCTGTGAGAACTCTTTGGTCACCAGACAGTAGATCTTCCGACCATTATGCTCTAAACTTAAAGCAGACCCAATCGTTGGACGCTGCTGCTTCAGCTCGTCCACTTTGCCAAACCTCTTTCGGAAAACAACCGCGATCCCCCGGGACATCTTCAGATCACGGGCCACACAATGCGCTAACGCATAGTGTTCAGGAACGGAAAATAGGTCCCGCTGTATCTCCCTAGTTACTCCGTGACGAATTTTGTGGCCCTTGACACACGATGCCATGACTTGGTTGAATACGTCTTCCTCATCCTGGATACAACTTACTTGCAGGTCTGGGTCGTCTTCATTAGCACCCGCAAAAGGAGCCAAGCGATTGAAATGGACCACTCTTGGTTTGCCATTGAGTGTCTTCCGGATACGGTAAACGACATCATTTATTCTCTTGATCACTTCATAGGGCCCTTCCCACTTTCGTTGTAATTTTGGAGATAATCCTCGTCGTCGTTTCGGATCATACAACCATACCAGGTCTCCCTGCTGGTAGCCTCCTTTTTCCGCTTTGACGTCGTACTGGTCTTTCATCCGGTCGCTGGAAACCCGAATGCTTGAACGAACCCGATCGTGAATCTCGTCCATCTTTCTTCGTAGTTCACTCACATAATCTTCTCCTGCCAGGTCTTCTCCAGGTTTACAGCCAAATTTCAAATCACAGGGCAATCGCATCTCTCGCCCGAAGAGTACTTTGGCTGGGGATTCTCCTGTTGATTCATGAACGGCAGAACGATATGCAAATAGGAAGAGATGGATGTATTGATCCCAGTCTCGCTGATGGTCAGAGACAACCTTTGACAAATATTTTGCTATCGTCTTGTTCATTCGTTCCACCATTCCGTCAGACTGCGGATGTAATGCAGTTGTTCTCGTCTTTCGGATCCCTAGTAATCCGCAGATATTCTGGAATAGCCCTGATTCAAAATTACGACCCTGGTCAGAGTGCAATTCGAGCGGTACGCCATATCGACTTATGAATTCCCTTATCAAGACTTCCGCGACGGTGACTGTCTCTTGATTTGGAATGGCGTACACTTCAGTCCATTTGGTGAAATAGTCCGAAACCACCAAGATGAACTTATTCCCCAAATCGGTTGTAGGGAATGGACCAGCAATGTCGATCGCGATTCTCTCAAATGGGCTGCCAACGTTGTATTGACGCATTGGAGCCTTCCTTCGCCGATTCGGGCCGTTGCTGCCCGCGCAGACTACACATTTCCTGCACCACTCTTTTACATCTTCTTTATAGTTTACCCAGTAAAATCGTTCGCGTACCTTTTCTACGGTCTTATTGACTCCTAAGTGTCCTCCCGATACTCCATCATGCAGCAAACGTAGAACTTCAGATACCCTGTTTTTTGGTATCAACAGCTGCATCTTCTCTTGAGTACCATTCTCATTCTCCAGGACACGCTTCAAAAGTCCCTCATCTATAACGATGGAATCCCATTGTGCCCAATATGATTTTACGGTCTGCGTGCAAGGAGCTATATCTTGCCAAGACAGTTTCTGGCCTTCTTTCTTCCAGTCCATAATCATTCTTAAATCTGGGTCATTTTCTTGATCTCTCTGAAGTTCAGCATTCTGCCACTGATCATCAACAACCGTGGTTCTCAGTGTTGGTGTACAATGTTCCTCTAAGCGGTTGCAGTGTTTACACTCGGGTGGACAAGGTCTTCGTGACAAGGCGTCGGCATTCTGATGGCTTTTACCCGCTCGATGTTCGGTGTGGAAATCGTATTCCTGGAGTCTCTCAATCCATCGAGCTACCTGTCCTTCAGGATTTTTAAATCCTAATAACCATTTCAGCGCAGCGTGGTCGGTGCGCAACAGGAATTTTCTTCCGTACAGGTATTTATAAAAGTGCTCGATGGATTTCACTACGGCTAATAACTCTCTCCTGGTGACGCAATAATTACGCTCCGGTTTCGACAGAGTCTTACTAAAATAGCCAATCACTCTTTCCTGACCGCCTTGCATCTGAGAGAGGACGCTGCCGATTCCAACATTACTAGCGTCGGTATCTAAAATGAACTTGCCATTAGCAAGAGGATAACCCAATATTGGGGCGCTAACCAATGCCTGCTTAAGTTCTTCGAAAGCATACTGGCAGTCTTGATCCCACTGAAATTTGCGCCCTTCTTCAGTCAACCTTGTTAGTGGTTTAGCGATGTTGGCAAAACCAGGAACAAATCGTCTATAATAGGTACATAATCCCAGAAAACTTCGGATGTCGTGTTTGTCAGTGGGTAAAGGCCATTCTCTAACTGCTTTCAGTTTTTCTGGGTCAGCTGACACTCCTTCTCCAGAAACTATGTGGCCGAGGTAATTAACTTTCTTCTGGAAAAGGTGACACTTCTTGGGACTTAGCTTCAGATTTGCGCTTCGAAGCCGTTTGAATACCTCCTCCAAATTCTTCAAGTGATCTTCAAAGGATTGGCCTACCACGATTATATCATCGAGGTATACCAAACAGGTCTTCCAGGACAGCCCTTTCAGAACCCTCTCCATCAAGCGTTCAAATGTCGCAGGGGCATTACATAATCCAAACGGCATCACTTTGAATTGCCATAATCCAGTCCCAATTGTGAAAGCAGTTTTCTCCCGATCATCAGCATTCATTCCGACCTGCCAATATCCACTCTTCAAGTCTAATGTAGAAAACATTTTGGAGCCGGCCAAAGTATCCAAGGTATCATCTATCCTGGGTAAAGGATAGCTATCCTTTTTCGTCACGTCGTTTAGTTGACGATAGTCGACACAGAAGCGGGTCGATCCGTCTTTCTTCTTCACCAGTACTACTGGAGAAGCCCAAGGACTATTGGATGCCTCAATTACGTCCTCCTGTTCCATAGACTGAATGATCTGATCCGCTTCTTCACGTTTGGCCAGCGGTAATCTTCTAGCCGTTTGCCTGATTGGTCTGGCATCACCAGTATCTATTTTGTGCTGAACTATGTTGGTTCTTCCCTTGGATCCGTCGTCACCTTCGAAAACATCTCGGTATCGGCATAACAGGTCTTCGACTATCTGTCTCTTTGCAGACGACAATGCTTGGCATGTTTGCTTGATTAAAGTGTTCAGTCGTTCTGAAATTTTGTTGTTGTTCTTCACGGTGCTGTTCGTTAATCGCACAATTGAGGAGGCTTGGGAGCAATGTCCGACAATGGTCCCTTTTCGTAATGTAGAGGGATAGCTGTTCACATTCATTATTCGGACTGGGATACTGTTCGCACTCTTAACTACTGATTTTGCAATAAGGATTCCCTTTCCAGTATTGACATCATGGTTTCTTGGTTCCAATACCAGGATGCGACCTTCTGGAACCTCACAGCCTAATTTGGCGTCAACCAAAGTTTCACTCTGGGCAGGCAGAATAATATCCTCATTTATTGTTACTCTCGCAACGATGTCTTCGCGTTGGTGCAAAATCAACTCTTCATTGCCGATCTTTACGATCCCATTCTTCAGATTTAAATCAAATCCATGTGTCGTCATCATGTCCATTCCAAGGATGATTTTGTCTTCAATATCGGCCACCAGAAATCGGTGTTTGATCCTGATGCTGCCGATGGTGAGGTGAACATCTATCTCTCCGCGTACTCTAGCTGAATCGCCAGTGGCTGTTCGGAGTTTCCATCTGGTTGGCCTCAGATGCAAAGGTGTTTTCACCACATCAGGCCTCACAATTGATCTTGTAGCTCCCGTGTCCAGTAACAAGGAATACAGTCTGCCATTAACTACACCATCCACGAACACACTAGTGTTGTGCATCCTCATGGACGCTATGACTGCAACTGGGGTCTTCCAGGTACCAGTCGATGGACGCCCCCTTCCATCGACCCTCTCTAGTTTTCCTGATTCGCTGCTCGTTTTTGTGGGGGTCTCCTACACTGGCTACGCATATGCCCGACTTTGCCACACCTCCAACACTGTGGTTGTTTTCTTTGTGAATCAGTTTTACTCATCTCCTCTATTTTCTCTAATATTTTCAAACAAATTTGTTCCGACTTGTTGGTCTCCTCGTCTTCATCCAGAACTCGTACTCTTGCGTGCTTTGGCTCAGATTTCTTGATAGCCTCGAACTCTAGAGCTTGATTGAGAGCATCTTTAATAGTCTTGCATCGCGCTAATTTTACAGTTCGTCGCGTCTCGTAGTCTCGGAGTCCTCTTACAAAGCTTTTCACTGCAAGAGTTTCAAAAACATCTTCACTGATCCTTGGGAATGACAATCGAACTAATCGGACTATATCAGCCTCGAATTCTTGCAAATTCTCGCCCGATTTCTGTAGTCTGTTATCCAGTTCCGAATTATAAACTCCCTCCATCAATCTCTTACCATAGCGAGTCTCCAGCCGTGCAATCAATTCCTCATAGTTTCCTCTGTCTTTTAATGGAATATTCTGCAGCACATGAATAGCATCGTCACGTAAAGAAACGCTCAATACTTGCGCTTTCTTTTCTATAGACCATCCTTGCATCATGGCCGTAGTCTCGAATAATGTTAAGTAATCTTCCCACGAGGATTTACCATCGAAAGTAGGTAATTTAGGGACCAGACCGGTTTCAAATTTTTCTTCCCTTTTCACACCCTTAGTCGGCGCACCATCAGATGATGTTGTTGATAGTGCTGAGTTGGTTGGCTTCTCGTTTATTAGTGTCTTTAGCCTATTCTCCAGCTCAACCAACTCCGACTCCACTTTATCAATTTTACCTAATCTTTCTTCTATTTCTGCTACTTTTTCTGAATTTTCTAGTAATTTAACTCTTAAGGCTCCACAATTTTCCAATAATTTTGTTTCTAAATTCCTGGAATTTTCTGATAATTTTGCTTCCAATACTCTAGAATTTTCAGATACTAATGAAGTTAGTTCTGTTTTTAAAGTTCCCGAATTTTCTAATAATTTTGCTTCTAAATTCCTGGAATTTTCTAACACTAATAAAGTTAATTCTTTTTTTAATGTTCCTGAACTTTCTGCTAATAATTTTGCTTGAAGCGAAGCGTTCGTCTCAAATACATAAATATCTGGATTTTTACCTTCCTCCAACATCTTTTCGTAAAGTCGTGCCTTAAGTTCCGACTTCTTTCCGCTAATGCTCAGTTCCCGTTCTTCTAGTTCTTCTTTTAACTCTGTTATTTTGAGTTCATCCAATTTTTTTGCATTAGCCATTTTGAACAATTTTATTTAAAACAACTTGTATATTTAAAACGTCTACTACTTTTATTTATTTAAATTTTATTACTGTTTATTTATTACTTAATATCACCTTACGCCACACCCGACACCAATTGTAACGTTTTTAAGTTCTTCGGTAAGGTGATATGCCAATTAAAACTATTATTTATATTTATCACTTATTTATTATTAATAATACTAGTACAACTATAATTGTCTCACACTAAAACTCTATTAATTTATATTTACATTTATATTTAGTCAATTAATTTATTTTAACAATAACTGTCTATTTATTTATCACCTGTCAAAAATCTGTCAAAAAACTGAATGTAATTTTTTTTTAAGAACTGTCATTTCCGTTGACAGTTGTGCCTCTTAGATGTTCCAAGTCAAGTGATCCATGGCCGTTACAATATCTACTATATTTAACTATATAAGTAAGTGTAAAATAGTCTTTATGGGAAGAGTAAAAAGTAAAAAGTTACGTAAAGTATTTTACGCTTTATTTCACTCTTGCCATAAGCACAATATAAATGCCAGCGATACATTTTTGGGGTTCCAAACGCGTCTTCCGTGGGAAGAGGCGTCTAACCGAAGATTTTATATTCACGCGTATATTTAGGATAAGCGGATATGATATTTTATCCGTATCCGCACGATTTAAATGATAATTTATCTGAATCCGCAGAAAAATCCACGGATTTGCAGGGCTGAATTTATTTTAGGAAAGGATACTTAAAAGAAAAGATAACTTATGAAGAAAATTTTCTAAAAAAATGAAGAATATTAGTTAATGTTTCGTATGATCCCACCAAATCCAACTGGTTAGAGAAAAAGCGCAAACTAGTTAGAATGAGATTGTTTTGAGTTATCCATATCCACTCAAAATTAACAAAAATAATTCCAACACCTATATACAACGGAGACATGTTGCTTCGTCGTAGAAAAAGATACAAAACCCAGTATAGATAATGATACAAAATAAGCAATTCTTTCTTCTTATTCCTTCTATTTACTAAAATTTAAACTTCATGAGTCGTGACACGCCGTGATTGCACGCACAACGTGTCACGACAAATTTTAAATCACGCACGAAAGAAAAATATTAATCACGTTCACTCACGATTTTACCGTGAACGGCCGTGTCACGTAGTGACACGGAAATTTCACGGCACGCGCCCATCACTAATACCTACAAAACCCTAAAAAAAGAAAACCTCTTTTAAGGTAGAAATGGTAAAAAGAATTGACGCCCCCTTTTTCCGGTTCTAGCTTCTTAAAGATGAAGTGAGTGCTTCACTCGCCCCACCCTCAGCACGGTTGTGAAAATTTGTAGATAAACATTTTCTTTCCCCTGTAATTATTGAGTTCTTTGTTGTATGTTATTTTTGACTACTCTGCTTTGCATAAAATTGTTCGTTTTATAAATTGTGCGATTCTCAAAGAATAATACAACATAATCAAAACCTTTGTTCTATATAGTTTGTTTGATTAAACGGAGAGAATTTCGTTGAAGATCATTTTCCGTTCTCTTTAATGGCGAAGATAATTGAAACTAGCATATATCCTGTTTATAAAGGAAGTAATCAAAATGTTTCGGAATTAGTTGTAAATTGCAAAATGAACTACAAAAGACTTAACTGCATTTAAGTATCAAAGGGAATTAATCGAGGACTTAATACCTTACAAAGAGCTTTGTGCTACTAAAATAATGCGATTCTAAATAAATTTTTATCTGGAACTTAACACTTCAATTAAAAGTGCATTTTATCTGGCAGGACATTATCTGAATAGTGCATGTTTTATGTACAAAAGTATTTGTTGTGGGTATTTATAGGACCGTACTGATAGGCGAGGCTGAGAAGCTCTCTCCTCAGGGAACTGGTTTGAAATGGTGCTAAAATGAAAAAGTGCCAAATTACAGAGGGACCAAAATAAAGTTTGAATTGAAAAATGCGCCATATGAATATATCTTAATACGAGGGTGATTCAAATATAAACGGTAATTGCAAGTGTACTCAGCAAGCAGTTCGGAGCAGGATGGTGGAGTCCGGTTGATGGTCGGTGTGTTAGGGAGGGAGAATCAGCCTGGTTATCTGCTTTGCTGTGTTCTGTCCTCAGTACAGCCATGAGTGAACAAGAGGTTCCTTCGTCTGTTGCACAAAGTATTATTATAAAGTTTTTAACCGATGAAGGGGTTAAACCCTCCTAGATTTTAACTCGTTTGAAGGCACAGTTTGAGGATACTACATTGTCCCAGAACCGAGTGTTTACTTGGACCATACAAATTAAGTTCGGCCAAAAAAGGATAGAAAACGAAGGTCATGATCGACGCCCAAAGCCAAGTCGCACAGATGACATCATACGTTCCGTTCGAGAGCTTGTTGAAGAAGTTTTACTCTTTGATTTTCTTCACGATCGACGTACGGTAAATGCGGCTTACTATTGCCAGTTGTTAGAGTCTACAAAAACCGCCTAGCGAAACAATAGACGAGGTAAGCCCATCAGAGATATCATCCTTCTCCATAACGACCTCACATCGCGATTTTGACTAGGGACAAATTGGAGGAAATGCACTGGGAAACCCTCGATCCTCTCCCTACAGTCCAGATTTGTCCTCCTGTGATTATTTTTTGTTTGCGCCCAAGAAAGAATCGCTTGAAGGGGAACGATTCGAAAACAATGAAGATGTAGAAGAACGTGTGCGCAATTGGTTGACGACACGCCTTCAAACTTTTTTTAAACAGGGAATATTTAAGCTTCCATAACGTTGGCAAAAGTGTGTAGAGAGTGAAAGATGCTATGTAGAGAAAAACTGAAGGTTTCACTTGTGTATATCATTAATAAATAAATGTATAAAAAAAAATTACCGTTTATATTTGAATCATCCTCGTATATACAGGGTGAGTTATGGGAACCTGTCATTTTTGAAACGGTTAGTACTCTGCAGGTAAGGAGGGTAGAAGCAAGCGGTAGGTTCCATTCCAACCGTCAGTTCGTGTAGTTTACTGTACATCATGGCTGAATGGGGTGTAAGACATCGTGTGTTTGTGTATAACGCGTTTGTCAAAAACGGTGAATCGGTAATAGCGGCGCAAAGAGCGTTTCGAATTGAGTTTAATGTTGGGTGCCGTGGAAGCATCCCAAGCCGAAACAAAATTCTCAAATGGGTCAACGACTTTCGAACAAGCGGGAACATCATGACAAAAAACCGCCCGATGAACTAAAGGATGCTATTCGTGCAGAAGTTCGGGCGATTGACGAAGCTCTACTGGACCGCGTTCACCAAGAATTTATGAACAGACTTGAAACATGTTATGAGCAGAATCTGTCTGTCTGTCCGTCCGTCTGTATGTGCGTTTTTCGCTCGAGAACTGCTGATCAGTTTTCATGCGTTTTTTTCTAAGTAGCTACATCTAGTCAAGTTTTCGACTGTGGTTTATTAAAATCTATTCAATAGTTTCAAAGTTATAATGATATATGTGCGCGCAAGTAAAACGAAATCCATGTTTTTCGTTCATATTTAACGCATTATCTTGAATTATCAGCGACAATATAGATTTCTGCAGAGTCAGTACTTCATTTATGCACTGATCAGAACTGTAATAATTTTTAAAATCGGTTCAGTAGTTCCAAAGTTACAACTTTTTTACTGTGTAAGTAATATTCAAAATAACTACAATCATACGTATAAATATGTAGAGATACTCGAAAGTATAATGTCTCATTGATCCCCAAAGGTAACAGTGAAACAAATTTCAAGCATGTCATATACAACACTCATTAAAACAAAAAAAAAGCGTCTCAGGGTTATTCATGTTTCTCTACGCACAACTATTAATAATAATTTCTCTTTTGAAATCTTCATTCAGTTTTTACTTAATTTTTTGCTAATCAAGTTAATCTAATTTTTTGCAAGCCTTTTAATAAAAGCACTTCTAAATTATGTTCATGATAAATTACTTTAAGATCTACATCATGTTACAGAATACTGAATATCATGTTTTAATAATTCATATCCAATCTTTGTTGAAGTACATTAACGTTCAAACAATAAGTAATTGTAAGCATGGCACTTTGCTAACATGATAAATCAAAGACGATGTCATTTAACTAGAGACACCTGGTGGCTCTATAAGTAACGATCTTGACTACTTTAAAAACAATTATTCATTCATTTATTTACTGTTATATCAAATATTATATAATTTTGTCACTGCTGTTACACGATTTTATTTTTACAAATACCTCAAGACTCTGTACTGGTTCCACTATTCTTCAATCTATATACCAGCAATTTGCCTAAAACTTGCTCTCGGAAATTTATCTATAGTGACGATGTGACACTTGTAACACAATATCCAAACATGGACAATGCTGCTATGTACTACTGCAATTGTATGTTAATGCTGCAATGTATACTAACATCTGATCTGTCCCTACTTGATCAGTATTACTACCAATGGCGCTTAGTTCATAAAATCACATAAAGTCCAAAACATGTCCGTTTCATCTAAGCAACAGACTTGCCTCGCATGAACCTGAGGTTTTCTTTGCGGGTACGAAGTTGATATACAACAATCACCCTACTTATCTAGGAATCACCCTGGACAGATCTCTGACATTCAAAGAACATAGGTGTCCCCAGAAACCAAAAACTAGGAACAACCTACTGCACCAACTAGCCGAATCCACATGGGGAGCCGATGCAGATGCAACAATTGTATTAGCATATTCGTCGGCTGAATACTGCGTTCCAATATGGTATAATATAATCGGATTGCTGATAGGTGACTGTTACATGTATGTATCAAGTAATGCAATCATATAATAATCTAGTTACCATTTTTCAGAGATTTTAAAAATGTTTTTTGTTATTTGTCTTATCTGTCAATGTCTGGTAATAAATATTAATTAAAATATGGCTTGCAGCCAATTATTAAATTCGCTAACTTTAATTTGAAATCTGCTGGAATAAAAAACAAATTATAATCCAAAATTTACGTATGAGTATAAATTTTTCCTTATTTATAATTATAACCTTAAAATTAATAATTTTGTTTGTTTGAGTACTGCTGTGAATTTATTTTCGCACTCTAATTAGTAAAGATATCTACGAATCATTCTATTTATTTCTAATGCTTTGTTTTTTTATTCAAATAATTTTGAAGGTTAGTTGTCAACTTGAGTCACTATACGTTACTATGGGTATGCAAATAATTATAATGATATAGACAGAGACAGCATATAGTATTGAATATCGATACTTGTAGCAACGAACAGTCACTTATCAGCAATCCGACTATAGTCCCCCCACTTGCAAGGTGAACACTGAGTTAAATGAAACCATGCGTGTCATCACTGGAACTGTAAAATCAAATGAAAACGGGAATGGGGTAAAGCCAAATCACCGTTTGCAGAGAAACTGCCGTTTGGACAAGAGTTGAACAATCTGCCAATCTTGCGTAAAAAAAGCAAATATATATCAGCTATGGGAGAACCGGTTAGATAGTAATGATGCAAGAAATAAGAACGTATTATTTATTTATTTATGTTTTTAGGGTTTTGTAGGTATGACCAAAAAACCCTTATACCGTCATTTTCTCGTCTGTCTGTCTGTCTGTTCGGTAAAAATTGTAGCCGAACGGCTAAACCGGGTAAACTCTTTGGCCGGCATATAGAAAAAATACTAAAATATCTAAAAAACATATACCCCTAAAAATATAAACAAATATCAGCTAATCGAAAAAAAATATATATATTTTTTTAATTCTGAGCAGGGTATCAAGTGGAAGCCCTTAGTACGTGGATTAACGATCAAAATTTTATTTTTGCAAAGTAAATTATTTAGACGCGATTTTTGCCAAAATTTTGCAAAAAATAAAATTGTCCCACACTCTGTAGTCCAGATGGTTTAAACTAAAAATCTGAAAAAATTCTAAGTAATGTACATTTGTGTGAACCGGATTAATACAAGGGAATTTTTGATCAGATTATGTTTTCGGTAAATAACGCATTTTTTGTGTTTTTTGCTTGACCATGTAAAATATTTAATATCTTATGTAACACAGTAAACCAACATGCTTTCATTGTGTAATCGTTAGCATTCTGGCGTTCTAATTTGCAAACTACGGTTCGGTCTCGAGACAATTTTATTTATTCTAAATTATGTAGTCAATTCTTGGGATATTAGGTCAATAAGTAAAACACTTAGATATTCATATATTTGAATAGACCGGTTTCGACAATTTTATTGTCTTCTTCAGTATCTCTGAGGAAAAATTGAGAAGAAAAATATTTAATATTACAATAATGTTCACAAAAATTAGTATGAAAATTAACAAATAAATAAACATGTGTACCAAAAAAAAAAAATTAAATAAAAACTTAAATTTTTAAAAAAATTTAAAAAAAAAAAAATTAATTTTTTTTTTTTTTTTAATTTTTTTTTTTTTTTTTTGATACACATGTTTATTTATTTGTTAATTTTCATACTAATTTTTGTGAACATTATTGTAATATTAAATATTTTTCTTCTCAATTTTTCCTCAGAGATACTGAAGAAGACAATAAAATTGTCGAAACCGGTCTATTCAAATATATGAATATCTAAGTGTTTTACTTATTGACCTAATATCCCAAGAATTGACTACATAATTTAACTTACTCCAAGGTCGAAAAGAAATACCAGTTTATTTATTCTGTTGTTTTTTGCATTTTTATTTTGTTTAAATTATTTTTTCAAATTCTAGTTATATTTGGGCAAATGTTGCATTTAATTTTTAAAAGCGTAAATTTAATAATCAGTGGAAATTGTTGAAATTAAATACACGAAATCAGAGGCGCGGAGTTATGACTTAAAATATTTTCAAAATCTTAATGAACCTTGCTATGTAAAAAAAAAAAATACTGCACATATTTAGAAACCTAAATAATGGTATTAGACATTCGAATTAAAATTAACAAAAAAATATATTTTAACATAAAATTTGTTTTGGCATCCCAAATAATCATCATTCACTTACTAAATACATGCGAAACCCTGAATGTGTGAAAAATCACACTGCACATCAATTTTTTTAGTAGAAATGTATGTGACTTTTTTTAGATAGGATTATTATCTACGAATACCTTTCCTTAATATACAGAATTGAATTACAACGAAAGCAATAGACAAAAAAGTAAATACATTCAGCTCGTATGATAGGAAAAATTAATTAAGTTCTTGGGAAATTATTTCAGTTCAGTTATGAGCTAGTAATTTATTAATTAGATTCACTGAAAAAAAAAATATACGAGAGTATATCAAAAAGTTCCCGGAAAAATGCGCATGTATTGGTACAAGAAGAGACAACCGTGCTTCATCGGATTATAGGGGGTAAGCATGGCCGCCTAGGGGGCAAGACTGGATAGACATGGTAGGATGGCGAAAAGTACAGACAAAGCTTTTCACGCCGGCGTTAATACGCATAAACCAGCGAAAAAAGCGTTTGAACTAAACCGAGGATCAAAAAAAGAAATTGCAAAAGGAAGTATGACCTCCGAAAAAGTCCTCTTATTGAAATCAGCCATCGACGTAAAAAAGGTTTCCAGCCCCTGATCTGTACAATTTACTACAATATCTGCCATTGACCGATTTCACCATACATTTTTGACACATATTTCAACAGCAAGCACTGTCATGATTTAGTTCTATTGTAACTATTATTTTTTTCCTTTTCTCTCTGTACATACAATATATTAACAGAAGCGTTTAAATTTTTCTTTTTTGCTTGTAAACTTGGCACACATTTTCAACGATAGTGCGCATAGCTCTCAGCATGAACGACCATGAAACTTTGAAAATAATAGTTTTATCATCGTTGTTGTATTTATTGTATTCAGGGAGAACCCTACATATATTTGGCATTTAAAGTTAAACACATTTGTTTTAGAATTTATTTTAAAACAGTGGAATACATCAATTGCGTAACTTTAAATTGTGACTCCATGCGAAAAAAATTTTGGGACCCCTTCTATAAGTTCCATGCAGGTAAAGAAATACGTACAGGATAAACAAAATTATGAAGAAACTACTTATTGGGAATTAACTACTTATTTAATTCCCTCTAAGAATATACAGACTAATTTTCTATCGAGTCTGCATTTTGGTTGTCGCTTGCCGATTTTTTAAAAGAGGGTACGTCATACTCCAGTGTATAATATAAGTGTATAAATTTTTATTCTGTACTTAGTTCCAAGTAACTAAAGAAGTGAGGCATGGCTGCATTCTAGCTCTTTTTCAAAATATATATTGAGGAGGATCTGAAGACCTCGAGACGCAAATACAGAATTATGGGTATAGATATTGGAGGTAATCCACTTTGTATCTTATTATTTGCAGACGATCAGATCCTCATAGCTGAAGACGAAGATGGTTTCAGCTATATAGTGTGGAAGCTAAGAGAGGAATATAACAAACGGGGTTAAAAAGTAAACACACAGAATACTGAGTATCTTGCTGTCGGTGAACAGGGAAAATACCTACAATTAGATGATGATATCATCAGAAACTGCCAGTCTTTCAAGTATTTAGGCATCACCTTCAGAGGAACTACTAATAGAGAGGACATCGCGCATTCATACTCAAGTAAAATATCGTAGCCGGAGGGATTGAGAAGAAAGATATATATTTTGTCTTCAACAAAAGTCGACATGCGCACAAAACATGTTTTCAGCTGGTAATTTAGGTCACCTACGGTAATAAACGTCATTCTGTTTCGGAGGAACCAATAAGCTCGGTTCCTCTGAGCTCTTTGCGCATGTCGACTTTAGTTTGAGATAGAATATATCTTTTCCTTGTCAATCCCACAGGTTACACAAAATTTGCGTTATGCCTTCACTACTAGCAGTTCCTCTGAGGCGTCATCTTATCAAGCAAAGGAAAGAATGAAGAGGACTTAAATAATAAAATAGGACAAAGAAAGCGTGTCACCAAGCAGTTAAACCTGGTATTACGGAACGACAATATAACCAAAAAGACCAAAACAGTTATCTACAAAACTATTGTCGAAAGTATTTGTACCTATGGTTCAGAAACATGGAAGCTTACAAAGAGAAATAAATCTCGAGTGAACGCCTTGGAAATGGACTTTTAGAGAAGGAGTTGCGGATCTCAAAATTTGAGCACGTTCATAATGATACTATAAGAGCAACTATAAACTCTGAAAACAATACCAAAGAAACGATAGAGAGTTAGTTAAGATTTTTGACGCACAGCAACGATGACTATTTGCGCCTCACGCAGACCATCTAAATGACTACACTACATATTAAAAATAATAAACAAACGATAGAGAATAAACGATTTTTATGGTATGGACCTCCAGAAAGATGGCCGATGGCACAAGAAGATCTGGGACTAGGAATCCAGTCAGAAGAAGAAGACCAGGACGACCAGCAAGAAGCTGAAATCATGTACGAAAGGCAAAGGATGCAAGAGATTTCCAAGATTGCGACTAGATAGACATAGTCACCTGCCGAAAAAGGAACGAAAAACGGCGTCAGCCATAATCTACTCGTTATATATATATATATATATATATATATATATATATATATTATTTCCTGCCACAAAATTTCATC
Organism: Liopterus haemorrhoidalis; assembly: GCA_963971575.1. NCBI lineage: Eukaryota > Metazoa > Arthropoda > Insecta > Coleoptera > Dytiscidae > Liopterus > Liopterus haemorrhoidalis. Next base: position 41,934,563 of record OZ020612.1, on the reverse strand, counting down.
AATCCTTATCGATGATAGATTAATATATATACATACGTGTATTTATAGAAAACGACTTGAAAAAATTCATATGAAAAGTATAATTAAGAATATGTTAAAACATAAATCGATTAAACCAGGAGAAGGAATAAATATGGAAACTATAAATAAAAGATTATCAATAGTAGATATCATACATGGGCTAATAATAAAATGTAAAAGACAAGAATAATTTTGAATATTTAATTGGTGGTGAGATTTTATATGTCATGCACAAGGTCAATATTTATCAATTATCAATCTTTTCAAGAGCAATTTAAACATTTAGGGGTAATTAGAAAAAAAGTAAATATAGAGTCAAGTATGGTAATTAACAACATTAATTTTTTAACTTCCGAAATTGTTAGCTTGGTAATTTAATATCTTTACATTCTTTTTTTTCAATATGGTTGATTATTGTACCTTGGAACACTTTTTACATATTCTAGACCAGCGTTTCTAAACCGGGGGGCCGTGAAAGCTTCGTCGGGGGGGGGGGGCGCGAAGTCATATAAAATCGAAGCATGAAATTATAATAGAAAAACGCTCAATTTTGCAAGATATATTCATAAATATATGACATTTATATTCATTATAATATACCTTTTAAACTTAAATAAAATAAATTATACTTATTTTGACAACTAATTTAAATAAAAACGGTTCGCGTTGGAGGGACTTCAAGTACTTTCAAGTAGGTACGACTTGAACTTGCAATATTTTTTGTTATGCTCCGAACTACTGTTAGCTAAAGAGTAAGGATGCGAAAGTGTTCAAAATGGAAAGCAAGTTGGAACAATGGAACACTTGTAAATAAAAATACTTCCATGCCATTATAGGTAATCGTAACAGATATTAAAAACATGTAAAGGTTGTTTTTTTTCAAAAGTTTTATCCAATTATACCCAACACGCCATACGTTCCTATATAAAAAATCGAAGTTGTCCTTGATATCCTGATCTTCCGGTTTATTCCGAAAATTTAAATACTACCATCCAATTATTTGGGTAAATTCTGGTCACCAAATTTTTTTCCCAACTTGCTCACACATCATCTTTTCGAGAAAAATCGTGTTTCCTCTATCTTGATACACCTTGAGATCCCTCCCTCACTCCCCCCACCCCTATATATATATATATATATATATATACAGGACCGGCGGTTGGGAAACACTGCTCCAGGTAACTATCTGACAGATAAGGTTATATGATACTTTCTGTGCTGAATAAATGTCATCCCGTCTTTCAATACAAATTTATCTATCGGATAGTTATCTAACGGATAATGAGACTGATGTATTGAATTCGCTGCTTGGTAATGACATTTATTCAGAAGATAAAGTTCCAGATAACATTATCTGTCGGATAGTTACCTAGTGGTTTAAATGAAGGTGGAAAGACCGGGCCTTAAGGTCATAATGCCGGGGGGCGACACTTTAGCCCTCCAAATGAACCCGTAAATAAAATAATTAACCTGTATAAAATTCTCGTGAGATAACTCCATTATACTTCCAATAGTAATTTTCATCCATTTCTGAGATCTCAGAATTATCATTGATAGCCCAAAAGTCATCCTATTATCACCTCTGTCCTCCCATTTTACCATATAGGCCGTGTCTCCAACGTTATACCTCATCTTCAATAGTAAAAAAATAGTGTATTGGGCCCAGTAGTTCAATTTCAACCACCTGTATACTATTGATAAAATATTAATATATGTGTTTATTCTCATAAATAATTATTTTAAGCAATTCTGTTCCTTATTTATTAATTGTTAATGACTATATTCCTTAATGAGCTTTATCAGGATTAGCCATCTTGATATGTAATGATACGTGATTTTTGCAAGTGGCGTCTTCATTTTTTTCTGACGTTTTTAATTATTTTTAAGTGATAAAAATGCAGAAAATACTTGAAATAGTGTGTTATAGTGTGTGGTCTTTAGTGTTTGGACTCCATGCAGACCAAAATTGGAGCGACTGGAAAGGTATTTGTAGAAATTTTTGTTAATTTTATAATGTAAGTCATTGTTATGTAGAATGTGCTTCTATAGACAATATAGAAACATATACATGCCTACACTATTCACTGCCGATTTGGAGTCATTTTACTGACGATTTGACGTTATTTCACTGATGATTTCAGAAAAAAAGTAATATTTTCATGATTCATTTTAATTAAATAATTTCTAAGAAAGAAAAGTTCAAAAACAGAAGTTTTGTAGTAAAAATGTATTCAAATTTTTGACATATATCATTCGTTTCCATTGTTTCACTGTTAGATTTTTAAATTTTCACATACCAAACGTGAAACACGAAATAACCTAAGCAAGGTCCCTTCTCGTGACAACCTAAAAGAATGAAATTACAATTTAGTTCCGCCTAAACGTTTGGAATAGCCTGTAGCTTCATTTTTTGCCTTAACACAAAACATATTCCCACACCTTATTCCTGTCCATAACCAAATATTTTCCCAATTTGTACTTAATATAAACTTTCTCTCCATTTTTCTTAGGAAAAGTAAAAAAATTAAGATCTATATTTGTCCTTTCTTCAATAACAACCAAAAACACGTGCATATAGTTTGTTCTTTTATAGTTTTTCACAACTTCTGTCGATATTGTAACAAAAATTCAACACTAATTTACACGTAATAACCACAAACAGTACTTCTGTATTTAGTGCAATAATTTAACCACCAATTAGCGTATTCGAGTATGTCACTTTACAATAGGTACTTATTAAGAATCGTGCGCAGCTGTTTTTTCTCTTCTTTATAAAACATCGTAGTACTACAAAAACCTTTACATAGAAATTTTACCTAATTAAAAAACGTCTCTTATTCTGTAACTGAAAAGTAAAAAAAAGAGTTATAAATAAAACAGTACAGAACACTACTTTATTCCATGACATTTTTCATTATTATTTTTAAATCCTTGTATAATCCAAAAGAACTAAAAACTAAACATACTAAAGCTCAAGAATAAAAAAATAAATATAAAAATAAAACCATGGATAATGCATTTGTATCGTAGTTCACAGAATAATCCGTTCAATTTTATGAATACAATAGTGGTTGAATATTCTACGAATAAAATATAGTTCGAGTACATACTTAGTTATATTGAATAGGACTCTGTTCGGATTCGGAAACGATGCTTCAAACCGATTCGCTCTTGAATTCTGAATAAGCCTTGGTAATAAACTAAATTACCCTTTCATTTAGGTTGTTTGCCTTGAAATTAGAACCGAAGGGTAGAGTTCGAATGCAAATAAAAGTTTGTCTGAAATTAATTAATGCTAATTTGACAAATAAGACTAAACAAATAATGATACAAATACAATTATGTATAAAATAGGTGAGGAGACGTATTCCAAACCAATACCATCTGATTTTTTTAGGACCAAGTTATTACTACCATAGAGATATAGGAGAGGGTAAACACGCTTTATAGACGAAGTAAGCATATATTTACTTCTATATTGCTCATCATAGACAACACTTCTTCGCCAAACGGAAATAAATTCCTTTAACGCGTAATGCGATACGCGTGTGCTTCAGTTGAGACTATAACAAGATATATTACAAGTAAATACAATTTGAAATGTTATTTTAAATAATAATTCAACAGTTATAAACTAAAAAATTGATTAGAAGTGTGAATTTTCACACATTTCAGGGTTTCGCAGGTATTTAGTAAGTGAACAAATTTTATGTTATAATATTTGTTTTGTTAAATTTAATTCGAATGCCTAATGGCGCGTCAACATTGAGGCAACATGGTAGCATACGACAAGTCTGACGAGACCGTCAGACCATGTCGAATTGACAAGCTAGTGTCTACACCAACACTGGGAGCGTGCTACTGTTTGTTGTTGCGAGATCTGTCAGTTTACTGAATAAATATGGCGGATCGCAAAAATATTTTTACATTTTATAACTATAAATAATATCAAGCTAATTTATTCTATTTTATAACAAATTTTAATTCCATAACAAAAACATAACCTTACTTAATTATGTTTATCATTATTTCTCATACTCTATTTTATCAAAACTTATATTTACTCACTTATCTTAAATAAATTTAAGTTGCTAAATAACTTTTGTTGATACAGCAACGCTTACAACACTAGTTAATTTATAAAACAAATACTTCTATAATAACAACTATCAAATATCAAAATGGCGAACATGTAGCTTTCAGAACTGGTAGCGTGTCGCAGGAAAAATCTTTGATGTTTACCGCCAAGTATCGGGAACGAGCAACATGTCGCACGGCTCCCATCAGACCGCTGCACATTGGTAGCATGCCACATGTCGAACGGTCGCATGCTGCCAAGTTGCCTCGATGTAGACGCGCCATAATACTATTATTTAGGTTTCTAAATATGTGCAGTATTTTATATATATATATACAGGGTGTTAGGTAAATGTCAGGCACAATTTTAAAGGCAGCATTGTTGGCCCATTTAGAGCTAAAAAGTTCTCAACCATTTTTGGATAAGATGCGTATATCGCTTGATAATCCATGCAGTACCACCGTTTAGGAACCACTAATATTTTGTCTGTTACAACAATCACATATGTGACTGAGATATGAGATAAATAGAAACCATGAAAACAATACCGTAATTTTATTTCAACAAAATGCTTTTTCAATTTTATGAAGAAAAAAAAATAAGAAAAACTATAATATTAAAATTTTTAGATTATGACGTACACGTACTATTATTATTATTTTTTTAAATTATATTGTCTTATTGGACATTAATTTTGATATTCTATTATTGAACTACAATTAAAATATTTTTTTCTCTATAGGAACTACACAACTTCTGGATTAATATGAAAAATAAAAAAAGGCAGTGGTTTTCAAAATCTTTTTGTTTGTTTATTTTTGGACGAAATTCACATTTTAAAGAAATCGATTGCATTCTACGTCACCATGCTATCTTTTAAATTGTGCCGGACATTTACCTAACAGCCTGTATATAGCAAGGTACATTAAGATTTTGAAAATTGCACTTATGGCTTCCATTGGTTGTTTTAAGTCATAACTCCGCCCCTCTGATTTCGTTTATTCAATTTCCACTGGTTATTAAATTTACACTTTTAAAAATTAAATGCAACATTGACCCAAATATAACTAGAATTTTGAAAAAATAATTTAAACAAAATAAAACTGTAAAAAAAAAATCAGAAAAAATAAAATAGCCTCGAGACCGGAACCCTAGTTTGCAAATTAGAACGCGAGAACGCTAACCATTATACCATGAAAGCATGCTGGTTTACTTTGTTTCATAGTTATTAAATATTTTACATGGTCAAGCAAAAAAACACAAAAAATGCTTTATTTTCCGAATACATAATCTGATTCCTGTTGTAATATTCCGATTCATACAAACGTACATTACTTAGAATTTTTTCAGATTTTTAATTTAAACCATCTGGGATGTGAGACAATTTTTTTTTTGCACAATTTTGGCAAAAATCGCATCAAAATAATTTATTTTGCAAATTTATTTTGATCGTTTATCCACGTACTAAGGGCTTTCATTTGATACCCTACCTCCTTTTTTTTTTCGATGAGCAGATATTTGTTTATATTTTTAGGGGGATATGATTTTTAGATGTTTTAATATGTTTCCTATGTGCGGGTCAAAGAGGTTTAGCCGTTTGACTACAAGTTTTACCGAACAGACAGACAGAGAGACAAACAGACAGCCCTAAAAATGAAGATATTTTAGGAAATAAATTGTAATTAATGTTTGTAGGTTAGAATTAACTTTTTGATTTCCTTCTGTTGGTAACGTTTTCATAAAACTAAAATTTCCCATCATTTTGGTCATTCGCATCCATACATTCGAGGCGTAATTTTGTTGAATAATCACAACTCAAAAACGATTAAAGAAAACGACCTGAAGTTAGAATTTTTAGATTTCTCGTAGTTTAATTTGTGTAGAAAAAATTGACGCCATATTCGTTGTGCTTATTTTAAAATTATGACTAATTTTAACATGGCGTGATTTATAGAAATTTTCATCTTCACATGAATGTATCTCAAAAACGAGATGCGATAAAGACCTGCGGTTGAAATTTTTGAAATCTTGAGGTCCTAATTGACTTATTTTAAAACAATTTGTTTTGAATGTTTTGATAAATCTTAACCAAAAAATGATTAGGGATAGAAATCTATGATTTGAAATTTTAAAATTCTCTTACATTGTTTAGTCAAAAAAAAAGTTGTTTTGTTTTAATAATCCAATTATTAAGTTTTGCATGGGCAATAATCCAAAATCCTTGAATATGGCAAAAAATCGAAAAAATTGTAAGGAGCAAACCTTTAAAACGTGATTTTGAAGCAAAAAAGTTATATGTTAGGTGACATTTTTAGTAAAGATTTATTTTATGACGTGCAAAAGACCAGCCATAGTGCCATATAATAGCCGTAAAACATATTACAAAAAATTTACGACAATTCAGATTTACGCATACAATTGTCAACAGATTTTTTTACGACGTCATATTTTGTGATATACGTATATATTAATTTATTCCATTTTAAATCTGCAAAAAAAAAAGAAAAAACAAAAAGCGGGAATAAAAATTTCGCTTTTTTTCTCATCATAAACAAAAGTACATTTTTCTAGATCATTTTTTCATGCTGATTCCAAATACGTATTCATTTTTGTTATATCAAGTCAGGTTTTTGAGATAAGACCATCCATTGGCTTTGATAAATTTTATATATATTTCACAAATATGCAGGGACCAGAATTATACCAAAGTGCATATATTGTTGTTTTAACATAATAGGTAAATCGGTCTGGGAAAAAGTTCGTGGCGTTTTTTTAGTAAAATTCAACTGGTCTTGTTATATTGTGAAAATGAATTTATTTAAACCAAATATGCTCCATTATTATCGACAACGTTTCGCTATTTTTCGGGTAGAGCCATGATGCCATCGATGAAGAACTTCTGTGGTGTCTGGTTGAAAAACTGAATCAAGTGGTTTTCACAGGTTTCTCTTGAGACCAACTTAATTCCATTGAGAGAATTCTGCAGAGATCGGAATAGGTGATAGTCAGAGGGTGCTATGTCTGGACTATACGGTGGATGCAACAAAATTTTCCAACCAAGCTCTCGCAATTTTTGACGGGTCATCATAGAAGTGTGCGCATCGCAGATGTTAATTCGGTCTATCATGTTTTTCGCGCTCAACTCATGAGGAACCCATATATCGAGCTTCTTTTTGTAGCCAGCTTTCCGTAAATGGTTCAAAATAGTTTTGTGGTCAATGCCTAGCTCCGTACCAATATCGACACTGCTGATATGCCTACCTTGCTGGACTTTTTCAAGAATTTCATCAGCTTCTTTCAGATTAAAATTACCAGAACGAAAGCGAGCGAACCATTTCTACGCAGCAGATTTTGATAAAGTACCTTCACCGTACACAGCACAAATGTTTTCACAAGTCTGCGCAGCGTTCTTCCCTTTGTCGTAATAATATTGCAAAATATAACGCAGTTTTTCATTACTTTACTCCATTTTCAAACGCAAACAACTTTCCAACCATTGCACAAATTTTGATATTTAGACACTCAAAGTAACACTCGAATTGTAACCTTTCCAACGAGCGCTTAGTGGTGTCGCTGCGATCTATATTTCTTGAGTTATTCGCAATTGGCGCCGTCTATCGGCAAAAACGCCACGAACTTTTTCCCAGACCGATATAATGAATATTTATCATTGATTTAATCAAATTTTGTATATTACATCACTTTTACTAACAAAATATCAAAATCGTTGCGAATATGATTTTCTTTCGTACACTTTGTGTGGCTCGTCACGATACAGCTTCCAGCAGTAATCTCCTATCATGCTTTCATTCCAAAAACCTTGGTAGCGATTTTCCATCAGTTGAATGTCTTGATGAAATCGTTCACCTTGCTCATCACTCACTGTTCAAAGATATTCAGGAAAAAAATTGAGATGCGAATATAAAATACAATTTCAAAGACATACGGCATCCCATTTTTTGAAACGCATCGATCAACTTTTCAACGCCCGTTTCATACATAGAAGACTTGTGGTTGCCCAGAAAGTTTTCACAAATCCATATGAAGGCCCTCAAACTTCTTTTTCTTCAACGTTGAGAGAATCTTTGAATTTTTTGTCTTGCAAGACTTCCAGAATTTACGGCCAAACAAATATCCCTTCTTGCAATTTTACTGCACTGATCTTTGGAAATATATTTACCAAGTACTGAAATGCTGCAGAATTAACTTTCCCCATTGCTTTCACAAAGTTCTTCAATAAGGTGAGGCGGCATGAAATTTTTTTGCGGATTAACCAAATAAATATATTGGACACTGCTCTTTCGAGTTAACGTATATGTCACCGATACTAAATGAAAAATATTTGCGTTGCGCAAAAAAACGGTAACCTTCAGACAAACAAGACACTTAACGTACTAAATGGTTGAGCGCGCTGAATTGTATCAATTGTAACAAAATCACAAATAATGCTGAAACATAATGAGCCTTATTACAAAAACTAGACGTGCTACGAATAAACTAAAAACAGATTTGAAATCAGCAACCCAAAATCTATCTAATCCACCTAAAATTATATCTGATTTTTATTGACCAGTGTTATTGAACTGAGATTACAGAGGAGTATAAAAAACTTATATTGTGGAATATAAAGTGTTTTCTTTTAGAGGTTTGTTTTTCGAATTGGCAACACTATTTCCAGCGACGGCCATTTTCATAGCTGACAGCTGATTTGTGCTCAGTTTGGGTTTCCATTTCACCATGAATAGACTTACGCTAGAACAACGATTGCAATTTGTGTAAATTTATTTCTAAAATCGTGGTTCAGTTTGCGAAACTTACCGTGCGCTACGTCCATTTTACGGTCGACATAATCGTCCATCCGAGCAAGTAATTCGAATAACCACGGGTAGTTTACGCACCACGCATATTCTAACTGATAATACGTATCGGCAGAGACGTCGTACAGTGCGCACCAAAGAAGGTGTTGCTGCTGTGGAGTGTAGTAGCGAGGAGAACCCGAATAAGTCGATTCGCCATCGTGCACAGCGATTGGAGCAGTGTCCATCCACTTTATGGAAGATTTTGCGGAAAGATTTTGGTTTACGAGCTTACAAGATCCAGGTCGTGCAAGAGCTGAAGCCGCATGACCATCGTGTGCATCATACGTTCGATAAATGGTTGGAAAACGAGATTATTCTTGATCCTCATTTTCACCAAAAAAATTTATTCAGCGATGAAGCTCATTTTTGGTTGAATGGCTACTTCAGCAAACTAAATTGCCGCATTTTGAGTGAAGAAAATCCACAAGCCATTATTGAGACGCCGTTACATCTACAGAAAATCACTGTTTGGTGTGCTTTATGGGCTGGTGCAATAATTAGTCCTTATTTCTTCAAAAATGATGCCGTCCAGAACGTTACAGTCAATGGAGACCGCTATAGAGCCATGATTACTGACTTTTTCGCTCCCCTATTGAATGGCATTAATGTGGAAGAGCTGTGGTTTCAACAAGACGGCGCATCATGTCACACAACGGACGCCTCAATCGACTTATTTAAGAAAATATTCAATGAGCGCTTAATTTCGCATAATGGACCTGTGAATTGGCCTCCAAGATCGTGCGATTTAACACCTTTGGCTTATTTTCTGTGGGGATATGTGAAGTCGCTAACCTACGCCGATAAACCAGAGACGTTGGATGACTTGGAGCCAGCATTCGCTGCGTTATTGCCGATATACAGCCCCAGCTGCTCCAAAAAGTGGTCGAAAATTGGACTTCCATATTGCGCTTTATTTGAGCCAGCCGCGGTTGCCCATATCCCCGACAATATATTTAATCCCTAATGGCATAAAATTATCTTTCCAATAAAGCCAATACCATGGCTATTACAACGATTTTTATGTGATTTATTTCATTTTAAAGTTCCATACTGGATAATGGCCTCAGTAACTAAGTACAAAAAATTAAAAAAAAAAAAAAAAAGTTCCATACCTCTAAAAGAAACACTCGTTAGTACCATTGCGTCATATTTTCTCATATATTCACTTCTAAACAGATCTGGGCGATTAAACAACTAGCCCTCTTGGCTAGTTGTTTAATGTGTAACTCTGGTCTTCCGTTACTTTTAAAATGGCATCCTAAATACTTATATTCTTTTAGTTTTTCAATTTATTTTTCATTCAATTCCCATTTATTTTCTTTTTCTCTGCTTCCTCCTTTCTTAAAAACCATTATGCTCGGCTTATCTGTGTTTAGCACAATTTTTTTCTGTTTAGATACTGTCTAATTTATTGTATTTATGAAATACTATAGTTATTATTATATATGAAATAAACGAAAAATAATCAAAATACAATATTCACTAAAGCTTTAAAAAGAATATTATAACTAACAAGCAATAAAATGATGATCCACTTTCATGAAATATTGTTATCGATTACAGTTGAATTTGGGCCGACAAATTCCCCCAAAATATTGATTAGGACACAGACTTAGCACATGAATAAATGAAATACAAGATAAATATCTACAATATTATGATATACTTGATGTTTCTGCATTTGTTGTTACGACAGACAGGTTAGCTTGTAAAGTTTTCGGTAGCATTACGTGAGCTTTGCAGACTATAGTATCCGTCTGTTTGGTGTCATCAGCGAGATAGATGACGTCACTTCCAGGTCAACCTGGAACAGTGACTCCCAACATGTTGCAACTATAAAAAAATTAATAATAATAATAGTTTTAAACAAAAAAGTATATGAAAATAATGTATTTAATAATTCATAAGTTTCGAACGCTTAGGTGATATGTAAAGGCAAAGAAGTAGTATTAGTAGTATTTATTGACGTTTCCATTTGTCATTACATATTACATTAGACAAAAAAAAAAAAAAATAATAAATAGAGAAATACTTAATTATATTTAGCAGAGTTATATATAAAACAGGAAAGCTGCGTTCAGAGCTCTTTAAATTAGTTGCCTGTGCATTGTCGCTATGGTTATGTTTAGTAGGTGGTTTTAATATTCAAAGCAGCGTTTAGAGATCTGGAAATTAGTGGGTTATGAATAGTACGACATCTGTGTATCTTTAAACCAACTACGGTGGCTTCGTAAAATGTTTATTATATATCATCGTTTTCCTAATTCAGCTATCCTAGATTTTTACTAACTAAACCTAACCTAATTACCTAAATTGATCATATTTACTGTCCGTCTTTGTAATTTTGAGCAAGATTTGTTAATGATGACATTTTGTTAGGTCAGGTAAACCTCAGGCATACAATATGTACGGTCTCTCTGATAGACTGGGTGCATTCGAGTTGTACAGGGTAGAGCGAGCGCTGAGCGAATAGTTGATGGTGACGTCATGAATAGAATACTAACGGAGTGCAGCAACTCGAACACGGAGCGAGCGGTGTTGTGACGTAATGTTTATAAAATCTAACCCTACAATTTTTGGCGGCGTTTTTACTGTCAGATTAGTTCACGTCAGCCATGAATCAAAATTATGTTACTCGGTTTTTCGTTGATTTTTTTTTTTTCAATGATGAAGAAATTAAATTAATTAAAAATTAAATAATAATTAATGAATTAATTTAATGAATTTTTTCCATTTTAATTTTATGCACGGTGTATTTTCATAATTTTTTTGCTGTTTACAGAATGTCAAAAATACAAAAAATGGCCGTACTCTGTAGCCATAGAATAACAATATTATTTGTCTATCGTTATTTGTCTTAGGCAATTATTTTTATTTATAATTTAATTTTATACTTTTATTTCTTTCCCGCCGTTCCCCCATACCCCATCATACCCCATATGCTCGGTCTTAAAACCCCGAACACATAGAGCGCACTCTAAATACTCGCTCGATCGCAAAACGAATGCAAGTGTACTCCGAGCGTCAAATCGAACACGTTTGAGTGTACAGAACGTGCTCGGAACACTCGAAATGTCAAATCGAATGTACCGGCTGAGATAGCCAATGTGTTTATATGTCTATCTCATTAAAACAACTCATTAGCTATAAGTTTAGAAAATTATCCACAGTCGCCAAAGAACAACGTATTAAATTTAGAGGTCTGAACGGTTGCACGTCTTACCCTATAACAGACTTGTTAGTGACAATCAACAGAGTACAAGCTATAGTCGATAGTCTATTGATTTAAGAGCTCTGCTTAAGAGTCCGGTTTAATGATGAATTATGAATTTAATATTTCGTATTAAGCATAATTGATAAAATTCATCAGAATTGATATTGACAATCTTCACTTCATATTTCCTGCATGTTGGTTGTAAATAACCTATGTTCGCGCTTCTCGTGCGAATTATTAGTATTTAAATGGGCAGATTCTTAGTCCATTTTTAGGGTTTTGTAGGTATGACCAAAAAACCCTTATACCGTCATTTTGTCGTCTGTCTGTCTGTCTGTCTGTCTGTCTGTCTGTCTGTCTGTCTGTCTGTCTGTCTGTCTGTCTGTCTGTCTGTCTGTCTGTCTGTCTGTCTGTCTGTCTGTCTGTCTGTCTGTCTGTCTGTCTGTCTGTCTGTCTGTCTGTCTGTTCGGTAAAAATTGTAGCCAAACGGCTAAACCTAGAGAGTTGAAATTTGGCATGCTTATACAACTCTTTGACCCGCACATAGGAAAAATACTAAAACATCTAAAAAACATATTCCCCTAAAAATATAAACAAATATGTGCTGTTTTTGGAAAAAAAACGCATTTTTTGTGATTTTTGGCTAATAATGTACACAGTTATATATTTGTAACACGCCACACTGTAACGTGTATGCTGGTCTAGTGGTATTAGACGCTGATTTTCACCAAGTAACCCGATCCGAAAGGGATCGAACGTTGTGAGAAGAGACTATATTATTTTTTGTTTTTTTTTTTTAATTTATATATTGTTTAAATTATTTTTTCAAAATTCTAGTTATATTTTGGCAAATGTTGCATTAAATTTTTAAAAGCGTAAATTTAATAGCCAGTGGAAATTGTTTAAATTATAATTTAATTCTGTTTCAATGTACACGAAATCAGAGGGGCGGAACTTATAACAACCAATGGAAGCCATAGGCGCAATTTTTAAAATTCTTGATGAACCTTGCTATATATATAAAAAAAATACTGCATATATTTAGAAACCTAAATAATGGTATTAGGCGTTCGAATTAAAATTAACAAAAAAAATATTTTAATATAAAATTTGTTTTCGCATCCAAAATAATCATCATTCACTTACTAAATACCTGCAAAACCCTGAAATGTGTGAAAATTCACACTTCACATCAATTTTTTGTTGGACAGTAACGACATAGCACTCGAACCGACTGTGTCTTGTTAATATTTGTCTACTCCGTTCTAACTGCAAGTGCGCCTGTCGCTCAGATCATATTCACTAATGTATGTTACATATACATTCCACTCATGTCTTAGTATTTTAGTCGCTCATTTCGGTCACCGCATCCTCTAAGCCCTGAGTATCGTGCTTCTTTAAGCAGAGGTAGAATTAGCTTTTGTTCTTCTTCAATTCATTTATTTTTTGTTGTCGTGAACGCATTTTACGCATGAATTCACATTCGTTTGTGCTAGTCTATTTCGCGAAGATACAGTGTGGACTAGGAATGACGACGGGTACCCGGATACCCATTACCCGTTAACTAACGGGTAAATAACGGGTATCGGGTATTTTGCTGGTAGCGGGTAATTAAAGGATATCACATTACTAACTAGTATTTCACAAGAAAAACTAACACGTAACAATTACAAATACAACTTCAAAATTGCTGACTTTGAAAAATTATATAGGGCACTTATTACAACTGACTGGAATGCGGAACTAACAAACCACAATACCGAAAATGCTGATGCAGCAGTTGACAACATTTATTGCATAATTTATACAATACTTGATGATTGCGTGCCAAAAACCAGGTCGCTGTCAACATCAAAATAAGACACATAGATTACCTAAAAGAATGTGAGTCCAACATCTCCACAAACCCAAACCAGTTTTCGTCGTACTATCAACACACTAAAACCAAGATCCTCTATAGGGGAAGACCTTATTCCTAATATATAATCAAAGCCTGTGCACATGTCCTAGTGAAACCATTGCATTATTTATTCAATATATGTATATTACTATATAATAACATGTAATTATTATCATTGAGTCTGTTAATTTGTTCATTATTCTGTCCAGACATTGCGACAAGCTTCAGCTTAGTGATGCTGGACAGAATGATAAAAATAGTATATATAAATAAAATTGTCAATAAGTATAAAAATTAGGTCTAAGAAATTATAATAGGTCTTGGAAATAAATTTTCTTATTTACATTTATAACATAGGTCAATGTAAAAAATGTAAATAAAGTTATTATTATTATTATTATTATAACTGGTAGCGGATAATTAGCGGGTACCGGGTAATTAACGGGTAGCGGATAATTAACGGGTAATTGTGTGAGGTACTTTGAGTATTTAATTATCTGTGACTATTTTGTTCTCGGTTACAGTAGGATTTTAGATATACCTTATCAACCCTTATAAAGTCACTCATGTATCTGTCTGTCTGTACGATAGAAATTGTAATCAAACGGCTTAATATAGAAAGTTGAAATTTGGCCTATTTGACCCACATATAGGAAAAATACTAAGAGTTCAAAAACCACATCACGAAATAAATATAAACAAATATGTATTTAATGAAAAAATAAATATTATTTTTATAAGATGTTCGCAAAATATATGACAAAAACATTTTGTCCCCCATCTCCCAGAGCGGTTGGGTTTGTGTCGTTGAAAAAAACTATAATTTTTTTTAAATTCATTGTGTGGTATCATAAGGAAGCTTTTAAGACGTAGATTAAGGAACGAAAAGTTGTTTTTTTAAATTTGCCTCCCTAACATGATTTTGTCCAAAAATCTGAAAAATTATAGGTAATGTACATTGATCTGAGCCGGAAACGTACAAGAAAAATAAATTATTTTTTTAATTAATGGCTAAATTAAGGCTTATTATTTAAATTTAGTCTAAAACAATTAAATGGAAGCTCTTAGTACTCAAATAACGAATAAAAATGTTCAAAAAATGTTTATAAAAAGTTATTTTTAGACATCCAGCATTCTGTTGGCTTCTTACACTTATTAAATACCTACAAAACCCTGAAATGTGTGAAAATTGATATGAAGTGTGAATTTTCACACATCACTTTTTCTATAATTACTTTTCATTTTTAGGGTTTTGTAGGTATGACCAAAAAACCCTTATACCGTCATTTTGTCGTCTGTCTGTCTGTCTGTCTGTCTGTCTGTCTGTCTGTCTGTCTGTCTGTCTGTCTGTCTGTCTGTCTGTCTGTTCGGTAAAAATTGTAGCCAAACGGCTAAACCTAGAGAGTTGAAATTTGGCATGCTTATACAACTCTTTGACCCGCACATAAGAAAAATACTAAAACATCTAAAAAACATATCCCCCTAAAAATATAAACAAATATGTGCTCATCGAAAAAAAAAATATTTTTTTTTAATTCTGAGTAGGGTATCAAATGAAAGCCCTTGGTACGTGGATTAACGATCAAATTTTTATTTTTGCAAAATAAATTATTTTGAAGCGATTTTTGCCAATATTGTGCAAAAAAAAATTTGTCCCACACCCTGTAGCCCAGATGGTTTAAACTAAAAATCTGAAAAAATTCTAAGTAATGTACATTGGTGTGAACCGGAATAGTTCAACAGGAATTTTTGATCAGATTATGTTTTTGGAAAAAAAAGCATTATTTGTGTTTTTTTGCTAATAATGTTGACAACTTATAGTTATATAATACGCTAAACAGTAACGTGTTTCTTGGTGCTGTGGCTAAGATACTTGCGTTCTGCCCAAGAATTCATATTCGGACTCATGTTCGAGTCCCACGTGAGGAGACAATATTATTTTTTATTTTTTTTTTGCATTTTTATATTGTTTAAATTATTTTTTCAAAATTTTAATTATATTTTGGCAATTGTTGCATTTAATTTTTAATAGCGTAAATTTAATAACCAGTGGAAATTGTTGAAATTATAATTTAATTATATATTTGAATGTACACGAAATCAAAGGGGAGGAGCTATGACTAAAAACAACCAATGGAAGCCATAGGCGCAATTTTCAAAATCTTAATGAACCTTGATATATAAAAAAAAAATACTGCACATCTTTAAAAACTTAAATAATGGTAATAGGCATTCGATTTAAAATTCATAAAAAAATATTTTGAGATAAAATTTGTTTTGGCATCCCAAATAATCATCATTCACTTACTAAATACCTGCAAAACCCTGAAATGTGTGAAAATTCACACTTCACATCAATTTTTATATTTTAACGGTTAGCGGGTAATTAACGGGTAACGGGTAATTATCGGATAGTGGGTAATTATCTGGTAGTGGGTAACTAACGGGTAGTTGGTAATTACCGGGTAGTGGGAAATATTCGGGTAATTGTTGCGGGTACCCGGTTCCATAAATTTCTAGTTCTTGTCATTCCTAATGTGGACTTATCAAATCGAACGTGGCCGTGTGTCCAAACTCTCCATTCCACACCTGGTGTATTACGAAGATTACAGCATCTCAAAGGACACTTTAGCTAGGTGACGTTTCAACCAGTAGGTAAGCACATCAACTTGTATATATCCAATCTCATATCCAGCATTCTACAATCGCGTGAAATTGCGCCCAATAAAGTCCATTCGCATTATTTTGCGTTTTTCATCTAGATCTTGAGTCCTGCCTTATGATGATCGCGATCGTGCTCCTTAGAATAAAACCTAGTCAATGTCTTCATCTGGGAACATTACAGGGCTCCGCATTTAGCAACCTATATAATTTTTGAGTGTACCTGGTAGATGATTAAAGAAGGCAACTGCCAAATACACAGTGTGATCCAAGAAATTGGATACAAATAGAAAACTTTTTATTATTAATTTTACGTCACTGAAGTCGTTTTTAAATAATCAAATATGTGTCCCTGTGGTTTTAATATTATTTCAGCGGTGCAGCCCATGGGTGCAGTTTGTGTATTCCACCCAGTCCTCTTGGTAGTTAGACATTACGCAAACAAAGGGTTCAAATACATGACGTCATACATGACATCACAGTGCATACAATCGATATTCATATTATGAAAGCTTACAGTAATATGTAACACCATATTTTTGATAAACTGATAACAGTTTTTTAATAGAGTTTTTGTGGCAACGATGATAACAATAATTGTGAATTAACATGCCTATTAAGCTATTGAAAAATATGTTGACCTGCTATAGTTGAGATCAGGATTTCTAAATCTAGTACATGTATATGTACAGGGTGTTTGTTTGAAACGGGGCACCCCAAAAATCTCCTTTATTTGTAAAGATACAAAAAATCTTCAGAACAAAAGTTACACTAGACAAAAAGGCCCATCTAAAGGTTACTATAAGAATTCCGAGAAAAAGTAATAGTTTTTTTTTCTAAATAGTCAAATAGTTTATTTTAGAGATATATTGTTTGTTTTTTTTTTTTTTTTGTTTTCAAAGCTTGCTACGTTCAACTTTGTAAAACTTATGTTGATTATTATATTGTAAATAAATGGTCGCCATTTTGAAATGGTTAACATAAAATTATGATTTTTTAATGTCATTGTAAAGCTAATTTAATGTACTTTTAGGGAAAAAATTAAAAATTATCGATTCCCTATGCTAGATCAAAAGTTGACATCATTTCCGGTGAAACCGGAAGTGCCTCGGAATTTTTATAGTAACCTTTAGATGGGCCTTTTTGTCTAGTTTAACTTTTGTTCTAAAGATTTTTTGTATCTTTACAAATAAAGGAGAGTTTCGGGGTGCCCCGTTTCAAACAAACACCCTGTATACTTTTTTGCATATATTTTTGATATTAAGCAAACAATAAGGGTCGGTTTCGAAAAGCTTAGTAAACTATAAGCAAATGGTCAAATACGGTCACAATATAACAATCCCATAAGTAACAATAGCAACTATTTTTTAACTATTTGGTTATAGTTAACTAAGCTTTCAGAAACCGGCCCTAAGTGAGATACTTCCTAAATAGGGTATCACCTTTCATAGGCCCTGACCTTTTTTGTGGTCTGTGTTTTTTTATTATTATTTTTGTCGAAAATGTCAAAATTTTAGACCATAACTCAAAAGTGACCATATATTTAAGGCTAAAAATGTATAAGTTTACCAATTTTACAACGAAATTCAAACAAAATTTTTTTGATTTTGATTATGATCAAAATGTAGTTTTAAGTTAATACTTACCCCTAAGGTAAGGATTATGAAAAAAATATTTAAAAATTCATGATTTCCTATTTTTGAGTTGGGTCCGATTTGGGAGAGTTTTTTGCCCATAATTCCAAAAAGTTGCCCAAAATTCAAAATGGACCCAATTTTGTTGATCTATGACAAAAAATAAATATTTTTAACAGTTTCCAATAAAATCGAAGACAATTTTTTTTTGTTTCAAAATCACGGTTTTTTTAAGGTCTACCCCTTACGTTTTTTTTTTCGATTTTTGGCCATTTTCAAGTTTTTTGGATTATTGCTCATAAAAAACTTAATAATTGGTTTATTAAGGCCCAATTTTTTTTAGACTAAACGATGTAGGAGAATTTAAAAAATTTAGTTAGGATTTATTAAAACTATCAAAAATTAAAAATAAAAATGAAAAATTTTCAATCTTTTTCCTTTTGGATGCAAGCCAATTAGTGCCCCGAGATTTCAAAAGTTTCAACCGCAGGTCTTAATCGCACTTCGTTTTTGAGTTACGTTGATGCGAAGATGAAAATTTCTATAGATCATGCCATATTAAAATATGTCATAATTTTAAAATCCACAAAACGAATAAGGCCCCAATACGGACAATCCAACAATTTCAATCGCAGGTCGCTATCTCTAACCGTTTTTGAGTTGTCTTTTTTTTAATTACAAATTTCACAAATAATGTAAGTTATATGTTATTAAAAAAGATTGTCGTAATCTCAAAACGAGTTAAACAATAAAGCTTTAAATTTTTTCTAGACTAAATAAACTACGGGTAATCTAAAAATTTTAACCGCAGGTTGCTGTCTTTAATCTTTTTTGAGTTGTGCTTTTTTAATTCACAATTTTCACAATGTAAATGATGCCATTAAAAAAAAATTGTACTCTCAAATCGCGTTAAATGATTAAATACCCAAATTTTTCTATACTAAATAAACAACGATAAACCCAAAAATTCTAACCGGAGATCGCTATCTTTAACTGTTTTTGAGTTGTACTTTTTTGTAAAATCGAGTCCTTTGCCGCCTGCCGATCATCTGCCAACTCTTTGATCCGCAGGATACAGAAAGCAGTGTTGCTTTTGTCACTCATTGTACAGGCTTGCCAGGGCTTGGGATGCATCCGTGTTTATTTAGCTAAACAAATCTCTATTATGACATGACTGAAAAGATTACTGAAATTTGCGACTAGTCCACGCTTGTCAAGACCTGATAAACCCTGAATAATGTTTCTTTTTTATTATTATTTTATTTATTTTACTTATTACTTATTTTGCTTATTTCTGCGAGGCTAATCGCTGATTCCAGGGGGCGAGCTGGGCATAGGCTAGATGAGGTGTGAATGATTGTGAAAATGGGAGTTATGATAACATATTGTTTTCGCCCGAATAATATCACCATTAACTTGAACCAGCTACTTCACAATTATGACTGTTTTTACCAGTCAGAACTGAGTGATTTAATGAGCTTGGCCACTCTGTTGCCCCAAATAATGTTTAAAGAGCTCTACTCCGTGAATCTTTGAAGGAAACAAGCCTAACTTTAATGAGGTAGATTCCCCAGTGTTTTATACTAAACAAATTTTTAAAAAATCACTCTTTAAACACGTTATTGCTGATATTAATTCCAATAGAACTATCGAATTAATTTCTTGACCTTTCCTTCAACAGATAAATATCAAAATGTAAATACAACGATATCTACCAGACCTTACTTACCTATATTAGAAAATCAATATATTTCAATCATAGTTTATTAGTAAAATTTAACATAAATTTTGACAAACTATTTCTAGAGTACTTCTAACCCATCATATTGTTTTATGACAACATTTTGACAAGCATCTCCGAGACAGCATTTGATGCATGGATCGGGACGACTTGCGCGTCGTTTCACCTGCATACCGTTGGCGTCGCCGTCGCGTCAGTCGTAAGCGACGCTCGTACGTCTATCGCGCGCCAGTACTACACTTGTAACCATAGTACGGGCATGTGCTACATAGACTTTCTTATGTACTGATAATTATATACATTTATCAGTGGGTGATTTTTACAAGTGTTTTGTGGATTGTGGGTGTTTATTTTTGGTGGTGCTCATAATGTAAATTTGGTTTTTGGAAGATTGATTAGTTACACAGGTAATTATTTTGTATTTCGTTGTTTATTCATATTGTTTTGTCACGGAAACTATTAGATATAATTAATTACAAATTATACAATCTGTTTAAACTACTTGTATAAACAAATATTTTAAAATAATGACCATTTATTACTTTTTGTTCTCATTTGCTCACCGGTATTTTTCTGTTGTGTCTCAATCACATATATATAGATTAAAAAAATTATTCCGTTCCAGTAATTATTTGGCTGTAAAATTATTCGGAAGAAAACGGTGAGGAAATTAAAATCGAAATATTGGGCATTAGTAAAAGTTGAGTTTTACTTTCCTCACCGTTTTCTTGCCAAAAATTTTACAGCCAAATATATATATATATATATATATATATATATATATATATATATATATATACTTGCAGTACATTAAATTATAAGAATACTGAAGAAATCATAAGGCCTTTCTTCAAAATGATTACTATAATTTCCTTAATTTTTTGCCTTACGTTATTTTTACGTTGATGCTTATTAAACTTCCAGTGCCATTTTTTAAATAGCCTTTGCTATTATGGCAATTAGCCAAAACAATACTATTTTTTTTTGAAAATTCCATGCCTGAACGGATTTGAAGCCGAGACCTTAGAAACGCAAAGCACTTGTGTTACCACTACGTTACGCCGGTCAGCAGTCATTTTATGTATTGACCAAATAGGCCCGGGTCTAGGGCCCCGCAATTATGGGACTCTGAAGGTCTTATTTTTTTTTTCTGTTTACTTGATTTCTATCTTTAGGTTAATTTCAATCTACCAGAGCTTTTAGGATGATGTTTTCATTCTTTTGTTCTTCATTTATTTTGGGTTGATGCTCGTCTCTTCGATCTGGATTCTTTTTCTGCTCTTCAGTTCCATCCGACTTCCTTTATGGCTCCATTTTATCCAACCAGCCAAGGTCTCATAAAACCTTAATCTGGTACTCTAAATTGCTTTTGTATGGTAGGTACTATTTTTTAAAAATATTTATACATACTTACTATAAAGAAAGGCCATTATTGGCCCAAGAGTGGAAGGAAAAGTAATGTGGAGCTCTTTCTTTAGAATTGGACGAATTCGACTGGCAGATGATGATGATATTAACTATATTTATTATATTTATTTTACATCGGCTTATTTCTGCAACGAGGCTTATCGCCGATGCCAGGGAGCGAGCTCCTACACTTGGATGAGAGTAAATTTAAAGGAACAGATTGAAAATTATGTTTTTTTTTTTTATTTTATTATTTTGTAGCATATATCTAGATAGCTTTGAATGCTCTACTAAACCGTAGGGAAAGATTGTATTTGACGCTACGGAGAACAAAATGCACCATTTAATTTTGCTACTACTGTATCTTTTGGGGGAGGTTCAATTATGGTGTGGGGTGGAATATGTTTGGGAACTCGCACAGAGTTAGTGGTGATTGATGGCGGAGCGTTAACTGCAGATAGGTACATCAGATATATTCTTGAAGACCATGTTGTACCTTTTGCCCTATATATCGGAGAAAATTTCACCCTAATGCAGGATAATGCGCGCCCACACTTCGCCCACTGTGTAACCGACTTTTTAAATCAAGTGAGTATAACAACAATGGATTGACCAGCGTGCTCCCCTGACCCCAAACCGATTTAACATTATTTCAAAAAACATCGTAGTAGAAGATTACCTGAGAGATATCAACAATATGTACCCTACAGGGAAAATAATTAGATTTTTATGTTTGTTCCTTTAAATTTACCGGTGTGTGTATTATTCTCGCCCGAATAATATCACCAACAGGGACTTGAATCAGCTACCTCATCATACAAACAAAACCAGTCAAAACTGCCTGATTTAACGAGCTCGGCCACTCCATTGGCATACTAACAATACAAAAAATCATATTTTTCTTTTAAAAAAATCTCTTTTTTTTATCTTCTTCAAGTGCTATCTCCGCGACGAAGGTTGGCTAACAGCATGGAAATTTTAATTCTAGACAGGCACAATGGAATAAATTCACACGTTGTAGACCGCACCACTCTCTCAGATTTTTCAGCCAAGATTCTTCTTCCCAATCTGTGGAAAGCTCTGATATATAAATATGAAATGTCACGGTTGGCTGATTTATTTATTTCATTTGTACTTACTCTGTACATCCTTCACATTATGGGTTTCAAGACTTGCGAGCGGATCAAGTCTGGACCCCCCCTATTAGTACGCTATCTGGTTGCTATGCTTCTTGGAAGGATTAAGGGTTGTTCAATTAAACTCAACATTTTAGCTATTTAACTACATTATTTATATTTATCTACTTTAATTATGATATGGTTTAAATATTTACACTAATTACACTAGACTTACAATTACGTCGATACAGCTAAATCCAAAGAGACACAGTCACACACACTAGGTACACTACACCAAACTAACGAACACTACCTTAACGTAAATACGAGATTACTTGGTTACATTTTACTTGTCCGACCTAACACACTAAATGTCTCTAACCCATGACTCTTAACAAAATCTCACTCTACTTTAAACACGACTTAACTTCTTCACTCTTTAGACTCAACTCTTAAACATGGTCTTAACCATACGACGGTTCAAAATCAACTACCACTTAAAACGCGACTACCCTGAAATGCTTACATCGCCCACCTGTTAAATGTTATTTAACACCTCTTGACTGTCTGTCTTGTACTATCTTAAAATTCATAATTTATTGGTGATAACTCAGATAAATATCCCATTAGAAAATAGCCCAATCATAATATTTATATCTCAGACAAAAATGAATTATTATTTATGTGCTTATGGTTGACGTATATTTTTAACACAATAATTTATGATTCACTTTTCATGTTACATTGACAAAGTCTCAAGTTACAATAATAAACAAGTCTACCCTTATCTTGAATACCAAAATTACCTCCCTTACAAATATTTTCTTGAACACTGTCAGTCGAATTGATTTTCAATCTTGTGTTACCCCTTAAGTTGTAGATCACAGCAGTGGCGGACTTTCGCAAAGACAAAAAAGACAATTGTCTTGGGCCCGTAATTTTCAAGGGCCCAACGAACCATTCCCCTCTCCCCTTCCCCTTTGAACGCCACTAGGTTGAGGGCCCGTAAATCAAAAATGCCTTGGGCCCGGCGAAGGCTTAATCCGCCACTGGATCACAGTAGTTGATACCTAGGGCTTTCTTTAGAACCACCTTTATACTTACAATTTTTAATATTGGATTAATTTTAGTCGTCATATATTTTATAAAATCCAAGGTCTTAGCCTATCATTATTGTACTTCATTATCTTACAAAATGTCACTATAACATTGATATAATATATTTTTTATCGATTTTCAATAAAATATACTGTTTTTATATTGAAATTAAATTTCATCGTGAATATTAAACTGTAGAAAATAGAATTATATTAAAATATGCGACATCAATAATTTAATATTTAAAACCTTGAATAATGTATTATTGCTAGAGAGCGGACACAATTAGTCATTTTAAGAAATATGTTAAAAAAATTAATATCAAACGGCAAAGATAATCTTGTGTTTAATTAAGTATGTGTATATTGCTGACTTAAAATTGTGAATATGATTGTGGTACAACTGTCCAAACAAGTAACTGTATTCAACAAACCCTAACGCATTACGCGAAGTCGTTTGGTCGCAACGTAAAAATTTTAAGAATTTGCTCTCATCCGCTAAAAATATGCATTATTTCTTAGTCTGTACAAAAATACACTTTACGAGATCATTGGGCCAATTTTAAAATCTAAAACGGTTCTATTGTGCCTTTTGAAATTTTTTAATGAGACTATCGATCTTGCCTAAAAAATAATTTAATATTTTGTGTCGTTTTCACTTTGACAAGCTTTCAACTGAAATGTCAAATTTTAAAATGCACTGCAAGTAAAAATATTTTATATTAAATGTTTGTATATAAAATATATTTGAAATTGTCATGAAAAGGTATTAAAATATTAGTTTGAAATATTTTAATTAAAGTTTATAATTTTGTAGCATCATACCGATCTGTCAAATTGTTCATCTATTTATATTCATTCTGCTGATGTGTATTGATTTCTCGTTCTATCTTTTCTCCAATCTAATAATGTATCAGTTTGTCCAATTGTTCATCTATTGATATATCGGTCGATTTGCCAGTGTGCAATTTTTTTTTAAATATCGGCTCTCCGATCTGTCTTTCAGTATGTCCACATCACCATATATTCAATGTCTGTCGCTCTGTCGATTTGTTTATGATGCCTCCATCTGTCAATAAGTTGATTTTAAGCTCTGTCGCTCCTTCTGTCGGTTAGTCCAGTGTTCCTCAACCTTTTCTGGCCTTTACATTTTGTATAGTAAAAGCCAATTTACTCATTATAAAGTTAGCTAGTGACAACTTAAACTTTTTAAATAACCTGTAGTTTAAATTAGTTGTCAAAATAAGTAAATTATGTATAAAAATAAATAGAATATTTATTTTATTTATGTTATGAAAGGTATATTTTTATGAATATAAATGTAAGATATTTATAAATATGGATCAAATTTATATCTTGCAAGATTGAGTGCATTATTATTGTGTTTCCATGTTTCGATCATGTATGACTTCGCGGCCCCCCGGTTGAAAAACGCTGGGTTAGTCTATCAATCTGCCCATCTGTGCCCTTATCAATTTGTCCGTCTGTTGCTCTATCCATTTTCCAAATCGTTGTATTGATCCAATATTGTTGACAACGATATGTCAACTTGTCTATCTACATATATGTATGTTGATTTTTAGATCTGTTGGTCAATCGTGTTTTGATTATGTCAAATAATTTATGTAAAAACAAATTACATAAATTTCAATATTTGCTTAGTCGTTTGCAGCTGGCTATAAACTGTAGGTACCTTTCTGTGTGCGCTAAGAAAAAAATGTAATACTACAAACGAAATGTACACAGATTGAAAATATCTTAACGAAACCTGGAAACAGGAGGCCTAGTCTCTTCGGACTGTCTTGCCAACGAGGAAGATGATTATATATAAAAATATGTACACTGTTGTGGGTTCTCTCGTAAATTTAGTAGACCAAATATATCAATAAAGGCAGATAATTTTAATAGTATCGTAATACTTAATGAATATTGGAAAAATAAAAGGGAAAAATTTAATTAAATAAATTCTCTGGAGGTTTCAGAATTGATATAAATGTATTATTTCTCCGGATAAAAAGCCTTTACCTCAATTCATTATTTAGTAATTTAATCATGGTTTTCAAAAGAATATATTTTTTACTTCTTGAGCTTAGTTGAATTGACAGTTGTGATACAAGACCTCCATCTTGATATGTTTTATTTTCGGAATGCCAATTTACACCAAAATTCTTCAGTATGGTAATAATGAGGTGTTCTAGTATTCAAATAATAGTATAAAGTCCGCCAGATAAATTGGTCATTTCAAAATATGCGTCTCACATGTTCAAGGGCTACAAAATGCTGCTATCTATGTTATTGCTCAAGGTATTCCATTTACTAAACAATTAGTTACCATAGAGTAATGGACCGGTTGCTGTACACTTTTGAAGTTAAAGTGTTTAAAATAATGACAGTTACGAGGATACTAGGCGGGCGTTTCGTACGCATTTCAATGTCGAACGCTATTGTGTCTACTGCTCATGCCACCAAAATATGGGCTACAAACTTTGAGGCAACAGGATCAGCTTTGAAAAAAAAGCCACCATGTAAATAAGAACTATTCGTATTCCGGAGCACATTAACTCTGCTGGAAAGATCACATTACTTATTTTAACATTCATTATCCTACAACAATAATTTGATTGCAGTTAAAGCAAGTACTCACGCAGATTCACGAAAAATACCTGCAAACGTAGCAGTCTCCGAATGACCGAAAGAAGTCTGCTTGCACCCACTTGATTTAGATTATTTAGAAATTAATTAATAAATGGTCAAAAATGACCATGAACATTATTTTAAATTAGTGCCCCGTAAAGTTTAAAGCTACCTCGTTTCTTTTATCTTTTGTTAGATATTATTTCTAAATAATATCATCTAAATTTAGTTATAGTTTACGCTCACAGATGTTGTTGTAGTATATAAAGTTAATGGAGTGTAAAATAAAGACCAGTCATGCTCTATTAATCATAATATCTGCAGAGTCCTGTTTCCTTATATTTTAAAAGGATTAAGTTTAGGATGTTCAGAATATGCTTCTAATAAAGCTTTGTTTCAACATTATATTCAAATTATGCATGACTGAACAATATTCAATAGTATTTACACACATAGAGCTCCGTATATATCTAGGCGAAATGTATTTGCCATCATTTTCCAAAGACTCAGCTAATCAGTTGTGATCTGTCTGTGTTTCAGTCAAGTACTGTGCAAGATGAAGCACACTAAGGAGAAAATATTGTTTAAATAAAGAATTTGATCATGTACAGGTAGAACTCGATATACGCCGCAGTTTCGTTCTTTAGAGAACCGACGTTAACTGAACTGGCGTAAAATGAACCTAACTTATAGTGAGGGTATAGGGTTAGGTTCCAAGTAAATAAACAATAGACATAAAGGGTATTTATAACGCTATTTTATTTGACTTAGTACTCGTTGACTCGTACTTAGCGTTTACTTCTGCAGTTTGCTGAGCAGATTGTTTGATTTTATCTGCATTTTTCATAATAGCAGTAACAGTTGAAGGCAGTAAATTCATTATCCTGCCAACATCGGGACGTTTTTCCCACTTTCCATTCGTCTAATAATTTTCATCTTCTTCTCAAGGGAGATAGAAATTCTAGCCCTTTTAGGTACATCTTGAGTTAACTTCCTTCTCTTCTCAGACATGGTATTTGTTTAACTGTACCATTTTAAATCAAAAAAATTTATGTGAATTAGGTATTTAGTAAGTGAATGATGATTATTTGGGATGCCAAAACAAATTTTATGTTGAAATATTTTTTTTGTTAATTTTAATTTGAATGCCTAATACCATTATTTAGGTTTCTAAATATGTGCAGTAACTTTTTTATATAGCAAGGTTCATTAAGATTTTGAAAATTGCGCCTATGGCTTCTATTGGCTCTCTGATTTCGTATACATTCAAACATAGAATTAAATGATAATTTCAACACTTATTAAATTTACGCTTTTAAAAATTAAATGCAACATTTGCCAAAATATTACTAGAATTTTGACAAAAAAATTTAACATAATAAAAATACAAAAAAAAAAAACAGAAAAAATAAAATTGACAGGAAGCGAGAACGCTAACCATTAGACTACGGACGTTTACTCGTTTACTGTGTTACATAGCGAATTAAATATTTTACATATTTTAGTTAAAAACACAAAAAATGTGTTATTTTCCGAAAACATAATCTGATAAAAAATTACTGTTGCACTATTCTGGTTCACACCCATGTACATTACATAGACATTTTTCAGATTTTTAATTTAAACCATCTGGACAATTTTGGCAAAAATCGCTTCAAAATAATTTATTTTGCAAAAATAGACAGACAAACGACAAAATGACGGTATAAGGGCTTTTTGATCATACCTACAAAACCCTAAAAACACCTATTTTGTAGAATCAAACAAATTTAATTATGAATAACTAAACTAGATATACGCCAGACGTGTAGAAGGATATTTATACGCGATGATACTGGAGCGCTGTCCAGTTCAGTTGTCGCGGTACTTTCCCGATTAGATCGGGGAATCCCAAGTGTACGATAATTAATCCAGAGCAGGCGTAAAAGTGAATCAGCGTATGTCGAACTGGCGTATATCGGGTTCTCCTGACGCCGTTCTCCCACTTTATTCTCCTATTATTTGTGTTTTCCCAATATCTATCTTTCAGACCTCATCTACTTAATCCCACCACGATCTTCTTGATCTACCCCTCTGTCTTAGTCCAACTGGCCTCCAGTATGTTACTCTATTTATGTATCTTCCTTCATTTGCTCTCCCAACATGGCTGTAACAGATGAATCTCTTTTCTTCTAGGTGTGTTAAAATGTTCTTTTCTGCATTAATTCTTCTTTTTATTTCTTCATTTCTGAGCTTATTCATTCTTATGACCCTACAACATCTCCAGTATGCCATTTCCGTAGCCTTGATTTTATTTCAAATCCTTTTGTTCATAATCAATCAATCAATCAATTGGCTTTTACAACCCTTAGAGGGTTTTTGCCGCCTCCACAAACTTCTTCCATCTTCCGCGGTCACGCACTTATCTTCTCCAATTATGGGTATCGATTCTTTGCAGATCTCTGTGCACATTGCCCACCCATCTCATTGGAGGTCTTCCTCTAGGTCTGTTTGTGCCTGGAATGCTATCGAATACTCTTCTCACTGGCATGTTTTTGGGCATTCTGATTCTTGTTCATAACGAAATTCTAAAAAATAATGACTAATAGCTAAACTCTTGTGCCATTATTACCACAATTTGTTATAAAACGTTCCAATTTATTTCTATTTAAATGAAAGTTAGTTCCATTATAAATATATTATTATTATTAAATCACACTTTGATATTATCAATTCTAATAGTCCTTGAATATATTTTGAAATATTTCCCAAGCTAATAAATAATTTAAAGATCGATGTAGATCTAAAGACAGCCTTCAAATTAGCAAAGTCATTTGTGTCTGAATACGTTAGAAATTTCGAAGATATATTGTTTGATAACTCTATATGTCAATATTGTGTAGATTAAATTTGTTTATCGTCGCAAAGTGTAGAGACAATTAATGGAAAAATGCCATCAGTAAAGTGGTTAGATTCTTGGAATCAATACTGGAATATTTTTAAAATGCATGGAAAATTAACCATATGGGTTTTGAATCATATATGATGTGAATTACAGTTGACAATCATATTTCCTGTAATTTAAAATAGAGTTTATTTGGTGTAAAATTAAACTGAGAACAACAGAAAAAAATAGTTTACTATTAATATTCATCACCATCAAAAATAAAGTTTTGTAGGCGTCTTGTAGAACAGAACGCTCACAACTACTAATTTTAACTACCATTAGGCAGTGGAGAAGAAACAAATAAACAGCAGTGCCATCTGTTGACAATTTCCACAACTCATATTTGTCATATTTGCATTTCGTGTTTCTGTTTTTTTTTCGGGCTAAACCTAGAGTTGAAATTTGGCTTGCTTATACAATTCTTTGACCCGCATATAAGAAAAATACTAAAACATCTAAAAAACAAATCCCTTATTTTATTTTTGCAAAATAAATTATTTTAAAGCGAATTTACCAAAATTGTGTAAAAAAATGTTGTCCCACACCATGCAGCCCAGATGCTTTAAACTAAAAATTCTAAGTAATATACATTGGTGTGAACCGGAATAGTACATCAGGAATTTTTGATCAGATTATTTTTTCGGAAAATAACGCATTTTTTGTGTTTTTTTGGTTGACGATGTACAAAAGTTATAGTTATGTAGCACACTATACCAGAAGGCATATCCTGATGTAATGGTTAGCTTGCTCGCTTGCTACGTAGCAAACTAGGATTCGCTCCCGGGCAAAAGAAAATATTTTTTTTGTTTTTTTTTTTCATTTTTATTTTGTTTAAATTATTTCATCAAAATTCTAGTTATATTTTGGCAAATGTTGCATTTAATTTTTAAGAGCGTAAATTTAATAACCAGTTGGAATTGTTGGAATTATATTTTCATTCTGGGTCATTTATACGAAACCAGAGGGGCGGAGCATATGACTTAAAACAACCAATGGAAGCCATAGGTGCAATTTTCTAAATCTTAATGAACCTTGCTATATAAAAAAATACTGCACATATTTAGAAACCTAAATAATGGTATTAGGAATTAAAATTAACAAAAAAAACATTTTAACATATAATTTGTTTTTAAAACTCTTAGATTAAGAAACGATAAATTATTTAAAAAATATCGTGCATTTTTTCGTGATTACTATAAAGCAAAATTTGTCCTACACACTCAGCACGCCTCCTTCACTTATTATATACCTGCGAAATCCTGCAATGTGTGAAAATTCACAATTCACAATTCACATAAATTTTTATATATACGATAACGTATTTTTCTCCCAGACTCATACGGTTATATTATGGTGCTTGCCCTCCAACTCATCCGGGTCTTGGACGGCTGTAGAAATTGCTAAAAGGAAAAATTACAAAATATGGTAGCAGCAGTGAAGTGACACTCAAACTGCTAACGGTAGTCCAAGTCTTAATAGGAATAGATCTGTCAAAGAACGGAAACTCGTCAGATAACACTATATTCTTTACAAAATATCGCAAGGTACGACTTAAGACCTAAACTAGAGTTAAGCAAGTCGTTGGTTTTGCTAGACTTCGTTCAACATAAGAAAAGCACAGGCGAATGTTAGCGGCTCCCATGTGCAGAAACCAAATTTCGTCCATTAGGTTATCAACGGTTAGTTTAACACATTTCAGTGGCGTCACTTACTTTGATTTGTTTTTTATTACGCGTATTTTGCGATGTTGCTTGTTTAATTCCGTTATTATTATTTATTTCTCGTACGTTTCAATGTATACCGTGTACTAAAATGAGTAAAATAAGTCTACGCAAAAGCATAAATTATTTTAAACTAATTTTAATTTAAAATTTTAATGCTTGGCGTAATGATGTTTTTCGAAAATATTGTCCAGGATTTCAGTACTGTAATATCTTTCCCTACTTTGGGTATCTACCACCGTTATCTAGCACTTAATAAATAAAAGTCAAATGTCACATACTTCATAATTAAGTATTTTTATAAACATTGCATGTAAATTTAGTGGATTGGGACAACCTTGACCCTAAATAATAACACACGATAGCAAAAATATAATAAATAATAACGATTTGTTTCATAAATTTTATTTCTCATCAGCTCTTACTCTACTAAGAGATTTCCATATCTTGTACGGTAGATGGTGTCCAGGAGCAGGTTATTGGGTTCAATTCAGATGTCTGGAATCTTTTCTTGCCATTGTAGCGAGCCCTGATACGTTACTTTAATATCGTAACATTTATTATCAACTGGATAGCGAGCCTGTGATATAATATCTCAAACTGAAATGAGATTCCTGACTAAAGGAGTTCGGGTACTAGGCGTGAGTGTTATACAGGGTTCATCATTACGATATGTAATTAAATAATATGTATTAGTACTTACCAACCGACTGATCAGGCAACTTGTAACTAGTCTGTATCTTAGCTGTTCACTTAAGTTCTTGAAGGTGAAGGTTTACACACGTTAAGTAATTTGGTTTAAAGTTAATGAATTTGATTAATTATAATATACTATTTACCAGAGAAAGTTTGAAAGATTAAAATATAAGTCAAAATAATGACAAAAATTAAAACAAATAGAATCGGATAGACCACCAGAATGCCGACACAGTACCTCTAAAAATTCAACAACTTAGATATTTAAGCTAACTGGACGAATACTTTCTGACCTCGTCTTCAGAGAAACGGGTGTTTTATCTAAAGCCTGGTAGCGTTTCTAGGAAAAAGGGTTTAGAATTGTTCAAGGAGATGCTAGTGTTAAAAGTTATTAAGCAATAACTCTGAACAAATGTCTCCTTGAACAATCATAAAAAATATGTTTCTAAAGTTATGTGTTGAAACGTAAGGTTTCTAATTTTATTGTTCTAATTGTTGTTCTAATATTGATCTAATTTATTTTATATTAATATGTACCACTTTGTTTTATTTATTGTTTTATTGGCCATTGTACTTATATGCCTTTATTTTATATTATAATCACAATTTTAATTTATATATTTAGGTATTTATTAGTATTAGTATAGATATTAGTATTTATTTATGTATTTATGTCTTGGGCATTGCCTGCCTGTAAAAACGTAATGCAATAAATAAATTTTACTATCTGATTTCTCACAAATGTTACTGTAAAGTACCGTTTAAAATACGTAAAATATTGTTGCAGCCCCTTTAAAAGAAATACTCGCAACGGGTGGTTTGTGAAAGTTTGTCACAGGTAAATAATTTGTCCGGGCGGAAACTAATTCGCTACACCATTATTCTACGTGGCGGAGGCTAGTATTTGTATTTTTCTATTATCTTTCTTTCAGGCCTCATCTACTTTATCCCGCCATGATCTTCTTGGTCTACCTCTCTTTCTTCATCCAATTTGGCTCCAGTCTATCGCTCTATTTATCTATCTTCCTTAATGTGCTCTCCTCACATGGCCGTAGCAGATGAATTTCTTTTTGGATTTGAGTCTGTTTTTTTCGTCTGATGCTCGTACTAAGGTTGTTTGGGTCAGTTATTTTGATTTTTCAACTTTCACTGTGACTTTCGGATTTCAATTGGAGCAATACCTATTATTGGCTAGATTTTATCAACCGGAATGGTTCCCAAACATCCTAACACAATGCGATTGATTTCATTTAGAGCTACACTGACCTATTTAACATGAATATATCTCTATATCAAACTAATGCTGCATACTTCGCCGCAGAGAAACATAATACGAGCGCTGACGTACGTAGTGCCTGTGTTTGTGCCCCCCATGATATGCTTGCTAACTAGCAGTGAATTTCTAGCGCATACCTTCCTTTCGTACTCTGGCAGTATTAAATCGCGGATTAGTACTACTCCGAGATATTTGCAGTGCATTAGTTTTTCACCTCTCTAGATAATATTCAAGTCCCTTTTACCTTTGTATTTCGCAGATAAAATATGCAAGTTTGGGTCGTGCTCGGATTTGACTTTAGATGATTATTATCATAATAAACTGCAACCACGCCAAGTGTTTTTGTTTGGCT
Source organism: Liopterus haemorrhoidalis (assembly GCA_963971575.1). Taxonomy (NCBI): domain Eukaryota; kingdom Metazoa; phylum Arthropoda; class Insecta; order Coleoptera; family Dytiscidae; genus Liopterus; species Liopterus haemorrhoidalis. The sequence goes on along the minus strand of OZ020612.1, from coordinate 41,901,228 downwards.
CCTACCTATGCAAAACTGCTGCCCTGGTTATTCATAGCCGTGTCGTCCGCATAATGAACTGTTGCGTGTCTTGGGAGATTAGTTGATCATTAGTGTGGGTGTTGTAAAGTAGTGCAACTAAAACACTTCCTTGTGGTAATCCGTTTTTCTGATCTCTTCAGATTTTCTCTTTGTTCGTCAGCCAAATGACCTCGTGGTTTTCTTGTCCAATTTAAAACAGATTTTTCTGTTCCATTTCTTACAAATGATTCAGCATATGACTACTGTTTATGATTAAATATAATAATACTTATAATTCTTATTAATAATTAATACATATATTATATCGTAAGTTTTTTTTTTTTTAAATTTATTTATTTTACATCGACCTATTTCTGCAACGAGGCTAATCGCCGATGCCAGGGGGCGAGCTCCTACACCTGGATGAGGGGTGAATGATTGTGAAAATGAGAGTATGTAATCATATTATTCTCGCCCGAATAATATCACCAACGAAGGAGGCTCGAACCGCCGACCGCCCAGACCAGACTGTTTCTACCAGCCTAAAACCGCACGACTTAATGCGCTCGGCCACTCCGTTGGCAAGAGTTTATTTTATCATAGAACATAGAGCTTTCATTTCTATAGCAACCGTTGATTGACAGCAATGTAAAATGCCTTTATTTTAAAATCGAACAGAAATTGTCAACTTTTTACTAGTTAACTAAGTGTGGGTGTAAGTAAGAGCACCATTTACAATTTCCTTAAGAAGGAAAATTTTAAATCATATAAATTTTAAAATCATCTGGAATTATTGCTGAACGATTATGAGAAAAGAAATCATTTTTGCAAAATATTGATGGAGAGAATTAATAATAATGTAAATAAAATTATTTTTACCGGTGAGGCTACGTTTTACATTCATGGTGAAGTTAATTCTCAAAACTGCCGGTATTGGAATCGGGAAAATTTACATTTATCTAATACTTCTAGTACACAACGGCCATAAAAGATGAACGTTTCGACAGGTTTGGTAGGAACGCATATCATTGGTCCTTTTCTTATAGACGGAATCTTTACTGCCCAAAAATATCTGGATTTGATAGAAAATAGAGCAATACCTGCATTAAATGCACTAAATATTCCATGTGAAGCGTGGTTTCAACGCGGCGATGCCATAATGCCAGAATAATTAAAACATTTTTAAATCATACATTTCATCGATGTTGGATTGGACGTGGCGGCGAAATAAAATGGCCCACTAGGTTACTGACTTTTTAGGCACCGAACGATTTTGTTTTTATTGGGGATACAAAAAAGCAAAATTTTTAATGGCCAAAATTTTTTCATAGAAGAACTAAAAGCTAGAATAGAAAATGAATACCACAAAATAAGACCGATGCAATTAATTAATACCTATGCAAAACTGCTGCTCTTGTTAGTCATAGCCGTGTCGTCCGCATAATGAACTGTTGCTTGTCTAGGGAGATTGGTTGATCGTTAGTGTAGATGTTTTAAAGTAATGCAACTTAAACACTCCCTTGTGGTAATCCGTTTTTCTGATCTCTCTAACGGCTGTTTTTCGCACATAGTGTAACAAATTAACGGCTCCTACAGAGGAGCAATCTCAAAAAAGATGTTAATCGGTATTTTTTTGTCAGATAATAAAATTTGGTTGGGAGTTTATGATAGTTAACGTTCTTCTATGATAGACATAACTAACTACAAGACATGCTTAATTCCGTTTTATTAAAATTTTATCTAAAATATGTATCCATGTAAAATTAAGTGGAAACTGCCATCTATTATCCCAATTATCTCTTAATATTTATTCGTATAGCTGTCAGTTGGGTTAGTAATATTTAAAGAGGACTGTATTTAGTTGAGTGTTACTCGTGTTCGTTCCCACTAGATTTTAAGCTTGTTTGATATAATCAACATGCTAACATAAATACAAGAACACGGCCAGAGGCAGGAAATAGATTTTAATATGATATCAAGATGTTTCCAACGATCTTTATATTACTAATGTTCAAAGAGGGTTTATGAAACCTCGGAAAATATCAGGAATATGTGTAAAAAGTTTTCTTTCGTATTCTAGATATGTATTCCTTGGAGAAATTTGTAAATTCTGTCTTGCAAAAGAGAATATGCTTTGAGTGGAAATGTAATCATAAGTAATATGTTTTTATAAGCAAAGCTTGACAACTCACGGCAACCGGTACTTGCCAAACAAAACGGTACTCGCTCTCCTCAAAAAGATAGTACTTTTAATAACAACATAAATTTCAGATACATACAATTACATATTAATAGTACAACAGTTTTTGATAATATGTTTAGTTAAAGGACATTTTGAAGTGTACTTACAAAAAATTTCTCTTACTCTTCGCCAGCTGAAGATATCTGGTTGCAGCGGGCGACATGGCGACCGTACTTGACAAGTCCTCTTTACAAGAATATATAATAATTATTTTTTTATTCACTAATTTTCGCTTTATTCTCCCTCCTCCTCCTTAAGTTTTCAACCCATAGGCTGGTTGGCAGCATTTCTCCATGCTTCCTGTACTCAGTCAGCCTTTTTACTTCCACGTATCTGTTGCACTTCATGTCTTCTATTATCTGTGTGATGTAATAAAGCCTTGGTCTCCCCACCTACTGTTCTTTCCCTCCACTGTTCCTTCCCGTACCGTTTCCACGAGGCCTTTTCAAATCATATCTTTTCTTCTGCAACATTCTCCACACACATGGTTCCTCTTCCATTTGCTGCAATACTTCGTTTGTCACCCTATCTACCCATCGATTTTTTAACATTCTTCTATAGCACAATATTTCGGATGCTTTAATTCTATTTTTTTTCTGTCACTCCTACAATGCTCCAAACAAAAGTCATAAGCAGGCCTTTTCTTAGTCTTTTGTTTATGTGTTAGATGTGAAAATATTTATTTTTTTATTAAATGCCACTTTTGCTTGATTTATTCGGCTCATTAATTCTCTTTTGGATCTTGCATCCTTTGTTATCTTGCATCCTAAGTAAGTGAATTTTTCAACATTATCGGGCGGTTTACCGTCGAGAAATATTTGAGCCTCATTTCTGTATTTGCTTATCACCAATACTTTTGTTTTAGTTTTGTTTATATTCATACCGTATTGGGTATTAAGAGTGTTCTCCATTTTCGTCAATATTGTTGTGAATTCTTCTTTGCTCACTGCTAGCACCTTCTCTATCTTCCTGTATAATTACGCCTCCAGGTAGGTTTAACTTTTCTCTCACCTCATCTAGTCATCTTTGAATATAAGCGTTAAATAAAATAGGCGACAGTGAGCATCCCTGCCTAACTCCCTGGTTGATCTTCTTGCTCATACTCACCGCATCTCACCACAGATTTTTCATCCTGGTATAGGCTCCATATCACTCTTTGGTCCCTATACTTCACACCTGCTTCACTTAGTATCCTAAAAAATACTTTAACAAACATTTTCTCCAAATCAATGAAAGCAATAAATGTGTTCAAGTTTTTCCTCAATAGTTTCGCTGTTACAAGACTAATAGCCTTAAGTTTTAGTCCTAGTATTGCTTCTATCGTTACTGTTTCTATCCTAAATCCAAATTGGTCCTTCGGGTAAAAACGCCGCGTGCAGGAGAACTTCCCAATCCATGTTGATTTGCTGAATAATAAGAGCAGCATGCGACGTTTTCGGTCAGCCAAATGACCTGCTGGTTTTCTTGTTCAGTTTTGAATAGATTTTTCTGTTCCATTTCATCCAAATAATTCAGCATATGACTACTGTTTATGGTTCAATATAGTAATATAATTCTTATTAATAATTAATACAGATATTATGTATTAGTTTAGAAACTAAATGACAAATTTAATAACCTATAATTTTTAGATATTCGACAGAATCCCTTCCAGTAAAACCATACAGACGGCACTGTTGGATACTCCACTATCTTTGTTCGCATATGCTCAAGAATAATGTTTTCTTATGTAAATATTTTCAGTTATTTCGGACCTCATATTCCACAGAGCACGTAGAAAACGTCTAGCTAGTATATTTTGATTAACCTAAAAATATCCAGCAACAATAATCCATTATCCATTACGCAATGTATTCCATAAATTAAATCAACAAAAATTCTCTCAATATTGAATTTTTCTAATTTAATTACAATTTTATCATCCAATAGTTCATGTAATTTAAAATTTAGATTTGAGATTTGGGGATGTATATGAAATCAAAATATATGTTAAAATAATATAAAGGTCGCATTTTCTCACGATCGAAAAATATTTTTCCAGGAATTCAGATTAAAATCTGATATTTAGGTTTTTCATCAAATGTATTCGGTTTCATCGAGCTCTTTTCAGAGTAGGGTTGATTGAAAGTTTTTTTTTTTTTTTTAATTAAAGAAGCTCTATAGGACGCTTACGAGTTAAATGATTAATGAACTGTTTATTTCAGTTCTGGTTCAAGGTTTTTAATACAAAAAATATCTTTCTGCAAATTTATACCTTGTCTTAAAGGGATTTTTGCAAAGGAGAATTTAAGGTGTTAGCTGAATACTAGACATGTGTCAATAACAAAATACATTTACGAAATGCCTAATATAGATGTATGCAGTAGCGGCTGGTGAGTAAAATATTTGGGAGGACACTTTTTTTCCCATATATATCTATTAAAATATAGTTATACGAGAAAAAAGTAAATAAATAAAAAATACCTGAAAATATGTTCTGCAACTAGAAAAACTGACAAATCTGGCACTTTTATTAAGATTTATGGTCAATATTATTATTATCATTTTTGTAGTTATGACTTCTATTATTATTATTATTATTATTAAAATTGCAATATTATTAAGACAATGCTTTGTAGTCAGAAACATAAAATATTTGGTTATTAATTAAGCAGATACCTACACATATTCACATGTATTTAAATATTAGATTTAACCTTTTCGTTATGTTCTTTAATTGAACGTTTATACGCAGTATCAAGTTGAAATCGTATATTTACCGATCCCAGCATGGCAAATTTGACCGAATAATGCATATGTTTATGAGACACATTGTGTTTAAGAACTTTATCTTTGAAATGTTTAATATCTTTAACACTATTTACTGTCTTTATTTCATATGCGTCTGATGAGCAAATCAAACACAGGAAAAAAAAAAAAAAACAGTTTATTTATCACATCGACACAACCAACTTGTATTTAAATATTGTTTTTCACTAAACTTTCTATTAAATGTTCTATTTCCATTTTTATCCTGTTGGGAAATATTCTATTTTGGCCAATGAGGACCCATATTTTTACCGACCGCCAACATATATAAGGGAGGTATTGTGATCATACCGATTTCGAGATTTCGATGGATCTCCACGAATTGAGGTCCCTACATAACGTTTTGACTATTTTTAGCATGATGTCTGTCGGTCTGTCTGTCCGTCCGTCTGTCCATCTGTCCGTCCGTCTGTCCGTCCGTCCGCCTGTCTGTCTGTGTACACAAATTCGGATAAATTCGGATAAAAGTATTTTTATGAAACTTCATATTTAAACTTCTGCCATCAATGTTGATCAACTTTTGGTAAAAATCGGTTGACTAAAAATGGGAGTTTACTCGTGTCGATTTTAAGATTTTTGCGAATATTTAGCAACAGAAATATATTTAGAAAAAATTTATTAACAAAAGTTGCTATAAATGCAATAACTAATAACTTTTATTTGAGATGTTTTATGATGAAAAGAAAAATTTCGAAAAATTTGTCGTAAATTTTTGTAAAATTTTTTCAGTCTCAAATTTTCATACTTATATGTAACGTTTCCATGGTCATGATAAATAATATCTCTGTTAGAAAATATTAGGCCAAGATATTTCTACTCTGCTGCTAGAATATATTTTATACAAGTACTTTATAATGGCGGTTGGTCCTGTGGTGGCCACAGCTGATTTTTTATTAATAATTTTGTTTCATAGTTAAACACGTTAGTTTTATTAAAATATACAGTATATTTTAATATTCATTCGATTCATTTTCACGTTTAAGTACTTGTCACAAATCACAACGACCGAACTAAGCTACGGGACACCGGCCGTAATTCACTAATACATACAACACTAACCTTCGCCGCTGTTGTCGTTCCTAGTAAATTTTTGCTTCATATGTAGATAAGAACATTAGATATTGCATGTGGCAACGCTGTATCTTGGGACACTCCGTGGTGTGTCCAACAACGCTCGGAAGATCGTTGTTGTCTTGATTTAAATTTTTTAAATCTAACATTTATATAAAAAATCTTTGAATAAGAAATAATAAAAATAAAAATATGCAGATATATCTAGCTACCTTAATGCAATTATAAAGAAGTATAAATAAAGTATTAAATTTAGCTTTTTTACTAAATATTTTTAGGAGGTCACTGTCCCAGCGCCTCCCTGTCTCAGCCGCCACTGGATGTATGCAAAAGTATTATTCATATTTGCACCAGCTTTACTTAAATTTTAAGTAATCCTTAAATCACAAAAATACGTAGTAAAGACGGATTGCTGATAGGTGACTGTTACATGTATGTATCAAGAGTGCATTCATATAATAATCTAGTTACCATTTTTCAGTGATTTTAAATGTTTTTTGTTATTTGTCTTAGCTGTCAGAGTAAATTCACAAACTTTAATTTGAAATCTGCTGGAATATTTTAATTCCGAAAAAGAGAACAATGGGTCACTTCTTTCTCTATATTGTGTTTGTCAAAGAGTAGCAGCTGCCTTGAAGATTTCGGAATCAACAATTCGTAAAATTATAAAATGTAATAAATCTGAACTTCAAATCTCACTAACAAAATCACGAGAAAACGAAGGAAATTAAAATCTGAACCAGTTTATTTTATTGATACATTGGCACAAACTAACATTATCTCCTTATCACTGCCAGTTTAACCCCATTGAACTAATTTGGGGTATAACAAAAAATTATTATGATAGACATATTGGTCAAAACGGATATAGTGATAACGAAGTTTTGAAAATGTGACAAGTAGCACGTGATCAAATTAGATGTGAAATTTGGGCAAAATCTGTTAAAAAAATCGAAAATTTAATAAATGAATGATGGGAAAGGGAAAGGATTGTTGATGATATTAATCCAATAATAATAAATACAAGAAATGACAGCGATAGTTCAGATGACGACGATATCATGCATTACAGTGACTAATTTTTAAAATATAAATAAACATTTAAAAACAACTTATAGCAATATATTATATGAATATATTTTTACTTAATATTTTATTACTTTGTACTTAGGGGAAGCATAAAAATTTAATTTAATTAAATAACAAATTATAATCCAAAATTTACGTATGAGTATAAGTTTTTCCTTATTTATAATTATTACCTTAAAATTAATAATTTTGTTTGTTTGAGTATTGCTGTGAATTTATTTTCGTGCTCTAATTAGTAAAGATATCTACGAATCATGCCGTTTCTTTCTAATGCTTTGTTTTTTATTAAAATAATTTGGAAGGTTAGTTGTCAACTTGCGTCACTATACGTTACTATGGGTATGCAAATAATTATAATGATATAGACAGAGAAAGCATATAGTATTGTATATCGATACTTGTAGCAACGAACAGTCACCTATCAGCAATCCGACTATAAGGCTTTGTGTTACTAGGTAAAATTTTAAGAAAGTTGGTGGATACAAATTTGCGTAAGTCTCTTTATATCGTTACCTTTTATATTTCGGAATTTGAGATCAAATACAATTATTTATCAACAAAAGTGGCTTTATTGTTTTCCAAAATATTCTCCATGAAGATCAATACACTTTTGCATGCGTTTGAACAAATTTTCGAAGAACTTTTTCCACTCCGATTGAGGCTATTTCCACTGCGATTGTCAAATTATGTGGGATCCAATGCAAACAAATATTTTTGACGGCCAAATATTCATGCAATAGTGAATATATGCTGGTCCCACTAATGCCCAAGGATAGCTCAATCTCACGATAAGTCACATTGCAATCTTGCAGTATCAGTTCACGCACAGCATCAAAGTTTTCCGGAACAACAACCGATTTTGGACGACCTTCACGAAATTCGTCCTTAAGTAAACTACGGCCATGATTAAAGTCGGCAAACCATCGATAAATAGTAGTCGTTGATGGTGCTTCATCGCCAAAAGTCGAATTAAGTTCATCGATGCACTGTTGTTGGATTAAAGCACATCGAAAGTTGTAAAAAATAATCGCTCGAAAATGTTCATGATTTAATTCGCGTTTTTAGCCAAGATGAATTTTTTCAAGTTACTGTAAACAGCACAAATAGCGCTCGTACGTCAAAACATTCTGAGTACGTATACCGTCAAAAATGTCAAACTTTACAATAGAAGCGTCAGTTGTCAGATGGCGTCACTAGTTTAGCGCAATCCCGAAATATAAGAGGCAACCCTCGTATGAGGAGGAAACATTCAAAACGTAATGAGTCACAAAAATTTCATATTTGATTATCATGGTATCAGTATATTATTGTTTTTAAATGTATAAAATAAAGTCATTAAATTAATTTGAAACGTCCATCCAGAAAAACATTTTCTTAAATTTTTTGATGATTTTTTGAACTTATAAAATGATATAAAGCAGTGATTCCTAATCTTTTTCGGTTCCCGGCTCCCTTAATGTAAAAGAATTTTTCACGGCACCCCAAGTGAAAATATTGGTCTAACTAAAGCATTTGGAGGAATATTGGAATATTTTCACGGTGCCCCTGTAGCCCAGCAACGGCGCCCCAGGGCGTTGTGGTGTACTATTTGAGAATCGCTGATATAAAGAATTGATATACCATCTTTTATGTATAGAAGTTTCTCAATTAGAGGTTTTTTGTGATTATTTGGAAAATTAAAGTTGTGATTTGCATATTTAAAAACGATAAATAAATAATAATACGTGAGGAAGTCAGTAATTAGGTCACAAATAGGGTGACCATTTTCTTGGAGAAGGCAATGCGGGACGGAGCAAAAAAAAGGTCATCACTTCCGAAATATAAGTGAAGAGCAAACAAAAAAAAAGGTCCTCACCTCCCAAATATAAGTACAGAGCAAAATTCGGCCCTGGGGACACCAAATCAAAATGCGGGACGTCCCATGAAATGCGGGACGAATGGTCACCCTAGTCACAAACCAATGTTAGAGAGCTGACAATAGCAGTGAGCTATTTCCAAAAGTGTCATTAGGTGGCAGCACAATCCAGCTTGATAACACTTAAGTGACAGTTGCCGAGTGCGTGCGCAGGCAGAGTGAAAATGGCGATCGTGCTCGAAGAGTATACTGCGGAAGAGCAACGTGCTGTTGTGCGTTTTTTGTGGGCGAAAGGGCTTCCTGCTAAGGATATCCATAAGGAAATGTATCCTGTTTACAGTGAATAGTATTTGTTGCGTAAAGCAGTGTACAACTGGATCGAGAGATTTTCTCAAGGGCGCTTAAAAGTTGTTGACGAACACCGAACTAAGCGCCCCGCTCTGATGGTAAATGATGAAACAATTCGACGGGTGGACGAGATGGTTCGAGCTAACAAGCGGGTTACAATATACAGCATAGCAACTGCAATAAGATATTCGCATGGTTCGGCAAAAGCATCTTGGCTTCAAACGTTTCGCGAGTGATAACGATGTTGACCGAGAGGTACACATGTGACTGAGACTGCAGCCCAAAGACTTATATACAGCAGGCATTTGGGCATTGATAAAGCGATGGGATAAGTGTATTAATGTTGGTGGCGACTTTGTTGAAAAATAAAACTTGTTTTCGACTACGTATTTTTCCAATAATCCATTTTCCAATAAGTTCATTCAAAACGTGATTAGTCCAAATTAAAATAATCGATTTTTCGTATTTTTGCTCATTAAAATATTAATGACATGTTTGACTTCAATGTTTAGGAATAATTTATTCGAAATATTAGGTTTCCAACTCGTTGCAAACAGGATTATAATGTTTTTTGCAATTATGTCAGAACTGCATTACTGTGAAAAATCACATTTAGTGAAAAATCATATTCCCTCTAATGTAAAATTTTATAACAATTGTGAGAATCCTCCACTGTGAACGAGGGTCGGGTATAGGCGACATACAGAATAGTCGGCCATGTTTCAAAGATGGAGCATCCTAGATTCCCCATCTAGAATTTGGTGTTAAGTGGTATTGTATTACATGAGTTTGTTTAAAACATGATATGGAAACCGGAACTTGTTTTTGAGTAACAAGGACTAACTTTATCAAAGCAAGTTTTGTTAGGAAGTACTTTATATTGTTTATTCTGTAATCTATACTGTTCCACAAATTTTTCTAGAAAAACTGAAGTGCTGAAAGTAAATTCTAGCAAAAATATCAGTTTCATGATAATAATGTGTTTATTTCATAGGCAGTGTCATTCGGGTTGACTTTTGAATACACACAAAAAATTTGGACCGTACGATAATTAGTAATTTGATTCAAATTACACAAAGTTGTAATTAATATTTTATTGTACACTAAAATATTACTCCCTCTGGCCGAAAATATGGTATACAATTTGATTTTTTCTCGTCCGAAAATATATACATTTAGAATTTTAATTAATTAGAATGATTTTATTTATAAAATAGTTACAAATATGTAGTAAAACAAAAAATAATACAAAAAGTTTTAATTTAACAAAGACGTGGCTGTCTCTACAACTTGTATGGAACATGATAATGTTGTTTGTAATCGTGCCTTACGATGAAGTTTTGCCTTATTAATGTACGGAATCTTATAGGAATTCACTCCTTTTGCTAACATGGTTGCTTCTACACAAGTAAGTGCAGTAGGAAGAATGTTCAACAGCATCAAATCATCGTTCCTAACTAAAAAAGAAATACCAACCAACATCAAGGTAGAGGTCTTCAAAAAAGTACCGATTTTGACCTACGCCTCAGAATATTGGACCACTACAGACATGCACAGGTCTAAAATAAGAAGAGATTTCGAAGGAAATTTGATGGGAAAACAACATTAGACAGAATAACAGAATAAGAAAAGTATTTAGAGAACAACTAGACACAAAGTAAAGCTAAGATAGCTAAGATGGCTGGGACAAATACGCAGAATGAGTGAAGACAAAATTGTAAAAAGAGTTTTTGAAGCAAGAACAGTGAAGAAAGTTAGACCAGAAAGACCGAGAAAAACTTGGCACCAAGAAACAGAAGAAGTTGCAACGAAGAGAGGCGTAAAGTGGAAGGAGATAAGGAAATATACACAAAGGACGATGGGAAGAAGTATGGAGAACAATACCAGAAAATAAGTAAAATATAGCCTCACATCAGGATTAAGTAATTAAGTAACTTCTAAAGTGCGTATCTTGATTTTGTGTCTTACCACAAATTTTCGTGCTATTAAATATTATTCACGCAAATATAATTGTTTAGAACCACAATGTTTGAGAAAATGTCTATTATTACAATAATATTTTATGTTTTTAAAAATGAATTCATTATGTAAACATTGTAGAATTAAAATGTATAAAATAATTATGCTTGGAAAATAGTTTCAAACTTTAACGTGATAATGTTATATTTGTTCTCTAACGTAAATATGTGCATATCTATTAATATGTGTTTATTGAAACGTGTTATTATTCCTGATTAATACAAACTTTAACATTTTAACTTTTAATATATATGTTTATGAAAAAGGGAATATATTGTGACGAAAATTTTGTTATTTCCCTCACGGGTCGCCTATGGTGGAATTTTGTGGAACAAACTGGAAAAATCTAATAGTCATATCTTAAGTCACTAGATTATACAAAGTACCGCAAGCCTTTGAAGAAGCCGACAGACCCCAGGGTTTGATTGGCAACATTGCTTCCCCTATTAAGCTAACTAAAGTTTAACTAAAATTTTTACGTTCTTAAGTTTACGTCTGCGCTGCCACATCTCCCTCTCTCGCTTTCATTTAATAACCTTCTTTGTCAGCGGTTTGAATATTTAAGGTTAAGTTTAATTTAAATTTATATATTATATCCATTTTATTTAATAAAAATTAAAAAAATAATTGAAATTGTACCACAATTCAGTTATAGTGCATCTTTGATTAAAAAAATCGTGATTACAATGTTTAAAATAAAAGCAAGTTTCTTATTTTTGTAATGTTGGAATCACTGAACATCATTTGTGTTGGCGACATTTTTAACCCCAGCATGGCCGCCGTTGCGGTACTTTGTATAATCCAGTGACTTTAGTCATATCTATGGAAACCATGGAATAATCGAGAAGTTCCTAGAAAAACGTGGAACGTTGTAACAATCAAACCAAATTTACTTGCTAACGAGATGTTTTTATGAAGTTAGTAGGTTTTTATACTTGTTGTAGCAAGTATACTGACAGTTTGTGCCTCCGGGCGAATAAATTTTGCTAGTATTCCGTATACTAGTGTAATATTTTCTGAGTAAATAAATTTAACCTTCTACAAATTTTTGCATTTTTGCTTGAAGAACCCGATCACATTATTTTAATATTAATTCAAAATTTACAGAATTTACACGTGCTTTCCTCAATTTAAAATTGTTGTAAAGTGTTAATATAAATGAACAGATTTCTATATATAAATATATTATTAAAATATAAGTTTACAAATATAAAGGTGAGAGCTTTTGAAGTTATATAAAAAACATTATATTTATATCCATTATCATTAGCAACTGTCATTCAGCATGGCTATACTGATCCATAACACCTCCCTTGCGAAAATGAAAAACTAGTCATATGTTTTTCGTGACGGGAGTATGCTGAGACGTGGAAGTGGTTTCTTCTCACGGGCAGATCTTCGGGGTTCACTCGCACCGAACTCCTCTATCTGGATTGGAGGTGCTTCTGCTTGAGATACATCTGCTGGAGGTTCTTCTCGTAATTCTTGACTGGTCTGGAATTCGGGGGTTACCTGAAACGTATCCAGCAGTGTAAATAAATCTTTCAAGTGCAACGCTTCTTTATTGTTGTTATATCTCTTGCGAATGTGATTTATGTGTCGCACGAAGAGCACGATTAAATACTCTCCCTCGACGTTTATGAATTTTTCCTGGTATCCACGATTTTTTGTTAAAATCATAAACGTAGACCAAATTCCCATCTTGAAATTTCCTATGGCGTTTTAATTGTATTTCCTCATTTAGTTCTGATTTTTCCTCACTCTGTCTAGTATTACTTGAAGGTACCAGCAAATTGAAAGTTGTCTTCAATTTATTTTTAAATACTACATCTGCGGGACTAAGATTACCGGGAACTATAGGAGAAGGTGTAATTCTGTAATAGAATAGAAAAGTAGAAAGATTTTCTTCCAAGGTTCCTTCATATTTTAGTTTTTTTATTGCACGTTTAAAAGTATCCACAAATCTTTCAGCCTGTCCATTGGATTGTGGAGAATAGATAGGAGAACGCAAATGTTCAATACCATTTTTCTTACAAAAATTCGAAAATTCCTGTGAAGTAAACTGTGTGCCATTGTCTGTAACAATAGTACTTGGTATACCAAAACGTGAAAATACATCGTTAAGTTTCCTTAAAGTAGAAGAAGTAGTTATATTTTTCATTATGAAAACTTCAGGCCATTTGGCAAAAGCGTCAATTAAAATAAGAAACATGTTACCTTCAAAAGGACCTGCAAAATCCAAATGTATTCGAGACCAAAACTCAGTAGGTTGTGTCCAAGGACAGAAGGTTGTCTTAGGGGGTAATTTAGCAACTAAATTACATTTTGGACATTTTTTTACATATTCTTCGACGTCTTTATCTAAACCTGGCCAATATACATAACATCTCATTAAAGATTTCATACGATTTATGCCTGGATGTCCATTATGAAATTGCTTAATTATTGGGACCATTAGAGATTTGGGTACAACAACACGGTCCATGAACATTAAACAATTGTCTACTATTGAAAGTGAATCTTTTCGATTATAAAATTGTTTAAGTTGAAAATTGTTTAAAACTTTTGGCCAAGAGCCTTTTAAAAATTTCATAACACTTTGCAGAATATCGTCTTCCGCTGTTAATTCTTTAATTTTTTCTTTTGTTAAAGGCAATGCTCTAATTGAATCAGATAAAATTTGATGAATTTCAGAATCAACAGTGATAGAAGCAATAATAAAATCTTCGTTTGATTCGGGAGTTTCAGCTATCAAACGTGAAAGTGCATCAGCTTGTCCGAAATCTGTCGTTTTTATATACTCAATTTTAAAATTATATGATTGTAAAATCAAAGCCCAACGCTGTAATCGGTTGGCTGTGTAAATTGGTATTCCATGTTTGGAACCGAATATAGATAAAAGAGGCTTGTGATCGGTCAGCAAAGTGAATTGTCTACCATGTAACATTTTATGAAACTTTTTAACAGCAAAGATAAGTGCCAAACCTTCTTTTTCAATCTGGCTGTAGTTTTTCTGAGCGGCTGTTAAAGATTTAGATGCATGGCAAATAACCTTTTCAGTGCCATCCTTAAATTTGTGATAAATGACAGCTCCAATGCCATAATTTGAAGCGTCTACTGCTACTACAATTTCCTGGGTTGGATCGTAATGTGTCAGCAAAAGATTTGAGTTTAGGACAGATTTACAGGTGTCAAAAGCATTTTGACATTTGTAGGACCATTCCCACTTTCTATTTTTGTGAAGAAGTTCATCAAGTGGACCTCTAATATTATGTAATTTTGGAACAAACTGACCATAATGATTAATCATTCCCAGAAATGAGCGTAAGGTAAGTACCTTACGCTCGTACAAAACGTAAGTACGTTTTCTGGAGGTGGCATATCTTTTATTGCCACAACTTTTCGTGGATCTGGTTGTCGACCATCCTTATTTATAATTACGCCAAGATATTTTATCTCTGGAATAAAAAACTTACATTTCTCTGGACGAATGTGGAATCCAAAGTCTTGTAGTTTACTAAAAACTAATTTAAGCTGAGTTCTGTGCTCTTCTTTAGATTTACCTACAATAATTATATCATCTAAATAAGCTTTCGTTCCTGGAATATTCGCTGAAAGGACATCCATTATTTCTTGAAATATTCCAGGGGCGGATTTCACTCCAAAAGGCAAACGATTATATGCATATAAACCACGATGCGTGTTTACAGTTAAAAGAGGCTTGGACTCTTCCTCAACCTCGACCTGTAAATAAGCATCGGCAAGATCGATTTGAGAGAAATATTTACCACCAACTAACGTGGAAAATATATCATCAGGCGTAGGCAATGGATGTTTATGTAATTCTAAGGCGTTATTTAATCCTGTAGAATAGTCGGCACATATTCTTAATGATCCATTATCTAAATGACAACTATAGGTGCTGCCCATTTCGAATAATTTATTTTGCTAATAACTCCTAAACTTTCTAATCGATCTAGTTCCTGATTTACAGCACTTATAGCAGAATATGGGACCGGACGTTTTGGACAAAATACCGGTTTTGAATTAGGTTTCAAAATCAGCGAAGCTTTTATGTTAGTACATCGTCCTAAACCTTCTTCAAAAACTTTCTCAAAATCTTTCTTTAATTCAGAAATGATTTCGTGTTCCAATTTTGTTGCAGGAATAATATTTTGTTTTGCCGTTATATTATTACAAATTGAGTTGAAGGGTACATCCCAAAGACTCAACTTTTCTATCCAATCGATGCCCATCAAATTTAAATTGTCGTGTTTAACTAGATAACACTTACCAGTGGCTATCTTATTACCAAATGAAAATTCGCATTCGAACTCACCAACAAATTGCATCATATTACCAGAAGCATTTTTCGCTGAGTGCTCAGTTGGAAAATACTTAGGTCTGCCTATATTCTTCCATAATCTTGTAGAAATTATGGTTATATCTGATGCAGTGTCAATTTGTAACTTACAAGAATAATTATTTACGTTGAGCGAAATAAATTTTCTCTTGCTTTTGATTTGGATCCTAGAAACAGAGAAAACACTATTTAATTTAAAATTGTTACCTCCCTTGCCTTTTTGGTCGGTCTTTTTATTTTTGACAGAGATGTCAAAATGACAGTATCCTTCCTTATGTCCAAAACGATGGCATTTTAAACATTTTTGGTTTTTAAATTTACAAAATTTAACAAAATGATTTCCGCCACATTTCCAGCAAGGATACTTAGGAAATTTACTACCGTTTTCTTCTTTCTTTTGATCTGACTTATCTTTCTTATATTCATCTACTTTCTTTTTTGTAATTTTCTTGACACAAATATTTTCTTTTTCCTTTTCTACCATTATGGAGTCCCTTTTTAGAAATACTAAACGTCGGCATTCTTCTGCAACATCTTGTAATTTGATATTTTTGTCGCTCTGAATATTTGACAGAATGCGCGTCCTTATATCAGCATCAGTAGGGTCTTGCAAACCACAAACAAAGATCAAACATTTAAATTGATCCTCGGTAAGACTCTTGAGGTTAAACTTTTCACATTCTCGGTTAACCTTACCCGCAAATGTAATATAATCATCTGAGGAAGTCTTGCATAGTTTAAGACAATGGTACCTTATATTAAAAAGAGATGACTGTGTACCAAACAGAGTAGATAACTGTTTAACAGTTTCTATAAAAGATAAATCTCGAGGGTGCTTGGGTAAAATGAAGTTGGAATATCTTTCATAGGCTGGTGGGTTAAGCTTCCTTGTTAACAGTCTGACTAAAGCTGAATCATCCAAGTTTCTCCCTTCTACCTTAAAAATATCTTCATGCTTTTGATACCATATATCAAAAGTGCCTCCATTTTCAGGGTCATAAATGAAATCGCTAATTGTACTAGCCAATGCATTGGTATTAAGGTCTTTAGACTCGGAAAGGGTAAGCTTATTAGCTAAGGCTTCTATCAGCTTCTGTTGCTGTTGGAGAAGCAACTTAAATTGTTCTGCATCGAACGACATCCTCGTCGCCAGAAAAATCTGTTGTAAAGTGTTAATATAAATGAACAGATTTCTATATATAAATATATTATTAAAATATAAGTTTACAAATATAAAGTTATATAAAAAACATTATATTTATATCCATTATCATTAGCAACTGTCATTCAGCATGGCTATACTGATCCATAACAAAAATATACTATATAAGGGAATTAGTCAGGAGTCATCTAGAAAGCTACCACTAGTTGCATTTGGAATTTTGAAACGGGAGTTTCCCAACGTGAGTTTCTTACCGGGAGTTTCTTAACGGGAGGTTCTTAATGGGAGTTTTTCAACGGGAGTTTTTGAACGGGAGTTTTAAATAGGAGCCTCTTCCCCCTCCTAGAAGGCAACAGAAAGCTCAGAGGAATCCACGAAAATAATATTCAAAATGAGGAACCTTACGACTTGAGGGCCATATTAAGAGTATCCTCTATTAAAGAAAAAATACAAATGCATAAATGTCGATCAATGTAGATCAAATAATATGTTCTTTAGTCTGTTTAGACCGTCTTGTTGATCCCAAGCTTGTTGACTTAGTGTTAGTACATGAAAGAGAAATTTCCTTTTTCAATGGAATTTTGGAATGTTGCGGGAAAAATAGATTTTTTTATTAAAAGTGCTAGATATTAAGGATTTGTGATATAACCGAATACTAAAAAAAAAACAAATTATTAATTATACCATAGGAACCTATAATTGAATTTAAACCTGTTACATGCTTATAACCACTAGTAACCACCATGATAAACGTATTAGATTAGTTAGCTATTTTCTATTCAAAATTAGGTATACTAGCGTCGGCGAATCAGTGCAGTTACGTCACAATACGAAACAAACGAATGTATTGTTTGGAACAATGCAATTGTTTGTTACGTTGTGTGACGTAACTGGACTGATTCGCCGACGCTAGTATACAACGGTAACGTTTATATACCAACTTATTTATTAATTTTTTTGTGGCACATAAAATTTTTGATTCCAATAAGGATATTTTCTCTTTTTAGGGTTTTGTAGGTATGACCAAAAAACCCTTATACCGTCATTTTGTCGTCTGTCTGTCTGTCTGTCTGTCTGTCTGTCTGTCTGTCTGTCTATCTGTCTGTCTGTCTGTCTGTCTGTCTGTCTGTCTGTCTATCTGTCTGTCTGTCCGTCTGTCCGCTTGTCCGTCTGAAAATACTAAAACTTCTAAAAAACACATCCCCCTAAAAATATAAACAAATATGTGCTCATCGAAAAAATAAATATTTTTTTAAAATTCTGAGTAGGGCAACAAATAAAAGCCTTTAGTACGTGGATTAATGATCAAAATTTTATTTTTGCAATATAAATTATTTTCACGCGAATTTTGCCAAAATTGTGCAAAAAAATGTTGTCTCACACCTATATAATGTATATTAGTGTGAACTGGAATAGTACAACAGGAATTTTTGATCAGATTATGTTTTCGGAAAATAATGCATTTTTTGTGTTTTTTGGTTGACGATGTACAAAAGTTATAGTTATGTAACACACTATACTAGAAGGCGTATCTTGGTCTAATGGTAAGCTTGCTCGCTTGCTGCGCAGCAAACTAGGGTTCGCTCCCGGGCAGTGGAGATAATGTTATTTTTTGTTTTTTTTTTTTTTTCATTTTTATTTTGTTTCAATTATTTTGTCAAAATTGTAGTTATATTTTGGCAAATGTTGCATTTAATTTTTAGGAGCGTAAATTTAATAACCAGTTGGAATTGCTGGAATTATATTTTCATTCTATGGGTCATGTATGCGAAACCAGAGGGGCGGACTTAAAACAACCAATGGAAGCCATAGGCGCAATTTTCAAAAACTTAATGAACCTTGCTATATAAAAAAATACTGCACATATTTAGAAACCTAAATAATGGTATTAGGTATTCGAATTAATATTAACAAAAGACATTTTAACATAAAATTTGTTTTTAAAGCTCTTAGATTAACAGACGATAAATTATTTTAAAAATATCGCTCATTTTGTATTCGCTCATAAAGCAAAATTTGTCCTACATACTCAGCATGCCGCCTTCACTTATTATATACCTGCAAAACCCTGAAATGTGTGAAAATTCACACATCACATCAATTTTTAAAAAATGTATTTTTTATTATTTGGATTAGCAATTTTTTCTACCTCAAAATGAACCTCCCCTTCGTCTTCTTGCATTTGTGATAACATGATTTATATCTATAGCTGGAAGTAGTGCTGCAGGCATGGAAAGCGGGCCCAGTCGTCGATGAAACAATAATTTCGGGTAGTGGGTAAGGCCTGCACTTATTATATACCTGCGAAACCCTGAAATGTGTGAAAATTCACACTTCACATCAATTTTTTATGTCTAATATTACATACTTTTATATTCTATCTAGTTTACAATAAAAAAAAGAATTTTCATATACCTTAACGCTTTTTACGATAAAGTTTAGTTTTTCTTTCCATTCTTTTGAAAGTTACCTGAAGATTTAAGTTCATGAAAACCTCTTAAAATTACTTTGCGAATAATTTTGCGAGAAAATATACTGGAAAAGTTTTATATAAATAGAACTATGCAGACATAAAAACTAAACCGGGATTAAAAAGTAAGACAATCAGACCAATTCTGTAACTCTGTTACTATGATAATAGTTACTAAATTCGTCACTATGAGCAAGGTCTGTTACTAACATGAATGAAAGTCATTGTATTTTTTATAATATTTTATGTTGTAGTAACGATATTACACAGTAACTTTTTACAGAATTAACTTGATTGGCATTGAGAAAATTGGCTGTTTGGTATTGACATTTATTCAGCAGATGAAGTTCCAGATAGTCTTATCTTTCAGATAGTTACCTAGAAGTTTATCTGAAGGTGGAAATACCGAGCCTTAATAAATTACTAAATATTTTCAAAAATATCCCCTCTTTTTGCACCCTCCTCCCTCAGAAAAAAGAAATAAATTCTGCGTCCATGTCTGTAGAATACTGTTTACAAAGTCATTTATGATGACCTTTTCCTGGCATATTTTTTTAGTTGTTTTTAAGAGCCCGTTAATTAAAATTGCTTCTTCGAAAAATAATAAATACACCTAAATTTACTCGGTGCTGTTCTTCATATATTGATTATAAACACCATTATTTTATTTTGTTTATACATGTGCAGTTTCATGAATTATTACTAGTGGCTGTTTACAGTGTTCAGAACGAGAGGTTATAAATACAAACGATAGAATTCTATACATAAACAAATCGGGGCGAACCTTTGAAGCTGAGGTCAGATACGAACATCTTTGAATATTTATAAGAACATCAGATGTAACTAGTTCACTCGCACTTAATATGGAGAAGGTTATAAAATTTCGTTGATAATTATGAAATTATTATTAATAATTATACCTCTGTTTACTTTCATGTAAACACGATATTCCTGGAACAGATTCTATATATTTTTTTTCTCTTCTCAAGAATAATTATGGTTTATGAGGGCCAGTAAATGAGGGTTTGAAGAAAATAATCGTGGAAGGTATTGTCGAAGGAACAAATCCTAAAGGAATAAATTATAATCCTTAAATTATATGAGGCAGTTGAAGGAGCTGCTTAACTGTTAGAAATATGTTAATCTAAAGCTGCGGTTACATTGGAAGCGTGTTCGCACGAAGTACAGTTCGGGCATATTAGCGCGTATTCGAACGATTAGATAGGTGGTGTTTAGTTCTAGCAGTTATTTTAATGACAAAAAAATAAATAAATGGGATATTTTTATTAAGAATGCCACGAAAAATCAAAAACTGACATTTTAAAATGATATTAACCTTAACCAAAAATGTTTATTATAAGTATGAATTACAAACCTTAAACAAAACGGACAATTCAAACGATGAAAGTAACTAGATTGCAAAATCTAGTTTCGCCTAAACGTTTGGAATAGCCTATAATGCTCCAATTTCTTAGTAATATAGAAAACATCAAGAATACATAATAAAGCAGGTTAATTTTGTGACACAATTCATCTTTGATAAGAGTAATTTTATATACTTATATTTTTTTCATCATTACATTAATTAAAAAAATACGTCACTGTTATTCAGGTACCTCTAGTGATACGCGTACCACCGGTTGATAACTACTGATGTAAACCATTCATATGTTGTTTTGTTTTTTATTATGTTTAGAATATGTAAAAAATAAGTATTTCTCCTTATCGCTAACTTTTAATTCAGTCGCCACTTCATCTCATAATTTACGTGATTGATCACGGTTATGGTAAGTTTTACATTTTTGATCCCATAAGGATCTTAGATCAAAAACTAAAAATATTAATTTCTCAGTATTCATTTTGAATACACAGACTGTATCACAGAGCAAGTAAAACAAGTGGACTGTACGGAAATTAGAATTGTACGTAGAAAGCATACTCGCGCGAAGAAAACAAACAAGTTTGAATTCAACTATTCGCGCGATTTATAATACACATATGTGTACTTCTACCCGCTTGAATCAGTTGCCCGAATGCGGTCGAGTACGAGCGTAGTTTCGCGCAATTGATAAGCTTCTACAGTAACCACACTTGTGTATTTCTACACGCTTGAATCAGTCGAGCGAATGCGGACGAGTACGAGCGACTTACAGTTCGCGCGAACACGCTTCCACTGTAACCGCAGCCTAAAGAGAAAGGCAAAAGTCAGAGTGGAATGGAGACCTGCTGCCAACCAATCTTAGGATTGTAAACTTAAAGAGAGATAGAGATGAATGAATTGAAAGGTACTCCAAAGACATTACTTATCCCTACGATGGCTTTCCAGAAAATATGTTGTATATTTACAATACATTTATAATATTATCATAGTATTACCGTATTAGCCCAAATATAACGCGACCCCGAATTCAACGCGACAGCAATTTTTCATGCAGATATTTAGAAAGAAAAAAAATCGCATCGGTATCGTCAGTATGATCCTTTACGCTTTCAGTCTCCCACAAAATGTCATCTTGAGTCCCATTTAAATGATTGGAAATGTAGCATTTCTTAAAACCTTTCACTATCGATTTAGGTTCGATCTTCTGCCAGGCAGTAGCAATCCATTCTCCTAAAAGTGAGACTGAGGATTTCTTTATTTTTCCTGAAGGCGTCAATGGGTAATTTCCCGCTAATACCCAATTGTTCTTGTATTCTTTTCGTAAGTCTTTAAATTATTTATTGACCACCACATACAAGACTTGTAACTGGGATGTCATACCACCTGATATTATTACAAGATCAGAATTCAATGCCTAAATTTTTTCATTAACACTTGTAAAGTGGCCTCGAAATGCATCAAGGAGCGAGGTATTCTCAGAGAATTTGGCCGTTTACCCCATATCACATTCAACCATTATAATACCACTTCCTCTGTCATCCAACCTTTTTCTTGAGCCCGAAAGTTAATTCCTGTTTGTAGCTTTTCTTTGGGCTTTGTTTTACGTTTCAATATATCGTACGGTCGAAGCTTCTGTCCATTATCAGTAACGGCAAGCATAACAGTAATTCTGAACTTATCGTAAACAGTTGACTTCAATAAGACCGTTTTATTCACCTTGATGGTGGTGAGGAGGCATAGGCGTACTAATAAGAAGGATTGTTTATATTACATTTCATTACCAAGACCTCGAATTTAGCGTCTCAATTTATTCATAGAAAATAAACGATAGTTATATGGATACGTCAAAGTCGGTTTACATCACAAAAGTTCCGTATTATAAAGTGAAACATCTTTTACTTATATTTTAATTTTACTCTATATCAGTGGTGGCGAACCTATGACCCGCGGGTCAGACACTGACCTACGAAGGCTTTTTTAATTGACCCATGTGATGAATTTATAAAAAAAAAAATAGCATAAAAGAGAAAACAGGAAATCGAATTAAAGTATAAATATATATCTAATGTTGAATTGTTAAAAAAAAAAAATATTTGCAAGTGGACGTTGACTAACTGATTTTCTACCATATCACTGTACCTGTATGTGAGTCATAACAGTCGGTCATAAACTTGGCGCGCATATTCACGCGCATTGTTTCGTGAAATGGGGATGTACCGGCTCGCAGTGTTAAACTTATTGCCAGCCTTGGCGTACTCGTCTAGAAGTGTTTAATTATTATAACTTTATTATTATTTTTTACTATTACATTTTTTCATCTTCATATCAGCACCTAAGAGGTAAACTGTATCAAGTCACATTTTTATCAAAAATGACATTTTAGTGCCAAGTAACTCAATAGTCTGTCGAGTGAAAAATAATTGGGAACTATAGCTCTAGCCAGTTTCAATATACGTTGCTTTAAAACTGTATCAAGTCAATCAACGCAAGGAGATAAACAATCTTAAATCGTATTTTCTGAGCTATTTATCATTTGCGACTTAATACAATTTACCTCTGAGGTGCTGATATGTAAATATATCAAATACGTTCAATGGAAATTTCTTCTAAAATTATTGTATTCTAAATATTTATTTTTTAGCCCTGTACTATGTCGGCGGTTAAAAAAATAAAAACAGGCAATATAAGTGCCAGACCATATCAAACAGAATGGTTCGATAAATATGGTGTGATTGAAAAGAATAAAACGATTGTATGTGTAATTTGTAACGAAAAAGTCACTTCACGTACATACAATGTAAAAAGACATTATGAAACGTTACATTCAAATCTCCGCTTTTCAACAGACGAAGAAAGGAGAGAATATTTTTTACAAAAAAAAAAAAAACAGAATCATTCACAAACCAGTGTTTTAAAAAATTTTTGACTTTGAAAAACAACAATACAGCTGCTAGTTTTCAAGTTACGCATTGCATTGCTCAGCATGGGAAACCTCTTTCGGAAGGAGAGTTTGTAAAACAAGCATTCTTAGGATGTAGGACTAGTTTTTTTGTAGATTTTAAAGAACAGGACTTGATTACCAAACAATTTTATATCAATGAAAAAGCTTGCTAATGCTCTGTTAACGATTTTTGGGTCCACATATTTGTATGAAAAAATGTTTTACTCAATGAATTTTGTAAAATCCTCCAACAGAAATAAACTTGGAAATGAATTAACTGCGAAATGCGTTAAACTAATGAATACGGATTATGAACCTAATATTAAGAAACTATCTGAAAATAAGCAACAACAGATTTCACATTAAATATATATATACTTTTATCAACTTTATTATATATACAAATATCTGTAACTATGTTTATAATAAAAAATACTTATAATATATGTATGTGATGTTTTTTATTCCGTGTTCATTAAAATATTTAGTGCAGTGGTGCGATAATTCATGATATTACTCCATTGATGTCAGCTTTTTGACATCGACCTTTATTTGTTGCTCTTCACTTGCAAAAGTAAAAAATGTTAAACAAAAAAGAAACGTAAACCTTTTTAGTGATTTTAAAAGTGAGTCCCAAAAAAAGGGTCAACTGTCGAGTTTTTCTGTAAACAAATTTTCGGTGTTTCCAAATTATTGGTACTTTTACCACACCCCCTTCCAAGTGGCATCCACTGACTCAGTGACCCAAGGACTAGTATTAAGAAAAATAATGAACAAAATTTGACCCACTCCTCAAAAAGGTTCGCCATCCCTGCTCTATAAACTTCCAGGTTGTATTCAAATTGCCCTTTTTGCTTTTATGATAGTTTAAAACTAAATAAATGCATCTCACATTAATGGCCTGGTAAAACCATTCTGGAAAAACCGTCACGAAAGAACAATTGATCACTTAAAGATCTTATCACAGGGTTTATGACCCCAGACTTCCACCACTTTAGAATTAGTTTCAGTTCTGTTGCCTAGTCTGTGTTGTGTTTTTAAACATGGATTTAAGTATGTTACTCACTAATGTTTATTGGTATATCCTTTCACTTTTTCAGATAAATCTATAAATAAATCCCAATATATTTATATACGCATCCATCAAATTTAGAAGCCATTTAAATAGACATGGGACTGACAAATTGAGAATACAAATATATAAACTATCAAAATGTCTGTATGTATTCACAGAAGCAACAGATACCGAATGATATATTCACTTCGTCTCGACAGACAATTTTAGTTTATATAACCCTTCAAGCAAATATGCTATCAATTTATTTTACTGCCTTTATTTGGAACATTGCAAAGAGGGTTATTTTTATTCTTATCAAGTTAAAATATTCAAAAGACTGGAGAAAATGAAATAAGTCCAAAACCAATAGTTTAAAGCTGCAAGAAAATATGTTTGAGAAAGACTGAATAAATGTGCAGACGGAATAAGTCCCTTGGTGGTAAAAATCAATGGGGCCCAGCCGTCAAGTGAAATTGAACTGTGAGACTCGCTGCACCAAACTTTTTAAGTATCTCGTTGGCTAATTCATGACAGGGTTTGAGCGTTCAACTAATCTATCTACAGTAACCCATTTCTCAATATAGTTTAGAACAGCGGTTCTTAAATTGGGGTCCGCGGAACCTAGGGGGCCAATTATAGGGGGTCCGCGAAAAAAATTTGACATTAATTTTACAACCCTCAACTTTTCGCTTTTATTCAAATAACTCATTTAATAAATATCCTACATGGTCAAGACTTTTTATATTTGTTGTTACCTAACTAGTTATTGATATAACTAAACAATAATTAGTAAAAATTTAATTATGTTTATTCAACTGCAAATTATTTACAGAAAAGATATTATAATAAGATCTATTTTGACCAAGATATGTTTGTATGAGTTTAACGTATTATAATTTGTAACTTTTTTAGTTGTTTTTACTACTATTTTTATTCATTTTATGCTTTTGATTCTATATGCTAATAAAAATGTTCATCACTATAAATGCGCAAGACCATTTATTAAAATAACCAGCGATACAGTTTTACCAATATTTATTATAACGTAGTGCCTAGGATTAGGATCGGGTCCGCCAAAAATAAAAAATTGTTCAAGAGGGGTCCTCGGACTACGTAAGTTTAAGAACCCCTGGTTTCAAATGATAAGAGAAACACTGTCAATATATTTTTATAAACTTAGAGAATATTTTTGCTTGGAAAATGAATTGTAGTCTGCAAAAATTGCTTGGATCAGAAATGGTTGGTCAAGAAGCTGATGAGGGTAAATCTGAATAGCATTGTTAAATGAAATATTTTGGAATAATTTTTGGTGTTTATAATATTTCGTAATATAATTTCTATTTGACTAATTTTATTATTTTTTAATTTTTATATTGAAGATCAGGTGCGCATTCATGGGCTTGAGCCCTCTCCCCCAGAGCTCCAAAAAAAAAAAGGGTTGTTACGTGTTTTTGTCAAAATATAAGTAATATGGCCCTCTCCCCCCAAGAGCTCCAAACATATGTGATTGTTTCGTTAAAATAAAAGTGAGAACCTCTTTTGTTTTTTGGTCATCACTTGTATATTAGTGGTGGATATATGTAGGGTGTTATTCATAATTTAAATAATTTTGTCTTTTGAGCCCCCTCTTCAAATTTCTGAGTGCGCGCTTCTTTAAGATATTCAAAATATACCTTCCAAAATAATCAAAAAGAGTTTATTTACATTTCTAATTATCTATGATCTTTTTTATAAATAACGACTGTTCGACTACGCAACCGATGCATTCAATGAAAATATGTATACTGCTTTGATTCTTTTTGATATCGAAAAAGAATTCGACACTATGTGGTACAACGGACTACTTTTTAAGTTTTACCTAATTAGTTCTACCTAAAAAATAGAGTGTTAAAATCGACTTGAACAACACCCTCTCGTCTCGAAAAACTGTTAAAGCAGGAGTACCCCAGGAAGCTTCATCAGGCCCATCCTATATATATTTTTAAAATCATTTGCCTAAAATTAAAAATGCCCATCTTGCACTTTACATAAATGCCACTACAGTTTATACCAGCTACTAGTGCTTATACACAATTTCAAAGAAACTTATTCAATCTGCTCACAAAATAGAGAGCCATTTTTCCAAATGGAAAACTAGGCTAAATAATAATTAAACTAAAGCAATATTGTTAACTAAACGTATACCACATATAATACCAGAAATTAAAATGAACAGATGAATAAATGATAAAATTAATAAGCCAATAAGCTGGTCTAAATCAGATAAGTATCTTAGTAAAAAGTTAGATAGTAAACTCAACTTTTTAGATCTTTAAGGCCCGGTCTTTCCACCTTCAGATAAAGTTCCAGGTAACTATATGACAGATAAGGTTATTTATAACTTCATCTGCTGAATAAATGTCATCCCTTCTTTGTATACAAATGTATCTATCGGATAGTTATCTAACGGATAATGAGACTGACGTATTGGATTCACTGACTGGTATTGACATTTATTCAGCAGATGAAGTTATAAATAACCTTATCTGTCAGATAGTTACCTGGAACTTTATCTGGAGGTGGAAAGACCGGGCCTAAAAGTAGTTGCACCAAAGCTCTCCAAACAATATTTCAGATATACCCAATTTTCAACAAAAGATCGGAATTATGTGTAAAAAATAAATTATTTCTTTACAAACTTGTATAGGCTATTCCAAAATTTTAAGCGGAACTAAATGAAGTTAAATTTTAAGTTGTCACTAGGTAACTTTTTATATATTGAAGTGGGCTTTTCCTAAACAAAATAATCAAAATCTTCTAATAAATTGGTAAAAGTTACTAGATTTGAAAATCTAGTTCCGCCTAAACGTTTGGAATAGCCTATATTAGACCAATTATGACCTATGCTTGTTCTGTGCAGCATCGGTGAAAGGCAGGGGCCAGAGGAGCACAGACTTAGGGCACGCCGCTGTTAGGGGCGCCATAATAAGGTCATAATTAAAATAAATTTCAAACGTTTCGACGTTTATATTAATAAAACCTGAAAATACCTGTATAAAATTATTATACACATTTTTATTGTTGTCCTTAAACAATTTCGGAGGGGAGGCACGTATTCTCAACTCCACTCTTCGGTACGCCACTGCACATTCTTATAAAAGGGCGCATTTTAGCTAGCTTTGCCTCTGGCGCCAATAGAGCGACTCTGGTTCTGTGGTCAGTAATACCAATAACGCTAATTATCAGCACATGCGAGTAATACAAAAAAAAAAAAATGCTTAATAATAATTGGAAGGTAACCAGATGCAAGATTATTGAAGTATAAGGTTGTCTCGTAGCTTGTAGTGGTGGAGGTAAATAGAGAAGCTACGCGTCATCTGTATGCTAAAGGGACGTCAGTTTTTGTTT
Source organism: Liopterus haemorrhoidalis (assembly GCA_963971575.1). Classification (NCBI taxonomy): domain Eukaryota; kingdom Metazoa; phylum Arthropoda; class Insecta; order Coleoptera; family Dytiscidae; genus Liopterus; species Liopterus haemorrhoidalis. Next base: position 41,873,035 of record OZ020612.1, on the reverse strand, counting down.
ATTGTATATGTTATATACACGTGAAGTTTGATTTTTTGCTATAGATATAAAAATATCGTTTAATTTTTTGATTTTCTACTTGTTTTAAATTTATTTTTCTTCGAAATGAATGTTTCTTCGTTCTAAATAAATTTTCTTACATTCATTTTTGATGTGAATAATAAATGAAATATTTCAATATTTTAGTTTTAGGATGTCCTCCTGTAACCACCCTAATATTCATCAAACTGAAAAAATGCATAAAACAAATAAGATTTGTTTTCTTCTAATCAATTTTTATTGTGTAGTTTTTTCTGTAAAGAGAGTTCTGTTTATAAAAGAAATATTTTAAGTTTTTTGTACCAGTTTAAACCCAGAAATACCCCCTAAGAAAGAAAATTTTGAGATACCATGTCTGTATTTGATCCTGGTTCTACTCTATTGTACCAAATTTCGTTAAAATACGTCCAACCGTTTTTAAAAACAGATATAACCTCCAATTTTATTAATTACTATATTATTAAAGCAATTTGTTTTTCTATTTTTATTTAAATATACCTAAAATTATATTTGTATTCGATTTTATTGTTATTTATTAACTATATACCCATCACCTTAAATTTTATATAAATCAGTATAAAATTTCCTTAGGTTTTTATAATTTATTCAGTAGAATTGTTTTGAAATAAAAATCTATCATGAAAATAGTCAATAAAAATATTTTAAAACGTGCAACATTTATATTAATTGTATATGCTAGTTTGAACTACGCATACGTATGACGTATTCCCTCTCACGCTCTGATTGGTCAGAAGTTACGAGACAACCTTTACTTTAATAATCTTGACCTAGATGGACCAGAATTAAAGACATGCATGAACAGCCCAATATTGACCACATATTTAACACATATAATTTTTGACATCAGAATGAAATTACTAGTGGTAAGAAGAAGTTAGAGAGAAAGAGATGCATTAAAAAGAGTTGGTAACATGCTCAACCATTGAATATATCTTCAGTGATTACAAGTTTAGCCATGCAAATGGTTACGCTAATGCATCAAGGATCTTAAAATAAAAAAATTCTATTTATGAAGTTAAAACGCAGTTACTACGATAAATTCTTTCAACAAATATGACTATATCTTTAAACATATGTTCCCGTATTTTATCTTTACATAAGACCCACTTCACTAGCAAGTTATTCCTGTTTACTTGCTTATGCAAATATTATTCAACATATGTCACAGACAGGTTGTCAAGTAAAACTTTCTTTCTCTTATTATTTATATATTCACAATCATACATTGCATCTTTACTCTTCCGCGACCAAACGTTGCTTTCATCTTCTCTTTGAATTCTAGAGTACTCACACTTCAGCGAACACAAGGAAACACTGAAATACACCTCAAATTTCTACCTTGGAGTTTTTATTTCAGCAATGATCCCTAAGGATCTAAACTATCGTATCCTCTCGGTGTAGTGGGACAAACCATCAAACATTCATCTTTAGAATTTATGTTTATAACTGTCAAAGAGTTTAGATGCATACACTACATTTTTTAGACAGTGCTACAATCTATATTATAGTCAGTGGCGCAGCCAGGATTTTTTGTTGGAGAGGGCCCGGAAAAAAGAATTATTTAATTGTTTAAAAACTGGAGGTAAACAGAGCTAAAACGAAGGTGATGGTGTTTGGAAAGGGGGGAGGAAAGAGAAAGAATATAAGATGGGAATGGTCACGGACAGAAATTGAAGAGGTAAAAAGTATGAAGTACCTCGGATATGTTCTAACGAGAAACAACAGAGCAGAGCAGCATGTTAGAGAAAGGGTGAAGAAGGCAAGAATGGTTATGGGGAAGCTATGGAGCATTGGAGAGAGGAGGTTTGACGACGATATCAGGTGGAGGATGAAATTGTTTGACGGGGTATTGAAGAGTATCCTCATGTACGGAGTAGAGATCTGGAGATGGAAAGAATGGGAGATAGTAGAAAGTGGGAATAGATTATGGGATTAGACAGAACGACACCAGGATATATAGTGAGAGAGGAAATGAAGAGGGAAAAGCTGAGAGTGGGTGCCGGGGCGAGGGCGGCGAAGTATGAGGAGAAAATCAGAAGAGACGAAAGAAGGAAAATATTAAGAGAATGCTGGGAAGAAAGAATGAAGGAAGAACAAAAGAGTAAACTGTCGGAATGGGGAGAAACAAGGAAAAAGTACTATTGGAGATGTGGGATGGACATAAGGGAAGCTGAGCGAAAGAGAAATGGCGGAAGAAACATAGTAGAAAAATTGAGGAGGAGAGAAAAGGAGGTACAGAAGCAGGAAAGAACAGTAAGAATAGACAATTCAAGGAATGTGAAAAGGTATAGAAAGATAAGGACGGTAGGAATACCTAAATATTTGAAAGGGAGGAGAGGAAAGGCAGGGGGCAGAGTTAGAAGGATTGCCAGATTAAGATGCGGAAATGAAGAACGGAGTAATAGGTATTGGGCAAAACCAGAGAATAGGCTATGCAGAATGTGTAGAGAGGAAGAAGAATCCTTGGAACACCTAACAAGAAGATGTGGAAAGATGACAAAATGGAGGGAGATATAAAGGAGCTGTTGAGTGAAGAAGGATAAGGAGAAAGGTGGGTTAGAGTACTCGAGGAAAGAAGGAAGGAATGCGGAGAGGTAAGACAGAACTGAGAACAGGAAGGAAGAGAGAGGCAAAGGAGGAGGAAAGAAAAGAAGGAAGTGAAGCGAAGAAAGAAGGGAAGAATAACTGGAGACAAGAAGGAATGAGACCGGAGACGGAAGCCGAAAAGAGAATAGGAAGAAAGAGAGGAACACCGGAGGAAGAATGTAGAAGAAAAAGAAGAAAAGTCATAAAATGTATTATATTATTATTTTATTATTATTATGATTTTTAAATGTACTGGTTAAAACCCTAAACGCCGCAAGGCCTAGGGTAAATAAAGAATTATATAACAGAATTATTTAAAATATAAATAATGTTCTCACTTAAAAAAACAAAAGGTCGTACCTTCAAAATCCAAGTGATAAGCAAAAATAGGTCCTCACCTCCAAAATTCAAGTGATGAGCAAAAAAAAAAAGAGAAAAGGTCCTCACCTCTACCTTGGGGGAGGGCGCCTTTGACTGCGCCAATGATTATAGTAGATTAGTTTGTTTGAGGAAAACATCATTTAAGAAATACATTCTAACCTCAATATAACCTCAATCGTATAGTTATAATTTATAACTTTTAACTAAAGACATCAGTAAATGTATCCAGATGTCAAGGATGAAATTTGTAGTTAATAATATTTCCAACTTTAACAGATTATTATATGACATTGGCTACTTTACCGTTCTTTTTTTTTTTTTGGTTGGAAAGTTACACATCTCGGCTGTTTAAAGAACTTGTTTGCTCTAAAAAATATCAAAAACTTTTTTTTTAAAATTAATGTTATTGAAATTGAACGGTCGGAAATTCACACTACTATGAATTCTTACGTGGAACTGCGGCATCGCAGACCGCGCGAAACATTAATAGGGTATTTTGCTCTAGTATTCTACGCAGCAGACAATATCAAATTGGTTCGCCAAATTTCGTACTTCAATTTCGTACGCCAAAAGTAACTTAAAAACAAAAAAAAAAAAAAAAACTGGCTCAGCGATCACAGCAGAAATATACTGCAACCAACTGGATGAAATGCATAAACTTAAAGAAAAACAGCCTAGACTGGTCAACAGATCGACTCCTATCTTATTGCATGATAACGCTGGACCACACACAGCACAAATGATTGTGGCAAAACTACAGGAATTTGAGTTGGAAGTTCTTCATCATCCTCCATACTCACCAGACGTAGACCCCCACTGACTACCACTTCTTCCGCAATTTGGACAACGTTTTAATAGGAAAACAGTTTAATTCCGACAATGCTATAAAACTGGCCTTCCAGGAATTCTTTGACTCTCGTCTGCCAGGGTTTTATACCACCGGCCTGAACAACCTGCCGCTTAAATGGCAAAAGTGTATAGACAATATGGGTGCATACTTTGATGAATAAAATAATTCCTTATATTTGTAAGTTATCAACCAACTTTGCCTTTTTTTCGACAAATTTCATCTTTGACTACCTAATATATGTTATGGGTTAGAATGCGAGCAATGTTAACAACGACCGGCCAATGACAGGTTAGGTTTAGTTAGTAAAAATCTAGGCCAGCAGAAGACGAATTTTTATTATTATTATTATTTTATTTATTTTACATCGACTTATTTGTGCAATGAGGCTAAACGCAGACAGAAACTGAAAGGCTCGAAGTAAGCTTAGAGGAGTTTGTTTAATTATTTTTTAATGCCTGTCATTGGCCAGTCTTTGTTAATACTGCCCGCCATTCGGCAATTGGCCGTAACACATATATTTACTAGTAATTCAACAAATAAGAAGTTTTTCTTAGAGCCTCATTTCAAATTTACCTCCATAAGGGTAAATGTGTATTTTTAGGGTTTTGTAGGTATGATCACCAAAAAACTCATATGACCGTCTGTCTGTACAGTAAAAATTGTAGCCATAGAAACTTGAAATTTTACATGCTCGTTTATTATTTTAATATTTACTCTTTTACCCACATATAGGTTGTTGAGTGGATAAACAAGCAAATTTTTATTTTTGAAAATTTTTTTTCATGGGAATTTCCGCCAAATGTATGTCAAAAAACTTTTGTCTTTAATCTGTAGAACCTGCAAATCTCAATAATGTATATTGATGAAAACAGGAATAGTTCAACAAGAATTGTTGAGCAGATTGAAAAATATAGATTTTTTTGTCGTTGAAAAAAACAATTTTGTTTTTTTTTCATTTGTTGTATGGTAACAAAAAAATTAAAATATCCCGAGATAAAGATAAATGAACGGAAAGTAGTTATATATCTTTTTTAAATTTAACACGGTTTTTTCCAAAAATGTACTAAAAAAATTACCGTCCTGTATCCTTCACGCAGAACGCAAAGAGGTTAAATTAAAAATCTGAAAAATTTCTAAGAAACGTACATTGATTTAAACCGGGAACGTGCGAAAGGAATTTGTGATTTGATTTATTTATTGGAAAATATTTTTTTGTTTTCGACAAAATTAATTATTTTTTAATTCATGGCTAAATTATGGGTAGTAATATTACGGATTTGTTTGTTTTTAGATAAGGTAGTGTGTCCTTATTTAATTAAAAATATAATAAAAAACTTTTAACAGCTGAGAATCGAGTTCATGTGAAAAGTTTTTGGGGCTCTTGGCAAATACTTAAAATAGCGCGCTTTTTCTTTTTTCATTTTATTTAAGGAGGGCATTACTTTTATTTTAATAGACAGGTCAAAATACAAGTTACTAACCTAAAAAAAGAACATTCTCACTTCTAAAATATAAGTGCAAGTGACCAAAAAAGGCACAATGGTGCCTCTCAGGCCTTGCGCCCCTGGCACGTCTTAGTTTTTAAAGTATCAAAAAGAAACAAATCATATATTGTAGTGAAATAATTATAAATATAATCAAATGGAACATTGTTAATAGTGAAAAATGTCTTGCTGAAATTGAAAAAATAAGAAGCTATTTATCTACACATTTCTTATTAATTTCTTATCAACGAAGACTTAAGTGGGTTTTACACGATTCAATTTGTTGATCAATTAATTGAAAAAGTTGGCATTCAATTAATTGATGTGTGTAAAGTGTAAAAATTTCGTCAATTAATTGATCAATTAATTGACAAAAAATTTGATCAATTTATTTTGAAAATAGAACAAGTTCTATTTTTCGTCAATTTTTCATTAATTTTTTAAGGAATTCTAGGTATATTTTTATCTGTTAAGATATAGCCAACTGTTTAGTTGTAGCATAACCTCAAAATATATTATTTGTTTCGTTTTCAAATCTAACATAACCTCAAACGTTCTAATTTATCATCATCTAGGTTATTTCTTTTGTTTTTGTTCACAGCTCGTAATTTTGTGAAGATTTTTTCAATATTTTCATTTTGATAAATATGTTTTACAGTTGGTAATGTAAAAATTTTCAAAAAAATTGATAAATAAATTGATGTGTGTAAAGTGATGTTTTTTTCCCAAGGTTATCAATAAATTTTTCAATTAATTAACCAAAAACTTGATCAATTTATTGATCAATTAATTGAACTGTGTAAAACCAACTTTACATAAGAAGCAAATGCAGAAAAAATCGCTGGGATTTTTAATTTAAACTTCATTGTAACGAAATTTTCTCAAAATTATTTAAATATAACGAATAACCAATAACGAATAAAAATGATTATAAAAAAATATATATATTGTCGTAGACATCTAGCATTCTGGTGACTTCTTACACTTATTAAATACCAACAAAATCCTGAAATTTGTGTAAATTCACACTTCACATCAATTTTTTACTTTTACCGTAACAAATCCACACATAAACATCCTCCCAAACAGTTTACAAAACTTATATTTGTGCGAAACAGTACACATGCCAAGTTTATAGATTACTTTTAGTAAAGTGTAATTTAAACCTTGATTGAAATAGAAAGTTTTATCTTTTATGAAAATTTTTCCATGGATTATTAGAGTACTTCACGTTATTAATAGCAATGAAGCATGTTATTTTAGGACGCTAAGTGCTTCAGAGTAAATCGCAACTTTGAACAGTGGCTGTAAGATTAAATTTCTGAAGGTAAGCCTCAACTCTCACAGTAATTAAAAATGAAAGTCTTCATAAAATAGTGAAGTTTCAGAAAATACTACAAAGTGACACATGTTAAATTCATTTTTGTTAATTTAGTGCTCTAGTGCCCAATTTATTTTTTTTTTCTTCACCAAGAAATTACATTAGACCAGCGGTTCCCAACCTGTGCTCCGCGTGTACTTCTCATGGGCTCCACAGCCGTGGAGAAAAAGAATTAGAAATAAAAAACAGAACCAATATAAGAAAACTTGAAATTACATTCTGAAAGAAAATTGGCCAAGTTGTATGTTTGTATGTCCGAGTGATTTCTGACTCGCCGGTTTATGACTCTATGACTAGCTGGAATGTGATCGGCGAGATGCATTTTGTTTGAATAATATGCCTGTATTTTCATTTTTTTCTTCTGCTTCATTTTATAAAAATCTGTCAATATGTGAGCTCTGAAAGAGAAAAGTGAATTTATATTAACTAAAAAAATCTACCCCCTTCCCCGTAACATTACATCTAAACACCATTAATTTGTAAGACATAGGGTAGGTCTAGGGCAGGGGTCCCCAAACTTTATTTACCGGTGACCCCTTCAAGAATTTCTCGACTTAACATTGAACCTCTCAAAAAAAGTATGTATAAGCTCACAGTCGGATTAATAAAAATTAGTTTAGGATTTAGGTTAGGAAAGTCGCTAATACAAGCAGGAAGGTCATTTGCAATAAAATAAAAAGAGTCGGCCCTAAAACGGACCCTTGTGGAATGCCAATGTCTCTAGATGTTTTATCCGACAGATAATTATTTTTATTCATACTTATTTCAACGCTTTGTGACCTGCAAAATAACTAAGATTTGAACCAATTAAGCGACTTTCCTCTTATGTCGTACCATTCCATCTTAAATATAAGGTAGGATGGTCAATGCAATCTGTTAATATGTGCGAATTATTTTTGACATTTAGAGATCATAGTGACACAAAAAAATAAAAGAGAGGCATATATGTTTTTTAATATTGTAAAAAATAAATAAGGATTTTTGACAGTGTAATATTTAATAGTATAATAAACTCCATTCACAATAAATTTGAGATGACGTCACACTTGGTTAATTTAAGTACCAACGTTATGATATGTTTTAATCAACATCAATCCATAACTCAGTTAGTACATTTATTTATTTCATGTTGGTAGATTTTTCCAATGTTGTAAATATATATTCTCTATTACTTGAAATCCAAATTTCTTTCATTGTATAATTTCTCCAACACAATCAAATTCTTTACTAAGATCTATAGATATAACTAAAGTGATGCTGTTGTTGTCAATTAATTTAACTGCTCTATTTAGGTAGTCAAAGAGTGCAGTCTCTTGTTTTGTTTAAAAAAAAAACATGTGTAAAAGGTAAAAGTATGATTTTTGATAGTATTAATCTTCTGCTTCTTCAGCTTTTCCTTGTAGTATTTTGGACTCACTGTTCTTTCGATAGTCATAATATAAGTACAGACGATTCCGCTTAATTGGGCCACCGCTTAATTGGGGCAGCCGCTTATTTGGGACAAATCTCAAAGAACAGAAACCAAACCAAGGAACCAACACTAAATTTACATGTTTAATTGGGACAACATTCCGCTTAATTGGGACCGTTAAGATCACAGTACATATTATGTTAGACATATTCTCAAGAAAATGTACAAAGAATTTAATATTACAGCGTTATTTTATGCAGGAAGGAAATTAAGGGAGCCCTTCATCCGCACTGAATACCTGTGCTGATTTTGTAGAAGTGAAATGTTACAAAAACAAAAGACAGACTACACTTGACGCATTTTTGCATTGAATTAAATTGTATGTACCTATTTATTATTTTATTTTGGAATCTATTATTATTTTTTCTTAAAATTTTATATTTTTTGGTTATATGTAATTTATAGTTTTGTCCAAGAGTTTATAAAATAAAATTATTGAAAGAAAAATATGCATAGTTTAATTTTATGTGAAATTCGCTTAATTGGGCCAAAATGCCTAAGTCCCGATGTGTCCCAATTAAGCGGAATCGACTGTATTAAAATGTACAAGTATTAATATTATCTTAGCAAGACTGTTTGGTTGCTACAAATAAAACCTTATTTAAACTTACATAGCTTTACATAACTTATACTTATATTCAGTTCCGTGAGTTAGCGTGAAACGCTGTGTCAAACTTAATCAATCTATCCTGTTCAGACGTGATTTATGAATTTACCTATAAATTACAACTATCGTTTATAGTTTCATATTAGTCTGTTACTCTGAAGATAACTGAATGCTGTGCATGCAATGTGCAACCTGTCACTCAGTAACCCAATCAATAATTTCGTGATGTTCCCAAACTTGACAATTAAAAAAATTGGAATGAATTTTGACAAACCTAATTATAGAATTTAATTAAATTAAAAATACTGATATTTAATATGTTTGATGGACAGTGTCCAAAATGAAATATACGCTGATTATTCTAAAATAATTCATTAATGGCATTCACAAATTCATTCAAAATATTCTAAATAATTTTGGTCTAAGTATGGACCTTAATAAAGTAAAAAAATATATATGATTTTCACTTTTGTAAGGACAAACCATATCTAGTTATTTTGGTTACTTTTATATTACGTTTATATTACTATTATAGTGTATAACTGACTTTAATTGTCATTTAAAAAATTTCCTTTTTCATTTTTCACGTTGGCATGTAAAAATTTAAAATTCCAACAGTGAAACTATGGAAACGAATGACACATATATCAAAAATAAAATTGGAAATCATACTCATTGCAAATTCATTTTTTTTAATAGGTTAAATTAACTGTCATTATAAAATGTCCTTTTCATTACATTTTGATTTTGTGTGTCATTCTTAATAAAAATTTACCATTTATAGCCTGATTTTTTGGTTTAGGCGGAACTAGATTTTGACAACTAGTAATTTTTATCTGTTAAATGAGGTTTTTGATAATTTTGTTTAGCAAAAGCCGTCTTCAATTAGAAAAAAGGGAGCTCGTGACAACTTAAAAATAAAAATTCCATTTAGTTCCGTCTAAAGGTTTGGAATACCCTATATATTTTTTTTCTTGAAGATATGAAAATGTATTATATTTTATAACAAATATCATTTGTTTCAACGATTTCACTGTTAGAATTTTATTTTTTCACATACCAACATAAAACATGAAATAACCCAAGGAAGGTCCCTTCTCGTAAGGTGACCATAATTTTTAGTTCAAAATTCGGGATGGGAGCTCATTAACAGTGGGGGGGGGGGGTAATTATTCAAATATAATTGTATAATTATTTTTTTTAAATACAAATTCTATACAATAAATAATTATAATTTATAATAAATAAAAATTTCCAATCACAGTTAATTAACTTAGGAAAGGAACATTATTAAAATCACAGTATTTATTAAATGTATTCTAAATTTATTCATTAAACTCATGCAGTAGAAAACTTTTTATATTTTTCCGAACTATGTATATTTTTGAATAGGTTTTTTTTTTTTTTTATTATTATTTATTTTTGTGCTTCAGTAACAACGACTATTAGCACCTTAATATACATTATTGCATATACATAAATATACATTAGCTGTATATATAAATTATAAATATAGGTGAGTATAATCATATATTAAATAAAATAGTACAATTTGGTTTGTTTCATGAAGTTTAGGGCATCTTTGACTGTGGAAGGTGATAGAGCTTCTTTCAGTGTTTGGGGTAGATTAGTGTTTCTTCTCTCTTGATCATATTTTGGGCATTCTAACAGGAGATGGTGTATGGTAATCTTCGAGTTACATAGATCGCAAGTAGTGGGTTCTTCGTGGGCAAATACAGAGTGATCCAAAATGATTGAGGACAGTTTAAATTTCCCGGCATAGATTTGAGTGCATTTCACGATATAAGGTTGGCAGTTGTTAGTGATTTGCATAAAATCATAATGGTTGATCAAAGGGTGACTCGTTGACATGTATTTATATTTCTACAAGCTTTCTTTGAATAATAAACATAAATAAAACAGTTCTTTTCAGAGCTACAGTTTTGGATAGTTTTGTTGTGAGGTAAGTTTGTTATTTAAATGTAATAAAGTTTATAATCTGTACGTATTATTTATATTTATAGGTTATACCAATATCATCATGGTTTTTTCAAATGAACAAAATGCTTTTATTTTGAAAGCTTATTATCGCAGTGGTATTCGACAGGAAGATGGTTCTTGGAAGTATTCTTTACAACTTTGTCGAGAGCAGTACAATCAACAGTATCCAGAGCATAATGTCTCGTATAAAGTTTTCGCTGATCACAAGGAAATGATTGTTGGTCGGTTTGAAGAGAGAAGTTGCATTTGTAAAGGAAAATCACCTGGACGACCATTTGTTTTAACCGACGAAGTGGTTGAGGATGTTCAAAATAGAATGGAAGCAAGTCCAAACAAATCTATTCGTAAACTATCGGCACAATCAGGTATGAAACTTACCCTGTAAACATCTCTCTTTTTTATTAAAAAGTGTAATCACTGTTGTAGGTTTATCATATGGTACAGATAGAAGAGATTTAATTCATAAGTTGGACCTACATCCCTACAAGGTTACAGCTGTTCATCAATTATTACCGATAGATTACGAACGAAGACTGCAATATTGCAACTGGTTTAACGACACTATTAACGATGACAATATTTTAAATGTAACATTTATGACAGATGAGGCTTGGTTTCACCTTTCTGGCTATATCAGCAGCCAGAATTGCAGAACCTAGGCATCGAAGAATCCTCAAATTTTGTAGAGAGCCCTTTACACCCACAAAAATTGGGGGTCTGGGTGGCGATTTCAAGGCGTAGAATAATTGGTCCTATATTTTATCACGGTACAATTGATGGACAGAGGTACCGTGATAACATATTAGATCCTTTCATAAATGAACTACATGACGATGAGCTGCAAAATGGTTATTTTCAGCAGGACGGTGCACCTCCTCATGTGGCTCGTGAGACATTATAGTATCTAGAGGAATTTTTTGGTGAACGAGTGATTAGTAGGGGTGTTTGGCCATCACGTTCACCCCTCAGATTTGGCCCCGTTCAGATTTGACCCCTCTGGACTTTTATCTTTTTGGATATTTAAAAAATAAAATATTTCAAACAAGGCTGCATACGCTAGAGAAATTACAAGCAGCAATACAAAGGGAAATAGAAAACATATCTGAGCAAACTTTGCAGCGAATATTTGATAATGTTAAAAGAAGAGTAAATTTATGTTTAGATGCCAATGGAAGACATTTTGAACATTTATTGTAACTTTTATTAATTTTTGAATGTACAAATGTAAGACTATTTACAATTTTTTTTAAGTTTGTATAAATTTGTGTAAATAATAAAATAAACATCTTTAAAAATTATGTTTATGTTTTCTTGTATTTATCCCTGAACTTGTAACTGCATTGTAAATTAAATTAAAAATAAATAATAAAAATAATAATTATTATTAAATATAGAGAATTTTTACCTACATATGTATACAAACTTATTTTTGAGACGCCGCTGTTTAAATGTAGGTATGTATTAGTGTTGCCAACATGACAATAATTTAACGTGCCGGGAAATTTAAACTGTCCTCAATCATTTTGGATCACTCTGTATGTGTTTGTGAGTTAGTAACGTATGGCTTATTCTCATTCTGGTTATCAATATCTGGTGTTTTCTATTTTCAATATCAACCCAAGGTGTGGTGTCTTCTTTGATATTTCTGAGATGATTGTTGTGGGTTGTTTTCCAGTTGTCGAACCATTTTCTTTGATTTTCCTTTTTATTTGTACTATGAGACTAAATGGGGAGGTAATTTTTGCTTTGAAGCATTTTATAAAAATCCGCACAGTTTTCTTCAAAACTTACTTTAATCAGTAATATTGTTTTTAATGTGTCTACATCAAATTGAGTCTTGTCACTTGTGCAAAAGTTGTTCATCAAGGAAATAAACCTTTCGGAAGACTTTTTTTTTAAATCAAATTCAAGCTTTGTAAAAATAGTTTTAGTTGAAATATATTTAAAATAAATATTGAAAATAAGTACCTTTACTAAAATTCGGGACGATTCGGGACAAAAAAACCCTAATTCGGGACAAATTTTGCCTCCGAAAAAATTCGGGACATACGGCGGAAATTCTGGACTGTCCGGCCAATTCGGGACGTATAGTCACCTTACTTCTCCTGACAACCTAAAGGAACAAAATTCCCATTTAGTTCCACTTAAAGCAAAGGAATTACCTATAAATATATGCATACAAACAAACGAACTAATTTATATAATAGTGTAGATTAATTTTAGTTATTCATTTATTTTTTTAATTCCAAACTATTTATTTATTTTACTTTATATTATTTTAAATAATTTTGTATATTTTAACTTGTATTTTCCAACATATGTATGTAAAAACGTTGTTCTAAGTTTATGTAACTGGTATTTATAAATTCATGCTTTATTATTATATTCCAATTAATTTAAATATTTCTAAAATAATAAACATTTATGTTTTAGTATTAAAATAATATAAAACATTTTTATTTGCTCTGGTAAAGTAAAGAACAAAATAAATCATTTATTCCTACAAACTTTTACATTATAGTATTCTTTTTACGACATCAAATCGTTCGAACTTTTATTTCACGTTGTAAAATTCACCTTAAGTCTGAAATCGTTCTTCTTGTTATAAAAATTTCTGCGATAAAACATTTTAAATAATATTTTAGGAATCATTAAGGTTTATTTCAAATTGCTTATAATCATAACAATAAAAAATATATAGAAGCTTATCGTTTACGATATCGCTGTAATATTAGGTCGTCAAGGATGAAATTTGTAAAAAAAAAAGCAAAGTTGGTTGATAACTTACAAATATAAGGAATTAGGTTAGGTTATTCAGCAAAGTATGCACCCATATTGTCTATACACTTTTGCTATTTAAGCGGCAGGTTGTTCAGGCCGGTGGTAAAAAACCCTGGAGATCGAGAGTCAGTGAATTCCTGGAAAGCCAGTTTTACAGCATTGTCTGAATTAAACTGTTTTCCTATTAAAAAGTTGTCCAAATTGCGGAAGAAGTGGTAGTCAGTGGGGGCTAGGTCTGATGAGTATGGAGGATGATGAAGAAGTTCCAACTCAAATTCCTGTAGTTTTGCCACAGTCATTTGTGCAGTGTGTGGTCTAGCGTTATTATGCAATAAGATAGGAGTCGATCTGTTGACCAATCTAAACTGTTTTTCTTTAAGTTTTTGCATCATTTCGTCCAGTTGGTTGCAGTATATTTTTGCTGTGAACGCTCAGACAGTTTTTTTTTTGTTTTTTTTTGTTATCTGTACGAAATTTGGCGAACCAATTTTATATTGACGGCCTGATATTAAGTGAGATTTGAGGGCCGTTTCTGGAGGGGGTGCAAAAGGTGTCACCGCGCCTTTGAGGCCGAACCCATGGACGGCCGGTTGCAGATTTTTTTTGTGTCAAATGATCTTAATGGACTTGAATTATTTAATGAAATATTAAGTTTTAGTGAAGTATTTCCCACTTAATTACTTTGGCGTACATAACAGAATCCAAATTTTTCTATAGCCTAAAGATTTTTTTTAGCTTGTCTGTAATAGTTACATCAGGGGAAAGTAGTTTTTCTAAATTTAAATTAATCAAAAATTAGCTCAGGTCGTCGATGTCGCAATAAAAACTAACTAATCTTGCATTATTGTCAATAGAGAAAGATATTCGCGAGAAATTCATTTTGTTAAAAATAATTTATTTCATTTTCAATATATTTAATACTAATCGTTGTCTTTGTTATGTATAAATAGTATTGTATTTATAGATAGAATAAAATATTCATCGTAAATAAAACAGAGAAGAAATAGCTAAAAGAGCATCATCGGCATTCAAGTTTATTTAATTGCAGTTCAATTTTATGTTTATATAATTCATATAAATAATAAAGGCCCTATGACACTCCCCTGAGGTACTCCAACATCATTTTTACAAACAAAGGAAACAAAGTTATTATAGGTCAGTCGTTGAATCAACGCAGTTGGTCATTTTGCGTCATAACTGCAATGACAAATTAGTGGCGAAAATATAAATAAATCGATTTTTTTGTGAATAATAGAGTAATACTGCTCTTCACTCTTTTATTTTACTAAAACATACCTTTTTAAGTCATATTTTGTTTGTGTTCGATAGTCATTTTGAAGATTTACAAATTTTAAAAGTGTTTATTTAATATAGGGATATTTGTATTTGTATCGCTAAATAAAGCAATGTTTACATTTGACATTTTATAATACGTTTTGATGTGTCTTGATACTTATGTGCAAATATATGTATCTAACTTATAGTAATTTCCAAAAACATTTTTTATATAGTTTGTTGTTTATTTAGCAGTTTTGTGTTTAGTTATTTATTTTCTTATAGATATCTTGTAGATTTCCATTTGATATTGTGTGTAGTGCATAGATTTTTAGGTTAAATTCAACGTACTTTTATTTTCTTTTCTTTGATCATAATTTTGGATCACATCCTCTTTTTAGGGCTATTTTAAAATAGTTTATTTGTTTCTATTCTGTTCGTATTCTTATATTTTCATTTCATTTCGATACAAGTGAGAGTGTACGAAAATTAAATTCGTTAAATTGATGAATGTAAACGTACTAAATGTGACGTCGCAAAAATAAGTGACGTTTCCAGTGACGGAACTGCACTGATTCGCCGACTACCCTATATCTTTAATTTTTTACCTTTGGTTAGATAAACAATGATGTGAGTGCAATTGTCCGAAAACTCGCGTACCAAAATGTTGCCTTATGTGTCAAAAGTACAAGCAGACATCAATCCAACGATCAAAATCGGATAAATCGAATCATGAGAAAACCAAAAATGTGTCATAACCCAGTAAGAAAATATGCGCAGGGCTTACAGAAAGCAGTACAGTACAGAAAGAGGACCACGTGAACGTATTCTCGTAAATCCTAGCAATTTTGTGTTCATATACAACCTCCCTCAATTTGTTTTTAGTCAAAATTGTCAAATATTAACCTTGAGTTGAAAATTGAGTTGTCAGAAACAGCTTAAATGAATAGAAATCACTGCATGAGGCGACCTCATGCTGTGATTACCTTGCTTACCGTATCGAGCTGACCCTGATATGAGTGAACACCTATGATAGTGTCACGAGGAGTGCCTTCGGAGACGATCTTCAGGTCACGACCACCGTAAGATAGGGTAGAAGGTAGTGCAATCTTCCCTGATCTCACCCTTGCGCACTTTACCCTTTTTTTTTTTTTAAAGAGTGGAAATCTTCGGAAAGACACTTGCATGCCCGTGCGTGCAGGTAGTGCAGGATATTTACCTGCTAAAACTCCCCTTCTTCGCCACGCTTGAGGCATCCGGAACCATCCGTTAGGATATCAGCGTCAGATGCCCCCTGGTAGTCTATTCAGGCTCCCCTCTATTCGACTCCTGCTGTCTGCTCCTTTCTTCTGTCTCCTTCCTTTCCATGATGGCTTTAATCATCTTGTGGATGGCATCCCACTTCCTCCTGGATTGCATCATTTCTGCAACCAGGGCGTCAGGTGTTAATGCCGCTGGGCATAGGGCCCCCACCTCCACCCTCGCCGCGTCCCAACGCATGCACTGAAAGATGGTGTGCTCCACAGAGTCCACCATTCCGCAGTACACGCACGTATCCTCCAGGTCCTTACCGATTCTCTGCGTATACGTACGAAAAGAACCGTGACCTGTCAACGCTTGGGTCAGCCAGTAGTCTAGCTTACGGTGAGGGCATTCAAGCCAGGTCCTTACGTCTGGTATCAGACGTTTCGTCCACTGGCCTTTGGTGGTGTTCCTATTCCATTTGTCCTGCCATTGTGCGATGCTCTGCTCCCTGGCATTCCGTCTGGTGGTCTCGCCACGACTGGCACTCTCGGTCACCGTCCTCCTTTCCTCGACCAGGAGGAAAATCGGAACGGTTTCCGTGATCACCTGCAGGGCAAAGCTCGACACGGTACGGTAGGCCGACGCACCTGATCAGTGCCTTCCGCTGTGCACCTATAAAGATATCCCTATATTTTGCATATTTGCACGCCTCGTGCCAAATAGAGGCTCCGTATAGGAGTATCGAGTGCACCACTCCGCAAAGCACCGCCCTTTTTCCACTCGAGGGGCCTCCAACATTCGGCATCAGTCTGCCGAGCATAGATGTCCTCACTTCGGCAAGCGCACTTTACCCTAGCTAGCTCAGTCTAGGGGTTCCCTATGTTGATTTGGTTTGAAGAACCACGTTTCACTAAGCGCTCTGAAATAGAATGGTGATGATTATTAATAACATAGAATATGGTTTTTATGTAATGAGAAATAGAATTTGATAAAAGAAATAACAAATGTGTAAACATAGAAATAAAATTGATACGAACTAAATAAAAAAGCATATGATACAAAATACAAAGTTAGAATTTGCGATGCTTTCTCGTGGGGCGATGGAAAACTGGACGATGATGAAGATGTCCGTGACGGGGCCATAGCGCCGGTTGCTATGAGCCGGCACACGGTTTATAAAGCTGCGGTGACTAACGTTGAAGCGGTGACCAACTTAGCGGTGATTGACATCGGAGTGGTGACGGGTGTCGCAGATTTTGCTCGCACACAGAATACTCGTTGACGCCGTCTTGCAACGACAGCAGGACGTGAACTATGGTCTTTCAATGATAGCAGGACCGGTCGTCGAGATCTCGCAACGACAGCGGATCGGACACTGTGGTCTTGCAATGAAAGCAGGACCGACTACTCTGGTCTTGCATCGAAAGCAGAACTGAAGTGATCTCTCCGTCAATGAAACCGGGGTGATACTTTGACCAGTGCGCTCAGGGCTAGTTTGGTATCGATTCACGATTTTGGGGCTATATTAATACTTGGAAATCTAGGTTAAAGTTGGAAGGGGAATGAATTTTGTCAGCGGGGATAGGGCGCGAGTTGAACCACGCCTATTCTCGCGCTTTCCGCGGTTCCGCCGGCAAAGCGCTAGAATATCGCGATTTTTTATGTTTCGCGATTCTCAACCGATGGCGACTGTCATGGAGAAACTAACGGTACGCGATAGTGCGCGGTGTGAGGCATCCAGCGCGTGATAGCGGCGGTAACAATATATTCCCTTTAATTCAGAACGAAGTACCGGAATTACAGCTATTTAAATAATACTATGCAGTAAAATCCAAATGAAATTTAAATTAATAATTTTATTCATGGCATGAACATAATAGAGATAGCACTAGTTTATTAAATAATAATATATTCATTAATAAACAACAATAAACAAGTGAATATAACAAAATATTATTAATACCTATTTACGTATTACTTCAGTACTGCAGTTGATATTAACAACATTATAAGCTTCTGTTTCTGTGTTTGAGTTGATTTTAATCTACAACATAATCATTTGCGTAATTGACTATTTGTAATTTAGTTTAACTGATAAAATTGTTTTCAATTAGTTAATGTATGGATACAGTTTCATGAGCTCTGTTCATGTTAATGCACTAAAAATAGGTTTAAAACCCAAGTTAGGTTAGGTTAGGTGAGCGTTGTTTATGGTTAGGGTTTTAACCCCGTAATGAATGAAATTCAATTAGATCGTAACTGTCGAGGCATTAAACTGATGATAATACCTATAAAATGTACCAAGTACATTTACGGTGAATATAATTGTAAATGTAATGCTCAGTATGCCTACAATATGCACTTTTACTTCCAACAATTCGGAGTTAGGACTTGAAACAAATTTATAAAATAAAAATCTGCCCAAATCACAGTTCAAAGCGATATATATAGTTATTATATTAGGAGAGGTAACTAATTTTTACCTTAATGCAAGTATTAAAAATGTTTCTTCCGAGTATTATTTATACGCTTTATTTGTGTGAAAACTAACATGCTAAATAATAGAAAAGGTAAACAAAAGGTAACAGGTAAAAATTGAAAAGGCAAGAGAGTATCATGTACCGATGTATCTATGTTTTATCGACTACGAGAATGCATTAGACTCTACGTACAGAGCCTTCCTGTCATGAAGGTAGACAACACCATATCACGGAAATGTCAAATACAAAAAGGTGTTAGTCAGGGTTGTATACTATCGCCCCTGTTGTACAATATTTAAAGCGAACATCTTATGAGATCTGTATTGGATGGATGGAGTGGTGGCATCTCTGTAAGAGAACAAAAAATATCAAACCTTCGTTTCGCCGATGACACCCTTCTTATTGCTGGAAGTGAGGAAGAACTTGTAGATCTCTTGAACAAACTGAAGACTACTAGTGCAGATTACGGGTTGAAAATAAACTGTAACAAAACTTATAAATTGTAACAAATTATGATCGTTGATGCAAACGAATCTATGGGAAAACCCCATAGAATTGTTTATTAGGAAATTGTTGACAGTATGATATATTTAAGCTCAGGCAATTAGGTACATGTGAATATGAAATACGCCGCCGCATCCAACTGGTACGCGTAGCAATGAGCAACATGACAAAGATATGGAGAGATAAAAATATATCCCGTCAAACCAAATGTGCACTGGTAAACTCCTTAATCTTCTCTGTTTTCTATTACGCCTCTTATACATTACATATACATAAATAACTATTTGAACATTATTTTAACAATTTGTATTTAATGACTATCGAAGAAGCTCACTACTTTCTGCCACTTTATCGATTATGTCGTCGCTATCTAAATTCATTAAAAGGTCTTTTTTTTACCGCCATTGCCATGAAGGAATTAAAATTATCAGAAGATAAGGTGCTCCTCATGCGATTTTTAATTACTTTTAATGTAGAAAAAGATCTTTCACAAGCAACTTAGCTCGTACACAATCAGACCAATTCTGTAACTCTGTTACTATGCTCAGTATTAAAATACTGCTCTGCTACTAGTTACTAAATTCGTCACTATGAGCAAGGTCAGTTACTATCATGAATGAAAGTCATTGTATTTTTTATATTATTTTATTTTGTAACAAAAAATAGCACAATTTTTGTATGCATGGCGTGTCTCACATGTTAGACACATTTCTTCTTCTTCTTTTTCCAAAGTCAATCTGTCAGCTTTTCCCAATGCAAAGCTAAATTTCTTTGTTCAGTCCGCAAATTTTCACCCGTAGCTGTTTCATCAAATTTTAACATGAGTTTAACTCCTTAACTTGCTTAACTCCTCTAGTTCACAGATTGAAGTTTGTTATAACGTATCTTAGGGAAACGTTTCCAATCTAGATACGAAAAATCGGCGTACAGTTGCCCATTTGCGAGAAAACGGCATTCCATTCCCACTGAAACTGTGTCAAAAATAACGTTATGGACTTTTATCTTATAAGCAGTGGCTGCATCAAGAACAACTTCATCCCGTGCTGTCTCACCTGGCATCATTTTTCTGTTCTTGAGTCTTTTTTGAGGAAATTTTGTTTGTATTTCTATTTCAGAGTCTTCAGATTTATTCAACTCTTCATTCGTTACTTCATACGTAAATAGTACAATATTTTTCGCGATGTAATCACCAAGCGCTGTTGGTTAGACGGGCCTTTGACTAGACGGCCCATCAGGCATTTGCCCGATCTGCCCTATGCAGCCTGGCAGTAGATAGACGTCGCATAGACGCATTTGAAATGTGGTTTTGGCGTATAAATAAGAGTACATAAGTACATAAGAGTACAAACATATCAGTTCTTGGAGAAATCAATCCTATCCAGCGTCTTTCAAGTCTAACCTCTGTACAAATACTGAAATACTTTGGGCATATACCCGCCACAAAATTTGGAAAAACTTATCGTACAGGGGAAACCAGATGGAAAGCGCCGCCACGGTAGATCACCTACTCGATGGACCGACCTTGTATCCAATCTCACAGGAACGAGTCTCGTGACAGCTGTTAGAGAAACCGACGATTGAGTCACTTGGCGATGGGTAGTCCGAAGAGTATTAAATGAAGATGACACATAATCATGTGATCACTACACGTCGTTCGCGATGGTAGATTAAGAAGAAGAAATAATAGATTAAAGAATTTTCTTGTGGATCGTGGAAAATTTTTATGTCAGAAAATTTTTATGAGTTACTAATGGTAGTAAATTCTTAAAAATGTCAATATACAGCCTTGTTCATATGTATGGAGCACCCTAAATATTTGTGATTTTTTTGGAGGAATAAGAAAATTAAATAATGAAAACTATTTTATTATTCAAAATAATTATGAACATTGATATATTTAATACTTTGTCACTCCCCCCCTGGCATTTATAACAGCAGCTATCCTTTGTGGCATATTGGTAACTAATTTCTTGCATGTATTTGCAGAAATTTTACCCCATTCCTCCTTTATTTTCTTAACTAGTTCCAGTTTTGATTGAACCTTGTGTTGAGCAACATTTTTCTTCAAAATTGGCCATAAATGCTCAATTGGATTTAAGTCGGGAGACTGTGCCAGCCATTCCAAAACGGAAATTTGTTGTCTTTGAAACCATTCTCGAGAAGTGGCAGCTGCATAACATGGTGCGTTATCTTGTTGGAATAAATATGTTGATTGGTCATCGTTCGTGAAAATTTTATGTACAGAAGGTCTTAAAACAGTCGATAACATTTTGATATAAGTAGAAGAATTCATCCTTCCCTCACACACACACACTTATGCCACGCCTGACGCTGCCATGCAGCCCCATATTATTACACTACACCCACCAAATTTAACTGTAGGGACCACACACTCATGGTGAAACTCTTCTCCGGTCCTTCGTCTTACATAAACCACCCCAGGGGTGCCAAAAAGCTATAAACAATAATCTCAATTTAAGTCTCAGTATTAACTGATGATTTTTTTTTTTCACAATAATATTTTTTTATGATTTAAATTTTTTCATTAAGCAGCAATAAATATGCTTCAAAATTGACCTTTGCACAAGGTATCATCAGGTTTCCAGTTTTTGTGAATTTTCGCCCAATGAAGCCTTCTTTTTTTATTTTTCTCTGAAAGCCAGGGTTTTTTCCGCGCTTTGCGGACTCCCAAATCATGTTCTAGTAGTCTTCTTTTAACGGTTGGTGCCCAAATTTTCATAGTCGCAACAGTATTAAACTCTGTAGCCAATTCAGACGATGTTCTCTTTCTAATTTTCAATGATAGTCGAATTAAGTTTCTATCTTCTCTCTCTGATGTCTTACGATTTCCTCCAGATTTTGGCCTATCTTTATGAGAACTAGTCGTAGCGAACCGTTTTATAGCATTTTGAACATTTTCCTGGAGCAATTTACTTTCTGAAAAAATTTCTCTTGACTCCATCCCTTTTGACTAAGACTTACAATTTGTGCACTCAAACTTTTTGTATTCACACTCATAATTAGTAAGTGGAAGTAACTGAACTAAATGAAAAAAAAAAAATCACTCTATTCTTGCCCAAGTCTCATTCTAATCTAAAACATTTATGTACCTAACGCATATAAACGAATATTAACTTGCAAACTACAATATTTAAAAGGTTACGAACATGTTCAAAGCTGCAAACGAAACATTTTTCTATGAAATATAATTAAAAACAATGTGTAAAAGTATTTTAATTTGGTTTCCTAAATAAAATTCGAATAAATTGCATTTATTTATTAGATGTTCCAAGGGTGCTCCATACATATGAACAAGGCTGTATATTAGTAAATAATTACGCCAATCTTCAGGTCGTGACTTGAGTGTGGGAACCAATTCACATGAGAGAAGTTGCACTTTGTTTGCAACCATGTTTTAGCCAGATCTAGTTCTTTGGATACCTATATATGATTTTTTGATATTTGATTATTTATTTCTTGCAGTTGGGTAATTTATTGTGTTTCTTTTCTTGCTTGTCGGGCAGTTTTACGTTCCTTTTTTTTTTGCTTGTTGAGTAGATCAACGTTTCTTTTTGTTTTTCTATTCAGATTTGTTACAGCTGTTTTGTTTTTATTGGCCCGACCTTAATATATAAGAGGCAAGTATTGTAATCGCGAGAATTTTCAATGTAGATATTTTGACTGATGACCACGTTTCATGGTCCAGGGAATCCAAGAAACCTATTTTCGAAGTACTATCCGCATGTGTGTGTGTGTGTGTATGTAATTATCCTATTGAATGGGAAGAACCTTATTGTTTTTATGCAAATCTGAAACCGGAAACGGAAGTTATTAAACTACAAATTTAAAAAATCGTAAATAATAAACCAAGCCTTGAACAAAAATTTGCATAGAACATAATTTGACTTATTTTTGAAGATTTACATAAATCTTTTTTTGCGGATTTTTATGGTCGGGCAAGTCTAGCGGAGGTCTCCTTTGGGTTTTTCTTGGCGCAATAGTTCATCTCAAAGTAAATAATGAGAATTTTAAGAGTTTTAGGTTTTCCTATATTCTGTGTTATTCCTGTTCTAGGCCAATAGGAACAACGAACAATTTTTCTGTTTAATTTCACGAGACACAATGAAAAAAACGATAAAAATAGTGTTTCTTCCAGGAGCTAAATCTTCTTGGTTCTATTGTGTAGTCCTAATCTACCCTTACACCTCTCCTTTACATGGGTTTTGAAATAATGCTGAAATTGTAATGATATAGGCCTATATCTTGTGTAATTTCTACCTGATACAACGTCTGTAGTTCATTGTTCAGCATTCAATAGATTATCCAAGTCTTAACATAATTCTGTTTCACAGAATCAGTTCTACACTGGAATCTGAGTGTAGTACAATCACGTTCGATATAATTTACTACAGTATATTACATTTTAAACAGTGCGCATTATTATAAATCAATACTAACTAAATGCAATTTTCATTCAATTAAACAGACGTTACTACATGTTTAATAATGTTGCAATCGATGTAAACACTCAATACATATATTGAAAAATTGGTGTGAAGTATACATTTTAACACATTTCAGGGTTTCGTAGATATCTATAATAGTAAGTGATAACTTCCAACAGGATGAACCGCATGATAATTAATGTCTGGGTCAACATTATTTGTTCTAATCAAATTAAAAAAAAAAAAAAAACAATATTTAAAAATCATATATTGTCTGTTAATGAAAGTCTTGATATATAGACTTTCATTCAGAAATCTACAAAATATATACGAGTATTTTTTTTTTATAAATATAATAAGTTTCGAAAAAATTACCTGGTATATATATATATACCAGGTCTACAAGTACGAAATGCGGATTTTTTTTTAAAAATAAAACACATTAAACTCAAAAGAACAGTAAAAGTTTATTTATTCAAAGTATGCTCCATTAGAAGTTATACATTTTTCCCATCCTTCAGGCAATTTGTGAATACCTCGCCAGTAGAACTCTTCCCCTTTTCCCGCAAACCATTCATCTAGCCATTCTTTCACATTTTCATATGAACAAAAGTGCTGCTCGGCAAGTGCGTGACCCATCGATGCGAACAAGTGGTAATCTGAAGGGGCCAAGTCTGGTGAGTAAGCGGCATAGGGTAGCACTTCCCACTTGAGTACCTCCAATGTGTTGCAAACTGCTTTTTCCTTATGTGATGGAGCGTTATCGTGAAAAAAGATTACCTTGTGCTGTCTTCTTTCGTATTCTGGTCGTTTTATGAGCAGCGAATGGTTCAATTCGATCAGTTGTTGTTGGTAGCGTTGGGTATTAACTGTTTCACCAGGTTTTAACAATTCATAATAGACCACACCCTTTTAGTCCCACCAAGTACAGAGCATTGTCTTTTTGCCAAAGCGATTCGGCCTTGCAGTTGATGTGGATGGTGAGCCTGGGTTCACCCATGATTTTTTGCGTTTGGGATTTTCAAAATAAATCCATTTTTTATCGCCAGTAATGATACGATGCAAAAAAAGACTTTCTTTTGTATCGTGCAAGCAAAATTTCACAAGTGTTTTTGCTTTTTTCCATCTGCCTCTCATTCAATGCATGTGGAACCCATCTGCCGACTTTCTGGATCTTATCCATCTCTCGTAGGCGATTGGAAACAGCTTGTTGACTAACGCCTAACTGCTCTGCTAGTTGTTTTTGTGATTGACTATCGTCATACTGTAGCAATGTTTCCAAATTTGTATCTTCATATTTTTTTGGAGGTTTTCCATGTTCTTTGTCTGTAAGATCAAAGTCACCACTTTTGAAACGCCGAAACCATCGTTCACACGTATCTTGCGATGGAACATATTCACCATAAGCTTCTCGAAGCAGTCGGTATGATTCAGCAGCAGTTTTTTTTCAAATGAAAAAAAAAAACAGTAGTTCTGTCCGCGAATGCTCTTTATTTGGCACAAAATTTGACATTCTTAACACAGTAAAACAAAACTATATGATCACTTATCAAATTATAACCTATACGCATTTGACACGCGGTTTGTACTGGTGGAAACCCAGTACGACTGTCCGGTCGGTGGTTCGAGCCTCCTTCGTTGGTGATATTATTCGGGCGAGAATAATATGTTTACATTACTCCCATTTTTCACAATCATTCACCCCTCATACAGGTGTAGGAGCTCGCCCCCTGGCATCGGCGATTAGCCTCGTTGCAGAAATAGCCCGATGTAAAATAAATAAATTTTAAAAAAATAATAATTTTTAAATAATAATTATTTGTAACGACACGAAATTTGGTATTTTTTAAAAAGGTAATCTGAAAAAAACTAATTCAGTTTCCATCAATGTACATTGTTGTGAATTTTTAAAGATTTTCAGATCAATCCCTCTGGGAAATAGGGTGTAGGAAAAAAGTTTTTTGACACATTTTTGGCGAAAAATGCGTCAAAATATTTCTTCAAAAATAAAATTGCCCTCTATACCTGCTTATTGGGCCTCCATTACTCCCGAGATTTTTTATTTTAACCCATTTGGAATAATTTCCCTCAGTTTCCGAGCCATTGCTATCAGTGAAAATGAACAAATGATTCCTTATATTGCAAATATCTTTCATTTGGCATGAAGTGCAATGAATGACGCTATTAAGCGATATCATGGAATGAATAGGGTTTATAAGAAGAGCAGGATTGAGCTGTAATCGAGTTACTACCGAGAAAGACTAACAATTTACTGAGTAGACGGTACTCCAGGATCCGCGCGAGAAAAAGTTCCGTCACTTGTCGATACGCTCAAGTTCAACGAGTAACAATTTCGGCAAGATCAGTATTCCGGGGATTTAACAAAGTCAAACTGCGATCCAGAACGCCAACAATATGATCGAAACTGCTCCCATCTTATCGTGTAGCACCACCTTGTTTTTGCCTTTATGTTTTGATTTTATTTACGATCATCAGATGGTCGTGAACGTGCTGAACAAAGATCTAGAGAACAATAAGCTGTCTATATAATACCACCAAAATTTCATTTTGTAAATGTCCGGATTTTTTGCCGTACAATGTAATAATTTTACATAGATCTCTCTGTTAATTATAGTTATTAATTTAAAATTAATTCTAACCAATTCTTCATTTCTATCTTGAAATCACAGTGAGAATCCTTTGTAATTCCTTCCTATTTACTTTTCAGTAAAATGAGAGCATTTCAACTATTTCAATACAGTTGAAGAACGAAAAGCAATTAGCAAAGTAACGCATTAGGAAATATATCACATTCATTTTAAATCCTAGTTACTAGGATACTGCACATCTACTTCACCTTAAGGATCTGTTTACGAAAACCATTAAAACTAAATAAATACACTATTTAATCAGAGTAGGATCAGGATGTACTTTACTTAATAGTTTTCTCAAGAATTACCCCTTAACATAATTGATTTTCTCAAGAATGATATACACGAGGTATATAAAAAAAGTAGTAAGAATCTTCCTATAACATTTTTTATTGGCAACTTAACTACCCATATTGTCCCTCTCGATATCACTGGACACGTTTTTTCAGTCCTGGAAACCATGCTGAAACTTTGGAACTGAAACTAGAGCCCTGCGCGGATACGTTTTTCTGTATCCGCATCCGATCCGCATCCGCATTTACAGGATCCGCATCCGCAGCCTTTGTAAATATAAAACCCGCATTTGATCCGCATCCGCAAAAATATCCGCACAATCCGCACAGGATTTGCTGTCTGTTTGGAAATATCTAACATGTTTCGTCTTATTTGGCATTTCGCTGTTTTAAAACACTACTAAATTTTTTAAAATTTTATCACATTAATATTACTTGGTCCAGAAATATGTTTTCTACCTAACGTCGTACTGAGATTATATAGATTAAAAAATAAAGATGAAAATTACAATTATTCGACACTTAAACCAAGTTTATATAAAATGTAAAACTTAGTTTTTTAAGACATCTTACTATTATTTTAGAGCAGCGATATTTAGAAATAATTAAACAGATTAATTTATCACATTTATGACCAATAAATAACAAGGACAGTCCTATAAGATCAGCAAATTTAAAAAAAGAAGTTCTTAATAATAAAACTAAATTCTTAAATTCATCCTTATTAAAAGATGAAAGTTATATGACGATTTCAAGAATTTTAAGATATTTTTATTTTTTTTAAATTTGATATGAGCTTCTATGTTTTTAAATGTAGCAAATTACCATGGTTAAACTTTACTAATATTTCCAAAAATGCAAAATAAGGCGATACATAATTATTTTTAAATTAATAAACGCAATAAATCCAAAGAAATTGTTGTATTTACGACTGTTATATAAACTCTACTATATTTAACTATTTAAGTAAGCGTAAAATAGAACTTTATGGGAAGAGTAAAAACAGTAAAAAATGCCGTAACGTGTTATTATTTCACTCTTGCCATAAGCACAATACAAATGCCAGCGATACATTTTTGGGGTTCTAAACGCGTCTTCCGCAGAAAGAAGCGTCCAACCGAAGATTGTTTGTTCACGCGGATATTGCGGATAAGCGGATATGATATATAATCCGCATCCACACGATTTAAATGATTATTTATCCGCATCCGCAGAAAAATGGTGAATATCCGCGGGTAATACGCGGATATCCGCGGATTTGCAGGGCTCTAACTGAAACTGCCTTTTGGTGGTCAAATACAAATTTCTGAAGAATATTAACAGAAGGCATTTGAGATGAATTTTAATTTTTAGGAATAGAAATAAGTCATACGGATTCAGATCGAGGCACCAAATAGTGGGGTACAGAGCATAACAGAGAGCATTGTCATGATGCATCATAAATATTCACCATAAACGTCATGCCGAACTCGCATAAAATTTATACCTTACTTATGAGTTAATTATGACTGATTTGTAGGAGAGTATTTTATACATATAATACTGATTTTGACCTAGGAGTGAACCTTGAGGAACTCCTTCCGCTATTTTTCTGATAGATGATGTATATTGTTTACAGTAACTATGTTTCTATTTTTAATGTTAATTTTTAACACGAAAAACCAGTTTAATTATTGATAAACCGTGGTTTAGATTCAGAAATTCAATTTTCAAATTCCAAATCAACGTATTGAACAGAAATTAATGCAATTAACTTGTGTCATCCTAAAGTTATTTATCATTTAGATGACAAATTATATTGCTCATATACGATTTATAATTGCCATTACTATCATGATGTTAATTTTAATGGAATAATTGGAGTTAATCTAAAAGGCACATGGAATGTAAATACATTTAATGTCAAATTAATATTTAAAATCCTATTTAGAAAATAAATTAACTTTTCAATAATTTATTTAAAAGATTATTTTTTATTTCATAATCAGAGAGCAGACAGTTTAGGTGGTAATAGTTTTTTTTTCCTTTTGTTTTTTGGCTTTAGCAGCAGGTAATAAAGAAAGAGATGAAGGATTTTTAAAATTACGTTTATAATTTGATATTTTTTGATTTAATATAGTTATAAATAATTTCGTAATCATATAGGGAGCAAGAAGTGTCTGAATATTGATTGATAGGTAAAGATATTTTGTTGAATAATTAAATTTTGTATGAACATGTTATGATTGTGAAAATTAATTGGTCATTCAAATAATAAGTGAGTCGCTGACAGACAAATTATCACATGGACAGAAAGGAGACGTTACCAAATTAATTCTATCCAGATATGGAGAGTGTGATCAAATCTAAGTCGGTAAGGGATTTTAATCCTATTAGATTAGAAATAAGAAAGAACAATGGTCTTAATTGTGTTTTTTTTTTCCAATTAAGGAAGATTAAAGCGAATTATCACCTTAACTTACTGTGTGGCTTCAAAAGAAAGCTGATATATAAAACAACATAGATTAAAGAATGAAAAGTAGATTAACATGATTTTTGCTAAAAATATACTTTAAAAAACGTTTGTTCCACAACCTGCTCAGAGGGATCAATCTAAAACTCTGAAAAAAATCTGATTAATGCATATCAATGTTAACTGGAATAGTACAAGAGCAATTTTTGTACTGATAATTATTTCGAAAGTTTCGCATTTTTTTCAATACCATGCTACAATATTTATCTGACTTACTGGACAAATGTGCATCTGGTCTAGATGCGAGCGCATCTTAAGTACGCCTGAGAGTCTCTAGATCAGTGTTTCTCAACCTTTTCTGGCATGGGACCCCCCCGAAATGATGTAAATATTGTTTGCACCCCCCCCCTATATATATTTATATAGTGTATCAAGATAGAGGGAACACGATTTTTCTCGAAAAGATGACGTGAGATCATGTTGGGAAAATTTTGAACTAAAATTTATGAAAAAAATTGTATGGTAGCATTGAAATTTTCCATAATAAACCGGAAGTACAGGATATCAAGGACAATTTTGAATTTTTAAATGGGAATGTATGTCATATTGGGTATCTTTGGATAGAGATTTGGAAAAGAAACAACTTTTACTTAAACTTTTTTTAAATATCTTTTACGGTTGACAAAAAACTGTGATATGTTTATATGACGATTATATTCCATATTAACAAATTGAAAGTAAAGTATTTTTGTTTCTAGGACAATTCGTCGCTGGATAATTCGCAGCGGACAATTCGTCGCGGACAATTCGTCTCGGACAATTCGCCGCGGAAGTTAGTTTCCTAGCAGATGTAAAAATATGAATATTAAGTAAATATTTCTAATACTGTTGAAACTTCATTTCGTATTTTACTCCAAATTGTCCGTCTGTAGATCCATTCTGGTCTAAAAAAACACCGTATATATCCAATTTTACCCCATCAGATCGCCGTAAACCTATTTTGGTCTAAAAACACCGCTCACATATAGTTTTACCCTGTTAAATCGCTGTAGACCCATCTTGGTCTAAAAACACCACTCGCATCTAATTTTACCCCGGTAGATCGTCGAAGACCCATATTGGTCTAAAAACACCACTCGTATCTAATATTACCTCGGAATTTTCCGCGACGAATTGTCCGAGCCGAATGCTACGAATTTTCCGGCGCCGAATTGTTCAAAGTGCCTTCCATTTTGATTTAAACACATTCGCATTCTTACTATTGAGTTATCTGTAGCTCGGAGGGTAATGAAATTAATATATATATATATATATATATATATATATATATATATTAAAATTAAAATTCCATTTAGTTCCGCTTAAACGTTTGAAATAGCCTGTAGTTTAAATTAGTTGTCAAAATAAGTATAATAAATATAATGATAAATAAAATATTCTATTATATTTTCACGTTTCGGCCCCCCAACGAAGCCTTCACGGCCCCCCGGTTGAGAAACGCTGATCTAGATGGACGAAGGTGCCAAATTCCTCACATGTACCCACAATTTGTTATCACTTACTAAATATCTATAAATCTCGCAAATGTGTGAAAATTCATATTTTACATAAATTTTTAAATTGAGCGTTGTATATTATTCTATGTATCAGTGTACTTAATATGTCGTAACATAAATTCTCATCTGTCTGACATGAATATTCCATGCACTCACTAATGCAGACAATGTGGGTTCATATGCGGTGGAGGATCTAATTGCATTACATGTTCTCTCGTTATAAAAGGATTGCGGATCAGTTTACAGCACGAGTCCTTTTGTTTCAATTAAAATTTCTCAATTAAAGAACTTTAATTTCTAGCCTGGATGTAATAATGAATAATTAATAATGTCCCGTTATGTAGAGAAATACTTAACGAATTAATGATTTATATGTTTGATGTTTTAATATGTCAGGTTAAAAAAAGTATTTTTCCCAAATCATGATTTCCTGTACATTTCAAATACCCAAATGCAGAATTTAATACCAGTCATATTTGAAATTGTCCGGATTTTATTTTTACCTCTAAAACGTTTCATATTAAATGCGTTCTCTGCAAATGATTGCCGTATTTAGTAATGTTTTTTTACATATGATGGTTTTCAAACGATCAGCTGTAAAGCCGGAAATAAAATGTTGGGTTATTTCAGGTTTACAACGTTTGAAAATTCTGCGAATGATCTACTAATAATAAAATTTTATTGGTTCATGATTTCGTAATAAACAAAGATTGGTTTGGATAATTACAAAAATTTACGATTTTAGAACGAAAGTGCGTTTTAAAACCTACTTATCAGGATAGAATTAATATGATAACTTCTCCTTTCTGTCCGTATGATAATTTGTCTGTCAGCGACTCGAACCACTTATTATCTAAATCAAGGGTTTGAACCAAACCCAAACCGGAACGAACCGGCTTTTTTCCGGAACGCTGAACCGAACCCGAACCGTATTGTGCTTTTGAATATTAACCTGAACCGAACCGAATGTTTAAACTGATAATTAACTGGTTTAACAATGTTTATTTCAAGTTTTTTATTGTAGTATTTGAACCCTGCATAAATTTTCTTACGATCTACCACATATATTATTTCATTTCAAACTGCAACCGACGTTCTGGATGTAGAGATAAAATGTTTATATAAGAAATAAAATATATAAATTAAAAAATCAGTTATTAATACTAACATCTCTTAATACAAATTCGTCTTGTTTTTAATTTTGAATATTAACAAACAACATTAATTGAGTGATTAACACAAAAAGACAATTACAAAAAAAAAAAGAATTGAAACATCAGACGATATAGTTTTTGGCAGTAGACGAGAGATTTTATTTACGAGAAACGATTAAAAAAGGATGCCAACATAATGGAATTTTGAAATTGTCGAAAGACCCAACCTCTATACAAACTGTCACAAATTGTTCTGGCTCCTCCAACAACTTAAGTAAGTGTGGAAAGACTTTTCTCGGTATTAGGAAACATATTATCCCCCCCAACGTATGAAATTATTTTCGGATATAAATATTGACATACTCTTAATTCGTTATTTAACTACAAAAATTTAAATCTTAAAGATATTTTTAGTATATTTTAATCCTTTCCATTTAATTTCCCTTTTCTTTCCAGTAGAATCAATGACAGTTTTCAAGTCGTATAGAGTAAAATTTATTGACTTTTAGCAATACTAAATTATAACCGTTTGCTTTGTTGATATATTTTGTGATAATTTAAAATATGTTTATATTTAATTCAATTATTTATGATAAATAAAAAAAAAAAATGAACCACATTGAACCGAAACGAACTGAATGATTAACCGGTTATCGAATCGGTTCAAGTTTTTAATTTTTGTACCGGAACAACAAACCGAACCGCAGAAATTTAGAAAACCGTTAACCGAAAACGATCTGTATTTTACGCCGGTTCAAACACTTGATCTAAATCTAATGATTTTATATTTACCAGTTTCTCCTCCATGATTTTAAAAATGTTGGATCGTACACTACTGTTGAACAATTACATTCTTATAATATCTTAATGAAAAAACTCAGCTCTCTATTTTGTAGGCACTTCCTAGAGATTACTATTCTTTCTGAAATACGTTTTCAACCTACCCGGAAAAATCGGGAAATTCACTTAAAGTTGTTTGTTTAGCAACAGTTTGCTGAACCGTGTTATTGCTACTTACTGGATCTCTTATTTTAAGCGTTAAAGCTGTCGAGAAGAACTTTTACACTGTTTTACTCTTTACGCTCCCGTAAGAATTAAAATGAATGCAAGTTTTATAGAGAAAAAGATACTGTACCGTAGAGCATCAGTGTAATGCTGGCTGCATAACTTTACATATTGTAATACAATCAGTGAATATGGACAGACGCATGCCGAGAGTGTTTATTATTTATTATTATTATAGCTTCGGCTATAAAGCTGAAACCGAATAAGTATTCCAACTTCAAACAAAGTTTAAAAACAAAAAATTCCCTAAAATTTTGAAGTTTTGTATTTTTTTCACTTTTTATCCGCAAATTTCAACATTTTAGACCGCAACTCAAAAGTAACCATATATTTTTGATCTAAGGCTAAAAATGGATAAGTATACCAATTTACAAGATTTTTTTTTTCTTCTAAAAATTTTGGACAAAATTTGTTTGACTCTGAGCTAAAATATAGTTTTAGGCTAAATTTGGAGTGAGGATTATGCAAAAATATTTAAAAAATTCATGCTTTTCTAGTTTTTGAGTTAGAGACGATTTGGGTCGGTTTTTTTCTTATAATTCCAAAACTTTGGCCCAAACTTCAAAATGGACCAAATTTTGTTGATCTATGACCAAAAGTACAGGATTGTACCAATTTTCAATAAAAACAGAGACAAAAAAAATTTGCTTAAAAATCACGATTTTTTTAAAGTCTACCCCTTCGATTTTTTAGATATTTGGCCATTTTCAAGGGTAAACAATGTATGAGAAATTTAAAAATTCAAACCGAAGATTTCTGTCCCTAATCATTTTTTAGTTAGGATTTATCAAAATTTTCAGTAATTTTAAAGATTAATGAAAAGTTTTCAAAATATGGTTATGTCAATTAGGACCTCAAGATTTCAAAAATTTCAACCGCAGGTCATTATCATATTTCGTTTTTAAGATACGTCCATGCGAAGATGAAAATTTCTATAAATCACGCCATATTAAAGATGGTCATAATTTTAAAATACGCCAAACGAATAATGCCTCAATTTTTTTTATAGACTATATAAATTACGAGGCATCCAAAAATTCTTATCTCAGGACGTTTCCATTAACCGTTTTGAGTTGTGATTTTTTTTTTATTTACAATTTTCACAAATAATGTAAATTATGCAAATAAGAAATATAATCATAATCTCAAAACGCATCAAATGATTAAAGCCCAAATTATAGACTAAATAAACCACGGAAAATCCAAAATTTTCAACCGCATGTCGCTACCTCTAATCATTTTTGTGTTGTGCTATTTTTTCAATTCACAATTATCACAAATATTGAAAATTATGCCATTAAACAAGGTAAATAGTTAGTTAAAATTTTTGGCGCACAGCAACAAAGGCAAATAGCGATTAAACAAGGAAACATAGAACAAAAAAAAAAAAGATTTGTTATCTTATTTTAAGCACTTTTTGTACATATATATTTTTTGCTGAGTGAATAAGGGAGATATAGTCGGATTGCTGATAGGTGACTGTTGGTTACATGTGTGTATCAAGTAGTGCATTCATATTATAATCTAGTTACCATTTTTCAGCGATTTTAAAAATGTTTTTTGTTATTTGTCTTAACTGTCAGTGTCTGGTAATAAATATTAATTAAAATATGGCTTGCGGCCAATTATTAAATTCACAAACTTTAATTTTAAATCTGCTGGAATAAACAACAAATTATAATCCAAAATTTACGTATGAGTATAAAATTTTCCTTATTTATAATTATTACCTTAAAATGAATAATTTTGTTTGTTTGAGTACTGCTGTAAATTTATTTTCGCGCTCTAATTAGTAAAGATATCTACAAATCATGCCGTTTCTTTCTAATGCTTTGTGTTTTATTCAAATAATTTTGAAGGTTAGTTGTCAACTTGCGTCACTATACGTTACTATGGGTATGCAAATAATTATAATGATATAGACAGAGAAAGCATATAGTATTGAAAATCGATACTTGTAGCAACGAACAGTCACTTATCAGCAATCCGACTATATTTCAAATATTTAGCTGTAGAAGCTGTAGACAAGCTAAAAGATTTGTTTCC
This sequence comes from Liopterus haemorrhoidalis, assembly GCA_963971575.1. Classification (NCBI taxonomy): domain Eukaryota; kingdom Metazoa; phylum Arthropoda; class Insecta; order Coleoptera; family Dytiscidae; genus Liopterus; species Liopterus haemorrhoidalis. The sequence goes on along the minus strand of OZ020612.1, from coordinate 41,838,267 downwards.
TTATTGTAAACTATTTTCGTCATATATGATTTTGCTGTTAAGTCCATAATAAGGAAGATATATGAAGATTATAGTTTTAGGTTGTCCCTCCGTAACTCTCCAAATTTGTATCTAATTGAAAAAATACATTTAACAAATAGTCGTTTTAAAATTAAATCACCAAACGCAAATTGTTGATATTCAAGAATAAAACTAGTTGCACTTTATGTAAGAAACTAATGGTCTTTCGATTTCTTTAGTTCTTGTTGGGCCTTGTTAGTTTGTATAGCGCTTTTAATCTTCTCCTTTTCCTTGCGCTGTTTTCGTGTTGAAATTTGGCTACTAATTGGCTATTTCAACTTCTGAAGCAACTGCTAAACAGGATTTATGATTAATAATTTCAATAATTTTCTATAAATTTTCTGTAACAACTCAGTAATTTTTCTGATCACAAATATTCCCCTGTGTTTTATTGACGAGTCGTCTCTGGCCTGCGCTGTTGTATATCAAAAGGTTTATTAGTGAAATGCAGTCAGGAAGTTTGTGGAAGGAAGTCGTTGGTAACTGCCTTCAACTTGATTATATCGACAATTATTTATATAAGTGGAATTTTCTAGTGAATATTGGTAATTTTACATTCGGAAATAATACGTCAAATAAGATTAATTGTTATAAACACCAAACAAGGTTATTTTTAGTTTTTTTCCTTTGAATTATTAATGTAATAATGCTACAACTGGAAATTAAAAAAGTTTTATAAAAAACTACAAAATGTCAAACAATTATAACAATTTAACTGTACATATATATATAATCACTGGTTGGAGCTACAGTCCTTAAAGCTGCGTTCAAAGCTCTTTAAATTAGTTGACTGTGCATGTGCGTTATGGATATGTTTAGTAGATAGTTTTAACATTCAAATCAGCTTTTACAGTTCTGGAAATTAGTGAGTTACGAATAGTGCGACATCTGTGTGTCTTTAAACCAACTACGGTGACTTCATAAAATATTTATTATCTGCTGTCCTAGATTTTTATTAACTAAACCTAGCCTAATTACCTAAATTGATTATATTTCCCCAGAACTTCTTCAAAATTTAAATATTCGAGTCCCTGGAATAAGATTGATAATTAAAAATGATCACTTTTCAAAATTTCAAAATCTATGTCACTACTGAACAAAATGCTCACTCTAGTAAACAAGCAAATCTCTGATAGAGATGTAGTAATTTTTTACGACAATTATAGAAAGTTTGTTAAGGCTGCGTATAAGCCCCAGACGTTACCAGTTTCTTATACAAAAGTAACAATCTGAAATAAAATTAGTATCAACCTATACATCAAATTTTGCACCGAATTTGTATCTATCTAATATGATAGTTTTAATTGTAGAAACATTTATTGTAAAAATATTATCGCTCAATAACTAAAAATAGACGTCAGCGATATTGTTCTGTAATTTTTTAAATCTATTTGGGTTTCGAATAACTTTTATATTTATATAGTTTTGTGTAGATATGTTCAAATAATATGTAAATTTTTTTTTCGACTTGATTACTTATTGTTTAACGCCTTCGTCGAAAAATATTATACTTAAAGATAATAGAATGCCACTTGGTACACGTATTCTTCACGAAAAAGAAATCATTTTTATCCGTAACACCAATTTTGAAAACCGCGGCAGATTCAAGAGGGCGGCAAAAGATTACCAAGTACAATAACTATAAGTAATTTTCACAATACAACATAATAGCTAGAATCATATTTGTAGAATGAAGCTTTAGGTACAATTTGCCGCATCGTACGCAAATTTGCGCCGATTGGTTTACAAGATGGCGTCTATAATGCAATTTGTTTATTTACAACTACCTAACAGTTTTTTCTACAATTAAAAATATCCTATTAGATAGATAAAAATTCGCTGCAAATTTTGATATATACAGCTGTGTTCATAATTATTAGGCACCCTAGTAAATTTTAAATACATATGCAAAAAGGATCTGGGATATTAAAAATACACTATATATTGAAACAAATGTTTATTATTATTAATAAATTGAATAAAAATTATTATATTTTTAATATTTTGTTGCCCCTCCTCGGGCTTTTATAACCGTAGCTATGCGTTTCGGCATACTACGTACTAATTTTGAGCAAATGGTTGGGGTAATTTTCTCCCATTCGCTCAAATTTTTTTTGTCTAAGTTGACCCCGGGATGTCGTGGGATGTTCGTGTACTTTTCTCTTCAATATGGGCCACAGGTGTTCAATTGGCGAGAGGTCAGGGGATTGAGCTGGCCAATCTAAGACCCGAATTCAATTATCAAAGAACTATTTCCTTGATGCCATGGAAGTATGTCAGGGCGCATTGTCTTGTTGAAAATAAACATCTCTGACATCTTTTCCTAAGTTTTGACCAAAAATTTTTTCAACAGACGGCCTTAACATCTCTCCTAACATGGTGGTGTGGGTACCGGAGTTCATACGACCCTCACAAATAAAAACATTTCCTACACCATGGGTACTCATACAACCCCATATCATTATACTATCACCACCATGTTTTATTGTGGGTAAGATGCACTCATCCCAGTATTCCTCGCACTTCCTCCTCCTCACATACTGGGGCCCCGAGTGACCAAAAATTTGAAATGTAGCAAAATAAAAGCCTTAATTTATCATAATATTTAAAGGTCTCCAGATTTGATGGAACTGATCGAAACTAAGTTTAAATTTTAAAATATACATGAGGTTTGTTACCTCAATATTTGTTTCATCGGACCAAACCACTTTCGCCCAGTCGTTAGTCGTCCAATTTTTATACTTTTTGGCCCATAAAAAGCGTTTCTTTTTATTTTCTGCGGAGAGCCAAGGCTTTTTTCTACCATTGCGGCCTTTTAACCCTTGCTCCATTAAACGCCTCCGAACGGTTACTGATGAAATCGATGTTCCAGACGTTTCTTTGAGGTCAGCAGCAAGCTTCCTGGACGTTTTTCTACGGTTTTGCACCGATAAGCGCAGCAAATGGCGGTCTTCTCGCTGTGTTGTTCGCCGTTTTCTTCCACTTCTTCGTTTGTTTGTAAATGAATTGTCATCTTTTAATCTTTTCAACGTGGTTTGAACAGCACAGCGTGAACATTTAATTTTTTTGGCAATTTTCACTTGACTTAAACCCATGGAAGATAAAAGGACGATCTGTGCCCTCTTAGCTTCACTCAGTTCGCGTTTTTTTGGCATTCTTCACACAAATAGTTTTCTAAACTTGTATTTAATAAAATATCACCGAATAAAAATAATTACTCAAAAATAAAAGTTTTTAATGTCACCGTTTCTCGACTATCACTTTCGACTATCTATGAATAACTAACGAAGAATAATATAAACACGCTTAAAATACATAAAAACTGATTCTAAATGTTTACGTTTTAAGATAACTAACAGTCCATAACAAAACGTAAACAAATTTCGAGGTCATTTCGTAGCCGCCCTGTTTTACAGGGGGTGCCTAATACTTATGAACACAGCTGTATATTGTTATTAATTTTATTTCCGATTATTAGTTTTGTAACTATTCAGGACTATAGGGTTGTGCGCCGCCTTAATATAAAAATAAATTAGACTAGTTATATTTATAACAAAACATAATGTTAAATACATTTATTGGGCTCTATACATGAAAAAATTAAACACAGCAGTAAATAGTTACAAAAAAAGAAATAATAATTTTGACACAGTACATATAAATGTTAACACCAGAAAAAACAAAACTATCTACTACCACAACAACGTTGGTTGCTAGGCTAATGACATCATGAAAAACGTGTATGTCACATATTGTATTTTATTGTATATTTGCTTCTATTGTGTTTTATTCTTCTATATTATTAGTATTTCTATATTATTGTTATTATAATTGTATTGTATTTTTCCCCAGTACTCTGTAACTAGACTTATGCACTACTGTACAAATCTGTATAGTTACTGGATAAATAAATAAGTAAATAAATATTTAATGTTCGTCTTTGTAATTTTGGGCGAGATTTGTTGAAATCGGCGATGACTTTTTGTTAGGTATTGTGTTTATATGTACATGTTATGTATATGTTATATCAGGGCTGCTCAACCAGTCGATCGCGATCTACCAGTCGATCGCGGCGCGATTTTAAGTAGATCTTTAGTTTTCTTTTGCTTCCATGTACTTAAGAATACATTTTATAAATACAACCCGTTCCGTAAAAATTAAAACAAGCTTCTCGCTAGCCTACTTTCAAATGTCTCTTGATGGATCTTAAGTCTGTACTGTAATAATAACTGACAATTGACTGACTTGCTATAACCAATATACCGGGTGAATTATTTAAGGAGCAACAAACATGTTTCACATATAATGTTAATGAGGTGAGTCATTTTAAAAGCAACATAGCCATAAAACAAATGCTTATCGTATCCATAGAAAAGACAAAATATAATTTTTTAAAATATTTATTGGACTTAGCTACTAAGGACGTTACTATTTTTGTTTGTATGTAAATATAAACAAACTAATAAAAATTCATTTATTGTTTCTAATTTACTATTTTTTAGCCGTCTAGGAACTTTATAATGTCAAATAACTATTATATCTAATCACCATTGCATATCTGTTACCATGGATATGAGCTTGCTTTCATAATTTGCTATGTTGCAAATGAAATAACTGACTTCATTAACATTATATGTGAAACACGTATGTTGCTTCTTAAATAATTCACCCGGTATATTGTCAGCAATTATAAAATATATAGAATAAGAGAATATGTAACATGTGGCCAGTTAGACATAAGTAATTAGTGTAGAAATTAGAGATAAATAAATAATGTTTAAACTCTAATTTATGATTATTTCTCGAACCTAACCGGACATTACAAGTGGACCGCATCACCAACAGTGATGGAGATCAGTGATCGCACATCAAAAAACCACTAATTCATAAAAATAGACCGGAAAAAAAACATATCCTTACCAACAAAACTTAAAAACAAAGAACCATTTTCTAATCATCTTGCATAAAATTCGTTAGCGGTCAATGTGTTAACCATCGAGCTAAAAGTGCAGCCTTGGAGGGCCTATGAAGAATCTTCATAAAAAGTTTTTTTAAATTTCGTTTTGTTTATTAGGTAATTTTTACATCAAAAACATTTTTTCAAAATTTTATTCCCGGGGGAGGACCCCCTCACCACGGAAGGGCACTACAATAAAAAGTTAGGGCAAAAGTTTGTCCATATCAGAAAATATTATTCATTCGATTTCAGTATTTCAAAGCAAAATGTTTCAAAGTGACTTCGGAATAAATATGAATTTGTCTGTGTTTGTGAACGAACGTGTCCAGACCTGTCGTTTACGAGCTAATGTTTGAGTTTAAAACTTTTGTATTCCATCTTCAAAGAAAAACAAAAAACATTCATACATTTGTATAAATGTATTTACACAAATGTTTGCAAACGGTTTTTAAACATGTTTTTGTATATTTGCATGTGTATGTAGATGTGGACTAAGCATCTATCTATATAATAGGGGATAGGCATGATTTTATTTTAATTTTTTATTATATTCCTCTTGTTGCATATAAACATAAAAAACAGTTTTGCATTTTTTTTTTTTTTAATTTGAGGGCTTAAAAAATCATAAATGTATGTAGCGTGCGAAAACGACGTGTGACGTCATACCCCTTCTAAGTGACGCAGTACACTACTAGCCTACCCAGTGTACTGCGTACAGCCTACGCAGTGTACAGCGTGCAGCCTACATAGTCTGTTGTGAACTTATTTGCTTGTATAACTTTTATAGGTTATGTAAAGTTAGAGTGATTTTAATTAAAATAAAGTTTAATTCTATAAAAACAATTTATACATGTTTACCGAATTAAATTTTATATTAAAATATATAAAATATATAAAATATATAATAGACCGGGAGCTCATGACAGTTGTTGGTCTCCGATTTCATACAGCATGCCTTTTGGAGGAGAGAATATTTACCCTGTGACAACAAAAAAGGGATGGTACTAAACCCCTGCACGCTTTCCGGTCATAGGGAAAATTGCATTTCCACTTAAACACAAAATTTTTGTGCTTTTCTCTGATTTAATATTGCTTGTCCTTTTGTCAAAAGAAAGTTATAACAAATTTAAAGTCTTTTAAATATATGCATGCGATTCGGAGGGTCCCAAAGGGCTCACACGGTCATGTGATCTTGTAATAAAAAAATATGATTTTCCGCGTTTTCATACAGCATGCCTATAATTAAGAGACTTTAAATTTGTTATAACTTTCTTTTGACAAAAGGGCAAGCAATATTAAATCAGAGAAAAACATAAAAATTTTGTGGAAGTGGAAATGCAATTTTCCCTATGATCGGAAAGCGTGCAGGGGTTTAGTACCATCCCTTTTTTGTTGTCACAGGGTAAATATTCTCTCCTCCAAAAGGCATGCTGTATGAAATCGGAGACCAAAAATGTCATGAGCTCCCGGTCTATAAGATCTAGGCCCCAGTACTTCGAAACATAGTCGAAAATATTGTTTAGTACCGATGTGCACAAATAGTTCAAATAGAAATCCAAAAAAAAAACAATTTATACCTGATGGCGAAAAACAACAGAAAAGGCGAAATTTGTAGCTGAAAGCTATGAGGCGAAATAAAACCGATATTTCAGAAAAAAGTAAAATTTATGTTGTGTGCATAAATGCATCAATGTTGGGTAAATTATCACTCTGAGCCCTAACAAAATCTTTATCTGCCATTTTAATGATAAATGCGTGAAAAATTGTTTAAAAACAAATATAAAACTCTCGAACAATACAATATACACACGTAAAGATTATGTTGTAGCTGTATCTGTGACGTCAAAACCCAGTCGTTTTACGTCATACTCAGTCGCATTTACTCGGCAACCTTCGCGCCGTGGTCGGCTTATTTCAAATTTACAATATTTTAATTAAAAAATTTGGCTATAATATTAATTAAAATGTGATTTTTGTTTTGTTAGGTGACATAATTAACATTAACATATCAAAAAAATGTAGTTTTAAGGAAATATAAATTTTATGCGTATCCCCTATTAGCAAGTGTCTGTATGTAGTGTCGGCAATATTGTGACGTCAATTTTTCCTAAGGTTCTCATGACTGGCTAACTGGGGACACTCTGTCTCTTGATTGGCTGAGAGGTGACACCCTCTCCTGTGTTTGGCTAACTGGTGATATCCTGTCCTGTGATTCGCTGACCTGATATTATTTTGATTAATTTTAAAAAATTGATGTGAAGTGTGAATTTTCACACATTTCAGGGTTTTGCAGGTATTTAGTAACTGAATGATGATTATTTGGGATGCCAAAACAAATTTTATGTCAAAATATTTTTTTATGAATTTTAATTCGAATGCCTAATACCATTATTTAAGTTTTTAAATATGTATGTGCAGTATTTTTTTTACATAGCAAGGTTCATTAAGATTTTGGAAATTGCGCCTATGGCTTCTATTGGTTGCTTAAATCATTAGCCCCGCCCAGTGGCGGATTAAGCCTTCGCCGGGCCCAAGACATTTTTGATTTACGGGCCCTCAACCTATGTTTTTTTAAAAAAACAAAAAAAGGTCCTCACCTGCCAAATCCAAGTGAAGAGCAAAAAAAAAGTCCTCACCTCCCAAATCCAAGTGAAGAGCAAAAAAAAAGGACCTCACCTCCCAAATCCGGGACCTTTAAAATTACGGGCCCAAGACAAATGTCTTTTTTGTCTAAGGCGAAAGTCCGTCACTGGCCCCGCCCTCTGATTTCGTATACATCAAACATAGCATTAAATTATAATTTCAACACTTCCCATTGGTTATTAAATTTACGCTTTTAAAAATTAAATGCAACATTTACCAAAATATAACTAGAATTTTGACAAAATAATTTAATCATAAGAAAACTGCAAAAAAATAACAAAAAAATTAAAATTGACAGGATTCGAACTCTAGTTTGCAAGTTACCTGTTTAACAAATTAGAAAACCAATGACTAAACGCACATCGCTATGAGCACTGGCTTATCTACTGGGTTACATAGCGAATTAAATATTTAACATATTTTGGTTAAAAACACAAAAAATGCATTACTTTCCGAAAACATAATCTGATCAAAAATTCCTGTTGTACTATTCCGGTTCACACCAATGTACATTACTTCGAATTTTTTCAGATTTTTAGTTTAAACCATCTGGGCTACAGGGTGTGGGACAAAAATTTTTTTGCACAATTTTGGCAAAAATCGCGTCTAAATAATTTATTTGAAAAAATAAAATTTTGATCGTTAATCCACGTACTAAGGGCTTTCATTTGATACCCTACTCAGAATTTTAAAAAAATATATATTTTTTTTTCGATGAGCACATATTTGTTTATATTTTTAGGGGGATATGTTTTTTAGATGTTTTAGTATTTTTCCTATTTGCGGGTCAAAAAGTTGTACAAGCATGCCAAATTTCAACTCTCTAGGTTTAGCCGTTTGGCTACAATTTTTACCGAACAGACAGACAGACAGACAGACAGACAGACAGACAGACAGACAGACAGACGACAAAATGACGGTATAAGGGTTTTTTGGTCATACCTACAAAACCCTAAAAAAGGTTGCCCAAGTTAACACAACCAAAAAAAATTTTTTTTCTTAAAAACCTGTAATTGTTGACGGGTTAAACAACCTAGTTAAACAAAAATAATCCAGTTTCTAACAATATTGAATTAGTCTTTTGTTGAAAAAATTTATCAAAAAATCGGTAAAAGCTACTAGGTTGGAAAATCTATTTCCGCTTAAAGTAAAGAAACCGACAAATAAATTACCGATATTTGTAGCATTAATATTGTTGTTATATTTTTTTATATAATTTTTTAAATATTAAGAATTTTTTATTAGAAAAATCAAAATTACCGTCTGTTGGTTTCTTACAGTAACATCTATTCTGTTGTGTTTATGTTTTTTTTTTATACAAAACCTCAATTATTTGACTAGATTTCGTTATTATTACATTATATTAAGTCAGTTCATTTTAGAACTAATCTTGCATTTGGTTACGTTATTCTTAATTTAGAGGTTTAATTTATATTTTGTAATTTTGAGGTTAGCAGTGCAAATTTTAACATGTGGTCTATGACAGCGTTTCCCAACCTTTTTTATGGCGAACCGACAATAGACCTAGAAATAATTGGGGGACCGGCAAGTTTAGAAAGTCATGTGTATCGCAAAAGTTTTATATTTTTTATTGCATTGATTACAAACACAAAAGAAACAATTAAAAAATCACATATAATTAGTGAAAAAAGAAACAAATTATTACTTAAGCAATTAACAGATTAAGAACCGAGATTTTCATCAAAATTAAGTGGGTTATTACTTATTAAGCAAATAGTTGCATAGTAAAACAAAATCTCGCGGACCGGCGGTTGGTAATCACTGGTCTTAGACATACTTTCATAAAAATTCCAAAACCAACTAGAGTTTTTTTAATGAACATGTATTACTAGCTCTTTGATCTGGAATATTAGATTAGACTGTATTTATATAAAATCGCATAGGCTAAAATTGAGCTTTCCCCGCTTGTATCTTGCCTTTTAATTAATAGTTCTGTAGCTTGTCACTAACGTTCAAAAGTTTTCTCATATAAATTTCAAAGCACATGTTCCGAAATTGTACATTGCAAAGCTCCTGTACATCCGAAGCTTGTTGCGTGTTTAAACCAAGGTCAAAGCTCCACTTTTCTGTTGATTTTTACGAAATGTAGTAAAATTTGACGCAATGTTGACGCATGGTTTTACGGAGAGTTACACATCAAACAAAATATATTTCAACATTCTTTTTATAAAATATAACTGGAAAAACATGTTTGCGAATTTGATAAAAAGAATTAATATTGTTGAAAAAGGGATATAAAAGATATATTGACATAATAAAATCACGAAAAATTGAGATGCATTAATATAGCTTATGTTCGAATCCTGGTTTTACTCTATCATCATACCAAATTACGTAAAAATATAGTTAGCCGTTTTTGCGTAAATCTCGGACAGACATTGATTTTTTGCGGATATTGTCTTATAATCTTCTGAAACGTGTAAAAACGGGCCGAAAAAATATTTAAAAAAAAATAAATACATATATCCTTCAGTTTTATTAATATAGATCAGAAATTTCCAAACTGTGCACCGCGGCGCCATGGGCGCTATGGCTGGGCTACAGGGGCACCGTTCCAACATTCCTCCAACTGCGTTAGTTAGACCAATGTTTTGACCTGGGGCGCCAGGGAAAAATTCTGATACATTAAGGGCGCCGGGAACCGAAAAAGTTTGGGAACCACTGATATAGATGATATATAAGAAGTAAGTATTAATTTATAAAGAGTTTTAAAAATGGGACATACTAACATTTCTTTGGATCTGAGCCTTTTTGTGGTCTTTTTTTACTTTTTTTCCGAAAATGTCAAAATTTTGGACCATAATTCAAAAGTGACTATATATTTGTGACCTAGGGCTAAAAATGTATAGGTGTACCAAATTACCAACAAAATTAAAAAAAAAAGTCTTCTAAAATTTTGGTCAAACATTTTTTGACTCCGATTTTAGCCAAAATACAGTTTTAAACTAATTTTGGGGTGAGGGTTATGAAAAGAATATTTAAAAAATTTATACTTTCCTAGTTTTTGAGTTACAGCTGATTTGGTTCAGTTTTTTGCCTATAATACCACAACTTTTGCCCAAATTTCAAAATGGACCAAATTTTGTTAATCTATGACCAAAAATACATATTTATACCAATTTTCAATAAAATGGAGACAAAAATTTTTTGTTTAAAAATCACGATTTTTTTAAGGTTCTTTTTACCTTCTTTTTTTTATTTTCGGCCATTTTCAAGAGTTTTCAAGGGATTATTGCCCAAACAAAACTTTATAATTGGTTTATTAATTCCTAATTTTTTTTAGACTAAACAATGTACGAGAAATTTAAAAATTCAAACCGTAGAATTCTATCCCTATAGTCGGATTGCTGATAAGTGACTGTTCGTTGCTACAAGTATCGATATTCAATACTGTATGCTTTCTCTGTCTATATCATTATAATTATTTGCATACCCATAGTAACGTATAGTGACCCAAGTTGACAACTAACCTTCAAAATTATTTGAATAAAAAACAAAGCATTAGAAAGAAACAGCATGATTCGTAGATATCTTTACTAATTAGAGCGCGAAAATAAATTTACAGCAGTACTCAAACAAACAAAATATTAATTTTAAGGTTATAATTATAAATAAGGAAAAATTTATACTCATACGTAAATTTTGGATTATAATTTGTTGTTTATTCCAGCAGATTTAAAATTAAAGTTTGTGAATTTAATAATTGGCCGTAAGTCATATTTTAATTAATATTTATTACCAGACACTGACAGTTAAGACAAATAACAAAAAAACATTTTTAAAATCGCTGAAAAATGGTAACTAGATTATTATATGAGTGCACTACTTGATACATACATGTAACAGTCACCTATCAGCAATCCGACTATAACAATTTTTTAATTAGGATTTTTTTAATTTTCAAAATTCTTTTTAAAAAATCGAAAATTTTCATATAAATTTTTGTTTCAAGATAAGTCCTAATTAACAACCATGAGGACATAATGGTAAGAGAATCTTGGAAATCTGAATATTCGTTAGTTTGTGGATTTTCAAACGATGTGGAACATGGATCTAGAACTGCTAACAGCTGATCTATAACAAATTTGTTTACAGGATACGTAGATGACCACAATTATTTTTTTCTTTGATTCTACATTCTTTATTTTATTTGTTGTAGTTGTTAAACGTGGTTGAAAATACAAAACATTTTATTTTAACTGCGAAAGTACTGTGGTTCATAAACCTGAGGTGCTTTTACAACTTTTATAACAATAAAACTACAGCATTTTTAAATCAATATTAAAGCGTTGAAATTCTAATTTGTATAGCTTACAATATTAATGTGCCCATGTTGAATTTACAGAAACAAAATGTTGTTTAAACATGAAAAGCCGGAAAATCAAGATAAGAAAATTGTAGAAATAGTAATGGCGTGGGTGTATGGCAAACGTTACACAGAAAAACAGATAAGTCTTTTGTTCACAACCAGATGGATAACATGTTTAAAGTGTCAGGACAATTTCCTTTTCTCATTTAACACATTGTTAATTCTTTTTGTTAAACCAGATTTAACTTTTAATCTGCATAAAAAGTAGTCTAACTAATCGTCTGCTGTTTGCTAGGTTAGTTTTCAATCGAGAACCATTCTTCAAGTAAAAGTCATTGTCGCTTTTTAATCCTTGTAAGACTTGAAAAGATTTATTGTATTTTTTCGTTCATCTGTCTCTTTCTTGAACATTGTTAGCCGGGTTGACTTTTGCTCTTTATTGTTTTCTTGCTCTATTAAATGTTCTTCCAACTATCTTGTTTTATATCAGATGGTCAAGGACGAAATTTGTAGTTAATAATATTGCCAACTGTAACAGCTTATTATTTGACATTGGCTTAATATTTCACCGTTCTTGTTTTTTTGTTGTTGTAAAGTTACACACCTAGCCTGTTTAAACAAATCATTTTATGCTTTAAAAAATATCAAAAACTTTTTTTTTTAAATTAATTATGTTAAAAATGGAATTGTCGGAAATTTCGCACTATTATGAAGTATGAGTTCTTACGTGGAACTACGACATCGCAGACCGCGCGAGACCTTAATAGTGTATTTGGCTCTAGTGTTACTATACAGCAGACAATATCAAATTGGTTCGCCAAATTTCGTAAAAGTAACTTCAAAACCAAACAAAAAACGGGGTCATCGATCACAACAGAAATATACTGCAACCAACTGGCCGAAATGATGCAAAAACTTAAAGAAAAACAGCCTAGGTTGGCCAACAGATCGACTCCTATCTTATTGCATGATAACGCTAAACCACACACTGCACACATGACTGTGGCAAAACTTCAGGAATTGGAGTTGGAACTTCTTCATCATCCTCCATAGTCACCAGACCTAGACTAGACTGACCCTGACCTAGACTGACTATCACTTCTTCCGCAATTTGGACAACTTTTTAATAGGAAAACAGTTCAATTCCGACAATGCTGTAAAACTGGCCTTCCAGGAATTCATTGACTCTGCCAGGGTTTTATATCACCAGCCTGAACAACCAGCCGCATAAATGGCAAAAGTGTGTAGACAATATGGGTGCATACTTTGATGAATAAAATAATTTCTTATATTTGTTATTAACCAACATTGCCTTTTTTCTACAAATTTCATCCTTGACGACCTAATAATTCCCACTAGGAAACAAAAATAGCACACCAAGTAGAAAAACTATAAGTAATTTTAAGAAAGAGCTAGAAGAACAGCAATTAAAATATGCACCATTCTGGTTAGGGGATGAATTATAAGACAACTAGTGGATTTTTTTGTCAATGAGGTTACTGTTAAAATCTTATTTAAAAAAATGGGAAGATCATTAGAGTATAATATCAATAAAAGACCAATTACACTGTCTTGTGGCACCCCAATTTCTAAGGGTTGACTTTGGGAGCGATATATTTTATTATTAATTTAGACACTGGTATAATATAGTACAGTATGAATAAAGGACCAATTATACTACCTTGTGGCACCCCAATTATAAAAGACAACTCTTAGATTGTCTGTTAGAGCGATATTTTTTTTTATTAATTTTAACACTGGCATATTGAGATCTATGCTAATGATTTAAATCTTCTGTAGTTGGCATGTGTGTTCTGTAGATCAGCGGATCTTAACCGGGGGGGTCCTGAAAAGACCTTAGTGACCCCGAAATTAAAAGAAAAAATATAATTTTTACCAGTTTTTGCTTTTTTAATTAAAATAAACTTAATTATTAAACAATAAATTATTATGAACATTAAAAATATTATTTCAAAAATTTTATTGGGGAGTCCAGAAAATATATTAGGCTAGTTGGGGGGTCCCGAGTATAAAAAGGTTAAGAACCGCTGCTGTATGACATACCTGCCTTCGAGCTGGTGATCCACATTGTGAAAAGCATATGTATTTTTTTAGTTTGTCAAAATTTCGATATTTGTTAATACTCTGACTGGTATTATAGGTAATTATTTCACAACAAAAAAAAAATAACAAACTTATTTTGATGTCTTGAATTTATTTTAAACTTCTATTCATATAAACCTGAAACACTGTGTGAATGTTCCCTTTTTCTTTCTAAAATATTCAACTGAAGTTTAAATGAATCAATTTATATACTTATCTTTTTTTTTAAACTCCAAACAGCTTCATTTGTAGGTTTACTTATAATAATTGTATCCATCTCCATTCTGAACTTAATTGAAAAACCTCATTGGAATTCTAAGTAAAGCACGTTTCTTTCACGAATATATAGATCTTGTAATTCTGGAAACAGATGTACTTTTAGGTTTAATTAGTTTTTGCTTCTTTCCTTGCTGTATTGCTTTGTTAACAACGTGTTTTAGGAGTACACATTTCTTTTATGTCTGTCTTAACCTTGAAAAAGAAAACATGATTGCAATGAAAGAACAAAAACAATTAAATAAAGTTCATGGAAAATTCTAGAGAAAGTGCAGATGTTTATTGATATTGATATTAAATGAATTGATTGACACAGAAAACACGAAAAAATTGATTGATTGTAACTGGTTATTTCTAAAAATATATTAAAAATATTAAAAATTTAAAAAAATATTCAAATGATAGATTACAACTTAATTTGGATGTCTAAATCGGCCTTAACAAAAAGAAACAAAATTTGAAAATAGTTTCTTTAAAAATGTAACTTTGATATTAAAGAATATTTAAGAATAGAATTTTACAAAAATAATAAATAAGCTGTGTCTTTATGCTGCTACACCAATGGCGCAGCAAAGGGGGGGGGATGGGTCTGGGCCCCTCCCAGGACCAGCAGATTACACGGTGCTACTCGGGAAGTTGAAGATAAAATTTGTTAACCACAATAGTAGTTAATTTTTAAATTACGTCATTGTAAACAATATTGGCATTTTTTTTTTTCGTATAAGTAAACATTTTTTTAAGATTGCCTATTCTTGATAGTGACATAATTATTGTTCAAGCGAAAATACATTTACATGTTATTTTTAGGTTTTCGTAGGTATAATCAAGAAATCCTTATTCCGTCACATGAGTCTGTTCGTTCGGTACAAATTGTGGTCAAGCGGCTGATTTAGAGAACTGAACATAAGTAAGAGAAATATTGAGACTTCAAAAATATATCCCGCGAAAAATATAAATAAATATGTATTTATCGAAGAAAAAATCAAGTGAAAGTTCTTGATACATGGATTAACAATTACATTTTTTTTATGAACAAATAATGGAATTATTATTTGATATAAACATCAATATCCAACAGCAGGGGTGTCGAACTGATTTGGGTCGCAGTCTATTTTACATACAAAATGATAAGCAGTAACGAAATTTTTAATATCCTGAAGGGTTCTTGACATTTTTTTATAAACAGAAAAGGGGAAGAGAGTATATTTTACATTTTAAAATATATTTTTCCCTTAAATAAGCTCAAGTGATTTTGATTACCGCTTCAGGGGCCACAAAAAGTGAGGTTGAGGGCCGTCTGCGGCCCGCGTGCCCTCGAAATTTGATTCGGCCCTCCTGACAAAATCCTGGCTGCGCCACTGTGCTACACTATAACAAATTTGCCACGTCTATAAAACTTGACTATAAAATATAAGCTGTCAAAATGAACCTAACCAAAATGGCCGATATTAGTTGTAAGTTTAATTTACACCATCAAATATTTTCGTGTTTAGACATACGTATCATCTAAATTAATGTAAAGAAAACACTTTCAATAAACGAGGCTGTGTTGTCATTGCCACAATTTTGTAATAGTGTGTTCGATAAATCGATCACCTTTTATGTGAATTATGTTTACAGGGAAAATGTGGAGTATTACAGTAATAGGCAAGTACAAGGTCTTTCATGGACGGTGGAATATTTTCATGAAACTTGAAACTTTTCAATGACATACATAAGTGATTTTATTACTTATAAGTGGTATTTTTAAGAAATGCAAACTTTATAATGGATAATCTATTTATTATTGCTTTTTAAAAGTCTGGAATAGATCTATTTATACTTCTACTATATCTTGAAAAGTGTGGAATTAAATTTAAAACACAGAATAAAAATATTGACCTATGCAAAACATCGTCTCTGGTGCTTCTTTTATTACATTTTGTCTGAGAATTTCATATTCACAATTGGAACGTGAGGCAACAAGGGAATTCTTGATTTAAGACAAATTTGTTTCGGTTACGACCTGAGGAATCTTTTGGAGAACATACAGCTACGGTCTTACGTGAATGGACATAGTGAGGAATAATTTTAAATCTACTTTCTGGAGCATAGGGTATCAACAAATTCTCTCCATCTTATGTCTGTCTTGTTACTTCAAGCAAGTTTAGAATCTAGATCCTTTTTCAAGAATATTTATGTCTGGTGCTCAAGTATCCACGGTCTGGTAACAAGCAAATAAATAACATGCTATGTTACAGGTAAACAAGCTATACAAATTGTTTTCAGTCTCTACATTTGTAATTTCAACCTTTTCAACATAATTAGAAATTATAACACGGCAGTAAAAAATATGTTACTAACCAAGTGCATTTTAACACTATTTCGATAGTTATGTCATTATTGTCATTGTCAAGAGTTTATTAATGGCATAATTTACAATATTTGTGAAAATTGTGAATTAAAAAAACTCTAAAACGGGCAGAGACAGCGATCCGGTTGGAATTTTTGGACTCTCCGTAGTTTATTTAGTCTAGAAACAATTTGGGGCTTTAATCATTTAACACATTTTGAGATTACGCAAATTTTTTATAATGACATAATTTATATTATTGACATCTAGACACTGTGACGTTCAGCTGTTTGATTAAAAAACTATTTCTCAGCGTCTAGCATGTATAACCTGATTTTATAATGCATACGCTGCATTTTCGTTACAAGGAAATATTTGTCATGATGAATGAATATCGGAACTAGGTCAATCAGTAGTATAGGTACATGGACGTCGCATGGAATCCGGGCAGAGGAACCTAACCAACTCCTCTACAAGTTCCAGTCAACACGGTGACGACCAAGACACCTACGCCATATACCCGTACAGCTGGTGAGCCAAGCAAGCAGTACCATGTGAGTGGGAGAAGGTATCTCCCGGCTTCTCCAGGATTTTCGACTCCTTGATGAGTAGTCCCCGCCTCGGAGATAGGTCCAAGCCGATCCTGGCCAACACAGGGTGGACCCAAGATTTCCCCAACTCCAAATTCAACAATTACATCGTAAATTGGATATATAACTAATAAATTTGTATGGTTAAAACCAGGAGTTGTTTTCTAATCAAACCACTCACGTGACAATATCTTTAAATGCAACCAATAATTTAAATGTTTTTAAATCGACGACATTTATAAGGAATTTTAACTACAATTTGAATATTTCATCTACATATTATTCTCAAATACACAACAATCATTTAATACTGACGTCAGGGTACTTGTTTACGGAATTCAACCGCCCATTTAGGTTAAATCGTCTAATATTGAACATGTATTTACGATTTATATCATATTTCATTTCTACAAGAAAATAGAGTAAACATATAGTTTCATTTTAAATTGTTGAGCCATGACTAATAATTTCTAACTTTGATTATAGTTCTAGTTAATGCTTGACACTGACCTAGTACAATAAAATTATGTTAGAAAAAGAGTGACGAAAGAAGTGGAAAAATACAGATTGTCAGAAAAGGAAAACGGAAAGTTATTACCGAGTGCTTCTAATTGATTGAATGTGCCACTTCATTCAAATATTTTATTTACCGCACGTGTAGCATAAAATGAGACCACGATACTATATATAGAGCAGAGGTGGGCAAACTTAAAAAGAAGTAAAGCTGCGTTTAGATCTCTTTAAATTAGTTGACTTTTCATTGTGCGCTATGGATAAGTTTCGTAGATAGTTTTGACGTTCAAGGCAGCGTTTACAGGTTAAGTAAATTAGTGCGTTACGAATGGTGCGACATCTATGTGTCTTTAAAACAACTACGGTGGCTTCGTAAAATGTTTATTATCTATTATTGTTTTCCTAAGTTGCTGTCCTACATTTTAACTAACTAAACCTAACCTAATTACCTAAATTGATCATATTTACTGTTCGTCTCTGTAATTTTGGGAGAGATTTGTTGCAATCGACGCGATGACATTTTGTTAGCTTATGTAAAGGCATACAATATAAACGATCTCTCGATTAAATTTAAAGCTCTGAACTATTGCTCGCGTTACCATAAGACTTGTTAGTGATAATCAACAGTGTACAAGTCATAGCCTATAGTCGACTAATTTAAGAGTTCTGAACACAGCTTAAGATATAATTTTAAAATGTAAACGAGAATTTTCACGCCTCTTCAGAAATGACAGTTCGCCGAGTGTTCTCGAGAGTTTTCTCTGCAGAGAAAACAAAGATTATTATTATTATTATTATTATTATTATTATTATTTATTTAAAAAGAACTGAAGCCAATGGCTTGTAAAGTTCTTATAGAAAAATTTATGTGAAGTGTGAATCTTCACACATTTCTGGGTTTTGCAGGTATTTAGTAACTGAATGATGATTATTTGGGATGCCAAAACAAATTTTATGTCAAAATATTTTTTTATGAATTTTAATTCGAATGCCTAATACCATTATTTAAGTTTCTAAATATGTACAGTATTTTATTTATACAGCAAGGTGCAGTAAGATTTTTAAAATTGCGCCTATGGCTTCCATTGGTTGCTTATATCATAAGTCCCGCCCTCTGATTTCGTCAAACAATAAAATTATAATTTCAACACTTCCCGCTGGTTATTAAATTTACGCTTTTAAAAAATAAATGCAACATTTACCAAAATATAACTAGAATTTTGACAAAATAATTTAAACAAAATAGAAATGCAAAAAAAAAAAACAGAAAAAAATAAAATTAACAGGAATCGAACTCTGCAACGTTCGCACTGCAATTTACAAAGTGCGTTACGAAACCATCTGAGCTACCAGAGTTTCTTATCTGAAGTGTTACATAGCGAATTAAATATTTAACATATTTTAGTTAAAAACACAAAAAATGCGTTATTTTCCGAAAACATAATCTGATCAAAAATTCCTGTTGTACTATTCCGGTTCACACCAATGTCCATTACTTAGAATTTTTTCAGATTTTTAGTTTAAACCATCTGGGCTACAGGGTGTGGGAAAAAAATTTTTTTGCACAATTTTGGCAAAAATCGCCTCAAAATAATTTATTTTGCAAATATAAAATTTTGATCGTTAATCCACGTACTAAGGGCTTTCATTTGATACCCTACTCAGAATTTTAAAAAAATATTTTTTTTTTTGGTGAGCACATTTTTGTTTATATTTTTAGGGGGATATGTTTTTTAGATGTTTTAGTATTTTTCCTATGTGTGGGTCAAAGAGTTGTATAAGCATGCCAAATTTCAACTCTCTAGGTTTAGCCGTTTGGCTACAATTTTTACCGAACAGACAGACAGACAGACAGACAGACAGACAGACAGACAGACGACAAAATGACGGTATAAGGGTTTTTTGGTCATACCTACAAAACCCTAAAAATTACAATATTTCACATTGTTGTGATACAGGAAAGTTGAAAGAAACAAAACACTTTGATAAACAACTATTGAAGATGATATTTTGAACCGGATTATTACTGGAGATGAAACTTGGGTTCATCAATATGAGCCTGAATCAAAGCAAGAGTCAATTCATTGGATTAAAAAGGACACACCAACCCTCCCTCGCAGTCAGCAGGGAAAATCATACTTTTTTTGGGATACGGAGGATATCCTGCTGATCGAATGTAAAAATAAGGGTGTCACAATAACTGGACAGTATTACGCTGATCTGCTGAAACAGTTGAAGCTGTGAGGAAAATGAACCAAAAAGCAATGTTGCAGTGGCTGCTGTTGAGGCCTGTGGCTTTCAAACTTTAAACCACCCTCCCTACAGTCCTGGTTAGAGATGGCAACGGTTAATCGAATGATTGAAATAATCGATTATTTTGTTTCAATTAATGGTATGATATTTTTGGTTTCGATTAATTAATAATTAATCGATTAATTTATTATTAATCTATAACTTTATTTTATTTTCAAGGAATTACTTAGTTATATTGTTGAAACACTGGTCGGTAGATGACTTTTCTCTCTTCTTTTTAATAAAGTCCCTAGATTACTAGGTTTTCAAGACACTCGTTCTCGCCCATCCGGAGGTTTTAAACCTACTCATTTCTGCAGAATATACTGCTATATTTTGCGTCCAGTCAGTTCAAATGCTCACGAGCGAAACGGAATCTTCCAACTGAATAATTATATCATAATTAATATAATTTTTAGCTACATCCAAAACACCAACGATATTCCAATACTGGGGCCATCTTCATATAATGGCGCAGCTCGGACAACGTCCAGTCACATTTTAATTTTATTGCACAAAAAAGACTTGTAGAAGTTTAGAAATCTCTAAGATGGGTAACAAATAGCAAAACTTTATTTTAACAATGAATTATTTGTATTTAAAACTTTTATACTTTATAAGCGGTATTATATAGTCTTCGTTCAAATGGGTATTATTTATTTTAAATGATTTTATGCCGTTTCATCCTATTTTGAAGACAAAGACAAAACTTTTGTTTTCGAGGGTATAGATAAATTAATTGAAGGATCGGACAAATGTATTACGGTTAAAGGGGAGAAGGGGCAGCCGGGGCATAACGGGCACCTTAAAGATTATCTTTAATAAAATCTTAAGGAATATACAGACAGTAAAAAAACTTAGAAAAATACAAAAATAAAAGTTATGACGATATAAAAAAAAAGCTTCCTTGTGCTCATTTTGCCCCGGTGTCGGGGCAGAATGAGCACGGGCGGGGTAAATGGGCAATCAGCTAAAATCTGGCGGAGAATGAACACATGTAAGTGCATTCCTCATCGTTATCATCTTCTCCAGCGCAAAAACACTGTGCCCATTTGCCACATGCTCTGCACTGGAGCAATCAACGTCTATATATGTGTGAAAAATATATCAACACAGCAAAAAACACGTTTCACCAATTTAAACGCCAGCTCTCAGTCATACAACCACTTTCGGAAGACACTAGCGAAGTACTAAACACCTAAACATGGCGGCATGCTTTAACAGCCAAAAATAGAGAAGCCCGTTACACCGGGAGCACGTTATGCCCCGGCGTCCACTATATTAAAAAGGAAAAATAATATTATGTTTTTTTTACCATTCTTCCCTTCTATTCCGCGCACTTTTTGATATCCCTCGTATGCCAATGTGTACAAAAACTGCTTAATATTCATAAAATATAAAATACAAAAACCATTTTTCAGGTCTATTGTAACTGACCCGAATTTTCCGAGGTTCATCTTATACCAGATACCTTATTTCACTCTTCCATTCTAAATGTATCCATTAATATATTAGTAAATTTATTACATTTCTAGATCAGTCCGCAAAATACCACTAATAAATCCATTTTCCCAAATTGCCATTAATCACGATAGCTTTAAAGACATTATCTACTGCTAGCTCCATTCTTCATATTAAACCGCAAACCAAAACAAGGGAAATAAACCCATTACAAAGGTAAATAGAACAACAAACTCCCTCTAGCGGTGATTGATACTATCGCTGTTTGTAGACATTTCTTTGATGTAACCCCACAGCGACTTGTCGTAACTGGTAAGCAATATAAGCTGCTCAACATATATGCAAAGCATAGTAACTTGCAGCAATACTAAACTTGTAGCAGTAAACAATCCTGAGGTTTTCCATTGATCAATACCAACTTGTATTTTACGATATAAAAGAAAAAGAAATTTAATAAAAGAATCACAACTGTACAACAAAGTTTTGAAAGCTTCCAAGTTATAAAAGATTTTTAATTGAATCAAATTTACTACAGAGAAGCAAAATTAAGCACTTTCTGTATTGGCTTTCCTACTGGAGTCATTAATAAGAATGAAGATGAAACAGTGTAATCCAGACTTCCTTTTTATTCGCGGGCTGCATTCTATAACATTTTTAGTTATTTTTACATTGTGAACCGCATTTAGTAACAATTTTTTTTTGACGGGCCATACTTCCTTTTGTAATTTTTTACGACCTTAAGTTTTTGTTTACACCTGTTTCAATTCAATATTTTAATGTCACTTGAAAAAAGACGGATCTATCTTGATATTTATTTATTATTTAAAAGTTTAAAATTATTACAAATATGATCGACAGTCCCAAATTGCTCTAAAAGAAATTCAGCAACCAATTCACCTATAAATCGTCTCCCATTATTATTAGGGTTTTGTAAGTATGAACAAAAAACCCTTATACCGTCATTTTGTCCTCTATTTGTCTGTCTGTCTGTTCGGTAAAAATTGTAGCCAAACGGCTAAACTTAGAAAGTTGAAATTTGGCATGCTTATACAACTCTTTGACCCACACATAGAAAAAATACTAAAATATCTAAAAACCATATCCCCCTAAAAATATAAACAAATAGGTGCTCATCGAAAACTAAAATATTTTTTTAAAATTCTGAGTAGGGTATCAAATAAAAGTAGTACGTGGATTAACGATCAAAATTTTATTTTTGCATAGTAAATTATTTTGACGCGATATTGTCAAAATTGTGCAAAAGAAAATTTGTCCCACACCCCGTAGCCCAGATGCTTTAAACTAAAAATCTGAAAAAATTCTGAGTAATGTACATTTGTGTGAATTGGAATAGTACAACAGGAGTTTTTCATCAAATTATGTTTTCGGAAAATAACGCATTTTTTTGGTTGATGATGTAAATATTTAATATGTTATGTAACACAGTAAATCAGTATGTTTTCATGGTATAGTGGTTGGACATCTCGCTTTCTAAATTGCAAACTAGGGTTGGCTTCCAGTTTGGAGACAATTTTATTTTTTCTGTTTTTTTGCCTTTTTATTTTATTAAATTATTTTTTCAAAATTCTAGTTAAATTTTGGCAAATGTAGCATTTAATTTTTAAAAGCGTAAATCTAATAACCAGTGGCAATTGTTGAAATTATAATTTAATTCTATGTTTCAATGTATACGAAATCAGAGGGGCGGAGCTTATGACTTAAATTAGGCAGTCGAATTAAAATTAACAAATAATCATCATTCACTTACTAAATACCTGCGAAACCCTGAAATGTGTGAAAATTCACACTTCATACTTCTTAATATGTATTCAACAAATGTTAATTTTCCAGACATATTTCAATATGATGATATAATTCTAATACCTCGTAACTCAAAAACTCAACTTTTGAATAGAACAAAAAACGTTCCTAATGATTGAAAAACTGATAAATTTGTTTGAATTATTGGTAATTTCTCTTATTATATTCAAACTGACAAATGCATTTCTTTTATTCAGTAATTTAACGTGTTTATGTTAGTAAAAGGTGGATTACGAGATACCGGTACAGGTACCAGTACCAGTACCAACAATTGTACCAGTTTTGGATACGAGGTATTTTTTCACAGGGTATAGCACTAATGTCGATCCCTGCGGCTTACGAGGTATTAGAATTACACCATCGATATGTAAATTTAAAAAGTTATTATCAAAAATAATATAATATTATTATACATTTTTTTGATTTTGTATTTATTTTTAGGGAGAGTTTATTAAGGGGACGAGTAGGACACGTAATGGGGATGAAAGAGAATACAATTTTAAAGATGTATACATAAATATTCGTCGTTTCGTGAATCTACGAAAGTAAGTCAATAAGTCCTTACAAAATCTAAGAAATGGCGCTAGTAGTATCGAAATAAGTTTTTTTCTGAAAAGTACCATCTGTCAATAGACTGCTGTCAAATTTTCAGCCATATCTATCATGTGTTTTCATTTTTACAATCGATTGAAGCAAACAACTTTTAAATTAAAATTGTCCTGGCTAACCAGCAAAGACCATTAAATTTAAAAAAAACTTTTGTAATTTTCAAACAATGGAAAAAACGAGTTTCGTGCAGTGATTAAACACTTTCATTTGAAAGGCAAAACACCGAAATAAATCATAGCCGAGGTGGATGAAGATCGTGGCACATCTGCACCAGCGTTTAAAAAACTGTTTACAATTATGTGAATGAGTTTAAACTTGGTCATACATCCACAATTGATGAACATCGTTCGACACGTCCACTTGAGGCGATTACTCCAAAAATAATTGACAAGTCCACGATATGGTCTTGAGTGAACGACGAGTTAAAGTGCGCGAACTTATTGAGGCCACGATCATATCACGTCTCAGTGGTTTCAATTTTGCAGAAAAAATTTGGTATGAAAAAGATCAGCACCCATCGGCAAGATGGATACCGTGTTTGCTCATAGTGGAGAATAAACTCTTGTGCAGTTTCATTGGAGAATATGCATGAAGTACGCGAATTGTTGCCGCATCTACCGTATTCACCAGATTTGGCACCAAGATTCACGTCGAACAAGGCGGTCATCGCCGAAACGGCCCTAACCTCCCTACCCTCGTAAAACTTCTCAAAAGATGAACAAATCAGTAATGAAAAAAACTAAGGAGCACAGAATAGTAATGATCGATAATCCATCAAATATCGTCAAAATTAGAGAGACCTATTAACAGAAGATCTACTACAAATTAGCGTAAAATATACTTGGAGACACCTGGCAACTAACAAAGCACTAACATTGACGCTGATTAAATAAGAATACTCTTCCGAGTAGAAAGTAGCTTCTGACTAAAATTATGTTATGTAATAAAAATGCAATTTAAATTTCTTTATGCACCTGTTCAAAAATTTATGATATTATCTAGCCAAGAAGCTCTTCTATATCTTGTATAAATTTATTATATTTTAATGACGTTTTGTCTAGACTGAACTGTATCTTAAACTTGGATTATACGGTATTACATCTTGATATCAAATAAATTTACATATTATTATCTGAAATATACAATTTTCGCTATCCACAAGGAACACAAAATCATAATCATAGATTTTCTTATCGACTTTTTTTCTATTTCTCGTGTTATATTGAATTAATAATAAGGTAGCGAAATTTGTTAAGTCAACTGGAATAAATGCAATATAGGAGGTAAATTATATTTATTATTTGCCGCTTTTATTACCCTCAGGGCGATTTTCAGCGGAAATTATGATTTTAAGTTATCATTTCTACTGGGAAGTTGCACTTATACTTATATACTTCTGAATCTAATTCGTTGCTAATAAAGCGAGTACCACAAAGCTGAATACTAGGTCCCCTATTGTTCATTTTTTATATAAATGACTTTCCTTCCATAATTAATGACAAAATAGTTTTATATGCAGATGATATGCACTTATCGTATACCTTTTTAGCCTTATAGCGTTGGTCTTTTAGCGTTGGTCGTTTAGCGTTGGTCGTTTAGCGTTGGTCGTTTAGCGTTGGTCGTTGGTCTTTTTAAGTCTGCTTCAACAGAAAAAATCGATAGCGTGCGACGTCGTTTTGTGCGTCTTCTAGCAGTCATTTATTACAGAGTAGAAACGCATTTAAAAAACTTTTAGAATAATGCCACTTACACTTAAGTAGAGACTGTGAAGAAGAATTCAGAAATGCGAAATCATCTATGCATATTCTAAGTGATGTTTACCCAGATGTTCAGTGGATGAAAAGAGTGAAGAACAGAAGGACAAAAATACATCCACTCTGAAATGTCCTTTTTTTTCCTGAAATTTTAGTATGTTTAAGATTAAAATTAATTATTCACAATCAAGTATAGTAAAACTTTCTAAAATGTAAATTTTATTGAAATTTCAATACCGCAAGGTAAAAATAAAGAGCTTACTACTACTAGAATAGTGCACCGTTTTATTCTTATGAAACTAAAACTAAAATCCAAATTTACCCGAAATTTTTGCTTTTAAACAAGTAGATGAATGCCTCAAACTATTTTTCAATAAAATTCTTTTCATATAAAATCATATAGTCAATGATTATAAGGCCTTAACTTTCTAAAATTTTATAATAAAAATTTGTTTTATTCACATAATGAATACTTTAAATTTGCTGCATAGTGAATAGGCACTTGTTCACTTGTTTATATGATTTTTTTCTGTAATATATATATTTTTTTTTTTTCTTATAATAACTTAAATATTTTTCTGTAATAACTATGAATGATTCATAATGACTGACTAAAAACATTTGTATATTAAACTATAGTCAATAAAAAATATAAAAAATTGATGTGAAGTGTGAATTTTCACACATTTCAGGGTTTTGCAGGTATTTAGTAAGTGAATGATGATTATTTGGGATGCCAAAACAAATTTTATGTCAAAATATTTTTTTATAAATTTTAATTCGATGTGCAGTATTTTTTTTATATATCAAGATTCATTAAGATTTTGAAAATTGCGCCTATGGCTTCCATTGGTTGTTTTTAGTCATAGCTCCTCCCCTTTGATTTCGTGTACATTCAAATATAGAATTAAATTATTATTTCAACAATTTCCACTGGTTGTTAAATTTACGCTTTTAAAAATTAAATGCAACAATTGCCAAAATAGAACTAGAATTTGGAAAAAATAATTTAAACAATATAAAAATGCAAAAAAATAAATAAAAAATAATATTGTCTCCTCTCGTAGGATTCGAACTCATTTACTTGGGCAGAACGCCAGTATTTTAGCCACTGCACCAAGATACACGTTACTGTTTAGCGTGTTATATAACTAAATTTTCAACATATTAGCAAAAAAACACAAAAAATGCTTTTTTTTCCAAAAACATAATCTGCTCAAAAATTCCTGTTGTACTATTCCAGTTCAGACCAATGTACATTACTTTGGATTTTATCAGTTTTTTAGTTTGAACCATCTGGGCTACAGGGTGTGAGACAAAATTTTTTTTGCACAATTTTGGCAAAAATCGCTTTAAAATAATTTATTTTGCAAAAATAAAAATTTAATCGTTAATCCACGTAACAAGGGCTTTCATTTGACACCCTACTCAGAATTTAAAAAAATATTTTTTTTTTGATGAGCACATATTTGTTTATATTTTTAGGGGGATATGTTTTTTAGATGTTTCAGTATTTTTCCTATGTGCGGGTCAAAGAGTTGTATAAGGATGCCAAATTTCAACTCTCTAGGTATAGCCGTTTGGCTACAATTTTTACCGAACAGACAGACAGACAGACAGACAGACGACAAAATGACGGTATAAGGGTTTTTTTGGTCATACCTACAAAACCCTAAAAAGTGTAATTTACCTTCTGTGATTGTATACAGTAGCACAGGCTGGGGGCAAAGCCCCAGGCCCCACTCATGGGCACTGTTTTATGATAGCCGATTAAGCTCCTAGTCTATAAAAATGTTTTTATATGGTTAAATTTAATTTGATAGTTTTAACTGGATACCGGTAAAGTGTGGCCTAATTTTTCCCTTGAAAGTCCTAATAATATGCTTTAAATTAAAGTACGCAAATTCATATATCGATCAGTTTGTTTGTATTATAAATATTACAGTGTGTATGCACGCATGATATTCGTGTAGGTCATCTAGCTCTATCTATATTATGTCACCTGCTATCGTTCAGGTATCGCATGTTTGTGACGTGTATTATTACGTTGTTTTTAATACTGACTATTATTAGTGGCGTAGGAAAATAAAATATTGATCATCCCGCTCTACATATCAATAAATACCATTAACCCCCAACGCATCGTTTTTAAAGGGAATGAAAAACAATAATGCTTTTGTATAAACAGCAATTTAAAATTTTAGTAAATTCGCTTATTTATTTATATACATAATATTGTAACAAAGGTAATCCTAGGACAGGACTGCGACACCTAGACATTGTGACGTACAGCTGTTTGTTTATAAAACTACTTGTTAGCGTCTAGCATGTATTACCTGATTACGTAATGCATACGCTTCATTTTCGTAACAAGGTAATATTTGTCATGACGAATGAATATCGGAACTAGGTCAATCAGAAGTATAAGTACATGGATATCGTTCAGAATCCGGTCAGAGGAATCTAGCCAACTCCTCTACAAATTCCATCCAACAAGGTGACGACCAAGATAACGACGCTATATACCAATATATCTAGTGAGCCAAGCAGCAGTACCATGTGAGTGGGAGAAGGCTTCGCCAGGCTGCTCGACTCCCAGATGGGCAGCCTCCACCTCGGAGATAGGTCCAAGTCGATTTCAGTCAACACGGGGTGGACCGAAGACTTCTAAACTGAAGAACGGATGTACCGATTTAAAAAATATATAATAGGTGTGTAAATTAACAAACCGGACTGGAAACATAGCGTTTAATCTGGCAATATGTGATACGCTTTTAGTACGAGTTTG
Organism: Liopterus haemorrhoidalis; assembly: GCA_963971575.1. Lineage (NCBI taxonomy): Eukaryota > Metazoa > Arthropoda > Insecta > Coleoptera > Dytiscidae > Liopterus > Liopterus haemorrhoidalis. The sequence continues at coordinate 41,809,738 of OZ020612.1, read as the reverse complement.
AACTTGGTAGAGTAATTTTGTTGTCCGTAGCGATTTTTTTCGTGAAACAGTTTTTCCTAGTGCGTTCTAAAAATGAGTGACATTAATTTCGAGCAAAGATGTGCTATCTGGTTTTGCTTCAGACTTAGGCAAAGTGCAACGGAAACTTTTGCAAAATTTCAGCAGGCCTACGGATACAGTGTTTTGTCAAGGACCCAGGTTTTTTGGGGGTTTAAAGTATTTTCTGAAGGAAGAGGGTTGATTGAAGATGAATCACGCAGCGGACAGTCTTCATCTTCAAGAACCGATGAAAATGTCGACAGAATCCGGAATCTAGTGCGTGCAGATCGTCGGTTGACAGTCAGAATGATCGCGGAAGAATTGAATTTGACTCACATTACCGTTGATCAGATTTTGACCAATGAATTGGGGATGACAATACGCCTTGTCACACATCAGTTTAAATAAACGAGTTTTTGGCCAGAAAAAACATTCCTGTGGCTCCTCAGCCTCCTTATTTCCCTGACTTTTCCTCTTTCCAAGATTGAAAAATCACCTCAAGGGACGTCATTTTAGGACACTCGAATACATTCAAACGGCCGTAACCAACTAGCTGAAAGCTATTCCAGTATCCGACTTCCTGCACTGCTATGAGGATTGGAAGAACCGTTTCCAGCGCTCTGTTGCTTCCCAAGGAAGTTATTTTGAGGGAAACAATATTGAATTGTAATTTTATTCGAATATATAACGGGTGTTTTTTTTAGAGGTATAGAACTTTAAATTGCAATAAAACAACGATGGATTATTCGATTGACATGAATTTTTTTTTATTCGAAAGATAATCTTGTGGCATTACATTAAATCATACCAACAAGACGGCGCAACATGTCACACAGCTCGTGCCAGAATCGATTTATTGAAAGACACGTTTGGTGACCGCCTAATTTCACGTTTTGGACCTGTGAATTGGCCTCCAAGATCTTGTGATTTAACACCGCTGGACTACTTTCTGTGGGGCTATGTAAAGTCATTGGTCTATGCGGATAAGCCACAAACGCTTGACCATTTGGAAGACAACATTCGCCGTGTTATTGCCGATATACGGCCACAAATGTTGGAAAAAGTCATCGAAAATTGGACGTCCAGATTGGACTACATCCGAGCCAGCCGTGGCGGTCATATGCCAGAAATCATATTTAAAATGTAATGCCACAAGATTATCTTTCGAATAAAAAAAAATTCATGTCAATCGAATAATCCATCGTTGTTTTATTGCAATTTAAAGTTCTATACCTCTAAAAAAAACACCCATTATAAATATATTTAATCAGTCCGATTTCTTAATTTACTCACCTTGTATACCAGCGTATTCATGGCATCGTTTATGGTGAAATAGGTTTATTTTTATGACTCTCAGAGTCCCTGAATTTTTTAAAATATGTAGAACCAAGCAGAAACAAATCCCTAAAAGCATAAATGGCCAGCTTTCCTTTTTGATACTTAATGCATACCTATCCTATTTGTATTTTTTATCTCTATAGTTTTCCTATATGTGAGTCAAAGAGTCGTACAAGTATGCCCAATTTCAGCTATATTTGTTCAGCCATTTGGCTACAATTTCTAAAGTACATATAGACAGACACACGAGTGACGTTATTAGAGTTTTTTAGTCATACCTACAAAACCCTAAGAAAAACCCTTTCTTGAGTTGGTGACACTGCACATAATTTCTTCTTCCAGTTTATAACTTCGACAAGTAGACAAGAAAAATATAGACTATAATAAAATAGATTTACCAAATACTGGATATACTATTAATAAACCGAAACACATTATTACAAAGCAGTAAACACGGTATTAACCTAGATTTTAGTTGTATTCTGCTATTATTATATATATTGTACAAAATCTGATATATTTTAATAAACAAATTAAAATATTTAATAACTGTTGCTTTGGGTTTTCGGTTTGTGTCATGAAGCAATTATGTTTTTATTAATTGTTTTCAAGAGGTTAAAATACCAATTTACTCCGTCATTAAGAGTTAAACTGTTTCAGTCTGAGAACGAATGAAAAATAACCAGAAAATTAATGAAGAAAAATAAAAGTACAAACATTTCATAAAAAAAGTGTCTGCTTTTTATTGAACTATAATTCGATTATAATCTACATAATGTAATGCTTTTGAAAGTGTAAGCTATGATGAACAATTTCTATGAACTAATTTAAAATAGATAGAAGGTCCTCCACGTTCATTATAGTAGTAATTCGTTATATCTTGAAATGCAGCATGCATTGTATAGAATAGAATAGAAAGCAGATTGGGAGGAGGAAAAAGGTACTTATTTTATTTTGACATGCTTAAAAGAAATCATTTAATATCTTTGAACATTGGTGAATAAAACACTTGAAATTATTATTATTATTATTATTATTATTATTATTATTATTATTATTATTATTATTATTTTAATAATGTTGTATAAAAATCTTACAACTATTTTAAAGTCAGGAGTTCCGCAGGGCTCAATTCTGGGGCATTTGTTGTTCTTAATATATATTATTTATTTATTTATTGGACACTACAGACATAAATGTCCTTTATTGTGTCCATAAATATACATACATACATTCAGTTTTACAAAAAAAATTGTCGCATAATACAGAATCATTACAACATACAAACGTACATTACAAAAATAATCTTATTCATGTATACAAGTTTAAACAGCAAACTCAATAAATTCAACAAAAACAAATTATTCTTTGACCAGAATATTAATGATACAATGTCGATTAAGCTAGATAGAATTTTATTTTTTGCGAATGATACGGTTTATTCTCTTAAACTCTCAAACCTATTAACGCTAAAGACGAGCAACATTGTTTTCTGCATCCTGCGGATCAAAGAGGATGCAACAGATCTGCAGGCGGGAATGGACTCGATTTCCTTTCGATGGGAGACTTTTATACCACCCAAAACACCAACTATCAGAACTACAAGCTTAACTTTATACCCTGGATACAGCTTTCTAAGTTCCGACAAGAGATCCATATACTTGGACCTTTTTTCCTCCTCCTTGAGAAATATATTCTTCTCAGCTGGACTTGATAATTCGATCACAAATATCTGTTTGGTCCCGATATCCAGGAGGGTTATGTCCGTTTTAGTGGTTGTCAGTAACCTCGAGGTGGGGAAGGAGTAATTCCAATAAATTCGGCACTTGGAATTTTCCACCACCGATTCTATGTCATTATTATGGGGTTTGTCAGGTCTTGACAAGCGTCCACTAATCTCAAACATTCCTAATAATATTTCATTATATTTTCGAGATTTCGAAATTTTATTTCCATTAAACCTATGTCGATCATATGTATTTTTTGTTGTTTTTTTTTTTTTAACAAAATTATCTTTGTGCTCTTATTAAACAATAAAACACTGGGTAGCCACAATATAATTGAATTAAAACCTTTAGGAATGAACTTTAAAAGGGAAAATATGTAGTGGATGATATTTCCGTAAAAAAAGAACAACCTTTGACATTCATGATATTACTTTTACGTTTATAAAGCATTATTGTATTTTATATGATGCTACGTTTCATTACCTTTTATTATTTTTTTATGAATGTGTATTTACAGTGTTGACCTTGACTTTAAATAAAAGCAAAACTTCCTATTGTGGTTGAATGTTTGCGTTTAATTATTTATTACACTTCTTTAATAGTTATTTTATACAGAGTGTTCAGATATAATAGTCGAAGCATAATATTCTTGAAACATATAGTAAGTTTTCCTTTTATATAAATAAAAAATAAATAAATAATAACAATTTACAAAACAACAACAATAAAAAGTCAATTAACATAACTGAATTTAAATAATAAAAGTAATATAGAAAGAACTAATCAATTAAATTTTGAAACAATAAAATTCACAAAATTTAAAGAAATGTCGGCAGAAATAATAAACCAGTGGCGAAGAGAGACCTCCGCTAGACTTGCCCTCCCATAAAAAATAAAGAATAAAAAAAAATTTTTTTTTTTTTTTTAAATAATAAAATAAAATAAATAAAAAAAAGATTTAGGTAAACCTGTAAAAATACATCAAATTATGTTTCATACAAATATTTATTCAAGGCATGGTTTACTAGTTATGAATTTTTTAAAGTTTTAAAATTTAATAACTTTTAACCGTTTCCGTTTAACCTTATAACCGTTTCCGGTTTTGGATCTTCATAAAAAACAACACACTTCTTTCCAATTAATAGGAGAATTTTTTGGTACCAGAACGAATTCTGTAAGTTGAACCGTTCTTGAGTTATCGTTTATACACACACACAGACACACACAGACACACACACACATAGGGCTAAAATAGTTTTTAGTTATTTTATAATTTAATATAAAGTTACTTATTTAACCTGAAATTTGGCATCTTGTCAAAATGGTCAACTGTACTGCATGTGGCCAATCAGGAACACAAAATGCCAAGACTAAAATAACTATTCATTCGTAAGTATTTTCTATTCATATTATGTAAGTGAATTAATGAGATTTTGATAAATCTCAACATACACGTTACTTATGGACAATGGCGTACTGTTATAATTTTCTCTTATAAGTTCTTTATGCATTTATTTACTTGTGTGTATCAGTAAGTATATAATAATACATTACAGATGAATAATAGTGTTTTATTGATTGTTTGTATGTCCTATCTTTAATTTCTTTTGAAAATATCAAGATTAGTATTTTTTATTTTTATACCGATAACAATTATTTTAATAATTTGCCCTACGCCACTGTACCGGCAGAAACTATTGTCCGCCATTTTGAAACACCATCCTGGTCGGTTCAATTAGCATACAAGCCTTCTTCATTTAGTCTTTTTATTCAACGAGGAGAACTTACTATTGATTTATGTATTAATTCGAGGTTCTCATAACGATTTTTTTTGTTATTGATAAAATTTTAATATATAAATAAAAATGTACCCTTTCAATTTCTATATTGATGAACCTAAAGGTCAGATTCCATTCTTCAGTTTCTCACGATTATATTTTTATATTTATAGAAATGAATATCAGATTTTTTTTATATCTAAGGGCAAATCTATTTTTTATTGTTTATGTTAGAGAAAATTAGATTGACCTATATTCAGGAGTGGCAGCTTAAGATTTTAATCTAAAGTTTAATCTAACTTAATCAAGCTTACAAGGAGATGTCGATAAAACACATTTTAAAACATGTTAACTCACTTCTCAAGGACTCTGGCAGTCTTATTCGAGTTTTTATGACCTAAGACTTTCTGTCCATTAAATAGTTATAAACGCGTATAATATGTTTCAAAATAAGTGAAACTAATAACTCAAATATCGACATTAAGATATGGAAATTAATGTGTTAATTCTGTGCAACCTATAACGAGTTCCATAAGCAATCTATAGAGCAAGCATAAGACCTAAAGGCACCCGTAACGTTACATGTGTGTCTTTACAATATGGGTGCATGCAAAATCAACCAATTACGCAATTGGTTGATTTGGTATCTATAACACCTATACATGGTGTATCAAGATAAAGGGAACACGATTTTTCTCTAAAACCCGACGTGTGAGCAAATAAGGAAAAAAAATCAGCTGTGGCCACCACAGGACCAACCACCATCCTAAAGTACTTGCATAAAATACATTCTAGCAGCAGAGTAGAAATAACTTGGCCTAATATTTTGTAACAGAGATATCATTTATCATGACCATGGAAACGTTACATATAAGTATGAAAAAATAAATACTTAAAATGCTTTTTTCGTTTTATCAAAAAATGTCTCAAATAAAAGTTATTAGTTATTGCTTTTATAGCAACTTTTGCTAAATACATTTTTTCGAAATATTTTTCTGTTAAAATCGACCCGAGTAAACTCCCATTTCTACTCAACCAATTTTTACCAAAAGTTGATCAACTCGTGCCATTGATGTAAAAAGCTTAAATATGAAGTTTCATAAAAATACTTTTTGCCGAATTTGCTCTGCACGTGTACACAGACAGACAGACGGACATACGGACAGACAGATCGACAGACATCATGCTAAAAATAGTCAAAATGTTATATGTAGGGACCTCAATTCGTGGAGATCCATCGAAATCTAGAAATGTCAAAATTCGTATGATCACAATACTTCCCTTATATATGTTGGCGGTCGTTAAAAATGATGACCAGTTTACCTAGAGAATTGAATGGTGGTGTTAACTTTTTCTGGAAGAATTCGAAAGTACACGATATCAAGGACAACGTTGATTTTTTAAATAGGATGTAGTATTGGGTACGTTTGGATAGAGCTTCTGAGAAGAAACAACTTTTTTTAATATCTTTTACGGTTTACGAAAAATTGTATTCTCTACTTGAAAGTAAAGTATTTTTATTTACAAGTGTTTTGGTTAAAACACCTTCGCTTCCTTACTCTTGAGCTATCTGTAACTCGGATCATAATAAAAATAAAAATATTTCATTTTTAAGTTATTTCAAGTTGACTTTCAAGTAGGTATGACGATTCATCCACGTAGATGTTGAACAGGAAATGTGATAACAAACCATTTAGTTGTACTCCTATGTGTTGTATAAACGCACTGGATTTAGCTGTTCCCCAGTTAACTATTTATTGTTCTATATTAAACCAATTGTGCAGTACAGAGGTAATTCGAGGACAGACGTTCTTCTTTAGAAGTTTTCCTCTATTTATATTATTGTATTCATAATAATTTAGTTATATACACATTGATGTATTCGACAGGTACATTCTTGTCCATACCATTTTATGACTTAAGTATCTTATTCCATGTTTTATCTGACATTACTTTTCTACATTACAATTGTATGAACTGTTGCTCAACTTCTAGTACAAATTTTGTTCTATTTTCACACATATTGCCCATGACTGGGAGGTGTTTCGTAGTTCTAGCGACTGATATATCAGTACGCCTATTGTCAAGTTGTTTGCATGTTGTGACGAATACGCTACGAGCAGCTATGTGTACTTTTTTTTAATCCCACAGGAGACTGTTGCGCTAGTAGCGTTAGTAGCGTTAGTAGCGCTAGTTTCGTTTAGTAGATTTTTCTAACATAATTACAGGTATTGACCTCTTTTTATTGACTTTGGTATTGACTTTATTTAAAACTGTATCATCGGCGTATGCTATTAGTTTACCTTTTAAATGTGAAATATTTTATTAACATATATCAAAAATAAAATCGGACCAAGTACAATACCCTGAGGAACTTCACAGTTCATAATTTTACTTGAGCTTACATTATTACCAATTACAACTTTAGTTCTTCCTTGTAAATTATTATAAAATATTTTATTTTCATTCCAGGACTTTTTGTTTTCTTTTGCTTTGTTTAGAACTGTACGTCTGCATGTGTTTTGGTGTCTACTATGCTTTCTTTTACCTGGCGGGTTCCAACCGAGTTTCATTCTGATTATATTCTCACTTTGCCTCCTAAGGAAGTAACCAATCCACTTCCGTTTACTTTTGAGAATATCCTTGTGAATCTCGATTTGGTTGGTGATACGATTTAAACATAAGTCTAAACATAATTTTAAGATCAGTTTTAATAGTATTTACTTAAATTCTTCTGTACGTCTGCGTGTCTTTTGGGGTCTACCTTGCTTTCTTTTACCTTGCGGGTTTCGACCGAGTTTCATTCTGCTTATATACTTTATCTCTTTTACCTCCTTACCTTCTTAGGAAGTGACCGATTCGCTTGCATTTCCTTTCGAGCATATCTTTGTGGATCTCGATTTGGCCGGTGTTATGCCATAGCTCTTTAAATAAGAACAAAATTATAATCATTATCTTAAGAATATCAGATTGTTTAAGTAATCTCTTGTTTTTTTTAAGCCGTTCCAATAGCATTTACTCAAGTATTTCTAAGCTCATTTTGCACGTTTATGATTTGTTGTGACAGTATTTAATCGTATCAGACGCGTGCATTGACATAAATCGCGTTATTTTAATAGAATCCCTAGTTTTACATTTTACAAGGCTTCAGTTCTTGAACGATTACGTCCATATTATGTTTTCATTACGACCGTCGCAAACACACTTTCCATTTCAAAAATATTGATTGTTAGAGTCATTTTGTAATTATCTTATTAGAGGAAGGGAAGTGAAATGTAACATTATTTGTGAAAACCCGCAATTTTCCTGTCAAAGACTGTTTGTTTTGCTTCTTAACATGCTTAATTAAATTTCTTTCTAAATGGAGTTTTGAATTGGTGAGAATTCAATATAATGAAAAGGATCGTAAAGGACATTTTTGTTTATAGACTTGTAAGGACACGTGTACATTTGCATTTTTTGTTACATGTTATTAGCATTTAACTTAATTAATCCTAAATCTTTTACCGTTTTCTGTTATCAGGCTGTTGGTGATTCAGTATTAATCTTGCGGTGTTCTCCATATTTCTCGCCACTTCTTTCTATCTTGTATTATAGTTCTTCTTTCTTCCCATTTCATCACCCTTCTTTCTGCCGTTCATTGAAATCTTTCCACGTTCTTCTTGGTTTTTCTCTGAACTTTCTTTTAGGTATCCATGCTACATAAGTCATTTTTGCTTCTCTCTTATGGTCCATTCTGCTCACATTATTATTATTATTATTTTTATTAATTAATACACTGAACAAAGCCAGAGGCTTGTGTGTTCATACATATTGATACAAAACAAAAATATATAGAACATACAGAAATATATATATATATATATATATATATATATATATATATATATATATATATATATATATATATATATATATATATATATATATATATATAATACATCTCAACATAAATGTAGTAATATAAAGATTAAATAACAAAAAGACTAAACAGAAATAAATGAAAACAAAAAGTTAACTTATATGGAATAAATTAATGTACTCATCCAGTCGGTTCTTGAAAGCGTTGATACTTGGAGCTTGGACAACTTCTGCAAGCAGACAATTCCAAGATACAAACACTCGGTTGGTCAGAAAATTAGCACGCCCGTTCTTTTTGTATTTTCCATGGTTTAGTTTGTACCAGTGGCCACGAAGTCTTGAGTTAGTATTCATATTCATTAATGAAGTCATATCGCAGTTGAAGCAGTTTGTAAACATACTGTACATAGTTAGCAAGTCACCACGGGTACGATGAGCTTCAAGAGACGGTAGTCCTAGTTTGTGTAGTCTTGCTTCATATGACAGAGAACGAGGTGTGGATGGGATCTTGGTGAAACGTCTTTGCACATTCTCCAGTAGTCTTATATCTTTGAGAAGTTTGGGTGGCCATATTGATGCACTAAATGAATGCATTCGAGTAGTGGTCACACGTACGTAGTAAAAAGTTTGACTAGAAGTGTAGGAGTTTAGTAGAGACTCTTCTTAATGAGGTAAATTATCCGATTCGCCTTCCTTACTACCTCAACTACGTGTTTAGACCAACAAGATCGCATGTCCATACCTGGTTTTGTTCTATTAAATGCTTCACGGGAACTGTTTAAATTCCATCTTTCTACGTTCTTCTTGGTTTTCCTCTGAACTTTCTTTTAGGTGTCCTTGCTTCAAAGACCATTTTTGTTTCTCTTTTATGGTCCTTTCTGCATACCTGTCCATAGCCCCACAGCTGGCTTAGTTCTATTAAATGCTCCACGGGAACTATTCCAACATTATGTTTATGAACCGTATTTCTTATTCTGTCATGTTTCGTTTTACCTGCTTCTTTCGAAGGAATCTCATTTCTGTAGCTTTTACTTTGTTAGGTTCCTATCCCTTTAAACAAGAAAAAACTTTATTTTGTTGTTTTCTGAAAATGAAAGCAAAACTTCTGGTTGAGGTATTGTTCAATATCCATTCTTACGACAATTTGCTGACAAGCTGGTCTTTACAAAACGATAGCTTAACGTTTACTGAACGAAACGAGTTGAAACTTGCTACTATTGTAGTAAAGATTGCACAATTACATTCCAGAATTGTAGTTCTACTTTTTCTCGTTAGGTGACGATCCGATAATTTTACTTTCTAATTACTCATCGTAAATACTTACTGATCCGTAACGATCCACGGACCATACTCTAGGAGCCACAGTTGTAAAACTTTTATTTAGCTATAAGTGTCAACCTTGTAATTGCCGTTTTAAATAATTTAGTTCCACCGAATTTTATAAAACCCTTCTCTCGTTAAAGGCTGCGCAGTAAGTAAATATTTTCTTTGCTATAAAATTCATTACACATAATAAGTTATTTTGATGTACCAATAAAAAATAAGAAATATTTACCTTTCCTTTTATAAAATCGCTGTGTTTTTATATGTTCCATTTGCTGATTACGATATATAAAAAGTTATTTTTTTAATTTAAACTTCAAATAAACCAATATTGAAAGCGACGAAAATTTATCAAAGGAAAATATTTTAAAAATTTTCAAGCGTATGTTGAATATGTTTAAGAACTAGTTTTTTTGGAGTACAGTGGTGTACATAGCATAGTAATATAGGGAGGTTAAGAGATTTTAAAGGGGAAGCTTTCATGTCAAGATATAATACAAAGGACAATTTTAAAGATGATGTTTCAGAGGACACTGTGAATCATATGAGACAAGCTTTGACTACAACAACACTCCTTTATTTAAATCCTAATAGCACTTGCGTACAACCGGTTTCTATCCAACAAGCGGTTTTATAAATATTCAGTGATACCAGGGTTGCCTCGGTTGAGATGAGAGAAGGTTTATAGACCCCCCAATGTCATTGAATTTAGCAAAAAATCTATTTGTGCCCTTTTTTGTTTTTAATATCCGTTGCTATTTACTTATTCGTTTTTCAATTTAGCTCAACGGAATTAAACTGAATTGATTTCAGATCGCAGTTGGAAAATAAAAAGTTATTACTCGATCTCGTTAACTGTTTTCAAACACAAATGTTTTTTCTTTTTCTCTCTTTCAATTACTCAACAAAATATAAGTAAATATAGAAAATATTACTTTGGATTAAAGTAGAGAGATCGTAAATATATAAATAATAATATTGCAATATTATAGAAAATTTAATATTTCATGTAACATTTAACGCAAAGGAGTTAAACTGGAAATCTGAAAAAAAAATTAAGTAATGTACATGATCTAAACCAGAGGTTCCCAATATTTTTAAGATGTTATACCAGTGGTTCCCAAGCTTTTTTGGTTCCCGGCGCCCTTAATGTTTTAGATTTTTTCCGCGGCGACCCAAGTCAAAACATTGGTCTAACTAACGCAGATGAAGAAATAATGGAACGTTTCCGCGGCGCCTCTGTATCATAGCCACGGCGCACAGTGTCGACGGAATCGCTGTGTTATACCGTTAAATATTTTGGAAAAACAAGTCAAAAAAGTTTTTCGAGAGAGATTTTTCGTCATTTGACTCCCCCATTTTGTCGAGCAAAAAAAACGACTAGTCCTGCAATAAGACTTTCTTAAATTCTCAAATGCTGTCCTTTTTTATTACCCATTATTTTACGCAAAATATTGTTTTCATTATTATTTCATGCACTTATCGCGTACTGGTACCTGTATGCGTACCACAGATTGGGAACGTCTGATCTAAAATGAAAACGTATGAGAAGAATTATTGATCAGATTTCGTTTTTGGAAGATATTGAAGTTGTTGTGTTTTTGACGAAATTTATATTGCTTTTAATTCATTGCTAAATTATGGCTAATAATATTATGGATATTTTGTATTTATGGGTAAGAAGTGTTTTTTTTTTTTAAATTAAAAATTTAATAAAAAAAAAAAAAATTAACAGCTGAGAATCGAGTTCATATGTGTAGAGTATAGTGTGTAGTACTCAGTAGGCTTCACCTACTATTATCGTCTTGGTTCAACATATTGTTTGAATTACTTTAGTTTTTTATTTTTAATGTATCAAAGAAGAATAAATCATTTATAGTAGTGAAATACTTATAAAAGAAATAACACATTGTTAATAGTGAGAAAAATGTTTCTGAAATTGAAAATAATGAAGCATTTTATTAATATATTTCCTATTAATTTAACGAAGACTTGAATACGAAGCAAATGCAGAAAAAACCGCTGGAATTTTTTAATTGAAATTTTATTGTAAGGAAATTTTCGCAAATTATTTAAATTTTGTTTAAAAATTTTTAATGGAAGTTCTGAAGTTACGAATAAAAATTATTAAAAAACTGTTGATTCTGTTGGCTTCTTAAGCAGCATTCACAGCTTCAATATTAGTAGGCTGTACGCTATGCGTTGTTGATAAATTTTTAAACGTTTAATGACAGCGTTCACAGCTATAAAAATTAATGTGTAACGAATGTTTTGACATCTATGTTTTTTCAAACCAACTACGAAGGAATAAATGCATTTATGTGACTTTTTACGAACCCACCATCGGCAAATCGTGATCTCTTACTAAATTTTTACAATAAAATTATAACCACACTAACAGCAATTTTTTTTTTCGTTTCTCGATTTCCGAAATTTGTTGAAATTTGTGCGCCAATACTTTTTATGTTATGTAAAGTTAGATAGCTAATTAGTGTTTTTATGTCCGTCTTATTAAAACAGTGCACTAACTATAAAGTTTAGAAAATTGTCAATAGTCGATAACATACACTGCATTAAATTTATAGATATGAACGATCGCTTGAATTACCATATGCAGAGCCGTAGCAACGCCCTGGCATCGGGGCAAGTGCCAGGGACGCAAGGCCTGGTGGGCGCCATTGTGCGTTTTTTTTTTTTTTTTTTGTTCTCACTTATATTATAGTGATGACCTTTTGTTTTTTTGATCATCACTTGTATTTTAGAAATGAGGACTTTTTTATTTTTCGTCATCACTTGTGTTTTAGAAGTAAAGACCATTGGGTTTTGGGTCATCACTTGTATTATAGAAGTTAGGACTTTTTTTGGCATCAAATTTATTTTAGAAATGAGGACGTTTTTTTTAAGTCGTCAATTGTATTTTCATCTGTCAATAAAAATAAAAATGATGCCTTCCTTAAATAACATGAAAAAGATAAAAAGGGAGTGCCCTTTTTACTATTTTAGGTTAAATTAATTTACAAGTGTCTACTTTAAGTATTTCCCGCGGGCGCTATTTTAATTAAGGGTGCCAAAAACATTGCTACGGCTCTGACCATATGACAAACTGTCACTAAATTTTCTAGATTTTCACTAAAATCTACAGTGAATAAGTCATAGCGTATAATCTATTAATTTTAGAGCTGTGAATTCAGCTTTACACTGATTAAATACCTACAAAACCCTAAAGTATGACTAATTTTTTTCTGTTCTTTTTAGGGTTTTGCAGGTATGACCAAAAAACCCTTATACCGTCATTTTGTCGTCTGTCTGTCTGTCTGTCTGTCTGTCTGTCTGTCTGTTTGTCTGTCTGTCTGTCTGTCTGTCTGTCTGTCTGTCTGTCTGTCTGTCTGTCTGTCTGTCTGTCTGTTCGGTAAAAATTGTAGCCAAACGGCTAAACCTAGAGAGTTGAAATTTGGTATGATTGTACAACTTTTTGACCCGCACATAGGAAAAATACTAAAACATCTAAAAAACATATCCCCCTAAAAATATAAACAAATATGTGCTCAACGAAAAATAAAATATTTTTTTTAAATTCTGAGTAGGGTATCAAATGAAAGCCCTTAGTACGTGGATTAACGATCAAAATTTTATTTTTGCAAAATAAATAATTTTGCCGCGATTTTAGTCAAAATTGTGCAAAAATTTTTTTGTCCCACACGCTGTAGCCCATATGGTTTAAACTAAAAATCTGAAAAAATTCTAAGTAAAGTATATTGGTGTGAACCGGAATAGTACAACAGGAATTTTTGATCAGATTATGTTTTCGGAAAATAATGCATTTTTTGTGGGCAAGTTAGTACGTCAGCGCTCATAGCGATGTGCGTTTAGTCATTGGTTTTTTAATTTGTCAAGCAGGTAACTTGCAAACTAGAGTTCGAATCCTGTCAATTTTAATTTTTTTGTTTTTTTTTGCAGTTTTCAAAAATTCTAAGTAATGTACATTGGTGTGAACCGGAATAGTACAACAGGAATTTTTGATCAGATTATGTTTTCGGTAAATAACGCATTTTTTGTGTTTTTAACTAAAATATGTAAAATATTTAATCCGCTATTTAAGACAATAAACGAGTGAACGTCCGTAGTCCAGTGGTAATGTTCTCGCTTCGTAAGTTGCAAACCACTGTTCGATTCCCGTCAATTTTTATTTTTTCTGTCTTTTTTGCATTTTTATTTTGTTTAAATTATTTTGTCGATATTCTAGTTATATTTTGGCAAATGTTGCATTTAATTTTTAAAAGCGTAAATTTAATAACCAGTGGGAAGTGTTGTAATTATGATTTAATTCTATTTTTGAATGTATACGAAATCAGAGGGGCGGAGTTTATGACTTAAACAACCAATGGAAGCCGTAGGCGCAATTTTCAAAATATTAATGAACCTTGCTATATAAAACAAATACTGCAAATATTTAGAAACCCAAATAATGGCATTAAGCATTCGATATAAAATTAATAAAAAAATATTTAAACATAAAATTTGTTTTGGCATCCCAAATAATCATCATTCAGTTATTAAATACCTGCAAAACCCTGAAATGTGTGAAAATTCACACTTCACATCAATTTTTTCTTTAAACTCTTTAATTGTTAACATCCATGTATCGAAACGAATTTATTTGTCCGTATAGGCAACCAAGTTGACACCCATGTGTTTTAACTGCATAAATAGCATTCGATTTGCTAGGTCGTTTTTCCCTGTTACCACCTGGTTAATACAGCTTGTCAACGGCATAATAACACGCAAAGTTTTAGTGCAATCTAAAGGAAATCTACGATGTCTGATGATAACTTAGACTTCGTTTCAAACAAACATTATACTACTTATTATTCGGGAGTAATTTTAATGCTAATGTCATAATTATAAGGGAAATAAGGTTATAATTTAAAATATAAATAAATTTGTAATTTGGTAGCCCCTAAGGGCGAATGAATTTTGAAAAAGGTTAAAGTTTACTTTAGTAAATAAGGAATCATAGTGTCCAGTGTGAATTTTAGTAAAACATGTTTTTAAATTTCTACTCTAAGTTAAGAACAGTGTTTAATTATTGATATTTTTGTTACAGGAGCAGAAATTCATTTCAGAGGTAAGGCTAATAATTTTGTATAACCTTTCATTAAAAAATTATTATAATCATCATTAAACCTTGTGCTGTTAAACTGTCTCTTAAAGGAGCATAAGCTGTCAATAAAACTGTAATATCTAAACCGTTTATCTGCCATTGACTTCAACTGTAGGTTTTTCTTGGTTTTAAGAGCTTCATGAATTTATTGCAGATAGTGTTGATCAGTGGCGCACCCAGGAATTTGGGGGGGGGCGGAAAATAAAATTATTTAAATTATGAATAATGTTCACACTTCTAAATTTCAAGTGATGTCCTGTGATTTCAAGTGATCTAAAAACAAAAAGGTCCCCGCTTCGGAAATACAAAGTGACGACCTAAAAAAAAGATCCTCATCTCTATTTTTAAAATTTCCTAGTGTGTTTTTATTTTTATTTCCTTCCTTCTTAAGGTCCCCTGGGTACGCCACTGGTGTTGATCGATAAAGAGAAGCGTAAGACAAGGTGATGCAATCTCACCAAGACTCTTCACACTTTGTTTTTTTTTTAATTCATTTATTGCACTTAATGACTCGGATTGCACTTAATGAGTCGGTGAAAATGGTAAATTTATTATCTTGGCTTTGGTTGAGATATTCGGATGCTTTAAGTAAGCTGTAGATCTCTGCTGTATACACGCTTGCATAGTTGTTGAGGCGATATTTATGTGTGCTACTTCCAGATATAACCGATGAGCCCGTTTTGTCGTTTAGCCTGGATCCATCTGTGTATATTTCTATGTGGTCCTTGTAGTTGCTTTTTATTTATTGAAATTGCTGTTTGTACGTTGTGGGAAGGGTATTACTTTTATTGTTATTTGAGAGTTGAAGGTTATAAACAGGTCTATGTTGGATTCATGGGGGTGTTTCGGGTAAATATAGTTCAATGATTTTGGGAATTGTTATATTTATTGAGTTTAACTGGGATGTTATTTGTCGTTGGAGAGGTGTTTTATTTTTAAGATATATCTTATTATTCCTTTTCTGGAAGACACTGTCATAATGCGGTATAGTTGGGTTTCTAAGTAGGTTGGCTGTAAATAATAGAAGAATTTGTTTCCTTCTTAATTCCAAAGGTGGTTCTCCTGCTTCGTTTAGTAGACTTAACGTTGGACTTGTTCTAAAGTCCCCAAGGCAAATTCTAACAGATGTAGTTTGGATGGAATTTAGTTTGTTTAAGACACTTTTTTTGCATTACCATAGCTTGTACAACCGTAGTCTAACTTCGATCTTATTATGCTTCTGTATCAATGACGTATATCTCTAGACCGACCGCGTTATAATTTCAATGAAGCCAACATGTTAACAGCTGAGAGAGGCTAGTCAGCAAAGTGAATTCTAACCACTACAATCGACCAAATTAATAGAAGCTAGATATAGACGCGGTTTTGGCGGTTAATTTAAAATTTTACTAAAGAATAGAATACGTATAGATATATTTATACTTTTTAATTTTCCTGTGAACAATTTAGCTACTTTATGTACAATATCTTGGAAATGTAAAAGTACAAAACTTTGACAAACGCATATAAACTGTAAACAACAACAAAAATGGCTGACTGAAGCTTGAACAGCTGACGGAGGCAACATTGCGACTTTCACCTCTAACGACATAGATGTTGGCTTCATTACCCCTTACGTCCCTGTCCACATTTTGTGGACTGTAAGCGGTCTAGAGATATACGTCATTGTTCTGTATAGTTTAAACATCCATTTTTAAATCACTAGCTCTTTAAAACATGTTTACATAGCTAGATTTGCACGATAAATGTATCAAAATCAATGGTGAATTTTTAAGCCATCTAATGCAGGTGCGCTATTTGCATTTATGCCTGGGGGGGGGGCAAAAAGCAAAGACAAAAAAATTTTCTTCAAAAAATTTTTCAAAATTTTTCAAGATAAAACGACGAAAGCGGCCCGCTTTCGTCGTTTCGTCGTCGTTTTCCGCTTTTTCGTTAATGGTTCATAAGTATAAGTATAAGTATAAGTATAATTTTATTTCAAAAAAGGTACAAATCAAGTACATAACTTCCGTCAGGTAACATCATAAGACGAATACATTCAAATTACAGGAATTTAACAAATTAGAATAGAAATTATTACAATTAATCGAAATTCATGTTCATGAATTCATTAACGTTGTAGAATGGTTTCTTCAATATGGTTTTTTTTATTGCACTTTTAAAATCAGTTATATTAATTTCTCTTATCTTCACTGGCAGTTTATTGTACATTTTTGGACCTATTATATTTATGACTTGTCAGTGAAAACAAATTTGGTAGGTTTAATTCTTAAGTTCATTTTTGTCCTTGTGTTATAATCGTGAATTTTACAATTAGTTACAAAGGACTCAATATTTTCTTTAACATATATTAGACAGTTAAATATGTACAAACTTCTTACAGAAGGAATATTAAGTTGTGTAAATACCTTAGCGATCGTACGTATAGCAATTTTTTGCAGTTTAAAAATTCTTGCACAGTCAGTAGTAGTGTTGTAAATCGAAGGCAAAACATCGATGTTGAACATCGATGTTAACATTGGCGCTGAAACATGTTGAAAAAACATCGAAGGGATAACATCGATGTATCGGAAACATCTATGTTTTATTAAATATTAAAAAAAAACTATTTTTTTATATTATATAGGTTTTATTTAATAATATAAAGATAAAATACGAAAAAAAGTAACATATAATACGAAAAAAACTAACATATAATACACAAAAAGCATTTATTAAATTTTTAAATAGATTGTGTAACAGACACATTCAAATGTCCCGCCGCTGCTTATAACCGTTTGGAACAGCTTATATAAGCCAAAACTATATCTATATAAACTAAATATATAAACTTAATATATAAATATAAACTAAATCTGGTTATTTTGGTGATTTTTATAGTGTATTACTGACTTTTATAAACTTGGTTATATTGTAAAAAGGGCTTTACAGTTTGTATTATTTTAGGTTAGTATTATATTTATAAAATATTTAAGATGTCACTATTCAAAATGAAATATGACAAACGATATTTTTTTAAATGACATTTAAATGACGGCACGTTGCCGTTCCGTCGGCGTTCTTACTGAAATACTGCCAATATATACTTTTTGGCGGCATTTTTAGGAAGTAACAATAGATTATTTCTATTAAATTTCACTTTATTTACCTCGTTCACTTATACAAAAAATGGCTCGACAACAAAACTCAAAGAGCAACAAGTGTTGGTTTCGTTCGTCGTTGTCATTATTTGCAAAAATTAGAAGTTTCTTCTTATTTTTTTCTTATTCTGCTAACTGCTAAGAAGAATAAGAACTAATACTATTAGTATTGTTATATTACAATAGATGGCGCTTATATTTTGTGCACTAATTTTAATAAAAATAAAAATTTTAAGATTCCAGCGCCTCTAGCGGTAGTTTCTGAATTTCAAAGTTCAAAACATCGACATCGGTAGCAGACATCGATGTTTTATCGATACTATCGCCACCTGAACATCGATGGTAAAAACATCGATGTTTTCAGGAGAGACATCGATGTTATCGATACATCGATGTTTTTTTCCCATCCCTAGTCAGTAGCATTACCTTACAGCGCTATACCATACGTTAACACTGACTGTATGTATGCAAAGCATAAGATGTCCAGCACATCTTCTCTTCTTCATCCCTCCAAAATTGCTTCGCTGTTGCCTCGTTCCCGCATCTGAATCTGGCAATAGTCTTCTGGTGTCTGTTATTGTCTCTCAAGTATCTTGGTAATGTTTCACCTTTTATCTTCTGGGCTTTCTCTTTCTCTAACATTGGCATATTTCATTTAAAATCCTGCAGACATTATAATCTCACATATATTTTCCCAAATTTAAACAAAAATGTACTAAAAAATCCTCTTATTCGTGCCGCGTTTTAGGTTGGTAAAAACACGTTTAATTATTTTATATCGGATATCGTCTTTTTCTTGTACAAATATCACTTGGAAACTCTTTTTCTGTGCCATTAAAATACATGTGCGATTGTGCAACGAATATAAGTAAAAAGGTAACCAGTGCAGAACATTATTACCTTCTGAACATCGTTCTATCGTGCAGAAAAGCCCTTATTCTCCTTCGTATATTTATTTGCGAATAACTGGTTCATATTCATGCAGCACGAACATTTATCAGGTGACATTTTGAGCGTGATATAATACACTGGCGCATTTATATCCCCGGTTGCGAATGCATGCAACTTGAAGATCTTGTTTCTTTTATTGCTCTGGGACTTACTTAGTATTCAGTACATATGTACACTAACAGATTTCAGTTTCAGGAAAATGGAATTGTTAATACAGCAGACTTTATCCTTCTCATTTGATAAGATTTATAATATATTAGGTCGTCAAGGATGAAATTTGTAGAAAAAAAGGCAAATTTGGTTGATAACTTACAAATATAAGGAATTATTTTATTCATCAAAGTATGCACCCATATTGTCTATACACTTTTGCCATTTAAGCGGCAGGTTGTTAAGGCCCGTGGTATAAAACCCTGGCGGACGAGAGTCACTGAATTCCTGGAAGGCCAGTTTTACAGCATTGTCGTAATTAAACTGTTTCCCTATTATAAAGTTGTCCAAATTGCGGAAGAAGAGGTAGTCAGTGGGGGCTAGGTCTGGTGAGTATGGAGGATGATGAAAAAGTTCCAACTCCAATTCCTGTAGTTTTGCTACAGTCTATTGTGCAGTGTGTGGTTTAACGTTATCATGCAATAAGATAGGAGTCGATCTGTTGACCAATCTAGGCTGTTTTTCTTTACGTTTTTGTATCATTTCGTCCAGTTGGTTGCAGTATATTTCTGCTGAGATCGATTAGCCAGTTTCTGTTCTTTTTTGTTTTTAAGTTACCTGTACGAAATTTGGTGAACCAATTTGATATTGTCTGCTGCGTAGTAACATTAGAGCCAAATACACTATTAATGTTTCACGGGGTCTGCGATGCCGTAGTTCCACGTAAGAACTCATACTTCATAATGCGAATTTCCGACCGTTCATTTTCAACAAAATTAAATTTTAAAAAGAGTTTTTGGTATTTTTTAGAGCATACAATGATTTCTTTAAACAGGCGAGATGTGTAACTATCGAACAAAAAAAAAAAAAAAACAGAACGGTAATATATTAAGCCAATGTCAAATAATAAGCTGTTATAGTTGGCATTATTATTAACTACAAATTTCATCCTTGATGACCAAAAAATATAAAATATAAAGAAATATGCGGTCATCGAAAAAAAAATATTTTTTTAATTCTGAGTAGAGTATCAAATGAAAGCCCTTAGTACGTGGATTAACGACCAAAGTTTTATTTTTGCAAAATAAATTATTTAGACGTGATTTTTGACACAATTGTGTCCCACACCCTGTTGCCTAGATGGTTTAAACTAAAAATCTGAAAAATTCTAAGTAATGTACATTTGTGTGAACCGGAATAGTACAACAGGAATTTTTCGTCAAATTATGTTTTCGGAAAATAACGCATTTTTTGTGTTTTTTTGCTTGACTACGTAAAATATTTAATAACTTATCTGAGACAGTGAATCAGCATGCTTTGATATTGTAATCTCTAGCATGCTCGCGTTCTAATTTGCAAACTTAAGTTCGCTCCGCTCTCAAGGCAATTTTAATTTTATGTTTTTTTCTGCATTTTTATTTTGTTTAAATTATTTTTTGAAAATTCTAGTTATATTTGGGTAAATGTTGCATTTAATTTTTAAAAGCGTAAATTTAATAACCAGTGGGAATTGTTGAAATTGAATACACGAAATCAGAGGGGCGGGGTTATGACTTAAAACAACCAATGGAAGCCATAGGCGCAATTTTCAAAATCTTAAAGAATCTTGCTACATAAAAAAAAAAAATCTGCACATATTTTGAAACCTAAATAATGGTATTAGGCATTCGAATTAAAATTAACAAAAAAATATTTTAACATAAAATTTGTTTTGACATCCCAAATAATCATCATTCACTTACTAAATAGCTGCGAAACCCTGAAATGTGTGAAAATTCACACTTCACATAAATTTTTTAAATTTATGTATAAATCCAATACAACTAAATTTTTATTTACTCTTTCCAGAGTGAAAGAATGTTTACAGTACAAATTAAAACAATATTGTAAACAGTTTTATACCTCGGTGAAGAAATAAAGTGTACATAACATAAACTAACTTAACCTTAAAACATAAATCGATGAAAGGTTCTTAGGTGGTCGGATATAGTGTCTGCGGTAAACCCTGTGTAATAAGGCAATTCAAGTCGTGGTGAGTTCAGAACACAAAGGATTGTTAGGATGAGAGCTTTCGTTTGGTTATGTTAAGGGCATTTATACAAGCATACCGTATTGCGCAGTGACAAAGCAATGATTTCGTGAAATAGTTTGCATATATTGTGAGAAGTGAGATTTATAGTGAATTAGTTTATCTGTGGAAGAGTCTTCTTCATTTCTATGCAGATTACAACTGCATATTTCTAGTAACTTAATTAGGAACATACAATGGTACATAGCTAAGATAGTAATTTCACTCAGAAATATTTCGAAGTTAAATTAGCTATTGTTGAAACTTGATTGCTTCAAAACTACACATTGAATTAATATCACATAAGCAACTTTAAGAACTGTTTCAAACCACTCAGTTGTAACTACAAAAAGTGGTTGATTAGTAATTGAAATTTAAGGGAGGTAATTTTGGTAATATTTCAAAAATAAAATTTCATAATTACCGTATTTTTCGGGGTGACGACAACTCGTCTAGAGACTTTACATCTAAGACATTTCGTATACAGACATTAGGTATACGGAATTGTCTACCACGACAATTCGTATACAGATTTTTCGTCTACCACATCATTTAGTATACCGACTTACGGTCCGGACTTATGGTCCGCAAAATACGGTTCCACGACAACTCGTCTACAGACTTTACGTCTACGAAATTTCGTATACAGGCATTAAGGGCCGGTTTCTGAAAGCTTAGCCAAGTTTAATCTTTTGGTTAAACTCGGTTACAATATAAAAATCCCATAAGTAACCATAGCAAGCGCTTTCTAACTATTTGGTTATAGTTAACTAAGCCTTTAGAAACTGGCCTTAGGTATACGGACTACTCGTCTACCACGACAATTCGTATACAGACTTTTCGTTTACCACGATATTTAGAATACCGACTTTACGTCTACTGACATTACGTCTACCAGGTTAATACGTCTACTTAAATAAAATTTTATTTTATTTTAATCTAAGCAATTTATAAAAAATAAGTTTTAGGGGTATTAGTAAAAAGTGCTTCAAATTCAGTTATAATGCGAATAAAATTAATTGTATACAATTTACAATTACATATGTACGAGCCCTGTCCACTTTCAGTTGGCCCAGCTATGAAATTTTCAGTTTCTTTAGAAATTATGAAATAATAAGTAAAAGTAAATGCTGCTTTGTACATTTTTTGACAATATAATCATATTAGAAGCAAAGGGGTCAAAATTTATTCCGTAATATTTAATTTGTGATTATAAAAATAATATTCGTAAAACAAACGTATTTTTTGAGTTCATGTATTCTTGTACTGTATATAAAATAACTGGGTTTTTGCGGTAGCTATGCGTAGTAGGCCTTGGAAAACAAAGTTTGTCTATTGACTGTGATGTATTAAAAGTGTTAATGCCGGTCACCATGGCGTAGTGGTTAGTGCACTGACTTCTAAGCCATGAGGGCTCGGGTTCGAATCCCGGTTATGGCATGGAATTTTTCAATGAATAAAATGCATCTGGATAATGGCCAGAGTAGCCAAGTCCAAAAATAAAAAAAATAAAAGTAAATAAAAAATTAAAAAGTGTTAAGTCTAAATAATTTTAAAACATGGGCAGAGGCAAAGCTATTGATGAAAAAATTCGGTTAATCATTGTGAACTTGCAAAAACAGGAAAAACCAATTCCAAAATCGGAAAATTATTAGGTTTGTCAAGATACAGTATTAGAAATATTGTAAAGTTGTACAAAAGTGGTTCAGTTGCCCCAAATCCCCAGTACGTGAAGAAAACTACACTGACGGACAGTGACAAACGTGCATTGAAAAGAATTATTAAGGATAACAGACGTGCTAACTACAGTCAATTGAGTGTACTGTGGAGCGATGTTGTTGGAAGACGTGTTTCAAGGTATATATGTCATAAGGAAGCTAAAAAATTAGGATTTGGAACCTATAAGGTAATATTTTTTTAATCGGACTCTTAAATGTATATTTACAGAAATTTATAAAACTTTCTTAGGCCAAGGAAAAGCCATTGTAGGAAAACTTCACTTTATCGATAGCATTGTTAACACAGCCAAATATTTAAATATTTTAGAGGAGTCTCTGTTGCCAACTATGGAACATGCATTAATCTCTGGGGAGGATTTTATTTTTCAACAAGATGGAGCCGTTTGCCATACGTCAAAAAAATCTTTGAAATGGTTCCGTGATCATTCTATTCCAATTTTAGAGTGGGTTTCAAGTAGCCCAGACTTATCCCCCATCGAAACACGAAATGAAAAAAACGATTGCGTATAACACTGGCTAGAACAATTCCAGAATTAAGACTAAAGCTTCAAGAAATATGGGATAATTTTACTCCTCGACAATGCCAAGACCTTGTAGATACCTATATGCCTATAAGAATTAATGCCGTTATAAAAATGAAAGGTGACGTTACCCAATGGTAACTTCTGAAATAGGTTTCCAAGTTAATGATTTTCCAATGGAAATATAATTTTTTTTCTTATTAATTTACTTTAATAGTTGTAAATATTAATCGTAAATCTCTAAAATGTTTAGTTGAAAATAAAATATTACCTAAATTTCATAAGCTATTCGTATTCTGTTAATTGAACACCAATGAGTAAAAATTTCGTAGCTGGGCCAACTGATAGTGGACAGGGTTCGTAAATAGCTACAAAAAATATTATTTTTTTATTGCAACAAACTAATATTTAAACAAATATGCTTGCGTTATAAATAAAATATTTATTTATACAGAGCCAATTAAACAAACCCTTTCAAAATGTGCTTTTCTATATAAACATACCTATTAATAAAAAAAAGTAGATTACATGTATTCGACATTATTTCTTAAAATAAAAGAAGTGCTGACTGTTTGCAAAAGTATATAATAGCCTTTATAAGTATTTCAATTTGAATATAATAAACTTGTGTAGTTAAAAATAATAGTCCAGTAACCTTGTCATGATTATGGGGCAAAAGTTGCATAAAGTGGGTGTAGTTAGTTTCGTCATTTTTTATTGTATGGGATATGCCTGAGATGCAAAATCCAAGTTTTCGACCTCGGCAGCCCTCCGGAACATTTTTGAATTTCTCAAAAACTACTAAATTTTCGAACATTTTTCGGTTTCTTACCATTATGACCATAAAGTAACACGTTTTTGACAAACATCATTCAATGCATTTTTAAACTAGATTAAATTTGCTACAATTTAAGACCAGAATGGGTTCAGTAGCTTCAATAGTTTCTGAGATACAGCTAACTTTCAACTACAATACGAGTGTAACAGTTTTTCGACGAAAAAATCGATGTTTTTCTAAAGTTTTTTGCGAATAACTCGAAAAATATGCATTTTATCAAAAAAACTGTAGAAAGTAAAATTGTAACTTTAAAAAAAAAACAAAATCCTTTTTTTATTATTTTTCTACGACCAATACGAACCGAGATACGTTAATGGTTAACTTTTTTTCGCCAAATGCATAATTTGAAAGATTCAAAGTCAAATAACAGGAAAAATTTGCATTTCTAGAAGAAAACTCCTTGAATCTTTTTTAAAGTATTTGATTAGACCTTTCAAACAAAAAAAAAGTCTCTAGTATAAAAATTAAGCGACTTATGATCAAAATAAGGTCGGTACCTACTTTTTTCTACGAAAAAATCAGTGAAAACAACCCCCTATTTACCCCCTAATTAAAATTGATCCTCACCCTTCTGTGGTTCTCTTCATATATATATTTTCAGTACACCCAAGTAGTTTGACCAATTTAAAATGCCTAATTTTAGAAAATTTGGAGTTTAAAGAAATAACGATTTTTTGCGATTTCGTATTTTTCACCCTTTTCTTCAAAATATCTCCGAAATTACTGGAGATACGAAAAAAATGATAGAGCACTAAATTGTAGCTTTTTTAATGATTTAAATTTTCCTGTGCATATATTTTCTGTACAGTGAATATTTGGCGAGATATAGCCGTTTAAAACCTCTATTTACAAGCGAACACCACCTTATTCGAGCCCTTCAAACTCACCCCATTTAAAAACTAAGGGATCTTAAGGAATTTAATTTACACAGTCTTATAGCTCTTGAAAAGCCCTACAAAATCGTTTTTGAAAAAACTTTCTATCACTAAAAATGAAGGAGCTATGTTTAAAAAACCAATAAATTTTTTTTCGAAACATCTACATAACCAGTATTTTCGGCAGCAATATAAGGTTCTGCAATGTTATTTTATAATTTTTGACAATAAGGAGTAGTTTTCACTTCTAAAAATAAACAGTGCCCATGAGCATGATATAGCATACAATTTTCAAGTTTGGAGATTATTTCAAACTTTGAAAAGCTGTATCTCGGAAACTATTAAGACTACCGAGCCCATTTTGGTCTCAAATTGTAGAAAATTTAATCTAGTTTAAAAATGCATAGAATGGTGTTTGTCGAAAAGAGTGCGAAAATTTAGCAGTTTTTGCGAAATTCAAAAGTGTTCCGGAAGGCTGCCGAGGTCGAAAACTTAGATTTTGCATCTCAGGCACAACCCATACAAGAAAAAAAAAACGAAACTAACTACCCCCCATTTGATGCAACTTATGATGTACTAGGTTACTGGACTATAATACGAATTTTGTGTTTTTATATAGCCAAAAATATTTATAGACAATTAATGCCAATTTATAAGTAAAACTTGATATGAAATATTTCTAAATAAGCAAATTTTAATTGATTTTGAGGGTATATTTGACTTCAAACAAAATTTATTGTAATAAAAGTAATATCATAAAAAACACTCACTATAATCTCATTGTAAACATAAATAACTACACAAGTATATTATATTCAAATTGAAATATTTATATATTTTAGTAGACGAATTAACCTTATAGACGTAATTTCAGTACACGTAAAGTCGGTATACTAAATGTCGTGGTAGACGAAAAGTCTGCATACGAACTGTAGTGGTAGATGAGAAGTCCGTATACCTAATGTCTGTATACGAAATGTCGTAGACGTAACGTCTGTAGACGAGTTGTCGTGGAACCGTATTTTTCGGACCATAAGGCGCACAGTACCAATAAACAGTAAATAAAGTATGCTTATAACCCAGCGTTTCCCAACCTTTTTTGGTTCGCGTACCATTTGTGAGTACATCACGGTAAATTGTACCACTTTGTAAAAATGATTGTATTTCGTATATTTATTTACTTAGTAGATATAATATTAGATAGAAACGAAATATGACAAAATAGTAGATACTATTTTGTCATATTTCGTTTACTAATAAATGTTTCAAATAAAAACACAGAATTATAAAAAATCAATTAATATATTTTCTATATTTTTATTATTATAATCAAATATTTTTATAAAATAAATTTAATGAGATCCTTGTGGTTGTTTCGAAGAACATAATTTTTTGAAATTTGGTTCAAAAGATGCGAGGTATACCCTTAAGCCTACAGCTGCCTTCAATCTGTTTCGATACTTATTTTTTTTTAAATATATGATGAAAAAGCTCTTTCTACTAATTCCGTACTAGTAAACGGTAATAATAATTGAAGAGGTTTCCTAGAAAGTTGTTCATATTCTTTATCAACGTTTAACCAAAGTTAATTAGATTATGTGTCGTTTGAAATCTACTTGTAAAGTTCTGTCACATGATAATTGTATTAAATTTTCTTTATCTTTTACTGATAATGATGTAGCTTTTTCTAAATTTTCTTCATAAAAGGGGTTTGAAATCTGATGGCTAACGGCCACCAGATTTCAAATTTAAATTTAAAAGAGCACTCCAAAAAAATGATATCGATTGCCGGATTTTCGATCATCGACTATGATATTTCTATGATTGACTTTTTTAAATTTTTTATGTCGGCTATTTTTAGTGTACCACCAACCAGCAACTCGCGTACCACAGGTTGGGAAACGCAGTTATAACCAATGCATATTAGTTATAAGCACCGAACGATTTGCATATTAGAGGTGAAAGTCTCCCAACAAAAACTATTTACAATATTTACGCGAGATACTCAGAGCAGCTCTTCGTTTGTAGTAGCTGGTTAGGGCTTCACGTATATAATTTTTGGTTATTACTCCTCCAGAACCACTGCATGGACTTTTTTGAATACCTTTACACCTAGGGTCAACCAACCACTTGTACAAGTCTTCGGGAACAAGCCCCCGAAGTGAGATACGTCTGATACCTTTATACGCCTACATGTCCGTTTATATGTTTGCTAGTACGTTCTACTCTGGAGTAACGCGCCCTTATTCTCGAATTTTACCTGTAATTCTGCTGCAGGTCGTATCAACACTCATTAGTATCGATGCAGAACTGTCTATTTGTCATTTGTCAAACGCGCATCGGGCGCTTCGACATATTTGGCTGACAGATTTCTTTAGCTTCTAAGAAATGCTATTTATAGGGATTAGGTTCTGTGTTTATATAATTTTTGTAACTACTAAGTTTTCTCAATTTTTTTCAGCTACTGAAGATGGCTACTTTATTAGCCGAAAAAAATTGATTTAAGTTTACTTCAACAGCAGTTTTTTACCTGTTACCCTGTTAAAAATTAACCTGGAAGATAAGTAACAGAGGACAATATTTTCAAAATGTTACTCATTTTGATGAGATTACAACAAAAAATGTCCCAGACATTGAATATACAGACCCTCTATTTGCCCACGCGAAAATTCACACGTCACTTCTTTATTTCCAAGATATTGGATTTTGAAATCCTAAAAATTTTACCAACGCACTATTTTCTGTCATTTTTAACTAAATTAATTCCTTATTCAAAATCTAAATTTATTATTTTACACGTCAATGTTAACCTTATTCAAATAATTAAGTTAACATGAAATCTACTTACAGCGAAAATAATGGAAGATTATAGTTAATACAGATTATACTCCAAGCTGTAATGTGATCTTGTAAAATTAAATTTGTTTTCTAGAAATTTTCATTGAGATCAGCAAGTATTTTAGTTTCAAATTTATTAATAGTGGCAGAAATATTATTACCATAACACGCAATTTTCCGTTTTAGCATTTAATACTAATTAAAACTAGTTAATAATCTATTCTGCAACATGATGAAACGGTCTAAGAAGTCTGTAACCAAATATTGAGCATAGAAACCATTTTCTATATTAATATTAATAATGCATACCATCAGCAAAATAATATATGTGAACAATTTGTTTGTAATGTTGAAGTAAAATATTTATAATGCTCATGTAATCAAAATGTAATTAATGTCCAAATGTCCTCCGGGCAGTTTTTCAGGGAATATTATTAAATTGCGATCGTCAATTATTAATACACAGTTTTCTCTGTCATAAAAGCCAATTATGATATGAGTCATAAATTAATATAGCAGAAAAAATTTCTGAAATTTAAAAACTTGTATGGTGTGAATATCCACGAATTTTATGGTTTTTTAGGCATCTAATAAGTACACTCTACAGCATTGGGCACATTTTTGACTGTAATCACGTCAAATAAAAATTTATTTGTTTAAAAATCATTTTACTTTTGTTAGTTTAAAAATTTATAATTAATTTCCAACGCTTAGAAGGCACAAAAGGACAGTGAAAGCAATTTCTTCGAGAGTGAAAACGAGTGTTCTGAAGATATCGGAGGATTTTAAACTCAACCACACCAAATGTGTGCACAATATACTGCTCTGGTCTTCGTCCAGTAAGTCCAAAGGGTCGTAAGCGAACCGCAGTCTTTTGACTCGATGTTTTGCGAGCAAAGCCGGGCAAGTTACAAGTCTTTTGATGCAAGGCACTGTTACCCTAACCTTCTTTAGACAGTTAGTGCTGAAACTGTCAAATTGGCATTTTCTGCGAAAGGACGTGCGAGAAAAGTTGAGGGCGTCACGATCATACAGAATAGGGCAAAGAATAAAGTAATAAGCGCTTGTGATCCGTGGATGACTTGAGCAAGGTTTCTTTGTGTAGAAAACAATTCACTGATGGCGTTTTATAGCGTAATTAATAGTATTTTTATCTACATCCAAAACGCCAGTGATATTCGGCAGCTTGTGCAATGTCTTTGGCTCACCTTTTAATTGTATAGCACAAAAAAATATTTACAAGAGTTGAGAAATTCCTAAGATCGGTAACTAATGCCCATAATTTTATTTCAACAAATAAATTAATTTCATATGCAATAGAAAATTGGTTGTTATAACCAAACATTTATGTGCCACAACAAATTGTTAAGTTAGAATTGAGAAGTAACAAAAGACAGGAGGTGTTGAATGCCTCATCTGCCGCTTTTTACTACAGAGCAAAGTTTAACTTTGTTATTTGAATGACGTTAGAAGTTTGAAAGATAATGAAAAGTATAATGTAGAACAGCCTTAACACAGTAACACGGTTAATTTTTCATAACAGTTGCTGTAATTCAATTGTACATATATGTTCAATGTTATTGGAATTTTTCGTTTGTTTCCTGAGTATATGTGATATACGAGGTTCAAAAATTATACCTCTGTTCAGAAAATAAACGAACATTTTGAATTACGCGCCAACGGGGATATAGAGTAATATACGGTTGGCAGCATTGCGTTGCGCATAACCTCCTCTGTAACCACATCTTGGATTGTTGATATCTCGTTTGGTTTTCGTGATATTGTTATTTGAGTGTACCGTGTTTAAGTGTTAGTTGCAATTTTTGAAATTTGCGATTTTCTGGGGCAACAATGCAACTTAAAATTTTGTGTGAAACTGAGGAAAACTTGCACAGAAACGTTACAAGATGAAACAAGCTGAAACAAGTTGAAACAAGCTTACGGAGATGATGCTCTGGGTCGTACGCAATGTTATGAAGGGTTTTCACGATTTAAAATTGGTCGTCAGTCAATTAAAGATGATCTTCGACCAGGAAGGCCTTGGACTTCAATTGATTCCACGTTCAGAAAATCAACGATCTGGTGCGTGCAAATCGCCAATTGACTGTGAGAGAAATTGCGGAAGAGGTTAGCATATCAAATAGGTCATGCCATGAAATTTTGAAAAATTGAATATGCATCGAGTTGCAGTAAAGTTTGTTCCTCGCTCCATGACCGAAAAACAGAAAGAAAATGGAGTAGATGTTTATCGACAACTTCTTGAACAAGCCAATGACGATGAAACATTCATGCAAAAGATCATAACTGGGTTTACGGCTGCGACATCTACGACATCCTACGACATCCATAATATCGCACATTTCGAAAATCGCCACAAACACTTAGGGCCGGTTTCTGGAACATTTTTTTATTGACACGATGTCGCCTCGATAGTTATCGATACAATAAACCTTATCGAGTCGATAACTTTTAAACGGTTTTTTTGATTCTCATCTGACATGTTTATTGTATCCAATAACTACTGTAGCGATATTTATGCATTTCAATTCATACAGCCAAAATATGAACGAAATCTTTTGTTATTTATGTGATCAATTGTTCACAAATGACAATAGTCAATGTCAGTGTCAAAAATAGTTTACAAAAATATATATTTTTAACAATTAGATTGTTAAAAAAATGGCAGAAAAAAGGTGTAAAAATTTCAAACAATTTGATAAAGAACTTATAACGGCATCGGTCTGTAAAGATTCAAGAAAAAAAATTGTTGAAAACAAACAAAGAGATGCTATAAGCTATAAAAAAAAGAAAAAGACGTGGAGGATATCCAAATGGAATGCAATAAAAATTGTCAGAGTGGTCCACGTACTGTAAAGCAAATAAAAGATTTACACTTTTTAGAAAAGGTCGCAAGGCGAAGAATTAATATATATCGTGTGGAACATTTTAAAACTGGAGGAGGCACATTTATTTCGTCCGCGGATGATACGGATTATAAAATTTTATCATCTTTAAAGGAACATTT
Organism: Liopterus haemorrhoidalis; assembly: GCA_963971575.1. Lineage (NCBI taxonomy): Eukaryota > Metazoa > Arthropoda > Insecta > Coleoptera > Dytiscidae > Liopterus > Liopterus haemorrhoidalis. The sequence goes on along the minus strand of OZ020612.1, from coordinate 41,778,366 downwards.
TTTGCCGGACAATTTTGCAAGCTGTACTTTTGTGTACATGCACATTATCACCAACTAGAATTTAGAAAGCCTCTGTTGCCAGAAATTACAAAGCGGTAAAAATTTGAAGTTGTGTCGAAATAGATTTACTTCTTTGGGTCAAGGGTTCTAAATCACCTCCAATGCCTTCTACATAATTCTATACATTTTCCTTTACTTAACCGGTATCGTTGAATAAATTATAATTCGCTATAAATGCGGAAAGGGTCACTTTTATCTCTCACAGTTCTCCGATGTAATAAACATACTGCAATTACAACATCTTCATCAAATTCATCAGAACTTGAATTTTCCATTTTACCTCTCTAACAGTATAAGAATATCTTAATACCTATATATGATTTTAAGAAGCAATTACTAGTATATCTTGTAATATAAATATATTTTTTTCATAAATATATTGCCATTTGCGAAATAACCTGATCTGTCTTATATCAGAACTGACATTAGATGACAATTCTCATATTTATCGATACGATAAAGGGTGCTCGTCGGCAATATAACTTATCAATAAGTTATGAGTTCGATATTTCATCAATAAATAGAAAAATACATTCAAGAAACCCAAATTCTGCTATTGTGTCGATAAGTTGCGGTATCCATGGATATCGATACTATATCGATACGATATCTATAACTGAATTTTTCGAAAATCGGCCCTCAAACACGTTGCACTCAAATAACAATATCATGAAAACTAAACGAGATATCAACAATCCAAGAACATGTGGTTACAGAGGAAGTTATGCACAATGCAATGCTGCCAGTTGCATATCACTAAATTTCCCCGTTGGCGCGTAATTCAAAATGTTTGGATATTTTCTGAGCAGATCTCGTAAGTGTGCTGATATTGGCCCGAAATATAGGAAGATAACAATTTACTGTAATAAATGTAGTGAAAATATATCTTGCAAAACTAAAATCCTGTCATCAATTTATATGAAAGCGTGAAACTGCATCTAAACAGCTTTTCCTGTGACACTCCAAATAGCAGCGTATTTATAATGCATTTTCCGCTGATTTGTGGTGTCTAGCCAAGAAAGTTCTAGAGAGCTTCCACATTCACTTGGATCGAAGCAGAGTCATATATTATGTGCTTAACCGTTACACGCAACAGACCAAGGAAGTTAACATAGAAACGGAATCATAACTTTCATTTTAAAATGTAAATGAACCCTTCCAACATATTAATCACGCGCAAACATTTAAAATTTCCGTTTAAATTCACTTTTATAATAACGTACATGGATATATTCACGCCATGTTTCAATCATGATGAGCAAAAAATTAACGGTAATGGTTAATCTTTTGGAAATATTTGCAAGTCAAATTTAGGTTATGATTATGTGAAAAGAACCTGAGGTTAAAAATTTGAAAGCGGTCGCTAAGAATACGAAAGAATAGAAAAACATCTTTGATAAGACCAAAAAAGGGTTGTCGAACTAAAACGGATGATAAATTGATAGTAATCATTATCATTAATAAAAGTGTATTATCGCAAAATTAAAGTTTGTTAGAAAATTTCTTATCACACTTATCGATTTAGAGTGCTTTATACATTAACTTTTGTTGAAGTATAATGTAAGAAATTTTTTGTTCGCATTATAATTTATTTGCTGTTCCCACGAAACTTTCCTAATAATTAATCCTTAGTTATCATGTCATTTGAGGCCAAGGTTATATTAAAAATCAGTTAATTTTAAAGAAGAACAAATATTATGTTTACTTATCCCCAACCACGTAAACGGTATGATTCCAAATTGGAGCATCTTTTGTTTTAAAGTCTTTTTTAGGGTTTTGTAGATATGACCAAAAACCCTTTATACCGTCGTTTTGTCGTCTGTCTGTCTGTCTGTCTGTCTGTCTGTCTGCCTGTCTGTCTGTCTATCTGTCTGTCTCTCTGTATATCTGTCTGTCTGTATTTCTGTCTGTATGCTGTCTGTCTGTCTGTCTGTCTCTCTGTCTGTCTGTCTGTCTGTCTGTCTGTCTGTCTGTCTGTCTGTCTGTTTGTCTGTCTGTCTGTCTGTCTGTCTGTCTGTCTGTCTATCTGTCTGTCTGTCTATATGTATGTATGTCTGTCTGTCTGTCTATCTCAGGGGTACTCAACCTTCTCATACCTACCGCCCACTTTAGCATATCTATTGGTAGAAACATTTTCATACCGCCCACCTATTGTATAATAAAAATAACTTACCAAATACTTTCGCAAAATTTAGCTGCAAAAATCTTTATAAAACAACTTACTGCATCTTCTCTTATTATTAAACACAACAAATATACATGCACCAAAACGTGGCAACGTTGGATGTCACAACGTACCCTGTGTAACACAGTACCCACTCTTCCCTTACCGGTAATTTTTGAATAGAGGTTTAATGAAAACATGTGGTTAAATTTATCTTTTTATTTATACTTTGCATACATAGAAGTTTGAAGTCTATTGAAATTACATTTAGTTAAGTAAAACGTCAATTAAATTTAAAAAAAAAAACGGAAAGTAGCCAGCATTGGACAAAACCCCTACCGCCCACCAAAAAATTCCTACCACCCACTGGTGGGCGGTAGGACCAGGGGACCAGGTTGAGTACCCCTGGTCTATCTGTTCGGTAAAAATTGTAGCCAAACGGCTAAACCTAGAGAGTTGAAATTTGGCATGCTTATACAACTCTTTGACTCGCACATAGAAAAAATACTAAAACTTCTAAAAAGCATACTCCCCTAAAAATATAAACAAATATGTGCTCATCGATTTTTTTTTTTTTAATTCTGAATAGTGTATAAGATGAAAGCCCTTAGTACGTGGATTAACGATCAAAATTTTATTTATTCGAAATAAATTATTTTGATACGATTTAAGAACTGTGTAAAAAAAAAATATCCCACAGCCTGTAGCCCAGATGGTTTAAACTAAAAATCTGAAAAGTTCTAAGTAATGTACATTGGTGTGAACCGGAATAGTACAACAGGAATTTTTGATCAGATTATGTTTTTGGAAAATAACGCATTTTTTGTGTTTTTTGGTTGACGATGTACAAAAGTTATAGTTATGTAACACACTACACTAAAAGGCGTATCCTGGTCTAATGGTTAGCTTGCTACGCAGCATATTACGGTTCGCTCCAGGGCAGAGGAGACAACTTTATTTTTGTTTATTCCATTTTTTTTGTTCAAATTATTTTGTCAAAATTCTAGTTATATTTTGGCACAAAAAAAGTGTGTAGCACAAAATTTGTCCTACACACTCAGCATGCCGCCTTCACTTATTATATACCTGAGAAACCGTCCAATATGTGAAAATTCACACTTTTCTTCAATTTTTTTATTCATTTATTTATTTTATGTTTATGGCTTTTGCTACTAAGGCAATTGCAATATTATCAAAATACAATACCACAATTAAATTTATTTAATTTCATTTGTTTGATTATTCAATTAATTGACAATTTTCAATTAACAATATTTGACATGTTTTGTTTTAAATTTATCCTAGTGAAAATTTTCGAGAGCTATTTTTAAGCACAAAAATAAATTGGAGCTTTTGTTGAATAAAACATGGTTTGCAATAAAAGCTCTTTCGTCTATTTTTAAAATGCAGCTAGCTTTTGTTACTGACTTGTTTTGATAAAAATATTTTAAAACATGTCACAATATTGATTATTATATATGTTTTATATAAACTTTAAATAATGAAATTTTTCTAAATACTGTGTCAACATCGATTTCTTTTATTTCGTACGAGAATGTTTTTTGTTCTAGTGTTCTCTACTAATGAAATAATTGGAATAATTTTATTCTTGCTACTTAAAAAACAAATGAATATTAAGTAACTAAAATTTGAATTTTAAAACGAATAAAGAAATTTAGCGGTCATTGCCTTAACTCTTTTACGAGTTCCTAGAATTATTTTCCACGTCTAGGAATTTTCATTACCTTTATGTGAGGGAAATATCAACCACCCAGACAAATAAATGGAAGCAGATGCTAGAAAATGCACTTTTTATATACCACTTGAGGCTTTGTGCTTTAAAGTGAATGTTTTAGATTAAACTTCTAGGGTTTTTTATACATCTAAAAAGTTACTAGCAAGCAATGATGTGAATCAAATTGTACTTATGTTCAGTCTACGATTTTGTTGTAAACCATTTTAAATTTTATTGGAATGAGACAACAGTTCGTATTTGCTAACAATCGCAATTTGTGGGCATACGTTGGTAATCGGGATACATTGAGATTATTTGTCAATTTTAAAACAATTGAACTGTATTAATCTGTATAAATCTGTCAAAGTAAAAGGCAGGCGTCCAAATGGAAGAATCCTTATAGGATAGATGGGCTGACCAGAGCCGCCGAGAGGACTTCTGGGACCCCGGGGAGAAACTTTCTTTGCGGGCTCCGGATTCCTCACTTCCATACAAGTGATGAGCAAACAAAATGTCCTCCCTTCCAAAATACAAACGATGAGCAAAAAAAAGGTCCTCACTTCCAAAATACAAGTGATGAGAAAAAAAAGTTCCTCACTTCCAAAATACAAATGATGAGCGAAAACAAAAAGGTCCTCACTTCCTACGACTCTGCCCAGGACTCCGGGCCCCAAAAACTCCGAGGCTCCAGAATTTTCCACGGCTACCCCCCCTCCTCTTATCGGGCCTGGGACTGACCAGAATTGCAACTGCAATACAATTAACTCAAGATACAAAAATTGATAAGAAATGTGAATATTCACACATTTCAGGGTTTTGTAGGTATTTAATAAGTGTAAAGTCCATTCTACATTATACTTTTTTCAATACTATCCAACTCTGACGTCATTTCAACTTTTGATACTACAGAATATAGTGGGGGAAAAAAATAAGAGACAGTGATATATTTTATACCTTCCATCTCTTATTACTTTTCATTGCCAACTTAAAAAATTTTAGGTTCAGATGGCAGACAACAATTTGGTTATAGTAAACTAATTTATAAATATTGTTTAATTGTGCTTCGTTTATATTTAATTATATGTTCTAAATAAACTTCTTATCAACTTAATAAACTACTAAAAGTTAAGTTGTAAACAAAAACTAAAAAGTTGGTGTTGGTACGACTGAAAAATACAGAACTGTCAACCAAAAATTTGACCGGAGGTAGTTTTGGTTGACTGTTGTATACTTATCAGTCGTACCAACCAGCAACATTTTAGTTTTTGTTTACAACTTAACTTTTAGTAGTTTATTAAGTTGATAAGAAGTTTATTTAGAACATATAATTAAATATAAACTTAACACAATTAAACAATATTTATAAATTGGTTTACTATAACCAAATTGTTGTCTGCCATCTGAACCTAAAAATTTTTAAGTTGGCAATGAGAAGTATGACAAAGTAATAAAAGATGGAAGGTATAAAATATATCACTGTCTCTTATTTTTTTCCCCACTATATTCTGTAGTATCAAAAGTTGAAATGACGTCAGAGTTGGATAGTATTGAAAAAAGTATTGAAAAAAGTATAATGTAGAATGGACTTAAGAAGCCAGTAAAATGTTGAATGTCTGTGACAATGCTTTTTCTATAATCACATCAAAGTCAACACTTTATCGATAATCATTTTTATTCGTTATTTGAATACTAAGAGCTTTCATTTAATTTTTTTAACTAAATTTACATATTTTGCGAAAATTTCGTCACAATGAAATTTAAATTAAAAAATCCCAACGGTTTTCTTTGCATTTGCATCGTATCTAAGTATTTATTAAATAAATAAGAAATATATTTATAAATTGATTATTTTTTGTCAAATTCAGAAACGTATTTTTCAATATTAAATATGTGTTATCTGATTTATAAGTATTTTACTACTAGAAATGATTAATTCCTCTTTGATATCTTAAAAATAAAAAACTAAAATAATTCAGTCCAAAATAATTCAGACAGAATAGGTTGGATCATGATGTATGATAGCAGACGGGGCTTACACAAATGAACTCGATTCTCACTTGTTAAATTTTTTTTATTATATTGTTAATTTCAAAAAAGGACATACACTACCTTAGCCATAAATACAAAAAATCCATAACATTATTAGCCATAATTTAGCCATGAATTAAAAAAATATTTATTTTTGTAAAAAACACAAAAACTGCAATATTTTCTAAAAACACAATCCGAGCCCAAATTCCTTTCGTATGTTTCCGTTTCAGATTCGTGTACATTAATGAGAATTTTTTCAGATTTTTAGTTTAACCCCTTTGGGATAAAGGATACGGGGCAATATTTTTTTAATACATTTTTGAAAAAAAAAAAAAAACTACTTAACGTCGCTTAATCTACGTCTTAAGAGCTTTCTTTTTATCCGATACAAAGTAAAAAAATATATATTTTTTATACAAAAATTCGACATTTTTCGGAAAACTAATTTAATTGAAACATTCCTGTTGAACTATTCTGGTTCTTATTAATAATGTACATTATTGAGATTTCTTTCAGAATTTTAGTTCAACCCATCTATGAGAAAGGGGAGGGGGACAAAAGTTTTTTGACACATTTTTGAAGAAAATCACACACACAAAAAACAATCTCGTTAGAACAATAACCAAATTAATGTTTATATTTCAAGACAGTGATTAATTGTTTTCCACTTATGGTCCGAATACATCTATTCTATTCATCTTGAACTAGATGAGTCACATCCGTTGATTATAATCTCATTATATCCATAAAATTTGATATCTTTGTGAACTACTATAGTGTTTAGAAACTGTAAAAATGATTCCGTAGCAACGAGAGAGTTTTGTTGTAAAGAGTGTTACAAAAAACAGAATTGTCAAAAGCAGGGGGGTGAAACTCTAATGGCAAAACGAAAACCATATTACGTTCCATAACCCAACACGAATAGCGCCCCAGTCGCTGCCAGTCGCTATAGCTACGTGCATGACAGGATGTTGCCTGTTACGGCTTCTGTCATTAGCGTCAAAATCTGTAATTAGTGCCAAATCGTCTTCTGTAATTTTGAAATTTCATTGTTTAATTCGGAAAATGGGTGTTAAATGCTTTGTTTTGGGGTGTAATAGTAGTGAACCTACAAGATATCGCTTTCCAAACCCGAAGACACGTGTGGCTCCAGAATTGTATAAATGTGGATGAGGAACATTGGAAATCCAAAATTGGATGGCTTGTCCATAGAAGTGTCCATAAATATTAAGTATTAGTAAATATTATGTTATATGTTAGTCTACTTAATAAATAATTATTTCTGCTAGTTATTGTTTTTCTGTTTCTATATAATTCTTAACTGATTGTTCTTAATTGTAAACATAATTAAATGTTATTATTAAATGATACAATTGTTATGATTTATTTTGTCTATTTTTAATATTGTTGTCGTTAATAATATTAAAAACAGACAAAATAAATCATAAAATTGTTTCATTTAATAATAACATTTAATTATGCTTACAACTATATCCACTGAAGCATTTGAAATACCCGCGAAAACCCAACCCTTTCCTCCCCTACCAATTTTAGTTCCTTAACCCAACAACTACATCGCTAATTTGGTTTCAAAAAATAGGCGCTTTCCTTTTACCACTTTACTTAAGAAATCTAAGCTAAGCTAAGTTAATCTAAGTTGTAAGAGCGTTCCATTTATAAGACACTGCCTAAGATAAACTAAGTTTTTACTCCCTCTTTTCGCTTGCTAAGACATTTGACTAACTTCTTAGCTTAGCCAAGCATTTTAACTTGTAAAAGGAAAGCAGCTATGAAAGAGTGTTACAAAAAACAGAATTGTCAAAAGTGAAAAAGGCGTTTTTTATGTGTGAATGTGTTATGATAGCGACTATACAAATACGTCCCCATGCACAAAATAGTTAAAATAGAGTCCAATAATCAAAATTAAACTCAACATTTGTGTAATCTCATATCCAATTATATTTCAATAAATTAATTATTTCAAAAATGTATTTTCAAGAAATAAACAATTGAATTTTATGTCAGTGTCAAAACACAAATAATTTACAATAAAAATCATGCAACATATAGAATTTACGAGTTCCTGTTCCATGTTCAGAATATTAGGGACTAAAAAACAAGTTTAATTAAGATTTCTAAGAAATAGATTATTTTTTATCATTTAATATCTTTTAATATTTTACTCTAATTGGATGATTTCGTATGGAATTTAATTTTTATTTCGGGAACAATACCAGTATTACCCCCCTTACAATAGATTGCTTTGGCAAACAATTAAACATAAACATCCATCAACAAACATTCGTCGAATTAACGGAAATTCTATACATGTGTGGATCCGGGATCAACCAATACATAAACAATGGTTGTATTAGGTTGGAGTTGACTGTGGGACTTGAGGTATTATTGCATATATTTAAATCTTCATACTTGAATTTCTCGTGAAAATGATGTAGTTATTGCATGAAAGAAAATTGCAGATGTAGTTAACTATAGAAAATTCTTATCTCGTTTCCTTTCCATTGTGCTTTGGTGCTATTATTGTACACCTTATTTTAAAAGTTTGATGCTCATTATAAAGTTTAAAATACATCGTATAGAAATACGTTGCTTATATTTACATACTACATTTTACAAGTTAAAAATTCGTTGAAAACTTTGCTAACATTATAAAGTTCTATTGCGGACAAAAGATTAAAAATATTCAGAATTTCAGAATATCTTTTAGAACTTATAACTAGAAGATAATATTCTCAGTCCAGAATTCTAGGAAACGAAAATTCGAATTGAAGAACCAAAATTTGGAATATCTGAGATGCATATACTAAGAGGAAAGAAACTTCTCTCGCATACTGTACGAAAATGTGCTACAATTTTTGGAAACTGCTCAACAATCTGTTTACGTGTTCAGTGATCACGAGACTGAAGAAGAAGTAGATGTTCAAATTTTATTTTTTTTTTTATTTTTTTTTATTTTCACTTTTTTTCTTTATCATCATCTGTAGTTGAGCGTTTCTAATCTCTGCGACAAATTTTCATTTGAATAGCATGTCATTAAAATCGTAATTTAAAAAGCATGTAAAACATCTTTTAAAACCAGAACGAAATTAATTAAATTGGAGTCGCAAGCCCGAAGATAGTATCAAAATCAATACTTTAATTTGTATTATTCCATTATCTTTACGAATCTTTCCCCTATAACTTAGAATTCACAATGAATTTTCGATTTGCTCACTAATTAAAGAAATAAATAAAATTGTGAAACCATACAGTGCATGAAAAAAGTTTGCGTATACTTATTCTTTATTGCATTAGAAACATGGGTAACTAGAAATAAATTAAGGGCAACAGAAATAGGATTTGGGAATGAAAAAGTTATTGGCAAGTTTGGTGCCCCGCGTGTTTACAGTGGATCAAAAAGGAATCACCTAACCATTTCAAAGCAATGTTTGGACATCTACATGGGCAATCCGAGTGAGTTTTTACGGCGTTTTATAACTAAAGCAAAGCTAAATAGTATATTGTGTAACAAGCGCAGAAAATATACATTTGCAGATTGAGAAAGATATTCTCAATCGCTCAAACTCGCTGCGCTCGTGCGGCAATCTTTCGAAATGGGCAAATGTACTTACTGCGCGTGTCACACGTACTATTTTTCTACGAACACCTATTTTAAAAAATTCAAAAAATAAGAAATAGAAATCATTATGTATGTTAGATTTACTTGCCGCGCTTCAAACTTGCCGCGCAAACAGAGTGTATAGTTCAAAGTTTCAACACATATGGCGTTTTGTTAAGTTATCATTAAGTGTCAAATGCGTATAGGTTATAATTTGAAAAGTTAACATATAGTTTTGTTTTACTGTGTTAAAATTGTCAAATTTTGTGCCAAATAAAGAGCATTCGCGGACAGTACTACTGTTTTGTTTTCATTTGAAAAAAACTTCTGCTGAATCATACCGACTGCTTCGAGAAGCTTATGGTGAATATGGTCCATCGCAAGAGACGTGTGAACGATGGTTTCGGCGTTTCAAAAGTGGTGACTTTGATCTTACAGACAAAGAACATGGAAAACCTCCAAAAAAATATGAAGATACAAAATTGGAAACATTGCTACAGGAAGACGATAGTCAATTACAAAAACAACTAGCAGAGTAGTTAGGCGTTAGTCAACAAGCTGTTTCCAATCGCCTACGAGAGATGGGTAAGATCCAGAAAGTCGGCAGATGGGTTCCACATGCATTGAATGAGAGGCAGATGGAAAAACGCAAAAACACTTGTGAAATTTTGCTTGCACGATACAAAAGAAAGACTTTTTTGCATCGTATCATTACTGGCGATGAAAAATGGATTTATTTTGAAAATCCCAAACGCAAAAAATCGTGGGTGAACCCATGCTCACCATCCCCATCAACTGCAAGACCGAATCGCTTTGGCAAAAAGACAATGCTCTGTACTTGGTGGGACCAAAAGGGTGTGGTCTATTATGAATTGTAAAAACCTGGTGAAACAGTTAATACCCAACGCTACCAACAACAACTGATCGAATTGAACCATTCGCTGCTCATAAAACGACAGAATACGAAAGAAGACAGCACAAGGTAATCTTTCTTCACGATAACGCTTCACCACATAAGGCAAAAGCAGTTTGCAACACATTGGAGGCACTCAAGTGGGAAGTGCTACCCCATGCCGCTTACTCACCAGACTTGGCCCCTTCAGATTACCACTTGTTCGCATCGATGGGTCACGCAGTTGCCGAGCAGCACTTTTGTTCATATGAAAATGTGAAAGAATGGCTAGATGAATGGTTTGCGGGGAAAGGGGAAGAGTTTTACTGGCGAGGTATTCACAAATTGCCTGAAAGATGGGAAAAATGTATAACTTCTAATGGAGCATACTTTGAATAAATAAACTTTTACTGTTCTTTTGAGTTTAATGTGTTTTATTTTTTAAAAAAATCCGCATTTCATATTTGGAGACCTGGTATATACATAATAGGTGGTTTGTCGTTGCTACGATGATCATAAAAAATTAAACGAATGTCAAAATAATTATTTTATAATACATTGGTATTTGTATGTTTGTTAAATAATAATGTATGAAGATGAAGTAAGTAGCAAGGCTGACGAGGAGATAGAGGAAGCAGCAAAGAAAATAGTGTTAGAACTCTTGCCGCAAAAGTCAAGAGAAAGGTAATAATAAATATGTAAACAAATAAGGGATTTACTGTTTAAATAAAACTCAAGTTGTTCACAGACTATTTTATTCACTCTTACAACATAAGAAAACATCTGATCTCTCTATCAAATTCTACGTGTGTTTTATAAAAACCAATTAGTGTAATGAACCGTCATCATTATAGTTAATGAGTCGTTATCATTAGTAGGTCCAGATTACGGATTGCATCTAGATAACATTTTATGGTGACGTAACAGGGCTTCGTGGAAGGCTAGATGCTAACATCCACAACCACCACTTCAGTTACAGACTCAACTTGGTACTCCTGTATTATTGAACCTGGAAGAACTAAAAAATTTACATTCATTAGATTTAAAACATTATTTTTTTAATTTGCAACTCTGTAAAAGCTAGTTCTCTGAAATCTCAAAATCTTTTCTTTTTAGCATACTCACAATAATAATAACACTCTTTGAATTACCTTGTTAAGTCTTAATGCAAAATTTCTAAATTACCAAGAACGAATTGGAAATAGCATACCTCATCATTCTCTAATTATTTGGTGCCAAATTTCCATACCATCTTTCGTTTATCCTTTAGTTTAGCCTTGCAATGATATCGGAAAAAATATTTGCATCTTGTAGTGTAGTTCAGCCCTTACTATTAGTTTGAACGTACTTTATCCAAATTCATGCTAGAACATTTCAACTTCTACGCTGTCAACAAACTACTCGGTCTATTTATAAGCTGCCACCGATTTCACAATAACAAATGTCTAATTTTACGAATATAGCAATGACACATTTCAAACTTGCCATCTAGTGGTCGTATGTAGAAACATAAAAGGTAACTCTCGTATTTCGCATTTCTAATATCAGTGATCTGCCGTTTGTCATTCTGAATGCAAATATCTAATTCTTATCAAAGTTTAAACTCAATCATCAGAACTTAGATCTCTAAACTCAAAACTCACATATCAAAATGAGATATCTTAAGTCTTAAAACTCTAATACAAATTTCAAATAATTGATCTCTTAACTTAAATCGCATTACTCTTAATTTGAAATAATTTTAATTGATCTCTAATATCAATTATCAATTTCAACTATCAAATTTCAATCCTCATAACTAATTTTTATCGTTCGTCTCGTTCGTTGTTTAACTTTTTCAGTAAGCATCGACTAATACTTGCCACATAATCAAACTAATAATACTTCTCTTACTTCATTACTGGGACCATTTTATTCATCATCTAAAGATTTTCCTGCATGTAAGTTGTCTGTCCCTAAATAAAACAATAAAACATTATGATAATTTTCATCAAAACATTTGCTATTTCGTCTTAACTGCACCTCAATCTGTTGTCAATCGCTGAACAATTATAACCTGCAAAACTGTTTCATCTGTAAACGTCCGAGAACGTTTTCCAATGTTTCGTTTTCCTTCCACGGTGGAAGTTCCACCATAATCACTTATTATTTGCAATAATTTAAACTTATCACTTGCGTTTTTCACTTTCAAACTACTATCTTAGACAAACTATATTTTCATACCCATTTGTTCCATTTTTCCCATTCACAACCAGAAACGTATTCGAACGTTCGCCTTCGCCAATTGATTAAATAAGTTTTTCATGAACAAAATTGCATAATTAACTTTTGTAACTGTTCAAGCACACAAACTTAAATTCAATAATATCCGAAACAACGCAGACAGGTAATAATTTATCACATCACTATTTGTCACTTAATCATCAAATTAATAATTTAAACAAAACACTGAAAAAATCTTGCCGCAAAAGTCAAGAGAAAGGTAATAATATACCTAGTAGGGACATAAATACTGTTACAAATATTTTATGAAATAAAATTAAAACTACAATTAAGTTTTTCACCAAATTTTATTGACATTTGTACTTATACATAAGTTATCCATAATTAGTATAATTATTCAAAATGGCCACCTTTAGCTTTAATGCTGGCATTAAGTCGTACAGGCCAATCATCGATAGTTGCATGTACGACCTCCATGGAAAAATTGGCTACAGCTCGAGCTAAAACTGTTTCAGAGATTCAATATTTGGATATCGTTTGTGGCAAACCATGTCCTCTAAAACGGTCCATAGCTTGTAATCTAAAGGATTCAAATCTGGACTTGCAGCGGGCCAATCTTCTACGCCGATAAAATCAGGAACATTGTTTAAAAGCCACGTTTGGCTTGTCTTGGCCTTATGGCCTGGAACAGAATCCTGCTGGAATGTCCATGACTGATCTTGAAAGAGAGTATGATTGAGGGGTTTCACAACATCTTCCAGGACTGTTTGTTAGTAGACTCTAGCTGAAGTTTTCACCCCTTTTTCATAAAAATGAAGTTCAGTTACTCCATCATAGGAAACGCCCCACCAAACCATCACTGAAACTGGGTGGTGACTTTTTTTATCCTTGGAACTACTTCCGCGGCTTCAGTAGATGACCTGACATAAACCCTGTCATTTTGTTTGTTGAATTTTTCCTGTATAGTAAAAATTTTCTCGTCGGTAAAAAGGATTTTTTTGTGTTTGTCGTCTGCGTACTTGATTAACAAGCGTTTCGATTTTTCGATCCTATTTTGTTTATGAGACACAGTTAGTAACTATCCAGTGCGGTGTTTAAAGGCCCCAAGACACAAGTCTTTTTTCCAAAATGCGCGCCATTGATTTTCGCGAAATTTTCAATTCGCTGGACATAATTTGTTTTCGCAACGGATTTCTTGCTATTCTGGCCTTAACAGCTTTGATAGCTTGTAGCGTGCGTACTGTTCTCGGGCGACCGGATCTTTTTCGGTCTTTTATGTCCCTAGTTTCCTCAAACAATTTAATGCACCGATACACAAACATTGGACTAATGCAGAGTGGACGTAGCGTCTTAAAATTGTTTGATTTTTCCATCTTACATTTATAAAGCGCAATAACTGCAATTCGGTTTTCTTTGTCTGACCATTCCATGGTAACATACAACACAAAATCAAATTCTTTCCACAGTAAAGTAATTTATAAGTTAACTCACGATTATCACCTGTTTAAATTTGGATGCGTTCATTTGTATTATTTTTATTGGATACGTTCATTATTGTAACTGTATTTATGTCCTTACTAGGTATATGTAAACAAATAAGGGATTTATTGTTTAAATAAAACTCAAATTGTTCACAGACTATTTTATTCACTCTTACAACGTAAGAAAACATCTGATCTCACTACCAAATTCTACGTGTGTTTTATAAAAACCAATTAGTGTAATGAGCCGTCATCATTATCGTTAATGAGTCGTCTTCATTAGTGGGTCCAGATTACGGATTGCGTCTAGATAACATTTTATGGTGACGTAACAGGCTTCGTGGAAGGCTAGATGCTAACATATATAATAGTATATTGTGTAACAGCCAACTCTTTGCTCGAAGGAGGAATTAATTTTGATACTTTAAATAATTGTCAAATAACAATTAATTACAAAAAATAAATTTAAATGTGTAGTATTATTTAATTTATATTGACCCATCGGAAAATATTTTCTGCGCTAGAACGGAGAGTATTTTTCGATTGGGTTGCCTTGGATACAAAACACTCCTCATCAAACACCAATTTGCAATGGCAACATAAAACGATAGCTTTCTGATAAATGAGTAGAAAAACATATTATGGAATCTTGATTAGATGAGTTACGTCCGTAAGTTAGTAATTATAGTTGAAGGTAATGGGATTCGGACCAGTCAGAAAATAAAAACAAATTTATTAACTTCGCTAACGTTTCGATTTTTAACAAGTCAATTAGTTGACTTGTTAAATTTGAACACTATCATAATTTTATACATGTAAACTTACCAATTTAATAATTTTATATTTCTATATATCTTTGTAGCTCTGATGAAGATTTAAATTAAATCGAAACGTTAGCGAAGTTAATAAATTTGTTTTTATTTTCTGACTGGTCCGAATCCCATTACCTTCAACTATAATATTATGGAATCTTAGTTTCGGCGCATGGAATGGTTCACAAGTGATTCATTGAATATCGTTGTGGTCGTACGAGCACAAATGTAACTAAAGGCCCGGAATGTACGAATTAAAGATGTGGTCTATAAAGTTCATTATATCGTAACGACCGCCGATTAAAGATAGAAGATATAGCCAAAATGGTAAACATCTCAAACAAAAGTGTGTTTCGTATCCTGTACGAACATTTGGGCAGGAAAAAGCTGTTGGCAAGATGGGTGCCGAATCTGTTCACAGTGGATCAAAAACTAAATCACGTGACCATTTTGAAGCAATGTTTGGACCTGTTCAAATGCAACCCGCGTGAATTTTTGCGGAGTTTTATAACCGTTGATGAAACATGGATCCATCATTACAAACAAGAAATGAAAGAACAGTAAAAACTGTGGATTTCACTTGGCGGACATGCTCCAAAGAAGGCAAAAAGGGTTTCCTTAACCATAAAGGCAACGGCCACTATTTCGGCGTTTGCAGTGTTCACGGAGAGTGAGGATTTACTGTACTTATTATTTGAAAACTACGCAACAACCTTTGGATAAAAGTTGGTTGGTATCTCTAGCTCCTGTATGTATTCTTCATTCTTTGAGAATCTTTATTGATATAGAGGTTTATATTACTATGGCGCAATTTAAAAAATAAATAATAAACCATTATATTTATCAATTTTCATCTCATTCGTTTGCAGTAATCATTAGTATTCAAATCTGTGGTTGTGGACTAACCACGATATTTACATGTTTCCCGAACTCCATTTGACCATTCGACCAATTACCCTTTGACTGATCGCAACTGATAAGCTGTCAAAGCTCGAAACAATTAGATAGAGTTACCTGGTTCCAATCTCTATTTACGTAAAACGTTTACCGCATTGCGTAAAGCTAACAGCGAACGTTTTCGAGCTAAGTTCTGCTATGATAAATAATCAAATGTCTATTGATTTTAATTTACATTGGGAATATAAACAACTAATTAAAATAGTAGATCAAAAACTGCAAGAGTAAATGAACAATTAAGTTTACTCAAGAGTAATCAACTCATAAATGGGAGCTACGATGTTTTTTTAGACGGTGTGTAGATTTCATCGCTAATCTAGGCTCAGTTCTACAAAGCGTTGTTAAGTCTGACAATGTAGCCTATACATTCCAAACCTTTAAGGCCCGGTCTTTCCACCTTCAGATAAAGTTCCAGGTAACTATCTGACAGATAAGGTTATTTGTAACTTCATCTGCTGAGTAAATGTCATCCCTTCTTTCTATACAAATGTATCTATCGGATAGTTATCTAACGGATAATGAGACTGACGTATTGGATTCATTGACTGGTATTGACATTTATTCAGCAGATGAAGTTACAAATAACCTTATCTGTTAGATAGTTACCTGGGACTTTAACTGAAGGTGGAAAGACCGGGCCTAAGTCAAACTAAATGGAATTTAAATTTTCTAGAGTTGTCACTAGCTAACATTTTATGTATTGAAGTGGGCTTTTGCTGAACAAAATGATCAAAAGCTTCAATCAATCGGTAAAAGTAACTAGATTTGAAAATCTATTTCCGCTTAAAGCAAAGAAACCGTTTATAGTTAACTATGCATCATGTCGTCAAGTGTTACTAAAAGCGTTGCTGAGTACACAATCTTTTGTTTTTCATTACGACATTGTCAATTATTTGACAATGCCGTCAGACTAACGGCGTAATTACCTGACAACATTGTTAACCCGTAGTTGACCAAAATATACACATCCAACCAAGTGGGGTGTAGTATACCCCAGGCTTTTCTCATTTAATATCAATTAAAATAAGGTAAAATTTATACAGTTAGATGCTGTCAAGCCTATAGAAAAAAAAAAAAAAAAAATTAAAAGTAATTATTTAATTGTTTTTTAATAATTTTTTCAATAAAAGTCAAAATCACGCCAATTTCTTTCCTAAATTGCATTATACTTCAAGTAGCGTCTCGAGTTGACTGACAACATTGCATCTCTCGTTCAAACCAACTCTCACACACTAGCTCTCTGATTGGTCTATGTATTTTGGTGGGGGAGACAATTTCTTTCTCACTTCTCAAGCAACGATTGAATTTTGAACGTTTATTTATTTATAATTCGTTCGACATGCGCTGTTGCCAAATATAATTTAGACATATTTTTTTGGAAATGGTGTTTTTGATTTTTTTAAAAATTACATTTACAAAAAAACAGTCGATTAAAAATTAAATTATTGTTAAATATTAACTAATTCATAAATATTGTCAATAGATACATCATTTCCACTATTAATATACTGGGGTGTGACACACCCCATTTGGTCAAGCCTGGGTTAACAACGCTTTATACAATTGGGTCCTTAACATTTTATAACTAAAATTGAGAATAATTAGTTATAGTTATTTACGTACAGAAGACGTAAATAAATATTTGTGTACTCCATCTTGATCTATTATTCAAGATTGAGGAATTGTGTGGAGTGAGGAAAATAGTCAACCCATTTCAAAGAATAAATTTTAATCTTGACCACAAATCATGACAAAAAGTTTGTTTTTATCCCTAAAAACATTGTTTCTTTTTTAGGTAAACACTTAGGTTTTTACGTAAAAGTTTCACATCAATTTCTATAAAATTTCATAGATTTTTATGTAAATAAATATATATTTTCATGTCATTTTTTCAGTGGCAATAACTTATTTTTAGTAAGGTATTTGCATTGATTCCAACATTTCTAATATTAAATAGTTCCATAGCTTTAACCTTATGTATTTAAAAACCAGTGGTGACCTACAGTACTAAGGCACCTGAGCAAAAAATAAACTAACAGTCCCCATATTTTTTTTCTTATCTTAATAAATCTATAAAATCATACCAGTATTAGGTGGCCAGTTCGGAACAAAATGAACAAAATGAACATCGAGTTGGGTCTAATAATTTCAATATTATTAACGCAAACCAAACCAATCTAGTGTCATTCAATAGCTGAGGGAACAAAGATTTGTTAGCGACCGTTAGTTCTGTGCCGCAATAAGCTGAGGAGTGGAGGGAGACATTTTGAGGACTTTACGCTGCATTCCGCAAACTTTCATTGAGTAAAACTCAGGATTGCGAAGCGCCATGATGTCGAAATGAGTCTTAAACGAAAGTTAACATCGAGATCTGGCAATTTACGACAAAAGAAATAAAATCGAATACAATATTGGTTCTGGTTATTGGTAATATTAGATCACATATGTAAATTTAAAAAATTTCACAATGTCGACATATATTCGTCGAAATGCCAAACAGAAATCGATCCAACTATCAAAATCGAATAGATCAGATTCTGAGAAATTCAAAAATGTGTCACACACCAATACGGAAATGTGCATGGCTTAGAGAAAACGCATGAGAGCTGACGCCACAAAGCCGAAAATGGAGACAGTATAGTGGCTTCCTCGACAATGGGTGCCATGGATTTGCCCAGGCAGTTGCGCCACTGCTGAAAACTCTCATATTCACTGCAATGCATGCATACATGACTACACACTAAATGCATCGCTGTTCTACTGGTATGCAGTGCACTTATCCACGTGTACATTTCACTACGTTCGCTTCAAAATAAAGAACTGCTATTTAATCTGATAAGGACATATTCAACGAATCTAGGGAAGCATATATTTTAAATAAAGGAAATACAATATATATAAGATACAGTAGCACACATATATGAGGTTTCAACACATCCTATCAGCGTGAAATGCACCTTCTTCGATATATATTCTAATGAGTTACGACTGAACAATAATTGACTCCAACTTATTTAGAGACATCTATGAAGTAACTATGAGCATTAATGGTGAACGATACAGATCAATAATACACTTTTACCATCGTAAATACAATTTTTTTACAACTGTAAAAAGTATAGTAACACGTATAAATATAACGAATGTTGTGACATCTATGTGCCTTCAGACTAACTATGAAGGCATACACGAATTTTTGTGGCTTGAAGAAACCGCCATCAGCTAGATCATGATTTCTTACTATATTGTAATATCAAAATTGTAGCCGAAACTACAGCAATTCTTTTACATTTCACGATTTCCGAAATTTGTTGAAATTTGTGCAACGACATTTTGTTAGGTTATATTTGGTGGGATAGCTAATGTGTGTTTATACCATGTGTTCAAAAAGAAATTACATACGGGTTGGCTGTGGAAAAATAAAATAATGTGTATAGCAAGCTTTAACTGTCAATTAATTAACTGTCATCATTAATGTTGTCCTAAGTTTCTATTGAAAATTCAATCAAACTATAATTATAATGGTTTTTACAATAGAACACAAAAAAATTATGATTGAATCATATTTTCGAAATGGTGTTCGAGTGAACGGCGAATGGATTTACAGTGCGGTGTCATGTTTAGAGGAATTTCGGCTACAATTTCCAGATATTGCTTTCCTTGAAGGAGATTTTTACAGCGCACTTAGAAGATCGATGAAAGCCAAGAGTTCGTACTCAAAATACAGTTGATGATGTTCGTCAACGTATCAACGAGCAACCCACTACATCACTAAGTACAGTGTCGCAAGAGACTGGTTTATCTTTAGGAACTTGCCATACTATTGTCAAAAAAGATTTAAAGCTATTCCCATACAAAATTCTTACTTTACATGAGTTGCTGCCAACAGGTCACAACAGGCGAATTGTGTATTGCCACTGGTTCCAACAAAATTTAATTAATAATGATGATTTGTTAAATTTAACGTTTTTTTTTTTTTTTTCTAACCAGGCCTGGTTCACCTTTTCGGGGTATATTAATTCATAAAATATGAGTTTTTTCTGTTTATAAAAAAATGTCAAGAAACCCTTCGGGATATTTAAAGTTCCGTCACTGTTTATCATTTTGTATGTAAAATAGACTGCGACCTAAATCAGTTCGACACCCCTGCTGTTGGATATTGATGATTATATCAAATAATAATTCCATTATTTGTTGATAAAAAAATGTAATTGTTAATCCATGTATCAAAAACTATCACTTGATTTTTTCTTCGATAAATACATATTTATTTATATTTTTCGCGGGATATATTTTTGAAGTCTCAATATTTCTCTTACTTATGTTCAGTTCTTTAAATCAGCCGCATGGCCACAATTTGTACCGAACGAACAAGCTCACGTGACGGAATAAGTATTTCTTGATTATACTTACGAAAACCTAAAAATAACATGTAAATATGCAGTTTCTGTTAATTTCAACATTAATCATAATAAAATATAGCTTATTATTATTATTGTAAAATACATAAGTTATTTTGCTGTACGATTATGATAAATTTGTTAAATTTTCATTTCATTAGACCTTCAGAGGGGGCTTGTACCCCCCATTTTTGTAAAAAATGTTTATTTATAATAATAATAATAATAATAAATTTATTTATACGGAAAAAAAGACAATATTGTTAACAATGAAGTAATTTAAAAATTAACTGTTGTTGTGGTTAACAAATTTTATCTTCAATTCTCCGAACAACGCCGTGTAATCTGCTGGTCCTGGGAGGAGCCCCCCCCCCCCCCTTGCTGCGCCACTGGTTGTGGTTAACAAATTTTATCTTCAATTTGCTGAGCAGCGCCGTGTAATCTGCTGGTCCTGGGAGGGGCCCAGGCCCGTCGCCTCCCCCCCTTGGTTGCGCCACTGATTCTATCAGTAAGTTCTCCAAAGATTTGAGAGGGATCTTCTTCTATCAAAGTCTTTAAAACCAAAGTAATGTACAGAGAAATCCGGCATTTCATATGCACCAAAGTAATAAAATTCCAGCTAGGAGTAAAGTCATGCTTCAAGCAAATAACAATTATTCTAGCTGAGCTACGCTGACAGAGATCTCGTTAAGAATATAATCAATCTCTCAAGAGTGGTTATACATTGTCAGAACTAATATCAACGGAGTTGTTACCCTTCATTATTAAAATACTGTAACGTTGAGTATAACACAGTAGTTATGATATTAGAACTATTTTTCTCAAGATTTACGAGAAATTACTCGCGTAGATACTCTTCTGTCAGGTTTATGAGAAAGTTCACTGGTTTAGAAATAAGCAGATAATGGCGTTGTTTGGAACAATATGAGACAAAAAGTGAATGCTAATGTACCTTTGCTAAAGTCGTAGCAGAGTTCACTGAAAAGGAATCTAATATTGCAACATGAAAAAGTTTTACAGTTCTTAATGTACACAGGTTTTTTACATTTCATTTTATTTCACTACTACACGATAATGAGAGTTTAAAGCAGGCATTAGCTGCAGAAATCTTTATAGATCGCAGGACATTTAGTGGTTTTCCGTAATAAAATTTTAAATAATGGATTATGTAGATATTTCAAATAGCATTTTCGTTGGAAACAATGTTTCACAAAAAATTCATGTTACTTCCCAAATTTGTGAGTGTACATATTTGGTTGAATGTCGCATCTTGCAGTATCCACAATTTTCCATTTTTTTTTTTTTTTTTTTTTCATTTCGTATTGCATGATACCTAGTAGTTAGATTTTCAGGTCGTGACTAGTGCTTTCAGGCAAAATCTAACGATTATTTTTTACAGTAGCCGAGAATGCCGGCTTTACTTCAAAGTAAATATTAATTCAAACATATAGGTACTCACTTAAGGGAAGTTGAGTGGGATAACGGTTGCACAGACCAAGAATGTTTTTTTAAAAAGATTTTTTGCCCGTACTGAGGATCGAATTCAAGGTCCTGCTCTTACAAAGCGAGTGAGCTGACCACTACGTTTCTGCAACCTACAATTCACCGTGATAGCTTAAAATGAATTTATGGTCGTTGACTAAAGTTTATATCCTCATGTACTCCAAACTAGTCCAGATATTTGATCAATTAAATCACTCAGTCATCATCAACATTATTGGCGCGGCAGCCCGAGGTGAACCTAAGCCTCCTTTTTTCGTGTTTGATAACCAAGTTTTCAATCTATGTACATTCAGGAGTAATATGGTCAGTATTACGTCCATTTTTGATAGTACACAGAAAGGCACCTACATTTTATAGCCCGTTGCGAACGACTAAGCAGAACCTATAATTTGTATAAATATTTTTACACAAATTGTTTGACATAAGCAGGAATTGAAGGCACGGATGTCACATCCGTGCCCTTGCTTAGCGGACAAATAGCAGGTACAAAGATTTAACGCTTGCAGCTGCAGGCTTTCTCAGTCACCATACTGAATTCCACTAAATCAGTATCTCTACTTCAGATCAATAACCTGCCTACAGTGATGTTGACTTATTGACGACCTTAACTGTCCCGCTCAACTTACTCAACCATTTGAATAACTGACTCGACTCATTGTTTTTAGTGACTCGTTGATCTTCACTGCCTGAATAATTCTACTATTCCGGCTGTACGTTACGCCTCTTATATAGCGGACCCTAAAACGTTTCACAGATTTCTAGAACTTTCGGGCAACTCAATATTCAATGTTCGCTGTCTCTTTCAAGGCCACTATATTATTTGGCAGAGCCGCAATTGTAACAATATATTTTTACAAATATATGTTTGTTTTGAATATAATCTCAAAATCGGATATTTATATATATCGCCATCCAAATTTAAAAATAAATAAATTTCATATCTACCTAGACGATATTCTAGATCATATTAATAATATTGTCACATAGGTAATGCTAGGTCAGGATTACGACATCTAGACATTGTGACACTCAGTTGTCTGATTAAAAAACTATTTGTCAGCGGCTGACGTATGTGGCCTGATTACGAAATGCTACGAAATGCATACGCCGCATTTTCGTAATGAGGAAATATTGGTCATGACGAATGAATATTGGAACTGGGTTAACCTTCAATACAAATAGATGGATGTCGCAGAGTATTGAGGCAGAGGAACGTAGCCAACTCCTCTACACGTACTAGTCCACACGGTGACGACCAAGACACCAGATACTTGTACCGCTGGTGAGCCCAGCAAGTAGTCACCATGTGAGTGGGAGAAGACTTCTCCAGGCTCCTCGACTCCCTGATGGGTAGCCCCCGCCTCGGAGATAGGTCCAAGCCGATCCTGGCCAACACGGGGTGAACCGAAGACTTCCCCAACTCCATGGGCAAATTCATACCATACTTTGTAATTTGGATTTATAATTAATAAATCTGTATTGTTAAAACCAAGAGTTGTCTTTCAACCAAACCACCCACGTGATAATATCTTTATTATTATATCTCTATTATAAATGGTATTTATGAAAAATTTGCATAAATGCACAGGATGCTTATCCATAATACGACAGTCGCAAATAGCTACCGTCGCTGTGCGCCAATAAATTTAACTAAAATAATGCGACAGAAAACTGAAAGATATATCAAAGGATGGGTATTACTTCGATTTTATAGTTGTTAATCTCATGGAAGAATTTCATGAGGAATTTCGATTAATTTAAATATATCGCTAATACCATATGCAGTTGGGATAGCTGGGCCTTACACTTCCCAAACCACTAGATATTTCTCGTAGAGCCTTGAAGTAAGATCCAAAATGATGTTGAATAGTAAGCAGACCAAGAAACACTTAAAATTGAAGGTCGGACAGCAGGGTATAATGATGTGTGAACTAAAAAAGCTGACAAATATCAAAATTAAATGGACTTGTCCCGTAGGTACCTTATAATCTAGTAAAGAATTAGTGGAAGTATAGGTCTGTTCGTAGAGTCATTTCTGACGGTTTATTATCGTCCAACGCATGCGCAGAGTTCGTAGGAGTACGTTAAAATAATTTTGCGCTTGCGTGCGACGATAATAAATCATAAGAATGACTCTACAAACAAAGCTAAAAATATATCCTTACTAAAGAGTAATTGTTGTATAAATTTTACATTTTATTTGATTTTGATATTTTCTGATGTTAAATTCAAATTTTATTATAATTTAACTCCCCAATTCCCCATGCAATTTTGAAATCTTTGGCAACAGAATATGATAATCTGTAAGAAAACAACAAAAAATATATATAATTTTCTTGCCACATGCGGTAATGGTGTATACAGCATTAGTTTGTACATTTACATGAATATAGCTAAAGTTTAGGCTGGAAATCATTATTATTCATAAATTCACGTATATTTCAGTAATTTAAAGTTCGCGCTGTAGATTACTTGCCTAATAATAATCTGTAGTTACGGAAGCAGTAAATTTGTTAAAATATGGGGTTAGGATTCGTTTACAATTCTGATGGAAAATTTCTGCGATACTCAACATTTTAACCAACAAGAAATAGGTACAGTATATGTCTGAGAATTAGAGCCCATTGTTTATTTACAAGGTGTCTCAAAAGAAATTTTATATTTAGTGGATCGATTAAAAATAAAGTAAGCCGTATATAGAAAAAATGTTTATTAATTATTAAAATTCACTTTTTGGGGATTTATTTCTTAAAAATAATATCGTCTAAATGTAGACCCTCGCGTTCTCGGCACTCATGTAATCGAACAGTAAAATTACTAATGACGTCTCGGCAGGTGGACTCAGGGATGGCTATTTGTGACGGATATTTTCTTTCAAATGCGCCAGTGAAGTCGGTTTATTGGCGTAAACCTTAGATTTAAGATAACCCCATAGGAAAAAGTCCATAGGGGTTAAATCTGGACTGCGTGGAGGCCAATTTATGTCACCTCTTCGGGAGATCAATTTGCCTGAGAAAATTTCACGAACACGTGGCAGAGACATATTATAATAATAATAATAATAATATTTATTCATGTTAATTAAATGTTTTACATTTTTACACATGTCAAAATATATGGCATAGTAAATTTACATATATAAATACATTAAAAAGAATAATAAAAAGATGAATACAAAATAAAATACTTAAAGTTACAGTAACAACAGGTCACTTAAATTACACCCCAGATATTCATCAAAGTTGTAGAATGCCTGACCAAGGAGAAAGTTTTTAACTATATTTTTAAATGTTTTCAGCGGAAGTTCATGAATATCTCTTGGTAAAACATTGTAAAACTTTACTGAGTAGTGGTTTATACTATTTCTAGATTTGGACAGTCTTAAGAAATTTGGACGAATAGCCTCTCTATTTCTAGTGTTATGCGAATGAATTTGCTTCTGAAGTGAATGATTTTCCCTATTGCTGTGTATGTGAAGTAGACACTGTAGAATATACAGACAAGGGAATGTGAGAATTTTGAGTTCCACAAACGCTTTTCTGCAATCTTCACGGAAACCAATTCCTCCAATTATCCGTACAACTCGGCGCTGTAATCCGAAAATTCTTGATGCATGTGAAGAACTGCCCCAAATTAATAGTGCATAAGAAATTTGTGACTGAAAAAACGCGAAATATGCTATTTTCAAAATAGGTTGGGATACACTGTTTTTTAATTGTCGAATGCAGTACACAGATCTACATAATTTGGCTGCTAGCATATCTACATGACTTTCCCAAGTAAATCTTTTATCGATGTTTACACCTAGAAATTTTACATTTAATGGGTTGTCATATTCGTGTTTCCTTAATGCTAGGAGCATATGCTGAGTTTTAGATTCATTAAAACTAAGGCGATTTGCTCGAAACCAGGTTTGACATAGTTCTATGGAATTTTGGTTATTAATAAAAAGGTCTTCTAAACCTGGTGATGATGTTAAAATGGTAGTGTCGTCAGCAAATAAAATTGGCCTTGCTATAGTCATAGACGAAGGTAAGTCATTTATATAAATTAAAAACAAAATAGGTCCTAGAATGGAGCCCTGTGGCACACCATGCTTCATGATTTTCATATCGGAGTTTTCTCCACGAATACGCACAAATTGTGTTCTATTTGAGAGATATGATTTAATTAGTTTACAACTACTTTCATTAAATAAATAAAAAACCAATTTCTGCAGTAAAATCTCATGTGATACGCAGTCGAAAGCCTTAGTTAAATCAAAAAAGGTAGCCATACAGTAAGTACTATTCTCGAAACAATTAATGACATAATCAACAAAATTCAACAACGCTTCACATGAAGATTTACCTGCTCTAAATCCATACTGTTTGTCATTAATAATATTGTTATTTTCCAAATAGTTTACCATTTGATTTTTTAATAATTTTTCAAATATTTTTGAAAATATTGGAAGGATAGAAATTGGCCGATAGTTATTTAGGTCTTGTTTATCTCCTTTTTTATAAACCGGTACGACAGACGCTAATTTTAAGGAATTTGGGAAAATGCTAGAAGTTATGCATTTGTTTATGCTTTTTGTTAGAGGAATAATAATTGTGTCTTTAACACTTCTAACAATATTGACGCTGAGACCGTAGGCATCTCGACTGTTATTGTTCTTTAGGGATAATAATACCTCTCTAACTTCATTGAATGATACTTCCCTGAAAGAAAATTTATGAGTTTTTGCATTAATATTTATAGTTTCAGACAAAATATGAATGGGGTTAGTATCACACGGTAAAAGGTTTTTTAAGATATTATCAGCAATATTAAGAAAGAAATCATTCACTTCATTCGCTGACTTAGGGCAGTGTTCAGTCAAATTCTTGGATTTGTTTTTATTAATTATTTGCCATGTCGCTTTAGAAATATTATCCGATCTCTGAATATACAAGGAATTCGTCTCGATTTTAGCTCTTGTGATAGCTTTTCTATATTTTGCTCTAAAGATATTTCGAATATTCTTATTGCGTTCAGTAGGATGTAATACAGAAAAAATATGAACGACATGCAATTTTTCTCTCATTAGTTTTAGTTCACTATTAAACCATTTTGAGTTGATTTCTGAAGAATTTTTGAGGCTACTAATTTTTTTGAGTGGAAAGGAATTGTTAAAACTGTTAAGTACATTATTTAAAAAAACGGTAAAACTATCTTCTGCATTAGAATTATTTATAATTAATGTGTCCCAGTTAATATTTAGTAAAATATTATGAAAAGTGTTTTTTCCTTCTAAGGTTATGGGACGTATTACTTTATGAGAACAGTACCTTTCCGGTTCGTTCTGTATACAGAAATCAGCACAAAAAATAATTCCACTGTGATCTGACAAATGAGTGACTAATTTAGTGGTATTGACTTGTTTGCTACATAGGTTTGTAAAAACGTTGTCCAGACAATTTTTACCTCTTGTCAAAAATGTTACTGTCTTTTCAAGGTTAAAACATTTAAAGAAATCACAAAGAGTATTTGTATCGTCATCAGTAGTTAAATTAAATTTAACGTTAAAATCTCCACCTATAATTAACAATTTGTTGGGATTAACAAGTTTAAGAGCTTTATGTAGTGTGTTTAAGAAAATTTGGAGATTCCCATTTGGTGATCTGTATATGTTGATGACTACTGTATTAATTTTTTCAATAGAGAGAGCATTAATTTCACAATGTATTTCTATAGAGAGGTCATTAATTTTATGTAATATTGTGAAATTATTACTGAACGAATTTTGTACTAAAATCATTACTCCGCCATGAATATATGTCTTTCTATTGAAGGATGTGGCTATTTTATAGTTATTTAGTATGAATTCGTTAGCTTCTTCGTCATTTAACCAGTGTTCCTGAAAACATAGTATGTCAAACTGTTTGTCATAGAGAAAAGTGTCAAATTCATCAATTTTGTTACGAATACATTGTGTGTTTAAGAAAACAAAGTTTATTGTAGACTGAATTTTTGTATTGGGGGAATTCCAAAAAAAGGTTGATGTTTGCGCGATGTGGGCACTGATGAGTGGTGTGATGCTACGAGATGTGTCCGAGATAAGTGTTGTGTCGATGGTGAAATCCGTTGAGATGATGTTGGCAATGTTGTGTTGTTGTGTCGATGAGGTGATGGAGAAAGAGGTTCACAAGCTGGTGATGTTGGGGGTGGGAGCACCGGTGGCGATGGGGGCATGTTTGATGAACTTTTGAGATTACCGGTGGGGATTAAAGTAGATTTTAAAGTACTGTTATTTAATATGAATTTACTCACTTTCGTTAATATTAGTTTTTTTGATGTTAACGTCAAATGCAGTCCATGTCTGTTGTATGAGTTCCGGTTCAAATAAAAGTTTATATCAAACAAATAACACTTTTCCACTTGTTCTGTTAAGTCAAATAAAATATCATTTGTGTAAAAAATATCGTTATTTATTATAGGATTGTCGTATCTGTATGGTATTGTGCTTAGGATCAAGTTAGTGTGACTACACAGGTCAATGATTTTTTTAAAATTATTTATTAAATTTAAATGTCTTAAAGGAAAATTATTTGTACCTCCAATAATAAAGACGAAGTCGTCACTGTTAAAATTGTTTGTCAGATTTTTAATGTCGTTCACAATAACGTTTAAGGATGCGTTTGGTTTAAAAATTATTTTTATGTCGTAAGACTTGGGGAACGTCGTAAGTATTGGACGTGTGTGAAGTGCTCCGTCCTGTTGGAACCATGTTCTTTGGTTATAGCCAGGAAAGTTTTGCAGTTCAGGTACCAAGAAGTTGTCTAACATCTCCACATAACGCTCTGAATTCACTGTAACTGCACGCCCCCTTTCGTCTTCAAAAAAGTAAGGGCCGATAATTTCTCGCGCCGACATCGCAGCGCATACGGTCACTTTAGGCGAATGTAGGGGTTTCTGATGTTTGCGTTTCGGATTCGTTGCACTCCAGTAGCGGCAGTTCTGCTTATTTACGTGGCCATTAAGATGAAAATGAGCTTCATCCGAAAACAAAATGTTGGTAAACGTTGAAAATCGCTCAATCACCTGATTTACGAAATTAAGCCTCTGACTGGCATCTTGGGGCTTTAATTCTTGCACCAATTGAATTTTGTAGGGGTGCAGCTTTAGGTCTTTGTGCATAATGCGATGTAATGATGATCTATGCACATTTAAAGCACTTGCGCGCTTCCGAATTGAAAGGTTCGGGTCGTCACGAACAGACTGATTAACATTCTCCACGTTTTCTACCGTTCTTGATGACCTAGGTCGCCCGGATTTTGATTTATCCAGCGTTGTACCAGTCTCTTCAAACTTTTTAACCCAATGTCGAATGAGAGGAATGCTTGGCGCATCATTTAAGTGGCGAAAACCTCGAATACTGCAGAATTTTCTACGCGCTACAGTCGCCGAATCACCGTTTTTGTAAAACTCTCGCACGCATAACTGCTCCCGAGAAACGCTCCATAGCGACTAAATTCCCAAAAGCCAGACTACCGATTGACATAACCCCCGCGCCCCTCGGATACGTTGCGTTCACGCAGTAAGCTAAATAAATATAAAATTTCTTTTGAGACACCTTGTAGTTTATATATTTTGGAATTTAAAATTTGGTAGTATTTTTCACATCATAACGTGACAAATTTAATTTTCATTTCATTTCAGTTCAACAGTAATTTTATATGCAGTCAGTGCTCACTTAACGTCCATTCGATGATGTATACAATGACGGATTAAGGGGCTAGCTGTCAGTGCAGCCGCTCGGGTGCCAAATGTAATGAGGCGCCAAAATTAAGGTTGAGGTTAGGGCCCTAGAGCCCGCGCTTCTTAAAATTGAGTTTACTTTTTTTTTTTAATGTGCCATATTGAAAAAAAATAACGCCTGTCAAAAAAGAGCGCCCTTATAAGAATAAAGCACATTTAAAAAAATCTTTTTAAAGAAGAGCGCCTGAATGAAAAAAATAACACCCTTTTGAATAATAGTATGCATCTGAAAGACCATTTTCCTCCAAAAAGTGTAATTCAAAAAGAGATTTTCCAATGTTTATAAATTACAATCAATTCCAAAAAGATATTCTGTGATACTATATTTTTTTTTACCAATAAAAAATTAGTTTAAGCCAATTATTCATTGGTTTTCTAAAAATTTTGATTTATGTCAATTTTTTTTACAAAATATTAGATATAAAAATAAATTTATATAAAAAGTAAGTTATTTTAATACAGATATAAGTATTTTAAAAAGTATTAAAAGTATTAATACAAAATAGGTGCCCAACGTGGAACCCAAATTTGTAACGTCGTAACAGCTTTGTCTACTGTGTCGAGTTGAGTACTAGCTGGTAACTGCTGCCGCCTAGATAGTGGTACTCTTAGGAACCTCCGTTACAAACTCATATTAATAATTCAATTTTATGAGTAGCCTAGAATTATCTATAAAAATCATTTGTGTTGTATGCATCCAGAATATAACAAATAAGCTAAGATATAAGTCAGCAACCTGCGGCTCCGGAGCCACATGCGGCTCTTTTAGAAAATTTTGTGGCTCTTTGAAAATTGGCTGGTCTTTATTTTAATATAATTTATTTTTTAATTTTCAACTTTCTGCCTATAAAAAGGAAATACTGCATATTTCCTTTTAGAAGAAATAATTTTTTCGAAAAAAAGTTATCTGTATTTATGATTGATTTACGTGCAGAAACATTTTTATATTTGTTAATTTACAAAAACATAAGGACAATAACAACGTTATTAATGCAATTTTTCTGCACAAACTATTGTTCAAATGCAAGAAGCTTTTGGAGAAAGATTTAAAGAGTTTAGAAAATATAAAGCTACACTAGCTTTTTTGACAAATCCAATTGAAGCAGATATGCAGCAATTACATTTATCACCATTGCCATTGATTAATCAGGCACAATTTGATCTTCAATTATTGGATTTGAAATCTAAAGATTTATGGAATAATATATTCTTAAAACTTAATTCTGAAATGGAAAGTTTAGAAAGAGAAAAGTGCATATTATCTTCCCAGCATAAGTGAACCGAAATTCACAATCTTCAAAATGTAGATAAAATTGTTTTCGAAGCTTGGAACCGTCTTCCAGAATCGTTCAGTCATTTAAGAAATTATGCTTTTGGACTACTGACAATTTCGGATCCACATATGACTGTGAGCAAGTCTTTTCACATATGAAATTAATAAAGAGTCAGTTAAGAAGTAATCTTGCTGACCTGAAACTTGAATGCTGTCTTAAATTAAAGATTACTGAATATTCACCAAATATAAATCTTATCGAAAACTATGCAGGAGCAACCGTCCCATTAAAAATAAAAAAATTATATTATAATATACTGGCAAGTGCAATAGGTATCGCAAACTAAATGTATAAGTAAATATTTATTTATTGTAATAAATGATTATTTTAAAACATATAAACAATTTTTACGTTTTTTTCTTAAATACAGCATATATTTTTTAACGGCTCTTCCATGTTATTGTTTTTTTTTTCAATATAGATTTGGCTCTTTGTCACCCAAAGGTTGCTGACCCCTGAGCTAAGACAGTCGTTTTATTACAGAAAAAAGTATTTAAAAAAGTATTAGAAGTATTTCTAAAAAATTGGCGGCCAACTTGGAGCCCCAATTAGTTACATGAGCCCCAATTAGTTTAACTTGGAGCCCCAATTAGTAACATCGTAGCACTCTTGTCTACTGTGTCCCGTTGAGTACTAGCTGGTAGCTACTACCGCTTGGATGGTGGCACTCTTGAGAACCTTAGTTACAAACTTATATTAATATCCCAAGTTTACGAGTAGCCTAGACATATCAAAATCAATATATCAGAGAAACTAAAACAAGTTTCGAATAATGAATCCCAGAAATTCTTCACGATATATGACAATGCCGTTGCAGTTGTTTAGCGGACCAAGATATCTTCTGCAGACCAAATTTCTGAATAGCAATTCCATAAAAATCGATTTGAGGTCGATGTTTGACTAAAATAAATATATGAGCTAATCGAGGTTTCGGAAGAGATTAATTTAGTTTCTGGTTTTCAACTCACAACCGCTGCTAACCGATTTCATTAACATTGACGTTTCCTAACCCAATTTAACAACTATCTTTTCGTTTATTTCTAAAATGTTTAATTTAATTTCAATTCCATTCTTGGTTCCTGGTTGTTTTTCACTCGTTGTTTTGGAACCACTATTAACCCATTATGTAATAAAGGTATAGAGTACTAGTGCAATAATTTAACAAGTTGGCCTTGAACTTTGACCATTACTGCACAACACACTAAGGCAAACAAAAGTAAGAATCATTATTTTTATTTTATGTTTCCTTTGTGGTTAATTTGGTCAGATCGATAAGTACAAGTGTTTAAAACAGCATACAATGAGAAAATTTCAATGGAACGGAAAATCTCTTATTACTAATGACGTGCAGAGGAAATCATATAAAAGGGGCCGCCCACGGAAGTTATAATAAACGAAACTTCAAAACACTGTACTTGAAACAAATTAGCAAATAAATACAATATTATGATTGCATGTTCAAAAATTAAGTTGTTCGAGACTTTTAATAGTGGTAACTACATAATAGACCTATAAAGTGATTTTTTTATAAATATTAAGTAGTTGTTACGAGGGTTGCCTTTTATATTTCGCGATTTGAGATCAAAAACAATTATTTATCAACAAAAGTAGCTTTATTGTTTTTCAAAATATCCTCCATGAAGTTCATACACCCTGAAGATCAATACACTTTTGCATGCGTTTGAACCATTTTTCGAAGCACTTTTTCCACTCCGATTGAGGCTTTTTCCACTGCAATTGTCAAATTATGTGGAACGCGAACAAATCTTTTTGACAAATATTCATGCAATAGTCAATGTATACTGGTCCCACTAATGCCCAAGTACTTCAAGATACTTCAATCTCACGATAAGTCACATGACGATCTTGCAGTATCAGTTCACGCAGAGCTTCAATGTTTTCCGGAATAACAACCGATTTTGGACGACCTTCACGAAATCCGTCCTTAAGTGAACTACGGCCACGATTGAAGTCGGCGAACCATCGATAAACAGTAATCCTTGATGGTGCTTCATCGCCAAAAGTCGAATTAAGTTCATCGATGCACTGTTGTTGGGTTATCCACGTCGAAAGTTGTAAAAAATAATCGCTCGAAAATGTTCACTATTTAATTCCATTTTTATCCGAAATGATTTTTTCAAGTTACTGTAGACAACACAAATAGCGCTCGTACGTCAAAACATTCTGAGTACGTATAATGTCAAAAATGTCAAACTTTACGATAGAAGCGTCAGCTGCCTGATGGCAACACTAATTTTGTGCAATCCCGAAACATAAGAAGCAACTCTCGTATATATCACTAGCTGAGTACCCGTGCTTCGCTACGGTATATTGACGATCTGCGATCATCGTGCAATCATTATAAATCATGGTTCCCTATAGATCACAATGCTTACTATCTCCTCAAGTGTAGATTCACCCCGATGGAGACTCATTAGTGTATAATTTTCAGTTTGTTTCTAAACATGTGTACAGGTAACTTTTATAAGCAAAAACCTAGTTGATATCTCATCTTTCCTAAGAGATATTGAGAAATCCGTGAAAAACCATTTTACTCCTTTTCACCCCATAGGGGTCGAAAAATCCTTTCTTAGTGAGTTCTTACGTCATATCGAGAAATGTACTCTTGGAATTTCTAATTTCTAATAAAAAATACAAATTTTCCCTCAATTTAAAAAACTGTCAGAACACTATCGAAAGATTTTAAAAAGTCCTAAATGCCAGAGAGGAATGTTATAACTCAAGAAGAATAGGAGATATAAAGGGTTCGATGCTTACGTTATGGAACGAATATGTTCTCGGAATTCCATGTATCTAATCAAAAATATATCAATTTAACCCTTTATAGGTTAAAAAAAAACGTTTAAGACTTTGGAAAAAAAATGATATGCCAAAAAGGAATGTTATAACTCAACAAACCAAGAAGTTACGAAATATTATATAATTCTCCCTGATTTAATGTAGATTCGCCCGTTAAGTGTTGCTTGCAGCAAAATCCTAAATTACATTTTTATACATGCGTACGGGTAACCATAGTAAGTAATAAGCAAGTCGTTATTTCATCAAGAGATATTGAGAAATCCCCTAGGGGTCGAAATTCGAGAAATCTGTTCTTAGTGGTTGTCTACGTCATGGAAGAAATATAGTTCCCGAATTTGTCTACTAAATTCGTCATTTGTGTACTAAAAAATACCAATGTACCAATGTAACGTAAAGTAATGTAAGAATAGCAATTTAGGGGTGAAATATAAAAAAATGGTTAAAATGAAATGATTTGAAACTAATGATATTAAAAAGACACCTAAATTCGAAAAAGTACAACATAGTTATTGTACAATAAAGATGGAAGATACAAAGGGTTCTATAATCCACCCCGAATCTAGAATCGCCCCTTTAGGTTGATGGTTAGAACACTGTAAGCAAAAATCAAATCAATATATTATTGGACCTAAGAGATAATGAAGATTCCCAGGAAAAACATTTTATCACTTTCCATCCCGTAGGGGTCGAATTTCGTATAAGCGGATGCTTGCGACATGGAGGAATTTCATATCTCTCTCAAGGGCCGTTCTTTCGAACAAAAAATACCAATTTACACATTTAGGGATGAAATTTAAAAACTTTCAAAACTCTTTCTAAATATTTTAAATAGAAAATTATGTACCAAAATGGAATGTTATAACTCAGGATATAAAAAGGTTTCTATAATTCACCCCAAATGTAGATGCACCGCTTTAGGGGTTGATTAGGGTAAAATCCTGATTTACCTTAAATCAAATATTTGTTTGGGTAACCTTTGTAATTAAAAACCAAGTCAATATCTTATTGGTCCTAAGGTATATTGAGGAATTCTTCAAATCACATTTCACCCCTTAGGGCTCGAATTTCGAAAAATCTCTTCTTAGTGGGTGCTTACATCACGGAAGGAATATACTTCCCGAATTTCATGTCTATATCCAAGGAAGTTCTTCGAATAAAAATACCCATTTACCCCTTTAGAGGTGTAATTTTAGAAAATGGTCAAAACTATTTCGAGATATTTGAAAAAGACACCGGTGTGCCAAAAGGAATGTTATAACTCAATAAACACAGGAAATACGACGGGTTGTATAATTCACCTCGATTATAGATTTACTCCTTTAGGGGTTGATTAGGAAAGAATCCTGAAATAAAATTTTCGGCATTTGTATGGGTAATCTTTATAAGCAAAAGCCAAGTCGATATCTTATTGGTCCTAAGAGATATTAAGGAATCCTTGATATTACATTTCACCCCTTAGGGGTTGAATTTCGAAAAATCCCGTCTTAGTGGGTGCTAACGTCATAGAGGGAATATACTTTACGAATTTCATGTATCTTGCCCTTTAGGGGTGAAATTTTGAAAAACTGTCAAAATCATTTCGAGATATTTTAAAAAGACACCGATATGCCAAAAAGGAATGTTATAACTCAATAAACACAGGAAATATGAAAGATTGTATAATTCACTCCGATTGTAGAATCACCCCTATAGGGGTTGATTTAGACAAAATCCTGAAATAAGTTTTTCGGCATTTGTATGGGTAATCTTTATAAGCAAAAGCCAAGTCGATATCTTATTGGTCCTAAGAGGTATTGAGGAATCCTTGAAATTACAGTTCACCCCTTTTCACTCCTTAGAGGTTGAATTTCGCAAAATCTCGTCTTAATGGGTGCTTACCTCATGGAGGGAATATACATTTTGCGAATATCATGTATCTTTGTCCAAGGAATATTCTATCAAATAAAAAATACCCATTTACCTTTTTAGGGGTGAAATTTTGAAAAACTGTCAAAACCATTTCGAGATATTTTAAAAAGACATCTATATGTCAAACAGGAATTTTATAACTCAACAAACACACGAAATATGACGGATTCTATAATTCTTCCTGATTGTAGATTCACCCTTTTAGGGAATGGTTAGGACAGAATCCTGAAATAAGTACTTCAACATTTATATGGATAACCTTTATAAGCAAAAACCAAGGCGATGTATTATTGGACCTAAGAGATATTGAGGAGTCCGTGACACATTTTACCCCTTTTAACCCCTTAGGGGTTGAATTTCCAAAATTCATTTCTTAGGGGGTTGTTAAGTCATAAAAGGGATATACTCCCCGAATTTCATGTTTCTCTGTCTAGACGACATTCTATCGAATAAAAAATACCAATTTGCCCCTTTAGGGGTGAAATTAAGAAAAAATCGGTCAAAATACTTTCTAAATATTTTAAAAAGACACCTATATGCCAAAAAGGAATGTTATAATACAATAAACACAGAAGATGCGAAGGTTTCTATAATTCACCCTGATTGTAGATTCACCCCTTTTAGGGGATGATTAGGACAAAATCCTAAAATAAGTTTTTCAACATTTATATGGATAACCTTAATAAGCAAAAACCAAGCCGATATATTATTGGACCTAAGAGATATTGAAGTTGAAGGATCCGTGAAAACACCTTTTACCCCATTTCACCCCTTAGAAGTTGAATTAACAAAAATCATTTCTTAGGGTTTTGTTAAGTCATAAAAGGGATATACTCCCCGATTTTTGTTTCTCTGTCTAGACGACTTTCTATCGAATAAAAAATACCAATTTACCCCTTTAGGGGTGAAATTTAAAAAAACGGTCAAAACAATTTCTAAATATTATAAAGACACCTATATGCCAAAAAAAAAAAAAAATTATAACACAACACACACAGGAAATACGACGGGTTCTATAATTTACCCCGATTTTAGATTCACTCTTTTAGGGGTTGATTGTAGTACAAAATCCTGAAAAATAAGTTTTTCTACATTTATATGGGTAGTCTTTGTAAGCAAAAGCAAGGCGATATATTATTGACCTAAAAGATATTGAGGAATCCGTGTAAACACATTTCACCACTTTTCACCCCTGAGACGTCGAATTTCGAAAAATCATTTCTTAGGGGGTTCTTAAGTCATAAAAAGGATATACTCCTCGAATTTTATGTTTCTTTGTCAAGACGACATTTTATGAAATAAAAAATACCAATTTACCCCTTTAGGGGTGAAATTTAAAAAAACGGTCAAAACACTTTCTAAATATTTTAAAAAGACACCTATATGCCAAAAAGGAATGTTATTAGACAATAAACCCAGAAGATGCGAAGGGTTCTATAATTCACCCTGATTGTAGATTCACCCCTTTAGGGGTCGATTAGGACAAAATCCTGAAAATAGTTTTTTAATATTTACATGAGTAATCATTGTAAGCAAAAACCAAGTCGATATATTATTGGACCTAAGAGATATTAAAGAAACCGTGAAGCCACATTTTACCCCTTTTAACCCCCTTTTCACCCACTTAGAGGATGAGTTTCGAAAAATCCGTTCTTAGTGGGTGCTTTCGTCATGGAAGGAATATACTTGCCGAATTTCTTGATTGTAGGTTCAGTGGTTTGGGCTGGGCGTTGATTATGAGTAGGTAGCTTAGTTACGATTTTATATATATAGATTGGTATATTTAATTTTGTAAATTTCAACAAAGAAGTAACAAAGGTAACAAAGAGGTAACAAAAATATGAGGCCCTTTTTAAAATTCAATAAACCGTAAATAATTTAATCTCAAACAATGTTAAGTAATTAAAGCCAAAAATAAGAATACAATTAGATCTTTTAGTGTTCTCGCTGTGAATTATAATATAAATGATTTTCTCAGACTCGTTCCATCTGTAGAATGAAGCTTGTTCAAGTCTTTCACAAAAGAATTAATTCTGAACTGAAAAGCTTCAGAATTACGCCAGGATACGCCAGGATACACCAGAATACCAGCTTTGTTATTTAAAAATGTTGGCGTATACTTCAAGTACTATATTAAATTTATTCATATATTTCATGCAGTACAATATATTGTCAATAATGGAAATTTTGAAGATACTACACTATAAAAATTTGATATGTGAATTTTCATGAATTTCAGGATTTTGTAATAAGCTAAAAAAGCCCACAGAGGCCCGAAAAAGACTTAAACACAAAAAATATTTACTTTAATTGTATATTGTAACACTAGCGCGGAATGCCATATGTTCCGCACGAGAATGAAGTTCCTAAACGTGCCGCAAGCGAATGATGCTAATTATTCGAGTGCGGAATATGTATTTTGCGCGTGTTGCTTACTATGCGATTACCATTTTTCAATAAATAAATAAATAATCAAAATACAATATAAATATGGTTAACATCCATTAATGCGCCCGCAGCTAGTACGGGAATAAAAATTCTCGGAAACTGCACATGCGCATTGCTGCGAATTTATTCTTCCCCGCACAACACACATGCCTATTGGGGCGCATTTATCATCCCGCATCGTATGCGCGCGCATGAGTGTAACATGCGAAATTAAGCTAATTTCCTGTCAACTAAAGGTATCGAAATGAAACAATTCCATAATAGTCGTAGGGAAACAATATTTAATTTTATTTTTTTATGTTATTATTTTACATCGGCCTATTTCTGCAACGAGGCTCATCGCCGATGCCGATCCAGGTGTAGGATCTCGCCTACACCTGGATGAGGGCTCAATGATTGTGAAATGGAAGTAATGTAAGCATATTATTCTCGCCCGATAATATCACCAACGGAGTAGAATCGAACCACCAACCTTACAATCTAGACTGTTTTCACCAGTCCAAACTGCACGATTTAACAAGATCGGCCACTCTGTTGGCTACAATGCATTTTAATGTTTTAACTATTGAAACTGCAACGTTTTTTTCTTATATAGTTAACTTAATTTTTATTTTATAATCAGGATTTTTTATCAATTTTGACTAGCTGATGATGCAGAAAACGTTTCAAGTTTTATAAATTAACAATAAATATTTTGTTTAATTCCTGATTTAGTTTCAACAATTTAAGAGACTAAATCAGAAACTAAAGGAAAAATGTGCAAATTTATTTAACCGAAAAGGAATAATTTTTCATCATGGTAATGCATGTCTTCACACAAGAAAAAAAAACTCGCCAAAAACAGGACTTAAACTGAGGAATTATTCCTCATCCACCGTATTTTTTTCGCGTCTTCCGATTTTCCCCTGTTTAGGTCACTGGAATATAGATATAAAAAATGTCGAAATATTACCGATGTAGAAAATCATCTGATCAGTTATTTTACATCAAAACCAGAAAACTACAAATAAACAAATAAACTATAGAAAGATAAAATGCTGCATTTCTTAAAGAGCTCTCGGCAGTGGTGCCTGTTAGGAACATTATTCAGGATTCTTACAGCACGTTTTTGGAGTAAGAAAATTCTGTTGACAGATGAACTTAAACCCCAGTGAATTATGCCGTAAGTTAAGCGCGACTGAAAAGCAGCAAAATAGAACATACGCAGCATATCGAATGACACAGACGTTTTCAGCCTGATGAACGCATAGATAACCCTTTTAAGAACGTTTGCCAAATAGTTAATGTGATCGTGCCAGCTAAGTGTACTATCGATATAAATCCCAAGAAATTTGATTGGCCCCCCGAACTGAATATTAATATCAATATTGCGGTTAAGTGAAAAAATAATTTGTTGGGTTTTATTATCATTAAGAGTAAGACGGTTTGAAGTGAACCAATCTTTAACTATCACCATTTCTTGTTCTGTATTACTGACCACATCGTTAACAGACGTATGATTAGTCAGGACAGTAGTGTCATCGGCGTAAAGTATAACTTTGACACTTTCAGGCAGCAAATTTGGGAGGTCATTGAGATAAACGATAAAGAAAAACGGACCCAAAATTCCGCCCTGACAAACACCTAAATTGACCTTCATATATGTAGAATCTACGTCATTCAATGAGACGAACTGGTATCTATTAGAAAAATAAGATCAAATGACATCGTTTGCATTGCCACGGATACCATACTTTTCAAGCTTGTCCAATAGCAAACTGTGAGGAACACAATCGAATGCTTTTGAAAGATCACATAAAGTGGCTTGAGGAATTATATGACCTTCAAAACAATCGGTTACGTAGTTAACGAGCTCAGTGATGGCAGTGATAGTGCTCAACTTAGGCCGGAAACCAAATGTACTTATATATATGTATATATATATATATATATATATATATATATATATATATATATATATATATATATATATATATATATATATAGTTAGTTAGTTAGTTTTTGTCTTTCAATATTGCGGCTGTGTAATAATGAGTGCTATTTATGCAAAACGTTTTGAAGCAGTATTTTTATGGAGTGGAGCAAAATATATGCACAAGTCAGTTGAGTTTGTGAAGTATTGGGTGAAACGTTATAAAATTAATAAAATTGATTACGATTTACCTAATTAAAAAAAGTGGCCACAAAAAAACAAGATAAACTGATTTGTAACGTTTTAAAAAATAATCCTATCTTATCTTTACGTAAATGTCAGGCAATTTTGTTAAAAAAGAACATTAAGTTAAGTCTTATGACCCTGAGAAGTCGTTTAATTGAAAATGGTATTAAATTCGAGAGCACCAAACAAAAACCATTGTTAACGGTGAAACATGTCGAAAAACGACTCGTTTGGGCCAAGGAAATTTTAGACCGCGATTTGAGTGATGTGGTTTTCTTTGATGAATCTAGTTTTTACATAGGGGGTACATGAAATATAAGCTTCGAACAAAAAACGTTCAAAATTTGGAGCAGCTAACTCGTCAAATACGGCAGATATGTTCACTGCCAAAGTATGCCGAAAAGCTGGTAGAAAGTGTACTGAAAAGATGCCAAGCAATAATAGATAATGATGGAGATTGGACCAATTATTAGGCAGTAGCGTAATAATATTTACAGTAAATTTTTAGATTATTTTTACTTTTTCCTTTTCTCTCTTATAGTTTTTTATCAGTGCTTGTTTCGGCTAACGCCGCTTTCTCTCTCAAAAACAGATTCTATAGTTATTTTTATCTTCCCATTTTTTATCTGTCAAGCTATTTCATCCCGCCACGATCTCCTTGGACTATCTCTCTTTCTTCGTCCTATTGAGTTCCAGTCTGTCAATCTATTTAATCAATTTCATTCATTTGCTCTCCTAATATGACCGTACTAGATGAGTCCCTTTTCTTCTATATGTGTTTTAAAAAAATTCTACATCCATTCTTATTTCTATTTAATCATTTCTGATCTTATAACATAACCCTACAACATCTTCTCCAGTATTCTATTTCCGTAGCCGTGATTTTTTTTCGAATCCTCTTGTTCATAACCCAGTTCTCTGCTCCATATATCATAATGCTGTGGACTTTAGTTTTATATGGTCCAAAGTTTTGTATAGTTCTTATCTATCATATAAAAATAATCATATTAGTCCAAAATTCCCTTCCAACCTTAAACTGTGTCCTTTCTTTGAAGAAATGGTAAACAAACCTATTAAGGGGAGGAGTTCATAAAGCTTTTTTACACAAAGATGCCGTATAAATTCAGGAGCGTCAATAGTTAATTGACAACACATTTTTTTGTCACCATTTCTACGGAATTATTCTATAAATAAAAGTATTTTGATGACGTAAATTCCTTCATTTTATTAAATGTATCATTTAAAACAAAATATGATACCAATAACCAATTACATAGTACTCTGTAGAGAATTAATGAGAATATGACGTCATTACGGAAAAACAATTTATTTTATGAATGAGCCCATAAGAAATGAATGAAAGTTTCTACAACACCGGAATTTTGTTGTTGTATTCAGTGTTTTAAATTAGTAGTAATTTTAACTATTGTGACGTCAATTCTAATTTCGTATCATAACAAACAGTACATTGAAAATATTTAATACATGTTGGCAGAACCGAAAGAAAAATATTTGGGTTACTTTGATATTGGTATTCTTCTGGTCACAACGGTCAATTAATCGCAATTTTCGGTAGTTTTGGTGGTTGCAACGACCAGGTTAATAAATTTGAGAGAAATATCTCAACAATTACTGCCAGTTGTCACTGTAGGAAGTCTGCGACAGACATTTTCAGCTGCATTAACAACTAGACATACCTTAAGATTAATAACAAGTTCTTCTTCTGTGCTCTGTTCTCCAAAGCTTATCAACGGCCTCTCTAAAAAAAGATTTTGTACATAACTTCACCCACTGGCAAATTCATTAGTTATAATTAGTGAACTAACAAGGTTTATGGACATTACTGGTGCTCCTCAAGGGTCGCATTTAGGGCCATTACTCTTTCTACTTTTGGTAAATGACATCATAATCTATATTTCAAATACCAATTTTAATGTTATTCACCTAACCAATTTTAACACTTTGAGCCCTACGTGGCAATCGGTGACTCAAACCTCTAATACACTGATGACCCACCGAAGTACACGGGACTTAACGTGTTAATACTAATTCCTTCCGGAATTTACCGCCCATCAGATAAGTATATACTTATAAAAAGAACCGTAGCAATGCCCTGGCATCGGGCATCATCGTGTGCTTTTCTTTGTTTTTGGTCATCAGTTGTAGTTTAAAAGCGAGGACTTTTTTTTAGGTTTTCGCTTGTATTTTGGAGGCGAGGACCTAGTTTTAGGTCATTACTTATATTTATTTATTTATTTATTTATTTAATCAGTAACTATACAAATTTGTACAGTAGTGCACAAGTCCAGTTACACAGTACTGGAAAAAAATACAATACAATTATAATAACAATATAGAAATAATAATATAGAAAAATAAAACACAATATAAGCATACATACAATAAAATATAATAAAACTAGTCTAATTTATTTTTATATTAACATACTTTCTATAATTGTCGTAAAAGATATCTACATCTCTATCAGAGACTTGGTTGTTTACTAGGCTGAACATTTTGTTCAGTGGTGACATAGATTCTGAAATTTTAAAATAGTGATCATTTTTAATTCTAAATCTTATGTCAGGAACTCGAATATTTAAATTTTGAAGAAGTTCTGGGGCATCTAGTTTATTATTAAATAATTTAAACGCGAAATTCAAAGTGTGGATGTCGCGTCTCCATTCAAATGTTTGAAATTTCTTGCTATTATTGAGAGCTAGATTTTTTAACTGGTTTGCATAAGAGATTCGAAACGGATATGTTCCGATTAATTTCAGAGTCAGGTTTCTTACAAATCTCTTTTGTACTTTTTCTATCAGATTTTTGTGGGATATTGTTTTTGGGCTCCATCTTGTATTCGCGTACTCCAATTTAGGTCGAACATTTCACTTATATATCAGACCTGAGGGGCTTTTGTTCTAGATCTTCTGTATTTTGGCAGTGAGGACCTTTTTAGGTCATCACGTGTAGTTTGGAAGTAATGACATTTTTTTTTTTAATCATCACTAGTATTTTCACCTGTCTATTAAAAGGGCGCTATTTTAAGTTAATTTAATTTATTTTCCAAGGGCGCCAAAAACATTTCTACAGCACGGCATATAAAACGAGCTTTGGGAACAGTAATATTTTCAATTCTTCCAGACTTCGTTCCATCAAAAGTGCTTAGAAATCTGAGATCTTATGTCGTGCAATAAATTGTATATTTCACTATTGGTCTTTATCATCTTTTTTTTTTTTTTTTTTTTTTTTTTTTTTCTCTGTGTTTTAACAGAAAAAACTTTACTGGGCCAGCCTTGAGTGTGTTCCTTTCCAATAAATAAAATAAAATAAATATATCCCAATTATCTTTCAAGATACAGTTACAATATTTATAACGTTGCACTATTTCAATATTTTTGTTATTAACTGTCAAAGATCCTTGATTAGTTTCTGTTATTTTACTTACAACTAACCATTTCTGTCTACAGGAAACTATTAATCTTTGTCTTGAATATCAAAACGGATCTTTGATAATAAGTTCATTTCCAATTTCACACACTATAAATTTATTCAGATTCCTAAAATAGTGTATTCAAAATGTGTTGTTCAAATTACTTCTGTACTCGCGGGAGATATTAATTTCCAAAATTTAAATAACACTAAAACAATAAATTCACATAGTTCATATT
The DNA here is from genome assembly GCA_963971575.1 of Liopterus haemorrhoidalis. NCBI lineage: Eukaryota > Metazoa > Arthropoda > Insecta > Coleoptera > Dytiscidae > Liopterus > Liopterus haemorrhoidalis. Next base: position 41,734,365 of record OZ020612.1, on the reverse strand, counting down.
GCCACACAAATTATTTTGGTTGTATCATTTTTAAAAGTCACATTCAAATATGTCCCTAATGAGTAATATTGCATTTTTATTTAGAATGCTATTCCCATGTCGAATATTATCAATAAGGGAATTAGGGCATACGTGAGTCCGTGACCTTTCCAACTCTATATACCAACCTAACGAACAAAATATAGACATCAATATTTTTTTTACTTTGAAAAGGTTTTTCGATATCTCAGATTTTATAAGGATGATCCTATAAGGATTTGTTAAAAGTTTTTTTACTAAAAACGTATGTATGAAGGATAGCATCATGAATCATTCGAAATCTTTGATCAAATACTTCTTTATTAAACCTTTTTCAGAATATTAATGTTCCTGTTATACTACAATGGGGCAAACGAACATCCAACTATTTTTATTTATCGTTTGGATTTTACGGATTTAAAAAAACGAAAAGTACAAAATTATTCAGCTTAGAGCTGTATAGGAAAACTGCTAAGCCAATCAATAATATTGCATTCTATGTTAGATTATAAATTGAAGAAATAAGTCATTTTTACATCATAGGAATGAAGTGGACAGTTGAAAATTATGCGAGGAAAAATTTAGATTCTGGTCCCCACAGTCACTGGCGGGTGATTCAGCGATAACCTTTCTATGCATCAAATATGCACAACTTCCATGATTCTTTCTTATTCGGTTCAAATTTGTCCAGGTATGTATCGGTAAGGTCATTCCATAGAGCCTTGAAGTTGGATTAGAAATAAGTTCACCTTGCTCTCTTTTCATCTTTCCTGCCATTTGTTAGTTATATGAAAACTAGATGTCTCCAGCTTCTTAGCTTTCGTTATAGGTGGTTTATGAGACTTAAGTCGTTGGTAAGCCTTCGAAATGTGGTGCTTTTGAAGTAAGTCGAAAATTCGATAGGTAAGTAGAGTGACAAACGAGGAAGTATTGCTGCAAATAGAATAAGAACCATGGGCACTCAATTCAATCTTGCCTACGGGCGCCACAGACCCTCGCGCCGTGTCTGACAATATATAGTGTTGTTTTTACCATTCTATTTATAAATCATTTACATTTTAATGTTGGGGCGCATATGTCAGGGAGCGCATTTGTTGGGGAGCGCATTTGTCGCGAGCGCATTTGTCGGGGCATTTTTGTCAGGGCGGTTTTGTCGGTCCATTTGACGGGTCACCGTCGTCAGCATATCCGAACTTCCTGGCTTGTGTAGGAAGGAGAGCATGTATGTATATATAAATTGAATAGTAGTGGTGCTAAAATTGAGCCATGCGGTAATCCGTTGTTCATCTTTCTGCATCAAATGCATGTATCGTTAATAAGTATTTCCAATTCTTCCGATTCTGTCGCTAACTAGTAACTTTATTTCTGACCATGGTGTAGTATTAATTAGGTGGAGGCAATTCATATGATATTAACATCGTTCTATATAAACTTCAACTAGATTCTAAAAAATTGTAGTGTGTCTGGACAAAACTATTTTAAGAATTATGTGAATAAACTCCAGTTGTATATTTTTCGTTGTTACTTTTCATTGACATTTTATTTATTTTGCTCATTTTCATTTTCTCTCTTCGACTTTTGAAAGAGTACGTGATTGGGATTTCAGATTGCACGTGCTCTTGGTAAGAACATCAAAAGAACTGATTGTTTGTACTAGCAAAGAGCTAAGTTGTTCAAAGCAAATAATTCATTCTGTTTCTATTTACTCTGTTAGTTTATCCTGCAAATAATTTATTAGACTTGCAACCAATACAAAAACTTACTATATTAATACATTGGAAGGTTTTTATTGTACAGAATGGTTTGAATTGAACTAAGCAATGCACCACTTATTTATTATTGAAGATAGGGTGTGAAATTATATTTGAAAGCTGCTTGACACAACATGATCTATTGATCAAACAAGAAAAATATTTGATTATCTATGAAAAATTTAAATGGAACTCAGATATTATCCCTATTATTACCCTATATACAAGGTGTCTCAAAAGAAATTTTATATTTAGTGGATCGATTAAAAAAAAAGTAAGCCGTATATAGAAAAAATGTTTATTATTTATTAAAATACACTTTTTGGGGATTTATTTCTTAAAAATAATATCGTCTAAATGTAGACCCTCGCGTTCTCGGCACTCATTTAATCGAACAGTAAAATTACTTATGACGTCTTGGCAGGTGGACTCAGGGATGGCTACCATTTCGTGACGGATATTTTCTTTCAAATGCGCCAGTGAAGTCGGTTTCTTGGCGTAAACTTTAGATTTAAGATAACCCCATAGGAAAAAGTCTATAGGGGTTAAATCTGGACTGCGTGGAGGCCAATTTATGTCACCTCTCCGGGAGATCAATTTGCCTGAGAAAATTTCACGAACACGTGGCAGAGACATATTGGACGTGTGTGAAGTTGCTCCGTCCTGTTGGAACCATGTTCTTTGGTTATAGCCAGGAAAGTTTTGCAGTTCAGGTACCAAGAAGTTGTCTAACATCTCCACATAACGCTCTGAATTCACTGTAACTGCACACCCCCTTTCGTCTTCAAAAAAGTAAGGGCCGATAATCCCTCGCGCCGACATCGCAGCCCATACGGTCACTTTAGGCGAATGTAGGGGTTTCTGATGTTTGCGTTTCGGATTCGTTGCACTCCAGTAGCGGCAGTTCTGCTTATTTACGTGGCCATTAAGATGAAAATGAGCTTCATCCGAAAACAAAATGTTGGTAAACGTTGAAAATCGCTCAATCACCTGATTTACGAAATTAAGCCTCTGACTGGCATCTTGGGGCTTCAATTCTTGCACCAATTGAATTTTGTAGGGGTGCAGCTTTAGGTCTTTGTGAATAATGCGATGTAATGATGATCTATGCACATTTAAAGCACTTGCGCGCTTCCGAATTGGAAGGTTCGGGTCGTCACGAACAGACTGATTAACATTCTCCACGTTTTCTACCGTTCTTGATGACCTAGGTCGCCCGGATTTTGATTTATCCAGCGTTGTACCACTCTCTTCAAACTTTTTAACCCAATGTCGAATGAGAGGAATGCTTGGCGCATCATTTAAGTGGCGAAAATCTCGAATACTGCAGAATTTTCTACGCGCTACAGTCGCCGAATCACCGTTTTTGTAAAACTCTTGCACGCATAACGCGCGGTCTGCTCCCGAGAAACGCTCCATAGCGACTGAATTCTCAAGAGCCAGGCTACCGATTGACAACCCCCGCGCCCCTCGGATACGTTGCGTTCACGCAGTAAGCTAAATAAATATAAAATTTCTTTTGAGACACCTTGTATTATTATAAAGTTAGAAATGCACATAAAAGTAGTTTAGAAAGAAGAAACAAATCTTCTCTATTGAATTCAGTTTTTAATAAAATATTTTGGGAGCTATTATTTATAACGTAACGTCAAAAATGTAATTAAATATAATTAATTGTTTATTCTAAAATGTGGGCCATCTTTTTTTATTGTGCCATTGCTAACAAGCTGCTAATCTGTAAACTATTACCATAGATTTATTAAATAAGGGTTTAAGAGGCAATACGGAAATTGCACATTCTTCCTACTTCCCGTTTTCGAGGGTGATTATCGAATATCTGTCAAAAAATCTATTCTTAGTGTCTCGTATTATAATGAATAATAGAATAATGAGTGAACTCCTTATCACCTAATTTACCTTCCATCCATCATTTTCAATTATTCACCTTTCAATCATGTTCACACTATAAATATTTCATTTTTGCTAGGAATTTTCATATCAAAGCAAAGTTTATTAAAAGAAAAAAATATGTGAAAGAATAAGGGTGAATTTTCGCACATTTCAGGGTTTTGTAGGTATTTAATAAATTTAAGAAGCCAACAGAATGTCTAGAAGAATAATTTTTCTCCACGACCACTATAGAATTTACCAATTCTAAAACTAATTTTAACAACAGAAAGTTATTATTCTAACACAAGAGTTGAAATGTCATTCTAAAGCACTTATCTTCTTATGCATGTCGGGTGTATTTCATTCCATCACTTGTTATGGAATAACTATTTCATGCTTGTTGTCATTTGTTTTTGTAGGGTTACATTAAAATATATGCAATGTTTACATATATTTTAAACAAATGCAACATAACTTCCTAAAAAGTACTAAAATAGTGGCCGATGTGCGGCAAATGAAACTAAAATTAAACAAATAATATATTTAAAAAAAAATAAGTTTAATTAATTGATTAATTTGTTATGTAATATAAACAGGGATGGATAACGTAACGTAACGATACCCGATAACGTTATAATAACGATTCAACTACAATATTTAATACAATAACGTAACGATATAATAATAACGTTATAATAACGAATAAAGATTCATAGAAAGTTATTTTATAACGTTATTTTTAATACGTTAAAATTCGTTAATTCGACTAATTATTGTAAGTTCGACTGTATTTTTATTATTTATAACTTGTTGATTATTTATAAATTTATATTTTATGTGATTTTTTATTAGTTTTTTTTGGAATTTAAAATTTAATATGTTGTTTGTATTTCATATATGAAAATAAAATTAGAATATCTAAAATCTAAACGTAATTTGATATTATTATTTTAAATTTACACTGTACAGATCCCAAATACAGTAATACCTCACACATTACGGTAAATCGGTTCCGATCCCTGAATAAAAATTATTTGTTAAAATAAAATGTTTGTTAAAATAATTATTTGTTATATTTTTTTTTTTCTGGTGGTCGGAGGAGAAAATTCCATGCTCGTGTTTCTTCACGCTCGCCTGCGGCTCGCGCTTTCAATGTTCTACCCGCATCGAATTTTCTCATTCCAACCTTGTTACAGAATATACTATTCTATAATCGCATCAAAATCAACAGCTTTCTGATAATAATTTTTATTCTTTATTTAAGTTCTAAGAGCTTTCATTTAATTTTTTAAACTAAATATAATAATTTGCGAAAATATCATTATAATAAAATTTAAATTTAAAAATCGTAACAATTTTTTCTGCATTTGCTTCGTATTTAAGTCTTCATTAAATTAATAAAAAAATATATTGATAAATGGCTTAAAAATTTTCAATTTTAGAAACGTATTACTCAGTATTAACAATGCGTTATTTTATTTATAAATATTTCACTACTATAAATGATTTATTCCTCTTTGATACCTTGAACACTAAAATAATTCAAACAATAGGATGAATCATGACATATAATTGAAAGCGATGCTTACACATATAATATCGATTCTCAGCTGTTATTTATTTTAATTTTTTTATATTTTTAATTTCAAGAGAAGACATACACCACTTTAATAGAAGAATATCCATAACATTATTAGCCGTAATTTAGTCATGAATAATTTATTTGGTCAAAAACTGCAATAATTTCCAAAAACGCAATCTGATCAAAAAATCCTTTTGTACAGTTCCGGTTCAGATAAATGTACGTTACTTGAAAATTTTTGGATTTTTAGTTTAACCTCTTTAAGAACAGCAATTTATTAGTACATTTTTAGAAAAAAAAAGTTTTTAATTAAATAAATTTAAAAAAAAAAAATCTCACGGACCGATGCCATCCGAGGATCGGTAGTTAGGTAGCGCTGCCATAATCTACATCTTAAGAACTTTCATTTGATACCACACAATATATTTTAAAAAAATTATTATTTTTCCAATGATACAAAAAATCTATATTTTTCGAAAAACTAATCTGATCAAAAATTGCTAGTGAATTATTTCGGCTCCCATCAATGTTTATTATTGAGATTTTTTTAGGTTTTTTGATCAATCTCTCTAGGGAATAGGGTGGGGAACAAAAGATTTTTAATATATTTTTGACGAACACCCATTATAAAAAATGATTTTTTAAAAATATAAATTTGTTTGTCTATCCATGCTTTAAGAGTTTTCAATTGATACTTCACTCAAAATTTAAACAAAAAATATTTGTTTTCATTAAATATATATTTCTTTATATTTACCCCGCCATGTGTGTGTGTGTTTTTTTTTAAATATTTCTATTGTTATATGTGGGTAGGGATGGGAACGATATATCGATATATCGAAAATATCGATACTTTAGAAAAATATATCGATATTTTTATATCGATATTTGAAATGCGATATATCGCGCAAAATATCGATATTCGCACAAAATATCGGTATTCTTGTATATTTCTTACATTTAAATATATGCTGTTCACTTTTGTAAAAACAAACTATAGGCTATTCCAAACGTTTAGACGGAACTAATTATTGAAATCTAGTAATTTTTATCAATTAATTCGGACTTTTGGTAATTTTGTTTAAGCTTTGAAAATCATGCACACATTGCAAATTCTAGATTAAATTGATTGTCATTATAAAGTGTCCTTTTCATTACATTTTAGTTTTTTGTCATTCTTAATAAAAATTTCCCATTTATTAATTTTTTTGTCTTCAAAATATGGAAAAATATATTAAAATATTTGACATATGTCATATGTTTCCATGGTTTCACTGTTGGAATTTTAATTTTTCACATACCAAACCTGAAACATGAAATAACCCAAGCAAGGTCCCTTTTCGAGATAACGAAATTTGTAATTGATAATTAAAGACCGTAATACACTATAAAAGTAACCAAAAAATCTGGTTTGTCCTTACAAAAGTGAACAGCATATATATATATATATATATATATATATATATATATAATTAAGAGAGCAGTTAACAAGGATAATATTAGAAATTTGTTTGGTATCTGGGTGAGCACCAACTGTAAAGTGATTGTCTGTCAATTGGCGACTTCTTTTCTCGCCAAGCCAACCAAAAAATATGTAATTTATATATCTTACATGTTACGTGTTAGTTATTTCGATATATCGAAAATATCGATATTTTTACTTCGATATATATCGAATATCGATATCACACTTACGATGTATCGAATCGCGCATATATCGATATTCAAAAATAAATTCCCATCCCTATATGTGGGTCAAAGAGTACAAGCATGCCAAATTTTAACGTTCTATGTTCAGCCGTTTGACTACAATTGCTACAGTACACACAGGCAGACAGACAGACATATGAGTGACGTTATAAGCAGGGATGGGGAGTCGACAGAAAAATTATCGACTCCCGACTCTCGACTCCGGAGTCGGTATTTTTGAAAATCGACTCCGACTCCGACTCCGACTCCCGACTCCTTTCACTGGTAAATTGTAAAGTCTATTCCAAATGTTTAAGCGGAACTAAATGGAATTTTTATTTTCTCAAATTATCACGAGTTTACTTTTTAACTATCAAAGTGGGCTTTTGTTAAACAAAATGATACAAAGCTTCATTCAATCCTTAAAAGTTAGTAGATTTCGATATCTAATTCCGCTTAAACCAAGCAAACAGACTATACTTACATTAAATATCTTGGGTTGGGGCGAGCTGTTTTTATAAAATGTCATTTTCATTTCATCTTGACTATTGAGTAATTTTTAATACAAATTTTCAAATATATTAGTTTTAAAAAAAAATTATTTTGTATTTTATATAAAGTCTGTTCCTTTGGTTTAGGCGGAACTAGATTTTCAATACTAGTTACTTTTACCGTTTGATTGAAGCTTTTGATCATTTTGTTCAGGAAAAGCCAACTTCAATATATAAAAAAATAGCTAATGACAACTTACAAAAATGAAAATTCCAGTTAGTTCCGCTTAATCATTTGGAACAGACTGTACTTTATTTTTCATAACATGTCACTTTTTTCTTTTGACATATAGATTTTAGCTGCCAACATGAAACATAAAATAATCACAAAGCCCGTTACAACTTGAGAAAATAAAAATCCAGTTTAGTTTCGTTTTAACATAATAAACAAAGTATACAAAAAAAGAAAAATTAGATATTACTAAAAATTAACTAAATTTTTAACTGAAAAGCATGAAGGAAACCGGAATTGAATATTTTTAATTTCATTTTCGTTCATGAACAGAGAAAAAATGTCGTTCCTGTTCTCATTCTTTAACAAATTCTGGTAGTATGGTATTTTGCTTTCGTTTTCGGATTGTTCTCATCCTTGATAAATATGTAATCAAAGAGTCGGGAGTCGATAACTTTTTCCGACTCCCGACTCCGACTCCGACTCCTCCAAAAAGCTTCGACTCCTCGACTCCCGACTCCCGACTCCGACTCCGACTCCGACTCCGACTCCCCATCCCTGGTTATAAGGGTTTTTGGTCACACCTACAAAACCCTAAAACGATACTCCATAGCTTTCAAAACAAAATATTACACCACATTTTTTTAATTTCTGGTATCTATCAGGTTTGTATTCAATTTTTAATTCCTTAAAACCATAAATTATCAACTATATTAAACAAATTTACAACCAATTTCAAGAATTTATCATTTAATCTTAAATTAAAAAGTCAGTAGTAATAAACTATAAATTGTAAATTTAATTTCCTAAAATTTATGACAACCTATTATGTTTCCGTCAATTGCATTTTAAGCATCATAAAGTAAAGTTAATATAACTCTTTATTACTGTCATTATCTTTCTGCAATCAAACTTGTAAATTTGTTTTACGAACCCAACAATGCATTATAAATCTTATTTTGCAATCATCAAATAACTTTATACAGCTATTGTTGATAGGCACGCAACTTGTTAGATCTTGTTTATTTAGGACTGCAGTTAAGTAGTCTAATAAAATTAGCAGAATATATCCATTAACTTATGTTTTTCAATTTTGTTGTTAAAGTTTCATAACTAGTCATTAAAACGAAATATTACAAATTTTGTTTACTTTCGGTGCTAATTTATTTTTGGTACCAAATTTTTTGTTGGATGTAACATACAGATCAGAAACTCTGACATTAACAGTTAATACGATGAAGAAGTAATGAGATTTGGGCTGGTCAGAAATTAAAACAATATTTTAACTTCGCTAACAGAACTAAGTTAAAAAGTCAGAATAAAATAAAATAGAAAAATAAACTGCAACGTCCACATAATGAGTAAGGTTATTGAACATAGGTGATCCTAAGTTCAACTATAATTATAAATTTATTCGGTCTCTCGATATTTGGTAAGATTAACAATTTTAGACAGAGAAAGATTAATATTAAATGTGTAATTTGCTACTGTTCCACTTTTTAGAATATCTTTATCGTGAAATTTATAAACTAAAGACCTACCCCGATCTCTCGTCATCTTTAAATGAATTGCTACCATCTTTTTTTTTGTTAACTGTCTTTGTTATGTAGAACAATAACCAGACATTGTATTTGTTCAATATCTCTTAACTAAAGATATCACAAGTAAACAAGAGAGAAAGGATTTTGTAGGGTCCAACCCTGTGGGATTTATACGAACTGGAATCAGACCAATGGAAGAGAAGACAGTAGAGATATACAGTTAGTTCAAATAACAATTTTTAATGTCTAGTTTTATGTTGATACCATCTTTAAAACGCTCCAACCACTTAAAACAAGCAGTTCAACAAAGAGCTGTTTTTAAAAATACACGTATGTCTTTCCAAGTTGGCTTGTTTCAACAGTTGGCGCCCAACGTGGAGCGATTCTCAAGGTGTTGATTTCTAACAGACGTAAATCAAACTACCATATAAAAGTTATGATGTTGGGGTGGATATCATACAGATATTTTCATTAATAATAATGCATTATGAATAAAAACAATGATGTTAACCTTTATTAATAATATTTGTTTTAAAAAGTTTACAAAATATATAGGACTTCTTTTACGTTAAGGTAAGTTTAAATATTTTTTTGCTGTTTTGGGCAAAGTTTTAGTTATAAAATAAACATTAATAAACATACAAAGTTTTATTACAGTAATGCGACCAATAATCTCAACGATTTTTAATAGAAATACATTTATTTTTTCATTTTCAGAAATATACTCGTCGAGCAACCAAGTAAACCAAAGGAGACAAAGCCTCAAAAATATTATTTTTAAAACATAATCTCCCCCTACTAAAATCTAATTACGATTATTTTTTTGTAATGATTTTTATTGATATATGAGATTGGTTGAAAACATACCATTTATAATTTATTTCAATTTATATTTCTATACAATGCGTCAATAATTTTTGAAAATCAAAAATAAACGAATTTCTAATGAAATTCTTTGTAAAATTAAAAGATATTGTTGTTATCTTATTTTTAATCCTAAAATTTCTCCCAATACACATTATTTAAATTAACCTTAATATGAAAGAGTTTTATTTATTTTGTAAACTATAATTTTAAAACAAATTTTATTAAGAACGTAATGTACCTAGGTTACGCACAACAGAAACGTGCATTTGTATGGGCCAAAGATTTTGAACCAAATATTGTCGGATCAATTTGATTTTTTTTTTAATTTGAGGATAAAGATTGGCTCCGTTGGATTTCAGATGTACAATGTCTTAAACTTTGTCTAACTTCACACCACTGTTACTCTGTAAATCAATAAAAATTGCAAATTCCATCTCTGGAATCCTATAGATTGTACTTTTATCTTTAAAATGAGCCCTTGTTTGTGAAAATTAATTAATATTTAGCACCAATTCTTTGATTTACACCGAAACACTATTTATATGAAAAACTGGCATTTACATGCATCGAGAGATGTATCCATCTGGTAGCGCGGTTTTAAACTAATACTAATCGTAGTAGGAGAAGTCTAAGCTCCGCCCTTATTTTCTACACATATCTTTGAATTTCGTGTTTGTTTAGTAAGGTATAAACTGTTGAATATGCTTAAAAAATTGTTTTATTCAGTAATTTTCTATTGATTTATAAAAATGGGTAACTGAAGATCTGTGGAATAAAACAGATTGTGATGTCAAATTTACTTGTTTTATTTTAGACTTTGCTCTTTCCGTGGTAGAATACACATTCATATTGACACAAAAAAATGGTCCCAAAAATTAAGTTAAATAATTATGGCCGGTTTCTGAAAGCTTAGTTAACTATAACCAAATGGTCAGAACATGGTTGCTATGGTTACGTATGGGATTGTTATACTATAATCGAGTTTAACCAAATGGTTAAACTCGGCTAAGCTTTCAGAAACCGGTCCCTAGTTGTAAACTCAAATAAAATTACACTTAAAATGAACTGAATTACCCACATCTATATATATAAAAGGTAATGACTGACTCATCACCACCCAGTCTGAACCCCTGAGCCTAAAAACTTGAAATTTGGATAGTATATTCCTTTCATGACCCTATGAAGCACCCACTATGAAGGGATTTTTCGAAATTCAACTCCTAAGGGGTGAAATGTGATTTTGTGTTGATTCAGTTGTATTATTTGTTTTAATATCGTTTTTCTTTATCAGTTATTTACATATACAGTGATTTACTTGCGTAAACAGTGTAGGATCCTCTTAAGTTACGGTCCGTAGGCTGTACGGTTGCCTCACTTCGGATGAGGGTGATGTACTTCCTTATGCCTAATACACAACGATTGTGGAAGTTATTTAAACGAAATTATTTGTTGAAGAAATGTTGAGAATCACCTGTCTACAATGAGGGTCAGATTACAATATAGAGTTATCAAGTGTTAGCATTTGTAATTTTTATTCATTTACCGAGTAACAGTGATGTGAAATTAAACAAGTTTTGCACTGTAAAATTGAAAATTAAAAATAAATCAAATTTTTTCTTTCATATCTTCAAATTAAAAAAAATCAAATTGATTCGAATATATTTGGTCTATATTTTAGGGTTTCAACAAATACATGTTGACTTACATGTTGCGTTCCCCCCACCAGTATAAATTTTCCACGCTCACAGTCTACCGGTCACCACACACCGCAGGGAACGACTGACCTAAGTGATCAGTACATTACGCTCTTAATGTAGGTTGACAGAACATTTTCCATTACCGAACATTATGACTTGCCAAGACTGTGCCCATTTCTGGGTCGCAGGTCAAAAAGTTTGGTAAACACTGAGTTAGATTAAATGGGTTACATTAAACATTTTATTAAAATTATTCTTAGGTTCTGTTTGGTTTCTACACTTTAAATTAAAAATATAATTAGAATATTTATCTTTCACGTCAGAATTTTAAATTATAGCATTGTAACATTCGCATTTTATATGAACAAAATATTTTCATTCTTTATATCTAATTTCAGACTGTAATCTCGTATCTTTTACAGCTCTGAATAATCTAGAGATCACTCATGGACCGTGAAACTCGTGAAAATAAAAATAACGGAAATTATTACCTTGATGAATAATTCTGGGAAAAAACCGTGGAAAGCGTGATGAGAAAACATTCCTTTTTTCAATCTCATTTTTTCTTTATATAAACACGTAAATATTTTGAAATATCAGCAGGGAATTAGACTCAGGACTGAAAATTAATGGGCGTACTTCTTGTAAACAAGGAAATTTTTAGTAATGGTGAGAAATTAATGAGATTTTTACTAAAAATTTAACAGATGTGGTAAATTTTTTTGTAGAAACACAAACATTTTTTAAATTTTCCATCGACGTTCACAAAACTTTAAAAATGGCTGATTTATTAAAAATGATTGTACAGGATAACCGAAAGGTAAACATTCTTTTTATATAGATTCAAAATAAAACACAATATATCGTTTTTATTATTACATATCATTTATTCAGACTTGGAAATTATGCATAGAATTTTTTCTTTTTCAACCTGTCTTTGTTTACTCCTAAACATGAGCCTCCCTTCATCATCATCATCATCATCGATCAGCCGCTGCAATCCAATGCTGGATATAGCATTTCCCATCATGTCCGTTCTTGAGCTTCTTGCATCCAGTTTGCAACGATGTGTAAATGCGGTAATTAATTTCATCAGTCCAGCAAGTAGGTGGTCTTCCTCTGCTCCGTTTATCTGTCCAATGTCCAACACGTTTAGCCCAACGTACATCTTCTGTTCCTCTTCGGTTCTAACCAAAATGTTAAATGCCCTGCAATGTTCCCAGACGGACACATTGACCAGGTTTCTGCTCTGAGGACTCACGATCTAGATAAAAAAAAAAAAACGTGAAATAAAGTGAATGGACTTTCTTGGGCGCAATCTCACGTGATTGTAGAATGCCGGAAATGGCACTGGATATATACAGGTTGATGGACTTACCTAGTAGTTAAAACGTCACGTAGCAAGGGGTCCCTTGAGATACTGTAAGCTTCGTAATACACCAGGTCTGGAATGGAGAGTTTGGACACACAGCCACGAGCGATTTAACAAGTCTGTAGGGGCATTTCTAGGATTGGTCGAAACGTCAAGGTTGGCTAAAGGAATTTAAATAATTTCATTGTACTTCATGGTACTTACTTTGAAAGGCCCTCCACATAGTGGATTCCAGTGGATTGCGAGCGGTATCAAGTCTGAAACCCTAAAGGATCCGCCGGTCGGTTGCTTAGATTCTTTAGGACAGGAATAAGGGTGTTTGAATTAAAGTTTGATTTTTACTTAATCTGTGTTTAATGTTAAGTTAAAGACTGAACGTTATTAATTACACTAGAACTTACAATTTAATGCTGGCTACAAAATCCCTCGAGAGACACTCAAGCACAAAACCTCACAATCACCGTTATATCCTCGCAAGCCGTTAAACACCTCACAACACTCACAGTGTTTAACCCGTTATCGAGATTCGTTCAATTCGTTAAAGACTGCCCTTAACACTTCCAGATTACTTCTGGTTCGCTACACGCTACCGGGTTCCTCTACCAAAATGCTTGGTAGGTTCGTCCGCTCCGGTGAGTCGCGACTCTCCTGTCTCTCACAAGATTTTCCCAGCACTTTTCTTAAACTAATTTGATCTCCGAACCGCATTTTTTTGTCGCTGTAAAAATAATCAGCTCTCCAATTAACAACAAAAACCTTTTAACTTATCTTGAAGACTCATATTTCCAACAAATAATTCATAACCACCAAATAAATAATTTTGACTCTACCTACGAAGTCCATATCATTGAAAATATATGATCGCATATCCACATATGTGTAAACATTTGCCCATGTTATTTGTGATAAACAATAACAATCTTTTAAACAAATCATATAATATACGACCGTAATTATCTACCCTTTTCTTTCAACACTTAACTAGAAAAATATATGATAGCTCAACTAATCTTTGAAGATGTTTACCTTAAAATAGATTAGCTTTTATATTTGAATAATTTGAATATTTCTAACTAACTAGGGGCCTCAGCCCGGCTACGCCGGTCTTCTCCCCTACGTTGTAAAAACTCGTCGCTCATCGTTTTTTAACACTATTTTATGGAAATTCGCCCTGCAAATGTCTTAAGTTTTACTGTTAATTCACCTTAAATACTTAATTAGTTTTCTTCTGTCAAGAAATACGTTCAAAATGTGAAATCTCGTCACATTTTAAATTGCAAAAAAATTGACAGCTGTCACCCTTTGAAATCTTGTAAGCATATTTTTGCCTCAAAATGATCCAATAATGGCCCAGATTCATTGAAAAATGTTTTCTGATGCCTCAAAATATTATCTCGCACGTCAAAAAAGCTATCTTGAACCATTATCACCACTTAACACTTTGATTAACCCTGAAATTTTTAATATATATAAATCTTTTTTTAACACTATTTTATGGAAATTCGCCCTGCAAATGTCTTAAACTTTATCGTTAATTCACCTTAAATCCTTAATTAGTATTCTTCTGTCAAGAAACACGTTCAAAATGTGAAATCTCGTCCCATTTTAAAATGCAAAAATTTTGACAGCTGTCGAGAAACCTTGTAAGCATATTTTTGCCTCAAAATGCTCAATAATGGCCCAGATTCTTTGAAAAATGTTTTCTGATACCTCAAAATATTATCTCGCATGTCCAAAAAGCTAGCCTGAATCATTATTACCATTTAACACTTTGATTCTCGCCGTAGATATTCTGGACCGGCCGTCTTGTATTAAGAATATTTTTGAATTATCGTCTGATAAAACCCGTCCGTGCCGATCAATGGTGACGTTGATTCGACACGGTTTCGAGGAAAAAATGCATTATTTTTATCAATAAAAATTAGTCAGTACCCCCTGTCGAAATAAAATTAAGTCTAAGCACTAAAAAAATATCACCCGGATAAGACGGCGGTTCATTTTCCTCTCTCCGCGTTACCGGAAAAATGAAGATACACCAGAAGTTGAATAGAACATATATACCAACACTTGTACAATATAATAGTAGATTGAATAATTTTATTTTAAATAATAATGGAATTTTATTTCTGAAATTGCCGCTCCCACAAGTCCACATCATATTATTTGCGGATGATATGAAAATATTTCGTGATATCAAATCAGCATCAGATGTTGAGCTTCTTCAGGCTGATGTAGATAGTCTCTTTACATATTGTAACAAGAATAAATTATTTCTCAACCTCGAAAAATGCTCTTCAATTACTTTTACCAGGAACAAAAATATTTTAATAAACAATTATAATTTCAAAGGTACTGTTATCTCTAGAACCGACGTTGTAAGAGATTTGGGAGTTTTATTCGACTCAAATTTAACCTTCAGCGAACATATAAGCAAGATTACAGCTAAGTCTTTTAAGATGCTAGGTTTTGTAATAAGATCAACTCAACATTTCAAATCAATAACTGCTTTAAAGTCATTGTATTTCGCCTACGTCATAAGTAATGTTCAATTTGCATCTGTCATTTGAAATTTATATTAATCAATTAGAAAAAATACAAAAGAAATTTGTTAAATATCTGTCATTTAAAACAAATTCTTGCAATCCTCAAAACAACTACTATCATCATTGTAAAGAATTTAATCTCTTAACTCTAAAGGACCGTCGCACTTTATCGGACATGAAAATTTTGTTTAAAATCCTTAATAACTTATTAATTTGTGAAAATCTCTCTATCTTATTTAACATTCATGTTCAAACGTATAACACGCGTGCTTTATCTCTACTTAGTATTCCGTTTGCTAATACTAACTCTTACCAAAATTCTCCCATTGTCCGTCTCTGTTCCACTTACAACAATCTCTTTTCTAACATAGAAATATATAATGTTAACATTAATACTTTTGTTAAATCTATCAAATTAAAGCTTCAAAACTAATTCTATCATGTATTACTCTATAATTATTGTAATTATTATTATTTTTATTGTATAATTTATGTGTTACCTCAAACTTATAATGTGATGTATTTATATTATTTTTTTTGTAATTAACTTGCGAACATTTTACTGGGCTCGTCCTGTTTATGTTCCAAAGAATAAATAAATAAATAAATAAATAAATATATTTTCGAAATATACTAACACATACGAATGTGAAAGCATGCTGGAAAGGTGTCCTGCCCATCTCCATTTAACTTCAGCTATTTTCACAAGGATGTCAGTTTGGCTTTGCTGAGAATTTCCGCGTTCGGTATTCCATAGATTTTTGAGTTGGGATTGGATATATACAGGTTGATGGACAAACCTAGTAGTTAAGACATCACTTGGAACGCTAAGGAACCCTTGATATGCTGAAGGCTTCGTAATACACCATGTCTGGAATGGAGAGTTTGGACACACAACCACGATCGATTTAACGATTCCACACCGTATATTCACGAAATATACTAACACACACGAATGTGAAAGCATGCTGGCAAGGTGTCCTGCCCATCTCCATTTAACTTCAGCTATTTTCACAAGGATGTCAGTTTGGCCTTGCTGTGAACTTCCGCGTTCGGTATTTTGTCTCTTAAAATAACGCCCAACATGATTCGCTCCATAGCCTTTTCAGTTATTTGAAGTTTTCCAGCTAGTTTTTTTAAGCGTTATGGTCTCAATAAGTCAGAATAGGTATAACGCACAGTTCAAAAGCCTTCCTTTTCAGACTCAATGGGCCCATCCTTGCAGACACAATGCTGCCCATCCTTGTGAAATTCTTTTGGAGATCTCTTATGTTTGATTATCTCTGCTTATTCTTATTTCATGGCTCAAATATTTTTATGCATCGTGGATTAGTCATTATTTTCGTTTTTTGGGTGTTTACCTTGAGTCCATCTTTTTCGATGCTTCACTTAAGATCTTTTAGCAACTCTTTATTTATTTATTAGCCATTTCATTTAAATAACTAATGTATATTGACATTTTTCTATTAATTTAAAGACTTCAATATACATTGAAGTTTTATTAAAACTTTTATTTTCTTCGTTCATATTTATTATTAATTTAAACATAATTATTGTCCAATGTCCCACGTCGTATAATTTATGAATAATAAATTAGATAAAAATAAAAACAAAATAAATTTTATTGAATAAATAATGTTGATTAGTTCTTCACGTAATGAAACTTATCCTACGCATGGTTGTTCGAGAGCTGATGTGGACAGGGTTGGATTGGGAATTCAAATCGGCCCGCGAAAATTGTTTAGGTTGCGAAAAAATATTCGTTAGCAGGGTCATTCAGAGGTATTGTACTTCCTTTAAAATTGTTTTCTTTATCATAGATGAAATTGTGTCAATAACGTGATTTGCCGTTTGTAGCGAGCCACTGATATGTTACTTTAATATCGTACCATTTATTATCAACTAGGTAGCGAGCCTGTGATATAATATGAAGTCTGATCTCAAACTGAAATGAGATTCCTGACTAAAGGATTTTGGGTACTAGTCGTGAGTGTTATCCAGGGTTCGTCATTACGATATGTGAATTAAATGATATGTATTAGTAATGAATCAAGCAAGTTGTAATTAGTTTGGATCTTAGCTGTTCACTTAAGTTCTTAAAGGTAAAAGTTTACTTTTACCGGTTAGAATGCGGTTTTTTAATATTAATTATAAAAATTTATTAAAAGTAATATTTACAATTAGTTTTGTATGTTAAAATTTAGGTATTAACATAATGAAAAATAAAAATAAACAGAATCGGAGAGACCACCAGAATGCCGACACAGTGCCTCTAAGAATTCAACAACTTAGATGTTTACGCTAACCAGACCGAATACTTCTGAACCCCGTCTTCAGAGAGACGAAGGTTTATATAAGTGTTCTGGTAGCATTTTCAGGAAGAAGGGTCTAGAATTGTTCAAGCAGATGTTAGTGTCCAAAGTTATTAAGCAATAACTCTGAACAAATATCGCCATGAACAATGAACCATAAAAAAAATATTTCTAAAGTTACGTGTTGTAACGTAAGGTTTCTAATTTTTACTGTCTGAATTCTCAGAAATATTGACTGTAATGTCCCCTTTTAAAATCCCTAAAAAATGAGCAGTTCCTTTCAAAGAAATGGGTGGTTTGTGAAAGTCTTAAAGTCATTGTCCGAGTGGACTAAACGATTCGTTACACATTATTTATGATACAATAGTTATTGAATTACCTTGTTTTTCACCATTTCGTTTTTTGCATCTGGGTTCTTTTTTATTATATCTCTAACTGCAGTTTTAATAGTGAATCGAATTTGGATAAACATAAGAACAATTTTAAAACAATTCCACGAACTTTACAAATATGCATTAACTAGGCATAAGTCGTTTCTGTTTTCTTTCTTCTATAATTTAAGCCATTTTTCAATTACTTAATCATATCAACAACCCTTTCCACAACAACTCTATTATTTTTAATTTCATTTCGTCTTATCCGAGAATGTTCATGTTTGTGCATAAGTTACAACAGAGGTGGACGAGTTCTTAGCGAATTCATAAGCGTAAGCCATACCATAAACCAGTAGCGTATTTACAGGCGCGCGCACTACGCGCAGAAGCGTGGCCCCGGATGATGAAGGGGCCCCGGATTAAAAATGTATACATAAACATACATAGCGACGCTTAAAAGAATAAAAATAAAATAAAATATTATTTATTAAAAGTGTAATTCGACCAACAACGAATACAAACGGTGATGCGTAACGGCGTCATTCGTAAGATCAAGCATCTATTTTGAAATATGAGAAGCTCCTTATCAAACAAAAATTCAGTGCCCATTTGAGTCGAGATTCAGTTATAATTTATTTTTTATTTATTTATATTCTAAAAACCTAAATTATACCTAATAACGGTTTTAATGTGACCAGATTTGATTATAAACAGTTCACTTTTGTAAGAACAAACTATGGTCTATTTCAAAGTAGAAAAATGTGTGTAAGAAGATAGGAGCTGTTTGTCCTTGCTTGGGATTGGTTTAGATCGTCATCCCTATTACACTGTTAAAATATTGTTTTGAGTCCAAGTTGACAGATGTTCAGTGTCGTACATTGGGAATATATATTATTTATATTATTATTATTTTTTTTCATATATTTTGTTATTATTTACATATTTAGATTTTTATTTATATTCTTGGCGTAGATTTTATGGAGAAAATTCTCAATGTAATTTGTTTTTACGTAGTTATATATTTTTTAGGTTATCTAACATATAAATATTTTTTGACACTTGACAATTAACAGAGCAAGAGAGAGGACTAAAGACAGCCCAGCTGATTGTGCGCAAAGAAGAAGTTATTGATATAATTTTTAGACCTTCATATATACATATATTTTTAAATTTATTTACAATAATTATTTAAATAAGAAACTTTAGCTCTGAAGATATATTGTTCGTTTTATTGCTTTATGTAAACTCTTTTAACCAAATCTCTATTTTTATATATAGTACATAATTTTTAAAATTAATATTTTTTTAACTTTTTCAAATTTCCCATTAAACTGAATTTATGTCGTATAAATAACGTAAGTATATTATCTGCCTTGTTTATTTCAATATCTTATTAACCTTTTTTAAATTTAAAAAAAAAATCACTTGCTAACCTAGTTACTACGCCCATGCCTTAGTTGTAACTTATTTTAAATTTTCCGCTATACTGTATTTATCCAGTGTAAATCGTACTCGGTTCGCAGCGCTATCTACTTTTTTTAAATTTGAAATAGACCATAGATCTGGTTGTTTTGGTTACTTTTATAGTGTGTTACTGACTTTAAATATCAATTAAAAATATTCCTTAGGGTATATTCCTTAGCTGTAAAACCGACTTTAGGTTTATAATAATAATAATAGTAATAATAATACCAACATGACATACAGCTTCAAAGGTGCAAACTATTCAAAACAAAATTTCCTGTTAGTTTGTTCTTACAAAAGTGAACTGCTTATACACATAGTATTCGTTAAGCAATTACTCAGATTTAAAATTTACCTAATGGAATGGGGCCCCCAAAAAATATTGCGCGTGGGGCCTCACCGACCATAAATACGCCACTGCCATAAACTACTGAGAATCGTATTATATAGGTAATAGTAAAAGAAGTAAACAATAAAGGACGGTTTCTGAAAGCTTAGTTAACTATAACCAAATGGTTAGTAAACGGTTGCTGTGGTTACTTATTGGATTATTATATTGTAACCGAGTTTAACTAAAAGATTAAACTCGGCTAAATTTTCAGACGCATTCCTAAAAGTCAAATTAGAAATCGTAGAATGTTGTTTCCGGGAAACATCCCATCGTCCAACTTACCGAATCCGCCCCTGGAAGTGGGGTTATATTAAACTATTGACTGATGTAGTCATAAATATGTCATGGTCAGTTTCATTCTACGCCTACTACAGCGTAATTTTCTAAATCGATACTTATTATTTACATCTGAAGAATTATTGATTTAAGAATAAATTAATATTAATTCTAAGTATGTTACAGCTTGTCAATAATCTTGATAAGAAACATAACATAAACAATAATTCTTAAAATAGAAGATTTTCTTAAATATTTTTTCTTTTAATACATTCTTGAATTATTTTCTCATATATTAACAGAGGCGTATTCTAATAAATTTCCCGTTCTTTCAATTTTGACATTCAGCTGTATGAATAAAGTTGAAGTAAATGCTCATAAGTAGCAGGTAGAAGTAAAAGCATTTGCTTCTTTTTATATGAATAATGATTACCTTTTACTTACAAGTCAATGCTTCTACCGGTAAGTAAAAGGTCAAGGGAATACGTTTATGTTGAAACCTGAAAATCAGTATTTATCAAAATCGTGCTACTCCTTTCCGATTGCTGTCAAGTTGAAAATAGTCCATAAACACTATTAACAATGTACTAGTGCTGTACTGAGTTCTATGTTTGACATTTCAGTTTATTTTTATTGGTGTAGGTTAAATAATTTTTTTCTTCTTTTTTTGCAATAATTTCAAACTTTTTATTCAATCATGTCGTCTTCAAGTAGCAATGAACAGGAACAACAAGATGCGAGTACTGACCTAAAATTTATTGCTAAAGAACTATGCTCTTATCCCGAGATTTTAGGAAAATCTTAGGTTCCAATAATTAAAAAAGTTAAAGAAGTAGCTATTGCTAAAATACTTCTTAAATATCAAGGACTTTTTGGAAAGGAAATAAATCCAAATAAATTATTGAAAAACTAAACAATGTGAAAACACGATTCAAGCAGAAAACAGAAAACAGACATACAAAAAACGGGAATTAATCGTATTAAGTTGACGAAAAGGGAGAACCGTATATTTGCAGCGATGCAAGGTGACACTAACCCAACTATAAGTAACATTCCAGGTACTTATTCAACAAAACTTATTCACATTACAATACTTTTTCACAAGTGAGTATGTGAATACATAGATGCATATTTTTCGAAGCATTTGTTTATAATTTAAAGTAAAAGGTCTGTTTTATTCATAACCATTTACTTTTGTCGTGAGCAAAAGATCAACAAAAAAAAGCATTTGCTTTTTACTCATAAGTAGAAGGTTTTGGTTGCATTTTTATTCATATTGTTTCGAGGATTTGCTCCATAATTTGCAAGTAAAAGGTTATGCTTATTTTTATTCATACGGCCCATTATTGTCTATTACACGAAAGGTCTTTTATAAGTCAGTGAGTTTGATAAGAAATTGTGCTCAGATCGCTTATTTGATATTATTTCTGACATTTGCCAACCTTTGTAGATATACACACTAAATTTCAAGTAGATTTGTGCAATAGTACAATTTTAACAGCGCTCGAAAGCGGATAAGTTTGTGTTTATTTGCTACAATGGAAAAAAAAGTTAATTCAGTTTGTTGATAGATCATTAGTTTTTGCGTGAAAAAAACCATTAAGAAAACTAAAGTAAAACCAAAAAAATATTATGGGTTGCATGGAATGGTTAACAAGTGATTCATTGAATTTCGGGTCGAACGAGCACGAATGATGGTAAGGCCTCGGAACGCCCGAATGAGATCACAACTGAAGATATGGTCAATAATATTTATGATATCTTGTTGGACTACCACCGACTGTAGATAATCGAGAGTGTAAACAACTCAACCAAAGGTGAGTTTTATATTTGGCACGAACATGCACAGACATGAAAAAGCTATCGGCAAGATGAGTGCCGCGTCTGCTCACAGATTGAAAACGGAACCGTGTGGCTATTTCGACAAAATATTTAAACATGTACAAGCGCAATCTAAGTGAGTTTTTACGCTGTTTCATAACTGTTGATGAAACATGAATCCATCACTACACACCATAAATAAAAAAACAGTCAAACGGTAGGTTTCTTCCGGTGAACATACTCCGAAGAAGGCAAAAATAGTTCCCTCAGCCGAAAAGGTCATGGCTACTATTTTCTATGATTCGCAAGGCATCGATTTGATCGATTATCTAGAAAACTGAAAAACGATCACAGGACAATATTGGATCATGTTGAATGATGACACGCTGAATTGATAAAAAAGGGACCCCGTTTGACGAAGAAAAATGTTCTGTTCCAACATGACAATGCATCAGCTCTCTCGTCAGCAATTGTAAAGGCCAAATTGGTCGAACTACACTACGAATAGCTCCCACGTCCACCAAATTCTCCTTATTTCTAACCATACACGTGAAATGACCAATCAGAAGTAAGCGACCAACACCATGACACATATCAACAACACCGTAGCTGTCACGAAGCATTTGACGACCAATCGCCAATTCTGGTAGTTCTTGACTACCCCAAAAGATGTCCCTCCAAGTTTCAATAGCTAACCTAGAGAGACATTTTACCAACTTCAGTCGTTTAACATTTTGGATACACATCCTGGTTGAACTGTATTTCGATATTTGTTAAAAGTATCTATAAACGTTCGCAGTCTCGTTTGCTTCACTGTAAAATCTCGCTGCTTGTTTACCGATAGAAATAAGAAACAAACTTTCAACACGAAGATGTAACAAGTACAACAAACATATAACGATATATGCTACATATTTAAGATGCACTTTACTCTCCGGAAAAGCTCTTTAAACTCTGCTTTTCCCAGTTACACTAAAAATGCAAAACCCACGTATTATTTTCATTATTTCAACTTGCAGTGGTTTTAAAATGTTTGAATAATATATACCAGGAAATGTTTTATAACCGCAGATTTTAGCCGAACGCCCAGTTTCTGAATTAAATTTTAATTCAGTTGCAAAACTCAGAAACTTGTGAGTACGTGAATAAAATGGACATCTGTATGCAAAGTTGTCAACTTTCTGCGCTGTAGGGATCCTGAGTGGTTATTTAAATAACTCTCTGAGTTTTCTTACTTTTTTAAACAGAGCGACACATTTCTAAGTCAATTTAGAAGAGTTTTGTACAAGAAATGAAGTGTTGGGGTGTTTTAGAAGTATATTTCTTCAAAGTTAGATAACAGATGTTGGCAATGACACCTCTGGAGCTTCATATTATTGAGTTAGAAACGAGTATTCTTAATAAGACATTTTGAAAAATATTTAGAATTTCACAAGGGTCCACCAGCCATACACGTCAAGCTCAAGCTGAATACACACGACTGTTTTCCAAACCTTAGAGATATGCAATTGCGGAAATTATGCCAAATTCACTGAAAATAATTTTTGGTCTCGATATCCAGGAGGGTTATGTCTGTCTTAGTGGCTGTCAGTAACTTCGTGGAAGTGGGGAAGGAGTAATTCCAATAAATGCGGCACTTGGAATTTTCCATCACCGATTCTGTTTCAGAAGAGACGTGCGGTATAACCGGTATTGGCATATTACTTTATGCGGATGATACAACCGTATTGACGAAAAATTCTAATTTAAACAGACTTCTATCTGAAAATCTCTCACTAATTGACAGAGCTAATTCCTTGTTCACCAGCAATAAACTATCCTTGAACACTACCAAGTCCCAAAGCTTACTCATAACCACTAAGACACATGACTATGACAATCCCCCATATGAAAGTTTCCTTGGTATACACGTAGATCCCCATCTAAGATGGGACCAACATATAGAGTTTCTGAGCCGTAAACTAAGGTCTACCATATATCTAATTAGAAACCTAAAACTAGAGGTGAGTATAGATGTGGTTCTAAAAGCTTACATTTCCCTTTTTCATTCCCAGTTAAGCCATGGTTTATTAATCTGGGGACATTCACCAGCTGCCAAAAGAATTTTTGCTCTACAGCGTAAGGTTGTCAGAGTTATTGCTTCTGCTACTTTTCAAGCTGACTGTCGAGATCTTTTTGTAAAACTCAATATAATGTCCCTACCTTCCCTTTTCATCTTTTACTGCGTACTCCATAATACTCGGTTAAAAACAATATTCGTGGTAACTTCTTACGCCTTAACAAATCGAGGAACTCCATCAATTATTTTTCAATTAAATTTTTTAACCTTATACCTGTGGAAATTAGAGAACTACCACCCAAAAATTTCCACGATAAAATCAAAGCTATTCTGACTGTAAATCCCATGTATAGCTTCGATGAGTTCGAAAATTTTAGTTTTAAGTAACTTATAATTTATGTAAATGACTGACTAGTAACGTTACCATGTAATAGTATTTAGTCAATAAACAATATTATTATTATAATTATTATTATTGGATCGATACCATAGGCATGTCTAAGATTGTAGTAGAGCACGCGAAGGGCAGCATTATATCGAGACGCATAGCTTAAGGCTGCCAGTAATGGCTATACAGTAGAGATGTGTCGTTCGCGAACGATTCGTTCCAAAAGAACGAATCGTTGCAGTGAATTGATACGACCGAATCTTTTAATAAATAGCGAACGAATCTTCAGTACGCAAACTCACGGCCCAATGCTAGCGAGTGGCGTGTGTGACTCGATATGGAACGGAATGGAACGAGGTTCGAGCACAGAGCTCAGGCTGGTGCCTGCGTAGTGTGTTGTGTAGAACACACATACGACGTACCTCTATGTCTATAGTCTGGTATGTAGGCTCAGTCTGGATGTGCGAACTTAGAACATGGCACGAGCGAAAGCTGAAAGGCAGACTCGAGACACAGCGCAGTACAATGTGTATACGATACGTGTACGTAAGTACGTAACATGTACACGTACTAGGTGTACCGATACGTTCACCGTTTGCAAACTACTAGCGACTGTCTATCGTTCACAGACGATACATCAAAACTATGATACGCAAGCTAGTAACTCGAAGCATTCTGAGCTCAGAATATGTGAATTGTGCGAGCTATGCTTTTTGACACAGTCACAGCTTCGCAAACAGTGTTCGGACAAGTTAAAAATACAACAATTACCAACAATTAATAATGATTTATTTAATAACAAATTTATTAAAATATAAATATATTTTTGAAATAATTATACAAAATAGTTAATTATCTTAAATATAACAAGAAAAAATGTCTATAATGCACTTTAACACGTTCATTTTTTTGTTTTCCAGAGGTGGACAAATTAATTAAAATTAAAATTGATAAATAATAATTTTGATAAAAATAACTAGTTTTAAATAGAGTATTTTAGTATTTTGGATTCCCCCACAAAGAGCAACGATCGCACGAGAACTACAGAAGTATGTAGGTATTAGGTATACTATTCTCAGCTCCCAGTACACAACAAAGCCAAGTACAGCGTGACGTATGCAGTAAACACTAGATTTGTTGTACGCTAACGATTCGTTCCAAGAGAACGAATCTTTTTATAGAGTACTGAATACTGAACGAATCTTTAAAAAGATTCGGATTTCCCACCTCTAGTATACAGACAGAATGTGCATAATAGTTTCAGAATGGTGATGGCACAATCTACAAATTGTGGACTCTGCCATTTGGAATAATACACTTATTACTATTGTTAGTATTAGTATTTTTGTCATGTCGGGACCAGCATTCAATAGTTCCAACTTCAGTAGCTTCTCTCTCTCTCTCTCTGTGTCTTTCTCTCTCACTCTCTCGTTCGCCCTTCCATCGTTTCAATTTAATAAACAATATCCTTGGTTTTCAAGGTAAATGCCATGAAACTGTTGGAGAGTGAGCGATACTGGAACTGACCGTAATTTAACTGTAGAACGAAGCGTGTTTTCTGAGATTAAGGTAACATTTTGCGGTGAACCTTGAGTAATTTAATGCTATACAAAATATCTTAACAATGTTTAGATTATATTTCGTACAATGTAGAGGTATGTGGCATTTCAGAAATTTACAAATGTGGGGAATGTAATTCGAGCACTTGTGCTATCTAACAAAGCTTAAACAAAACTTTTGTTATTTAATAATATCAGTTCATTATTATTATTCTAGCTTCAGAGGGTTTTTCCACTCCCATCAGTTCCCAGTCACCAATTTTGCAGACCATTTCAGTATCCTCGCAGTTAAGGAATAGTGGACCTAGAGAAAAAGTGGTCCTCAAACCCATTCTTTTAATCAATATTTTTTACTGTAACATATTTTCGATCCTTTGCGAAAGTTGGACCCTAGCGACAGATTTCATTTCGATATATCCTGCTGAAGTCCTTTTATTCATGTGCTTTAGGTCTTCGTCTTTTAGCCTATCCTTTGGCATCCACTGCAGAACTTGTTTCTAAATCCTTACTTCTGTCGAAACGAATAGGAACTTTTGTTAATGTTCTTATTTGTTTCGAAAAAAATATAAGAATAAATATACACACACCGGTAAATTTAAAGGAACTGACATAAAAATCTAATTATTTTGCCTGTAGTATACATATTGTTGATATCTCTCAAGTAATCTTCTAGTACGATGTTTTTTGGAATAATGATCAATTCGGTTGAGGTCAGGGGAGCACGCTGGCCAACCCATTGTTGTTATACCCACTTGATTTAAAAAGTCTTTTACACAGTGAGCGACGTGTGGGCGTGCATTATCCTGCATTAGGGTGACAGTTTCTCCGATATATAGGGCAAAAGGTACAACATGGTCTTGAAGAATATCTCTGATGTACTTATCTGCAATTAACGCTCCGCCATCAAACACCACTAACTCTGTGCGAGCTCCCAAACATATTCCACCCCACACCATAATTGAACCTCCACCAAAAGATACAGTAGTAAATACAGTAGCAAAATTAAATGGTACATTTTGTTCTCCTTGGCGTCGATTTCTTTGTTTAGTAGAGCATTCAAAGCTATCTAGATATAGGCTACAAAATAATAAAATTAAAAAAAAAAACAATTTTCAATCTGTTCCTTTAAATTTGCCGGTGTGTGTGGTATCTAATAATGAAAATACTTTATTAAAATAGGGTCACTAATATACAAACATAAGCAATAAAACTTCCATATTACAAATAAATTAAAAACAATTAAATATAAAAATTTAAAAACATGTAAGTAATAGAAAACTGGCGTATCAGAAATAAAAACAAATAGCTTGTTTCTTTGGTTAAAGCGGAACTGAATTTTGAATTCTAGTAACTGTTAATGTTTGATTACCTAAATATACAGGATTAACTATTACTTACAAATTGATGTGAGAAGGGATTAGTAAAGACCAACAGATCCAGTAACTGGTTGATAAGATTATGCCTTTCCCGTTATGTATATTTAATTTCAAATGCCTCTAAGAAGTACATGAGTTTTCCGATTTTATTCTCAAAGTGTAAAATTTTTAAATTTTTTGCTTTAAAATGGTAACCGTTTTTTATTTGATCATTTAATCAGAAGTAGAATAGGTTCTAAATCATAAATAGAATAGGTCCTAAAGTCGTACCTTGTGGGACGCCCCATTTATTAAGTAATGCCTCTGACATAATATTTTCAACTTTGGTACATCTAAAAATCAAAAAGTCAAAAAATCTAAAAAGGTCTAAAAATCCAAATTGTTCAACTGTAAATATGTATTTATAAGCACTTTAGTTGTTTGTAGCCGTCATTTCTCGCATAAATGATTATATATTTATCCCATTATCTAAATGAATAAACTCTAATATACTGAAATAAAAAAATATATATCACATATTAATAAAACAGTCCCTGTAGCTTATAATGATAAGGGCTGTGATAAAAAAATTCTGTCGACACTCTTTCATGAGCAATTTATTAATGGATTCTATTAAAATCTAAAACCCTCGTTGAAAATCTGGTTTCATAAAAATGAATCAGAGACCGGTAAGTGACGTTGTTTTACGGCCAGAGTTACCCTTGGTCGCTTAATAAAGGATGAGGTGAAAAAAGACCATGAGATATTGCCCCGAAATGGGGTTAGGTATTGTGTGAAGACGCGTAGAATATTGCACGTACTGAATCACGGAAACAATATGCGATACCTAATAAATTATTTTGCCAGCAGTTTGCCAACATTTAAACAGTGTTCACAAAGATGGGAACAAAACTACAACTAATATTTTCTAATTTTCTTCTGACTTAGGCCCGGTATTTCGAACCATAGATAAAATTGACTATCTATGGGATAAGTTGTTATCAAGGGAATAAACGATTTTTTGCGTATTTCCAATTATTTATCTATAGAGTAACTAAGTTATCTATAGGATAAGTTATTCACAACCTGTAAATATTATCCACTGGATAAAAATGACAGATTTTGATAAATAGGTGTCAAAAAACATTTTATTGATAAATATATGTACATAATATAATCATGTATACGTAAAATATATAATATAACAGGTACTATGTACATATTAGACATGCCTACACTTTATATACATATTACATACACCTGTTTCCATTATGTGTACTATTTTATAGTGTAATTACCTATATCAAAATAAATTCAATATAATTTAATAATCTACTTTAATTTATAGTAAAATAAAAAAAATATTGTCCATTATTTTTAGATAATTTACATTTATTTTTAAAGAAAGAAATCATGGATGCTGAATGCGGATTTAGAAGATTTGCAAGCAGACGATGATGAAGAAATTGTAGAGTATTTAGAACGTCCGTACATAGTTCGTGTTAGACCAAATCATATGAACCACACTACACTTATTAAAAAATAAAAATAAATAAACGGTCGTATATTATTTTCAGTGTTTTTGCATTTCTATTCTGTATGCAGGATGCATTAAACATAATACAATTTTTTTTCCAGGCCCCTTGTTTATCTTTTAGATTTACAGCGTCAGTAGCTTTATTTTCTATAACATTTTTACATTTTAACACAAGATTTACAAGTTGCCTTGTTTCGAAAATATTGAAATTTGCGCTTCTTGGGCGTTTATCACACATTTTTCTGTACAAAATTTTGACATTTGTCATTTTTTTGACACTTATATCTATCACTCTTTTATTCGTGCGAGTCATGTATATGTCTCTCTTTGTTTAAGATAACGATACTAATACCACCATAAAAAAACATTCGAAAATATTATTATCAATCACAATAGCTATCTACGGGATAATTAGAGTTGGAAATACAAAAAACAATTTACCTAATGACTATCAATAAGATAATATTATCCCATTGATAGTTATTCATCGTCAATAGTCAACTCATCCAGCTCCTTTATCAGGATGCCACCTGCGAAATCCTGCACAAAGGCGTTCTCAGCGACCCCATTCCTGTTGGCGCTGGCATTAAGCAAGGATATACTCTGTCGCCCATCCTCTTTAACATCGTCCTAGATGATGTATTGAGAAGGAGTATCGGAACTGGAGACGGAATTCGCTGGACTTTAACTTCTCACCTGGCAGATTTGGAGTATGCAGATGACATTTGCCTTCTGTCTCACACCTTCGACAACATGAGTGCTATGCTAGATTCTGTCGTAAAGGAGGCGCAATCGGTAGGCCTTGCAATCAGCATTAAGAAGACGAAATCCATGCGATTAGGCTCCACTCAACAGGGCAAATTCCTCATTAACGATCACCTCATTGAAGACGTCGAAATTTTTACTTACCTCGGAAGCATTGTCTCATGCAGATCTGGAGGCTCTGAAGAGGATATTAAAATGAGGATTAATAAAGCTAGGCATGCCTTCAGTATGCTGAAAAATGTTTGGAACTCTTCGCAGTATGCCAGGTCCACAAAAATTAGAATATTTAATTCTAATATCATGCCGGTCCTACTATACGGCTGTGAGACCTAGCAAACTTCTAGAACCATTATAAACCGTCTTCAAGTGTTCGTCAATTCTTGCTTGCGTAGAATATTACGCATATTTTGACCTGACGTTATCACCAACGCTAGCCTTTGGGAGAGAACCTACCAAAGCCCCATAGACATCCTGATAAAGCAGCGGAAGTGGAGATGGATAGGCCATACCTTAAGGAACAACTCTTTGTCCATCAGTAGAACGGCTCTTGATTGGAACCCTCAAGGGAGCCGTAGACGTGGCAGACCAACGGACACATGGCGTAGACTAACCATGAAGGAAGCCAGTGAAAGCGGCAAAACATGGAGGGAGCTAAAACATCTAGCTCAAGACAGATCCAAATGGCGGAAGTTTATTGAGGCCCTATGCTTCACATAGGAGCGACAGGAACCTTATATATTGATAGTTATTCTTATAGATAAAAGTAAGGTGGAAATACCGCGCTTAATTAAAAAGAAAAAGTCGGACTATCTGAGACCATTATCGACAGTTGAGGGTTTATTGCATTAATTCTCAATATCTCAAAAAATACAGGATCTGGTTCAGGTATAAATAAATTTCAAACTAGCCTGGATAACTGAATTTCAAAATATTTTATTTGTTTTATCTTCAATTTTCACTTCAATTTTTAATCAGCTCATTTCTTTGTTATGATGTCCTAACCACTGACCACCCGCTGAATTAATTGGTTAGCATTTTACAAGAGTAAGCCATTCCGGATAAGCGTGATGTGAACTTGTTGTGTTTGAATAAGGCAGGAAATTTATGTAGGAGAATAAAAATATAACATTTCAATAAAAATAATATATTTGTTGCATTGATAATAAATAAATAATAAATATATTTAATGTTGCTGATAAGATGTAGCTGTAGAAGTATTCAATTTCCAAATTCATATTTATGACTCTGATTGACCTAAAAAAGGAATAGAAATAAAACTACGTAAATTGTGAATACCTTAGCAAAATAATTTGGTAATTCCCGCTGTATGATCCTGATTATACCATGAGTTCAATCAGAAATTACATAAGGGTTGGCTATGTAAAAATTAAATAATGTCTACTGCAAGCTTTATATAACAATAAATAATTTATAACAACAACAAGAATGATGACAGTTAATTAATTCTAAGGCTTGCAGTAGACAATATTTTATTTTTCCATAGCCAACCCTTATGTAATTTCTTTTTGAACTCATGGTATAAATGTACTACTTTACATAAGAGTAGGGAAAGGTTTCGAGAGGAAAAATATCTGCACCAGGTTAACAAATGCTACTATATTTTGTATATATTTAAAGCCCTTCACGGATACGTTTTTCTGTGTCCGCATCCGCATATCCAGGATCAGCATCCGATCCGGTTCCGTAGCTTTTGTAACTGAAAAATCCGCATCCAACCCCATCCGTAAAAATATCCACACAATCCGCGCAATAACTTTTGCTGTCAGTTTAGAAATAACTAATATGTTTCGCTTTATTTTGCATATGTCTGCTCTAAAATACTACTGAAATATTTTGGATTTCATCCCATTACATACCTATTACTGGGTCCAGATTAGTAGGTAGGATTGAGGGGTTCTAGATCGGAAGTGATGTCACAGATAAGAAAAAAGCGACTGTTTTTATCAGGTCTGATGAAATCAGGTACCAAAACCGCTCAATCCTACCTACTCAGATTTTTTTTTTTTTTATCTAATGCCGTATTGAGATTATATGTATTTAAAATTAAGGATGTAAATTACAATTATTCAGAAAGTTACTATTGTTTTACAACAGCGATATTTAGAAAAAATTAAATAGATTAATTTTGTCACATTTATGGCCAATAAATAAAAAGGAAAGAACTATAAGATCAGCAAATGTTAATAAATAAATTCTTAAAATCATATTATTATTAAAAGATGAAAGTTGCAGGACGATTTCAAGAATTTTAAGATCAGTGTTCGCATTCGCACTGACTCATACAATACACACATACAGAGCACATATCGAGGTACCTACAATGCAAAAATAAATATGCTATGAACGAAAAAATATGTTTTTCTTCAAGCGGATTATAATGCTAACATTACATTGTTCAATACATTCGGTAGAAATGATACATTGTTTTACTATAGTGCGTTCAAAGGTGAGTTTGCAGTATAGCTCTTATGGCAAATGGGAGCGGTGTTGCCAAATGTTGTAAAAGTGTCAAATGTGTCAATTATAATAATATGAAAAACTCGTATGATTTACAAAAATCAACTCTTATAAAACTCAAAATAACACTCAACAAAAACAAATGGCTATTTGTAGAATACTGCGTCTTCACAGATCAGCGCGTTTTAGAGCTGGCCACGTCGACAAGCAAGAAAAGGATAGTGTCATTGTGTAAACCCATTAGAGAGTATGAAAAAGAACTACTCCATGTGCCCTGTACTGCAAACTAACCTTTGAACGCACTATAGTAACAAAATGTGAACATTTTTATACTAGTAAATAGTTCATATAGTTATCAACAGATGGCACTGATGGCAGCAGTCGCCATAAACAGAACATCTGTCAATTTAATATGTTTGTAGCGTGGTTTGTAGTGAATTCATAAATTAGTTACGTTATTAGTGAGTTACTTTATTATTATTCTGTGATCATTCTGTGATTAGTTACAAAATACACAATATAAAGATCAAAAATTAAAAAATGTCTCAACCAATTCAATGTATACCGCCGGAATTAGCAGCAATAGCATCTGAAACTATAAAGTCATAAGTATTTATGGTTGCAAATTTTTAATACATACGCTTGAAGAAAAAATAGTATATGTCACTCGGAGTAGAACGCCTTTTTTGTGCTTCGCTCAATATGCAAGCCTCGGCTGCGCCTCGGCAGCAACATTTGAGCTCAGCACAAAAAAGAGCGCGTTCTACTCCTAGTAACATAATATACTATTTTGTAAAATAATTGTATAGTAATGTAATAGCTATAATAATTTTAAAATATTTTCATTTTGATGGGAAGGCTGCAGCACTGCAGCCCTTAAGGGCGAGCCGCCACTGTTTACCAATATTTCCAAAAATGCCAAAATAAGACAAAACATTAGATAATCATTTTTAAATTAATAAACTGGCAATTAATCCAAAGAAATTGGTTTTTCTACGACTGTTATATAAACTAAAATATATTTAAGTAAGCGTAAAGTAGAACTTTATGGGAAGATCAAAAAAAGTAAAAAGCGAGAAAAAAGTGCAGTAAAGTGTCTTTATTTCACTTATGCCGTAAGCACAGCGCAAATGCCAGCGGAACATTTTTGGGGTTCTAAACTTCTCTTCCGTTGAAAAAGGCGTCCGAAGCAAAGATTTTATGTTCACGCGGATATTGCGGATAAACGGATATGATATTTTATCCGCTTTCGCACAATTTAAATGATAATTTATCCACATCCGCAAAACATTGTGTCCCTACATTTATATTTATATTTGCTCCATTTATATTTACCTGATTCTATATTATTTTGGTACACAAATTCTTCTTGCTTGTGCTTTTCCAGGACAATGACAACACACTCCTTCTCTTGGGCAGTCATTGTTTGTCGTACAGTTATTAATGAAGTTATCTTCTTTACATACGTCACTAAATTCAGTTATTAACTGCTGACAGATTATATTTGCTTGCTCTTGAGCGAATAAAACAACACAAAAACAAAGCAACATTAAAACAGTTATTCGAAATGCCATTGTGGAGATGTCAACAGCAAATTTGATAATATTTAATAAACTGGATGAAAACGAATCATTTTATACTGATTTTAACAGTTACATAACATAATTATAGTTTTTTAGGAGAGGATGTTATTAATGATAATTGCCAAAATATGTGTCTATAGAATTTTTATTAGTTGCGCAAATTCTGTCTGGGCAAAAACTAGTTAAACATTTGTTGTAAATTAGCTAAAAACATCTATTGTTGTTAACAATTATAATTACACAATTACGCCTATAGTAATTGAAATAAACATTTTTATTTCAGAACATGTTTTCATATTAAACGTATACACAAAAAATTTATGTGAAGTGTGAATTTTCACACATTTCAGGGTTTCGCAGGTATATAATAATTGAAGGTGGCATGCTGACTGTGTAGGACAAATTTGCTTTGTAGTAATCACGGCAAAATGAACGATATTTTTAAAATAATATATCATTATTTATTTATTTATTTTACATCGGCCTATTTCTGCAACGATGCTAATCGCCGATTCCAGGGGGCGAGCTCCTACACCTGGATTATGGGTGAATGATTGTGAAATGACAGTAATATAAACATATTATTCTCGCCCGAATAATATCACCAACGGAGAATCGAACTACCGAACGCACAATCCAGACTGTTTTCTGTTCAAACTGCACAAAGTTCAAACTGCACGCCCTAATGCGCTCAGCCACTCCGTTAGCTAAAATAATTTATTGTCTGTTAATCTAAGAGCTTTAAAAATAAATTTTATGTTACAATATTTTTTTGTTAATTTTAATTCGAATACCTAATACCATTTCTAAATATGTGCAGTATCAGTTTTTATACAGCAAGGTTCATAAAGATTTAGAAAATTACGCCTATGGCTTCCATTGGTTGTTTTAAATCATATGCTCCGCCCCTCTAGTTTCGTATACATGACATATAGAATGAAAATATAATTCCAACAATTTCAACTAGTTATTAAATTTACGCTGTTAAAAATTAAATGGAACATTTGCCAAAATATAACTAGAATTTTGATAAAATAATTTAAACAAAATAAAAGGCAAAAAAACAACAAATAAAATTGTCTCGAGCGAACCCTAGTTCGCTGAGTAGCAAGCGAGCAACTAACCATTAGACCAGGATACGCCTTCTAGTATAGTGTGTTACAAAACTACAACTTTTGTACATCGGCAACAAAAATACACAAAAAATGCGTTATTTTCCGAAAACATAATCTGATCAAAAATTCCTGTTGTACTATTCCGGCTCACACCAATGTACATTACTTAGAATTTTTTCATATTTAATTTAATTTTTATGTTAGTTTAAACCAGTGGTCTTCAAACTTTTTCAAGTCGTGGAACCCTCTACAGTCTAACAATATTCCGCGGAACCCAAAAATAAATTAACGTAAGGTTGATACCTATGCAGGATGACCAGATTTCAGTTGAGTTAAACCCTAAGATTGAAAAAACAAACATGGAAATACAGCATATTTTATTAAATTTTGCTCACCTCCAAAATATAAGTGATGAGCAAAAAAAAGGTCCTCACCTCCAAAATCCAAGTGATGAGCAAAAATGGTCTTCACCTCTAAACTACGCGAGGGAGAAAAAGCCGACGCCCAAGCAATTTGTATTAAGTTTAAGCTTGTGGAACCCTTAAGGACCTTGTGTGGAACCCCAGGGTTCCATGGAACACAGTTTGAATATCGCTGGTGGTTTAAACCATGGTGCTACAGGTGTGCGACAATTTTTTTTTTTGCACAATTTTGGCAAAAAATATATATGTATATATATTTGGTTAATATATATATATGTAAATTTTAATTCGAATGCGTAATACCATTATGTAGGTTTCTAAATATGTGCAGTGTTTATAAGTCAATAGGATTTTGAAAATTGCGCTTATGGCTTCCATTGGTTATTTTAGTCGTAAACTCCGCCCTTCTTTTCGAAATTTCAACAATTTCCACTGGTTATTAAATTTACGCTTTTAAAAATAAAATGCAATATTTGCCCAAATATAACTAGAATTTTGAAAAAATAATTTAAACAAAATATAAATGCAAAAAAACAGAAAAAATTAAATTGCCTCGAGGACGGATCGAACTCAAGTTTGCAAATTAGAACGCCAGTACCCTACGCATTACACCATCAAAGCGCTCTGTTTACTGAACTACATAATATCATTAAATATTTTACATGGTCAAGCAAAAACAACAAAAAATGCGTTATTTTCTGAAAACATAATCTGATCAAAATTTCCTCTTGTATTATTCCGGTTCACACAAATGTACATTACTTAGAATTTTTTCAGATTTTTAGTTTAAACCATCTGGGCTACAGGGTGTGGTACAAATTTTTTTTTTTTTTGCACAATTTTGGCAAAATTCGCCTCAAAATAATTTATTTTGCAAAAATAAAATTTTGATCGTTAATTCACGTACTAAGGGCTTTTATTTGATACCCTACTCAGAATTTAAAAAACTTTTCTTTTTTAGATGAGCATTTTTAGGGGGATATGTTTTTTAGATGTTTTAGTATTTTTTCTATGTGCGGGTCAAAGAGTTGTATAAGCATGCCAAATTTCAACTCTCTAGGTTTAGCCGTTTGGCTACAATTTTTACCGAACATACAGACGACAGACGACAAAATGACGGTATAAGGGTTTTTTGGTCATACCTACAAAACCCTAAAAATTACACAATTTAATTCTTGACAAGGAAATTTCTACGTCAAATTCATCTCGTCAATAACATTATATTTAGAAATGATATTTTTTATCTTAACTTTTGAAAGGTCCTAGAAGAAATTGAAAGGTATCTGTTGGTCTTGAGTGGTTCAAAGTTCAGAGATGCCATCTCAAGGAGAATGTTGGAAATCATTTTAATTGGCTGTGTCAGATGCCATGCTTGTGCGATTCTCTGTGGTACGTTCGGAAATGAGGCTAACATATTACTTAGATCGATGCCTGTCGCATCCAGAGTACTGGATAATCCAACCAACTGCACTCCAGATTTGAACAAGAACATGATTATTAATTTTGATAATGATTTTATATCAAAAATATGGAGAAAGTACACTGCATAAAAGTTAAATGCATAAAAAAATATCTTTTTATGCATAATCGTTTTCGAATGTTTAAGCTGCTTCCATAAATTAATGCCATAGTACCGAAGGCCCACAAAAAGCTACTATAGTGGGCGAATTGCGCTTATCTGACCATGTTTATGTATGTATGTACAATATTATCGGAAAATAATTTTTTAATATGCGTAAATTTTAAATCCACCGGTATAAATGATTCTTGGACAGGAACACTGGGACACAGACCTCAAAACCGGGACCGGAACCGGGACCGGAACCGGGACCGGGACCGGTCCCGGTCAATCAATAAGTTTAAAAAGTAGACCTTCAATTTATTGATGTGCGGAAAGTGTTAAAATTGAACAATTTATTGATGAAAAAGTTGATCAATTTATATAGAAAATAGAACAATTTCTATTTTTCGTAATTTTTTAGAGAATTCTAGATATATTTTTATCTGTTTAGTTATTGCCAACGGTTTAGTTGTAGCATACATAAGAAATGTATAGGTTATGTGTTTCATTTTCAAATGTGACAGTTCCGCTTAGAACCGTAAACGTTCTAATTCACCATATTCTACATTATTTCTTTTGTTTTTGTTCACAGCTTGTAATTTTGCACGTTTTTGTGAAGATTCTTTCAATATTTTAATTTTAAAAAATATTTTAATATTTTTTACAGTTACATGTAAAAGATTTCAAAAAAATTGATAAATAAATTATTGATGTGTGTACAGTGCTACCTTTAATTTAAAGGTTATCAATATATTGTTCAATGAATTGATAAAAAATGATCAATTTATTGATCAATAAATTGAACTGCGTAAAACCTAGTAAGGTTGGATCTAAGCGATCGCCTTTACAAAACAAAGTAGAATAATCGACAAATATATAATAATAGCGAGATGGAATTCAACTCTTACCTGTTATATACTTGAATTACATACTTCAAACACAAAGCCGCTAACTCATGTAGAGTTAACGAGATTTGCAGGGGATCCACACAAATACTTACACCTAAAAGCGACAGATTTTTATCGCATTATATAATGGAGAGATATGGAACTTTAAAATGAAATAAAACACATAAAAATCGTGTGCCATTAATGTTTAAATGTGATTTCGGGCATATGAGCTGGCTCGAATAAAGCGCAATCTGGAAGTCCAATTTTCGACCACTTTTTGGAGCAGCTGGGGCCGTGTATCGGCAATAACTCGGCGAATATTGGCTTCCAAGTCGTCCATCGTCTCTGGTTTAACGGCATAGATTAGCGACTTCACATATCTCCACAGAAAATAATCCGAAGGTGTTAAATCGCACGATCTTGGAGGCCAATTCATAGGTCCTTGAAAATTATGCGTTCATCGATTGTTTCATTCTATAAATCGATTGAGGCGTCAGCCGTGTGGCTCTTCCACATTAATGCCATTCAATTGGGGAACAAAAAAGTCAATAATCATGGCTCTATAGCAGTCTCCATTGACAGTAACGTTATGACTGGCATCATTTTTGAAGAAATAAGGACCAATGATTCCACCAATGGTGCGCACTGTACGACGTCTCTACGGACGCATATTATCAATGAGAATATGCGTGGTGCGAAAACGATCCATGGTTATACGAATTACTTGCGCAGATGGATGATTATGTCGATCGTAAAATGGACGTAGTCACGGTAAGTTTCGCGAACTGAACTACGTTTTTCGAAATAAATTGCACAATTTGCAAGCGTTGTTCTGGTGTTAGTCTATTCTTGATGAAATTGCAAAAAAAACTGAGCACAAATCAGCTGTCAGCTATCAAAATGGCCGTCGTTAGGAACAGTGTTACCAATTCGAAAAACAAACCTCTAAAAAAAAAAACACTTTACTTGACCCGGGATTTGAACTGTCTATCATAGTGCTCTTTCTATGAGCAACATAAAGACCGCCCGGTCACGAGATATTTGCCAAAAAGATATCTTATTTAGCCTAGTACCCACATACTGCAAAGTACAAACTCTCACATACTATTTAAATAAATTAAATCATAATACGACGCTTTTTCTGTGAAATTTTTAAAGAAAATCCATGCACTAAATTTAGAAAATCTTTTAAGTATCAATTTGCACGTTCTAAATTTAATAAACCCTTTACTTATATTATACACCATTGAGTTTCATATCAAATCCGTAAGGTCTTATAACAACTAGGTTAGTATCCCTCTCTATCTCTGGCTAGTATCTTTTTCTTTGTCTTTCTTTCTTGTGAAACAGTCTGACCATTGACATTTTACTCCTCAAGAGCTGCATCTGGAGTACAATATCTTATAATTAAGTCCTTTATACGGATAACAAGAGTGATAATATTTTTCAGGTCACTGCGCATATGGGTGAAGATAATCTTGAAAATGGTATATAATAAAAATCCTAGTGATATTGCACAGCTTCTCTAGAATAATAAAAGTGGAATAAAACTAAAGTAATATTCTCATATTCTTATAGAAGTGAGGAAAATGTTAGATATGTTTTGATAACTTGTAATAAATATTAATTAAAATTTAACCTTTTCCTATTTTGAAGGTAGGACCAAAAAACTCTTTTACCTTCACTCATGTTTGTCTACCTGAAATTCAAAAAAGTTGAAATTTATTAAAGTATGTCATCGCAGGAAAATTTCACCACAATTTCTTGTATTATATGGTTCGTTAAACCTACGTTTCTTATCAAGGATACAGAGGTAAAAAATTGATGTGAAGTGTGAATTTTCACACATTTCTGGGTTTTGCAGGTATTTAGTAACTGAACGATGATTATTTGGGATGCCAAAACAAATTTTATGTCAAAATATTTTTTTATGAATTTTAATTCGAATGCCTAATACCATTATTTAAGTTTCAAAATATATGCAGTATTTTTTTTTTATACAGCAAAGTTCATTAAAATTTTGAAAATTGCACCTATGGCTTCCATTGGTTACTTACATCATAAGTCCCGCCCTTTGATTTCGTCAAACATAAAATTAAATTATAATTTCAACACTTTTCACTGGTTATTAAATTTACGCTTTTAAAAATTAAATGCAACATTTACCAAATATAACTAGAATTTTAACAAAATAATTTAAACAAAATAAAAATGCAAAAAATAAAAACAAAAAATAAAATCAACAGGATTCGAACCCTAGTTTGCAAGTTAACTTATATTATTAAGCGTACGACAAATCCAACCACGCCACGAGAGCTACTGTGGTATGTGGTATGTTACACAACGTATTAAATAATTAACATATTTTAGTTAAAAACACAAAAAATGCGTTATTTTCCGAAAACATAATCTGATCAAAAATTCCTGTTGTACTATTCCGGTTCACACCAATGTGCATTACTTAGAATTTTTTCAAATTTTTAGTTTAAACCATCTGGGCTACAGGGTGTGGTACAAAAATTTTTTTGCACAATTTTGGCAAAAATCGCATCAAAATAATTTATTTTGCAAAAATAAAATTTTGATCGTTAATCCACGTACTAAGGGCTTTCATTTGATACCCTACTCAGAATTTAAAAAAAATATTTTTTTTTCGATGAGCACATATTTGTTTATATTTTTAGAGGGATATGTTTTTTAGATGTTTTAGTATTTTTCCTATGTGCGGGTCAAAGAGTTGTATAAGCATGCCAAATTTCAACTCTCTAGGTTTAGCCGTTTGGCTACAATTTTTACCGAACAGACAGACAGACAGACAGACAGACAGACAGACAGACAGACAGACAGACAGACAGACAGACAGACAGACGACAAAATGACGGTATAAGGGTTTTTTGGTCATACCTACAAAACCCTAAAAACAGAATACCAGGACAAACAGGACTAACATTTTTTGTGAAACAAAATATGCTTTTATCTACGATCATCAAATAATAAATACATTAAGACAATACGAAGAGCTGCTTACATTGCATAATGCAGTTTTCATTTCTTATACTTATTGCATATGTGTCAATAAAAAACATACCTATTTCTGTCCAAAGCCAACTTCAGCATTTCTTTTTTCAAATGCTCGATATTACTTCGACAGTTGCGGACCACTTTCAGAATTCCACACTAACCGCGGACAACTAACGTGAATAAAAACATTTTTTTGCGTAAAGGCCCATTATTAATATTAATGAAATTTTGTGTGCGCGGACCACCAAGAACTGACCCTCGGACCACCTGTTGAGAAACACTGCATTAGGCAACTTTTAGGTGAAAAAAAGCATTAAATCAAAAGACAGAAAACACAGTACCCTCATCACATAACATAAGCGTTCTTTCCATGTTTAATGTGACATTTGACTTCTGCACTCTCTAGTATATATTCTAATCTATTACACAGATGTCATAAGAAATTAATTTCTATATATTTTATTATTCTAATGCTAGAACTAAAATACCTACTGTCTTTTTGCCCT
Organism: Liopterus haemorrhoidalis; assembly: GCA_963971575.1. Taxonomy (NCBI): domain Eukaryota; kingdom Metazoa; phylum Arthropoda; class Insecta; order Coleoptera; family Dytiscidae; genus Liopterus; species Liopterus haemorrhoidalis. The sequence continues at coordinate 41,692,815 of OZ020612.1, read as the reverse complement.
ACACCATCAAATAAAAAATGCATATAAGTTCATTTTTAGTTATCCGGTTTTATTTTTGATGCTTCCAGTTCAGTATATTTTGAAATGGAATCCTTGCAAAATCCTTTTATTGTATTTTTATGTCCTGGTCATCTTTTTATAAGGACAGTCTGTCGGATTCGTAGTACTACTACTATAAGGAAGTTGAATATGATTGAAAAGTTATATAAAAGATAGGTTTGGAGTGGATTTACGATGGTCTCCAAAAAAAATGTAGCAGAGGAAATGATTCACTTTGACAGAAACCCGAAACACTTGAATGATTTTCAAAAGATATCTTATTTCCCTAGAATATTTTTGTTACATTTTGTTAAAAAAACATTTGTATAGAAGAAATTCTTAGAAAAAAATAAATTGAACTTTTTTTGTACTTCGAATGAAATTGTCCTTCAAGTTTAAGAACTTCTGATAAAAAAAGTAATACAAATTAAGCGATGTTAGTGGTTCGGATGGTGAGAAATAACTATTGTCTTGGTTCACTCTACTCACAGCTGCAATAGAAGCGCTCCATACACAAAAACACACCTACGGTTATTTGAATATATTCAACGAATATAAAACCTACGGACGTACGTTTGGTATGAGAAGCTCACAGACATCATTGCATTTTACATAAATCTGTGTGAAATACATATATATTGAAAGTACCCGAGATCTGGGCATTGAGTTTGATACTAGACTTACTTTTAACTCGCATGTATGTAAGATTTGTTATTCTTCCTATAAAATGCTTTGATTTATTATCAGGAATTCACGCATTTTTTCAAATAAAAGTGCTATCTTTACACTTTACTATCCATTAATTCGCTCTAAAATTGACTATTGTTCAATAGTATAGGATTCAATTTATGAGATTCAAAAGAAAGCCATTGAAAAAGTGTAACGTAATTTCTTGAAGTTCGTCTACTTTAAAGTTATGGGATTCTACCCCTCTTTCCATCTCTTATATAATACCCTTCTTAATATTGTCACGTAGGTGGTTTGATTGAAAGACAACTCCTGGTTTCAGCAATACAATTTATTAAATATAAATCCAAATTACAAAGTATGGTATGAATTTGCCCATGGAGTTGGGGAAATCTTCGGTCCACCACGTGTTTGCCAGGATCGGCTTGGACCTATCTCCGAGGCGGGGGCTACCCATCAGGGAGTCGAGGAGCCTGGAGAAGTCTTCTCCCATTCACATGGTGGCTACTTGCTTGGCTCACCAGCGATACAAGTATCTGGCGTCGGTGTCTTGGTCGTCACCGTGTGGACTAATACATGTAGAGGAGTTGGCTACGTTCCTCTGCCTCAATACTCTGACATCCATCTATTTGTACTGAAGGTTAACCCAGTTCCAATATTCATTCGTCATGACAAATATTTCCTCATTACGAAAATGCGGCGTATGCATTTCGTAATCAGGCCACATACGTCAGACGCTGACAAATAGTTTTTAATCAGACAACTGAGCGTCACAATGTCTAGATGTCATAATCCTGACCTAAGATTACCTATGTGACAATATCATATTTTTCCACCAAATCTTTAAGAAAACTTCGTGAGTTAAACTTCATAAATTATCTGAAAAAATTAACATTAAATCTAATTGACGATCCACTTTCCTTTCAACAATTAAATTTTCACATTCTATCTTTCCGGAAAAGGCATTCCTCACTTTTTTTATTTTCCCCGCATACATACACAAATACCAATCTATTCCTTAAATCCCTATTAAACAGGGTGTATTAATATTATGACCAGAATACAATAATTGAACTGTTCTAGTAATTTTTCATTTTTGTATATTGTATTTTCTTATAATTAATGAATTAATAAGATTCAGACCAGTCAAAAATAAAAGAAGATTATTTAATTAAGCTAAAGTTTCGTTTTTTCAAATCTTCATCAGAGCTAGTTAAAAATCACTGTGGTTAAAAATATTCGTTAAAATATAAATTATAAAATTGAGTAAAGTGCTCATAGTTGCTAAGGTTGTTGAACCTGGAGATCTTTTTTAGGATTTTGTGGGTATGACCAAGAAACCCTTATACCGTCATTTTGTCGTCTGTCTGTCTGTCTGTCTGTTCGGTAAAAATTGTAGCTAAACGGTTAAACCTAGAGAGTTGAAATTTGGCATGCTTATACAACTCTTTGACCCGCACATAGGAAAAATACTAAAACATCTAAAAAAACATATCCCCCTAAAAATATAAACAAATATGTGCTCGTCGAAACAATATATATATTTTTTTTAATTCTGTAGGGTATCAAATGAAAGCCCTTATGAAGTGAATTAACGACCAAAATTTTATTTTTGCAAAATAAATTATTTTGACGCGATTTTTGCCAAAATTGTGCAAAAAAAAATTGTCCCACACCCTGTAGCCCAGATGGTTTAAACTAAAAATCTGAAAAAATTCTAAGTAATGTACATTGGTGTGAACCGGAATAGTACAACAGGAATTTTTGATCAGATTATGTTTTCGGAAAATAACGCATTTTTTGTGTTTTTAACTAAAATATGTTAAATATTTAATTCGCAATGTAACACAGTAGATCAAACTCTATTTCCATTCCAGTCAATTTTAATTTTTCTGTTTTTTTTGCATTTTTATTTTATTTAAATTATTTTGTCAAAATTCTAGTTATATTTTAGTAAATGTTGCATTTAATTTTTAAAATCGTAAATTTAATAACCAGTGGAAAGTGTTCTATTACATACATTCAATTCTATGTTTGAATGTATACAAAATCAGAGGGTGGGGCTTATGATTTAAACAACCAATGGAAGCCATAGGCGCAATTTTCAAAATCTTAATGAACCTTGTTATATAAAAAAAATACTGCACATATTTAGAAACTTAAATAATGGTATTAGGCATTCGAATTAAAATTCATAAAAAAAATATTTTGACATAAAATTTGTTTTGGCATCCCAAATAATCATCATTCAGTTACTAAATACCTGCGAAACCCTGAAATGTGTGAAAATTCACACTTCACATACATTTTTTAGTATTTTCCTTTGTTATACAGTTTTTTTATTTTTAAGTCTTAATATTGTTAATTATGTTCCTGTCCAATTTATGCTGTTGGAACATATGTATTAAATAAATAAGTATTGGTTTATCGGTTTTCTGTCGATCAATCGACATATAAAATCTCGTGTACTATATACTTCTATATGCTGTTACGCATTTTAATCTGAAGTGAAAATTTCTAACTGAATTGAGAGAAATGATATGTAAATGTTAGTCATGACGAGGGTTGTGAAGTTCTGAAGTAGAACATCCCGGACACAGGATTATGGTAAAATATGATAAAATATTCCTAGAAAAATAAACTGCTGAAACACACGTTTACACCAGACAAGTTGTTTGATACAGTGCTGAAAGGCACAATAGAAATACATTTACTACAATTTAAATAGATTAACAGAAGTCAAAAACCAAAAAATAGGCCACTGAAAAAGAAATTGGGTGTTGAGTACTAATTTGGTTGTGGACAGTGTATCTACGGCTTTAAATCAGTATTTATAAACCTGTCTACAAAGAGGATTTAACGTCTTAAACAAGTTGTGACTATCAAATCATTTCATGATGTATTAAAAATATTGGTAAAACTTTACTTAACAACCTTAACCTCAATTTATAGGGTTTTGTAGGTATGACCAAAAAACCCTTATACCGTCATTTTCAGGGCCGTCTTAGGCCATGCACCCACAGTGTTGAGACCCTTTTAGAAAGTAAAAAAAAATGTGAATGAAAACATCAGTATGTACTTTTATTTAGTGACTTCATTGGTTATTATGGTTAGCTTTATACAAATCGAATATAAGTGAAGTGATTACTATTTTTTGAGAATTGGACTTACGTTAATGATGATGGTTTCTTCCGGGATTTCTGTTGTGCAAAATATTCTATTATGTCCTTAAAGTCGAAATTTTTGAAGGATATCACTTTCTATGCACATGATTGACAAATTGGTAAGTCGTTCTTATAACATAGTCCTTCGTAATTCATTTTTTGGATACCTCAGTCTCACGATAAGTCACATGACGATCGTACAGTATCATTTCACGCACATCATCAATGTTTTCCGAAATTACAACCGATTTTAGACGACCTTCACGAAATTCGTCCTTAAGCGAACTACGGCCACTATTGAAGTTGGCAAACCATCAATAAACAATAGTCCTTGATGGAGCTTCATCGCCATCGTAGAATTAAGTTCATTGATGCACTGTTTTTGGGTTAATCCATGTCGAAAGTTGTAAAAAATAATCGCTTGAAAATATTCATGATTTAATTCAATTTTTAGCCGAGATGATTTTTTTGAAATTACTGTAAACAACACAAATAGCGCTTGTACGTCAAAACGTTCTGAGTATGTATACTGTCAGAAATGCAGTTTTACGATAGAAGCGTCAGTTGCCAGATGGCAGCACTAGTTTAGCGCAATCCCGAAATATAAGAAGCAACCCTCCTATAAAGCAGTGTTAAATCCAGACGCTTTTCACAGGGGGGGAGCTACATGAGCCCGGGAGAGGTTTACATAAGTTGTGAGAGAGGCTACATGAGTCCAAGGGGAATTAAATAAGCCTGGGTGGAGAAGATTAGGTAGAAATAATTGCTTCAAAAATATATCCGCGGGGTAGAGTGATTTGCACCAGTGGGGGTGCACTTTGTCAACGGGAGGGGGTTGAATTTTGCCACCGGAAGGGGGGGGGGAGGTACCGAGAGAATCCCAATTACCCTTTTGGCTTCAGCTCTGATATAAAAGGCATTTCAATACTTTTTTATTTTTTACTTGATAATGCATTTAAATATTAGTTTATGTATAGTGAGAAGTGAATTTAAACAGAAACGTTAATAAAAAGGTTTGTTAAATATTGTTCCTAGTTGAAAATGTGAGTAGTGTTATCACGAAATTCTTATGGTTGAGGCAAAAAATTATCGCTGTTTTGTAGTTGTTTAAAAGGATTTATACAAAAGATTATATTTTTCACATGTACGTTATGCTAATTTTTGGCGCAGAATAAAACGAAGGAATTCCGTGAAAGATAAGGTTTATATGTGGAATATAAAATATTTGGATACTAAAAAAATAGCATTAATTTTTTTATGTAAAACGTTTATAGATATAAAATTTGTGTGTTATATTTATTTTTTATCCTTTGCTTACACATATATGAAACAAACTATACTTTAATTTACTAACAGCTTAAGATTTTCAAAAAAAAAAAATCAAAGACAATTCACGTTATTTGTGAAAATTGTGAATTAGAAAAAAGCATAACTCAAAAACGGTAACAGATAGCGACTTCCGCTTAGAATTTTTGGATTCTTCTTAGTTTATTTAGTCAATAATTTAGGGCTTTAATCGTATTACGCGTTTTAAAATTACGGCTTTTTTTTATTGACAATTTATATTATTTGTGAAATAAAAAAGAGCACAACTCAAAGACAGTTAGAGACAGCGATCTGGTAGAGACAGTTAAATTCCTTTTGAAATTATGACAATTTTTTTAATGGCATAATTTACATTATTTGTGAAAATTGTGAATTAAATTAAAATCACAACTCAAAAACGGTTAGAGAAAACGACCTGAGATTTGAATTTTTGGATTCTTCGTTATTTATTTAGTCTAGAAAAAAATTGAGGCCTTATTTGTTTTACGTATTTTAAGATTTTTTAATATGGCGTGATTTATAGAAATTTTCATCTTCGCATGGACGTATCACAAAAACGAAATATGAAAAGACCTGCGGTTGAATTTTTTTAAATCTTGAGGTCCTAATTGGATAGTAACCATATTTTGGAAAAAACATTTTTTTGAAAACTTTCACAATTTTTTAATTTTTTTGATAATTTTGAAAAATCCTAACTAAAAAATGATAAGGGATATAAATCTGCAGTTTGAATTTTTAAAATTCTCCTACATTGTTTAGTCTAAAAAAAATTGGACTTTGATAAACAAATTATTAAGTTTTGTATGAGCAATAATCCAAAACCATTGAGAATGGTCAAAAATCGAAAAAATCGTAAGGGGTATACCTTAAAAAAATCGTGATTTTGAGGCATAAAATTGTTTCCGATTTTATTGAAACTTGGTACAAATATGTATTTTTGATCGTAGATCAATAAAATTTGATCCATTTTGAGGTTTGGGCAAAGGTTTTGGAATTATAGGCAAAAAAACTGATTCAAATCGGCTATAACTCAAAAACTAGGAAAGCATGATTTTTTAAATATTTTTTCATAATCCTCACTTCAAAATTAGCTTAAAGCTATATTATTATAAAAATTAAGTTAACATGTTTTTGCCCAAATTTCAAAATTCTTGGGGATTTTTTTTTTTTATTTTTGGAATATTGTTATACATTTTTAGCCTTGGATCACAAATATATGGTCTCTTTTGAGTTACGGCCTAAAATATAGACATGCGCGTAAAAAAGTAAAAAAAGGCAGTCCACAAAAAGGTTCAGAACCAATGAAATGTGAGTTTGCCCTCTTTTTTAAACTATCTTAATAAACTAATACTTACTTCTTATCTTTCATCTACATATCAATAATAATAATAAAAATTAATTCATTTTCTTCATTAATGATATTGAAGGCTATACTTGTATTATTTTCTTTGGTCTCTTATTTGTTTTCTACGTTTCAGAGTATTATCAAAAAATAATAATAATAATAATAATAATAATTTTTGTCTATCTGTCCGAGATTCACGCAAAAAATTCTAAACGTATTTTTATGTAATTTGGTATAATGATAGTGTAAAACCATGACTCGAACATGGGTTATAATAAAAGGCTAATAATACAATGAGTTCAAAAAGAAATTTCATAAGGGTTGGCTATGGAAAATAAAAGTAATATCAACAGCAAGCTTTAGACTTAATTAACTAATTTAGACTTAAGACTTAACTAAGTTAATATAGGGGTTCCACAGGGTTCCATTCTTGGTCCCTTACTGTTCCTCATATATATTAACGACTTCCCGACTTATACGGATCAAACCAGTATACTCTATGCTGACGACACAACGTTGGTTTTCAAATCGCGCTCCCTGACTAACGCCCTTTCACGCAGTGTATCTACGCAGACTGTGCTCAGTTATATTCCTATTCCGAAACTTAGTACAGTCTGTAACCAAGGATGTTCTGATGGTGGCGTATTATGCATTATTCCACTCTCACATATCCTGCGCACTCTTAGCATGGGAATATTCTCCAGTTGCAGACAGAATATTCGGTCTACAAAGGCGAACCATTAGAGTTCTGACTTCTACTCCTTACAGAACAGACTGTCGACACCAATTTAAAATACTTAATATTATGACGCTATCCTCACTATATATTTATAACTCTCTGCTACACATGCGCAAAAAATAAATAAGCAATCTTCCCACTTACAGTAGTGTTCATAACTATCAAACAAGAAATAATTCCAACATGTATCTGATTTTTTTAAGACTGAGTAAATCAAGAAATTGTGAGAACTATTTCGGAATTAAATTCATGAATACATTTCCAAGCAATATAAAGAATTTAGATTACAACAATTTTAAATCTACAATAAAAAAATTCTTTGCTGAAAATGCATTTTACTCCACAGAGGAATTTCTTATGTATCAATTCTGATATTACTTGTAACTATAATTCTGTACGACTGACCTAAAACATGATATACTATGTAATTAAGTCAATAAACTTATTATTATTATCAGAGCTGCAATAAGGGGGGGGGCGGAGGGGGCGACGGCCCCTAGCGCACTAAGGAAAAGGGCGCTGACGAGCTTGCTAAGGGGCGCCATGGCGAAGGTGAGGACCTTTTTTTTTGCTCGTCAGGTGGATTTTAGGAGGTGAGGACATTTTTTGTTTTTGCTCATCATTTAAATCTTGACAGGTGAGAAGTAAGAACCTTGTTTTTATTTGCCAAGGGCGCTAAAACACGGCTCTGCCCCTAGCGCAAGTTTTCCTTACTGCGGTTCTGATTATTATTAACTATCATCACTGTTGTTGTCATAAATTTATATTGTTATATAAAGCATGCAGAAGATATTATTTTATTTTTCTATAGTCAACCCTTATGTAATTTCTTTTTGAACTCATGGTATAAGGCAAATATATTGTATTAATAATATCACTAATTTGTATTGTATCAACACAATAAAAACTAAAAAACTCTGTTACTATGCTTAAAGTATGAAAACTATAATAGATCTTAATAGGCACTAAACTATAAAAAAAGCGCAAATATTACACACTATATAAGCACGCAAAATAGATAAAAAAGGTTTTTAACAGGGCTGCGAACCGGTAGGAAAATCCGAACCGGTTCCGGTTCACGGTTCGGAAAATCTGCCCGGTTCGGTTCGGTTTCGGTTCGCGATTCGGTTCGGCTTGCAGCCCTGGTTTCTACTAACACGATTTTGACCAAAAATCTGAAAAAATTATAGGTATTGTACATTGTTCTGAGCCAGAAACGTACGAGAGAAATTAATTGTTTTTTTTTATTAATGGCTAAATTATGACTTATTATTTAAATTTAGTCAAATAAAAATGTTCATAAAATGTTTATCAAAAAAATATTTTTAGACATCCAGCATTCTGTTGGCTTCTTACACTTATTAAATACCAACAAAACCCTGAAATGTGTGAAAATTCACACTTCACATCAATTTTGCTATACTAACTTTTCATTTTTAGGGTTTTGTAGGTGTGACCAAAAAACCCTTATACCGTCATTTTGTCGTCTGTCTGTTCGGTAAAAATTGTAGCCAAACGGCTAAACCTAGAGAGTTGAAATTTGGCATGCTTATACAACTCTTTGACCCGCACATAGGAAAAATACTAAAACATCTAAAAAACATATCCCCCTAAAAATATAAACAAATATGTGCTCGTCGAAAAAAATATATATTTTTTAAATTCTGAGTAAGGTATCAAATGAAAGCCCTTAGTACGTGGATTAACGATCAAAATTTTATTTTTGCAAAATAAATTATTTTGAAAACCAAAACTGTGCAAACCGGTTTTAGAAGATCTAGCCGGTTCCGGTTCGCGGTTCGGAAAATCTGCCCGGTTCGGTTCGATTTCGGTTTGTGGTTCGGTTCGGTTTGCAGCCCTGGTTTTTAATTTTAAAAAAACACTAAATGCATTGTCTAAGATGTACACACTACATAAGAATCATATAGAAAGTATGTAATGTTTTGACCAAGAACAAGATAGTGCTCAGTGAAACAGAAACAACCCATCCAAGAGGCTTATGAGACACGGTCATGCTACGATGATTACCTCTATTATCTCTATGACTGCAACTGTATAGGCCACGATTTCATTCTGATGAAATGATTAATTGCCAAATTTGCCACCAGATGACATTACTAACATCGTCCTTGTTTTAACACAAATTAATAATAATTTTACTATAAATGGTTATAGCTAGAGGGTGTTATTAATCATATTCGAACTGTGGGTAGTTTAATTAAGGTAATTTGTTAAGAACACGCGGGACAGCATACATTAAGTAATGGCTTATCATTATCAGCCCTATAATTAACTATAGTATATTTCACAAATGTACAGAATTCATAAATAGTAAATATGTGTTTGACCTTCAAAAAATATATTAAATTATTCCTACAATTTTAAATAAAATTTGTAATATAAATAGATTTACAAATGGTCTCACATATTTGCACAATATTGATAAACAATAGAAAGCCTTGGTAATAGAGTAAGATGAAGGACTTGTGTGACTAGGGTTACCAACCGTCCAAGATTGGCCTGGATTGTCCAGGAATTTAATACAGGTTGAATGTCAGAATGTCCCGGAATTTCAGAGAAAGCTTTTAAAAAATACTTTTTAATCTTACATACATCTTAACATTTTTTTTTGTTTTGTATTCCTGATTATTTATAACAGCGGTGGGCAAACTTTTTGAACCGTGGGCCACATTGACCTTATAACAGGATGGCGCGGACCGCACAAAATATTTTGGTGCCCTCTCCATATGAAAGTGAAGAGCAAAAACAACGGTCTCACGTCTATTTTTAAAGTGCAGAGAAAAAAACACGATCTCGCCTCCATATTCGCCTCCGCGGGCCTCGATTTGCCCACCGCTGATTTATATATTTCAGTTTTGAGCAATATGTCCAGGAATTGCCTCAGAAAAAGTTGGCAACCCTATGTGTGACTGGTCAAAAGTTACAGTCAAAGGTAGGAGCGGACTTTGGCCTAGGCAGAATAACTACCTAGGGCCGGTAGGGCCTTCATAATATTTTATTTTTCACTTCGCTGTTATTTGGTCATAATGCCTAGGATACGAGATATTTAAATATATGCTTAACAACTGAAACATGATTTATCTACGGCCAGTACCTTATTGTTTGATTTCCATAGTCTAAAGGTTTCGTTTTTTCCCCATATTTATGTTTAGATTTAAGTGGTAACAAACTTTCTGTTGCATTTTGTGCATTTTTCTCGATATATTCGGGCAATTCTTACATATTCATTGTGATTGTAAAATTTAATTCTGACAATTAAGGCCCGGTTTCTAAAAGCTTAGTTAACTGTTATCAAATAGTTAGAAAACGTTTGTTATGGATACTTATGGGATTGTTATATTGTGACCGTAGTTAACCATTTGTTCATAGTTTACTAAGCTTTCAGAAACCGGCACTAATGGCGGGTTGCTAACGTAAGAGTTTTCTCTAACTCAAGTTAAAATCATTTGTTTTCATATCTTGCAACATACAAAAACAAATGATTTTAACTCGAGTTAGTGATAATTCTTACTTTAGCAACCGGCCATTAATGATTAAACAAAATCATTTGTTTTTAGGGTTTTGTAGGTATGACCAAAAAACCCTTATACCGTCATTTTGTCGTCTGTCTGTCTGTCTGTCTGTCTGTCTGTCTGTTCGGTAAAAATTGTAGCCAAACGGCTAAACCTAGAGAGTTGAAATTTGACATGCTTATACAACTCTTTGACCCGCACATAGGAAAAATACTAAAACATCTAAAAAACATATCCCCCTAAAAATATAGACAAATATGTGCTCATCGAAAAAAAAATATTTTTTTATAATTCTGAGTAGGGTATCAAATGAAAGCCCTTGGTACGTGGATTAACGATCAAATTTTTATTTTTGCAAAATAAATTATTTTGAAGCGATTTTTGCCAAAATTATGCAAAAAATTTTTTGTCCCACACCCTGTAGCCCAGATGGTTTAAACTAAAAATCTGAAAAAATTCTAAGTAATGTACATTGGTGTGAACCGGAATAGTTCAACAGAAATTTTTGATCATATTAGGTTTTTGGAAAAAAACGCATTTTTTGTGATTTTTGGCTAATAATGTACACAAGTTATAGCTTTGTAACAAGCAACACTCTAACGTGTGTGCTGGTCTAGTGGTATTTGACGCTGACTTTTCACAAATGTAACCCGATCCGATAGGGATCGAACCCTGGTGAAGAGAATATATATATTTTTTTTAATTTCTATATTGTTTAAATTATTTTTTCAAAATTCTAATTATATTTTGGCAAATGTTGCATTTAATTTTTAAAAGCGTAAATTTAATAGCCAGTGGAAATTGTTTAAATTATAATTTAATTCTGTTTCAATGTACATGAAATCAGAGGGGCGGAACTTATAACAACCAATGGAAGCCATAGGCGCAATTTTGAAATTCTTAATGAACCTTGCTATATAAAAAAAAATACTGCACATATTTAGAAACCTAAATAATGGTATTAGGCGTTCGAATTAAAATTAACAAAAAAAATATTTTAATATAAAATTTGTTTTCGCATCCAAAATAATCATCATTCACTTACTAAATACCTGCAAAACCCTGAAATGTGTGAAATTTCACACTTCACATAAATTTTTTGTCTATAAACTGTTTATTGTCACAGGTTACCAGATAGGTATAAATATCTCTTAGGGCCGGTTTCTGAAAGCTTAGTAAACTATAAGCAAATGGTCAAATACTGTCGCAATATAACAGTCCCATAAGTAACCATAACAACCATTTTCTAACTATTTGGTTATAGTTAACTAAGCTTTCAGGACCTGGCCCTCAATGTTTAGTTTTTCTTTTATGTGAAGTGAAAAATAAAATCTTGTATGCACCGTTGGAGTTATTGGATGATTACTTCCATTAAACGATATCTGTATTACGGGCTGTAGTGCGTCGCTCTCCAGGCGTAATCATCTTAAACGCCCTTAGTGCATAAATAGTTATAAAAACATGTAAAATCTATGTTAATTCTGTAAGCTAGAACTCGGCGTACCCGTGTCGTATCCTTACTCACGCTCTGATTGATCCAGAAGTTACGAGGCAACCTTATGTATATGCACCTTGCATAAATCCTAATTTCACGATCGAAATGTGTAAAACAGTTATTTCACAGTGCGCGCTAGTCCTAACAAATTATTTATTTTATCAAATCACCAACATTAAAATATTAAATGCATAAGTATTTACACATTATCAAAGTCGATCAGTGCAAATATCACTATATAAAAAATGACGAGATGTGAACTACAAGACTTATCGCCTTTACGAAGTTTACGGTTGGTCTTTATCTAGAACTGTGTATATTACACCACTAAACCCAAATCGTTAACGTTAATGTAAACACGAATAGTAACATTTGACTCTGACATTTATACACAATCTGTTAATTTACATCTTATAGTACCCATGACGAATGGAATTACCAAAATAATGTATAGGAACAATATTACTGTGTACAATATGTGAAGCGATTAACATCTAAGAAGATTATATACTGTACCAGTGCTTCTAAACCGTTGGTTTTCCAAAAGTTTTCACGAGATCTCATGTATATATTGTGATAAAAATGTTTTGATTTCCCTCATGGAAGGTCTATGGTGGAATTTTGTAGAATAATCTGGCAAGTACTAGTAAGTCATATTCATGAAAACCATGGAACAATCTAGAAGTCTTTAGAAAAACATGGAACGTTGTAACAATCGAACTGAATTTACTTAGTAACGAGATATTTTTATGCAGTCAATAAGTTTTGAGTAAGGTGACCATTCGTCCCGAATTTACCGGGACAGTCCCGAATTTTCGCCTGCGTCCCGAATTTTGGGGGCAATATTTGTCCCGAATTCAAGTTTTTTGTCCCAAATTGTTCAGAATTTTAAAAAAGGTACTCATTTTCAATTTTAAATTTTAATATATTTCAACTAAAATTATTTTTAGAAAACTTAACTAAAAAAATCTCCAGAAAGGGTATTTTCCTTGATGAACAGCTTTTGGACAAGTGACAGGACTCAACTTGATGTAGACACATTAAAATCAATATTACTGATTAAAGTAATTTATGAAAAAAACGGACGAAGTACGGATTTTATAAAATGCTTCAAAGCAAAAAAGACCTACCTACTCAAAAAGATCAATAGTTCGGAAAAATATAAAAAGTTTTTCTTCTGAGTAATTTTAATGAATAAATTTTGAATTCAATTGAAAAAATTTTTAAATCTAACATTTATATAAAAATCTTTGAATTAGAAATAATAAAAATAAATATACGCAGATACATTTAGCTAGTTTAATGCAATTTTAAAGTTTAAATAAGATTTTAAATTCAGTTTGCCTTATTAATTTTTTTTAGGAGGACAGTGTCCCAGCGCCACCTTGTCTCAGCCGCCACTGCAACTGACAGTTTGTGCCTCCGGGCGAAAAGTTTTGTTAGTATTCCGTATACTACGAAAATATAAGTGTAATGTTTAAGGTGTAAATTAATGTTACCTTCAGGAAAATTCGGCGTTTTTGTTTGTTTGTAAACTCGGATAGATTGTTACAATGTTCCATGTTTTTCTAGAGAGTTCTAGATTGTTCCATGGTTTCCATGGATATGACTCACTAGAACTTTCCATATTATTCCACCATAAACGTCCCATGAGGCAAATCAAAACATTTTCCTCACAATATACATCAGTAAGACATGGTAAAATAGTATGATTTAGAATACCCCTGAAATTTTAATTTTTTGGTTATGTTCGTATCATGTTAGTCACACGAAGATAGCAATTGGTTCGCGGCACGTAGATTTCAAGCGAGCATTACCTATCAATTCGCTAATTTAGCGGTAGTTTTAAGACTGTGCTTTTTAGTTTGTTAGTTAAAATATGTCGATGTACTTTTTTTGCTAACATAATAGTTTAAGGATTATTAGTCTTCATCTTTTATTAAGTCACTAGATTTTATTTCCTTTCAGTTGAGAAACACTGTAACAAATGAGGAAACAAAAAATAAAAGCAGCGTTCACTTGTGCAGTGTCTTGCTGTGTTAACTAAAGAAGACCATTGGTTCTTTTAGTTTTATTGTTGGAGTACGTACAACGCCCCTACAGGGAAACACGTGAACTAAAGTGGTTTTTCAGTGGTGTGAAAAACCTCTGGACTGTTCTATGAACTCGTTGAGACGACCAACAGGGCTATTGATGTTTAGACTCTGATAAAATCCTTGGAGACTGCCTACTGTCACTGCTTTTTTTTTTAGTCTGTAGGTACTTGTTTATGATGATACTATTTTTGTGTTTATCAAAGAACTAACTTTAAAAGTAGATTGAAAGAGATATATATATATAGGTTTCTTTGATCTAGTAATGAAATTCTAGATTTTATTTGGGAAAGTGAGATAGTTTTTTGTGGTAAAATAAGTGGAAATCTTGAAATAGAAGTGGTAAGACAATAATTAAATGAATAATATACAACTTTAGGCCAAATATATTTTTCATCTATAATTAAATTATAAATGTTAATACGAGGGTTGCTTTTTATTTTTCGGGATTTGAGTGAACAAAAGTGGCTTTATTATTTTTCAAAATATTCTCCATGAAGATCAATATACTATTGCATGCGCTTTAACCAATTTTCGAAGCACTTTTTTCAGTCCGATTGAGGCTCCGATTGTCACATTATATGGGATCCAACGCGAAGAAATATTTTTAACGGCCAACTGTTCACGCAATAGTGAATGTATGATGGTCCCACTAATGCCCAAGGATATTTCAATCTCACGGTAAGTCACATGACGAACTTGCAGTATCAGTTTTTTCATACAATGGACAGCATCAATGTTTTCCGGAGCAACAACCGATTTTGTACGACCTTCACGAAATTCGTCCTTAAGCGAACAACGGCCACGATTGAAGTCAGCAAATCATCGATAAACAGTAGTCCTTGATGGTGCTTCATCGCCAAAAGTCGAATTAAGGTCATCAATGCACTGTTGCTGGGTTAATCTACGTCAAAAGTTGTAAAAAGTAATCGCTCGAAAATGTTCACGATTTAATTCAATTTTTAGCCGAGATGATTTTTTCTAGTTACTGTAAACAACAAATAGCGCGTACGTCTAAACGTTCTGAATACGTATACCATCAAAAATATCAAACTTTACGTTAGAAGCGTCTGTTGCCAGATGGCAGCACTAATTTAGCGCAATGCCGAAATATAAGATGCAATCCTCGTAGTATAATTATAAAGGTTAATGGATTTGTCTCAGATTTTGTCGAAATGTCCTTCGGAGTTCCGCAGGGATCTACCTAGGACCTCTGCTCTTTTTGCTATTTATAAACACCGTTACAAAAGTATTTAAATATACTAGTTTTCTACTTTTTTCCGATGATTTAAGAATTTTTAGAAATACCAGATCCCTAGCAGACGTTACTCTCCTTTAGTAGTGTAATGACGTCCGTGTGTAAAACAAAAATAAAAATAAAATAAAATGAAAACAATCGAAACCTATGATAATGTTATTTTGTCATCAGTAGGCCATTATCCAATTTAATGTTAAAATATTGTCCTAGCGTAAGCAATTAAAATTAATAACAATAAATTTTCATTATTACCCCAATTATTACCATGTAACATAGCATTACCAATATATCAGCACATTATCAACTTTAATAATAATTGATTTAAAACATCGAAATATAAATTTATGCTCCATCAGTTCTTTTATCGAATTTAATTTTGAAATATTTGTAAACACATATTTATTGAAATTTATAATATTCATCATTTTTGACATAAAGCCAGTAACGCATAATATGCAGTATTAAAATTATAGTTTCGGTTGGAATTTATAATAATGTGTAAATATTGGTGATATTATATTTTAAAAATATTCGAGCTTTACATCTAAATTTGTAAAATATTTACATTGAAATATTTAATAAATTAGAAAATCGCGTGATAAATAATTATAAATTTTTATGTTGCTAGAGTTACATAAAATTGTTACAATATAAAAAAAAAAACTAGTTACTAATTTTTTTATCCTTTGTTTATTGGCTTTAACAGTTTTGGCTATTAGTAAGGTAATAAAGGAGAGTTAGGCGTTTATAATTTGATATTTTCTGATTTATTGTAGTTATATATAATTTTATAAATATCTAGAGAGTTAGTAGCTAGAAGCGTCTGAATATTGGTAGGTATAGAAATTTTTTAGATAGCTTAATTTTGCATCTTATATTTCGGCATTGCCCTAAATTAGTGCTGCCATCTGGCAACAGATGCTTCTATCGTAAGAATATGTTACGATGAATATTTTAGACAAGGTTGTGTGTTGTCACCGCTTCTTTTTTTGATAGTTTTAGACGCCGTGGCTAGACGGTCAACAGCCAACAAACCCCGAGGAATCATTTGGAATCCGCTGTCACCAACAGTCAGACTGGAGTCACTGGATTTTGCAGACGATAAATGTGAGTTGTCGCATAAGCATGGAGACATGCTGCAAAAACTGAATGACCTCACTATTGAATCTGCAAAAGTTGGATTGAATATTAATAGCTCCAAGACAAAAAAAAATGCGGATAAATGCAGAAACCGATAGACCTTTACTGCTCGGTAACCATCAAATCGAGCGTGTGGATGATTTCCAGTACTTGGGGAGTGTTGTGTCTGTGGACGGTGGCGTGGATATAGATGTGGAAAGCAGAATACGCAAAGCGATAGGCGCCTTCCTCCAACTTAGCCGTGTATGGAATTCTGCGATCTACAGTACTTCCACGAAAACTACCATATTCAGGGCATGCGTGACGTCAGTTCTTCTGTACGGCTGCGTACCTTGGTTCATAACAGAAACTATCAAGAGAAGAGTGCGAGTATTTGTAAATCGATGTCTTCGAAGAATCCTACGCATTTATTGGCCACCTAGAATATCAAACGTAGAATTGGGGGAAGGAACTGGTCAAATGGACATTAATTTGCAAATAAAAGGAAGAAAGTATGGTTGGTTAGGGCACACTCTTCGAAGGGCTCCTAGCGAAGTGTGTCGATATGCACTAGCATACAATCCTCAGGGCAGTAGGCGTAGAGGGCGACCCAAGAACACCTGGCGTCGATCAACCCTGCTAGAAATAAATGCATGGAACTCTCAAAACCAAGACAAAAGACTTTATAACAACATCACCGACTTGAAGATTATGGCAGATAGACGAGTTAGATGGAGAAATGTTATCGACACCCGATGATGGACAAGGCTTGATGATGATGTTACGATTGCGAAAATGAATTGGGCATTCAAATAATAAGTGGTTCGATTTTCTGGCAGACAAATTATCACACAGATAGAAAGGAGAAGTTATCATATTAATTCTTGCAGATGATATGGAGTGAAAGTGTGATTAAATGTAAGCCGGATAAAAGTGCATATAAAATAGTGTACAATATTACTCTATTATATTGACAGAAAATTTCAGTAATTTATAAATGGTGTCAAAGTATTTGATATTTAGAAAATCTGGGTTAAAATCTTCAAGAAGTGGTATAGAGAAAAATGTAATTTCAAATTTTTCAAGGTAGAAAGTTGACAGGAGAAACAGTTTACTGAAACATTGTAAATATTTAGGTCAATTTTTATAGAGCGTCTGAAAATTTTGCTTTATAAATCAAAATATTTTAGAAAAATCAGCACAACAAAAGATATATTGAAAAAGTGTGATTGTCCATCGTGTTCATTTAAAAAATATTTTCTTAGAACAATTACTATCGATTTTGCTTCCAAATTTTTTCACATTATTTTGGGAACATCTTTTACCAAATTTTCTTTACAATATTTATATCTTTTAATAAATAAATAGTCATAAAATCATGTTATTAAGTTGCAAAGGTTCATGTGTTCGCATATACAGGGTGTTTGTTTGAAACGGAGCACCCCGAAAATCCCCTTTATTTGTAAAGATATAAAAAATCTTCAGAACAAAAGTTAAACTAGATAAAAAGACCCATCTAAAGGTTACTATAAGAATTCTGAGGCACTTCCAGTTTCACCGGAAATGATGTCAACTTTTGATCTAGCATAAAGAATCGATGATTTTATATTTTTTTTCTAAAAGTACATTAAATTAGCTTTACAATGACACCAAAAAATCATATTTTTATGTTAACCATTTCAAAATGGCGACCATTTTTTTTGTAAAATAATTGTAAAAAGTAATAGTTTTTTTTTCTTCTAAATAGTCAAATAGTTTATTTTAGAGATATTTTGTTTGTTTTTTTTTTTTTTTTTGTTTTCAAAGCTTGCTACGTTCAACTTTGTAAAACTTATGTTGATTATTATTTTGTAAATAAATGGTCGCCATTTTGAAATGGTTAACATAAAAATATGATTTTTTGGTGTCATTGTAAAGCTAATTTAATGTACTTTTAGGAAAAAAATATAAAATTATTGATTCCCTATGCTAGATCAAAAGTTGACATCATTTCCAGTGAAACCGGAAGTGCCTCAGAATTCTTATAGTAACCTTTAGATGGGCCTTTTTGTCTAGTTTTACTTTTGTTCTGAAGATTTTTTGTATCTTTACAAATAAAGGAGATTTTCGGGGTGCCCCGTTTCAAACAAACACCCTGTATATGCTTTATGTATGCTTTAGAATGACTGTTCTCCATTTAAAATAACGCATAACAAACAATAAAAATGAATTGTCCGAAGATGCGATTAAAAATCGGTAAAATTTTGTCTTTCACTGTTGCTCAAACAGAAAAAAAAAAGAGATTTTTGGGGCGCGTGGTCCTGACGTTGAAAAATGGATTTATTACAATAATTTTAAGAGGTTAAAACATTGGGTGGATCCCAACCTAGCAACCACATCGTTGCCACGACAACATCCACGACCAGAAGGTTCTGCTTTGTATATGCGGGGATCAAGAAGGAGTGGTGTACTATGAACTGCTACAACCAAGTCAAACGATGAGAGAAGATCGCTACAGTAAGCAACTAAAACGTCCTCAAATAGTCACAAATTGACGCAAAGTCATCCTTATCCATGACAACACCAAACCTTATGTTGTCAAAGAGTTTATGGAGGCACTGTTAGAAATGGAATAGGAAGTCCTTCCTCACCCTGCTTTCTCATCATTTATTACTCCTTCTGATTGCCACCTATTCAGATCGATGCTGCATGCGTTGTATGGAAAGCACTTCTCGAATGCCGAAGATGTACGAAAATGGATGGATTATTGAATTACGTCAAAAAATGACACGTTCTTTAAACACGGGATCCGTTTTCTGTCTGATAGATGTCAAAAGTCATAGATTCAAATGGCCAATAGTTCGTTTAAATACATGTATCATTTATATTATATAAACAAACAAAAATTGCAAAAAGTCTCATAAACTTTTGCAGCACCCCAATAATTAATTCCGGCACAAATGCTACAATTTTGTATAAGTTCCTTAAACTACATCTTAAAAGTTTACAAGATGGTAGTAGAGCAACTTCATTATAAGATATTTACTTCCGGAAATCTGGAATGTTTGCTAAGCCACTTCGTATATCGAGGATATGAAGATGAAAATTTACCTTACACTTACGTAAACAGAACCTCGGGCTTGAACATAACGTATAGGATAGGATGTAAATTAACTTATCTCAAGTTTACCATAACCCCTTACGCGACTCTAATCCAATTTGCACTTCTTGATTTGGGTAAATTAATATTTCTCAGAAAGATCTTGGTAACTCTAAGAATCTGAAAGTATAATTAAATTTGGAAGGGAGTTTTAAATCATATTATATTTTAATTCGTTAGTAAAGAATTTAAATGGGATTATAAAAGGTTTTATTTACATTTTAAATTAAATTTAATATTGATCAAAAAAATAACAATCATTTTCCTTCCTTGATATTAATGTATTTGTTTTCTGGTCTAATTTAGTCACTTATGCCCAGTTACATAAAAGTCTAAAACTAGACGTAAACTAAAACTCATTAAAAACTCATTAAAACGCATTGCTTGCTAGGTGTTTTTGTGTTTTACATCAAGTTTTAGCTTATATATAGTTTCAAGGCTTTTGGGTCTAGAAGTCTTAAGCGTGTTCTACATTATACTTTATTCATCAATTTTCTAAATTTTTTTCTTTGAACTAGAAGTTGTCAAAGTTTTAATACAATTTATTTTTCAATTTTTTGGTAGAGAATGAAATTCTTACACGTGTTTCAGTTCATTTAAAGTACCAACATAAAAATATAATTCATATCTTCTCAAATGTTTATAACCTAGCTATTAGATTTGTAAAATTACTGATTTACGTACAAAACACAATTTATATATTCGCTTATTCAAACCAATGATCAACAAAACACTATTAAACACGTGGTAATACAAAATATTTACAAGCGTAATTTTAATGTTGGTACTATTGTTAAAACTGTCTACTGCGCATGCACCGAGTTCCAAGTTGGATGTGTTTTCAAGAATAGTTGGATCAAATCTAGTTTTGAATAAAGTTGACCTTGACTACATACCGTTTTCTACACTGTACAATTTCACTGATTTATTTCTAGTACAAGTTCTAGTCAAAGAAATAAGTATGAAAATTTGATGAGAATTGTATAATGTAGAACACGCTTTATGCAACCGAGCATAAGACATTTAGACCTTTGACCTTGCTTACACAAAACCCTCTATATTACTCTGTCCTGTGTCAGATTTTGTTTACCAATTACAGTATGTTCCAAACGGTTAGGCGGAACTAGATTTGGCAATCTAGTTACTTTTATCGTTTAAATCGTGCTTTTCGACCGTTTTGTTTAAGCTTTGTAAATCATACTTACAATAAACATTTTTTGGACTTTTTGGACCAGAACGAAATTCCCATTTAGTTCCACCTAACCGTTTGGAACAGACTGTATCTGTACATTTTATGCCTAGAAGAAATAATCTGAAAAATAAAAATCCGGGCGCATTATTCAGATTTTCATTCATGGGCGTTACTTTATTTTT
Source organism: Liopterus haemorrhoidalis (assembly GCA_963971575.1). Lineage (NCBI taxonomy): Eukaryota > Metazoa > Arthropoda > Insecta > Coleoptera > Dytiscidae > Liopterus > Liopterus haemorrhoidalis. The sequence goes on along the minus strand of OZ020612.1, from coordinate 41,671,504 downwards.
TTCGTAATTTAAATAAACTCGTTCGTGAAACATAATTTTAAAAGGCCCAAAAATCACGCCAAAATAAAATTTATTCATCCATTAATCTGCGCTTAAAATGATTTTTTTAAAAGTCCAATTTAGTCCAATTTAAAGCTATATAGTGGCAGCTCAAGACTTGTATCACATTTCGGTGATATTTATGCGGACACCGTTATTTTGGACGTTTGCCATTGCTGATAGTACTAAGCTAGAATAGTGATGAATTGACGATTCATCACTTCTCGTGATCGCTGAAGATGGAAAGAGAATGTTGAGCAGTTTCCGAAACGTCCCAATATATTTTATATAACTCATGAAGTATTATATCTTTTTGATACTAATACTCATTATATTGTACTATTCTAGCCTAGTACCATCAGCAATGGCAAATAACAGTGTCCACATTAATATTGGACCATTGCAAAATAATTTCAAAGTTATTGGTGATATTTATAATAATTCTAAATTTGATAATTTGATTTATTTCAACACCTTAAAATAACAATCTTTGTTTATTTTGTATTTAATTTAAATAACAATAAAATATACCAGAAAATATATTATTGCTCGAAGCAATACATAAAAAATTATTTACATACTTGTATATGTATAAGGTTTCAATTATAAAATCCTCTAAAAAAAATCAATTTTTATATAAAATACTCTTTTTCCACAAATTCAATAAAGAAGTAAATTTCGGAAACGGTTGTGCACCACCTAGGAACATAAAAATATAATTCTATTTTCTTTAAAATATCATTATTCTTCAGGCGTTTAAACCTACTACTGGATGTAGGCTTACTTTAAAAAATTCCAATTTTCTTTGTCTTGAGCTTCTTGTAACCTGTTCATAGATATACACCAGGCATGTGCAACATAGGGCTTGCGGGCTGGGTCCAGCCTGTTGTCTCATTTTATCCAGCCCGTAATAAATATCCAAAATCCCATTGAATCTGGCCCGCGAGTATATCTTTGTTTTCAGAGATCAAATGCGGTTAAGCGGATGATGTTGATGTGGAACAATCACCACTTTCTCTACAAATGGAACTACTTGAGCTACAGGAGAACTCAGATTTGAAGTAAAAAATGAAAGACATTCTACTAATTGAGTTTTATAAGAAATATATCCTAGTTGACAAATTTCCGAAATTCACAACTTTTGCTCAGAAGAGAATTACGCTCTTTGGATGCACTTACAAACGTGAGCCGTTATTTTCTAAGATGAAGTTCGTTAAATCAAAAACAAGGACTAGAATAACGGATTTGCATCAGTTGTTTCCCCGAACATTGACAAACTTGTGAGCATTATGAAGTCCCAACCGTCCCAAAAATAATTATTTTTTTAATTCATGGCTAAATTATGATTAATAAGGTTATGGATTTTTTATATTTATAGCTAAGATAGTGCGTGGGCGACCCTGTAGCTGCAAACGTAAAATCGTCTTTACCTGCTACTTGACCGCTGAGAAAGGGCACGAACGTGAGTTCAATTCCTGCTTATGTCAAATAATTTGTGTAACAATATTTATACAAATTACATGTACTTAGCCGTTCGCAACCGGCTTTAAATTGTAGGTGTCTGTGTACGCTAAAAAATGGACGTAATACTGACCATATTACTCCTGAATTTACAAAGATTGAAAAGATGGTCACGAAACCTGGAAACAGGAGGCCTTGGCTCATTTCTGGCTGTCGCGCCGATGATTATGATGATAAAGATAGTGCGTGTATTTTTTTTTTTTTTTTAATTTTAAAAATTTTAAAAATAATAATTTGTTTAAATAGTTGCGAACTGAGTTACACACCACACCACACTACACTCAATACTTCAGTTCAGCTAGGAGTTCAGGAGTGTTCAGTTATTTTATTATACTATTATAAGCTGTGAATTAACCTGTGTTTTTAATTACATTAGATATTTGTTTTTAAAGTATCAAAGAAGAATAAATTATTTGTAGTAATAAAATACTTATAAATCAAATATCACATTGTTAATAGTGAGAAATACGTTTATGAAATTGAAAAAAATTAAACCATTTATCAATATATTTCTTTTTAATCTAATGAAGACTTGATTACAAAGCAAATGCAGAAAAACATGCTGGGATTTTTGTCAAGTAATAAAGAAAAGTGATTATTAAAAAACTATTGATTTTGATGTGACAGAACCAAATTTCCTAGTCATCCAATATTATGTTGGATTCTTACACTTATTAATTACTTACAAAACCCTGAAATGTGTGAAAATTCACATTTTACATCAATTTTTATAAATGTTTCGTATTTTACCAATTGCTGCCCTCTCTCTTGATATTCTCCTGAAAATTTCGCACATTTGATTGTCTTTGTCAATTCGTATTGCCCAAGATGCTTGAATCAACCTGTTTAATACTGGTACCATCGATTTTCAGCGCCTCTTAATACAAGGTTTGTCATCATTTTGGTTATTTCTTTATTTATCTTGCGCCCTACGTTTTTATCTGCCTCATTCAGTTCCTAAAGCATTTGGAATGCATCCTGAACGCAGTCTGACACGAGAACAATATCATCGGCAACTCACAGGTGATTTAGCCTCACATTATTTATTTGAATGACCTTGTTTCCCCAGGATAGACATTTGAACAGGTACTTTAAAACTGCAGTAAAAAGTTTCGGGGAAATTGCATCTTTCCGTCTTACTCCTCGTTCATTTTTGATTACTTTTGATCTGTCATCAAGTACAAAACTAACTCTTGCTTTAGTGTTGATGTATTTGATTATTTGGTTGTAGCTATAATCTAGTCATTCGATCATTTAATACAAGGTGTCTCAAAAGAAATTTTATATTTATTTAGTTTACTGCGTGAACGCAACGTATCCGAGGGGCGCGGGGGTTATGTCAATCGGTAGCCTGGTTCTTGGGAATTTAGTCGCTATGGAGCGTTTCTCGGGAGCAGACCGCGCGTTATGCGTGCGAGAGTTTTACAAAAACGGTGATTCGGCGACTGTAGCGCGTAGAAAATTCTGCAGTATTCGAGGTTTTCGCCACTTAAATGATGCGCCAAGCATTCCTCTCATTCGACATTGGGTCAAAAAGTTTGAAAAGACTAGTACAACGCTGGATAAATCAAAATCCGGGCGACCTTGGTCATCAAGAACGGTAGAAAACGTGGAGAATGTTAATCAGTCTGTTCGTGACGACCCGAACCTTTCAATTCGGAAGCGCGCAAGTGCTTTAAATGTGCATAGATCATCATTACATCGCATTATGCACAAAGACCTAAAGCTGCACCCCTACAAAATTCAATTGGTGCAAGAATTAAAGCCCCAAGATGCCAGTCAGAGGCTTAATTTCGTAAATCAGGTGATTGAGCGATTTTCAACGTTTACCAACATTTTGTTTTCGGATGAAGCTCATTTTCATCTTAATGGCCACGTAAATAAGCAGAACTGCTACTACTGGAGTGCAACGAATCCGAAACGCAAACATCAGAAACCCCTACATTCGCCTAAAGTGACCGTATGGGCTGCGATGTCGGCGCGAGGAGTTATCGGCCCTTACTTTTTTGAAGACGAAAGGGGGCGTGCAGTTACAGTGAATTCAGAGCGTTATGTGGAGATGTTAGACAACTTCTTGGTACCTGAACTGCAAAACTTTCCTGGCTATAACCAAAGAACATGGTTCCAACAGGACGGAGCAACTTCACACACGTCCAATATGTCTCTGCCACGTGTTCGTGGAATTTTCTCAGGCAAATTGATCTCCCGGAGAGGTGACATAAATTGGCCTCCACGCAGTCCAGATTTAACCCCTATGGACTTTTTCCTATGGGGTTATCTGAAATCTAAAGTTTACGCCAATAAACCGACTTCACTGGCGCATTTGAAAGAAAATATCCGTCACGAAATGGCAGCCATCCCTGAGTCCACCTGCCGAGACGTCATAAGTAATTTTACTGTTCGATTAAATGAGTGCCGAGAACGCAAGGGTCTACATTTAGACGATATTATTTTTAAGAAATACATCCCCAAAAAGTGTATTTTAATACTTAATAAACATTTTTTCTATATACGGCTTACTTTTTTTTTAATCGATCCACTAAATATAAAATTTCTTTTGAGACACCTTGTATTACTATGATTGACCTTAGTTCAACAGTATCAAAAGATTTTTTCTAAATCCCTAATTTAAAATTTCAATTTTATATTTATTGAACCCGGAATCAATGAACATTACTGCTACGTCAGTTCATTGTAAATTATTCTGTTACATCCGATTTTTTCGGTTTAATATAAAACCTATATTCCACAATAAAGATTTCTGCATTGCGTGAAATTTAATTTACAAAAGAATAAGTTAATTTAGTGGAAATATAATTTTAAACTCGTAACTAAAGGCTATTAATCAAGTTACTTCCGTATAGTGAGAAAGGTACATATTACAGACTTCCGTAGAATGATTTTCATAATTGATGAAATACTATTAACGTTGACATTTTCAGAATATTTGTATGAACGGTGGAAACGTAGAAATCTGAGACGAGATGGAGTATTACAGTAAGCCATTCGTCAAAATCCGGACGTGAATGTCACATCTGTAAATTGTTACCAAGCAGCGATGTTTCTCATCACAGATTTTTTTATATAGGGTGTAACAAAATAGAAGGAAAACGATATTTTGATGTGTTCGGAGATAAAATATATATATATATATATATATATATATATATATATATATATATATATATATATATATATATATATATATAGCTAGAATAGTGATGAATTGACGATTCATCACTTCTCGTGATCGCTGAAGATGGAAAGAGAATGTTGAGCAGTTTCCGAAACGTCCCAATATATTTTATATAACTCATGAAGTATTATATCTTTTTGATACTAATACTCATTATATTGTACTATTCTAGCCTAGTACCATCAGCAATGGCAAATAACAGTGTCCACATTAATATTGGACCATTGCAAAATAATTTCAAAGTTATTGGTGATATTTATAATAATTCTAAATTTGATAATTTGATTTATTTCAACACCTTAAAATAACAATCTTTGTTTATTTTGTATTTAATTTAAATAACAATAAAATATACCAGAAAATATATTATTGCTCGAAGCAATACATAAAAAATTATTTACATACTTGTATATGTATAAGGTTTCAATTATAAAATCCTCTAAAAAAAATCAATTTTTATATAAAATACTCTTTTTCCACAAATTCAATAAAGAAGTAAATTTCGGAAACGGTTGTGCACCACCTAGGAACATAAAAATATAATTCTATTTTCTTTAAAATATCATTATTCTTCAGGCGTTTAAACCTACTACTGGATGTAGGCTTACTTTAAAAAATTCCAATTTTCTTTGTCTTGAGCTTCTTGTAACCTGTTCATAGATATACACCAGGCATGTGCAACATAGGGCTTGCGGGCTGGGTCCAGCCTGTTGTCTCATTTTATCCAGCCCGTAATAAATATCCAAAATCCCATTGAATCTGGCCCGCGAGTATATCTTTGTTTTCAGAGATCAAATGCGGTTAAGCGGATGATGTTGATGTGGAACAATCACCACTTTCTCTACAAATGGAACTACTTGAGCTACAGGAGAACTCAGATTTGAAGTAAAAAATGAAAGACATTCTACTAATTGAGTTTTATAAGAAATATATCCTAGTTGACAAATTTCCGAAATTCACAACTTTTGCTCAGAAGAGAATTACGCTCTTTGGATGCACTTACAAACGTGAGCCGTTATTTTCTAAGATGAAGTTCGTTAAATCAAAAACAAGGACTAGAATAACGGATTTGCATCAGTTGTTTCCCCGAACATTGACAAACTTGTGAGCATTATGAAGTCCCAACCGTCCCAAAAATAATTATTTTTTTAATTCATGGCTAAATTATGATTAATAAGGTTATGGATTTTTTATATTTATAGCTAAGATAGTGCGTGGGCGACCCTGTAGCTGCAAACGTAAAATCGTCTTTACCTGCTACTTGACCGCTGAGAAAGGGCACGAACGTGAGTTCAATTCCTGCTTATGTCAAATAATTTGTGTAACAATATTTATACAAATTACATGTACTTAGCCGTTCGCAACCGGCTTTAAATTGTAGGTGTCTGTGTACGCTAAAAAATGGACGTAATACTGACCATATTACTCCTGAATTTACAAAGATTGAAAAGATGGTCACGAAACCTGGAAACAGGAGGCCTTGGCTCATTTCTGGCTGTCGCGCCGATGATTATGATGATAAAGATAGTGCGTGTATTTTTTTTTTTTTTTTAATTTTAAAAATTTTAAAAATAATAATTTGTTTAAATAGTTGCGAACTGAGTTACACACCACACCACACTACACTCAATACTTCAGTTCAGCTAGGAGTTCAGGAGTGTTCAGTTATTTTATTATACTATTATAAGCTGTGAATTAACCTGTGTTTTTAATTACATTAGATATTTGTTTTTAAAGTATCAAAGAAGAATAAATTATTTGTAGTAATAAAATACTTATAAATCAAATATCACATTGTTAATAGTGAGAAATACGTTTATGAAATTGAAAAAAATTAAACCATTTATCAATATATTTCTTTTTAATCTAATGAAGACTTGATTACAAAGCAAATGCAGAAAAACATGCTGGGATTTTTGTCAAGTAATAAAGAAAAGTGATTATTAAAAAACTATTGATTTTGATGTGACAGAACCAAATTTCCTAGTCATCCAATATTATGTTGGATTCTTACACTTATTAATTACTTACAAAACCCTGAAATGTGTGAAAATTCACATTTTACATCAATTTTTATAAATGTTTCGTATTTTACCAATTGCTGCCCTCTCTCTTGATATTCTCCTGAAAATTTCGCACATTTGATTGTCTTTGTCAATTCGTATTGCCCAAGATGCTTGAATCAACCTGTTTAATACTGGTACCATCGATTTTCAGCGCCTCTTAATACAAGGTTTGTCATCATTTTGGTTATTTCTTTATTTATCTTGCGCCCTACGTTTTTATCTGCCTCATTCAGTTCCTAAAGCATTTGGAATGCATCCTGAACGCAGTCTGACACGAGAACAATATCATCGGCAACTCACAGGTGATTTAGCCTCACATTATTTATTTGAATGACCTTGTTTCCCCAGGATAGACATTTGAACAGGTACTTTAAAACTGCAGTAAAAAGTTTCGGGGAAATTGCATCTTTCCGTCTTACTCCTCGTTCATTTTTGATTACTTTTGATCTGTCATCAAGTACAAAACTAACTCTTGCTTTAGTGTTGATGTATTTGATTATTTGGTTGTAGCTATAATCTAGTCATTCGATCATTTAATACAAGGTGTCTCAAAAGAAATTTTATATTTATTTAGTTTACTGCGTGAACGCAACGTATCCGAGGGGCGCGGGGGTTATGTCAATCGGTAGCCTGGTTCTTGGGAATTTAGTCGCTATGGAGCGTTTCTCGGGAGCAGACCGCGCGTTATGCGTGCGAGAGTTTTACAAAAACGGTGATTCGGCGACTGTAGCGCGTAGAAAATTCTGCAGTATTCGAGGTTTTCGCCACTTAAATGATGCGCCAAGCATTCCTCTCATTCGACATTGGGTCAAAAAGTTTGAAAAGACTAGTACAACGCTGGATAAATCAAAATCCGGGCGACCTTGGTCATCAAGAACGGTAGAAAACGTGGAGAATGTTAATCAGTCTGTTCGTGACGACCCGAACCTTTCAATTCGGAAGCGCGCAAGTGCTTTAAATGTGCATAGATCATCATTACATCGCATTATGCACAAAGACCTAAAGCTGCACCCCTACAAAATTCAATTGGTGCAAGAATTAAAGCCCCAAGATGCCAGTCAGAGGCTTAATTTCGTAAATCAGGTGATTGAGCGATTTTCAACGTTTACCAACATTTTGTTTTCGGATGAAGCTCATTTTCATCTTAATGGCCACGTAAATAAGCAGAACTGCTACTACTGGAGTGCAACGAATCCGAAACGCAAACATCAGAAACCCCTACATTCGCCTAAAGTGACCGTATGGGCTGCGATGTCGGCGCGAGGAGTTATCGGCCCTTACTTTTTTGAAGACGAAAGGGGGCGTGCAGTTACAGTGAATTCAGAGCGTTATGTGGAGATGTTAGACAACTTCTTGGTACCTGAACTGCAAAACTTTCCTGGCTATAACCAAAGAACATGGTTCCAACAGGACGGAGCAACTTCACACACGTCCAATATGTCTCTGCCACGTGTTCGTGGAATTTTCTCAGGCAAATTGATCTCCCGGAGAGGTGACATAAATTGGCCTCCACGCAGTCCAGATTTAACCCCTATGGACTTTTTCCTATGGGGTTATCTGAAATCTAAAGTTTACGCCAATAAACCGACTTCACTGGCGCATTTGAAAGAAAATATCCGTCACGAAATGGCAGCCATCCCTGAGTCCACCTGCCGAGACGTCATAAGTAATTTTACTGTTCGATTAAATGAGTGCCGAGAACGCAAGGGTCTACATTTAGACGATATTATTTTTAAGAAATACATCCCCAAAAAGTGTATTTTAATACTTAATAAACATTTTTTCTATATACGGCTTACTTTTTTTTTAATCGATCCACTAAATATAAAATTTCTTTTGAGACACCTTGTATTACTATGATTGACCTTAGTTCAACAGTATCAAAAGATTTTTTCTAAATCCCTAATTTAAAATTTCAATTTTATATTTATTGAACCCGGAATCAATGAACATTACTGCTACGTCAGTTCATTGTAAATTATTCTGTTACATCCGATTTTTTCGGTTTAATATAAAACCTATATTCCACAATAAAGATTTCTGCATTGCGTGAAATTTAATTTACAAAAGAATAAGTTAATTTAGTGGAAATATAATTTTAAACTCGTAACTAAAGGCTATTAATCAAGTTACTTCCGTATAGTGAGAAAGGTACATATTACAGACTTCCGTAGAATGATTTTCATAATTGATGAAATACTATTAACGTTGACATTTTCAGAATATTTGTATGAACGGTGGAAACGTAGAAATCTGAGACGAGATGGAGTATTACAGTAAGCCATTCGTCAAAATCCGGACGTGAATGTCACATCTGTAAATTGTTACCAAGCAGCGATGTTTCTCATCACAGATTTTTTTATATAGGGTGTAACAAAATAGAAGGAAAACGATATTTTGATGTGTTCGGAGATAAAATATATATATATATATATATATATATATATATTTGTTTTACCGCTTATGCAAGCCGATTCTATATATTCAATGGACGGTGTCAAACCAAAATTGACGTTTTCAGACCAGGGGAATGGTCTGAAAACGTTTTTCATGTTTTTTGGAGCTCTTGCACCCTGATTATATAGCAGCGATGACAGAGAAAATTTCAAAAATGGTCTGAATACGAGGGTAGATCGTATATTTTTATACAAATTTAGTTCACTGATTTGTCGTGAAGAGTGCGCGCCAGTAGTTTTTGTATATAACTTTTTATACAAAAAATGTACGATTCCGACTTTGTCAGACCAGCACAATTCAGTCGACGTTGTCAAGCCTTAAATCTGGCAACAATGTACAATGGATTAGATAAACATTCCAGTCATGATAATTTTAATTCATTTTAAGAACTTAAATATTTTCTTTCAATTTGTCTTACAGAAAAACTTTAAACTCAAATTTAATTTTGGCAGACTCGTAGATACTTGAAAACAATGCATATAATCGATTTGTATCAAATTTGTTCAAATTAAAACTTTGGTATTTGCGCCATGAAATTCTTCTTTTTTTTCCAATTTAGAAATAATTACATTTTTATAGTTTATAGATTTTTTAAAGCGTGCTGAATGTTACTGCTTCAAATGAGTCGTTAAATTTATTTAATATTTTTATTAGAATCCCAAATAAATGTACATTTTAATAAGTTTGAACTTTGTTCATATATTTCACAGAAAATTATTCTAATACGGACAGCAATGTCCATAATTTATTCTTAATTACAAAGAAGAACACAAAAGCTTTCAAATTACAAATAACTCGTTTAAGCAATTAATTTTCTTAATTGTAAAAAATAAAAATAATTGTAAAACAAAAGTTCCCATTTTATTTTAGAGTATTGAACATTTATGTGTACGTTTAAGAGCGTAATGTACCTGGGTTACGCGCAACGGAAACGTGCATTTGGAAAGGCCAAAGAATTTGAACCAAATGTTGTCGGATCATTTTGTTTTTTTTTTTAATTTGAAGATAAAGATTAGCTACGTTGGATTTAAGAGTTAAAATTTGGTTTTATTTTTAATTTTCAGATTTACAATGTCCTAAAGTTTGTCTAACTTCACATCACTGTTACTCCGTAAATCAATAACAATTGCAAATTCCATAGCTAGAATCCAATAGATTGTACTTTTATCTTTAAAATGAGCCCTTATTTATGATAATAAATTAATATTTAGCACCAATTTTTTGGCCCACACCGAAACTCTATTTTATTTTAGACTTTCCGTGGTAGAATACAAATTCATATTGACGCAAAAAATGGTCCCAAAAATTAAGTTAAATAATTATGGCCGGCTTCTGAAAGCTTAGTTAACTATAACCAAATGGTCAGAACATGGTTGCTATGGTAACGTATGGGATTGTTATACTGTAATCGAGTTTAACCAAATGGTTAAACTCGGCTAAGCTTTCAGAAACCGGCCCTTAGTTGTAAACTGAAATAAAATTACACTTAAAACGAACTGAATTACCTATATCTATCTATCTATCTTCTATCTATATATATAAAAGGCAATGTCCTGACTGACTCATTCACTCATCACCGCCCAGCTTAAACCCCTGGGTCTAGAATCTTGAAATTTGGAGAGTTTATTCCCTCTATGACGTAAGCACCTACTAAGAAGGGATTTTTCGAAATTTAACCCCCAAGGGGCGAAAAGGGGTGAAATGTGATTTCCCGGATTCATTAATATCTCTTATGGCTGATGGGATATCGACTTAGTTTTTGATTATAAAGATTACCCATGGAAATGCCGAAAAACTTATTTCGGGATTTTCTCCTAATAAACCCCTAAACGGGTGAATCTACAATTGGGATGAATTATACATCCCGTCGTATTTCCTGTGTTTGTTGAGTTACAAAATTTATTTTTGGCACGTAAGTGTATTTTTATAATATCTCGAAATGCTATTGACAGTTTTTTATAATTGCATCTTTTAAGGGTAAAAAGGGGTGAAATGTGAATTCAGGGATTCCTGAATATATCTTAGGACCAATGAGATATCGACTTGATGTTTACTTACAAAGATTACTCTTACAATTGCCGAAATACTTATTTCAGGATTTTGTCCTAATCAACCCCTAAAGGGGTGAATCTACTATTGGGGTCAATTATACATCCCGTCGTATTTCCTGTGTTTGTTCAGTTACAAAATTACTTTTTGGCACATAAGTGTCTTTTTAAAATATCTATAAAAAGAAAAAATGTTGAGAACCACCGGTCTACAATGAGGGTCAGAGACGTAGCGGGGGGGGGGGGGTATTGGGGAGAAACTTCTTCACACATATTATTATTATTACATTAATGATTATTAACATAATTTTTGATGATAAAAAAAAACTATCATTTCTACAAAATTATCTGTAAAATCAGAATTGGTAATAAATATTAATCACTTATCACATACAAGGGCTTATTTTAAAGATAAAATTACAATATAGAGTGGTCAAGTGTTAACATTTGTAATTTTTATTCATTTACTGAGTAACAGTCATGTGAAATTGAAAAAAGTTTAGCACTGTAAAATTGAAAATTAAAAATAAATCACAATACAAATTTAAACTTATTAATATATTTAATTTATTTACTTTAGTTTTTATTAAAATTTATTTACTTATTTACTTATTAAAATTTTGATATTTTCTTTCATATCTTGAAATAAAAAAAAAAATAAAATCAAATTGATTCGAATATATTTAGTCTATATTTTATGATTCCCAAAAATACAGGTTGATTTATAAATTTAGCACTTTTCCTTCTCCCTGTAAGCTACTTCGACTTTGGTCACTCCCCCAATGACGTAATAAGACTTCTCGCCACCGCACCCCGCGTGCAACAATTGGCTTTGGAGGTGGCTACATTCGCCTCTTAACTTAAAATTTTAAGATGCCATATCATAGGCTCGAAACCTGGTTTCACTCTGTCATCACATTAAATTACGAGAAAATATATATAGCTCTTGTTTTTTGAATGTCAGATAAATAAACCCATAGAAAAAAGCATATCAGACAGACAGAGACTTTTTTTTGTGAATTTCGTCTTACATTCACTTGGAACATGTAGAAACGAAAAATGGGTACCAAGAAAAAATTATGTGAAGTGTGAATTTTTACACGTTTCAGGGTTTCGCAGGTATTTAGTGAATGATGATTATTTGGGAAGCCAAAACAAATTTTATGTTAAAATATTTTTTTATTAATTTTCATTCGAATGCCTAATATCATTATTTGAGTTTCTAAATATTTGCAATTTTTTTTTTTTATATAGCAAAGTTCATTAATATTTTGAAAATTGCGCCTACGGCTTCCATTGGTTGTTTAAGTCATAAACTTCGCCCCTCTGATTTCGTATACATTCAAACATAGAATTAAATTATAATTTCAACACTTCCCACTGGTTATTAAATTTACGCTTTTAAAAATTAAATGCAACATTTGCCAAAATATAACTAGAATTTTGACAAAATAATTTAAACAAAATAAAAATGCAAAAAAAACAGAAAAAATAAAAATTGACGGGAGTTGAACAGTAGTTTGCAACTTACGAAGCGAGAACGTTACCACTAAACTACGAACATCCACTCCTTTACTGTGTTAAATAGCGGATTACATATTTTACATATTTTAGTTAAGAACACAAAAAATGCGTTATTTTCCGAAAACATAATCTGATCAAAAATTCCTATTCTACAATTCCGGTTCACGTCAATGTACATTACTTAGAATTTTTTTCAGATTTTTTGTTTATTCCATCTGGGCTACAGGGTGCGGGACAAAATTTTACACAATTCTCGCAAAAATAAAATTTTAATCGTCAATTCATGTACCAAGGGCTTTCATTTGATACCATACACAGAGTTGTAAAAAAAATTTTTTTTTTTTTTTTTTGATTAGCGTATATTTGTTTATATTTTTAGGGGAATATGTTTTTTAGATGTTATAGTATTTTTCCTATGTGCGGGTCAAAGAGTTGTATAAGAATGTCAAATTTCAACTCTCTAGGTTTAGCTGTTTGGCTACAATTTTTACCGAACAGACAGACAGACAGACGACAAAATGACGGTATAAGGATTTTTTGGTCATACCTGCAAAACCCTAAAAAAGAACAGATTTAACCTCTAATTTTATTTATATATGTAAATTTTCCACAACTTTGTAAATTTCACTTAGAAGATATAAGGTTGTTAAATGATGCTTGTTGTTATGTTTCACAGATTAGTTCACTCACTGTAGTTTCGGCTCACCGTAAATTAGAGAATTGCGAGAGCCAAGATACAATTTGTAAAAATTGTATCTTGGTTTTAACAAATTTTAATGCGCAGTACAACCTAGTGGCTGTGCTTTTCAGGTCAGGCGTGCGACAGTATTGACTAATATTTCTTCATTTTATTGAGTAACAAAATTATTTAATTTGAAGTGTAATCATTTTCAAAAACGCGTGAAAAAACCAGCACAGGAGGATCACCCGAATATATTTTATGTATAAAATAATAATCGGAATATATTAAATGTAATTACTAACTTATGATCAAAAAGTCTTTCAGTCTCAGATGGCTACGTATTATAAATTGCAGATCTTCTTTTGTTAATTGAGTATTCATGATGCACGTGTCATTTGTCGAAAAAAACGAGATTTTCTTATATACAACATAGCCGCCCGAAGCAAGGACATTTTGATCCACATGTTATATTGCAAATACGTATATGAATTATCAACAAGTGCTTTGTCACATATAATATTATTATTATTTATTTAAAATGCACTCGTGAGTGTAAACATACTCCCGAACAGTAGGACTGAATGAGTCGGTTTGAATGTTTTCAACTTTACAAATCATATTATACACTATGATAAAATTGGCAACGTCGCAAGGCCTGACAACGTCGATTGAACAACACTTATTTATACAGGTGATACTGAAAAAGCGGTTCCATATACTGGGTCTAATAATGTTTATTAAACATAGAGAATTTTTTTTTTGAGATTTTCTTACCCCTCTCAGTGTGCCCTGAGAGTTATAACTGGTAGATTCTATATCTGGCATATATACACGCGAAATCCTTTAAATAACGGTAGGTCTTAGGTCGCCTGTTGGATATCTCTGGTCTGACTACGTCGGTTGTATCAATATATATATATATATATATATATATATATATATATATATAAACCGTATGTCCTTTTTCCACATAAAACATAGAACTTTTCCATGTTAAATTTTCCATTGCATATTTTATCTATACAATTAGTTTTAAACAAAAACTTTATTAATAAAAATTGTTTGTTGGCTCACAATATTTTTGTATTTATGGCTGAAAATAACAGTTACCATGCACATACAGAATATCCTTCAACACCGAATTGAACGATGTTTATGGGGACCTTGTACTAGGAATGACGAGAACTAGAAATTTATGGATCCGGGTACCCACAATAATTAATTACCCGTTAATTAATAAAACTAAATTAAAATAATAAGCCATAATTTAGCAAATAATTAAAAAAATAATTAATTTCTCTCGTAGTTTTTCGGCTCAGATCAATATAGGTACATTTCCTATAATTTTTTCAGTTTTTTGGCAAAAATCGTGTTAAAATAAATAAATTTAAAAAAAACAACTTTTCGTTCCTTATTCTTAAGAACTTAGTTCCTTTCCTTAACTTTCGTTCCTTAGTCTTAAGAACTTCCTCTTGATGCCACACAATAATTTCTTTTTAAATAATATTTTTTTTCAACGACACAAGCCCCAACATCAACCCCTCTGGGAGATAGGGTGGGGGACAAATGTTTTTGGGCATATATGTAGGGAAAATCTCATAAAAAAAATATAAATTTTTTCATTAAATACATATTTGTTTATATTTCTCTCGTGATATGATTTTTGAACTCTTAGTATTTTTCCTATATGTGGGTCAAAGACTTGTATAACCATGTCAAATTTCAACTTTTTATCTTAAACCGTTTGGCTACAATTTCTACCGTACATACAGACAGACACATGAGTAGTGTTTCTGATTTCTCGACATTAGACTTATTTTCTCGAGAATTCTCGAGAAATCTCAAGAAAAATAATTATTAGAATATAATGGGTGTTTTTTTTAGAGGTATAGAACTTTAAATTGCAATAAAACAACGATGGATTATTCGATTGACATGAATTTTTTTTTATTCGAAAGATAATCTTGTGGCATTACATTTTAAATATGATTTCTGGCATATGACCGCCACGGCTGGCTCGGATGTAGTCCAATCTGGACGTCCAATTTTCGATGACTTTTTCCAACATTTGTGGCCGTATATGGGCAATAACACGGCGAATGTTGTCTTCCAAATGGTCAAGCGTTTGTGGCTTATCCGCATAGACCAATGACTTTACATAGCCCCACAGAAAGTAGTCCAGCGGTGTTAAATCACAAGATCTTGGAGGCCAATTCACAGGTCCAAAACGTGAAATTAGGCGGTCACCAAACGTGTCTTTCAATAAATCGATTGTGGCACGAGCTGTGTGATATGTTGCGCCGTCTTGTTGGTATGATTTAATGTAATGCCACAAGATTATCTTTCGAATAAAAAAAATTCATGTCAATCGAATAATCCATCGTTGTTTTATTACAATTTAAAGTTCTATACCTCTAAAAAAAACACCCGTTAGATCTTTTTTTAATGTTCAAAATATTGTAGAGGATAAAAACATGTTAAAATTATAATCACCTTTAAAGTGCTAAAGTAAAGGCGTCGAGCAAATTTTACATTTCTCGAGAAATGAAAAATGAGAATTAAAACTTTTTCTCGAAAAATTCTCGAGAAGAATCACTACACATGAGTGACTTTATAAGAGTTTTTTGGTAGTCATACCCACAAAACCCTAAAAATAAGCAAAGGTGCACTATGAAATACGCATACTTAATTCCTACTACTGTAACCGAGGACAAAACAGATAAATAAATACTCAAAATACCTCACACAATTACCCGTTAATTACCCGCTACCTGTTAATTACCCGTTAGTTAACGGGTAATGGGTAGATAACAGGTAGCGGGTATTCAAATTCGGAACAGGGTACAACCTTAACGGGTCGGGTAGCGGATACCCGGTTACCCGTCTTCATTCCAACTCTGTTCCTTCAATATCAACAATTAAATATGGGACAGCTAATTTTAAACGCGGTCGTAAGAGCATTTTTGATGATGAGCGTCCGGGACATCCAAAAGAGGTCACCACACCAGAAATGGTCTATAAAATCCATGGAATGATATTCGACGATCGACGAGTTACTAAGCACGAGATAGCTAAGGCTACGGGCATCTCAACCGAACGAGTGCTCAACATTTTGCATGAATATTTGGGAATTAGGAAGCTCTCTCGCAGGTGGGAGGCGCATTTGCTCTCAGTCGACAACAAACGCGATCGTCTGACCATTTCGAAGGAATGTTTGCTGATGTTCAACTACGATGAGGACTTTTTGCGTCGATTCGTAACCGTGAACGAAACATGGATCCATCACACCACACCAGAGACCAAGGAACAGTCGAAACAGTGGACTGCTCCTGGCGAATCGAAGCCGAAGTAGCCGAAGTTGGGCTGTCGGTCAACAAAGTCATGGCTACAGTTTTTTGGGATGCGTACGATATCATGTGTTTCGACATCGTGTTCACATCGACTACCTGGAATAGTGCAAATCGATCACGTGCGTATATTATGAAGAGCTGTTGAACCGATTCGACGACGATTTGAAGCGAAAGCGGCCGCATTTGGCGAAGAAAAAATTGCTGTTCCACCAGGACAACGCACCGATCCATAAGTGTGCAGTCGTAATGGCGAAACTTCATGAATTGTGCTACGAATTGGTTCCTCATCCACCATATTAGCCAAATTTGCCCCCTGCGACTATTATTTATTTCCAAACTTGAAGAAATGGCCCGATGGTAAGAGATTTGGATCGAATGAGGAGGTCATCGCTGAAATAGGGGTCTATTTTGAGAGCTTCGAGAAATCGTATTATTCGGACGGCATCGAAAAATTGGAGAATCGTTGGACGAAGTGTATAGTTCTAAAAAGAGACTATTTTTTTTAATCTAGTATTTGGTTGTGGATGTTATCCGTTTAGCCTGCTATCTATCTTTATAGATTGATACATATACATGCATATGAACGTGTACACAGTTACATATGTATGATAGAACGCTTTTTAGCGTTTATGATAATATCAATTAAAACACACAAATCCAAGCACATATAAGCATTTACTACTACGTCTATTTACAATCTGTCACATATATGTCATTATGCTATCGTTACTATCGTAACATATTACAATGGACGTCCAAGAACTAGATCTGGCCCTTCCACGGCCGTCCTGATGTTGCCGCGTCCTCGCGGCATCATCTAAATTTAACTGAAAAATAAAACAATTTATTATCCTAACACGGCCGTCCTGCTCCTGCCACGTCCTCGCGGCATCTTCAGAATTTAATAACTGCAAAATAAAACAGAGTAAATGAAAACATAATGTTTGTTTTGCCCGTCTCCTTGAGGTTCCTGACCATCCTGAGTTTCACTGAACTCCTTGAGGTCCTTGAACATTCAGCGTCGAACAAAACAAACGCATCTCCTTGAGGTCCCTGACCATCCAGAGTTCCTGTGAACTCCTTGAGGTCCCTGACCATCCAGAGTCAACAAGACAAACACGACCATTTTAGGTCCAACAACTCCTTGAGGTCCCTGACCATCCAGAGTTCCTCTGAACTCCTTGAGGTCCCTGACCATCCAAAGTCAAACAAAACAAAAACGACCAGTGTGTCTTGCGGTACTCAACAAGCTATCAATTCTCAAATCAACTATCAATCAGTTCATTTCATTACAGGTTGTCTACAGTACCCAACAAGCTCAGTGACTGTCGCTGCTTCCTATTCAGTACCTTCTTATTCCACAGGCAACATGCCTTCTCATTTAATCAACGCAATAATACGTCTCTTACCACTTTAATCATCGTCACTTTTAGTCATCATCATCTAACTAGTTACTGTCGTACTATTTGTCTGTCAATAGACAAACGCTTGTCC
Organism: Liopterus haemorrhoidalis; assembly: GCA_963971575.1. Lineage (NCBI taxonomy): Eukaryota > Metazoa > Arthropoda > Insecta > Coleoptera > Dytiscidae > Liopterus > Liopterus haemorrhoidalis. Next base: position 41,653,127 of record OZ020612.1, on the reverse strand, counting down.
ATTCTGATATTTTTTTTATTATTATTTCTATTCAGATCATTTACCATTTCAAGCTAACTACACTTGGTCAGTTATCATTCGCACTGGTAAATAAGTAAAATTAAGCAGAACCCTACGGTTCTCACTGTTTTAGTCCTTGTTGAAGATCTCCAAATAATAAAGAATTCATTAAATGAATTTATCTCCTGGCTCTAAAATATGTTCTAAACCTGCAATAGCTGTAACAAAAGATCTGCGCAAGCAATGTGCACAGTATTACATCGTTCAAATTTAGTATTACATAGCATGTGCATCAATTGTAAAATCTGTCATTTATATTAGCACTTTCGTCCAATATGTACCATTAGTACAGACCTAAGAACAAAACATCTTTGACACCTAAGTCTTTATCCAAAATTTCTAAATTATCAAGAACAAATTATAATTACCATACCTCATTATTCTCTTATTATTTGGCGTCAAATTTCTATACTACCTTTAGCTTATTCTTTATTTAACCTTTGCAATGTTATCGGAAAATTCATTTGCATCTTGTAGGATGTTTTCCTGCCCTTGCTATTAGCTTTAACGTACTTTATACAAAATCATTCTAAAACATTTCAACTTCTACGCATCACTGTGGCTCACCATAATATGGGTACGCAATGTTTTGGGGTTAATTATTTTTTTAAAGTTTAATTATAATATAGCACTTAAATCTTAGCACAGTTTGACAATTATTCTTCTTTGCAATTTACTATTTTGAAACCAAGGTTTCTTGACAATAGTGTTGTTAATTGAGTAGTAAAAAGCGCCCTTGTCCTTACTTTCCTCGTCGTCCTCTTTTTGCCACTGTTTTCATCACAGAGTCCTTTTAATGTTCATATATTCGTCAGGAATGAAGTGGGGATGTATAAGATCACCATCTGAAATGGATTGTTTAGCCAGTTGATCCGCCTTTTCGTTAAATTTAATTGTGGTTTTACCGCAATGTGATTTTACCCAAATAATTTCTGTTCTAATGTTATGTACATCCCTTAATTTATTTATATTATCTATTATTTGGTAAATAATAAGCGGGTTGTTATGCATTCCCGGCTGTTTTAATATTGTTAGAGCACTTTTGCTATCTGATGCAATTATAAGTGTGCTATTAGGACTAACTTGTTTAAATGCATATTCAGTTGCTTTATGTATAGCGATCAGTTCGGACTGGAAGATACTTATATTATTAGGGACTTTATACATTTCATACTGGTCTTTAGTGGCGTCATAAATAGCTAGTCCAGTTCCCTCGCATGGTTTAGAGCCATCTGTGAATACTATTTGCCCCTGCGGAAATTTTTTTAATAATTAGGAAATGAAAGTTATTGTTATGTGACGAATTTTTATCCTTTATGGTTACATTGAAATTAGATTAATGTGTGAGTTGTTAATGGAATATTGGTGGGGATATAGGTAGCAACTTGCAGTTACAGTATCGTACAGTTTAATATTACAATGTGTATATGATATAAAACTATTCACAAGTGGTGGAAGGTTTTTATTGAACCAACATTTATTTATTAGGTAATCAGAGGTTAGAACATTCAACTTTTGGTTTAAGGGGTGTTTAATTATTATTGTTTTGAATGCAAAAAATTTATGAGCTAGTAATTTTCTTTGTAAGTAGAGAGGTGGTTCACAGCATTCTATAAAAGGAGACTATGTTGAGAAATAAATTGAGTTTTGCCGAAAAAGTTGTGTTTTTTTGCCTAAGGCGATTATTTTTCAACCGCTCTTCATATTTATTTTTCACGGTCGTATATTACGGGAAGAAAAAAATGTTGGTTACATTTTATAAATAAGTACAAGAGTTGCGATTTAATCTCAGATGTTATAAAAGAGCCTTGTTCACAATAAACTAACTCAACATTATAGTAACTTTTTTAATTAAGTTGGTAGTAAGTTTGTTAGATCAAATTACCTGAACGCACTCAACTTGAAACCTGAATACAGCTTCTCACATTGTCCTCCCGACTCTTTCTTTACAATGAATACACCTCTCGGCTCGAGTTACTACACAAAGATTATTGATTATAGCTCATCTTCATCTAAAAATACATTTTTTTAAATTAGAATTTAGATAAAAATATTTTTGATAAATATTTAAATAACAATGTAAGTTCATTTGGCGTTATTCGAGTCCGTCGATTGATGAATGTGGTAAAGTCTATTCCAAATAGCGGAACTAAATTCAATTTTTAACGATTGAAGTGGGCTTGTACTCAACAAAATTATCAAATCCTCGTTCAATTGGTAAATGTCACTACATTTCAAAATCTAGTTCCGCTTAAACCAAAGAAACAGACAGATAGGGGTCAGATCCGGAGAAAGGAGAGTTAGGTGGTTAAGCCCTCCCCCCAAAAAACTAAACAAACACGTGGTTTAAGTGTTTGTAAGGAATATATTTGAGTTCTAAAGCTGAGGAGCTCTTTTTTAGGTAATCAGTCGTATTTTGCAAGTGAAGCGCTTTTTTGGTTTATTTTTTTTTTTTATAATCTTATTTTGTAGCCTTGTAAAAAATTGGGGCCTTACGAGCCTTGCCCATTTTTGATTTAAATCGTTTTGAAATTGGCAAAGTTGACAAAAAAATGATATTCGTGTGACTGTATCTTAAAAACTATAATATATAGAGACCTACAGTTGGAATTTTTATAATCCTGATGTCCAAAATGGCCTTAGGTCACATTTTGAAGAATTTTTTTTTTTTGAAATATTTAGTTATTTTTTCAAATTTTTTCAAAATTCCGTAAAATTCTATCTTGAAAATGGTAAAACATAGAGACCTGCGGTTTAAATTTTTAAAACCCTTGTGCCTTGTTTATTTTAGAAAAAAATAAGGCCTAATAAATACATCCACTTTTTTGAATTTTTATGACTGGTTAAGCTCCAATCGATAAAATCGTTTAAAGGTTTTGTTTAACGATTCGTATTTATTATAAAAGTTGGGTTATTAAGGCTCCAATTTTTTTCTAGACTAAAAAATATTCGAAGATTTGAAAAATTCAAACCGCAGTGCTCTATATTTTATTGTTTTTAAGTTAGGATTTTTTGAAATTTAAAAAAAAAATTAAAACTTAAAGTTTCGCAATTTTTTTTTTCAGGATTTACTTCAATATGAGTCCTTAGGCGCTTTTGGACCTCAAAATTTCAAAATTATCAACCGCAGGCCTGTTTCTCATGTAGATTTTGAGATACAGTCTTCCGAAAATGCATATTTACAAATTTTCAAAACTACACGGATCAAAAATGCCTTAACTTAGAAGGGCCCTATTTATCTAAGTAGAAAAAAGATAGAAGATTTCAAAAATTTAAACCGCAGGTCACTATACTTTATTGTTCTTAAGATGGTAATTTTTAAGATTAAAAAAAAAAAAGAAAAATAAAAAATTTCACAAATAAATTTTTTGTTTGGGGATTATTTAATAATATGTCCTGAGGCGCTTTAAAACCCTTTAAAGCAAAACAAGTCATAGCACAGGCCTAACCTCTTCCTGACATCCTCAAACTGTACACGCTGAGTTAAAATGTGTGACATAGACAAATCTGTATTACATGTCTCACTAATAGGAGGCTATTATTTAAAGCAATTATATTTATTTTGAAAACGGTGGTAAAAAAAGCTTTAGCTGTCCAGATTTAAAAAATTTTAATGTACTTTAACTTTTAATACGTCTAGCTGAGATTTATTTATGTATATTTATTTATTTACTTATTTATTTATTTTATAATCTATCTATTTTCTATCAACTTCTCTCGGCGGACGCATTGACGAGTACAATAAATGTATTTTTTTTTTCTGTTATTGTTGGCTTTAGCAGCTTTGGCTATTAGCCAGATATAAATAAATACATTATAGATTTTTAAAAATACACTTATAATTTGATATTTTCTGCTTTAATATAGTCATAAATAATTTTATAAACATCTAGAGAGTTAGAAGCAAGGTAGCAAGAAGTGTCTGAATATTGGTAGGTAAGGATATTTTTTGGAAAACTAAATTTTGTATGAATAAGTTACGATTGCGAAAATGAATATATGTAATTCAAATGCCATCTTCTGTCGTACAAAGAACCTAATTTAACCTAGTGAAGACATTTGTCGGTGTAATGACGTAACTTGTCGTGCTGAGTACATATTTTGACGTGCAACATTTGTCGTTCCCCCTTGTAGACCATAATAAAGCCAACAATAATGATGTGATTGTCACTAAGTGGTGTGTATTGTTTCAGTATCGGTGTGTTGGCGCGAAGTTGTGGTGGAGTTGGGGGTCGGCCGGGTCGTGTGTGATGGCGACGCTGCTGTCGAGGGCGGCGTGGGGCAGCGCCGCCTGGACCACCGCCGCTCTCCGCCCCCCACACTGACGTGTATACGTCATCGTGGGACTTTATGGCGAGATGCTACCACACCACATCTCCTACCTACCTTCGTGCAGCTAATGATGGTACTACTGGCTGCATTCCTTGTTCTTCACGGTGCCGGTTTAGTTGGTAAGTACAATAACAATAAATATATAGCACAAGGCAAACACTATTATTAGAAAGATAAACTGAAAATGAATAAGAACTCGAGCGAATTGAAATATCACTTGTTCATTAAAAAAACTCGTAGCAGGACATTGAAAATTAACGTATGACGGTTTCTTATGGCAACACATATTTTATTGTGTTTTACATAACCTCAACTATGTGGCTAGATCTCGTTTTTGTTACATCACCTCAAAACAGTTCTTTTTAAAACTAATCTTGACTTACATTACATTGCATTGGTTACATTATTCATTATTTTTTATCATGTTTTACATGTCTGCAAATTTTAATATATGGTCAGACATACCTTCATAAATATTTCAGAGGAAACTAGAGATTTTTTTAATGAGCATTGTTACCTTAATTTACCATTATTTAAACAAAAATTAATTATTACGTATCAATTATTACGAAAAACGGTTGATACGAAAGCCATTAGTACCTATTCAGGAGCGCAGCTTCAAATTTAGCTCCCCCCGCAAATGTTTGCTGGAAAATATACGAAAAGGCCGTGAATATCCCCCCCCCACACACACACACACACACACCATGGGGTTACAGCGCTGCCTATTTCGATAAGCAAAAAAATTTTTGGAACGAATAATGCGAAAACAAAGCAAGGCGATTAATTACAATTTGGGAGGCAGTCTCTCTGTATTTGTGCACTCTATGTCAGTGTTTCTCAACCGAAAATGTGCCACGGACCAGTAAAATATTTAATTTTCTACCGCAGATCACAAAAATAAATGTACTATTAAACAAATTTATTGTATATGTACTCTTCATCTACATAATATCTCAATAATAAAAAAATCACTGAAAAATGAACAAAAATCACTGATAATGGACAAAAGATCATAATAAGATGAACGAAAAATCTCAAAAATAATAATTTATAAGAATTTCGCGAACCACTAAAATTTTGCTAAGGACTACCGGCTGAGAAACACTACTCTATGTAATTTTGTGTTTATGTGTTTGTTTTTGTGTGCATCGTATCAGTGTTTGTTGTAGTATGTTGCGCGCTATCACTGGATAATGTTAATAATTACGCCATCGAAAGACGAAATTTCCCCATACGAAGACTTTACTACCAACGAGTTACATTCGCAAAAAGGAAGAATGGTGTATTTGAGCAAGAAGAGATAATGAAAGACTGAATTTTTAGTAACTTTTATTTTTTATGATTCTTCCTGAACTTTTAATAATAATAATATTTATTTATAGGCATATAAATGCCAATACAGTATCACTACAAAATAAAATGTAAACAAATATGTGAAAAACATAGCAACCGTACAATATTTATGCAATAAATAATTTGTAATACATTTAGATTATATTTAAAATGTCTAAAACTGTCAACATCCTTAACATCAGTAGGTAAAGAGTTATACTTGCCTTTATCGAAAATCTTATTCATTGTGCTCTGCTTTTTTTTTTTATCTCGTAACACAAATATCGTTTATTTCGGGTATTATAATTATGTATATCTCTGTATCTAGTTACGGAGTTAAGACATGAGGGTAAGAGCTGGTGATCTAGCTTATAAATAAAAAGCAACACATTAAATTCAATTTTCTCCCTGACATTTAACCACTTCAAAACAGTTAACATTGTTTTGATATGGGTATATCTGGGACATTTTAATATAATTCTCATTACTTTATTTTGCTTTATCCAACACAATTTATCTAACCGAGTTCCAATACGTTTATCCTTTCTCTTAGGTTTGATTCTGTTACTATCATATTCGGATCATCAAATGAATTGAATCGCTAAGATTTTAATTTTTTTGAGAAAAGATGGACGTTAGGGCACTAAATCAAGGGCACAAGGCCAATAGAACAGCAAACCATACTTCAATTTTGCGATTTTTACCACAAAAGAGGCAACTACATAGCATGTGAACTATCACTTAAAAAAATCCATTCATCCATTGATGTTTAGTTTTATCCATTTCAAAAAATATATCTGAATGATTTTATTCCTTATCAAAAAGCTATAAATATTACATTTTCTAAAGCATTCGCAACTAAGCGTCCAAAAATGTTATTTTCGACAAAAAATGTTTGAAAGTAAATCATTCCCAACTAATCAAGTGCTTGTGCGTAAAAAGGTTTTATGTTCATCATATAAAATGTATTTAAGGCTTCTTTCATTAGGAGAGAAGTGAAAGTTGAGATATAAAATCACAGTAGAATTACGTTTGATTTCCTCTTTGTAAAGACCTTCGCATAGACAGTCAACAAAGAGAAAGAATATCAGAACACAGCAAAACGCAAAACCTGTTTAAGTCATGTCACCAACTCAACGTATGAAGGTAGCCGAAGAAGGCTGCAAATATTTTATTTGTACTGCACAGATGTTCCTCGCTTAACCCATTTATGCCCAGAAATTTTTAATGATTGTTTTCTTAATGTTCTTAGAGAAAATGTGTAGAAAAACTATATTTAAAATTTTTTTGGTAGAGAAGAAGGTCCTAATATGGGCTTTGCATTAAATATGGTCCCGCCAAAGAAAACCAACTAATATAGCTCATAACATCATCTTTCGGCAATAGCTTAAAACACACCTACCTTTCGTTCAACAATTTTACAAATTAAATGCAGTTGAGTTCTTGTTCCGTTAGAAACGAATTACAATAAATGTGTATGCTTAATTTTGATTCTTTTATTAAGGTAAGTTGTTGTTATAAGAATGGGCAAGATTTTTATTCGATCTCCTTGTGATTTATACTTGAAGCTGTTGTATTGTGATCTAGGTATATTGTGTTACTAGGAGCTACTGCTTCACTTAATCTCAAAAAAAGTCAAACATTAATTTAGATTGCCATGTGCAATGTTGGAAATATGGGCTCTCTGCGAGATCTAAATATGAGCCAGGGCATATTCAACAATTTTGTCCAGCTGACGACGACATGGATGTTGATGAAGTAGGACAATAATGTCCGGATGATGAAGTGATTTTTGTCAGTAATCAATTCTTAAACTGTTCCCTTAAGTTTGTATCTTAAACAAAAACAAAATATATTTTGAACTACCCAATACACTCAATCCTGATTCGTACATTTTAGAAATGTTCATATTTGGCTTTGAATTATTTTTCTATTTTTCCGAACAATGTAATTTTGAATATTGTATATAAGTCTTTGAGCTAGATGTATACCAATTATAAGATCATTTCTTCAAAAATTTAAAAAATTATGGAGAAAAAACAAAAGGGAGGCTCATAGTAGGAACTTCTTCTCTAGTAATTCTAGTAACTCTGGAACGTTATATTTCAGGATTGCCTTCTTTACCTCTGTATTTGGTGGTGTTCTTGATTACAATGTCAAGGTGGTAGTGCATTGAATTATATAGAATATAAACATGTCTGAGAGTAATATCATATTTTATTTTCGTATAAAACCAATACGAGATCAATTTTAGAATAAAAGCATTTTTAGAGAAACAATATTTCAAAAATATAAAAAGTAAAAGATCTTTCTTACATTTTCACAACGTATAATATCGCATATGAAACCTGAACGTGTAGTATTGCCAACTTTAAAACTGTCATTTTCCTGGAGGATCACGTAGCTCCATAATCGAAATGACATAAGGTATGAAGACATAACATCTTCACCTTACCTAACCTACAGACTTTTATATTATCATAGACGTGCATAAAAAAAATATAATGTCTCAAAAATCGTTATTATCTAAAAAAGTAAATAGTAATTCTATAATAAAAGAGTTTTATGGTGGACACAGTAGCGTAACTAGGCGTTGGCATTGGGACAGTGGCCAAGGGCGCTGGAAATTGAAAGGCGCTGGAAATTGAAGGGCGGCATACGCTTCTCTATAAATACCTTCTTATTTCACCTCACTTAGGTAGGTATTTAGTAAATCATAAATTTCGATAATTTAAAAAATAATCCACGTGCTGCCATCTAGAGACAATAACCTCACTTGAGATGTGCTTGGATCAGGAGCCAACAATAGCTATTTAGTTTTAATCAGTCAGATAAATATTGTAAGCACTAATATTGCAAAAAATTCGATAACCATGGAAATAATTATCAGATTATATCAAAAATTTAAGTAGTAATATGCCAGTTTACATATGTGCTTTACTCATATTTTTTCAGATTTTTAAATTAACCCCCCTGGGTTAAAGTGTGCGGAATAAGAGATTTTTTAGCATTTTTTGGCAAAAGTCATTTTAAAATAAAGAAAATTTAAAAAACCCCTTTCCATTCTTTAATCTACGTTTTAAGAGCTTTCATTTGATACCACACAACATATTTTTTAAATAATTATTTTTTTCAACGGAAGAAAAAAGTGTTTTTTGAAAAACTGATCTAATAAAAATTCCTGTTGAATTATTCCGATTCCCATCAATGTACATTATTGAAATTTTTTTCAAATTTTTAGAATAACTCCGCTAGGAAATATGGAGGACAAAAGTTTTTAACATATTTTTGGTGAAACTCCCATAAAAATATTGATTTTTCAAAAATAAAAATTGCTTATTTATCCCAGGATTAAGAGGTTTCATTCCTGTTTAACTATTCCGCTTCCTATCAGTAAACATTATTGCAATTTTTTTCAATTTTTTAGATCAACCCCTCTGGGAAATAAGGTGGGGGACAACATTTTTTTGACATATTTTTGACTAAAATTTCATAATAAATAAGATGTTTCCAAAATAAAATTTGTTTATCCACGCATTATGAGGTGTCATGTGATACCCCACTCAAAATTATAAAAAATATATTTATTTATTCCTTAAATACATATTTGTTTATATTTATCTCGCGATGTATTTTGAACTTTCTATTTATTTCTTATATGTCGATCAAAGAGTTGTACAAGTAAGCCAAAATTCAGCTCTCTATCTTCAGCCGTTTGGCTACAATTTCTACCATGCAGACAGACAGACAACACATGAGTGAGGTTATAAGGATCATACCTACAAAATCCTAAAAATGATTCATTCAAAGTGTGTTGCAAGAAAAAAGCACCATATGTCTGATAAAAAAAGAATAAAAATAAATATAAATTTTTCCTCCACTGTGTCTGCATGATTGATTTTCTCGTCCTCCAAACTGGATTCATTCCATAATCTGGGGAATCAAAAATTATTCCGTACCCTTGACACAATAACTCCCGTAGCTTCAAGAAGAAAAGTAGACTTAACTGGAAAAAACATGGCAAAATATATTTATTTAGACATATTTATGGTTTCAACGAAAGAAAAAATATTGTTCTAATATTTGGGAGTGATATTTTATATTCCCAAGACAAAAATTTCTATTCTACGCTTGTGTATTATACATGAATATGTATGAAAGGACAAACATTCCTTCTTATATAGGATTCGTATAAAAAATGAAAGGTATTTCGAACATAAATCTACAAGGGTCACACGACTTTCTTTTGCGATAAAATATTACGGAGAAAAAATCGTAAAAAAACGATTCTTAGTGGTTTAGAAAGTTATTTTCCCGACTTTTACCGAAACAACGAATTTACCGAGATTGAATTCTGGTCCTAAGGTTATCGTATATCTATTTTATTGAATCTTAAAATGGTTCACTACTTAGAATGTTTCATTATTAATGAATCCAAAGGATATTGACCCAGAATATTTTCATTTCATTTGATTACGAAATAATTTAAAATTCCACTGTTGAAATTAAATAAAAGCTTTTTTATTTTTATACGTTTCAAGCTCTAGACTAAAAAACTTTCAAAGAGAAATTATCCTTTTTATTTCACAGATGTCGAGTCTCTGGACCAGTGAATCTCAAACTTAACGACTGATTAACAAAGTAGATTTTTTTATACTTTTTACAATCTAAATTTTATTACTTCTCTCTCATTACAATATAATAAAAATATCGTAAGTAATAATAATTTTCAATACCACTTTTCGTTTCAAAATTATTGCCTGAAAAAGAAAGATAATTTTAATTTAATGCACGTAGTATAAATAAATTAAAATTTACGTTCCCCGTAAATTTTGTTCAATTTCAATAATTATTAATTTTGAAACAGAAGGGTAAGGGTCGACTAAAATTGGCTGATCACTTTTTTCCTCAATATTCCCGACCACATAGGGTTATATTTTAATTTTCTGAGAAATTGCGATTTTAAACAGTTTGCAATATTTTTACGGGTTGATGTTAGATTATGAGGAAGTTCTTGTTCAATATTTTTGATACATGTATATTATTATTTATCAATCTTAGAAAATACAATATAAAATAAAGACACATTACATATTTGACAGTTTACACATTTTTGTATATAAAACAACAACTACTATATTTAATTACTATATCCATAGCAACGTATTGAGAATATCCATAGCAACATTTTCTGCAGTTGCGCAAATCTCAACACTTCCCCTCGCAACAGCTGAGATCGCCAATTAAAGGATATAAACCTAAACCAAGGATGCATTTCTCATGTTTAGACTTATTCAATCCTTTCGTCATCACGTCAGCAACCATATCATCTGTTGAAATATGAGACATTTTCAAAACTCCTAGTTTCAATGCATCACGAATAAAATGATATTTGATGTCGATATGTTTACTTCTGGCGTGAAAAACTGGATTTTCTGCTAATTTCAAGGCACCATTGTTATCATTATATAACATGATATCACACAATTTTTCAAAGCGATGCTCCAACCAATTCTCTATAAGGTAAATTTGAGTGTACTTTACCTGTATTATCTTTCGACATTAACAGTTTTGTACTTTTATCTATCGGTGTGCTCACTGGGTTAGCATCTGCCATTCCGAAACGCTCTAACAGTTCTTTTATATATCCTTTCTGGCTCAATGATATTTTTCCATCGTCTTGAATAAATTCGATTCCCAAACAATTCCTCACTTCTCCGAGATCTTTCATTTCGAATTCGTGTGACAATACTTCGCACAACTTAGACACCATCTGTTCATTATTGTACGCTATCAAAATATCATCTACATATACGGCAATAAGGACTTCCCCTCGTCCCATAGAGTAGAAACAGGGATCGGCATTTGTCGGTACTGCACCAGCAGATTTCAATACAGAATCTAACTTTACATTCCAATTTCTTCCGGCTTGTTTTAGTCCGTATAGAGCCTTCTTTAACAAGCATACTTTATCTCCACGTTCTATTTCTTTTGCCATTTTTTCGCATATTTTGTTTTGTTTCTCGTTTTCTTCCGAAATTCTTTTTAAAATTTCAGTTATTGGCCTTGGTAATTCCATGAAAATGGTTTCTTGAAGTTCGCCATTTAAATATGCGGTTGTTACATCCAGTTGCTTAATTTTCATGGACAAACGTACCGCTAAAGCTAGAAGTAGCCGTACAGAACTCAAGCGGGCAACGGGCGCAAATGTTTGATTAAAGTGTACGCCTGGTTGTTGAGAAAAACCTTGAGCCACTATACGTGCTTTTCTTTTGTCAAATGAGCCATCAGCCTTAAATTTCCTTCTAAGTACGAACCTACTACCAATTACAGGCTTATCTGAAGGACGATCCACCAAAGTCCATGTACCATTTTTTAAAATTGACTTTACCTCGGACTTCATGGCGTCGTACCATTCTTCCGCATCTGGACCAGATATTGCTTGTTTCATAGGGACTTCAGACAGAGATAAAAATACTGACTCATCTGCAACATAATTTGCTTCTTTGCTTTTAGCTTCTTGATATTTCTTGCGGGGCCTTCCCCTGCGACCTGTCATTATTCTTGATGGTCTACCACGACCTCTTTTAATAACTGTTGTTTCTTCTTCTTCTGTTTCGTGTGTGTCATCATTAACACAGTCATCTACATTCTGTATCTGAACTTCGATGACACCAGATTCAGTTTCATCGGTCGCAGGAAAAACATCTTCATAAGTTGAAATTTTCTTGGTAAATTTCTCCACAAATTTCACATCACGAGTAATTTCAACATTGCCTTCTGATGGTATCCATACTCTGTAGCCCTTAGTTCCTTCTTGGTATCCTATAAAAATACCTTCTCTTGAACGAGAATCAAACTTGCCGATGTTCTTGTTTCTGTTCAACACGTAGACCTTGCAACCGAATTCTCGGAAATAGCTTACATTCGGTTTCTTGCTTGTCCACAATTCGTACGGTGATTTCCCATTCAGACTGCTACTAGAGCAGCGATTCCTAATATAATTAGCTGTGTTCACAGCTTCAGCCCAAAAAGAAGGAGGTAAACCAGATTGTATCATTAGACACCTAGCCATCTCTAATAACGTCCTGTTTTTTCTTTCAGCAATTCCATTTTGCTCAGGGCTATAAGGCACACTCAATCTACGAATAATGCCTCTTGTTTTTAGGAATCTGTCAAATTCTTTATTGACATATTCACGTCCATTGTCAGACTGTAAACATTTAATTCTACCAGATTTTTGATTTTCCACAGTAGATGTATATTCTTTGAAGACTTTTAATACTTCATCCTTTGACTTCAGAAATTTTATTTCACACCATCGCGAATAATCATCAATGAACGTTGTGAAATATTTATTCCGTCCTTTTGATTCAACGCGCATTGGTCCACAAACATCAGAATGTATCAATTCTAATTTCTTTGTCTGTCGTTCTGATTTCTTCGGGAAGGGCTTTCTTGTCATTTTTGCACGACAGCATACATCGCATACGAAGTCCAAATATGCATCTTCACTGACATTGACTCCGAGCATGACACCGTTCTTTAAAGCGCATTTCAAATCTTTTACATTGAAATGTCCAAGTCGGCGATGCCACAATTCAAATGATGCATTTTCCTTTCGTACAGAGCATTTTTGTACATGCTCGTTCTTTATATTCTCCTCGACGTAATACAAATCACCAATACGTTTAGCTGTGAGTTTTACTTGTCCATTCTTGTCGACTATACTGGCATGACATCTGTCAAAAATAACCTTTAGTCCCTTATCTGTCATTTTTGACACTGACACTAAACTTGCACGTAAATTTGGCACGAAGAAGGCGTCTTTCAAAGAAACAATTTTAACATTGTCTTTTACGTTGGATGTAAAGGATACCGTGCCTTTTCCTACAATGTCCGTACATGCCTCACTAGCCAAATTTAAAACGCCGTGATGGTGTCTGTCGATTTTGGTGAAAGTGTTAATGTCATTGCACAAATGGGATGTTGCCCCACTGTCTAAACACCACCGTAATCCTTCACAACTGTCATTTCTCGCATGATAAGTTTGAGCCCGCGCGTGTGACCCACACATTCCAACTTTTTCGACATATTTTTCATAGTCTTTTAATTTCATTTTACATTCTGAAGCCTTATGTCCTAATTTCTTACACTTAAAGCACTTATACTGAAAATCATGTCTTTTATTTAATGTCTGCTTTGCACTACTGTCATGCCATTTCTTAAAGTTTTTCGAATATAGAACATTTTCATCACTTTCACTTGTTCCATTTTTATTCCTTCTCGCTATGCTCTCTTCAACAATTTTAATGCGAAGGTCGTCTGGGGTGGGAAGATCGTCTCGCGACTCTATAGCGCAGCGAAAATTTTCATAACTTGATGGTAGACTGTACAATATCATAATGGTTAACAAGTCACCATTAATATTTACCTCCATACTGTTAAGTTTGTCTACAGCATCAAAAATGTTATTCAAATGTTCACGTACATCTTCACCATCTCCCATTCGCGTAAGCATGAGCTGCTTCAACAGTGTCGCCTTCCTAGCAGGACCTTTCGATTGATAGATATTTTCGAGTTTCAGCCAGACTTCTCTCGATGTAACGCAACCCTTTACTTGTTTTAACTCACTGGGTGCCATCGATAAAATAATGTCCGATTTAGCCTTACGATCTTCTTTGTCCCAAGTTACAACTTCCGCTTCTGAAATTGGATCCCCGGCTTTAAGATCAGGCCGCTTGCTCTCTCCAGATACATAAGACCAAGCATCATTTTTGATGAGTAATGCTTCCATATGCATTCTCCATGTATCATAATTATCTCTTTTTAGAGAATCTATCCTAGCTACACTTCCAATCATTTTGAAGTAAGAAATGTAGACAGTCAACAAGAAAACTTCACAAAATGATTATGGCGATTCTGGGCCCATAACCTGTTAGATTATGAGGAAGTTCTTGTTCAATATTTTTGATACATGTATATTATTATTTATCAATCTTAGAAAATACAATATAAAATAAAGACACATTACATATTTGACAGTTTACACATTTTTGTATATAAAACAACAACTACTATATTTAATTACTATATCCATAGCAACGTATTGAGAATATCCATAGCAACATTTTCTGCAGTTGCGCAAATCTCAACAGTTGAAACGAACAAACTGTTCTTCCAGGGTTAAGGGCGAGTTCGCTGAATGTAACTAGTAGGGTAGTTTTATTTTTCTGGTTGCAGTTATTATTTTCTCAGATTTAAAAAATCTCTATCATTGTAATACTTATAATTATATATAAATGTAATAAAAACCAGGAATGGTGAATCAGCCAAAAAATAAAGTACTCCCGAGTCGGTATTTTTAAAAACCGACTCCCACTCCCGGCTCGTTTCACTCGTACATCGTACTTACATTAATTATTTTATGTTCGGGTGAGCTGTCAGTATTAAATATCATTTTCATTACATCTTAAGTTTTTATGGGAACTTAATACAAACTTTTGAATATATTAGTTTTAAAATATTTTATTGTATTTTTTATAATATGTCACTTTTTCCTTTTGATATTTAATATTTAGATGCGAAAATGAAACTTGACATAATCACTGAGCTCGTTACAACTTGAGAAAACAAAAATCCCGTTAAATTCTACTTGAACATAATACACAGAGCATAAATTATAGAAAAAGATAAAAATAGATATGCGGAAAAACAAAAAATCTTTACTGCCTCATCGTATTAATCTGTTAATACAAGTAATTTTAATCTAATTATTAACGGTAAAGCATTAAGGAATACCGGTATAAAACTGATATTGAATATATCCTATTTCGTTTTTGTTCTTGAACAAAAATAAATAAAATTTTGTCATTCCGTACTTTAAAAAAATCTGGTAATATCGTTATTTTGTTTTCGGTTCCGTTTTGTTATCATCTTTGATGAAAATTGAATAAAATAGTCGGGAGTCGTTAGTTTTTCCGACTCTCGATTCCTCCAAAAAGCTACGACTCCTCCAAAAAGCTTTGACTCCTCCAATGAGCTTCGACTCCTCCAAAAATTTAACTCCTCTAAAAAGCTTCGCCTCCTCCAAAAAGCTTCGGCTCCTCCACTCCCGACTCACGACTCCGACTTCGACTTCGACTCCCAATCTCTGATAACAACTATCCTTACACATAAGGGTGAATTTTGCAAAGGTAAACGAGGCATTTTTTCAGCTTTTTTAATTTAAATAACAACAAAAACCTCTGAACCTGTTGTTTACATTGATCTAGTGCACGTGAGAGAAATCCAAACAATGAAAAATATAGTAGTGGAATTCGGATAGTGGGATACTATCCAGGCTGCAAAACCACTATCCTATCCCAACTACTATCACCAGTACTAGGGCTAGTTTAACCCTCCATTTGATATACAAATTTGCAACACAGCTCTTTATCTTTGTATTTTAAATATTTGAATGAGCCAGATATTCATGCTGTTGTTCATATGCTTCATACCTAGTAACTCAGATACAGTATTAATTGTGTCAGGAGGATGGGGCGATTTCTCGGATTGTAGTATTTTCAATGTGAGTGCTAGTGTGTTATTCTTAACCTATAAACAAGGTAGTGACTACATCTCAAATAAACAAAAAATACTTTGTACCTTTGTAAAAACCTGCATACAGATTTAGTCCTCCTTAGGTATGTAAAAATGTATTTTCACAAAACAATTGAATGTTATTGTCTGTAAGATTTGCTACGACTGTTATTAGTACTATGTTACAAATTTGCAACGTTATGAAAATACAGTAAAAATATTATCTTTTGTAGAAAATGTCTTAGTGCAAAAAAGGTTCCAAAGAACCACTTACAGACCAAGACTTGGCTGAAATTTGGGAACAATGGGATAATGAGAGTGAGGATGATTTCATTGATTTCTCAGTTAGTGATCTCGACCGTCATGTTGCATTTTAGTCTTTACCTGAAGCTGTTGATCATTTTGGAAATGAAAATAATTTGGTAGAAAAGCAAGAAGCCCCTAGAGAGGAGCCAGAGGAACCAGTAGACGAAATTAGACCTACTGTATCAAAATCTACCAACAAAGGCAGAGTTAGAGAAAATATTTATTGCACAAAAAGAAATTGTTCAAAGGTAACGCAGTTCTTCCAAATAATATATTAGACATAGATACAGCATATGACTTTTTCAAATACTTCTTTAATGATAAGCTGATTGAAATGATAGTGAAAGAAACTAATTTATATAGTGTTTACAAAAATCCTAACCATCCAGCTGACATAACAACTAAGGACATAGAAAATTTTTTGGGAATTTGTATATATATGTCTGTGTATATTGGAGGATGGATATAGGCATTCCAAGCATTAGAAATGCAATGGCTTTAAACGAATTTGAGCGTATGAAAGGTATAATTCACTTCAATGATAACAGTCAAGTGCTTGAAAAGGAAAATCCGCGTAATAATAATCTTCATAAAATTAGACCATTATTGACTCTTCTCACTAGACAATTTTCTTCAATAACCATGGAATCTATATTATCTGTAGATGAACAAATATGTTCCACAAAATCAAGATATCACTTGAAACAAAACAATCCAATGAAACCTCATTTTACGTTGATTTCCATAATGTTGTAAATTAGCAACATTCTGGTATTTTTGTAACATTAGTAATAAATTATTTTTTCTTCAAGCGGATTATAATGCTAACATTACATTGTTCAATACATTCGGTAGAAATGATACTTTTTTTTTACTAGTAACAAAATGTGAACATTTTTATACTAGTAAATAGTTCATATAGTTATCAACAGATGGCACTGATGGCAGCAGTCGCCATAAACAAAATATCTGTCAATTTAATATGTTTGTAGCGTGGTTTGTAGTGAATTAGTTACGTTATTAGTGAGTTACTTTATTATTATTCTGTGATCATTCTGTAATTAGTTACAAAATACACAATATAAAGATTAAAAATTAAATTCAATGTACACCGCCGGAATTAGCAGCAGTAGCATCTGAAACTATAAAGTCGTAAGTATTTATGGTTGCAAATTTTTAATAACTACGCTTGAAGAAAATTATTTTTCTCTCCACAAATTATTTTATTTTGACCACAGGTTCCTAAATATTCAGTGAAAAAATTTTACTTTGATATTTTGTAAATCATGAAATGAAGGGTTAATCTCAAGCGTTTACATCAGGATAGTAGCAATCTTAGTTCAAAATATAAGTTTTGCTTTCCTTTTTGGAATTTTAATAAAATTACCTTAGTACATAATAGTTCTGTTAAATTCTGACACTTCAAACGTTTTCACAAGTACTGTAACAATTAAGCATTAATTTAACACAGCTGGTGCAATGTAATTTCACTACAGAACTCATTTGATATGGTTCTATTACACTCCGTTGTTTCATTTTACAAAATAATTCTAAATTTCATACATGCTGACAGCATGTAGATATGCTCCATTTTGTGTAATATGCTGACGTATCAAGATAAGTTTGTTCTACGGTTTATATCATTGCTCAAACATAGTGTGGTAAATATTTCGGTATGTTTGCTTATTTATCTTTTCATGAGATAATGAAAAAAATGTTTGTGTCGGACAGGTATCATTTTAATATCAAAATGGATTACCAAAGTTTTGTTAAGATCAAAGCATTTGAAAGGATAAATGAGGTTAAAGTAGGGTTGCCATCTTCCAAAATGTTAAATTAGGACAATAACGTTCAAAATCAAGGACGAATCTAGGACTCGTCACTAATATTTCTTTTGGGAAAATTGGAAAAACTGCTCATTTATTTATTTATATAAATTTATTGCACAAAAAAATAATAAACTAAATAAACCATTTGAATATAATAATAATAATAATATTTATTTGTGTTTTTACATTTTACACACGTCAACATAAGTATAATTGGAAAAATATTATATTATAGTTTAAATAAAAATATATGTGTTAGTTATTAAAATTGTTATCCAAGAATTCTTCAAATAAAAACAATGGATTTTCCTTGAAAAACGATTTTAAAGTATATCGGAAAGAGCTGAGAGACAAGCACTTAATATTTTCTGGCAAGATATTATAAAATTTGGTGGAGTAATAATTAACCGAATATCTGGTACAACTGAGTCTGGTTTATGTCGGCCGTATTAAGTGTTTACCCCTTGTCTCATATCTATGGAGTTCTTGTTGGCTATTGAACTTATTTTTATTTATGTGCATGTAAATCAGGCAGTGAAAGATGTACAGGCACGGGAATGTCATCACTCCTAAAATGTTAAAATATTTTCGACAGTCCTGTCTATACTTTGGATCACAAATAATTCTAACTCGTCGCTGTGAGCGAAAAATTAGCTGGGTATGGGTAGAATGTCCCCAAGCCAGCAACGAGTACATGATATGGGATTGGAACAGCGCGTAATAAGCAGTTAATAGAACATTTCGAGACACATTGGATTTTAAGTTTCTTATACAGTATACAGATCTGCATAATTTCTCAGCGATCTGTACAATATGACTTTCCCAACTGAGATTAACGCCAATGGTAACGCCCAAAAATGTAACAGGGTCTTTGCTAATGCCATTTGGCACTTCCCGTAGGGAAAATAATAAATGTTTGGTTTTTGTCTCATTCAGGCTTAATCTATTCGCTAAAAACCAATCATTCGCATCGTTTCTTACTAATGTGTTGTTGGTTGTTACTTCATGAAACAATGGATACTGATTTAGTAGTGTGGTATCATCTGCGTATAGAATAGTTTTGGCATTTTGTATATAAGCTGGTAAGTCATTTATGTAGACCAATAACAACAATGGACCCAAAATTGAGCCTTGTGGAACTCCCAAAAGAATGGTTTGTTTCTTTGACTGAGAGTTGTTTACCCACACGTATTGCTTTCGGTCTACCAGAAAAGATTCAAGCAGTTTATGACTGGCTCTGCTGATGTTGTAGCAAGATAATTTTTTGATTAGTAGATCATGTGGCACACAATCAAATGCCTTTGTTAGATCGAAAAATGTGGCCATACTATAATCAGCATTTTCGAAGCCAGTTGTGATGAAGTCTATAAAATCCAATATGGCGTTCGTTGTGGATTTTCCACTTATAAAACCAAACTGACATTTGCTCAGTAATCCATTTGCCTCAAAATGCTCCAGCAACAGACCGAAGAGTAATTTTCAAAAATTTTGGAGAAAATATAAATAATACTTATGTAATTTAAGTATTTTAAACAAAGAAAAATTATATAATTTTTATATATAATATAGATTTATTTATTTATATTTTATACTTGTCTTCTTGGCCAATTTTAATGAGAATATTTTCATCAATATTTTGTTTTAAAATAAAATCATAAAATTAGACAATCAAACAAGGGAACAATCTAAATTTTGAAAATTAAATTAGTTAAAATTAATCCTTTCATACTAGCTGTATAATGTTTTAATTAATCTTTCTATTATCCACTATTTTTACCAAAAAATCCCCTTCTTCGTCCACACACCCAAGAATCCAAATTGTATCTTTAACATCATCATCTGTTGCCGATGGACATTTTATGATTCCTCTTCTACATAATACATTCTCGTCGCATTATACTACGCTGTTTATTCCACACAGTACATTTTTCTTTTTATCAATGTAATCTCACATTAATATTCTAATTTTCTTCCGTATTCCAGTAATTGTGCTATACTTAGTTTCCATAATTATATGGCTATAGTGGTTTCCCATAACAATTTTGTAAACAATTAGAAGACATATAGTACCTGAAGATAGGCATCATTCTTGGAAAGACCCAAATTCTTTATGCTTCCAGGGCAAATTATTACCCTTTTTTTCTAAGAAATTCAACAACATGTGTCAAAACTTTTCGCTGAAAGGTAATTAAAGATTACGCGAAAATCCTCAATTCTAAATTGTTTCTTTATATGTTGCGTTATGCATTTTTACAATATTTCAAAATCCCGGACAATCCCGGACATCAATCAAAATCTATACCGGACATTCCCCGACATATTAAAAAAGAGGACATGTCCGGGAAAACCCGGACGCATGGCATCCCTAGGTTAAAGACATGGTAATGTAACAGTTACACCATCAGAATTATATTGATAATAAATATAGTTTATTTTTTTTTTTAATTTAAGGGCCTTTGTTGATTTGGCAATTAGCCAGGACAATTTTTATATTTGAAAATTCCATGCCTGAAGGGGATTCGAACCCGAGACCTTAGCAACACAGAGCACATGTGTTATCACTACGCTATGCCGGTCGGCAAAGATATTATTCATAACAATACAGAGAGTGTTTAACGTAATACATAATTTTGCTATGTTAACAGTTTTATTATGAAGGTTAGATAGAAAGTAAATAATAACATTGGCAAATGATGTGTGGTATAAATAGGAATCAAAATTAATTGTTAGGGACTCGGTTCCTGGCTGTGGTCTGGTGTATGATTCATGGTAAGTTCATCGAAAATCAATTCATCGAAAATCAATTCATCGAATATCAATTCATCGAAAATCAATTCATCGAAAATCAATTCATCGAAAATCAATTCATCGAAAATCAATTCATCGAATGATCAATTCATCGAATGATAAATTCATCGAAAAAAAATATTTTGTAAATATTTGAGAGGAATGCCGAGGGGATCGGAAAGCCAAAAAAGCTGTGGTCAATAAAAGTTGACAGACTACACTTATTAAATAACTATCATACTTGGTCTATTAATAATTTTTAAATTTTCCATTCAGAAAATACGCCAGGTAAAAGATACCTGTTGGATTATTCTGAAATCGAACAGGGCTCCTTAGATCAGAAAAACCCGGTTAATCGGATCATAAATGTACTTAATACACCCATTCTTAAAGGATTATAAAAATGGTATTTCCACATCTGTTAAGTCTTAAGGATTTTGTGTTATGTACATAGTTTTACTATTCATATTTACTATACCACACATGATTTGTTCAATGTACGGTGATTCTAAACAGGTGACATTGTTATGTTAGTGTGAGTTTGTTTTCTCATTAAACTAGATGATGGGTAGCTCGCTTCACTCGGCTTCTTCTAACCAAACCCTTACTAACCTAACCTAACCTAAGATAGTGTTTTGACATTAAACTAGAAGATGGGTAGCTCGCTTCGCTCGGCTTCTTCTAACAAAACCCTTACTAACCTAACCTAACCTAAAATAGTGCTTTGTCCTTAAACTAGAAGATGGGTAACTCGCTCCGCTCGGTTTTAGACTTTTACTAACTAAACCTAACCTAATTACCTTATTTTTAGGCGCATAGTACTTTATTTTCCCCATATTAGCCCAATTAAAATGCGTATCATTGTGTATGAATTTATAAATATTATTTGCGTGCAATTGCCCATAACCTGTCTTATTAAACCTTAAAAACAAAACATTTATTTCTTTTATTATATAAGTTTTCTTATTATATTTCTTTATTTATATTCAAACACTATGTCACTTTATTTACCTTTTTTTAAACCATATAAAAAAAATTACGCAATTATTTCTTAGTCTGTCTACTTTTATTGACCACTGCTCTTTTGACTTTCCGATCCCCTCGGCATCCCTCTCAAATATTTACAAAATATTTTTTTTCGATGAATTGATCATTCGATGAATTGATCATTCGATCAATTGATTTTCGATGAATTGATTTTCGATGAATTGATTTTCGATGAATTGATTTTCGATGATTTGATTTTCGATGAATTGATATTCGATGAGTTGATATTCGATGAATTGATTTTAGATGAACTCGTCGGTTACCGTGACTACTCATTTGGACATTATTTTTCTTGCAAAATTGTCAATTTTTAATAAACAATATTAATAATGCAAATCGCTGTATTTTAATTAGTTCGTTCACTTTTCATTTGCCTATATTAGGACATATTAGTACTTAATAACATCAAAATGAAATTTAAAATTTTCCCTTTCCACAAATACATTCCACATTATACCTGTTTAAAAACTTTATGAAAATTAAATTTTTATAAAATCTTTAGAAAAAATTGAAAGAATTTAATATTGCAAATTTAATATTCATAATTGTTTCATAAAGAAGGAGATTCCTTTGATGTCTACTTTAAATATGTGTTTAGTTTAAAATGATTAAATTAATGTTGATAATTCAATACGCAAACGTTAAAATGTTTTCATGTTTATAAATTTTATAAAGGAATATCGAGTTAGTCGTGTCTGTCGATTAATGAGTATGGTAGGAATTATATGGATTTCGGATTCACTAGTAAAGTAATTGCTATATCTAATTTCATTATTTGTAAATCTACGCAGTTATTTTGTAATTAACACAAATTAATATCTGATATTGGAAAGACATTGGAAAGCAAATTCATTTCAAAATATTAAAATTTATTTTGCCTATAATTGTAAATTGCCATTAATTGTAAATGTGGTAAATTTTATTAATAGATATTAAATATAAACGATCCGTTACACATTAAATCAGAAAAATTGATGTGAAGTGTGAATTTTTACACATTTTAGGGTTTTATAGGTATTTAATAAGTGTTAGAATAGGGGATACACATAAAATTTATATTTCTTTAAAATTACATTATTTTGATATGTTAATATTAGTTATGTCACCTAACAAAACAAAAATCACATTTTAATTAATATTATAGCCAAATTTTTAATTAAAATATTGTAAATTTGAAATAAGCCGACCACGGCGCGAAGGTTGCCGAGTAAAAACGTCTGAGTATGGCGTCAAACGATAGGGGTTTCACGTCACAGATACAGCTACAACATAATCTTTACACGTGTGTATATTGTATTGTTCGAGAGTTTTGTATTTGTTTTTAAACAATTTTTCACGCATTTATTATTTAAATGGCAGATCAAGATTTTGTTAGGGCTCAGAGTGATAATTTACCCAACATTGATGCATTTATGCTCACAAACATAAAATTTACTTGTTTCTGAAATATCGGTTTTATTTCGCCCCATAGCTTCCAGCCACAAATTTCGCCTTTTCTGTTGTTTTTCGCCATCAGCTAATGATATAAATTGTTTTTTGGGATTTCTAGTTGAACTAATTGTGCACATCGGTACTGAACAATATTTTCGATTATGTTTCGAAGTACTGGGGCCTGGATTTTCCATATTTTATATATTTTAATATAAAATTTAATTCGGTAAACATGTATAAATTGTTTTTATAGAATTAAACTTTATTTTAATTAAAATCACTCTAACTTTAAATAACCTATAAAAGTGATATAAACAAATAAGTTCACAACAGAGTATGTACGCTGGGTAATGTTCTGTGGCTGGGTAGGCTAGTAGTGTCATGCGTCAGTTAGAAGAGGTATGACGTCACACGTCGTTTTCGCGCGCTACATACATTTATGATTTTTTTAAGCCTTCAAATTAAAAAAAAAATTAAAAACTGTTTTTTATGTTTATATGCAACAAGAGGAATATAATAAAAAAAATTAAAAAAATCATGCCTATCCCCTATTCAACTGAATGCTAAATGTCTAGGAATATTATTTCTATAATCATATCAAAATCAACAGTTTTTTTATAATAATTTTTATTCGATATTTGAATAGAGCTTCCATTTATTTTTTTTAAACTAAATTGAAATAATTTACGAACACTTCGTCACAATAAATTTTTAATTAAAAAATTACATTGATGATTTCTGCATTTTGCTTCGTATGTAAGTGTTCATTAAATTAATAAGTAATTTACCAATAAAAGGCATTATTTCTTTCAATTTCAGATACGTATGTCTCACTATTAACAATGTATTATTTGTTTTATAAGTATTTCACTACAAAAGATGACCCTTTGTTTTATTTTACAAATTTACAATTGATATATTTGATATATATATATTTTTTTTTTTTTGATAAGAACAAAAACTAAAGAATTCAAACAATAGGTTTAATTATATACACGTATAATAGCAGGCGGAGTCCACTGAACACTACACACTACGGTCTACACCAGCGGTTTCCAAAGTGGGGAGCGCGAACCCCTTGGGGTCGTACAAGATTCACCAAAGGGTCGCGGGTCGCAGGATTTTCCACATTAGCTGTTATTAAAACCAAATATCGCGCACGGTTAATAGTGGAAGACGAAATAAGAGTGGCTCTTTCTTCATATAAACCGCGATTTAACGAATTATGTGCGAAGAAATAAGCCCATACTTCACATTAAAATTGATTTTTATTACATTTTTAATTTGTATTACATATTTAATATTAATATAATTTATTTTTATATGATTTTCGTGATTTATGTTGTGAAAATAAATATTTAGGAATTAGAGAAACTATTTGCATTATATATTTTTGCTACTTTTGTGATTATTATTTCAATAAAGAAATTATTTACAAATTGTTTATAAATTTCCTAAATAGGGGGGGGGGGGCAGATATGGGATTTTTTTCTAAGGGGGTCGATCCTGAACAAAGTTTGGAAACCGCTGGTCTACACACAAAAAAAAGATTCTCAGATCTTATAAATTTTTAATTTCAAAATACGCACTACCTTAGCTATGAATACAAAAAATGCAGAACATCATTAGCCATAATTTAGCCATGAATTAAAAAAAATAATGAATTTTGCCAAAAACACAAAAATTGCAATATTTTCCAAAACCGAAATCTTATCAAAAATTCCTCTCGTAGGTACGTTTTCGGTTTACATCTATGTACATTATTTTGAATTTTTTCAGATTTTTAGTTTAACCACTTTGAGTGGGACAGTATTTTTATTACATTTTTGGAAAAAATCGTGCTGAAATAAAAAAATATATAAAAAACGAATATCCATTCCTTAATCTACGTCTTGATAGCTTCCTATTGATACCACACAATAAATTTTGAAAAAATAATATTTTTTTTTAACAGCACAAAAAAATTAATATTTTTCGAAAAACTAATCTAATGAAAAATTCCTGTTTCCAGTAATGTACATTATTGAGATTTTTTCCAGATTTTTAGATTAATCCTTCAGAGAAATAGGGTGATGGACAAAGGTTTCTGATATATTTTTGACGAAAATACTATAAAATAAATTGATTTTCAAAAATAAAATTAGGTTTGCTTATCCACGCATTAAGAGGATTCATTTTCCACTCAAAATTTTAAAAAAATATTTATTTTTTCGTTAATTACAATTTGCTTATAATTATCCCGCGATATGTTTTTTGAGTTCTCTATATTTTTCGTATATGTGGGTCAAGGAGTTGTACAAGCATGCCAAATTTCTACCAGACTGGCAGACAGACAGAGAGACAGAAATATAGAACAGATAGGCAAACACATGAGTTACAAGTTTTTTTTGTGATCATACCTACAAAACCGTAAAAATCAACAAAATATTAAAAAAATTCGATGTGAAGTGTGAATTTTCACACATTGCAGGGTTTCGCAGGTATATAATAAGTGAAGGCGGCATGCTGAGTGTGTAGGACAAATTTTGCTTTGTAGTAACCACGGCAAAATGAACGATCTTTTTAAAATAATTTATCGTCTGTTAATCTCAGAGCTTTAAAAACAAATTTTATGTTAAAATATTTTTTTGTTAATTTTAATTCGAATACCTAATATCATTATTTAGGTTTCTAAATAAGTGCAGAATTTTTTTTATATAACAAGTATCATTAAGATTTTGAAAATTGGGCCTATGGCTTTCATTGGTTGTCTTAAATCATACGCTCCGCCCCTCTGGCTTCGTATAAATGACACAGAATGAAAATATAATTCCAATTAGTTATTAAATTTACGCTCTTGAAAATTAAATTCAAAATGTGCTAAAATATAACTAGAATTTTAACAAATTAATTTAAACATAATAAATATGAAAAAAAAAACAAAAACCAAAATTGACTCCATAAGCCAGGAACGAACCTGTGTAGTGAATAACGATCCTGTGTGGTTGTCGAGCAACTGAGCCACTAGACCACCAAACGCTTATCAACTTAGTGTGTTATAAGAGTATAACATGTATGCATCGTCAACCAAAAAACACAAAAAATGCGTTATTTTCCGAAAACATAATCTGATCAAAAATTCCTGTTGTACTATTCCGGTTCACACCAATATACATTACTTAGAATTTTTTCACATTTTTAGTTTAAACCATCTGGGCTACAGGGTGTGGGACAAAAATTATTTTGCACAATTTTGGCAAAAATGGCCTCAAAATAATTTATTTTGCAAAAATTAAATTTTGATCGTTAATCCACGTACTAAGGGCTTTCATTTGATACCCTACTCAGAATTTTAAAAAAATATTTTTTTTTTTTCGATGAGCACATATTTATATATATTTTTAGGGGGATATGTTTTTTAGATGTTTTAGTATTTTTCCTATGTGCGGGTCAAAAAGTTGTACAAGCATGCCAATTTTCAACTCTCTAGGTTTAGCCGTTTGGCTACAATTTTTACCGAACAGACAGACAGACAGACAGACAGACAGACAGACAGACAGACAGACAGACAGACAGACAGACAGACAGACAGACAGACAGACAGACAGACAGACAGACAGACAGACAGACAGACAGACAGACAGACAGACAGACAGACAGACAGACAGACAGACAGACGACAAAATGACGGTATAAGGGTTTTTTGGTCATACCTACAAAACCTTAAAAAGGAACTATCAGCTTGTAAGCTGGTAAATTATGTTTCAAAGTTTCCAATTTACATATCAGCGCATGCTGGAAATGCAGTAAGTAATATTTTCAATAGATGTCATGAATAATTATTTCAAATAATTACCTTTTTCCGCGCTGTTGATTTATTTAAAATATTACTACCACTTGGGTACGTTCTAAAACTTAAGTCTTGGAGTTCGAGTTTACTCAAAGATAATGTGGTCATGTGATCAGGTTTTGGAACGGCGATGTTAAGGGTCGAGTGCTTATATGAAAATTCCCGCTAAAATATTGTCAACACGACATATTATTTTAAATAATTATTAATATCTTTAAATAGTGATGGATAAAAAGATGAGGGAAGTATGTATTATTGCTGCTGATTTGAGTCAACAACTGTTCAACAACGTGTTTCTATTAACGGTAATTTTAATTAATATTTACAAACTATTGTATTATAAATACCTATTTATAATTAAGTAAAATATTTTCTTTTTATTTCAGAATCATGAATTTCTGTTAATTTTTTTTCCATAATTAATATCTGTTAATTTCGATATGTCAAAACTTACATTACATGCGTACACATTCTGCGCATGGGAGTAAATATTACCCATTTTGCAAGCAGAGTTAAAAGAGTAAACTCTAGGGTTAACTCAAACCGGAAACTCGAATGTTTTGGAACGATCTTACTAAACTTAGAGTTAACTTTAGAGCAGGGGTAGGCAACCTTTTTGTGAATAAGGGCGCAATATAAATTCAAATGTTATTGAGGGCGCATAAAAACGTAAAATATGTAAACACTCGTGGTTCGCAAGGTCGTCTAATCTAGCGCTGATCGCTTAAGTCGAATCACCAATAGATGCGATGTGGATATTGGGCTCAGTATGTGTGTGTTTCGATAGCGAGGGCGCATAAAAATCTCACCGAGGGCGCCGTGTTGCCGACCCCTGCTTTAGAGTAAACTCCTTAGGTTTTGGAACGTACCCCTTATGTATTAAAATAAAACCTTTACAATAGTGTAATTGCTAATTTTAATCTTATTGCCGTTGCTTATACTATAATTGTTATTTTATCTTGGTCTCTCGATCAAATGATCATAATTTATGTTTATAATTAACCAAGGAATAATATGAAATAATGTGAAATACATGAAATTCTTATTAAAATACAGTTGTAACTAGCTTAAAGAGCTGAACGCCATTCACATTATGAAATGTGCTTTCAGTAAAGTACTTCGGTGTAGAAAATAAAATTTTAACACTCAAATTTATGCTCACCTTGGGAATTATAATAAACTTTATACTTACTTTTGACATCTGGGTAATGTAATATTTATTATCAATAAAATATTTAAACATTTTTGAAAAGTAAAATTCTTTTATGAATACTATATAAAGTTATTCAAATAATGTCAAAAGAAGTTTTCAAAGGTCTATCATAGATAACATAACATGCAATTACTTCATATTTTAATCTTTGTTAAAATCTAGAGCAAACATGGAAATAAAACATAAACATATGTACGTTGAACATTTATCTTGATTTTAAAATGTTAAATTAAATAAAGAATGCAACATAACTTAAGCGCGTGCATTCACTGTTTTAATAATTATAAGAGCATAATAAATTTACAATATGATTTTTATTTCACTTTTATAAAAGCTATTTATGCACCAGGGGTGTAACTAACCCGGTGTCCCGACATGTGAACATAAGACAGATTATCATGCGACACTTTAACATGAACAGATTAACATGCGACAGATGAACATAAGTCAATTGAACACACGACATTTTATCTCACATTTCATTTTTATTTTTATTTATTTTTATTAACAATGTTTGTAATTATTTTATGAAGTGTATATGTAAACGCTTTTCATTGTTTTATTGATATTTTTTCCAATGTACCTATAATCGCTTCACTAATAAACAAACTTATTAGAACGAAATCATTCTTTTTACCTACCGACATCGAGATATACCGAAGTATAAGATTGTATAAAATAACCAAAAAGATCAAGATATACCAAGTTATCTCATAGATCAAAACAAAAATATAAAACCTTCTCAAAAATTACCTAAAATATCATAATTTTTCTCATAATTATTTGATTTTGAAAATCTATATAAATAAATCTGAAAGTCTGTATTCTGTCTCTGACCAACCGCTGACCAATCGCTGACTAAACGATAACCAACCGATAACCAACCATTAACCAACCGCTGAACTTATATGCTAGGATAAATAAAAAATAAAAATAAAAATGAAATGTGAGATGAAATGTCGTGTGTTCAACTGACTTATGTTCATCTGTCGCTATGATAATATGTCACAGTGTTCATTTGTTTTGTGTTAAAATGTGTCTATGTTTATCTGTCGCATGTTAATCTGTCGTATGTTCAAATGTCGTGGAACCGTTACTAAGATGATTACGACCGGAGAATGACGTATAACTGCCCGAGGGCCTCTGGCCCGAGAGATGGATGTCGCTCGATGGGAGTAATCACCTAGTAACGCCAATGGTACATACAAGATTTTATTTTTCACTTCGTAAACAAAATAAAAAGTAAAAATTAACAGATATTTATACCTATCTGGTAGCTTATAACAATAAACAGTTTATAGACAAAAAACAAATGATAAAGTATCAAAAAATTAAGATAGTATTTAATGAGACATAAATTAAGAATTTACTAATTGAAATGTTGGTTATTAAGATTCAGCTAATCAGTTGTGACCCGACTGTCTTTCAGTCAAGTACTGAGAAGATGAAGCACACTGAATATCAAATATAACTTAAATAAAGAAGTTGATAGTCTATTAGTTTTCGTTAGTAAACCGATTATGTAAAAGTGATGATTGTTTTGCTGTCCCATTCTTCGCCTATATTATCCCATTGAATAGATAATGATGAATTAACAAAAGGGCGGAATCCCAGTATCAAATCCGCGCTGACATATCTATATGTAAACTACCCTTACGTCGCACCGTAACGGATACCATAATTCTGTTTTTGCTACAAGAATACATTGGGACATTACCCAAAATTGTGAAATTAGCTACACTATGATACAAGTGCTGTTTCTTATTAAGTACGCACAAGTAGTGTTGTGAGTCCCATTAATTGTATGATTATCTAGCTAGAATTTTTTCATGACCCAGTTTAAAAATACCAGAAAGAGATGTGGCGAGAGAAGGCAATCCTGTTTAACTTCTCTCTGTATTGGAATTTGGAAATTGGAAGTACTCGACAACTGTACTCTTTATAGAGTTCTTTTATGATGTTGATGATTTTTGCAGGCACTCCTATATTTGTAAGGATTTTCGAAACAGTAGGATGATGCAAAATCAAAGACGCTATCAAAATCTACAAATACGAGTTAGAGTGGACTATGCCATTCCGCAAACTGCTCAAATATTTTTCGATGTGTATTGATGTAGTCTACACCTGATCTGTTGAGACTTAATCCTGCCTGTTCCCTTCGAAGCTTCTAGACCTCTATCACCTACAATGTGTGATGTAATCTCTTTTTAATTACATAACTCTATAATTTTAGTACAATTTTTTCCTCTACCTAAACGTTTTGCAGTATTTCATATAGGCAGAGTGAAACTGATGCTACATACAACAATACAGCAAAATATAAGCTAAACCAGCGATTCCCAAACGCCGCGAAAATATTTCATTATTCCTACAACTGCGTTAGTTAGACCAGTTTTTACTTGGGGCACCGCGGAAAATTCTAATAAATTAAGGGCGCCGGGAACCGATAAAGTTTGTACACGACTGGGTTATAGATATCTAAAAATCTCCGTCGTTTATTTAGAACAGAAAAAAATTGGGGCTTTAATCGTTTAACGCGTTTTGAGATACGACATTTTTTTAATAGTATAATTTACATTATTTGTGAAAATTGTGAAAAAAAATCACAACTCAAAAACGGTTTGAGACAGCGATCTCCGATTAAAATTTTTGGATTCTGCGTAGTTTATTTAATCTAGAAATCTAGAAATCTGGGGTTAGAATTTTTGGATTCCTCATAGTTTATTTAGAATAAAAAAAAAAAAAAAAATGTGAGGCTTAATTTAAAATGATGACAAATTTTAATATGGCGTGATTTATAGAAATTTTCATCTTCACATGGATATATTTGAAAAACGAATTGCGATAAAGACCTGCGGTTGAAATTTTTAAAATCTTGAGGTCCTAATTGACTTTTGGGGTCCCATATTTTGAAATAAACAAAAATTTTGAAAAATTTTAATTTTAATTTTTATAAATCCTAACTATAAAATGGTTAGGGATAGAAATCTGTGGTTTGAATTTTTAAAATCCTCACAGACAGTTTAGTCTAAAAAAAAAAAAATGGGCTTAAATAAACCGTTTATTAAGTTTTGTATGGGCAGTAATCCAAAACCCTTGAAAATAGCCAAAAATCGAAAAAATCGTAAGGGGTAGACCTTAAAAAATCGTGAATTTTAAGCAAAACATTTTTGTCTCCGATTTTATTGAAAATTGGTACAAATATGTATTTTAGGTCATAGATCAACAAAATTTGGTCCATTTGGAAATTTTTTTAAATTATTGACGAAAAACTGACCCAAATCGGCTCTAACTCAAAAACGAGGAAAGTCTGATTTTTTAAAGTATTTTTTTCATAATCCTCGCCCCAAAATTAGCTTAAAACATTATTTTGGCTAAAATTAGAGTCAAAAAATTTTTGACCAAATTTCAAAATTTAAGTAGGAAAAAAAATTGAATTTTGTTTGAAAAAAGTAAATTGGTATACTTATATATTTTTAGCTTTAGATCAATTTTGACATTTGCAACAAAAAAAAAAAAAAAAAGAAACAGTCCACAATAAGGCTCAGAGCCGATGATATGTTAGCCTGCTTCCTTTTTTTAACTATCTTTATAAACTAATATGTACTTACTTCTTATCTATATCAGCAATTCCAAAACTGTAACTTTTACGTATTTATTTAATTTTCATTTACATTATGATAATCACAAAAACAATTTTTCTTATCATTACAAAATAAATGAATTTTGCATGTTGAACAAATAGAATACGGTCTAGACTGCACTCCATTTATGCTGTAACCCATAACCCTGCTAGCTTTATTTTCTGACGTATCTTATAGTACACAATGGTACTTTGATATACCGTCTAGCAAAAACGATAATTCTTATTATACATAGAAAGTAACGGGCGAAAATCAACTGGGTACTTATAAGTACCGTCAGTCAACAAAGGGTTAATATGCATTACTACGAAAACAATGGTATGTAAACATGGAAGCATCTACAGAAAAGAATGAATTGTAAACAAACAAGTATTCAATATCTACGGTTTGTAGCTTTCAGGAATATACAACAAAGTGCAGTAGATAATATTTGAACTAAGAATAGAACATAATACTTATAAAACTACCTGGAAACTTATGAAAATTGTCAAACTTTTTCCCAGAGGATTATGAATTTTGATGTACATCAAATATTTAGAAGGTAGCACTCTGAAATTTGACGTTCCAAAGTTTGTTCTCAAGATATCAAGTTGCGTCATATTTTCGGCATCATTATAAAATCAGAAAATAAAGAGAAAATGAATAACTAATATTTACCAAAATATCAAGAATTTTGGTTGATTAAATTACCAATATTAATTATAAAGTTATTATCTTTGTTATATAAGAACCTCTCTGTTTCGTCCTTCAAATCCTCTTTCAAATGGCGCATATACATTAGGCTAGTAATCGGGCTAGTAACTATCCTGCTAGTGACAAAGTTAACTATTATCATAATGTAAACGCTTGAGATTGAACTAATTCTAGTATTGGCGCTAGTAGTTCGGATAGTATAGTAGTTTTGCAGCCGAGATAGTTACTATCCCACTAGACTATATTTTGAAGATTTTATTTACTTGGAGGTAAATAATTGCTTATTTCATCCTCTTATGCGACCCGAGCAAAATTATTAAAAAAGAGAATTGTGATTAAACCAGTTTACTCAACTCGTTTTTTTTTTTTTTTTACTTTATATAAACACGGATCGCTACATTTGCGGTTTGGTTTGCGAAAATTCATCGAGATGAAAGAAACTGCGAAAAAACGAAAT
Organism: Liopterus haemorrhoidalis; assembly: GCA_963971575.1. Taxonomy (NCBI): domain Eukaryota; kingdom Metazoa; phylum Arthropoda; class Insecta; order Coleoptera; family Dytiscidae; genus Liopterus; species Liopterus haemorrhoidalis. The sequence continues at coordinate 41,619,583 of OZ020612.1, read as the reverse complement.
TGAGAAATACAGAGAAAAGAGAACTACCCTTAAGCGGTAGGGAAAATTCAGAAAAATATGGTGAGCCACCTTTGGTGGACCCTACCCTATAGCTAAGGGAAGATTTTATACGTTGCTCTCCCAAAACATATTGTCACAAAGGTAGTCCAAGATCAAGATTATTAAAGTATAAGGTTGTCTTGTAACTTGTAGTGGTGGGGGTAAATAGCGAAGCTACGCGTCATCCGTTTGCTAACGGGACGTCAATCTCTGTTTATGGTATATGTTATATACATGTGAATTTTGATTTATGGCTATAAATATAAAAATATCGTTTAATTTTTTAATTTTCTACTTGTTTTAATTTTATTTTTCTTCGAAAGGAATATTTCTTCGTTCTAAATAAATTTTCTTACATTCATTTTTGATGTGAAGAGAATAATAAGTGAAACATTTTAGTTTTAGGGTGTCCCCCCCGTAACTACCCTAATATTCATTAAATTGATAAAATACATAGAACAAATAAGATTAGTTTTCTTAAGGCGGAATTCCACTGAGGCAACACTGAACGACATGAGGCATGATCGCCTGTTTATAGGTGTGCGACTATGTGCCACAAAATTCAATAATGTCGCATGCGGAAATTGTCTCCCCACGTCGCATGCGCTTTGTCGTCTATGCTTGTAGCATGCGTCTAAAACGATTCCATTTAGGCAACTTCAGTTTGGTGTATCATGTCTTTACAAACAGTCGCGGCAGCTGCTTATTTAGTAATAGCTCTGAATCGAAAAAAAAAAAGAAGAAAGCCACGGTGGTGGAGAAGAGAACTATATGTTGGTGTTCAAGAAACTCATTATAATTTATACAACAACTTGGTTGCTGACGATGAAGCTTTATTTAAAAATTTTACACGAATGAGTAAAGAAGATTTTGAGTACTTGCTTGAGAAAGTCTCACCTACTATAAAAAAATATGATACCAACTTTCGTGAAGCAATACCACCTCGCGTCAGGTTGTTAGTGACATTGAGATATTTGGCTACGGGTGATAGCTATCCATCACTTATGTATCTGTTTCGGATATCTGAGCCAAGCATTTCTCGAATTATTCCAGAGGTGTGCAGAGCTCCTCATCACTGCCAGCAGTTGACAATGTTGATTTAGGTACATCGACGTCCACTAAAAAACTTAAGAGTTCAAATGCAAACCATTTCCCTTTTTTGTTGGGAGATGAGCCACTCTTTTTTTATTGCAGTTTTTTTCGCTCACGATGGAATGCTGAACGTAAATTCTTGATTTTATTTTTTACCTCAGCCACCGTACAATTGTATTTATTCGCCAATTGCTTTAACTTATCATTTTTAATTCTAATGTGTTTATAATTACTAATTTTATTGTTCCATAATTCGGGTGAATTATGGTAATCTTCAATAAATAATGTAGTTTTTTCATTATTCCAATCCATGTCGCACGATACAAGCCGCACGGATCCGTTGGCTGTTGGATAATGGCGCGTCTACATCGAGGCAACCTGGTAGCATGCGACATGTCGAACGGTCGCATGCTACCAATGTGCAGCGGTCTGATGGGAGCCGTGCGACATGTTGCTCGTTCCCGTTACTTGGCGGTAAACATCAAAGAGTTTTCGTGCGACACGCTACCAGTTCTGAAAGCCACATGTTCGCCATTTTGATATTTGATAGTTGTTATTATAGAAGTATCTGTTTTTTAAATTAACTAGTGTTGTAAGCGTTGCTGTATCAAAAATTATGTAGCAACTTAAATTTATTTAAGATAAGTGAGTAAATATAAGTTTGGATAAAATAGAGTATGAGAAATATTGATAAAAATAATTAAGTAAGGTTATGTTTTTGTTATGGAATTAAAATTTGTTACAAAATAGTATAAATTAGCTTGATATTATTTATAGTTATAAAATGTAATAATATTTTTGCGATCCGCCATATTTATTCAGTAAACTGACAGATCTCGCAACAATAAACAGTAGCACGCTCCCAGTGTTGGTGTAGACACTAGCTTGTCAATGCGACATGGTCTGACGGTCTCGTCAGACTTGTCGTATGCTACCATGTTGTCTCAATGTAGACGCGCCATAACGACGACACTGTTCGACACGCTGAATCATGTCGTGAGGTGACGCATGCGATCCGGCAACAACAATCAACTTGTAGCATGCGGCAAGGAGACTTGTTTCTTGTCGCTTCGTGTTCCTTCAATGGAAAGACTGTGTGTAGCATGCGTCAATGTCGCATGCTACATGTTGCCTAAAAGTTGCCTCAGTGGAATTGCGCCTTTTGAAACAATTTTTATTGTATAGTTTTTTCTGTTAAGATAGTTCTATTTATAAATGAAATATTTTAAGTATTTTACTACCAGATTTCACCCAAAAACACCCCCTAAGAAGGAAAATTTTGAGATATCGTGCCTATATTTGATTCTGGTTCTACTCTATTGTACCAAATTTCGTTAAAATACGTCCAGCCGTTTTGAAAAACTGATATAACCTCCAATTTTATTAATTACTATATTAATATAGAATTTTTTTCTTCTATTTTTATTTAAAAATTCCTTAAATTATATTTGTATTCCATTTTATTGTTATTTATTAACTATAATACAAATACCCATCACCTTCAATTTTATATAAATCAGTATAAAATTTCCAGTAAAAAGGTTTTTAATTATAATTTATTCAGTAGAACTGTCTTGAAATAAATATCTATTATGAATATAGTCAATAAAAATATTTAAAACATGCAACACATATATTAATTCTCTATGCTGGTTTGAACTACGCATGAATACTCTGATTGGTCAGACGTTACGAGACAACCTTGAATTTGCTTTCGATGAATTGATTTTCGATGAACTTACCGTGAATCCCTTCGGCGGCCTCCTTCTATCCCTGGACTTAGATTTTGCTCGTTTCACCTCCTAAAAAGCGATTTTTTAGATTATTTTTCCCTATGCGATAGAAAAAAACTGAAACAAGTAGTTACCCATCTTTGATTGGGTCGTACCCTACCCCTGAGAGTGAAAATTCTTCGTTTCACCCCCTAATACGTTTGGGACAAAATTATTCTAATTAATTTAACTTTCTCGACGTTGGAAGAAAATAAAAATTTGCCTAAGCACTGAAGAAAGCGAATTCACTGCCTCTGTTGGTTTTTGAAAATCCCTTTAATAATTTGTCTTTCAATTTTCCTTTTACACATTAAATCAAACATTTCAGAAGCATATGAAAGGTCAAATGTCAATTATCGTGTGGCATTTATGTCCGTATCCTGTTTGTTCGCGTTAGTAAATGTGGCCGGCTAATTCTCATTGGTAAATACATTTGGGCAGCAAAAATGAATAAAATAATGACACTAAACAACGAAAATTCCACGCTTTTAAAATATAAAAACCAACATTACCCAAGCTAAAATCATTTTGGGATATAAATTAAACAATACTTAGTTAGAAATAATGATAGTAATTAGCACTGTTTTTAGACATTAAGTTTTTTCAGTTAAAATAAAAACACTTTTAGAGTCTTTTTTGTTATGTATAAGTATCTTCTACGAGGTGTGTAAATTAAGTAACAGGACTAGCAACATTTGGTACGCGGGGCTTGGAGGGGCGAACATGCGATACGCCTTCAGTACGAACTCGCTAGAGTAATTTTTTTCGTGAAACAGTTTTTTCTAAAAATAAGTGACATTCATTTCGAGCATCGATGTGCTATCAGATTTTGCTTCAAACTTAGGCGCAGTGCAACAGAAACTTTTTCAAAACTTCAGCAGGCGTACAGAGACAGTGTTTTGTCAAGGACCCAGGTTTTTTGGTAGTTTAAGGCATTTTCAGAAGGAAGATAGTTGATTGAAGATGAATAACGTAGCGGAAGGCCTTCATCTTCAAGAACCGATGAAAATGTCGATAGAATCCTGGATCTTGTGTGTTCAGATCGTCGGTTGACAGTCAGAATGATCGGGGAAAAGTTGAATTTGACTCTCACTATTGTTCATCAGATTTTTACCAATTTATTGGAGATTAGAAAAATGTACCTTGTCACACAGCAATTTCAATAAACGAGTTTTTGGCCTGTAAAACTATCCCTGTGGCTCCTCAGCCTCCTTATTCGCCTGACTTGAGTCCTTGTGACTTTTTCCTCTTCTCAAGATTGAAAAATCACCTCAAGGGACGTCATTTTGGGACACTCGAAAATATTCAAACGTCCGTAACAAACCAGCTGAAAGCTAGTCCAGTATCCGAGTTGCAGCAGTTGCATCACAGCAGTGATGATTGAAAGAACCGCCCCTACCGCTGTGTGGCTTCCCAAAGACAATAATGAATTGTTATTCTATTCGAATAAAAAAAAATAAATAAAATCAGTCCGGCTACTAAATTTACACACGTATATAAAATATTTATATGTCTCTCTCATTAAAACTGCGCACTAACTATGAAGTTGGAAAACTGTCTATACACATAAAAAAATTCATAAGTGTAAAAGTTCATTCTCAGTTTGGTTAAAATTTTGATGTTAAAATTTTTATTTAAAAAAAGTAAAAAATAACCAAATCACCGTGTAAATTTTTATTTATTCATATAGTGTTATTTTTATAACATATTACTTTTTTAATGTTAAAATTAACACTACTTTAACGCCATTTATTTCCTAATACTATAATTTAACCAGTATGTAAACTTTACGCTAAATTTAACCAAAATAGAAGTGTAAATAATTAACTGGAAAAGTGAGGGACTTCATGGTACACTAAAAGTTAATTTTTAGTGTACCTTAAAGTCCCTTTAACGCTACTTTTGTTAAAGTGTAGTCGAAAACGTACAGCCTAGAGATCTGCACGGGCCTATTTTGGACCACCTTTACCCGGCCCGGCCCGTTATGTTTCCAGTCCGGCCCGTTATGTTTCCAGTCCGGCCCGGCCCGAGCCCGAAAATATTAATACAATTATTGCATCTACCCGGCCCGAACCCGACAAAATTTTTAATTCGGCCCGAATAAACCTCGTTAAAAAATATAATATAAAAATTGCTTACAATTTGTAATAATTATAAAACTAGAAATTTCAAAAAATATATATTATTTAAAGGTATTATTGTTCTTATCCGGCCCGAGCCCGAATATAATACATGTCAGTCGACCCGTACCCGGCCCTCGGACCGGCTCGGGCCTGGGCCCATGGGCCAAGTCCGAGCCCGTGTAGACCTCTAGTACAGTCTATTAAATTTAGACCTGTGAACGGTCGCTTAAGTAACCATATGACAAACTGGTTAGTGACAATCTACAGTGAACAACTCATAGCGTATAGTCTACTAATTTAAGAGTTGTGAATGCAGATTTAGACTTTTTGTACCGGGTGTTACGTTTCTGTTTGGACCACTTTTCAAATTAATAAACTTTTCTCTTCTCTTTGATGTTATTTAAAAAGTTAATTATTTATCACTTCTTTTCAAGCAGTTTCTCATCAACTGACACTGCTGTTTGAGTTCTGTTAGAACATTTCAATGAAATACAATACACCACATGCTGCCGGGCTTAGGAAGTTTGTTACACATTTGTGACTGTACTCACGGTGAAACTATGTAGCTTCAATACACATTGTTTTACAAACACAAGATATTTAGTCATACAGACGAAGTGGGGGATATTTTCATTTCAGGACAGAATGATTGAAGTTTCGTACAAATGTTTTTGTTTGCTCCATGCGGAAATATGTGCTTCAGCAAACTTCAGCGATAAAACTGGATGACCTTAATTATAAGTCTGTGTAATTTTACTTAAAACAATGTAATAATAAACGTCAAACGAGCGAGTTGATGTGTTTAAATTTTATTATACATACCATAAATCAATAGTATATAAAACGATTCACTTTTACGCCTGCGCTGAGTTAAATATCGTACGCCTGGAATTCCCCGATCTGATCGGGAAAGTACCGAGACATCTGCACTTGACGGTGCTCCAGTACTATCACGTATAAGTATCCTTCTACACATCTAGCATATATCTAGTTATTCGTAATTAAATTAGTTTATTTGTTTGAATAATATAGGTGTTTTTTGCATACGCATATACAAAAATGTACAGTAAAACAAATACCATGTCTGAGAAGAGGAGTAAGGAAATATTAAGATGGACCTAAAAGAGCTAGATTTCTATCTCCCTTGAGAAGAAGATTATTAGACGAATGGAAAGTGGGGGAAGACGTCCCTATGTCTGCAGTATAATGAATTTACCGTTTTCAACTGTTATAAATATAGTATTTTCAAAATGAAATGGCCACACTCACTTTCTGATTCCAATAATGACTGACAGTATAACCATTATACCTGTTCTGTTAAAAATAGTTGCCAGGACCGTAATAATTATTTAAAATAAATGTGTTTTCTTATATGCTAATTAGAATGAACTGTTATACTCACATGACATTCCTTAACATTTTTATCAGGCTTAGGCCTGGCTATATTTGAATTATAAATATAGGCATATTTGTTTTAAAGTCTTTATACTCTATATTAAATACTTCAAATTTGCACAAACAAAAATCATTCTTTTTTTGAACTTGTCAATTTATGTCAATATTAAAATTATTCAAATATTAATCATTATCACTATTACCATTGTTTATATCACTATTAGCGTTTGTGTCACTACAACTGTCATTTAAATTAATAATTACTGAACATTTATTTGGTGGATTTATAAAATATATATATCAATTGTCTTTACATGTTCTACACATTTTTTCCACAAATTACTACTTATTGCACTTGTTTCGTCTTTAATTAATTGTATTACAGTGTTACTTTCTGTTGGTGTTGTGTTTTTCCGGCGCACATTACCTTTTAATTTATTTATTTATTTATTTATTTATGTAAAGTTTTGGCTACACCAACAGGATACTAAAGATCCCAATAATAGGGTGGCACTACATAAATTATATAATTATTATCATATTGTTAACATATATAAGCAGATAGCACAACAATGATTTAAATAAACATTTAGAACATCAAATATATAAACTAATTGAGTATGTGTTAGGTTCAATATTATTATAATAAGTAGCCTAATATAGATTTTTTAAAATTTGTTAAATTTGTGTTGAAAAGATCTGGAAATTCAGTATGACAAGAATATAAGTTGAACAAGGTAGAGAGACGCAAAGTTGGTGAATTTAAAGCATAATTAGTGTTTTCATGAGAAGTATAGAAAAAATTAGTATTTCTTATAGGGTAAGAAGGGGTTCTAATAGAGAAAGAGTTTAATATGAATATACAGTCTACAGTGTTGTTAAATATTTTGTGAACCATAGAAAATCGGTTAAAATTCGCCTTTTCTCCATCGGCCACAAAATTATGCTGAAATTTGGGAATTTTCTTTTCATAAATTTAACAAATTTGTTTTGTACGCTTTCCAATCTGTTTATATAAGTAAAGTACTGCGGAGACCAACAAACACTGCCAAACTCCATCTGGCTTCGTACAAGCGTTTTGTACAAAGTTAAGATGGTTTTAGGTTCCTTAAAGTTTGCGCTGTTTCGAATAACAAATCCTAACATTCTTAATGATTTTTTGGCAATTGTGTTTATATGAATATCAAAGACTAATTTGCTATCCAAAGTTATACCTAAATCACGGACATGATTAACGTTTTGAATTGGTGTAACGTTGATTTTAAAGTTGTAGTTGATAAGCTGTCTATTTCTTGAAAAAACAATATGGTAGCATTTGTTGATATTTAAAAATAATTTATTTCTTAAGCAGTACCTATAGAATCGATCAATGTCTGATTGCATCAGAAAACATGTTTCGATATCAGGAGAGGCGAGAAAATTTTTTAAGTCGTCAGCATAGAGGAGAAATTTGGCTCCATATTAGTTCTATAGGGTTTAAAACACAATAATATGGCTGTAGCCTTAAAACGGATGCCACGTCCACATTTTCGCATTCCAAATCACCTTGCACAGATTCACTATTTTCACTACAGAAATTAAGAATTTCTTCAAAATCAAATGGTCGCCAAAGAGCCATGTTGTTAATGTATGCACGCTATGAAGGTTGAAAATTAACGAACAAACAAATATAACAATTCCTAAAATTTAGGAACAATAGGATTATAAATTTGGAAAATATCCTTAATGGTTTTTAAGAAACTTCAATTGAACTAGTGTTACATCTATTCTATTTAAATTTAAAATTCCCTTAATACCTCTTATATTCCTTTTACAGCAACGAGTCTCAGGATTACTGCCACAAACCCATTACCGCATTGTTAAGCTTCTTAACAAAAGTGGCCATTTCATTTTGGAAATACTATACTATCATTATGACAAATGCAGATAAAATCAAACAATTTGCTCAGCAAACTACAGAAGTAAACGCTAAGTTCGAGTCAAGGAGTACTAAGTAAAAAATGAAATATCTTTATAGATACCCTTTATGTCTATTGTTTATATACTTGGAACGTAACCCTATACCCACACAATAAGTTAGGTTCTTTTTACGCCAGTTCGGTTTACGCTAGTTCTCCTAGGATCGAAACTGCGGCGATATATCGAATTCTTCCTATAATTTATATTTTTTTGGTCGCTGGGTTTCTCGAAATGACCTTAGAAGTTGGCAACCCTATGTGCAACGCTTCCAGTTTTGTTAAATAATTAATCATTATGAAACTTAGAAGTAAATTTTGTAATTTGCAGTATAAACGTAGCTTAGAAGCAGACTTTACTTAAGACCCCCTTTGAGAACATTGTGTTAAGTGTTGTAAAGCGAAACAGAGAATGTTCTGGAATGGCACATGTGTAAGGAATGAATAATGAGGAGGCATTAGGGTAAAGTGAATGAATTAACCTGCGGGATTAAACTGAAACAATTGTTTAATCTTTTGGGGTTTCCCTTTAGACAAAGCAATGGAATTAAGAGCACGTCGTTAAATGACAGGGCAACTATAAAAATTTCCAGTATGATTTATTTATTATACAGAACATATAGGGTAAACAATAAGTTGCATAGAAGTTTAAATAAAAAATAGATTTCTTTTAACTGATACATTTCTGCCATTTGCAATTTAGTGTTCTTTCGAATGAATATTCAATAACGTGCAGTCTCTTGTTTCAATGTTCATTCAAATGGTGTTTTAAAGATTTCGTAAATATGATAAAGAATTTCTTTTATGGATCGGAAATTTCTTATGAAACAAAAACTGCAGATGAAAGTTCTTAAAAAGTTTATTGCACACAAGAAACAAAAACTTGAAGTGAAGTGTGAATTTTCACACATTTCAGAGTTTTGCAGGTATTTAATAGGTGTAAGAAGCCAATATAATACTGGATGTCTATGTGTATTTATCACATCAAAATCAACAGTTTTTTTGATAATCACTTTTATTCGTTATTTGAGAACTAAGAGCTTCCATTTAAATTTTTTAAACAAAATTTAAATAATTTGCCAAATATCCCAGCGTTTTTTTCTGCATTTGCTTCGTATTCATTAGATTAATAAGAAATATTTTAGAGTGTAGTGTGGTGTGGTGTGAATAACTCTAAAAACTAACTTTAAAAAAATATATTATTTTTTTAATATTTTTAAATCCAATCAAATACACGCACTATCTTAGCTATAAATACAAATAATCCATAACATTATTAGCTATAATTTAACCATGAATTAAAAAAATTATTAATTTGTTCAAAAACACAAAAACTGCCATGTTTTCAATCTGATCAAAAATTCCTCTCGTACGTTTCCGGCTCAGATCAGTATACATTACCTATAATTTTTTCAGATTTTTGGTTTAACCCTTTTTGAAAAAAGGGTGCGGCCAAGAACTTTTGCACATTATTGACTAAATTCGTGTTAAAAGAAACGAATTTAAAAAATCAACCATCGTTTCGTAATCTACGTCTCAAGAGCTTTCTTTTGATAGCACAATAAATTTTTTTAAAAAATCGTCATTTTTCGAAAAATGTATCTGATCAATAATTCCTGTTGAACTATTTCGGTTCCCATCAATGTTCATTTTATATCAATCCCTTTGGGAGATAGGGTGGGGGGTACAAGTTTTTTTACACATTTTTGGTAAAAATCCAATAAAAAAAAAGATTTTTCAAAAATAAAAATTTGTTTGTTGATCCACGCATTAAGGTTTTCATTTGGTATGCCACTCAAAATTTTTAAAAAATATTTTTTTACTGAATACATATTTATTTATATTTATCCCGCGCTGTATTTTTTTGAACTCTCTATAGTTAGTGGGCCAAAAAGTTGTACAAGTATGCCAAATTTCAACTTTCTATATTCGGCCGTTTGGCTACTGTACAGAAAGACAGAAAGACACATGAGTGATGTTATAAGGGTTTTTTGGTGGTCATACCTACAAAACCCTAAAAAGTCAGTTTCAAAAATATATTTATTCGCAAAAGTAAATTCGCTTTTTATTTGGTCGGTTTTAACAGCGCAATTTGTTTTTTAAATAATAAACTTAAATATTTAATATAAAAGAGTTTAACAAGTTAATTGTTTGTAAATTATTAAATTAAAACATAAGTGCTTAACTTTTGAGACTTAATTGGACAAAGATATATTACAGGAATGCTTTTAGAGAATTTAACATTGTTTATTTTTTAGGATAAGTATCCTTAGTAGTTGTTTTCAAATTGTTAACATAGTTGGGTAACTAAGTTTCAGTTATCAAGTCTAATTCTGTGGTTATGTTTCTTGTAAAGTACCACCTGTCTGCGGAGAGGTCGTCTGGGTAAAATAATTGATTTAAAACAGTCGTAGGAAAAACAGATTCAAATTCTCTACATGAACTAGCAAAATACATACATCCAAAAGATATTATATCCGCCTCACGAGTAAGCAATAAGAGGATTTGCATTCATTTATCCAGTAAGGAAAAAGTAGACCAACTTCTTAACGAAAGAAAAAATATATTGATGGAAAACAACATCACAGAAATTAGAAGAAAAATTAATCCAACCATTAAACTAATAATATCCAACATAGATATAGAAATTCCAAACTCAATAGTCGAAGAAAAACTCAAAGAAATAGGTATAAAACTAGCATCAGGTATAACAATTCTAAGAATAGGTACAAGTGATATATACATATTTAGCCACATATTGAGCCATAGACGAGGGTGCTATATAATTCAAGAAGAAGAATTTGAAATACCAGAATATATGTGGATCAAATACGAAAACAAATATCACAAAATATATCTTACAGAGGACAACATACGATGTAAAATCTGTAATAGGCTGGGTCACACGGAAACAAAATGCCACCAACAGTCAGAAGTTTCAATTAATCAACAAAAAACACAACAGCCAGAACAAGAAGCAACACAAACAACAATCATCAGAACAATCAGCACAACAATCAACTGAACAATTAACCCAACAATGGACACAACAATCAACTGAAGAATTATTTCAACAATTAACCCAAAAATCAACACAACAATCTACTGAAAAATTATCTCAACAATTAACTCAACAATCGACACAACAATCAACACAAAATACAACTCAACAACTGATACAACAAACAGCACAACATATAACCCAAAAATCAACACAAAAATCAACTCAACAATCACCACAACAATCAACTGAACAATTATCTCAACAGTTAACCCAAAAATCAACATAACAATCTACTGAAAAATTATCTCAACAATTAACTCAACAATCCACACAACAAGCAACACAAAATACAATTCAACAACTGATACAACAAACAGCACAGCATTTAACCCAAAAATCAACAATAAATTCAACAATCACCACAACAATCAACACAACAATTTAAGCAAAATCCACAAAACCTACAGTCTACAACCCAGAAATCACAACAAAAAGTTCATGAAGAACAAGGAAATGAAAATATTCAGAAAAAAGGAATAATATCCAGTCAAGGAATGTTAAAACAAACACAACAAACCAATATAAAAATTAAAAACACAGGACAAGCCGAGACAATAGACACAAATAAAAGAACACTCGCACAAATATCTATTTCAGACTTAAGTGATACACAAGACAACATTGACAATAACCCCCAGGAAAAAAACGACCAAGAAAAACAAATAAAGACTCAAAGGCTCTCCAAAAAAGCTAGAGTTTTGAGCCCTGGGCACCAACAAACAATAGAACAAATAATACCTCAATTAAAGCAAATTATAAAAGACCAACCAGACAAATATCCACTCACCGCTGAAGAAATACAAGACTTCCTTGGAAATGCCCTTGGAGCCAATGATCCCCTGAGTATTGCTCAAGATTATACAGACGACCCCCAGGACATAATAAATATTCTAGAAGAACTGAAGAGAAAATGCAGTAGAACGAAAAAGAGCACAATATCCAGACTGATAAATAAAATAAATATGCAAATAGAGGACCAAGATGAATCGGAAACAAGTAACTAACCCCAAGTCAAATTAATATCTTGAAATGGATTTAACAATAATACAGTGGAACATTAATGGTCTAAATTCACACAAAGGAGAACTTCAAAAATTAGTTCAAGATACAAACCCAAAATACATATGCCTCCAAGAAACCAGACTCCATACATACCAACACACTGCTCTTTTTTTGTAAGAACATGAATAATATTATGTAAATTTTTTGTAATAATATACTAGTGCTAATACCATTGCAGTCGAAACACTTTAATTTCAAATAAAAATAATATAAAAAAACTATTTCTATTGATGTAAGAAAAACATATTGTCCTTGTCATCCAGCATTTTATTGGCTTCTTACACTTATTAAATATCTATAAAACCCTGAAATGTGTAAAAAATCACACTTCACATCAATATTTGTTAAATATGTCATGTATAAATTACTTGCGAAACATGTCTTTAGTCAAATCTAAAAAAAATTCCGAAAATTCCACCAATTTTTTTTACCATAACCTTGTAGATTCATTTTGATGAAGTGACCCGTTTCTCTTTCTTTCTCTTTATCTCTATCTCTCTCTCTCTCTCTCTTTCTCTTTTTCTTTCTCTCTTTTTCTCTCTCTTCATCTCTCTTTCCTTTTCTCTTTTTCACTCTCTCTCTTTCTCTTTTTTTTTTCATCACGTGTATAAAGTAGTAATTAAATTAAAATTTTACCGTTTATGTTTTACATTTTAAGCTCCAAGAACATGTTAAGCATTTAAACTTCATCGGAGATTGATTAGAACTTCTCGGTTTCATATATAGGTTAATAACCTACTTCAAAGCTCTCAAATTACTACCTTTCAGATAATAAAGGTTAAATGAACAAAATAAAGATAAAAAATTGCAATCAACTATACTATGTGTTCATCTTATTGCTTCTATCATTACGTTGAAATAAAATAATGAAATTGGGTACTACTATACTTAATGAGAAGAGTTTTTATTCTTGTTCCCCTTTGAACTTTACTCAGTTATGACTGTTAAATTGCGTTAGAACGAATTTCACAATATTAAACATTCAAATTCTATAGCTATGTTTGCTCTGGTGGCAACATCAGACTGCCTAGACTTGGCAGCTACATTCTTTAACCATTTACCTGGTATACTCAAAAATTAATCATATAGGTTATTTAAGACCAAAATAAAAAAAATATTAACAAATGATTTTTAAATATTAAATTTAACAATTATGTTTAATTCTTAATATTACATTCCTCCTAATTCATCTCTACTATTTTATATATAACTCTGTTAAATCTAATTAAAATATTATTTAGGCCCAGTCTTTCCACCTTCAGGTAAACCTCTAGGTAACCTTATCTGTTATATAGTTACCTAGAGATTTACCTGAATGTGGAAAGACTGGACCTTAAATACTATGTAAGTGATAACAAATTATGGTAATATATTAAAAATCATAAATTTCGATAAATTTTGAAAGAATAAAACACGTGCTTCCATCTAGAGATAACATTAAAACCCTGTAACTATAACTATCCAGTTCTAGTCAGTCAGATATATATTGTAAACACGTTTTTGCAAAAAAATTGCTAACATTCGAAATAATTATCAGATCAACAATTCCTCCTATACTATTCCGATTCACATAAGTGTACATTACTCAGATTTTTTTCCGATTTTTAAATTAACCCTCCTGAGTTAAAGGGTACGGGTCAAGAATTTTTTTAGCAGTTTTAGCTAAAATCTTATTAAAATAAATAACTTTTAAGAAACTACTTTTCATTCAGGGCCGGATTTAGGGTTAGGAGGCCCTGAAGCGCAAAAGAAAAGTGGGCCCTAAAACAAAATTTCTTGACTTTAAACGCAAAACCACAACAAACAAAAACTCAATTATAAAACTATAATTATTATATAAATATTACGAAAAAAAAATCACTTCCCAAATCTAGGCGAAGAGCAAAAAAACCAAAGGTTCTCACCTCCCAAATCCAAGTGAAGAGCAAAAAAAAAGGTCATCATCTCCTGAAATACAGTCCATCTATTTAAGCCTGGCAGATGACCTTGGGTGCGCAGTAGCAATCACTAGAAATTGGAGTGGGGACGTCAGTTGACTTCAGACTGTCTTGCTGCAACCATCAGTGAAAGTACATTCGGATGAAAAAGTATAATGGAATTTAAGACGAAATTATACGGGCGCGTAAACCATAGTCAGTGTAAGGAGATTATTAGTAATGTGATTGACTTTATGACTAAGTAAGCTGCAGCAGGGAACGTGATTATACCTTTGAAGAATATTTTGGATCGAGTTTCAGCGTGCACAGGCGTTTCTGTAAGGAGTTTAAGTCGATTTAACAAGGAAAAAAAAAAGTGTCTGCAGGTTAGACAAGTTAAAAGTTGTAATACAATATAACTTTAATACAAAGATGAGACACGGACGGAACAAATATTTTGAACAAAAGAATCCGAAATTTCAAGTTCTAAATTAACAATCATAATAAATATCTTTGTTATAAGACGCAACAAAGTTGTTCAACAAAAACATATATTTTGTTTGGTAAACTTATTCAGTTCTTAACAGGCTTTTCATTTTTATTTCATGGTTATATTATTTATACATTATTATTTTCTAAATTTAGGTGAATGTTCCACATTTTCGTCACCTAGAAAACAGAAAGAAAAAAGTGAACAGAAAATATGAAATATAAAAAGTAATCCATTAAATTGTGGAAAAAATTAATATTTTGATGAAAACTTGTGTCTCGTACTGTACAGCTCAAGCGCTCGACCCTCTCTTTCTTTCCGAATGCATTCTTCCTCTGCGCGAAACTGATTTCCCACACGCCAGTACTAAATAGATTTGCTGTACAAGGCAAAAAATTATGTCGGTTGGTTAGAAGTGGGCCCCTCAGACTTGAATGGGCCTGAAACGGCCGCTTGTCCCGCTTACGCTAAAATCCGGGCTTGTTTCCATTCTTTAATTTATGTCTTAAGAGAAACATCTCATTTGAAACCACATAATAAATTTAAAGAAAAAAAAAAAAAAAAAAATCAACGGCACAAAAAAATTAGGATTCTAGGCAAGAGAAGCGTCTGTCATAAAAGAACATCGAGGTTGCAAAACCTTCGAGAGCGGCCTGGGTACACATACATATGTAGATCTATTCTAAGCTGCTGTATCAAAAGATACAATATCCATTATTGCAAATCTTCGAAAGAATATGGCGTTTTATATTATATTGCTTTGCATTTTATTCGATTATTTATAACGGAAACCGGTTGAAATATTTAAAAACCGCCCCGAACTTTGACCTTTCTTCAAAGTTGTGTTACTTAGAAAGCTCGTTTACAAGCTCATAATGTTAAATTTTCCTGTCCGTAACGCCCCTTGCTATAAATGCTTTCTTGATAGTCATGAATCATGTTGTAAAAATGTAATTTAAATAATACACTTTGTATTTTCAATCTTCTTTACTGCCGTTTGATGGATGATGTTTATTCAATGTCGTATTTGTGGTATTAAAATTTATCTTATATATAAGATTATTTAAAATTTACAAATGAAATATATTTGTAATCTTCACAAATTGTAAGGTACTGAGAATCATGTTTTGTTGAAGCCCTACTTAATTTTAGACATACAATAGTTCAATAGGGCCTGCTCTTGGTATTTTAGAGAGAAGTTTGGTTTTAATGAGAGGCAAGCATTCAAAGTAAAATGAATTAGCAGGTTGAAAGTTGTTTGATTTCTTTTTAAAACAGTTTTACCTCAAAGTACACTTAACCCTTTCGCCACAAAGAGCATATGATATACATCAGTGGTTCTCAAACTTATTTGGCCTACCGCCCCCTTTTCAGAAAAAAATTACTCAGTGCCCCCTGAAAATCTACATTCTTTAAACGAACAGAAAGAAATATGTATCTATATTTCTACCTAAGTTCTAAAATATAGTAGTAGTAGTAGTAGTAGTAAAGGTTTATTTTGCACCTTGCGGTGTTAAAATTTTCATGCATTTACATTTACAATCTAGTAGCAAATAGTGTGCAATTATCATATGTATAGTACATTTTTTTAAATTTTATGTCATTTACAGTCTTTTATTTAGTATCTTCTTCATCCAGGTTTCATCGGGGTTTTCGTCATTGAGTATTTGTATGGCTGATTTCGGGTTTCTCACTTCTTCCGTGTAGTCACGTATTCTGCACTTCTTTTCTTCTTTTTCTCTCCAGTATTCATTCCTTCTTTCTTCGTTTCCTACTCTGAATCTGGCTATTATTTTTTCGGTTTTGGATTGTTTTCTTAGATACAGAGGCATGTCTATTGTTTCAAAAAACCTGTACCTGGGGTTGTACTTTAATATCTGTATCTTCTCTCTTCGTTGTTGCAGTTCCATGTCCTTTTCCCTTCTCACAATTTCTTCTTTTAAGCTATCTCCCATTCGTCTTCGGTTCTCTACTTCTGTTGTTGAATAGCCTTTTCTTTCGTAGTACTTTGAGCGTTCCTGTTCCCAGTCATTCTTCTCTAGCTTATTTTCTTCTTTTCTTCTTATCTGCTCTCAACATGCAAAAACCAGTTCTTTCCAATTAAATCTTCATATTTTCTCCTCGTAGATTATTGCTCTTCTGCCCGTTTCAACGCATAGTTTATGCCTCTCGTGTATTATGTAGAGCGGTGTTCTTTTGTCGATTGAAACTGTCCATCGTAGATATTTGTTGTGGATTTTCTCTATTCCTTCTTGCTCTTTCTGTCCCCATATCTCAGCTCCATAGTACAATATGGTAAAGAAAGATGTTGTAAATAAGACACCTTGAACCTTGAAATTAAAAATTATTTATTAAAATCATAATCTCATCTAATGAGAAGGATGAACCTGGTTCGCTGCTATCAATGTATCAATCCTCGGGTCTATTTTTGTCAGCAGTATTCTTAAATCACCGCGATTAGCTATTTGCAATCGGTTTCTTTTTTTTTATAATAGATTTGAGACCGCACTGAACCACGTTCCACTAAATATGACGTTAAGAAAATGGAATTAACAACTTTTGTATTATAGCCCATAACCCAGGATAAGCTGTAGGAATCTGCTTCTGCAGCCAGAACTGTTGGTAGCCGTCTTTGAATTTAAATTTCAATTCGTAATTTGTTTTTACTTCCATCAGTTCTTCTTGTAATTTTGTGAAAGAGTGTTTGCACTTGAAAAAGGATCCAAAACCCAATCGGGTATGTTCATTTTAAAATTATCTTCAAATCGTTGGTTGAAGTCAGAATGGAGAGCATTCAAGTGCTGACAATAGGCAAGCAAGACTTCATCATTTTCAATGCACCCGAGGCTACTATCGCCCCCCTGGATCGTTCCAGCGCCCCCCAGGGCATCACTGATATACCTCGTCGTATGTATGGGTCAAATGAACGATGACCGTATTTTTTGGTATGAGTTTTTACTGTGTTATGTGATTAAAAACATTTCACTGTATATTGTGTGTTCGTTACGAGAGCCGTACGTTTGTGCTGGTAAAATTATTATAAGTAAACAAACTTGTACAGACCCGTGTAGGTTATGAGGGCCGTGTGTTTACGTGTATTCACCCTTGTGTGTTCTCAATCACACCAAGAAGGATTATAAATTAAACTAAATATTATTGTTATTTAAAATGTAAGTTAATTGTTTCTATAACTATAACAAATATTATTTGTTTCTCCAGATCATTTTATATAAATAAAGATATAGATATTTAATTCCACAAGACTAAAAACCGTATGTATACATTCTTAAATTTTGTGAATAAATAATTTTTCCAAATATCTATTGTTTAGACCAGTGATTCTAAACCGAGGTGTCGCGAGAGCAATTATTGCGTCTCAAAATTTTTAATTCCGATAACGGGTTACTAAACTTGAAAGTGTTTTGCTAACACAAAATGGATGGAAAACTGTGGTTTCGACATACCATTTTTATTGTTAGATTAATTATTTTTTTTATGTTTAAATTGATAATTTCACTAACAAATTTATTTTGTAATTTGTAGTTTTTGTAGTTTCATGGGTTAATCCCGTTTACAATCCTGTTATATAAATAAATACACTTAAAACTCCGTTCGTGGGGCAGTGTAACTTTAAAAATAGCCCGTATCGAAAGGGTTAAAAGACCAATTTGAAAGTATAATTTGAAAGTACAACTTCAAGAAGATCAAGAAATGGAAATAGAATCTACATATGGGAATAATTGTAGAAGGAAGACTTGCTCTCTTCTGTAGGGAAGGACAACCAAAAAGGAATAGATCACCCGGACGACCCCCCAAAAAATGGAAGAAGACGAATATTTGTAAAGCTATAAAATCGAAGCCTGTGGATGCAATTTTTGTCAAATATTTCAGATCCAAATTATTTACGAAATATTTAATTACAAAAAATTGTCCGAAAATTCCACATTTTTTTGTTTATCCTGGCTTTGTAGATTGTTTTAGAGATTATGACACGGTTCTCTCTCTCTCACTCTCTCGTACTCTCTCTCTCTCTTGTTAAATCTATCTCGTTCTCTCTCTCTCTCTTGTTAAATCTATCTCGTTCTCTCTCTCTGTCTCGGTCTCACTTTCCGTCTCGTTATCTCTCTCTCTTTCTCTCTTTCTCTCTCTCTCTCTCTCTCTCTCTCTCTCTCTCTCTCTCTCTTTCATCGCGTGTACAAAGTTGTAGGTAACTAACTCAAAAATTTTGAACGACTTAAAGTGATAGTGATTAAGTATTTTTATTTTTATTATGCTCCGAGCTACTGATGGATCAAGGGAAATGATGCAACTGAACACTTGTAAATAAAAATATTTTACTTTCAAGTCGTTATATAGAACAAATTTTTTCGTAAACCATAAAATATATTTAATAAATGTTTAAGGAAAAGTTATTTCTTTTCAAAAGCTCTATCTCAATATACCCAAAACATTTATAAAAAAAAGCTTCCTGTTTATAAAATCAAAGTTGTCTTTCTTTTATCTTTGTCTCTTTCACTTCCAGTTTGTTCCGAAATTTTCAATACTGCCATTCGATTCTTTAGGTAAACTTTGATCATCAAAATGTTTATCCCGACTTGCTCACACATGTTTTCACGATAAATCATGTTCTCTCTATCATCCTGTATATTTTATTGTCATTTAATAAAAATCAATTTAAATTTTGTGATATTAAATAAAATTGCTGGTGACAACATTTGAATCAATTTCAATTTGACCCTAGAACATTGAACCCTATTGTTTAGTGTTGTTGTCCCTTTGAGAATAAGAAATTAACATATTGTCTTGTCTATTGTTTCAGGATCGATGCCAGGAGGTCCCGGTATTCCGGAGAACATTACAATAACATTCCTGACTCCCACGTCAGTGAAGGTATCTTGGGCCACATCAATGGATTCAGTGGACAAATACGATGTTACATACAAACCAACAGATGCCAGGTTCGTATCATTCGATGCTCCTCCCTTAAAGCTTTACTGTGTCCCTGTGCTGAGGCTAATGAGCTTTTGATTCAATGTTAAAGGCTAGTTGGCTGAAGAAAACTTTGTCAACGCGTTAGTTTATAGTGCATGCGTAGGTCAAGCGAGTATAGACTTTAACAGAGCTGTGCAAAGTTTATATTCCCATCATAATAAACCATATTATTCCTCTTAGCTTATCCGATCCAAACGATGTCTTTAGATTTAGTAACATCGCAGCTTGCTCGTTGCTATCCGAAGATTTTTGATCTTCCGGTGTCTTTTCTTCTTTCAACTGTACGATTTATCATACGAGAATTATTGTATCGTGTACTACAGTTATAGGATTGCGTACGAGATCTTATATGATACTGAAACCCAACCAATTTTTACTGTCCGGACCTAAATTTTTGGATAGAATGAACCAATAATACCCAATAATACAGTTCGTGATTAAAACGAGAATATACTCTACATATTTTTAACACTTTGCACAGCTCTGTTTACACATTTTACAATATAATCGCTCCAGTATTTGCTAATGCCAGCTTATAATATCCCAACATCGTGCGCATATATTGCTTGCCTCTATGTTTAATCGACTAGTTTAATAAGTTAGGTTAGGTCGTGTTGTTACTAGATAAAATGTGTCAATAGAATAGACTCATTTTAATAATTGCTAATTGTCAAATGTCTTGCTAAAACAATTGTCCAAGAAATATTGAAGTTTCAAAGTCTTTTAAATTTTGCCTACTTTTTAAATTGGAGTATAATACAATCGAACGAATTAACACCTCTGTGGTTAAATATTCAAACTAACTCCATCTGACACCAATCGAAGTAATATACTATATATTACAGTAAAAACGTAAAATTTAGTAAATATATATACTTAATAGTCAATGTATACATTTAATTTAGATTTTAGCAATGGTACCAAGTAAATATAAAAATGTATGTGTATAAATGTAAATGTACATCTATTTCTAGTAAATACACTCATTTACTAGACATTGCATACATTAGCTACAACACATTGCATAATATGCTAATTATATGATTTATTTAATAAAATATATATGTAAGGTGTGAATTTTCACACATTTCAGAGTTTTGTAGGTATTTAATAAATGGAAGAAGCCAACAATATGCTAGATTTCTAGGAATATTTTTTTCTATAATCACATCAAAAAGAACAGTTTTTTGATAATCATTTTACTAGTACTAAGAGACATTTAATTTTTAAACAAAATTTAAATAATTAGCGAAAATTTTGTCACAATAAAATTTTAATTAAAAAATCCAGCGATATTTTCTGTATTTTCTTCGTATTCAAGTCTTATTACTTAAACTAATCTGATCAAAAATTCCTGTTGAACTATTGCTTTTCCCATCAATGTACATTTTGTCTTCTTCTTCAGCCTATAATGGAGATTTTTTCAGATTTTTGGATCAGCCCTTCTGGGAGATGAAAGACAAAAGTGTTTGTTTATCCACGCATTAAGCGGTTTCATTTGATAGCCCACTCAAAATTTAAAAAAACATATATTTTTTTTTTTCATTAAATACTTATTTGTTTATATCTATCTCATGTTTTTTCTTATATGTGGGTCAAAGTGTAAGAGCATACCAAATTTCAACTTTATATATTCAGCTGTTTGGCTACAATTTTTACCGTACAGACAGATAGACAGACACATGAATGACGTTATAAGGGTTTTTTGGTAGTATAACTCAAAATCCTTAAAAATAAAAATATAAGCTTTATTTAATGAACTTACCACCATTCAGTTAAAATAAAATAAATGCGTAAACAAAATATAAATCTCAACAAAGTAGGTAAAAATTTGTGTTAATTGATAAGTTTTGTACAAAAAGTCAAGTAATTTTTCAAGAACTAAATAAAAACATACGCGAACTTCTTATGAAATTGTTTATTTAATTTAGGCACACTTTTACTTAATCAGTTGTGAAAATGCATACTTCTAATAGTAAAAGTTTGAATTTCATTGCTTATAAATACATTTACTTATCACATTAGTAAGTATATACATTTACTGAATTAAACATTTTTACTGAAGCATATATGTACATATATTTCTGACAAGCAATAAAATTTATTATTTGAACTACTGGCGTTAACTTCAATATTTCTTGAACACTTTTATATTTAGCAGTAGACTTGTAAATAGCAAAACTCATAATTTTTCATAAATTCATTACACTTTTCTAAACATGTTATTATTTGATAAGGTTACGGCAATTTTCTTAAAGGTAGTATAAACTTTATTATATATTTTTCGTAAGGATAGATGATATTTCAAAAATTATATATTTAAAAAACAGTGTATAATAAAAGCATGGCGATAAGGAACATTATATTATATAAAGTAATTACAGCTAGGTAATAAATTATAAAATGCAAATTACGACCATAACATTTTTATTTTTATACAAATTTATTGTGATAAGATAGTTCACACTTTATACCTAGGTCCCTTCGTAACAAATCAAGAGAGTGCTGTAGTCTAGAGATGGGAATTTCGGCTCAGTTTGCGGAACCGGATCAGTGGAGGTCGTTCAGTTTGTGAGCCGGTTCATTGATCCGGCTCAGTGATTCGGTTAAGTAAACATGTTTCCGAGACACTGGTCGGTCGTTAGTTCGTAGGTAGAACGTCGCTTAGAGCCGGTTCTTGCAATATATGAACTGTAAACATGATCCCGAGACACAGGTCGGTCAGTCGTTCGGTCGTAGGTAGAACGTCGCTTAGAGCCGGTTCTTGCAATATATGAACTGTAAACATGATCCCGAGACACAGGTCGGTCGGTCGTTCGGTCGTAGGTAGAACGTCGCTTAGAGCCGGCTCTTGCTTAGACCCGGTCAGTTGTCGGTTGTTCGCCCGTAGGTAGAACGTCGCTTAGCCCCGGCTCTTATCTAACATTTTTGATACAAACTATTCACTTTATGTAGCTACTGTAATTTAAACCAGATGTGTTAAGTTTATGGCGATGTTTATTGCCCTTATAAATCGGACATCTGGGATTTGGGCAATATTTTTAATATTTTTATATAGTATGGTTGTAAGAAAATTCAGACTAAGCCTATTAGTTTCAAATAAACTACCCTACAAATTGATGACAAAATACACTTTATGATAATACATTACAAGCCGAGTTCTCGCGAAGTTCAACATGACATCGATCCAGATCCGGATCACTCCGGTCACTGCTTACAGTCGCCCGACCAATCGTATCCTTGAAACTTGAAACTATACAGTGAGCCGTGAGCCGGCTCATTTCAATTTGGTGAACCGTGTCACTTCGGTCAGTGTACTAAGCTGGCTCAGCGAGCCGACCCATCTCTACTATAGACGTAATAAAGAATCGTCTTTGCTATAGCGAGAATATCAACTGCAAAACATAAATGTTTAACACAAGCCATTTAGGAAAAGTACCAAATTAAGACTTTATATTTCCAATAACTACATATGCAAGCTAAACATGTACAATAAAAAATTATGTGAAATGTTAATTTTTACACATTTCAGGATTTTTTAGTTATTTAGTGATAATAAATTGTCGGTACGTATTAAAAATCATAAATTTCGATAATTTTTGAAAAATAATCCACGTGCATCCATCTAGAGACAGCAACCATACTTGAGATGTGCTTGCAGAAGACACAGCTATAACTGTCCAGTTCTAGTCAGGCAGATAAATATTGAAAGTATGGAGTTGCAAATAATTCTATAACTTTTGAAATATATATCAAATCAAAAATTCCGGTATTTTCCAGTTCATAAATGGGTATTACTCAGATTTTTTTCAGATTTATATATTAACCCCTCTGGGTTAAAGGGTGCGGGAAAAGATATATTTTAGCAAAACAAAAAATATTAAAATGGAGACATTTTAAAAAATTACTTTCCGTTCCTTAATCTACGTCTTTGATACCATAAAATAAGGTTTAAAAAAATAATGATTTTTTTTTCATAGAATAACGATACCTAACGATATCATATCCTAATAACGATAACATACCTAATAACGATATTTTTTGAAAAGATGATCTGATTAAATATTCCTGGATAGCTCCAGACCAAGCTTAAGTTGCAAAGGCCCGAAAACAAAATATATGTGTATATATATATATATTCCTGTTGAACTATTCCTGTTTCCATCAATGTATTTTATGGAAATTTTTTGCAGATTTTTAGTTGAACTCTTCTAGGAAATATGGTGGGGGAAAAAATAATTTTGACACATTTTTGTTTGTTTGTTTTTTAACAAAAAAAAAGCATGAAAATCAAATAGAGCCTCTAAAAAATCAACAATTTTAGTTTTACTCGCGAACCGCAACGAGTACTTCTGACCTTCGTCTTAAGAGAGACGAGTGTATATATAAGGGTTCTGATAGCATTTCCTGGAATGAAAGTCTGAAATTGTCCAAGGGTAGGTATTTCAGTGTTCAAAGTTATTAGGCAATAACTTTGTTACTTTAAGTTACGATTTGTAATTTATGGCTTTTATTTTTCTATTAACTGAATTCTAAAATCTTTTAACTGTAAAGAACCATTTAAAATCTCTAAAAATACCAAAAGTTCCCAGAAAGTGATGCAACGCAACAGGAGGTTTATTCGAAAGTCTTAAAACCGATATCTGGCATTGTTAACCGTTTCGTCACAATATATTGCCGCTGATAATTTCAAGAAAACGCGTTAAATATGAAAAGAAAACATGCAATTCGATTTACCAGCGCGCCCTAATATTATTATAACTTTGGAACTACTAAACCGATTTTAATAAAAACCGAAAACCTGACCAGATGATGTAGCTACAGACAGAAAAACAAAACGCATGAAAATCAGATCAGCAGTTCTCTAGTAAAAAGCGCACATACGGACACATAGACAAACAGAAAGACATTGCCTTTTAATATATACAAAGAGATCGATTAATAGATATTGATTATATTAAGCATAATATCGCGTTTGTGGTGCAGGTTTCAGCAAGCATTTCAAATTCTATTTGAAAGAATTACATGAGTGAGTAAAATACATACCGGGTGAATTATTTAAGGAGCAACATCATGTTTCACATATAATGTTAATGAAGTGAGTTATTTCAAAAGCAACATAGCCATAACACAAATGCTTATCGTATCCATAGAAAAGAACAAATATTATTTTTTAAATATTTTTTGGACTTAGCTACTAAGAACATTATTTGTTTTGTTTCTATGTAAATATAAACAAACTAATAAAAAATCATTTATTGTTTCTAATTTACTATTTTTTAGCCGTCTAGGAACTTTATCATGTCAAATAACGGACAATGTTTACAATATCCCCCTTCAAACTCTATTCAGATGGCAGCACATAACGACTACACTAAATAATTCAAGAATTGTCAGTGGCTCTAAAACAATGGTTTCTGGAAGCGAGCTAACCATCTTCTAGTTTAATGACAAAACACCATCTTAGGTTAGGTTAGGTTAGTAAGTGTTTGGTTAGAAGAAGCCGAGCGAAGCGAGCTACCCATCTTCTAGTTTAATGACATAAATAAAAGTTCTGCACAGTCCCACTTGTTTAGAATCTCTGTATATTAAACAAACGACATGTGTTTGACGTATGCGCAAGTGTGAAGTGGGATGTTGTAAACACGTACCCAAATAACTATTGTATCTAATCACCATTGCATAATCTGTTACCATGGATATGAGCTTGCTTTCATAATTTGCTATGTTGCAAATGAAATAACTCACTTCATTAACATTATATGTGAAACATGTATGTTCCTCCTTAAATAATTCACCCGGTATGTAATTGTAAAAGCATTGGTGCGCCACTGTATTTATTCATAAACAAGTTTGAACGTTCCATTCGATAGTGCTAAGTAAGTTTATACATATATCGATTCTTCATTTGGAGTACGGGTCCCGCAATGCGCTATGATATACGAGATTTCACGGGCAGTTTTTTGACAGCCACCTTGAAGATTGCCAACAATTTACATGAAATATATATTATAATGACCTCTTAGACGAAAATGTTCTCACCCAAGGAAATTTGACTGCCATAACTAAAAATATGGGGGCGTAAGGAACATGTTGAATATTTATTTTATGATACTGCATAACGGAAGAAAAATGGGAGTAAATATTTGCGACATTTTTGAATTTTTAAGCACTACACATGTTCGAGGTGTATAAGAGAATCATCTGGCGAAAAATTGGATTTAATATTAACTTTCGCACCATTTTTCTTAGGAAAAGTAAAAAACTAAGATGCCTATCTTTGTTCTTACTTGAATGACAGTCAAGAATACAAGGGCTACCTTTTACGTTTTTACAAAAAGTAGGAAAGAATTTTTTTTTTTTTTTGAACAAACTGTTGCTTTTTAATATTTTCGCCTTTAAGATTTATACAATTTTGCATGCGTTCAAACCAATTCTCGAAACATTTTTTCCACTCTGAAGTTGGTATCTCAAAAAATGGTTTTCGAAAGTTTCAACAGCTTCTTGGGGTGATGAAAATCTCTGTCCACGCAACTTTTGTTTGACATTGGGGAACAAAAAAAAATCGTTAGGGAATAAATCTCGTGAATACGGGCAATGAGACATTAATTCGATGTTTTTCTCCTTCAAAGAATCAATTGTTTGACGTGCTGTGTGGTAGCTTGCATTGTCATGATGAAGAATGATGCGACGTTTTTGGTTGTTTTTCCTGATTTTGTCGATGACTTCTGGCAAATAAATTGTTGTATACCATTCAGCATACTGTTCTCCGATCCTCTAAAAGAATGGTTGTGACATGTCCAGAACAACCGAAAAAACTAACGATCATTTTTACTTCGTGAAAGAACAACTTTTGTGGGTTTCGATTCATCGTGGAAGACCCAAACAGTGGATTGTTGCTTAGTTTCCGGTTCATATGAATAAATCCAAGTTTCGTCACCTGTAACTATGTTGTATACGGATTTTGCAGTGCCTAAGTTGATTTATTTAGTATTCCCTTACACCAATCACCACGAGCCTTTTTTTTGAGCTTCGGTCAAATTATGCGGAATCCATCGGGAACAGATCATTTCAGAGCTAAATTTTCATGCAAAATCGAATGTATTGCAGTCTGCAATATGCCAAAGAATGCCTCTATCTCACGGTAAGTCACATGCCGATCTTCTTCAATCATTTTGAGCACAGCATCGATGTTTTTTTTTGAATCACAACCGATTTTGGTCGACCTTAACGAGATTCCTTTCGAGACAACGAAAACCTTCAAGAGTATTTTTTCACAAACTTGTTTTTTTTAACGCTCACTTTCAACGCACTACTTGGTCTATTTATAAGCTGCCACTGATTTCACAATAACAAATCTCAAATTTTACGAATATAGTAATGACACATTTCAATATTACCATTTAGTGGTCGTTTCTAAAAACATAATAGGTAACCCTCGAATCTTATTTCTAATCAAATTCCAAGAATTTTAATTTTTTTTTGAAGGGGTGTCTAATATTGAATCCTTCATGATGTCATGTCATAGCTAGTCTTGACCTAGAATAGGTAATGTTTTATAAAATACACATCAATCGATTCATTGTTGACGATTGACTGTGCAGTGTAGTTACTAAACTCATTCTGCGCCGTATATATAATATAAATTCGATTTAGTTCTGTGATTACCTAATTGTAAAAGTGTAAAATATTAATAAAAACTTAATTAAAAATTCAACAAGTGAGATTTATTATTGAAAATGAAGGGTAAAGTATTAAATTTACACAATATCATAGGGGTTTTTACTAAGACGCTCATCAAGCTGATATTACATATGATATGATGGATAATATTACAAATGACACGTCATATGTTTAAAACCAATGCAAGTAAATTATACAGCGCTAACTGAACTTGCAAATCACTTTCATCGTCATATCTGTGTTATTTAAAAGTTTTATCCTGTCATTTGTCATAAATTGTGAAATGTAATGTATTGGCTATTATTTAAGAAAGGACAAAGATAGGCATCTAAGTTTTTTTTATTTTTTATTATTCTTAAGAAAAATGGAGGTAAAGTTAATATGAAGTACAAATTTTCGCGAGATAATTTTGATGTTGAAGGATCAGAGATAGAAACCTATGGTTTGATTTTTGAAATCTAGACTTTCATTTATTTAAGTAAAAATTGTAGCTCTCCTGAATTAACGTCTTTTTGATCCGTGTAGTTTTGAAAATTTGTAAATATTTCATTTTCAAGACCGTATCTCAAAAAATACGTGAATTAGGGATATGTGGGTGGAATTTTTGAAATCTCGAGGTCCTAAAGGGTATCAAGACTTATTATAAAACAACCCCCAAACAAATTAATTTTGTGAAATTTTTTAATTTTCATTTTTTTTTTTTATTTAAAAAATTAAGAAGTTAAGAACAATAAACCATAAAGACCTGCGATTTGAATTTTTGAAATCTACAGATTTTTTTCTACCTAGATAAAAAATAAGGCCCTCTTTTGTTCAGGCCTTTTTGATCCGTGTAGTTTTAAAAATTTGTAAATATTTAAGATTTTATTTTTAAATAAGATTTTATTATTTTTAGATAAATTTTTTTGAAATCCTCAGCTTCTAAAGGGGGTTAGATCTAATTATGAAGCAAATACAAGCAAAAAAATTTTTTTTGAAATTTTTAAATGTTCTGTTTTTTTGAAATTTCAAAAAATGCTAACTTAAGAACAGTAAAATATAGAGAACAGCGGTTTGAATTTTCGTATTCTTGTATTGTTTAGTCTAGAAAAAAATTAGGGCTTAACCCAACTTTTAATATATTTCTGAATCGTCCAACAAAACCTTTGAAAATAGTCAAAAATTGAAAAAGTTGTAAGGGATAGGGTTTAGGTTTTTTTTTTTATCCAGTGGAAGTATTTTATAGACACCATATTCAGGTAGTGTCGGACTCTCCACAAAGTGCATACCGACTAAAAACGCTGCTTGCCTCAACCCTGCCACGGAACTGTCCTAGTTGACTATTCTTCATGGCAGGTTGGCATGTTGGCTTGAAGGGTTTAGGTTAACCAGACATATAAATTAAAAAATTGGCTGTTTAAGGCCTTATTTTTTATTTATTTTTTTTATTTATTTATTTTTTTTTTTCTAGACTAAACAAAACACAATTGTTCCAAAAATTTAAACCGAAGGTTTCTATCTTTTACCGTTTTCAAAAAAGAATTTTTTGAAATTTTGAAAAAAACCATTTAGAAAATAAAAAAATTTAAAAAAAATATTTTTCTTCAAAATGTAACCTAAGGTCATTTAGGACATCAGGATTACAAAAATTCCAACCGCAGGTCCGTATATATTGTAGTTTTTAAGATACAGTCTAAGATACTACAGATCTACAGTTTAAGATACAGATCACAGTCACATCAATTTTTATGAAAAAATCGCCTATTTCAAAATGATTTAAATCAAAAATGGTGACGGACCATAAGGCCCCAATTTTTATACAAGGTATAAAACAATAGGCATTCGATTTTTGAGCAAACATTTTTTCTCTCTGATTTACTTCAAAATGTGCATACTTATGTATTTTGAGTCGTAGATCTCAAAAATAATTTCCATTGCAAGCAACGGTTTACCGAATTTTTTTTTTTTAAAAACGACAAATATTTACCATATTTAAAAAATACATATTATAAATTATATAAAAATACATATGAGAGGGCGCTTTAAATATATTTTTTTAGGCTCCCCACCATTAAATTAGTCTATATATACAAATTTAAAAAAAACAAATTGTAAAATTTGCGTGAGAAAATAACGTAGAACAATGATAGTCACTCACTAGGTATTGAAAAGTGACTCGCTAGGATACGCTAACTGGTGGCCAAATTATTGTACTTAATATTGCAGTACAGTTTGAACTTATTACGTATATTTATACTAAGGTTTTCCAGCGTCCTTTTTTAACTTGTTTTATTTTATTGTTTCTAAAAGGTTTTTATTCTTAAATACACACACCAGTAAATTTAAAGGAACAGATTGATTTTTTTTTTTATTTTAATTTTATTATTTTGTAGCCTATATCTCGATAGCATTGAATGATCTACTAAACCGTAAGGAAATATTGTATCGACGCCAAGGAGAACAAAATGCACCATTTAATTTTGCTACTACTGTATCTTTTGGTGGAGGTTCAATTATGGTGTGGGGTGGAATATGTTTGGGAGCTCGCACAGAGTTAGTGGTCATTGATGGCGGTGCGTTAACTGCAGATAGGTACATCAGAGATATTCTTCAAGACCATGTTGCACCTTTTGCCCCATATATCGGAGAAAAATTCACCCTAATGCAGGATAATGCGAGCCCATACGTCGCCCACTGTGTAACAGACTTTTTAAATCAAGTGGGTATAACAACAATGGGTTGGCCAGCGTGCTCCCCTGACATCAACCCGATTGAACATGTGTGGGACATGCTAAACAGAAGACTTCGGTCAAGAATTCCAGCTGTTCAAAACAGAGAAGAGGTAAGAGCCGCACTGATTCAGGAATGGGACAGATTGCCCCAAGAACCGATTGATGACCTCATAAGAAGTATGGGAATGTGAATGACTTCAGTCGTAAGGGCTCGTGGGGGAAACACACGCTATAGAGGCGATAGAAAAGCGGATTAAATGATTAACAAAGTCCAAAATGTACAATAAAGTTATTCTGTTTCAAACCATATTTGGTTCGACTCCGACATCTTTGATTTTTTTCATCTTCAACAGGTTTCATATGGTGTAAATCAAGTTTCAGTTATTCCAAAAAACATCGTACTAGAAGATTACCTGAGAGATATTAACAATATGTACACTACAGAGAAAATAATTAGATTTTTATGTATGTTCCTTTAAATTTGCCGGTGTGTGTATATTCTTATATTTTTTTATTTACTAGTTTTTTTTCGATTATTATGTCATCATTATCTTGCAGTTTGTGCGTGTTATTACCCCAAATATTATTAAGAACACAGCACAACAAACCTATAAAACATACCAATTACTCTTATCTTTCAATCTCTCCTAAAGTCAATAGAACTAAATTCAAATGCAACACGCACAACCGAAATTCACAAAAGATATACAAAATAAATAACGTCTTAACTATTTTCAAAATATTTATTTATTTTGATCGTATTTATTAAGTAGTAAAATCTATGATTTTTGTATATCATTGATATGTCATTTACATACAAAACACTTTTTGCGAGTTTCTACCAATCCAAAAATAGGTCCATATCAAAACGCTAACTATTAATTATTGAAATTATAGAGTGTCACTCAAACTTTTACACGCAAATGTTGCAAATTGTGGTATTGTTATTAATTTTGAATTTAGCAAGAAAATATATCACGAATATGCTAAATATACAGGCACGTATATTTAATTTTAAATAAATTTAAATTTTGTATTTCATGTACCTATATGTAATGTTTTTTATTATACAATTTTTTAGGATTTTGTAGGTATAAGGTGTTTCATTTTGTAACTATAGGTCATTTCTTTGGTTTAGGCGGAACTAAATGGGGGTTTCGTATTTTTAAGTTGTAACGAAAACAGATCTTGTTGGCATTTCTTATTAACTTACGTTTATTAGAAAAATAAAATAAATACAGGCTATTCCAAACGTTTAGGTGGAACTAAAGGGGAATTTCGCTCTTTTAGGTTGTCAAGAAAAGGGACCTTGCTTGGGTTATTTCATGTTTGACGTTTGGTAGGTGAAAATTTAAAATTTCAACAGTGAAACCATGGAAACGAATGACTTATGTCAAAAATAAAACATTTTTTTACCTATTTTAATGACAAAAACTTTGTTTCCTCAACTATCGAATGACACTATATTGGTTTGGTTCGTGTTAGTAATATAAAAATTATTAGCTGTGGCCACCAGAGAACCGACCACCATCATAAAGTACTTATATAAAATACATTCTAGCAGCAGAGTAGAAATAACTTGGCCTAATATTTTCTAACAGAGATATTATTTATCATGACCATGGAAACGTTACATATAAGTATGAAAAAATTGAAACTTAACTTTAAACTTAAACTTAAGTTTTAAAAATTTTACAAAAATTTTTCGAAATTTTTCGTTTTATCAAAAAAGTCTCAAATAAAAGATATTAGTTATTGCATTTATAGCAACTTTTGTTCATACATTTTTTCGAAATATTTTTCTGTTGCTAAATATTCGCAAAAATTTAAAATCGACACGAGTAAACTTCCATTTCTAGTCAACCGATTTTTATCAAAAGTTGATCAACTCGTGTCATTGATGTTAAAAGCTTAAATATGCAGTTTCATAAAAATCCTTTTAGCCTAATTTGCTCTGCACGTGTACACAGACAGACAGACGGACGGACGGACAAACGAACAGACGGACAGACAGACGGACGGACGGACGGACAGACAGACCAACAGACATCATACTAAAAATAGTCAAAACGTTATGCAGGGACCTCAATTCGTGGAGATCCATCGAAATCTCGAAATGTCAAAATCGGTATGATCACAATACCTCCCTTATACATGTTGACGGTCGGTAAAAAATGGGAAATTTGTATTAAGAATGACACAAAAATTAAAATATAAAGAAAATGACATTTTAAAATGATATTAACCTTAACTAAAAAAAGTATGATTTACAAAGCTTAAACAAAACGGCCAAAAAGAACTATTCAAACGACGAAAATAACTAGATTGTAAAATTTAGTCCCGCTTAAACGTTTGGAATAATCTATAATACATTTAAATATTTTTGGAAAATATAAGAATTTAAGAAATGAGACATTTCTGTTAAAAATTACACAAAAAAGTATATAATGAAAATGACATTTTATAATGATATTAATTGTAACCTAAAAATGTTTATTGTAAGTATGATTTACAAAGCTTAACCAAAATGGTCAAAAGCTCGAATCAAAATCACTTATTAAATTGCAAAATCTAGTTCCGCCTAAAGGTTTGGAATAGCCTATACGTAACTAGATCTCATGATTTTGGTAATATTTGTGGTGTAAGGGACTTTAACGTATCCATGTGAACCAATACTATAAAAATATTATGTATTGTAAATATACAACATAAAGAATAAACTTTCCCTGTTAGTTACGTATTACAAAATGAAACATAATATAACCACCAAAAACCTTGTAACGTCACTCGTGTGTCTGACTGTCTGTACGGTAGAAATTGTAGCCAAATGACTGAACAAAGAAAGTTGAAATTTGGCATGCTTATACAACTATGACTCACATATAGGAAAACTACAGAGAGTTCAATAAATACATCGCGGAAAAAATATAAACAAATATGTATTTAATTATTATTATTATTTTTTTTAAATTTTGAGTGAAGTATGAAAGTAAACCTCTTAATGCTTGAATAAACAAACATTTTTATTTTTTAATGGTTTTTTTGCCTTCGACATTCTTAAGATTTTGTAGGTATGACTACCTAAAACCCTTATAACATCACTCATGTGTCTGTCTATCTGTACGGTAGAAATTGTAGCCAAACGGCTGAAAATAGAAATTTGAAATTTGGTTTGCTTTTACAATTCTTTAAATTGTAGGAAAAATGTAAAGAAAATACATCGCGAAATATAATACATATATACAAATATGTATTAAAGGAAAATTAAATATTTGAGTGGCGTATCAATTGAAACCTCTTAATGCGCGATAAACAATAATTTAAATTGATTTTTTTTTTATGGGATTTTGGCCATTGTGCAAATTGTCAAAAAATTCTAGTATCTAAATAAAAATCTGAAAAAAAAAAATTACATTAATGAGAACAGGAATAATTGAACTGAAATTTTTGATCAGATCAGTATTTCGAAAAATATCGTATTTTTTTGTATCGTTGGAAAAAATTTGTATTAGTTTTTTTATATTATTATTTTTTAATTATTGTAAGGTATCAAAAGAAAGTTCTTAAAACGTAGATCAGTGTTTCTCAAACTGTGGTCCGCCAGTCACTTCTTGATGGTCCGCGAACACAAAATTTGATTAGTATTAATAATGGGCTTTTTCGCAAAAAAACATTTTTCTTGATGTTGGTGGTCCGCGGTTAGCAAGTGGTCCGCAACTGTCGAAAGTTTGAGAAACACTGACGTAGATTAAGAACCGAAAAGCAGTTTTTGTTATTATTATTTTTTTATTTTTGGCACGGTTTTAGCTAAATAAGTGCTAAAAAACTCTCCCACCTTATGTAGGTTAGGTTAGTACCTTAAAAAATTCTGATTAATGCACATTAATTCGATCTAATAATTATTTTAGAATTTATCGATTTTTTTAAAACATCGTGATTATAATATTTATCTGACGGTACAACTGGATAGCTATAGTTGGGCGCATCTTAAGTACGGTTGTAAGTCCCTAGATGGAAGCATGTAGCTTATGCTTTCAACTGGGTTTGTCCTGTTTATGTTAAACATTGTAAAATAAATAAATAAATAAATAGCATAAGCGCTCTACTAACAATTACCGAAATTTATGATTTCTAATATGAACCCACAATTTGTTATCACTACATACTTACATAAATGTGAAACCATGAAATATGAAAATTCTTATTTTTTTTTTTTTTTGTGTTGTCTGAGAGGTTCTATTTGGCCAATCCATCGTAGACTATTAAATTCGACACTTTGATGGTTGATATTACAGAGCGTATATTGAAAATTATAGCATCTGTGGCATATCGATGGTGTAATCCTCAGGGCCGCCCCTAGGCGGGGGCAAGTGGGGCACCTGCCCCAGGCCCCGCGCCTTTAAGGGCCCCGCGCTTCGACCGTCAAGTAATAAAATTATAAAATACATTAAAAATATTATTCCAAGTTTTATAAATAGTTGGAAAAAAACTACATTTTCATTGAATATAAGTATGTGTACTTTGTTAATAGTTAATAATATTAAAGAAAATATCGTTATTCAATATATATATAGATGGGGCCCCGCAACTCCAGTTTTGCCCCAGGCCCCGCAAATGCTAGGGGCGGCCCTGGTAATTCTAATACCTCGTAAACCCAAAAAACTAACTTTTCAGGAGAACAAAAAAACGTTCCTAATGTTTGAAAAACTAATAAATTTGTTTGAATTATTGGTAATTTCTTTTATTATATTCAAACTGACAAATGTATTTCTTTTATTCAGTAATTTAACGTGTTTATGTTAGTAAAAGTTGGGTTGCGAGATACCAGTACAAGTACCAGTACCGGTACCAGTACCAATAACCCCAAAAACGAAAAAAAGTGGGTTACGAGGTATTAGAATTACACCATCGATATACTCTGTCCCTGTACACTTTTGCAGATTATGCGGAGTATTTTCCTTTTAAAACAGTCCAAAGTCAATCTATCTGTATTTTAATTGTCTTATCAGAGTCGTATAACAAAATTTATAACACATTGCGAGCAAATACATAGAAAAACCTGAAACGTATAAAAAATCGCACTTTACATCAATTCATTCGAATATATTTCCCCTTCTGAAAGCTCTATCTTCTATTTTTTATAAACATCCATTAAGTCCACTTATAAAAATCTCTTGAAAATAATACTTTCCTTGTTAAATGAGTCCAATTTCCTTCAAGTTTACTTTAAACAAAGTTTCATACGACAGCGTGAAATGTCGTGATTCGTTTTGATTCCCTCTATGGAGAACTTTAAGAACCTCTGAAACTACCTTGAAGGCTAAAGTTCAGATTGAGACGATTATACAAACACGAAACCCTTAATATATACGTTACATAAAGCCTATACTCGCTTGTATTTAAGTAAATGATTGATTGTTAACGTGTTTGAGGTGAACTTTGCAACTGTTAGTTACAGAGTCGTTGCCGTTGTAGCTGGCAATAGTGAAGCAGTTACACTTAGTGGACTGAAGCCGGATACGCAGTACCAAGTGACCGTCGCTGCCGTTTCAGGAAAGAAATATCGCTCACGACCTATTGTCTTCCGAACACTGGGTACGTCCATTACAAACGGTAAAATATAATTTATTTTATAATGTAGACAATGATTTGTAGTTCTTTTAGGTTCTTTAAGGATGTATGTGATTTTGTGATGATATTCTAAGAATCTTATTTAATCGAATATACTTAAATTAATCAATAATACTACGAATAACAAACTAAAAAACTTTGTATAAATAACACGAGGAATTTAGATCAATAATTTTTTTCTAACCTTACTATTTTAAAAATGAATAAATAAAAATACTAAAAATAACGTAAATAAAAACATTTATACGTAAAACAAAATATTCTTACATGGACTAGTATTTGCATTTAGGATTTCGTAGGCATAACCAAGAAACCCTTAAGTATTTCTTAACTTTTTTTAGAAACAAACGCCCCTTCCAGTTAAGTGTATATTGCTATCTGTCCCCTCCCCTGTTTTATTAAAAGAACAGGCAATATTTTATGTCTTAAAAGAAACAGACATAATAATTAATTCAGTGGGCGCTCGATTATATTAATACTCTGTTAAATGAACCATCGACAGTGAAGAGTCTAAATTTAACACGATAGGTTCTACCAAGGCGCGCGCACCTAGGGGAGGTTCAGGGGCTTAAGCTCCCCCCAAGAGCTCCAAAAACACATGGTTCTTACGTGTTATAACTGACGAGCTTCCCCAAGAACTCCGAAAACATGTGGTTGGTATGGTTGTTACCCGTTTTTGTTAAAATAGAAGTCAGGACCGTTTTTTTCTTAGGTCATCAGTTGAATTTTAGAAATCAGGACCTTTTTGTTAGGTCATCATTTACATTCAAGACCCTTTTTTTGTCATCACTTTTATTTTAGAAGTGAGTACCATTTTTATTTTTTTTTTGTCATCCCTTATATTTTAGATCAGATCACTTTAGGGGAAGACCGTTTTTTGTTTTTTGTTTTGGTCATGACTTGCATATTAGAGGTGAAGACCTTTTTAGGTCATTATTTTTAGTTTAGTAGTGAGAACCTTTTTCATAATTTAAATAATTTAGTCTTCTGAGCCCCTCCCCCCTCGAATGCCTGGGTGCGTGCCTAGTTCTATCAGTAGCGGACTGGGAAATTCAACCAGCCCGGGAAACGTTTTAGACTGGCCTGGAAAAAAATGCGCATTATAATTTAAAAAATATTCTCAATTTACTTAACAACAACGAAAAGTTAATCAGTACAACTCAATTTTAATAGAAATTATATAAAAAGAAATACACAAATAAACAGTTTAAATAAATTTCGACAATAATAAAGAAACTTTAAAAATAAACCCGGGAACGGAGAAATTACAAATACTCATTACAGATATTTACAAAAAAAAACTGCAAAAGTTTATATTATAGAAACAGTAAACGCTATATTCCTCAACACCTGTATACATTAGGCTGACCATTTTCTTGAGAAGGCAATGCGGGACGGTCCAGAGTGAGGACCTTTTGTTTTTTTTTTTTTGCTCGTCACTTGGATTTTGGGAGGTGAGAACCTTGTTTTTATTTGCTAAGGGCGCCAAAACACGGCTCTGCGTACATGAGAGGAAAGGAGTACAAAAGATAACAAAAATGTATTAAACGATTTAACAATTGTGGCTAGTATAATTTAATTACCGCGACAAAAAAATTGACAATTGAATAAAAAATATCACAAAAAATAAATTACACTGATAACTACATATACCACGAGCTCAAAAAGAAATAACATAAGGGTTGGCTATGGAAAAATAAAATAATGTCTACTGCAGGCTTTATATAACAATATAAACTTATGACAACAACAAAAGTCATGACAGTTAATTAATTCTAAAGCGTGCTGATGACATTACTTTTATTTTCCATAGCCAACCCTTATGTAATTTCTTTCAGAACTCATGGTATAATGTAAATATACACATTTTAATATCAAAATTCAAAAATTATCATTATCAAACTATAGGAAAAGTAGAGCACTGACAGTTAAATTGATGTAAAGTTAGTTAGAATTAAAAATGCGGGAAATTTTGCGGGACAAATATCAAAATGCGGGACATTTTGCGGGCAAGTAACAATGCGGGACGCAGAGTCAAAATGCGGGACGAATGGTCACCCTAGTATACATGGAAAGTAGAAAAATTCATAGCCTTTCCAAAACCGGATAAAGATTCATTAAATCTCAAAAATGGCCGGCCAATTAGTTTTTTATCCAGTCTTAGCAAAGTAATTGAAGAAGTTATTGTTAAAAAAATTATGGATTATGCGCAACGTGCTAAATTATTAATATCAGACAATTCAGCTTTTGAAATACAATACGATCAAGAAGCCATGTCGTTTGAAATTTGCA
Source organism: Liopterus haemorrhoidalis (assembly GCA_963971575.1). NCBI lineage: Eukaryota > Metazoa > Arthropoda > Insecta > Coleoptera > Dytiscidae > Liopterus > Liopterus haemorrhoidalis. The sequence continues at coordinate 41,581,366 of OZ020612.1, read as the reverse complement.
TGCGCATAGAACTAAGAAGAACATAAAATAAGTTATTGGTCATTTATTGTTTTCTAGAAACACCCTGTATACCTTAATTGATAACTGTTAGACGTATTTCAACGTGACTTTAGGCAATTTTTAGAATGGAAACTGAATTATTGTGGTAGTTAGACAACCACACGTACTGACATGTTATGTGGGCTGCATACACACACTTTTTGCAATTGTCGGGCAATTTCTTTTTATAAACGTCACTACACAGAATAACGTTCAAAATACATTTCAAAACTAGAAAAAATTGATTTTACTCGATATTTTGAAAATACATTTTTAAAATATATCATTTCCCAGGCTTCCCGCGAAGCTATAGTCGGTTTCTTTGGTTTAAGTAAAACTAGATTTTCAAATTTAGTAACTTTTAATGATTGATTGAAGCCTTTGATCATTTGTTAAAAAAATCCCACTTCAATCGTTAAAACTAAGCTAGTGACAGTAAAAAAATTAAAAATTATTTAGTTGAGTTAAACGTTTGGAATAGCCAAAAAAAAATGTTACAAAAAAAATATATATATAATTAAAGCAAATGCTCAAAATGTGCTCCATATACATCTAAACATGCTTGTGTAATGAGCCATTTTTTTTTTAAATCGGAACAAAATTTTTTATTATGACCTACACGTACTTTGATATTCTAACGGGTGTTTTTTTTAGAGGTATAGAACTTTAAATTGCAATAAAACAACGATGGATTATTCGATTGACATGAATTTTTTTTTATTCGAAAGATAATCTTGTGGCATTACATTAAATCATACCAACAAGACGGCGCAACATGTCACACAGCTCGTGCCACAATCGATTTATTGAAAGACACGTTTGGTGACCGCCTAATTTCACGTTTTGGACCTGTGAATTGGCCTCCAAGATCTTGTGATTTAACACCGCTGGACTACTTTCTGTGGGGCTATGTAAAGTCATTGGTCTATGCGGATAAGCCACAAACGCTTGACCATTTGGAAGACAACATTCGCCGTGTTATTGCCGATATACGGCCACAAATGTTGGAAAAAGTCATCGAAAATTGGACGTCCAGATTGGACTACATCCGAGCCAGCCGTGGCGGTCATATGCCAGAAATCATATTTAAAATGTAATGCCACAAGATTATCTTTCGAATAAAAAAAAATTCATGTCAATCGAATAATCCATCGTTGTTTTATTGCAATTTAAAGTTCTATACCTCTAAAAAAAAACACCCATTATTATTGAACTACAATTAAAATATTTTTTTCTCTATGGCAACTACACAACTGGATTAATATGAAAAATAAAAAAAGTCGGTGGTTTTCAAAATTTGGGGCATCTTTTTGGACGAAATTCACATTTTAGAGAAAATTGGCAAAGGAAAAATCGATTGCATTCTACGTCACCATGCTGTCTTTTAAATTGTGCCGGACGTTTACCTAACACCCTGTATATAGATTTTGAAATTTTAGTTTTAATGATTGAATTGGTCTATAAAATTCAAATTAAAATCTGACATTTGAAATATAAACTCAGTATCACATTTTAGGTAAATTAGTCTACATTAGAAAAGTTAAAAAGTACAGGCTATTCCAAACCTTTAGCCGGAACTAAATGGAAATTTCGTTATTTTAGGTTGTCACGAGAAGAGACCTTGCTTGGGTTATTTCATATTTCACGTTGGTATGTAAAAATTAAAAATTCCAACAGTGAAACCATGGAAATGAATGACATTTATTAAAAATTTTAATACGTTTCTACATATTTTAAAGACAAGAAAAAATAAATAAATGGGAAATTTATATTAAGAATGACAAAAAATTAAAATGCAATGAAAAGGACATTTTATAATGACAATCAATTTAATCTAGAATTTCCAATGTGACTGATGATTTACAAAGCTTAAACAAAATGACCAAAAGTTCGAATTAATAGATAAAAATTACTAGATTTCTAAATCTAGTTCCGCCTAAAGGTTTGGAATAGCCTAAAAAATTAAAAAAAGAAATTATTATCTATAATTCATTCCTTTGATTTAAGAACTAAATGGGACTTTTGTTTTCTTAAGTTTTACTTTTATTATAAAAAAACAGAATATATAATACGTTTTAAAACTTTTGGATATACAAAACTTTTGTATTAAGAATTGTACAAAAAATCAAAATGTAATGAAAAGAACTTATGCTTTTCTGACAAATGTAAACAATTATTTACTATAGCTTAAAAAAAGGCCAAAAGTCCGATTCAATCAATAAAAGTTACTAGATTCCAAAATTGCTAAAAATGTAGATCGCCGCGAGTGATAAAAATGGTTTTCCTTGAAATATTCAAAACGAGCATTAAATCCATATTACATTTTTGCAATAGTTGTCACAAAAAACTTCGAATCGAGGACACCAAAAAGTGAAATAAAATGTTTGTACCCAATCGTCGTCTCATAATTCTGGATATTCGAACTCTTTTTCAATTAAAACTATCTTGCTAAGTATCTCCAAGCCATGAAGCGAAGAGATTCAAAACTGCTCCTCTGGAAAACCAACAAACTTTATTACTTAAAAGAAGATCTCAATATTGTTTGTTTATTTCTTCGAGTAATGAACAAAACTCTCTATATTTTTACCTTGCGGTCTCCATTTGTAGCAGTGTGATTGTTGCAAGAAGCCACAATTTTGTGAATGTTGCTCACGAGCCGTGAGTTACCAATCTCTGGAATACTTTCGCACAAAACTAAGAAATGTTGTTCATCTATCGTGTAAAAATAATATTGAGTGTACTATATTATTTTGCGTTATTTTTGCGTTGTTCTTTATTTAAACAGCATTATCCTTGCATATTTTAGTCTTATTAATTAAACACTAATCCATATTCCTAAGGTCAGACTAATCTATAAATTTCTAATATATTATTTACAATAAAAAATCAACGATACAAATGACGTACTTATTTGCTACAATCGAATATTTTGTATATGTATATGAATAAGAATGATGTCGATGTGTATGTACTAGTCCATATATGTAAGAATATTACTTATTACGTAAATTGCGCACAACTCTAAAATACAATTCATGCGCATGTGTTTTGATTAATATGACAAAATTACGGCAATTGTTTTACAAAGCACGGAGAATTCGATTAGAAAATTCAAGCGCATTAAATTAATCTACAATTTTAAAATGTTCTTTAAACCAGGTAATATTTAAATATACTTTAAATTAATTTTAAAGTGGCTTTTAATACTGTTTAGTGTTAATTTAGTATAATGTGTCTTATCTTGTGTAATAGTGATAATTATAGAAGAAATTTAACAAGGATTTATAAATCAACGAATATTTTTGGTAAGAATATTTTGGTCAAGTGACTTTAAAACACACTAAATAAAATGGTTTTAATCAATATTTAGGTAATTATTAAACAGTAAGTAGTAGTTAAGATACAAAAAAGATTTTTCACTTTAATAGCTTCGAAATTTTAGTTTTATTTCATAAATTTGACAAAATTTATATTAGATATTTTCAATACTGTTTTTTGTTAATTTTGACTATAAGCAATATTAAAATTGCCAAAAAAGGTTCAAATTATCGAAAAAAATTAAAAAATAATCTGTTTCTGTGGGTCTCACGCTCTTCTGAGTCATCCATGTTTTATCACTTTGATCCCAATGGGACATATACGTCCCAGACAAGTGTTAAAGATGCTGAGACGGAAATAAATGCATTGTAAATTCGTCCAACTTCGTCCCAGTGGTAACCTGGTATTAGCAATGCCCTCCAAAATTTGGATTGATTTAACACAGTGGTATTCAACCAGTGTTCCGCGGAACCCTGGGGTTCCTTGAAACATTTTCAGGGGTTCCGCAACTTTAATTAAATGGTTTTATTCTGTTTTTTAATGACTCTTCGCTTGGATACAATGATTTCGGTAAATTTTGAAAATTGAATAATGAGGGTGCTACAAATTTCTTAATCACCATTTTCGTCATCAGTAGGTCATATTTATTCTAAAACAGCTAATTTTACTCGACAAAAAGTTCAAATTTAAAATTGAATAACTTTAAATCTGTGGGTGCTACAAAATTTTTAATCACAATTTTCGCCATCAGTTGGTCTTATTTATTTCAAAACAGCTAATTATACTCGATAAAAAGTTTAAATTTGTTGAGTAGTGATTATTATTTACTTCTTATATCACCTACCATTTAAATATGTACTTTGTACTATGTTATTGGGTTTTATATTTATGAATTACTATATTACTTTGATTTTATGTCTATAATGATTGCTAATAAATGTTTATAATAAATAAATAATTAAGTAAGATTCAAAACAGCATATCGCTAATTTTTCGATTCAATTTTTATTTATAATTTGCATTATAAATCACATTAGATAGGTAATTATTTAAAAAATAAAGTAGTATACCTACATTTAAAAAATATAGAAATATAGTCAGCTATATAATATCAATTTCATTTGACCTTAAAATTAAAAAATTGTGGCTTTTTGCCTTGAGGTTCCAAAGAAATAGCATTTAAACTGTAGGGTTCCGCAGATGTAAGAAGGTTGAAGACTACTGATTTAGATCAATTAACAGGAAAATCAGAATCTGTATTGATAAAGGCTGTGGATCCCATGTTGTATAGTTAATAAGTTTATTATTTTATTAGCTGTCGTCCTCGTACCTCGTTTACCTCTATTATAGTATATATATTTTTGATGTTAATTAAATAATAAATGAGATATTTCAAGTTTGTAGGTAACGCTCCCAATAGCTTCCAAATATATCTTATTTAAAACTGCATTGAACAGAGAAGAATGTTTTTTTAATTATAATCAATTTTTTTAATTTTACCAACTTTTATTATATTAATTGTTGCTGTTATTGATATATTTCTTTGAGGTAACACTACGCATCCTAAATAATTTTCTTCTTAAAAACTGGACAGAAATAGAATATTATTCAACGAGCATGACTATTCCATGCAAGTCGCATACTATGCTTTTTCCACGACTATAACTTTATAACTTATTTAATTCAGTTCCCTTTAAAAACAAACAATAATTTGACTGTTGCTCTCAGCCTATTTATTACGTTGCCTAACGACGGTCATGTACGTGTCATACGGAATGTAAATTTAGTTAAAATAACAATTATTGTGTCAGCTGATTAACTGACTGACCAAGACCAACTCTATCAAACGATATATTTGCAAAATTCGACAACTTAAACTATATTATTTAATTTTAATCCGGTTTCATTTACAAATTAACAATAATTTCACATATGCTTTCAACCTATTTATTACGTTGCCTAGCAACGATCGGTCATTACTGCTTGAACCTGTCACAGGGCCGGCTCAGAGGTCGGGACTTCGGGGATTTTTCCCGAGGTCCCGCGTTTAAATGGGCTTAAATTATGTTCATGTATCATTTCTTCCATTTTGGGAAGGGGCACAGCCGGCAACCCACAGCCGGCACTGACCTGTCATGTAATGATCTCAACCTGTTACGTAATGAGCTCATTACGAAACAAGTCAGAAGTGTGTAATAAAAAGGAGTGGAGAATGTGCTACATTTACTAATCTCTGACACGTCTGTAATGTGTATCTATATAGCCGTGGAAAAAAGTGTTTGCTCATTCTAAACACATTTTTTCACATACATTTTTGATGCAAAATAATAATAAGTGAGATATTTTAATATTTTAGTTTCAAAAAGTTGAAACTTAAAGTAAAAAAATGTATAATAATTTCAGCATTGACAAATACACTACATATGTAATATTTGAAAGACTCGCTGTTTTGAAAGAGGTTGCCGCACTTTTTCCCACTAAGAGCTTCATGTGGCTCTGGAGCCACGGGTTCCCAACCCTTATAATCTAAATCACTGACTAGTGGGTCCAAAATTCTTTTGACTGCTAATAATTGCGCCACCGTCTTCTGAACTAAAAACTAAATTAACTGGAAACTGTTCTGAAAATATCTACTATAAATTTTTAAATCAACCAGAAAAAAAGATTGTGAAAGAATCAATTAATATCGATTTTGAATCAATCATCTAGAGACATAAATACACAAAATGTAAAATTAAAGCACTCGTAGACTTGCTGTATGTAGTAGGGCTTTAAAAACAGCTATTTGTGTAGTCAAAAAACTCATTTTTTATTAATAAACCACGATTTTAAAAAGGAGATAAATATTCAATGAGGCTGAACGGATGCATTTTTTATGACTACGCTAAAAGCTACACATTATTTAAATAATAAGACAAGTAAGCTGTATATTTAATTATCACACTAATTTAACACTTACAATTGTAATACTTAGAAAAATTCTGCGACATTTTGATTTAGGTTAAAATGGTTCATAGAATTTTTTTAGGTAATACGAAAATAATGTCACTTAATAACAGCAATTAGTAAATCCACCATAATCAAAACTCTGTTACAAGAATGAAATTTAAATATTAAAACTTATTTTTAAAACCATTTTCAAAAAAAAATCAACGGCAAAAAAATTATAATGCATAATGAAGATAGTTAATTTACTATATTGTACACTCGCCCTCCCATCTCTCTCTCTCTCTCTCTCTCTCTCTCTCTCTCTCTCTCTCTCTCTCTCTCTCTCTCTCTCTCTCTCTCTCTCTCTCTCTCTCTCTCTCTCTCTCTCTCTCTCTCACTCACTCACTCACTCACTCTTCGCTCAGCCGGTCTAAGAACAACTCATAAGGCCGGTGTCACACTGGACTACGTGCGACTCTTTGTCATATGTAGTCGCACGCCTTTCCCGACCTTGGGAATGTAATCAGCGCTCTCACACTGGAAGCGACTTAGTCGTACCGTTTTATTTCAGACCTGTGTCTCGATACCAGTAGGCTCGGATTTTTGTGTGTACGACACAAAAATCAAAAAGTATGTTTTTTTGATTTTTTGTAAGTAATCATGAACACAAATTAATTCTTTTAATTCGAGAAAGAGAGTGTTTGTGAAACCGATTACAATTCCAGAGATGTGTTTCGTCAACTCAGATTTGACATTTTCCAGAATAAAATTGAACGTGTCCAAACGGAAGTTGTCAAAGAATTTCTCGGGATCTTGCTTCAAATCGTCCATTAAATGATGAAACTCGTCATGCTCTTCTCTCTTCAAACATATCTGGGTAACCCATTCCGTTCTTATTGAACGTCTTCTTCATCGCCTCATCAACAAACTACTACTTTCAACCAGGTAAAACAACCCATTCATCTTTTGAAATTATTCGAATACGAATAAAACCTACAAATACGAAAAAACTGAATAAAAATTCACGGCAACCATAACACAACAACCACCAGTGAAGGGCAAACGACTCCGTTAAGTATGCTCCAATGTGAGAGCTCAAGTCGTACGACCAAGTCCATAATGGGCAGTCGTACGTAGTCGGTTCCAATATGTAATGAATGTGGATGATTACACGTGCATCCCAAAATTCCGTGTTTCACCGACTTCGCCTTTTTGGAGCCGGATCGCCTCCAGAAACCCACTGCTTCGACTCTTCCTTTGTCTTTGAAGTGAAGTGGTGAATCCATGTTTCATCAACGGTTATGTATCGACGCAGAAACTCGTAAGGATTGCGACGGAAAAGCGCCAAACCAGCGATTGAATCGACAACACGATTTCGTTTATTCTCCACTGTGAGCAAACGCGTCATTCATCTTGCCTATATCCTTTTCATACCCAATTTCTCGAGCAAAATTGAAACCTCTGAACCATGAGCAAAAAAATAAATTCAAAGGGTACCCGTCTCGATGGTGCATCCTTGATATGCCTGTGGTCTCAACGAGTTCATTTTGCAAATTTTGATTCGTCGATCACTAAAGACCATATCAATGATTTTGTCAGTGACGTAGTCACCTCAATTGGACGTTCCGAACGATGTTCATCACGTATGGTTGTACGACCACGTTTAAACTCACTCATCTAATTGTAAACAGTTTTAAACGCTGATGCATATGTGCCATGAACTTCATCCAACTCGGCTTTGATTTCTTTCAGTGTTTTGCCTTTCAAATCAAAGTGTTTAATCACTGCACGAAACTTGTGTTTGTCTATTCTTCGAAAATAAAAAAAGTTGTTTGCTTCAATCGATTGTAAAAATAAAACCACATGATGTATATGGCTGAAAATTTGACAGTAGTCTACTGACAGATGGTCCCTTTCAGAAACAAACTTGTTTCGATACTACTAACGCGATCATTTAGATTTTGTAAGGACTTATTGGCCTATCCTCGTACTTGTACTGAGGGAGATTTGACATTATTTTTAACGCTTTATATATAGCTGTTACTTCAACGAACATAATAGAAATTAAATTTTGGAACATATACTCCACAGATGGTGTTTAGAAACATCGAATTCTTCGAAGATATTTTTCGAAGAATGTGGTTATAGGTAAGTCGTTCAAACAACGCAGTTCGTCATTTTATGTCATAACTTCAATGACAAACTTAGTGGCGGAAAAATAACTAAATCGATTTTTTTTTTGCATATGAATTATAGTCTAACTCTTTAGCTCTTTTGCATATGAATTATACTCTTCACTCTTTTATTTTACTAAAACATACCTTTTGAAGCCATATTTAGTTTGTGTTCGATAGTCATTTTGAAAATTTACAAACTTTAAAAGTGTTTATTTAATATAAGGACATTTGTATTGGTATCACTAAATAAAACTATGTTTACATTTGATATTTTATAATATGTTCTGATGTGTTTTGATACTTGTGTTCACATATATCTAACTTATAGTAATTTCTAAACACGTTTTTTATTTAGTTTGTTGTTTATTTAGCAGATTTGTGTTTAGTTATATATTTTCTTATAGATATCTTATAGATTTCCATTTGATATTGTGTGTAGTGCATAGCTTTTTAGGTTAAATTCAACTTATTTCTATTTTTCTTTTCTTTGAACATATTTTTGGATCACATCAGCCCTTTTTAGGTCTGTTTTGTCTATTAGAATAGTTTATTTGTTTCTATTCTGTTCTTATTCTTATATTTTCATTTCATTTCGATACAAGTGATAGCGTACGAATATTACATTCGTTAAACGGATGCATGTAACCGTACTAAATATGACGTCACAAAAACATGTGACGTTTCCAGTGACGCAACTGCACTGTTTCGCCGACTACCCTATAGTATGATTTTCCTCAACGTGTGGCAAAATTATGTAATACTAGTTACGTATTATTCACTCTATTTTTTTTGTGAATGGGGTTAGAGGGAATTTTTAAATTATGGAATATTTACCTTATAAAACATTATAGATATTGAAGTTAATTATTTTCATTATTTCAATTAAATAAGTTTTAATATTTAAACATCGATCTTGTAACAATAGTGTGTTTTCAGGTTAACTTGACAATAAAATACGCACAATAGTAAAATAATAATTAAACAAATAGATCACTTAAATTCACGATATTCACAAGATGTATTTAATATTATATTTATTTTCTTAGGGTGACTTGTGTTATTTTTGTTAAAAACAGAGCCCCCTCGGACCTCTCCGCAACAGAATGTGTCGGGGGTCTCTTCAACTATGGGGCCTCCACAACAGATCGAAGAAGATCGGGGACCTCCACCCATAAATCCTGAAGAATTTCCAAATGCTAGCACCACCGTAAGTACACATTTTATTTATTTCAAAGAGTGTTGAATCGAGATCTTCGAAGAAATATTAAGACCTACACCGCTGAAGCAGTGACACCCAACATTTTTACACTTGCGACTCCCAATTTTAGATAGAAATTCGACGCGACTATAAAATATAAATTCATTTTTTTACCAACGTATAATGAGGATAGAAATAAAATAGTCCTTCATTAAGAGTGTGCAAAAGCTTTCGCTTTATCTTTGTAACATAAAAGAGTTGTCCTTGATTACTATAACCTTGCCAAAGGAGTGACCAACCTCATAAAATCACGCTGTTCTGATTGGTTAAAACAGTCTGAATTGTGATGTTGAAAGTTCAATTCCCCGCTGGTGATATTATGCGGACGAGAATAATATGGTAACATTACTCCCATTTTCAAAATCATTCACCCCCCATCCAGGTGTAGAAGCTCGTACCCTGGCATAGGCGATTAGCCTCGTTGCAAAAATAGGCCGATGTAAAAATTTTAAAAAAAATCTATAACCTTTTACTATGCGCGATTTTTTTATGCCGAAATAACCTCGAAAAATATGCAAAAAATGTGTTTTTCCAAATATCTCCGTTCCATTGCCAATTTAGAAAAAAATATACCTACCAGGTCTACAAGTATGAAATGCGGATTTTTTTTTAAATAAAACACCTTAAACTCAAAAGAACAGTAAAAGTTTATTTATTCAAAGTATGCTCCATTAGAAGTTATACATTTTCCCCATCTTTCAGGCAATTTGTGAATGCCTCGCCAGTAGAACTCTTCCCCTTTCCCCGCAAACCATTCATCTAGCCATTCTTTCACATTTTCATATGAACAAAAGTGCTGCTCAGCAAGTGCGTGACCCATCGATGCGAACAAGTGGTAATCTGAAGGGGCCAAGTCTGGTGAGTAAGCGGCATGGGGTAGCACTTCCCACTTGAGTGCCTCCAATGTGTTGCAAACTGCTTTTGCCTTATGTGATGGAGCGTTATCGCGAAGAAAGATTACCTTGTGCTGTCTTCTTTCGTATTCTGGTCGTTTTATGAGCAGCGAATGGTTCAATTCTATCAGTTGTTGTTGGTAGCGTTGGGTATTAACTGTTTCACCAGGTTTTAACAATTCATAATAGACCACACCCTTTTGGTCCCACCAAGTACAGAGCATTGTCTTTTTGCCAAAGCGATTCGGTCTTGCAGTTGATGTGGATGGTGAGCCTGGGTTCACCCATGATTTTTTGCGTTTGGGATTTTCAAAATAAATCCATTTTTCATCGCCAGTAATGATACGATGCAAAAAAGACTTTCTTTTGTATCGTGCAAGCAAAATTTCACAAGTGTTTTTGCGTTTTTCCATCTGCCTCTCATTCAATGCATGTGGAACCCATCTGCCGACTTTCTGGATCTTACCCATCTCTCGTAGGCGATTGGAAACAGCTTGTTGACTAACGCCTAACTGCTCTGCTAGTTGTTTTTGTGATTGACTATCGTCTTCCTGTAGCAATGTTTCCAATTTTGTATCTTCATATTTTGTTGGAGGTTTTCCATGTTCATTGTCTGTAAGATCAAAGGCACCACTTTTGAAACGCCGAAACCATCGTTCACACGTATCTTGCGATGGAGCATATTCACAGTAAGCTTCTCGAAGCAGTCGATATGATTCAGCAGCAGTTTTTTTCAAATGAAAACAAAACAGTAGTACTGTCCGCGAATGCTCTTTATTTGGCACAAAATTTGACATTTTTAACACAGTAAAACAAAACTATATGATCACTTTTCAAATTATAACCTATACGCATTTGACACTTAATGATAACTTAACAAAACGCCATATGTGTTGAAACTTTGAACTATACACTCTGTTTGCGTGGCAAGTTTGAAAAAAATCCGCATTTCATACTTGTAGACCTGGTATACTAAATTACAGAAAAATACATTTTGTATAATTTAGATTTTATGATTTTTTTTTTTTTTTGATAATGGTTTCGTCGCTAGAGCGCCACAAAGTTGGTAAATTTTTCGAATTCATAAAAAATGTACTATTCGCTTCAATTAATACAAAACACCTATTTGTGTCTAAAGAGCGCAAAGCTGCGTATTGCGTAGCGAGAGCGGTAATCCAGTAGTTTCCAACCTTTCTGTACCTCAGCCCACCTTTTTTTATGAAAAAATTGCTAGGCCCCCCTCAATTTTCGTAACAATCTAATTTCACAAATACACACCTGATATTGTAATTTATTTAATGGGCTACACGGCTACATAATAATATACCATATTATGAACAAATATACATCAAATATTTATTATAAGTAATAATAATTTTAAATGGAAGAAAAACAAATCTTACAAAAATGCAAAAACTAGAATACATAATTAATAAAATATAATTATATTTTAATTATGTGATGGTTGGGCTTGTTTTACAGCACGCATTTTCTCAAACCGTGGTATCATTGTAGATATCGCTGTTCTTAGCTCCTTTTCAATCACTAAACGTGATCGATACTTCGTCTTCAAAACAGCTCGTTACCGAACGCCGACGGCGTGATATGAGGCGCGACCCCCTTGCAATAGTCTCGAACCCCCCTAGGGTGGCGCGCCTCATAGTTTGGAAACCACTGCGGTAATCTGTTGAGAGAGGCAGTAACGCTTTGTACTCGAATTACACAAAATATTTACAAAATAAGTACATATTGTATTATTTCTTATTTTAATGCCTGATCCCAAAGGATTTTTAACTAAATTTTAAAAAAAATTATTCATATTTTTTTATAATTTTAAATTAATTTTTTAAATTTTATTTTCTTTGAGGTGTGCTTGAAATATCATTGTCACTGTTTTCAATAATTTCTTTAAAATTTAAATTTCATTGCGTTCCAAGCCTTTAAGCGTATCTAGATTTTGCAATCTAGTAACTTTTATAGTTTGATTTGAGCTTTTGGCCATTTTGATTAAGCTTTGTAAATCATACTTACAATAAACATTTTTAGGTTAAAGATAATATCATTATAGGTTATTCCAAACGTGTAGGCGGTACTAGATTTTGCAATCTAGTAACTTTCATCGTTTAAATCGTTCTTTTTGGCCGTTTTGTTTAATCTTAATTACAATAAAAAAAAATTGGTTAAGGTTAATATCATTTTAAATTGTATTTTAAATTTTCTTTATATTTTGATTTTTTGTGTAATTCTTAATACAAATTTCCCATTTATTTATTTTTTCGTCATTAAAATAAGTAAAAAAATATTTTATTATAAGTCATTCGTTTCCTTGGTTTCACTGTTGGCATTTTAAATTTTCACATACCAAATGTTAAACATGAAATAACCCAAGTAATGTCCCTTCTTCTAACAACCTAAAAGACCGAAATTCCCATTTAGTTCCGCATAAACGTTTGGAATACCCTGTATAAGCTGTCATTTTAATTACAATGTGATTTTTTGTGTCATTTTTAATACAAATGTCTTATTTCTTAAATTCTTACATTTTCCAAAAATTTAAAAATGTATTTTTTATTTTATTTTTCTAATAACTGTCACTGCATAATTAATGCCAACATGAAAAGTTAAATAACTTAGCCAAGCTCTGTTTTCTTGACAACTTAAAAATACGAAATCCCCATTTATTATTTGTACAACAAAATCACCTTCAGATCTGACGTACATAATGTTAATATAAGATTTAAGGGTACTCTATCTCCACCTTCTTACAAAACTGCAACATTTAAACATAGCTTCTCTTTTGACATTTGCGCTAAATACAATATTATTCCTGAAAACCTTAAATCTTTTAGCTTAATCTCTTTTAAATCACAAATAAAGAAGCTCATCTGGGATAAAAGTTTATAAAAGTTATAAATGTTTATAAAAATTTATATTAATTTATTTAAGTTTAAAAAGTGTTAACAAAGTCAAATCTACTAATATGCTCATCTTGCCCTTTTAATTTCATGTCTTTTTCAATGTTCTTTTCAGCCTTAATTTTGCCCAAGTTAGGGAATGTTACATATTTACATGCTTCAACGCTGGCTATAACAACTGTGGTATTGTCAATAGCAAAGAACCCTGGTTCTTTATGTTAATGTGCTATATTTATATTTTTCATACCTTTTAAGGGCTCATGAGGAAGAACAGTCTTTGTATTCTTACAATGACTGATCATGGGCCTTTATCCAATGTACAAACTGTATTATGACTAATATTTGTAAAAAATCTAATTTATTTTTTGTACCTTGGATATAAATAAACAAATTAAATTAAAAAAAATTAAATTAAAAATTAAAATTTAGTACCACCTAAACCAAAGAAATAACCTATACCTCAATTCTACTATTTTCCCAAAATATACGATTATTTTTAAAGTTTTTTTTTGCATTATCGTGATCATTCTACAAGTCTATTGTTACTAAATTGCTGAAAACTTTTGCACACACCTTAATACTAATCAGTCGATCTTAGAAGTTGCGGCGACCAATTGGTCGCATCATCAGTATACTTACCAATAATGTAATTATTTTAGTACCAACCACAATATAGTATCAAATAAATTTCTAAGAATCATTTATTGTTACGACAAGTAATAATTCGTCTGCATTATTCATATTTTATTAATGATTATTGATATTCTATAAACGGTGTCTTTTATTAAACTTTTCATGCAAATATCGGAAAACAGGACGAAGATTTACTTAATGTGGTAAATTTTTAACATTTATTAGATCAAAAACTAGCAAAATGATCTGCACACTTTAACACCTTGCATAACGGGTTTCAAAAAGAAATCTCTGGTTAAATACGTAATCAGATATTAATAAAAATATTCTAGAAGCACATAGCCTAATTTAGTTCATGACAAATAGTTCTAGACTTCATACTTAAACACACATCTTAACACATACGCATAGACACTTTAGTAAAATGCTAAAATTTTAGTAATGCACCCCATATACATCATTATTTTTGTATTCTGAGGCATAATGAAAATACCAAAAACTACTAACACAAATTTATTAATGTAGGAAGACAGTTATATACAATATTTGCTAGTTTAACATTTATAGCAGGATATTACTTAAGAGTATTTCAGTAATATTCCATGCCTGAATGGGATTCGAACCCAAGATCTTAGCAACGCATAGCACATGTGTTACCACTACGCTACGCCGGTCAGCAACAATAGTTTGAACTTTAGAAGAAAATTAGACAACAGACACAAAAAATTAAGTGAAGTCTGGTTTTTCACGCATTTCAGGGTTTTGTAGGTATTTATTAAGCGTAAGAAGCAGGCGCACAGACAAAAATTGATGTGAAGTGTGAATTTTCACATCAATTTTCATTTTTAATTTTAATTCGAATGCCTAATACATTATGTAGGTTTCTAAATATGTGCAGTATTTTTTTTTATATAGCAAGGTTCATTAAGATTTTGAAAATTGCGGCTATGGCTTCCATTGGTTGTTTTAAGTCATAACTCCGCCCCTCTGATTTCGTGTATTCAATTTCAACAATTGCCACTGGTTATTAAATTTACGCTTTTAAAAATTAAATGCAACATTTTCCCAAATATAACTAGAATTTTGAAAAAATAATTTAATCAAAATAAAAATGCAAAAAAAACAGAAAAAATAAAATTGTCTCGAGACCGAAACCTAGTTTGCAAATCAGAACGCGAGTATGCTAATCATTACACCATGAAAGCATACTGGTTGACTTTGTTACATAAGGTATTAAATATTTTACAGGGTCAAGCAAAAAACACAAAAAATGCGTTATTTTCCGAAAACATAATCGGATCAAAAATTGCCGTTGTACTATTCCGTTTCACACAAATGTACATTACTTACATTTTTTTCAGTTTTTTAGTTTAAACCATCTGGGCTACAGGGTGTGGGACAAAAATTTTTTTGCACAATTTTGGCAAAAATCGTGTCAAAATAATTTATTTTGCAAAAATAAAATTTTGATGGTTAATCCACGTACTAAGGGCTTTCATTTGATACCCTACTCAGAATTTAAAAAAAATATTTGTTTATATTTTTAGTGGGATATGTCTTTTAGATGTTTTAGTATTTTTCCTATGTGCGGGTCAAAGAGTTGTATAAGCATGTCAAATTTCAACTCTAGGTTTAGCCGTTTGGCTGCAATTTTTACCGAACAGACAGACAGAGAGACAGACAGACAGACAGACAGACAGACAGACAGACGACATAATGACGGTATAAGGGTTTTTTGGTCATACCTACAAAACCCTAAAAATAAATAATGTTAAAATAATAAAATTTAACAAAATACTTACCATTCTTTAATTTAGGTCTTAAGAGCTTTCTTTTGATACCACACGATACAGTCGAAAAACATTTATTTTTTTCAACGATAAAAAAATCGATATTTTCGAAAAACTAATCTGATCAAAAATTTCTACTGAACTATTCCGGTTCTCAACAATGTATATTATTGAGATTTTTTTTAGATTTTTAGATCAAACCCTTTGGGATATACGGTAGGAGACAAAAAAAATAACATATTTTTGGTCAAAAACCAATCGTAAAAAGATTTTAAAAAACTAAAAATGTGCGTATTGATCTACGCATTAAGAGGTTTCATTTGATACTTCACTCAAAATTAGAAGAAAAAAATGTTTTTCTTAAACTACCTACATATTTGTTTATATTTACCTCGCCATAAATTTTTTTAATTCCGTATATTTTTCCTATATCGTCGGCTGAAAATAATAAGGTTGTATGTCGAAGTGTATTACATTTGAGAAAACAAGCTTTAAAAATTTTGACATGGAAGAAACCAATATAAGGTTACAATACAAGGAAGAATTTTTTTTAATAACTATATATTGATATGTTATTGTAATTAACGCATTATTTTGAAGAAGAAAAATTTTTGAATAATACCATTTTAACAATTTGAAAAATGAACATACAACTTTGTGATTAAGAAAAACACGAAACTTAGTACCTTAACGTTACATACAGCTTTGTAGTTCAAAGTAATATCGGGGGGAAATTCAGTTTATAGGTAAAGCTTCAGTTTTTAGGTTTCTGAAAATTGTTAAAAAGGTACCAGGAAATGTTAGTCACGTATTAAATTTTTATTTGATTAAATAACACAAATTAAACAATATGCTTGCAAAATAATAACAAATTAAGATAAAGTAAGATAATTTGAACTGAAACTGAAAAATTCGAAATAAAAAAAAATTAAACGAAATAAATTGTATTTTTATTATTTTCTTGAGATTTACTTTCTTGGCAATATTGTTTCATAATAAGATTTATCCATAGTAGGCATCCAATCCAGCATAGATTTTAAAGCGATTACCTTGTTTTCTGGTAACGGATTTTTATTTGTAGAAACCTTAATGTCTCTAAATATATTTAACAAGTCTTCAAGACCTTGTTTTATTCTTTTTAATATTTTTTGTAACCCAGGTGCCCGAAAAAGATGTTTTCTATTTAACATAAAAGATGTTGTATGTCAACATACAACCATAAATTATGAATTAAAAAAAAAAAATTAAAATACAAGGGTGTATGTTTTAACATACAACTATGTTTTGTAAATTTTTTATTTTTTAAGACATACAACTATGGTTTTCTGCTTTTTTCTCCGACAGCGGTAATGCTATCTTATGGAAATTATTGGAACAAGTAGGTTACGTGACATACAACTCTATAGTATTGAAAAGTGCATTTGACAAAAAATGGCACATACAACCTTATTATTTTCAGCCGACGATATGTAGGTCAAAGAATTGCACAAGCCAAATTTCAGCTTTCTATGTTCAGCCGTTTAGCTACAATTTTTCCGAATAGATAGACAACAGACATAAATGGCATTATGAGGGTCTTTTTGTGGTCATACCTACAAGACCCTAAAAAACGGAAGGAAATGTTGTATCATGTAGTTCATTATGAATAATAATTATTATTATCAATATATATATAATGAAGTTATTATTATTATTATTATTAATTTATCTACTACATTGCGTCTAAAGTTCGCAAGTTTGAGAAATACTGATCTAAATACAAAAATACCTGCTGCTAAGAATAATTGATTGTTTCTTATCTTCTTTTGTTTAAATCATTTTTAAGTTCTTGCATTTTATATTCCGCTAAGTACTGAGAATGCTAAATTTTTCACAGCTGCAATATTGAAAAGTTCTTGAAAAATAAAGATAATCTTTAGTTTTCTCAACGACTTATACTATGAATATTACATTGAATGTATAGAATAAAACTGGAAAGGTCATAGGTTAAATATTTTAAACGATATATAAGAAATGTTGGAAAATAGAACAGTATTACTGGAATGCATAAAATCCCATTGTGTTCCTTTATCACAAAATATGTGTATTATACGTATTTTTATTTTCTAATAAGGTTGAATAAAAGAAGAAAAGATTTATAAAAATAGAGAAAGCCACAAAGATAAGACTACAGAGCTACTACGTGTTTTCTGTTATTTTGTAAGGTGTAGAATCATGGACTATGAAGGAGGCATCAAATCCAAAGTTGGAGTCGTTTGAAATATGGATTTATTGGGGAATATTAAAAGTGCCATGAAAAATAGTATTTCCAATAAATACCTTTTCCACTTCTGGAAAAACAATTTGTAGACACTTTTTGGATTTTTTTAACTCTTCAATTGTTTGAAAACGGTGTCTTTTTAATTCCTTAGTTTTGGGAACAAAACAGACACGCGAGTCCAAGTTTGGTGAGTATGGTGGATAGGTAACATGGATGAGTTTGTTCTTCACCAAAAAATTCCAGACCATAAGGAAAGTGTAAGCTGATGCATTGTCATGATGCAGCATCCATCATAAAACTCCAAAATAAAAATATTTATTTATCCCGTTGTTATCCATTAACGCTACGTACAGGCTATTCCAAACGTTTAGGCGGAACTAAATGGGAATTTCGTTCTATTAGGTTGTCACGAGAAAGGTCCTTGCTTGGGTTTTATCATGTTTGACGTTGGCATGTGAACATTTAAAATTCCAATAATGAGACCTCGGAAACAAATGACATTTATTAAAAATTTTAATACATTTTTCCATATTTTGAACAAAAATAAATAATTGGGAAATTTTATAAAAAAGGAAAAAAAGCTTAAACAAAATGACCAAAAATCCGAATTAATAAATAAAAATGACTAGATTTCTAAATCTAGTTTTGCCTAAACGTTTGGAATATCCTCTATATACTCCCACTAAACTAAAACAAAATAAAATTAGTAACAATCTATACATAAAATTTTGCACCGAATTTTTATCTATTTAATAATATATTTTAAATTTTTTTACAAGCGATTTTTTCGGATTTAAATCTGAGATTTTTTTTTAAAACTATGTTCGACTAATGCTCGACTATGCATTATACGTTGTGGATAAATTTAGTAGATAGTTTTAACATTGAATGACAACGTTCACAGCTCTGAAAATTAATGCGTAACGTATGTTGTGACATCAATGATTTTTCAAACCAACTACGATGGAATAAATTCATTTATGTGACTATTTACGAACCCGCCATTAGCGAGATCGTAATTTCTTACTAAATTTTAATAACAAAATTATAACCGCAACTACAGCAATTCTTTTTCTCTTCACTATTTCTGAAATTTGTTGAAATTTGTGTGACAGTATTTTTTAGGTTATGTAAAGTGAGATAGCTATACTCTATTTTTTTAAGAACGAAGTAGATGGCGCTGCGAGCGCGGCGGTTTCACTCTGTATTAAATTACAGTTTATAATTTAAAATTAAATAAATATTGCGGTAAATTCAAATTTGATGTTTCAAAATTAATGTATTTAAAAAAGTTATAATTTAAATGCATGAAATTGCTATTATTCTTAATTTCTAAATAAATTGTAAAATATATATAAATGAACAGTTCAATAATTCTATTTTCTTATATTCAAATAATTTAAAATTTAATTAAAATATGTATATTATTTATATATGTTGACGAATTATGTCCGTAGATAATATAATAGTTAAGTTTATGGGAGTCGGACAGGTGTAGAAATAAATAAAAAAAGTTTATTTAACTAAGCTTACGTTTCGATTTTAATCAAATCTTCCTCAGAGCTAAAAAGATTTAGAATCAGTTAAAAATACATAATTAATATTGTTATATGAATACATTATCAAATTACAGCTGAATGGTGTCGGTACTAAGTTTACATGAATAATTATTAGTTATAGATAGATGATAATACAGTTAAATATAAAACAGTCAAATAATAAAAAATATATGAGTTAGGCAAAATTTGATTTAAAATAAATAAATAAATAACTAAAATAAATAAGTACATAAATAAAATTTGTTATACCTAGTTAGTCACATAATTTAAAATTATAACATTAAATAATAAAATATGAGTTACGTAAAATTGATTTAAAATAAATAAATAAATAAATAAAAATAAATAAATCATAAATAAATTTTACTATACCTAGTTAAAGTCACATAATTTTAAAATAAAACGTTAAATAATAAAATATATCGGTATATATGTCCATGGTTTATAAGGTCGTTGAACTTGGTGATAAGAATGATACTGAAAATTCAAGTCTGAATTCGAAATAATCTACAGGTAAAAAATTGCAACTAGTGAAATCTATACGGCAAATATTTAGTTAAAAGTTATTAAAGATATTACAATAGATGGCGTTCATCGTATTACAATCGGTTTTAAAGTTTATCGTTTTATTATCTCGTTGGATGTTTATGCTTTCGCTTATTAATCTTTTATTTAAATTTTTAACTCTATCTAGGATTTTGGTTTCTTCAAAATTAAATTTGTGATTAGTTTCAAAGAAATGCGTGCTAAGAGCAGTATTTTCTTTTTTGTTTCTATATTTTTCTTGGCAACTATTTTTATGTTGGTAAATTCTTTTATGTAGATATTGTTTGGTTTGTCCAATATATCCCAAATCACATCCTGCGCAAGGGATGTGGTAGACAACTGAAGAAGTATTAAATTTAGGTGTCGGGTCTTTTAATTGGGAATATAATTCTTTAACCGTTTTAAGATTGTAGAATGCTAGTTGTATGTTAAGGGGTTTAAATAGTTTAGCAATGTTAAGTGAGATTTTATCTATGTAGGGAAATTTAAAATATATGTTTTTAGAATTAATATTAGATGTTATATTGTTATTAGTATTATTATCAGAATTATTATAAAAAATTGTATTAATGAGAGTTTTAGGGAAATTGTTCTTCATTAGTTGGACAGTAGCTATTGTAAAATTTTCTCTATGAAATTTAGGATCACTCAAGTTTAGAATTCTATGTTTATAGGATTTTATAATCGCAATTTTTTGTTTATAAGGATGTTCGGATAAGAAGTTTATAGTCCGACCTGAGCTGGTAGGTTTGGCATACCAATTGGTAGACAAAGTACCATCTGAGTTATGTATTAATAAAATGTCTAGGAAAGGGATAGTGTTATTGTTTTCTGTTTCTATGGTGAATTGAAGATTGTTATGGAACGAATTGAACACTATAATTGAACACCAATAACACTATCCCTTTCCTAGACATTTTATTAATACATAACTCAGATGGTACTTTGTCTACCAATTGGTATGCCAAACCTACCAGCTCAGGTCGGACTATAAACTTCTTATCCGAACATCCTTATAAACAAAAAATTGCGATTATAAAATCCTATAAACATAGAATTCTAAACTTGAGTGATCCTAAATTTCATAGAGAAAATTTTACAATAGCTACTGTCCAACTAATGAAGAACAATTTCCCTAAAACTCTCATTAATACAATTTTTTATAATAATTCTGATAATAATACTAATAACAATATAACATCTAATATTAATTCTAAAAACATATATTTTAAATTTCCCTACATAGATAAAATCTCACTTAACATTGCTAAACTATTTAAACCCCTTAACATACAACTAGCATTCTACAGTACCTAGACAAAATATTATAACCACTTACAAATGCAACTGTTTATTAAAAATTCCGACTTATAATCATATGCTACTTTATTTATTTCTTTAACATATCGTGTATTTATTAAAAGATAAGCTATTTTAAACATCTTCAACTCTGTATTTTTATTCTTAGACTGATTTGCAAGAGCAAAAAGTACCGATTTTGTCCTGGCCAGGTAATTCGCCAGATATCAATCCTATCGAAAATGTTTGGAACCTCCTGAAAAGACTTGTTTATGATTTAAATAATACTAATAAACAAGTTTTAATAGATAATATTAAAAAAGTATGGCATGGCTCTCCAGAAATTGAAAATTGTATTAGGGAGTATGCCTCGAAGAATTGCGTCAGTAATAAAAGCAAAGGGGGGCAACACAAAATATTAAAAAACATTTTATAAATATACTAAAATAATTTGAAATAATAAAATACAAAATAAAAATAAAATTGGTGTATTACTATTTTGTTGATTTTGTGTAAAACAATGAATTTTTTAAAATTCATAAGTGGTTATAATATTTTGTCTAGGTACTGTACAATCTTAAAACGGTTAAAGAATTATATTCCCAATTAAAAGACCCGACACCTAAATTTAATACTTCTTCAGTTGTCTACCACATCCCTTGCGCAGGATGTGATTTGGGATATATTGGACAAACCAAACAATATCTACATAAAAGAATTTACCAACATAAAAATAGTTGCCAAGAAAAATATAGAAACAAAAAAGAAAATACTGCTCTTAGCACGCATTTCTTTGAAACTAATCACAAATTTAATTTTGAAGAAACCAAAATCCTAGATAGAGTTAAAAATTTAAATAAAAGATTAATAAGCGAAAGCATAAACATCCAACGAGATAATAAAACGATAAACTTTAAAACCGATTGTAATACGATGAACGCCATCTATTGTAATATCTTTAATAACTTTTAACTAAATATTTGCCGTATAGATTTCACTAGTTGCAATTTTTTACCTGTAGATTATTTCGAATTCAGACTTGAATTTTCAGTATCATTCTTATCACCAAGTTCAACGACCTTATAAACCATGGACATATATACCGATATATTTTATTATTTAACGTTTTATTTTAAAATTATGTGACTTTAACTAGGTATAGTAAAATTTATTTATGATTTATTTATTTTTATTTATTTATTTATTTATTTTAAATCAATTTTACGTAACTCATATTTTATTATTTAATGTTATAATTTTAAATTATGTGACTAACTAGGTATAACAAATTTTATTTATGTACTTATTTATTTTAGTTATTTATTTATTTATTTTAAATCAAATTTTGCCTAACTCATATATTTTTTATTATTTGACTGTTTTATATTTAACTGTATTATCATCTATCTATAACTAATAATTATTCATGTAAACTTAGTACCGTCACCATTCAGCTGTAATTTGATAATGTATTCATATAACAATATTAATTATGTATTTTTAACTGATTCTAAATCTTTTTAGCTCTGAGGAAGATTTGATTAAAATCGAAACGTAAGCTTAGTTAAATAAACTTTTTTTATTTATTTCTACACCTGTCCGACTCCCATAAACTTAACTATTATATATTACTAGCTGAAAACCCGTGCTTCGCTACGGTATATTGACGGTCTCATTGGCATAAAATCCGCAGTTTGTTTTTAAACTTGTGTATGGGTAACCTTTGTAACAAAAAATCTAGTCGATATCTCATCTGACCTAAGAAATATTGAGGAACCCGTGAAAAAACATTTTACACCTTTTCACCAGATAGGGGTCGAACTGGAAAAAATCCTTTCTTAGTGGGTTCTTACTTCATACTAAAAAATGTACTCTCCGAATTTTTTATTTTTAACAAAAAAATACTAATTTACCCTTTAGGAGTGAAAGAAAACTATCAAACTGTGAAAAATATATGCCAAAATGGAATGTTATAACTCAACAACCGCTGGAAATACAAAGGGTTCTATAATTCACCCCGAATGTAGATTCACCCCTTTAGGGGGTTGATTAAGATAAAATCCTGAAATACATTTTTCGGCATTTGTATGGGTAATCTTTATAAGAAAAAACCAAGTCTATATCTTATTGATCCTAGTAGATATTAAGGCGTCCTTGAAATCACAATTCCCTCTTTTCACCCTTTAGGGGTGATATTTGTTAAAGGTAAAAAACTGTTAAAACCATTTCGAGGCATTTTAAATAGACACAGGAAATACGACGCGATGCATAATCTACCCCGTTTGTAGAATCACCCCTTGATTAGGACGTAATCCTGAAATAAGTTTTTCGGCATTTGTATGGACAATTTTTGTAAGCAAACACCAAGTCGATATCTTATTGGTCCTAAAAGAATTAAGGAATTACTGAAATCACATTTCACCCCTTTTCACCCTTAAGGGGTTAAATTTAAAAAAAAATGTCAAAATCGATTCGAGATATTAAAAAAAAAACACCTATGTGCCAAAAGGTACTGTTGCAACTAAACGAACACAGGAAATGCGACGGGATGTATAATCCATCCCGATTGTACGACCACCCCTTAAGGGATTGATTAGGACAAAATCCAAAAATTGGTTTTTCGGTATTTGCATGGGTAGTTTTTGTAAGCAAAAACCAAGTAGATATCTTATTGGTCCTAAAAAATGTTAAACAATCCTTGAAATCGCATTTTACCCCTTTTTACCCTTTAGGGGTTAAATTTAAAAAAATTGTCAAAACATTTCGAGATATTTTAAAAATACGCCTATGTGCCAAAAAGAAACCTTAAAAATTAATGTTGCAACTCAACAAACACAGGGAATACAATGGGATGTATAATTCACCCCAATTGTAGATCCACCGTTTAGGGGTTGATTAGTACAAAAATCCTGAAATATATTTTTCCGTATTTGTATGGGTAATCTTTGTAAGCAAAAAGCAAGTCGATATCTTATTGGTTCTAAGAGATATTAAAGAATCCTTGAAATCACAATTCACCCCTTTTCACCCTTTAGGGGTGAAATTAAAAAAAACTGTCAATACTATTTCGAGATATTTTAAAAAGACATCTATGTGCCAAAAATTAATGTTGCAACTAAACGAACACAGGAAATACGACGGGATGTATAATTCACCTTGATTGTAGATCCATCCCTTTAGGGGTTGATTAGGACCAAATCCTGAAATAAGTTTTTCGGTATTTGTATGTGTAATCTTCGTAAGCAAAAAGCAAGTCGATATCTTATTGGTCCTAAGAGATATTAAGGAATCCTTGAAATCACAATTCATCCCTTTTCACCCTTTAGGGGGTAATTTTAAAAAAATGTCAAAGCTATTTCGAGATATTTTAAAAAGATACCTATGTGCCAAAAAGTAATGTTGCAACTAAACGAACACCGGAAATACGGCGGGATGTATAATTCACCCCGATTGCAGATCCACCCCTTAAGAGGTTGATTAGGACAAAATCAAAAAATTGGTTTTTCGGCATTGGCAAGGGTAGTTTTTGTAATCAAAAACCAAGTCGATGTCTTATTGATGTTAAAAAATATTAAACAATCCTTGAAATCACATTTCACCCCTTTTTAGGGGTTAAATTTAAAAAAGTTGTCAAAACCATTTCGAGATATTTTAAAAAGACGCCTATGTGCCAAAAAGAAACCTTATATCTCAATAAACACAGGGAATACGACGGGATGTATAATTTACCCCGATTGTAGATCCACCTTTAGGGGTTGATTAGGACAAAATCCTGAAATATATTTTTCGGTATTTGTATGGGTAATCTTTGTAATCAAGAAGCAAGTCAATATCTTATTGGCCCTAAGAGATATTAAAGAATCCTTGAAATCACAATTCACCCCTTTTCACCCTTTAGGGGTGAAATTAAAAAAAACTGTCAATACTATTTCGAGATATTTTAAAAAGACATCTATGTGCCAAAAATTAATGTTGCAACTAAACGAACACAGGAAATACGACGGGATGTATAATTCACCTTGATTGTAGATCCATCCCTTTAGGGGTTGATTAGGACCAAATCCTAAAATAAGTTTTTCGGTATTTGTATGTGTAATCTTCGTAAGCAAAAAGCAAGTCGATATCTTATTGGTCCTAAGAGATATTAAGGAATCCTTGAAATCACAATTCATCCCTTTTCACCCTTTAGGGGGTAATTTTAAAAAAATGTCAAAGCTATTTCGAGATACTTTAAAAAGATACCTATGTGCCAAAAAGTAATGTTGCAACTAAACGAACACAGGAAATACGGCGGGATGTATAATTCACCTCGATTGCAGATCCACCCCTTAAGAGGTTGATTAGGACAAAATCAAAAAATTGGGTTTTCGGCATTGGCAAGGGTAGTTTTTGTAAGCAAAAACCAAGTCGATGTCTTATTGATGTTAAAAAATATTAAACAATCCTTGAAATCACATTTCACCCCTTTTTAGGGGCTAAATTTAAAAAAGTTGTCAAAACCATTTCGAGATATTTTAAAAAGACGCCTATGTGCCAAAAAGAAACCTTATATCTCAATAAACACAGGGAATACGACGGGATGTATAATTTACCCCGATTGTAGATCCACCTTTAGGGGTTGATTAGGACAAAATCCTGAAATATATTTTTCGGTATTTGTATGGGTAATCTTTGTAATCAAAAAGCAAGTCAATATCTTGTTGGCCCTAAGAGATTTAAGGAAACCTTGAAATCACAATTCACCCCTTTTCACCCTTTATGGGTGAAATTTTAAAAAACTACCAAAATCTTTTCGAGATATTTTAAAAAGACACCTATGTGCTAAAAAGTTATGTTGCAACTAAACGAACACAGGAAATACAACGGAATGTATAACTCACCCCGATTGTAGATCCACCCCTTTAGGGGTTGATTAGGACAAATTCCTGAAATAAGTTTTTCGGTAATTGTATGGATAATCTTTGTAAGCAAACAGTAAGTCCATATCTTATTGGTCCTAAGAGATATTAAGGCATCCTTGAAATCACAATTCACCCCTTTTCAACACTTAGGGGTGAAATTTTAAAAAACTGTCAAACCCGTTTCAAGATATTTTAAAAAGACACCTATGTGCCAAAAAGTAATGCTGCAACTAATGAACACAGGAAATACGACGGGATGTATAATTCACCCTGATTGTAGATCCACCCCTTTAGGGGTTGATTAGGACAAAAACCTGAAATATGTTTTTCGGTATTTGTATAGGTAATCTTTGTAAGCAAAAAGCAAGTCGATATCTTATTGGTTCTAAGAGATATTAAGGAATACTTGAAATCATAATTCACCCCTTTTCACCCTATAGGGGTGAAATTTTAAAAAACTACCAAAACCTTTTCGATATATTTTAAAAAGACTCCTATGTGCTAAAAAGTAATATTGCAACTAAACGAACACAGGAAATACGACGGAATGTATAACTCACCCCAATTGTAGGTCCACCCCTTTAGAGGTTGATTAGGACAAATTCCTGAAATGAGTTTTTCGGTAATTGTATGGATAATCTTTGCAAGCAAACAGTAAATCGATATCTTATTGATCCTAAGAGATATTAAGGAATCCTTGAAATCACAATTCACCCCTTTTCAACCCTTAGGGGTGGAATTTTAAAAAACTGTCAAACCCATTTCGAGATATTTTAAAAAGACACCTATGTGCCGAAAAGTAATGTTGCAACGAAACGAACACAGGAATTACGACAGGATGTATAATTCACCCCGATTGTAGATTCACCCCTTTAGGGGTTGATTAGGACAAAATCCTGAAATTGGTGATTCGGTATTTGTATGGGTAATCTTTGTAAGCAAATAGCAAGTCGATATCTTATTGGTCCTAAGAGATATTAAAGAATCCTTAAAATCACAATTCACCCTTTTTCACCCTTTAGCGGTGAAATATCAAAAAACTGTCAATACCATTTCGAGATATTTTAAAAAGACACTTATGTGCCAAAAAGTAATCTTGCAACTAAACGAACACAGGAAACACAACGGGATGTATAATCCACCCCGATTGTAGGTTCACCCTTTTAGGGGTTGATTAGGGCAAAATCCCGAAATTGGTTTTTCGGAATTTGTATGGGTAATACTTGTAAGCAAAAACTAAGTCGATATCCCATCGGCCCTAAGAGATATTAAGTAATTCGTGAAATCACATTTCACCCCTTTTCATCCCTTAGGAGTGGAATTTCGAAAAATCCCTTCTTAGTGGGTGCTTACGTCATGAAGGGAATATACTCTCCGAATTTCAAGTTTCTAGGCCCAGGGGTTCGGGCTGGGCGGTGATGAGTGAGTCAGTCAGTCAGTCAGTCAGTCAGGACACTGCCTTTTATATATATAGATTTATACAAGCCTGTCACATATAAAAAATAATATAACAATTGAAAATTGAATTAAAATTTATTATTTATACAAAACTTATAAAAAATAATTAAGAAATATATATATAAAATAATATTGGAAATCAGTCCGAATCATCAATGGATTCTTCTTTACTTCAAGTTTATATTTAATCGATAATTTAATACAATACAAGTTATTAATATGGCGCTCGTTGACAGCAAAGAATATGACAGTTGACAGCAAAACAACTGTTGTGTTTGGTACCAGAGGCGTACGTACATTAATTCATTTTCAGACGACTTCATTTTAAAATATTTCACTCAATTTATGTATTCTAAATTAATTTCAAATCTATTTATTCATTGGCTTTTATATTCTAACATTATTTAAACATATACCTCCGTTTTACTTATTAGAAATAATAGGTATAGTCGGATTGCTGATAGGTGACTGTTACATGTATGTATCAAGTAGTGCATTCATATAATAATCTAGTAACCATTTTTCAGCGATTTTAAAAATGTTTTTTGTTATTTGTCTTAACTGTCAGTGTCTGGTAATAAATATTAATTAAAATATGGCTTGCGGCCAATTATTAAATTCACAAACTTTAATTTTAAATCTGCTGGAATAAACAAAAAATTTACGTATGAGTACAAATTTTTCCTTATTTATAATTATAACCTTAAAATTAATAATTTTGTTTGTTTGAGTACTGCTGTAAATTTATTTTCGCGCTCTAATTAGTAAAGTTATCTACGAATCATGCTGTTTCTTTCTAATGATTTGTTTTTTATCCAAATAATTTTGAAGGTTATTTGTCAACTTGGGTCACTATATGTTACTATGGGTACGCAAATAATTATAATGATATAGACAGAGACAGCATATAGTATTGAATATCGATACTTGTAGCAACGAACAGTCACTTATCAGCAATCCGACTATAGTAATATATTCATTGTAAACTTAGTTTGCACGCCTATGTTTACAAATTTGAGACAGAAATCTATTGTTCTACAGTGTAAACATTTCCACGTTCTTACCCAATTAAAAACAAGTTCGAAATATCTCCTATCTTGCCCACACTCAGTTCTTAAAAAAATTAAGTATAATGTGTGTTTATATGTTTGTCTCATTAAAACAACGCACTAACTAAAAGTTTAGAAAACAGTTGACAGTCGACAACGCTTAATATATTAAATTTAGTGAACGGTCACTTGCGTTACCATATTTATTTATTTATTTATTTATTTATTTATTTATTTATTTATTTATTTATTTATTTATTTATTTATTTATTTATTTATACATTGGGGAAGTTAACGGTTGCCCACAAGTAGCTTCCACGAAATACAATAAAAAAAAAGTGAACAAAATCTTATAAATTATATTACAGATTGTGTACGTAAACAAAGTATATTAATTATTAAGTATCTCATTACAATTTATATTAATTAAGTATTTAGAAATTATAAATCTCATTACAATAATTTTTTTAGTTTATTAAAAGTTAAGGAAAATATATCGAAATTTTTGAAATTATTGTTATATGAAATCATTATTCTATTAATTGGTGAGTTCTTGCAACAGTTAGTTTTAAATTGATTAATATAAAATAAATTTTGTGATCGTGTAGACTTGTTTGGTATTAAAAAGGTAAATTCATGTACAAAGGTCTGTGTGTCAATCATATTATTGAAAATTTTGAATAATAGCAGGATATCGAATTTAGTTCTTCTTTGTTCTAATGATTTTAAATTAAAAAATTCTAATTTATCGGAATAAGAGTTCAGCTGAATATTAAATTTGTAGCAAAGGAAGTTTAACATTTTTTTTTAATACTTTCAATTCGTTTAATATATTTTAATATTGAGGATTCCAAACAGAAGTAGCATACTCTAGTTGAGGTCTTACAATTGAATTATAAAGCAAAATAATTGATTCAATGTTTTGAAATGGTTTGGAAGTTCTCAAAACGAAGCCATATGACAAACTTGTAGTGACAATCAACTGTAAACAACTCATAGCGTATAGTCTAATAATTTTAGAGTTGTGAACGTAGTTTTAGAGATACAAAGACACTTTGCTGCACAATTAGATCGACGTCATCGATGTGGCTAAACATATTGACATATTTTATTAGTAACCAGTAACTCAAAAGAAAAAACTATGGGTTATTTGATGAAAATATACGAGTTTTAAAGATCGAAGTCACCGGAGAATTAAAGTTGGGGAAAGAATGTCACTCTGGAGGCTATAAATTTTAAAGCTACGGATTTTAAAGAGGAAAGAAAAAGGATTTTAAAGAGACATTATTAAAAAGTTAACGAAATTTAAAATTGTAAAAAATTATAATATTGATATTATTTTGATATAAATATGAATATTCTTTTCACAAGATAAAACTTTTAACAATTTTATCACTCTTTATTCCATTTGTATATAGTCATAAATTTGTCATAAAATATCGAAGAAAGTTTTTTGTTCTTAAATAAGAAATATTGGTCCATTGAGAAGTAACTTCGGAAGTCGATGTATAAAACAGGAAAGGTAAAAGAAAATATGAAAGGATGCGGTTATGTTCAACATTATATACACTATCCTACAAAAAGTAATCAGACATCTCTATAAATATCCCTCTGTGGAGCTGTTTTTTTTTTTTTTTATATGTATTTGTGCCATTAAGATTAATTAAGTATTAATTTGAGGAGATGACATTCAAAGCGTGATTTGTCACAGTAAAGCAGTTTTGAGTTAATTGCAAAAAATATTACAATCCATTTTGCAACAATATGGAAACCTAGTTTTTCGACATACTTATTTTTAAGGTCCCAAACATTGAATTCAAATATTATTATAATAATAATGTGCAAAATTACGAAAAATTTATTTAAATTGGCACAAATCAAGTTTTACATTAACTTAGTGGACAAATAATGGATCAGATGAACAAAACAAGGATAAAATTTGATTTGAATGGATGTTTATTAACAAAAATAGGTTTACATTATATTATTTAACCTTTCTTTTTTAAATTATTATTATCTGAAACGTGTAGAAACCAAATACGAGACCAAAAAAAAAAAAAGATATAGCCTTAAATTTTATTAATATAGATGATAAGAAGTAAATATTAGTTTATAAAGTTAGTTTAGAAAAGAGGACAAGCGAACATTTCATTGGCTCTGAGCCTTTTTTTTGCCGCATAATTCAAAATTTGAGACCGTAACTCAAAAGTGAACATTTATTTGTGATCTAAGGCTAAAAATGTATAAGTATACCAATATTTCAAAAAAAAATTATTTTATTTTTCCCTTAAATTTTGAAATATTGACCAAACAATTTTTTGACTCCAGTTTCAGCCAAAATATAGTTTTAAGCTAATTTTAGGGTAAGGATTATTAAAAAAATATTTAAAAAATTAATTCTTTCCCAGTTTTTGAGTTAGAGCCGGTTTGGGTTAGTTTTTTGCCTATAATTCCAAAATTTTGACCCAAACTTCAAAATTGACCACAATTTTCAATAAAATCGGAGACAAAATATTTTATTTCAAAATCACGATATTTTTAAGGTTTTTTGATTTTTTGCCATTTACAAGCGTTTTGGATTACTGTCCATACAAAACTTAATAATTGGTTTATTTAAACCCATTTTTTTTTCGACTAAACAATGTAGTAGAATTTTAAAAATTCAAACTGCAGATTTCTATCCCTAACCATTATTTACTTTCAAAAAAGTTTTAAAAAAAAGGAAAAATTTTCAAAAAATGTTTTCTAAAATTCAAAATATGGTTCCAAGCCAATTAGGACCTTAAGATTTCAAAAATTTCAACCGTAGGTCTTTATCGCATTCCATTTTTGAGATGCGTCTATTCGAAGATGAAAATTTCTATAAATCACGCCATATTAAATTTTGTCATAATTTTAAAACACGCAAGACGAAAAAGGCTTAAAATTTTTCCTAAACTAAATACACTACGAGGAATCCAAAAATTTTGACCTCAGTTCGTTTTCTCTAACCGTTTTTGAGTTGTGATTTTTTTTTTTTAATTCACAATTTTCATAAAAAATATAAATTATTCAATTAAAAAAACTGTCATAATCTCAAAACGCATTAAACTATTAAAGCCCCAATTTTTCTCTAGACTAAATGAACTACGGATAATCCAAAACTTTAAACAGCAGGTCGTTATCTTTTTGAGTTGTGTTTTTTTTTATTTCACAATTTTCAGGAATAATGTAATTTATGTCATTAAATTAAAATAAATAAGAATTTTCGCATCTTTAAATAAAATTTAAAAATATTAAGATTTAAAAATATATAAAGATTATTTTTAATGAGGGGGGGCATTGCCCATTTGCCTTACACAAAATCAGCCCTTGATCAGAATCTTCTAAATTGAAATCATCCAATATTCATCACTTTACTTTTATATTAACATCGACGTTTCAAAAGTAAATAAATATTATTTTATTTTACTTTATTTTTATTCATTAAAATATAAACGAGCAACTTTGGTTTAATTAATTACATCTATACTAAATGATTGCCCGCAGTTATAATTTGAGTAAATACGATGCGGGAAATGAATGAAATAGAGATAAATGTTAGTGAAAGGAAGATATATTGGATTGTTTTTTCAACAACTTTTCCGTAGTTTTTCTCGAGATCTAATATTAATGGGCTGGAGATGAGGTGATTTTGGCTCAATTCCAACTTCTTGTTGAATGCCCAGCAACAGATTTAGTCTCTTGTTCTTACAGTTTTAACAGAAAAAGAGTTTATTTCACATTACGGGAGATGCAAGTTTTTGTCAGCATGCACTAGGAAATACTTACATATATCCGACGATGGATGACATTGTTGCAATGAAAATATCGTAGTCCAGTTTAAAAAAGTTTCTACCGAACGAAGTTAATATTCTCAGAGGCGTAGGACAAGGATATATACTATCTCCGTTGTTGCTCAACCTCACTAAGTGAAGAAACCGCAAATATAATATGCGTTTACGTTTATTTAATCCACAAAATTGCTCAGATTTATTTGGTGACGTCACGAGATTAGTCGGATTGCTTAGATATGTTAACATTTTCGTAAGCAATATGTCTGAACTTAAGTAGGGACGCCTAGTGACGGTGGCGCTAAATGCAACTGTCAAATTTCAGTTGTTGATTACAACAGCTACCGTGTTTTGGTTTATAAATTTGAGTTTATGAATTACTAATAATAAAGTGCTATCTCAAACGGCACTTATTTCATGCGTTGTGTTAAGTTATGTTTACATCACTTTCCAGTTGGCTGTAAGATTCAATTTACCCGCGTTAACCCCCACCAACAACAACCATTAATCCAAGCAATCCTGCTAGCTCATCGGATTGTTTAGAAATGCTTGGAGCGCTCTAACGGATCAATCGGGTGGACTAAAAGTAAGCTAATATGTACGCTCCGATTGACTTTACAAACGGATCGGGAGCACTTGAATCGCTCCGATTGATCTAACTGACTAAACTTAAACGCCTTATGATTGATGAAAAGGTCATGGTATTTAATATTCTCAGAGATGTATGACAAGGATATATACTCTTTCCGTTGTTGTTCAATCTTTACTCAGAGGCAATAGTCAGGGAAGCACTAAGTAAAGAAACAGCAGATGTAACGGTTAATGAAAAGGTCATAGAAGTTAACATTCTCAGAGGTGTAAGACAAGGATGTATACTATCTCCTTTGTTGCTCAACCTTAACTCGGAGGCAATATTCAGGGAAGCACTAAGTGAAGAAACAGCAGGTATAATAGTTAGTGGAAAAGTCATGGCAGTTCACATTCTCAGAGGTGTAAGACAAGGATGTATGTATCTCCGTTGTTACTTTACCTTTACTCAGAGGCAATATTCAGAGAAACAATAAGTGAAAATAAGCCCGTATAATGGGTAAACAACAACAATAGATAAGTTGACGACACTATAATTTTGAGAGACAGCATTCAAAATCTTCGAATTCTTATTCATCGAGTCACTGTTAGCAAAGAAGATGGCCTTCATAGGAACTTCAGCAAGACAAGTACATGGTCATAACACAATCTACATTTGCAGCAAGATATTTAATTCTAAATGGTAAGCACATAGCAGCAGTCTCTCAGTACAAATATCTTGGAACTTGGATAAACAATAGTTTGGAATGTCGGCAGGAAATACGAACACGAATAGAGATAGCAAAAATATAAATTGAAGGCTGGATGGAAATTCAAAAATCAAGTGAGAGCCTTGTGGAAATTCAAAAATAAATTGAGGGTAAAGTGTAAACTCAAAAATTAAGTTAAAGGTGGGAGGAAATTCAAAAATAAAGTGAGGAATACGTAAAAATTCAAAATTCAAGTGATTGCTGTTCAAAATTTTACAAAATAAATGAAAACCTAGTGAAAAATCAAAGATTAAGTGAAGAATTTATCAAACGTAATGCCACTTGAACTGCGCAGAAAAATTCTATCAGCAAGATTTATACTTCATCGTATGCAGATCAAAAGTCTTATACCTATAGGTCAGTATTGTACAGAGGTTCTAACGTCGAATTATTGGAGAAATAAAAACTAGCCCTTAATAATAGAAAGTTCTTTAAGTAAATCGAACATCTTTCACTCCGTGCTGTTAGCCATAATATTCCATGCTTTTCTTACCCATTTCGGTTTTCACTACCAAATAATTATTTCATAGCTGATCATAACATGATACAGATATCTTCCTCAAATTATCGGGGAAACAACCTATTAGTTTTGGATAAGGTAAAATTAAAATGACCAAATGCACACCATATATATACTGACGGATCAAAATCAACCAATGGCGTAGGTTGTGCCGTTTTAGATCCCCAGCGTAATTTTAGCCTAAAATTTAAACTCCCAGATAATATGTTTATCTACAATGCGGAAATGGTAGCCTTAAAGTTGAGTTTAGAATAATTAAAGAATCACTTTCATAATGAATTTGTAATTTTTTCTGATTATAAAAGCGCCGCCCAAAAATTGAGTTGCCCTGGATTTGATAAAAAGAATTATTCACTAATTTATGATATTATTAAAGGTTTAAACGATCAGCGGTAAAATTATTAAGATATGCTGGATTAACGGCCACTCAGATTTTGAGTTCAACATCGAAATCGATCTTTTAACCAAAGAAGCAGCTGTAAATGGGTCCCTCTTAAATATTCCTCTAAACAGTAATGAGATTATGTCAATCTTTAAATCTTCCATATACAACCAATGGCAACAAGAATACATAGATTCTCTACAGTTCAAAGGATCATACTATGGTCAAATTCAACCTCTTCTTCCTAGAAAACGTTGGGTTTCTTCTCAACAAAGCAGATTTTT
Source organism: Liopterus haemorrhoidalis (assembly GCA_963971575.1). Lineage (NCBI taxonomy): Eukaryota > Metazoa > Arthropoda > Insecta > Coleoptera > Dytiscidae > Liopterus > Liopterus haemorrhoidalis. The sequence continues at coordinate 41,546,008 of OZ020612.1, read as the reverse complement.
TATATCCACTTTTATCCGGCTTAGATTTTATCACACCTTCTCTCCATATCATCTGCATAGAATTAATATGGTTTCGTCTCCTTTCTGTCCATGTGATAATTTGTCTGTCAGCGATTCGAACCATTTATTGTTCGAATGTCCAATTCATTTTCGCAATCGTAACTTATTCATACAAAATTAGTTTTCCAAAAAATATCCTTACCTACCAATATTCAGACACTTCTTGCTACTAACTCTCTAGATATTTATAAAATTATGTATAACTATATTAAAGCAGAAGATATCAAATTATAAATGTAATTTTAAAAACCTGTAATGTATTTGTTTATATTTGGCTAATAGCCAAAGCTGCTAAAGCCAACAAATGAAGGGGGAAAAAGTGAAGACTTGGTAAAAATTCAAAATTTAATTACTCTATTCCTATTGATTGATTTGAACTAAAATTAATTAGATAGATAACTCTTTATATGACACAGTTTCTGGCGTATTTGGTAAGAGTTTTTATAGATAACGTCTCTTAGATCTAGTTTTTATGATTACATTTTACCTTCTAATTCTACAAATCGATAATGTCTTTGAAAAAAAGAAGTTTTTTCTAGTAAAAAAAAATATTAGACATCCTATAAAAATATCTTATCCTATATTTAGCTGACTTCTGTTTTAAAGAAGCTCCGCATCGTCCTATAACTTTAGAATTTTTATTACAAACTTTGAAGCACCAAAAGTTCCTTTAATAAAACCATTTCCGTAAATATTTATTGAACATAACAGGTAGTAGGAATTTTACATAAATTTTCTCTCTAATTTAATTAAATCCAAAGTTTTATATAATATTAACATACTTGTTTAATGTAGAACTGGAATATTTTTGTACGCTTCATATAATTTAATTAATTAAACTTTAATCGCAACTACAATCGCGAATATTATTAAAATGTGGTAAAACGTGGTTAATTTAGCTGCCAATGATAGAATGTAATGTAAAAATATTCAAGCATTACTCATTTGTTACATATGGTTTCCACAAGTTGGTAGCTCTTTCTTATGTTGCCACTAAGGTTTCCAATCCGGATATCCGAATATCCGAATATCCAGATTATCCGACCAATTTGGATTATTCGATAATCCGAATAATTTTCATTGAATATCCGATAATCCAGATATTTTTTGAATAACCACTAGATATTTTGATTATACTTCAAAAGCTGCCGCCATTGCTTTGGCAGTAGAAATTTTTAAAAGGATTCATGTACCTGGTTGTGACAATAACAGTACTGAGCACAATGACGTGGAGGAAGTAGTTGAATAAATCGCAAAATAAAGTGAAAGTGTGTTTAAAAGTCAAAACGCTGCAATTTCTCTACAGCAACAACTGGAAGCGGCAATTTCTTCAATTACCCATGTTGAAGAGCAGAGCAACGTTATTACTACATTGTTGAAAAAAGATTTCATGATTTTAACAAACACAAAAACAAGGACAGATAATTTAAATATATTATTTACTTCAGGAGTAAATACCTTCATGTTAAATAGTACACACGTGTATATCTAGTCTCTCCGTACAGTGGAAAATTTGATAGTTCAGTTCGCGAGTGCTATTGTGAATTTGGTATCATCCGAACCACTAAATTATTGTCTACAGGACTATTAGAGTGTTGTAAACCAGGTCAGTTTTAAAATATATAATTTCATTATTTTAAATTTGTCTACATCAAATATAAAATTAAAGTGTCATTCTTATCAGTGTACCTGTCAAAACTCAGGTGATCGCAGTGACGTCACCTATAAAGTCGCCTGTTTGTACTTCTGAAATATCAGGTCATTGACATTTTAATCCCTCCGTATTTGACAAACAATATTAAACATGGGAAAGGAAGAATGCAGTTTTTGTAAAGCAGTCGTTTCCCGCACTAATGTGGGATTTACGTGCAGTGGTCCCTGCAAACGTAAATTCCACCCACAGTGTGGAGGAGTTCCCGAAGCGTTACTGGAGTTTAGAGAACATAATAATGTTTCCATTCTATGCTCCCGATGCCTGCGTCCTAAGACATCGCTACCTACTGTGTCCGCTTCCGGAAATAACGATTTGCTGAACGATGTTCTGGTGAAATTAAGCATCATGCAGGCTGATATTTCATCAATAAAAAATCAACAAGCTACTTTCACCAAATCCGTGCAGCACTTTAGTGATAAAATTGATGATTTTGGAGCAGAAATGGCCAACTTTAAAACGTCCATAAAATGTGTGGATGCAATGAAAGAAGATTTTGAAATGCTAAAACGGGAAAACAACGCTTTGAGAGGCGAGATGGAGAAACTTCAACAGTACTCTCGCCGGGAAAATGTTGAAATAACAGGGATAGACGAGTCAAAGAATGAATGTATTCCCACTATCCTGGCAACTATTGGCTCGCACGTAGGATGCGCTGTTGGTCCCTCGGATTTAATCGCGTATCACCGTGTCGCCCACCAATCGTCAACCAACAAGTACCCGAGAGCAATTATTGCCAAATTTGCCCAAAGAACGAAGAAGGACGCATTTATTGGCGCATCCCGTCGTCGTAAAGGCTTCTCTGGTGCTGACTTGGACTTGAACGCTTCTGTTACCCCTATCTATGTCAACGATCACCTGACCTCCTATAACAAAGGACTTTTGAGAAAGGTACGCGATGTTTGTAGGGAAAAAGGGTACAAATACGTTTGGGTCAGAGACTGTCGCATCCTGGTACGTAAATCTGACTCTTCGAATGTTCTGCAAATTAATACCTACGATGATGTAAACAGAATAAATTAAGTAGCTGATTTAATTAATTATCCTTTCTACTCAATAATCGTTAAGATGGCTCTTTCAGTTTTTTATCAAAACGTTAATGGTCTGCGAACCAAAACTAATCAGTTTTATGCAGCTACTACAGGGCTCCCGGCTGATATAATTTGTTTGACTGAAACATTTTTAAAAGACTCAATTTCCGATAGTGAATTATTTGACAGTCACATTTATTCTGTTTATCGTCGTGATCGTGACTCTGTCCTGTGCAAAGGTGATGGCGGAGGTGTACTTATAGCTGTATCTAGTGCTGTGCGATCTTATATACGCCCCTGGCGGTGTGACGGAATCTGCGAGGACCTTTGGGTAACTGTCGAATACAGGAACAATATTTTCCATATTTGTTGTGTGTACATACCTCCATATGCTACTATTAATAATCGACTTGCGTATTTCAACAAATTGTCTTCCGTTATCCAAGATCATTCTCGTGATACTTTTTTGATTGTAGGCGATTTTAACCTCCCTAATATCATCTGGAACCCCATACCTTTCGCGCCGTACCTTATTAATACAGGTTTTGTCGATAACCTGAGTAGACAATTTGCTGAATTTTCTGCTTTGCTCGAGTTGTACCAATTCAATCACATTATTAATAGTAGTAACAAGGTTCTAGATCTAGTATTATGCAATAACGACTCTGTAATTACTGTTAAAAAGTGTTATACTCCTTTAGTTTCAGAGGATAGGCATCACCCTGCCATTGATATTTCTTTAATCATAAAGGAAGCAGTGCCTATCTCTATAACTCCTTATAATAAAAAAATGTATCACGCTGCCAATTACGATCTGGTTAATAGTCAAATCGATGAAATTGATTGGAAACAAGAGCTACGTTTTGACGTGAATACAAATGTGAATATTTTTTATAAAAAGTTAACTAAAATCATAGATATTAATGTTCCAACCCGAGTTATAAAGAGGGGCAAGCTTCCTGTGTGGATCTCCTCTGTTTCTAGAAGGGTACTGACAGAAAAAGAAAAATATCACAGAAAATGGAAAAAATATAAACTAGACCATGATTATATATCCTTTTCTATTTTACGAAAGCGTACCAAAGCCCTTTTAAAATCCGACTACAAGAACTATATAAAGCGTACTGAAGATTCACTTAACACTGATATTAAGCCCTTTTGGAACTTCATTAACAGTAAGAAAAAAACCTGCAGAATTCCAGCAATCATGAAACTAAATAACAACGAGGCTTCTGATACTCAGTCAGTATGCAATATTTTTTCAGAATATTTTACTTCGGTTTTTGAACCAATCACACCTGTTACTAACACTAATACTACCATTTTTTGCAATAATAGTGCCTTTTTAGTAGATCACATATCTGAAGAAGATATAACCAATCAAATCACTAAATTGGACGTTAAAAAGAGTGCTGGTCCAGATGGAATACCTTCATTATTTATTAAAAATTGTATTAGTTCTATTGTTGACCCTTTAATTATTATATTTAATACTTCCCTAAAAAAAGGTGTTTTTCCGAACGTATGGAAAGTTGCTCAGGTAACTCCCGTATTTAAAAATGGTTCCAAATCCAACGTTGAAAACTACAGACCTATCTCTTTATTGTCAATATTCGCAAAAATCTTTGAAGCCTGTGTAGTTGAAAAATTATTTTTTATGATTCAACAATCTATTCCCTGTGAACAGCACGGATTTTTTAAGGGTAGATCGGTCTTGACTAATATGGTGCCTTTTGTTCAATATTTAAGCGAGTCTGTTGATCTTCGGCAACAGGTCACTACAATATACACTGATTTCTCTAAAGCATTTGACAAAGTTCATCATCCAACATTACTACTCAAACTAGAGAAGTTTGGAATAAGTGGCGATCTGTTGCGGTGGATTGAGTCATACATTTTCAATCGCACTCAATTTGTTGTCGTAAATAATTTTAAGTCTCCCACAGTTCATGTCACTTCAGGTGTGCCACAGGGTTCCCATTTAGGGCCTCTGTTATTTTCGATATTTATTAGTGACGTCGGTACATGTTTTAAATATTCGAAACATTTATTATATGCTGACGACTTAAAGTTATTTAAATGTATTACAAAGATTGAACATTGTTTAGAACTCCAAGATGACTTGAACAGGCTTTTTGACTACTGTACTATTAACAAACTAACATTGAATCCAATAAAGTGCAAGGTAATGACTTTCACAAGAATCTTTAATCCCCTTAAACACAACTTCACTTTAAATGGTTTGCCTCTGCAACAGGTATCAGAAATCAAGGACCTTGGAATCATCTTGGATTCTAAATTAACTTTTGATCAACATGTCCACTTTATTGTGAAGAAATCTCTCAGGAACTTGGGCTTTATTTTCAGAGCCACAAGCGAGTTTTCCAATCATCGGGCGCTTATTTTTCTATTCAATAGTTTAGTGAGAAGCACACTAGAATATGCTACCCCGATTTGGAATCCTCGATATAATATATATATTGACCAAATTGAAAAAGTTCAAGAGAAATTTATTGATAAATTAAATTATAGGTTTAACAGACAATTGCATTTCCGCTCATACGATGAAAATTTAAAATTCTACAAGATGCAAAGTCTGCGTGACAGAAGAACTATCCATGATCTATCTTTTTTATATAGAATATTAAATAATGAACTAAATTCTATCAATTTAATAACCTACTTTGAATTGAATTGTTATCCCTATGTTTTAAGAAACCGTATGCTGTTGAACAACCATCGTTACAACAGTAATCTGGGCATAAATTCTCCAATCGCTAGAATATCAACTTCTTTTAATAGAGTCAACCCAGATCTGGACATTTTTTCCTGTTCGCTACATTATTTTAAAAAACATTGTCTAGATAATTGATTCAATTTATTTGTACACACTTATTTTGTTTTTTTTTTGTTTTTTAATTAGGTAATTATTGTATATATGTGTATGTACCTATATTTTTGTACTGTTTATATTCTGTATTATTTGTGTTAACCTGTAATTGGAACCATCTACTAAGATGGTTCTGTTGGTTAACCTACTTTAATAAATAAATAAAATAAATAAATAAATAAATGCACTTCTTACAATAAAACCAACATCTACTACAACAGAGCGCATTTTTTCAATTGCAGGCCTGACTAGGATAAAAATAGGAACTCGCTTGAATTTTGAAACTTTCATTGCAATTATTTTTTTAAAATACGCATTTTTAAAAATGAAATAAATTTAATTATATATATTTTTTTTATTATTTTGTGAATTATTAATGTATATAATTAAAATACTTAAATTAAATTAAATAAATGAGTTATAAAACACCATGAATATTGGATTCAATCTATTATCTTTAATTTCTTATTTGTTATGAATATTTTGAATTTTCTGTATTCGGTATCCGGATATTCATTAATATCTGATAGTAATAATAATAATAATTTATTGACCAAATTACATATACATCTATTGTTTTTATTGTCATTATTAGTTACATACGATTTCATATACAAAATTCAATATTTTCAAAATTATTAAAATCATAAATGGGATTTTTCAACAAAATGTCCTTAACTTTATTTGAAAATTCTCTGCATGATAGTTGTTTAATCTCCTCGGGCAACACATTGAAAAATTTTATACAATAATAATTTGAGCTATTTCTGGATTTGTTCATGCGAAGGTACTGAGAACGGATATCGTTTTTTGAGCGAGTATTGTATTCATGCGAGTCTCCAACAGTAGTGAATTTGCTCAAATTCTTATTATTAGCAAGAGGCAATTATAAATGAATAATGCTGGTAAAGTCATTATTTTGAGACTTTTAATATAATCTCGACATTCGGCTCTGTAGGCAGCACCGGCGATAATTCTGACTGTTTTACGCTGAAGGCTAAAGATTCTGTCAGCGGACGGAGAATGTCCCCATATAAGTATCCCATAGTTTAGGTGGGATTGAAATAATGAAAAATAGGCTTTCAATACGACCTCTTTACATACTTTGTATTTCAATCTCCTTATTAGATAAATGGTGGACCTAAACTTTCTACTAAGAAATTCCGTGTGTTGGTCCCAACGTAAATGAGGATCTACGTGGATTCCAAGAAACTTGACGTAATGAGGGTTTTCAAAATTATGTTTCCTAGTAGTAAACAGCAAGGTCTGGGATTTGTCCGTGTTTAAGCATAATTTATTGGTGTTAAACCAAGAATTTGCTTCAGCTGTCAAGGATCTATTCTCGGAAAGGAGAGCACTTAGATTGGAGTTTCTAGTTAATAATGTTGTGTCGTCTGCGTAGAGAACTGTTTTAGAAGTCATAAAAAGGGGTAGGTCATTAACATATATTGAAAAGAGTAACGGACCAAGTATGGAACCTTGTGGAACACCAAACTGTAACGGAAGAGTTTAGATTTATTGTTGTCAAGCTGAGTAAATGGTTTCCTATGCGATAGATATGATCTAAGCAAGGAGCAGCTGTTTTCATCAAAACCATAAAGATATAGCTTATTTAATAAAATGTTATGCGAGATACAGTCAAATGCTTTGCTGAGATCTAAAAAGGTACCAACACAGTATTCACCAGCTTCCAATGCGTCCACAATATAACCGACAAATTCCAAAACGGCATCAGTTGTGCTTTTGTTAATTCTGAAACCAAACTGAGAGTTGGAAAACAAATCATTTTCGGTAAAATATTGAGTTATTTGTTTGTAAAGCTCTGATAATTGGAAAACCCTAGTTGCCACGTCTTCTTAAACAGAATATTCCGGCATATTTTTGTTAAGCACGTGGACGAGAGGTGACGTTTTATTTTCAATCGTCTATATCAGTGTTTCCCAAAGGGTGTACTGCGGCATATTAGCGTGCCGCAAAATTTTCCAAATGTGCCGCGAATTTAAAAAAAAAAACAAAAACTAGCGTCGTGAGTATTTTAACATCTTTGTTCGAATATACGTACAATACCATTAATAAGAATAAAGTACACGAAGGATATTTTAATAACAAATTGAAATTGACATATTCTGAATACAGGGGAGTCTGCATTCAATGTCTTCTTCTGTAACTACGTAGGTGTGCGCAAAATTTTTCTTCTTTGGAAAATGTGTCACGAGAGTAAAAAGATTTAGAAACACTGGTTGAAAAACACTATATTAACAAAATTGGAAGCTGTATTTGTTTATTTATTTTTTCGGTCTCGTGTTTCAGTTCTACGCGTTTCAGGTGATTACAAGATAATATCCACAAAAAAATAATTTTTTACATGTTAATTTGGAGAAGTATTTCAAAATTTAGGCGGCTGACAGGGTTTCAAAAAAAAAAATGCTAGTAATTGTTTTTCTCAAGCATCAACTGATAATGTCAATCTACTTTAAATTAGGGATGATGACTATTTAAAAAAATGAAATTAATTCAGAAGAAAATAATCCTTCAAGTAATATATCAAATTGTTCAAATTATACCATTACTTTTAGTATAAATAAATAAATAGTTGTTTAATATTCTGTTTATCCTTCAAAATGACGTTTATTACTTTTTTGTCCTGGTCGCGTAAGTGTTACTTACGCGCCTAGCAACCGTAGACCTTTAACTTACGTTTACATGCGCGTTGCTGGAGGTAATAGCACTCATTTACGGAGTGGGTAGTATAGAAAAGTATATGTCTTTAAAAAATAATTGAAAGGATAACAACCATTGTTTTACTCAAAAGCCTGCAGGCTATAATAGTTAAACAGAACTTTTCTTTTCATGAACAAAGAAATTAAACTTCTTTTTTTTGCAATTAAACATTAATCTCAATGTTTTTCCAAGAATCATTGTTTCACCCTTTTCCAAACCCATAATTTCTACGAAATGTCATTCATTTAGTATTATTGTTAATAGTTTTAATTTAAATTTTAATCTAAAATTTCATTAAAGTTTCTAGAAACCAACATTGCAAGTAAAATTTAACAGCTATACATCAAAAATACCAACACGTCGTGAAATAAGTATTCATTATAAATATTTCAATTCATACCTTCTGAGTTTTACATTGAAATTTCTCTCTTTTATCATATTTTGTTTCGAATGCATTATGTTATAAGGTATGCGAGACACTTTTGCATCATTAAAATTTGCAATTGTAGTTAATTTTTTTTTTTTTAAGTGGGTAGTTATAAGCTATTTTTAATATTAACGCCATTGGCTTAATTTTTTTTATCACGACTAACGATATACGCTCATTACAGACGTGTCAGTGATTAGTAAATGTAAGACGTTCCCCACTCCTTTTTATTACACACCGCTGACCTGTTACGTAATGACCTTATTACGTAACAGGTTGAACTCATCACGTTACAGGTTCAAGCAGCAATTGCCGACCGTTGCTGGCAACGTAATAAATAGATTGAAAGCATATGTCAAATTATTGTTAGTTTGCAAAGGAAACCGGATTAAAATTAAATAATATATGTCGTTAAAATTGTCGAATTTTGCAGATATATTCTTTGATGGAGTTGGTCTTGGTCAGTCAGTTAATCAGTTGACGCAAGTACTGTTATTTTAACTGAATTTACATTCCGTATGACACGTATATGACCGTTGCTAGGCAACGTTATAAATAGGTTGAAAGCATATGTCAAATTATTGTTAGTTTGCAAAGGAAACCGGATTAAAATTAAATAATATATGTAGTTAAAATTGTTGAATTTTGCAAATATATTCTTTGATAGAGTTGGTCTTGGTCAGTCAGTTAATCAGTTGACACGGGTATTGTTATTTTAACTGAATTTACATTCCGTATGACACATACATGACCCTTGCTAGGCAACTTAATAAATAGGTTGAAAGTAACTGTCAAATTATTGTTACTTTTTCAAGGGAACTGAATAAAAATTAAATAGGTAATAAAGCTATTGTCGTGGAAAAAGCATAATATGAAATTTGCATAGAATAGTAATTTTCCACTCGTATGAAATGGCCAACATTCCATACTCGTTGCATTTTTATTGCGTTAAAATTTATCAATTTTGCAGCGCTCTAGCGGCGAAACCGTTCATCCCACAAATAAAATTATGAAAGCTAAATTATAGATAATTTATTTTTCTTTAGTTCAGTATAACACATTATTTCAAATTTTGCACTGAAACGAAGATACTTGCAAAAAAACATTTTTCTGCATGTTTTTCAAGGTTTTAACTTTACGGCACTCTAGCAGCAAAACTGTTCATCCCACAAAAAAACTTTTGAAAGCTTAATTATATAGAATTTATTCTTCTTCAATTCATTAAAGATATATTTTATTCAAATTTTGCAATAGAACAGAGATAACCCAAACTTCGAGAAGTCAAATTTTTGATATCTCCAATTTTTTCGAAAATTTTTGCGTCCAGATAGTATTTTACATAAAAAAGTGTTTCTTTATCTCGAATTTCTCTATAACAAGTCAATGTTTTTTATAACTCGAAGTAAAATTTGGTTTTTTTAAAAACGATGAACTTCCTAAACTCAAATTTTTTTAATGCATATTTTCTCCGAATTTGGTATTTTGATACTTTATACGCGATGATACTGATTATTTGATTTCATGTTGTCATATATTTATTTACTGTCATTAAATTCATCTAAAAGCGTTATTTTACTTATTTTGTAGTTATTTCTGTAACTCGAAACTTCAGTGAACTATGATGATTCAACTTGAGGGAACTATGGGGACTATGAGTAGGGATGGGAATTTATTTTTGAATATCGATATATGCGCGATTCGATATATCGTAAGTGTGATATCGATATTCGATATATATCGAAGTAAAAATATCGATATTTTCGATATATCGAAATAACTAACACGTAACATGTAAGATATATAAATTACATTTTTTTTTTGGTTGGCTTGGCGGGAAAAGAAGTCGCCACTTGCCAGACAATCACTTTACAGTTGGTACTCACCCAGCTACCAACCAACTTTCTAATATTTTCCTATAGTGCGTTCAAAGGTGAGTTTGCAGTACAGGGCATATGGAGTAGTTCTTTTTCATACTCTCTAATGGGTTTACACAATGACACTATCCTTTTCTTGCTTGTCGACGTTGCCAGCTCTAAAACGCGCTGATCTGTGAAGACGCAGTATTCTACAAATGGCCATTTGTTTTTGTTGACTGTTATTTTGAGTTTTATAAGAGTTGATTTTTGTAAATCATACGAGTTTTTCATATTATTATAATTCACACATTTGACACTTTTACAATATTTGGCAACACCGCTCCCATTTTCCATAAGAGCTATACTGCAAACTCACCTTCGAACGCACTATAGCTAACTGGTCTCTTAATTAAATATATATATATGCTGTTCACTTTTGTAAGGACAAACCAGATCTTTTTGATTACATTTATAGGGTAATACAGACTTTAAATGTCAATTAAAAATATTTCTTACGCTGTAAGACCGACTTTAGATTTATTGGTTATGATCATGTTAAGAAAATAAGTATAATTTACTTACAAAGCTTAAACAAAATGACCAAAAGTCCGAATTAATAGATAAAAATTACTAGATTTCAAAATCTAGTTCTACCTTAACGTTTGGAATAACCTATAATTTGTTTTTACAAAAGTAAAGAGCATATATTTAAATGTAAAAAATATACAAGAATACCGATATTTTGTGCGAATATCGATATTTTGCGTGATATATCGCATTTCAAATATCGATATAAAAATATCGATATATAAAAGTATCGATATTTTTGAAATATCGATATATCGTTCCCATCCCTAACTATGAGGGACTATGAGGGAAGTTCGACTGTATTTGCAAAAAAGTTCCAGCAAAAAATTTTAGTCGTAAAATGTGACCCCGAAAACAGCAACACAAGACAACTCCAGCAAAACTTTCTCCGAAACCAAAATTTAAAATTTCCAGAAATGATGGAATTTTGTTGAATCACGGTTGTGATTATAGGAAGGCAATATAAAATTACCTGTATTACTAGTATTTCCGTAGAAAAAATCCGATAAATGTACCCGTGCTCAATGAATAAATTGTAATGTTAGTTTCAGAAACAGATAGTAATTACATTTAAAATTTAACGAAGGCAATCCTATGCGCACGCGCATTGCCATGCTAGATTTCAGTATTCGTGTTAAATATTGAACGAACTACATCTGTTTATTTTAATACATTATTTCTAAAATAAAATATAGGAAGTCACGGTTTTTGAATCTAATAACAGTATGGTCTTTAGTTAGCTGGCGTACAGCCAAACAGAACTCCTTTCAATTTATTGAAATTATAACGGAAAGAAGAAGATATTTCAAAATTATATTTCATAAAAATATTAAATCATGTGATTTGAAGAAAGAAAACTATAAAAATCAGCTGAAAGATTAAATTAAACTGGTTTTATTTAGTGGTAAGTTGGTAAATTAAAATCTTATCTTTCTCTTCTTTGGCACTGCGGATTGAATTTTTCACTCACACTAAACCGCCATTTTGTTAACCGAGGATCCGGCCCGCCATCTTATGAAAAATATATGTACTTTATATATGTCTTTTATTAGTTTAAAATTATTGTCATCTGACACTACCGAAAGAGGCGCCACTGCATTATACATCATGGTTGACGCAGATAGGATATTTTTGACAGGTTCAATGGTATCTTCATGTGATATTTATTGAAATTATTTTATTATTCAATGTGAGGGTTGCGTTAAATGAAATTTTCGTTTTCTCAGAGCCCAAGTAACCTCTAGGTTTATAATTGAAGGTGGAACACGTTTCGGAACACGATGAAAACTTAGTTCTCTATCACGACCTACTTTTGCATTGCAAAGATAAACACAACAATTCACGTCGCATTTAATTTTTCTTGTAATTTTAAAGACATTTTTTAAAAACTCGCTATGAAAACAACAGTAAACAAACTCGACTATCCTCCACCTGTCAGTTTCTCAAAATCTCACTAGAGGCGCTTCAGTTATTGTCAGTTGACAATAGGCAGTTTCTTTGGTTTAAGTGGAACTAGATTTACTAGTAACTTTTACCGATTGATTGAAGCTTTTGATAATTTTGTTTAGGAAAAGCCCACTTCAATATTTAAAAAGTTACCTAGTAACAACTTAAGAAAATTTAAATTTCATTTAGCTTAATGGTTTAGTTTAATGGTTTGGAATAGCCCATATACCATGAGTTTAAAAAGAAATTATATATGGGTTGGCTATGGCAAAATATAATAATGTCTACTGCAAGCTTTATGTGACAATATAAATTTATGACATCAACAACAGTGTTGTCAGTTAATTAATTCTAAAGCTTTGTTTTCCATAGCCAACCGTTATTTAATTTCTTTTTCAACTAATGGTATATTGTTTCTTGGTAATAAATCTATATTAATAAAATTGAAGGCTATATCTGTTCTTTTTTTTTTTCTACACGTTTCAAATGATTATAAGACAATATCCACAAAAAAAAAACAATTTTTGTCTGTCGATTTGCGGTTGAAATTTTTGGATTCTCCGTAGTTTATTTAGTTGAAAAATAATTTGGGGCTTCAATCGTTTAATGGGTTTTAGGATTATGACAATTTTTATAATGGCGTAATTTACATTATTTGTGAAAATTGTGAATTAAAAAGAATCACAACTCAAAAATGGTAAAAGAAAATTACTTGAAGTTATAATTTTTGGATTTCTCGTACTTTATTTAGTCTAGAAAAAATTTTAGGCCAGTTTTGTTTCGCGTATTTTAAAATTATGACAAATTTTAATATGGCGTGATTTATAAAAATTTTCATCTTCGCATGGACGTATCTCAAAAACGAAATGCGATAAAGGCTAGCGGTTGAAATTTTTGAAATCTAAAGGTCCTAATTGACTTGTAGTCAAAATTTGAAACACAAAAATTTCCTAAAGTTTTTAATTTTTTGAAAATTTTGATAAATCCTAACTAAAAAATGGTTAGGGATAGAAATATGCAGTTTAAATTTTGAAAATTATCCTACATTGTTAGGTCTACAAAAAAAATAAATTGGGCTTTAATAAACCAATTATTTCTATCTATTTTTGGTCCATTTTGAAGTTTGGGCAAAAGTTTTGGAATTAAAGTAAAAATAAATGAATCAAATCGGATCTAACTCAAAAATTAAGAAAGCATGAATTTTTTAAATATTTTTTTCATAATCCTCACCCCAAAATTAGCTCAAAATTATATTTTGGCTAAAATCGAAGTCAAAAAATTTTTAATCAAAATTTCAAAATTTTTGGCAATTTTTTTTTTTAATTTTTTAGTTAATAAATTTAAAAACTTGATAAGATTGTAGTTTAGCTTCCGTTCTTGCAGAAAAAAAGTGTAACATTTTTATATTGCAAACGAGTCTATAGATTGGTCAACCTAAAGTAATACAATTTCTTGTTGAACAGTGGGTGCGTTTTGTTGGTGGCTGGTTAGAAGTACTAGAATAAGAAAACGACAATTTTGATCGTGAAGTAAACATGGAATGACATTTGCATTGAGGTTAAGTCATATGGTTGTAGAACAAATAACGAACATATTTCACCTAAATGGATAAGCTAAATAAGAAATGCAGAATAAGAAAACTTTATATTTGAAGCAAATATTCTAGAATGTAATGTTTTAGAACGAGTAATTGAATTGTACATACATTTTCAGTTTAGATTTAACAATATTATATTAAAATCATATAGGTATATATTTATTTTAGGACACAAAATGAGAAAATACCTAAAAGTAAAAATTATTTTGAAGCAGTAATACCAAGATTTAACTCTAATACATTTAAAAACCAAATGAAAAGAACTGCATTCAAATATTACTTTTCATTCCCACCACACTTATTCATTCCAGTAGTTCGACCTCGAGTCATCGAATGAGTAGAATGAATAGAATGAGAATACAATCGCAACAAAACGCGTATTCTGATGAAACCGAAACCAGAATTGGCACATCAAAACGCACCCAGTGTAACCAGTGTTTCCAATCAAACACGGGGGCAAAAATTTCACAAGAGTGATTTATGCAAGTTTCTTTAGCTAGGGTCTAATAGCTGGGTTCAGAAAGCAAGCTCGGGGTGCTCCGAGTCACTTTGTTTAACTCTAGAGCGTTCGAAAAAAGGCCTAAACGCGTTTCCTCGAGCGGTTCCTCAAGGCAGGCAGAGAAAGCCTTTCGAAAGGGCTCCCAGGTCGAATTATTTTTGTTTAATACGGTAGGCATCTTTAGATGCTATCTCCAGTCTCGTGTCTCAGGCAAAACTCAATCCCCCATTTTTTTAATAAATTACTGGGAGAAATAATAACTCTGTTATTCTTTTACTTAACGTGCTTGCAAGCTGTTATCTCATTCCCCACAAATCATAAGATAAAGTATATTTTACTGCATCATAAAACTTGAACTTATTATTAAAACAACGGGTACTAAAACATAAATGCTCGTACAGGCTATTAGTTTACGTTTTGCTAGATAAAATAGGTTCAAAATCAGTTATTTGTATCTACTATTCATTCAAAATGTATTGTTCATAGTTTTCAACAATTACAATGACACGAAAATGGAATTTATTGATTGGAAAAGTAATATTCCGTGTGTTAAATGGGTTACCTCGTAAAACAGGTAAATTGACCGTCGAAGCATTTTATGCTTCGAAAACCAATCATTGCAATCATGGATGGATATTAAACAACGTATTTTCACATTAATTTTACTTTATGATGGAAAGATTTATATATTTTATGGTTTTGTAGGTATAAACTCGAAACCCTCATGTGTCTTTATCGCATTTCGTTTTTGAGATACGTCCATGCGAAGATGAACATTTTTATAAATCACGCCATATTAAAATTTGTCATAATTTTAAAATGTGTCTCTCTGTCGATCTATGCTTTAGAAAATGTAGAAAACGACTAGATCTAGTCTAGCATGTATATATAATTCCTTGAATGGCATATAGGAAACATATTGAGAAAGAAACATCACTCAAAAATATATAGATATAGGCCGGATTGGATAGAGAGAGCTTAAACCCCTTCGTTTATTTATGTAAAATATAAATAATTATCGGGGCGCCGGTGCCCTCCTAGCCCCCCTCTATGGCCTGGGCCTGGATATAGGTATTTACCTAAAATGTTGTATTACAATGCTAAATTTTTGTAAGTTAGATAACCACACGTACTTATATGTATTGCAAGTTGCATATACACACTTTATAAATGATAGATGACTTTTTAAGCAATGGCACTAGGAGGGTCCAGAAGGTCCAAGGTCCTGCTAACTTCGTTACAATAAGAGATACGAAGTTAAGATAGGAAAGATGATGTATTTTACTCTAAAAATAAAAATATTAAATTGGAAAACAAATTGATTATCAAATAAATATTTTTTTATGGAAATTTTTTTTTTAGTATTTTTTATTTAATATTCTACAAATTAACCTTTAAATACATTATATATGTATTTAGTATTATTTTTTATTAATAAATCACTTGACATTTTTATTTTTCTTTTACTTGTCATAAGCTCACTTTTCAACGTTTAAAATGGGCTTTTGCTAAACAAAATGATCAATTCATTCAATCGTTAAAAATTACTATATGCTATTCCAAACGTTTATGCTGAACTAAATGGATTTTTTATTTCTGTAAGTTGTCATGACAGCACTTTTTAATGCTTAAAGTGAGTTTTTGTTAAACAAACTGCTCAAAAGCCTCATTTAATCGCTAAAAATTATTAGTCAACAAAATCAAAGAAACAGACTAAATATTTTAATCTTAAAGCAAAAACCCGACTAATAGTTTAGAAAATTATAATAATAATAAATAAAATTATTATTATGGGGTTTGTTAGGTCTTGACAAGTGTCCACTAATCGCAAACTTCAGCAATCTTTTGAGCCGCGTCGTACTACACACGACTAAATACACACGACTGCTTCCCAAACCCTGGCGATATGCAGACGCGGAAATTACGCCAGATCCAGGCTATTTATTATTTTTGTTTATTTTTATTATTTTTATTTATTTTACATCAGCCTATTTCTGCAACGAGGCTAATCGCCAATGCCAGGGGGCGAGCTCCTACACCTGGATGAGAGGTAAATGATTGTGAAAATGGAAGTAATGTTAACTTATTATTCTCTCCCGAATAATATCACGAACGGGGGATTGAACTAGCAGCCTCACAATTCAGACTGTTATCACCAGTCAAAACTGCGCGATTTAACGAATTCAGCCACTCCGTTGGCTAAATAAATAAGAAATAGAAAATTTATTGCAAGATATTAAATTAAATCTCTGTTACTTAGATGACGAGATGCAAACAATTTTTAAAACATTTTTTAATTTGACTTTTCGGGGAAAATCAATTACTTTCGCTACGGGGCGCTTTTACATAATTTGTGTCTTCAGTACGGCATGCAAACGGTCTTGCGGATTCATACGGTTCCCGCTGTTTAGTTTTATGTATTAATTAATTTATTTTATTTATTTATATGGTAAACTATAAAAATAATCCAAACAAGTTGAAACCTACAAACGAACAAGATGAACCATGCGAGCGGATTTATACGTTTCCCGCACTCTGAGACAAAAATAATGACTACACGGAAATCGAGGTTTGATATGTCTATAGCATTTTTATTAGTCTGTATCATAATTATAATACAGCGGATGCGTTCGATTCCCGCAGTAAGTACCAAAATTTTGCTTGCGTATTAGTCCGGTTCCCGTATACGAGACACAGAATTATTTTACGGCTTCGTACGATTCCCGTAGCAAAAGGATTAATGCAACAATTTGTCAACGATTTCGGATAATTCTAATTTGCAAATCATTATTCAAGAATACTATATTATTTTATTCTATACCTTTTTCCTTTTTCTCTTTCTGTTGAATAGTAAAAAAATAACAGCACAAGTATCATGTAACCCTTAAGGTATTTTTTATTGCGCTGTTTAGTTATATCTTCTGATGAAAATTTATGTCGATACTAATAGATATTTTTTTGTTTGTTTCAGGTTCGTGGAGTAGAGATAGGTATAGTTTTATTAGTATTATTAGTGTGGGTGGCAGCAATAGCCTTGTTTTTCAACCGCTGGGGTAAAATAAGAATGTTACTGCCATACCAACCCGACTACAAGGAGCAATTAAAGGTTCCTGGTTCTGCTGCGTGCGCCGCGGCAGTCGCCGCTGGTAACACGTGCAGCCATCATTCAGGAGACCATCTCTGCTCGCAGGTAAGAAAATCTTAATCACTAAAGCTTATATCAATCACCTTTATCCGAAAGCTTCTTCCAAAATATTCCTCTGTTCGTTTATATCTCAAACAAAAACGCGCAAAATACAACAGAATATACAATATTGTTTAATAATTTATCTTTTCCATAGATCAAAGTTCTCCAATTAGCAACCCGCGTGCCAGATTTGGACCAACATTTATCTGCAAACGTATAAACACAGCTAAATTCTAAAACTACCAAGTCAGAAAGTTTCCAATTGTAATTACAGGCGTATTTTATACACAATTGTTGGATACATAAAAATAATTAGGAAAAGCGGAGTTTGATGACGGTTTCCGGTGCTTCTTACGCCCAATTTCTAGAAAGATTACGGGCTAGTTGCATAAATCATTGTTAACTATGTCGTCAGGTAACCACGCCATCAATTGATGACGTTGTCAAATATTTGATAATGACCTCTGGCTCGTATCACTGTCGCGTCTTACCCAATTGCTAGAAAGACTACGAGCCAGTTGCCAAAGCTTTGTTAACCGTGTCATCAGGTAATAATGCCGGTAGTTGATAATAATGTAAAATATTTGACCAGAGCCGCAGTAGAGGGGGGCGGAGGGGGCGACGGCCCTTAGCGCACTAAGGAAAAGGGCGCCGATGAGCTTCTTGACTAAGGGGCGCCACATTGCGAAGGTGAGGACCTTTTTTTTGCTCATCACTTGGAATTTGGGAGGTGAGGATCTTTTTTTTGCTCTTCACTTGGAATTTGCGAGGTGAGGACCTTTTTTTGCTCTTCACTTGGATTTTGGGAGGTGAGGACCCTTTTTTTTGCTCTTCACTTGGAATTTGCGAGGTGAGGACCTTTTTTTTTGCTCATCATCTACATTTTGGACGGTGAGAATCTTGTTTTTGCTTATCACTTACATCTATTTGCCAAAGGCGCCGAAACGCAGTTTTGCCCCTAGCGCAAGTTTTCCTTACTGCGGCTCTGTATTTGACAGTGTCTGCTGGCTCGTATCACTGACGCCTCTTAAGCCTCGTATCGATTTCGCGCGACTGCCTCGAGGTGAGCTGTTCCAAGTCGGTTTTTCGGCGTGCTCACAAGCGCCTCGCGTCTTTTGCCTCGCTCGTTTTAGACTGCTTCTTTCACAGTAATCGCATGTCTCATGTGTGTGTGTCAATTTTTGCCACTTTTGAACTTATTAATATAACAAGTTTTCAAAATCACAAATTGACATACGTATAAATTTTTACCGTGTCTTCAACAAATTCATGCATCATGTCTCTAATTAACTGTTTCCATATTCAAATATTTTATTGTACAATTCCCTAATCCACCAACGCGATTTTCGTCGCTGTTTCTTCTTCTTCGTAATAATTCTGTGAATCGCAATGAAGCAAAAGGCAGCAGAAGCACTTGTTAATGACAGCATGTTTGGTTGCCTCGCAGCTACTGACACTTGCTTGTCTCGCGAGGTAGCCACGCTTGCCAAATGATAGCCCAGGCAGCCGCCTCGCGAAGCAGCCGCGCGCGGCCCTTTTTCGAGGTGATCTAGCGCGGCAGCCACGCGAAATTGTTACGAGGCTTTACACCCAATTGCTAGAAGACTTCGAGCCAGTTGCAAAATTGTTGTTAACCATGACATCAGGTAATAATGCCGGTAGTTGATGACATTGTCAAATATTTGGCAATGTCATGATGAAAAACAATTGATTATGTACTTAGCAATGCTTTCAGCAACATTTGACGATATGATGACGTAACTACATAGTCAGACTTAACAAGGCTTTATGGATGTGTGCCTTAGTGCAGCAATAATTAGCGAGTAGACTCTATTGACTTAACTGACATAAAAATGTATTACGCCAACATCTAGAATCACACGCAATCAGAAAAAGTAATACTCCAGATTTTCTGCTTTTAACAAAATAATTTCTAATTTAACAATAATTACGGAAGCTTTCTGACGTCCTTACGAGTTAGAAACTGATGGCCTTTTAAAATTGTTGGGGAATTCTGATCTAAACCAGTGATTCTCAAACTGTTAATGTTTACGTATATGTTGATACATCTACATAGCAGACTTTTGAAAAATTTTGGACTTAAAAAGATATGTTGAGAAACAATTCTCGAAAATTTGTGACCTCTTATCTAGTGTTTCTCAAACTACTGTATCATTTACGTCTGATAGATTCGTACACCTGCACTGTAGGAACAAATGTTTTAGTCTTAAAATTATAGTTAATATCTTTGAGAAACGCTATTAAGGATTTTTGATGTCTGATCTAGCCCATTATTTCTTAAATTTGTTGTTTACGTTTAACACAATGCCATAATGCGATAGTACACACTAACGAATAATGGTTGTGGTGGCAGACTAGGCGCTGTAGTCAAATGTGCTCTCTGGAATAGTGTACTTCAGATTTCGCAAGACTGGTCGCCGATTTGCTCACAGTTTTAGATCTTAGGGAGAGCTCACTTATGTAATAAGAACAAATACAAAAAAACTGCCTTAAAACATGTAATATGAAATGTTTAAGATAGGTCCAAATACGTATCCCTGCGTGAGGCCTCTCACTGTTTGGAATAACGTGCGTGTCTGTGTGGATGCATCAACATATTACACTAAAATTAGAACCAAAAACGAGTCTTCAAGTTTGAGAAACATTGATCTAAAGATTTTATTTTTATTATAAAATTCTTTTTGTTGTTTTTATAAATCTCTTCGATTTTACTGTTTGTTTGTTTTTTTATCTCTCTAGATTACTCTGAGGTAAAAGCGTTTTATTTTAAGTTTTACACTATTTTGACAAATTGATAAAGCAAAAATTCGTATTTTTTGTACTTTTGTTTTACCTTTGTTTGTGCAACCTATATCTGTCTTGTTCCCTGCATTCATCAATGTTATATGTGTCTATTTCTCTTCTCTGATTTATATGTCAGCCGTATACGGGCAGAATCACGATACTTTTTTTGGATTTACGATCTTTCGTAATGCCTAATCTCCCATGAAAAAGATTTATATGATTAAATTTTGGGAGAATAGTGATTTTTGATATATTTTTATTCTCTTTTTTTGTAGTTTTTTGATTTTTCACATTAAAGTTTTTGAATATTGTAGAATTTTTTGTTTAATATTAAATAATAAAATTTTTTAAATTTATATTTACATAAAATTTTTATTAAATTAATTTTATAAATCTTGTATAAATTTTATTTATTTGCCGAATAATATTCGGTTTAAACTTTCGTCTATGTCTCATTTATCTTCCGAATTTTAAGTTTTAATTTGGGATTAAATAATTAAATCTATATTTTAAGGTATGTATGATATCCAAAATGAAATATGTAATATAAATGGTTTCAACTTAGAAGTAATTTTAGTGTTTAAGAATACTAAAAACGCATTTATTTTTTTAGCTACTAATAGTATGTACCGTAAATATGAGAAAGTAATTAGATATTTTGTTGTTGTTAGTAAAGATTTTTGTTGATGGTTGATTATTTAAGGCACACTTTGTTCGATGACAGTTCTGTTTAAATCCATAAGCTCAATATTCCGTGGTATCCACATGACGTATGTACGAGGGCGGATTGATATATAAGGTATCCAACTCTAAAACTATAAAATAAAATAAGAATAGGAAAAGACATAATAATGAAATCAGTCTCAAAATGAAGTAAATTTATTGTACTACCAATGTACATAATTATTTTTCCACATAATTTAGTGCAACACATTTCTCCAAACGCTGAATCCATTTCTTCATTCCATCCATGAAACAACTTTCTTGATTACTGTTGATCCAATCACGAACAGCAGCCCGAACTTCAGTGTCTGATGAAATATGTTGACCTTTCAATACCTCTTTCAACTTTGAAAACAACCAGAAATCTAAAAATGCCAAATCAGGACTATATGCAGGGTGCGAAACAATCGGGAATTTCAATCTCGCCACTGCCTTCATCATTCAGTTGCTGCAATGCGCTCTGGCGTTGTCGTGGTGTAAAAAAATCGTTCTTTCCGACCTTACTCTACGGATACGATTCTTTAGTGATCGTTAAGTTTTGCAGTATCTTATTGAATTAATCGTTGATTCCTTCGGTAGATATTCGGTATGAATGACTCCCTCTGGATCCCAGAAAAAGGTGAGCATGACTTTCTGCACCGATGGAACTCTTTTCAATTTTCATATACGTGTAGAATCAGGACAATGATATTCCATGAACTGCCGCTTATTTTAGGGGTCATAGTGATGAACCAAACTTTCGTTGAGATACTTTTAACTGATTCATCGTCAATTCAAAGCGATAATGATGAATTTGTCGCAACCGCCACAAAAAAAGTTGTTCGACCCCTCAGGGTCAATATCGACCACTTTGCGGCCCGTTGGTTTAGACGAAACATTTATTCTTGGTGGATTTAATCAAGCCTGTTTCAACAACCCTTTCTGGGCCTTGGCTTTTTCAAGGATGGACCTGTTCTTAGAGTTCTTCCTGTCCTTCGTTCGTATGAGTTTTTTTTTTTTTTTTCTAATTGATACATTTTTAGGGCCATTTCTTTTTCAAGTGCCTGCTATTTAACTGCTAAAAACACTGCTACGCAAAGAGCATCAAACAAGACTCGTACTGTCTGACAAATATCTCATGGAAGTAGGGATGTTCCGATACTACTGATACGATACCAGTATCGATATTTTTCATTGGATATCGCAATTTTAGTATCGATACTAATCTTCCGATACTTTACTAATATCAGTACATTTGTCCCAATATCGCATCGAATCGTTTTTTTTTTCAGCAACCGTTCGGTTGCTTGAACATACTGAGATTGCACATGGGATGAGGAAATTAAAAGCAGGCACAGGCCAACGTGGTTCTAACAAAACTGAACATGAACTATCACTGTATTTGAAAAATCCAGTTTCACCTCTGAAATCCAATCCACTATTGGTTTGGGACGATATGAAGACAGTATTCCCTAAATTATATAAAATTGCTCAGAAATTCTTATCTGTAGTAGCGACGTCAGTTCCTTCAGAGCACTTATTTTCGAAAGCAGGAGCCACTGATATAGGGATGATGCAGTCAGTATGAAAAGCTTCACCTGGGCTATGTCTTACAGATATTGCTCCAGGTTGTCCAAAAAGCTAATCCACAAAATAAAAAACAAACCTTAATTTCGTAAATTTATAGTAAATTAAATTTTATATTGTTAGTGCAATAATTGCTTAGAAATATATATTTTTTTTTGTTAATTTCGTAAGTAGATTAAAATATTACAATGCTAACTTCCATATTGGACTCATTAGACCAAATGATTTTCGTCCATCAGGTATCTAATTTAATTGTGTTTTGGCCAACTCAAGGTGAAGTTTTTTGTGTCGCTCGGCCAACAGTGGATTTCGGCTAGGTCTTCTTCCATGCAAATTAGATTCCACTAGACGTCTTCTAATTGTTCTAGAAGAAACTTCTCTAGGCTCCCACAGATCACCAGCCAGCTCTTTTGACGATATTCAACGTTTACGAAGAGCACTGTGATCGTGGTTGAACGTTTTCTTCCGGTTTTTTTGTCTGTTTTTATAAGTATCAGTCTCTTGGAACCTTTTGGTGGTAATTTGCACGGCTTTTCCTGAACACTCCATTTTTTTTTAATTTTCACCTGCGACTGTCCTTTTGAATGGAGCAATATAATTTGAGTCCTTTCTGACTCACGTTTTTTAGCGATAATATAATTAAAAATATTCACTTGAACTCAACAAAACATGAAAAAGACAGTGTTCACTTCAAACGCATGTGTAATAATGGTCCAAGCCCTAGTTGTTTATTTTTATGTAAACAAAACGTAAC
Organism: Liopterus haemorrhoidalis; assembly: GCA_963971575.1. Lineage (NCBI taxonomy): Eukaryota > Metazoa > Arthropoda > Insecta > Coleoptera > Dytiscidae > Liopterus > Liopterus haemorrhoidalis. The sequence continues at coordinate 41,522,147 of OZ020612.1, read as the reverse complement.
AGATCTGAGCCTATATTTATTTGTATTTCAAGATTTATAATAACTCTGTTTTCATTTTTGGTTATCTGATTAGACGTACATCTTTTAGAATATGGCAATGATATTTTAAAAACATTTTGTCAAATATATACAAGTTACAATGTACATCAATTTAGATGTCATATTATAACTGCATGGGTACTCCATACATTTGTCCAAGGCTGTATACGTTACAGAACATCAGTTAAGAACAATTGTGCCAAAACAAGTTTCTACGAGTTTAAACAAAGCTGAAGTAGTATTTCTAAGTGGGAAACCATATATGTATATATATTAGAACTTTACAAATGTAGCTAAATAGCTTGCATATTTAATTAATTTATGATTTTAAATGAGACATAGATACAATTAAAAAAACTTTGATTGTTTAGTGCGAGTGCAATAGTTCGGAGTGTGAAGGCACGATTGGTGACTGTTGTTGCCACTCAGAGGTGACCTATACTCCAGCCAACTGCGATGAAAACGAAAATGACAAAGAAAAAGAAACCGAAAACGAACACGAAAATGAAAACCATACAGAAAATTGTTGATATCTATTCAAGTTAGCAGGGTGAGCTAACCTACTCAAACAGCGGAAAATGAATGCCTTTTTTAACTGTTAATATCAGTTTTTGAACTAGTTTTAATACAATTTTTAAGCTTGGAAATTGAGAAATAAACATTAAATAATTATTATAAATACAACAATTATTTAAGGCTGACCTTCAAAGACACTGTGATATAAATCGACTTAAGAAACATAATACCGCTGGAGTATACCATTCGAAGAATTTGACTACCAATTGCTGGTTGTTAAAGAACGTGTTAATTGTTTTAATTCGAGTAGTCCGCAATTCAAGTTCAAATGATAAGTTATTGTATGTTGTTTTAACTTAAATAAGGCAGGATAAAATACTTTACTCGTTCTTCGGCGACCATTAAACATTCCGCCCACTGGAACTTTTTGAAAAATACTTGAAAATTCTGGTAACTGGGCCCTTTGACGGAAAAGAGCTTGAACAAATATTCCTATAATTCCGATAACGCAAAAAAAAAACTCCTAACATACTCAAGTAAAGGTCTCCACTCACTAGACCTGACCTTATCAGGACCGTAATAGGATTGAAACATGCAAAAATTCTCTATATCAGGACTCGAAATGCACCGGAGAACACCAAAACAGTGTTCCGGTTGGTAAAATTATGGAAAATATCTTTCCGTTTCGTGAAATTATTGAAACTATTGTTCCGGTTCGTGAAAAACATTCAGATTTCTGTTTCAGTTCATTTGATTTTTTATTTTGTGCATATATTACCGACCGCCAACATATATAAGGGAGGTATTGTGATCATATCGATTTTGACATTTCGAGATTTCGATGGATCTCCACGAATTGAGGTCTGTCTGTCTGTCTGTCTGTCTGTCTGTCTGTCTGTCTGTCTGTCTGTCTGTCTGTCTGTCTGTCTGTCTGTCTGTCTGTCTGTCTGTCTGTCTGTCTGTCTGTCTGTCTGTCTGTCTGTCTGTCTGTCTGTCTGTCTGTCTGTCTGTCTGTCTGTCTGTCTGTCTGTCTGTCTGTCTGTCTGTCTGTCTGTCTGTCTGTCTGTCTGTCTGTCTGTCTGTCTGTCTGTCTGTCTGTATGTCTGTCTGTCGGTCTGTCGGTCTGTCTGTCTGTCGGTATGTGTACACGTGCAGAGCAAATTCGGCTGAAATGATTTTTATGAAACTTCATATTTAAGCTTTTGACATCAATGGCACGAGTTGATCAAGTTTTGGTAAAAATCAGTTAACTAGAAATTGGAGTTTACTCGTGTCGGTTTTAAAACTTTTGGGAATATTTCACAACAGAAATATTTCGAAAAAATTTATTTAACAAAAGTTGCTATAAAAGTAATAACTAACAACTTTTAATTGAGACATTTGTATGTATGCAGGTACATTTCCTTGGTTATCGTAAATTATAAATACACATTATGAAATTGTCAACGTAATATAATACGTTATTTTCTTATACAATAATAACTGCTCTGCTGCCAGAATGTATTTTATACAAGTAATTTGTGAAGGCGGTCGGTCCTGTGGTGGCCACAGCTGATTTATTTTGTTATTAAGTCAATAATAAGGAAGATATTTCACGATTTTTACTTTATGTTATCCTCCAGTAACAAATATTCATCCATTTGAAAAAATGCTTAGATCAAAAATGATTTGTTTTCTAGCTGTAAGCAATTTGTCATTTGCATTTCTAATGTTACATCAATAATAAGGCTCCCTTATTATCAGTCACCATGGCGTAGTGGTTAGAGTAGCGATGCCCTGACTTCTTGGTCATGAGGGCTCGAGTTCGAATCCCGGTTATGGCATGGATTTTTCAAAAATAAAAAATTCATCTGCTGTATAAATGGCCTTAGTAGTTAAGTCCAAAAATAATTTTTAAAAAATAATAATTATAAGGGAAATATTTCAAGATTTTAGTTTTGGGTTGTACCCTCGTCTCTATAAGTCAGGCAAACGCAAAGGAGTAGAGAACACATAATGTCGCCTGCAGATCGGGTATTCCACATTCATAATCCTATGTACTGGGTGTTAAACAGTGTCAAACATATCTATGGCGGACCCGATATGGTCCTGTTACTGTCAGGTCTAGTAAGCAGAGACCTTGTTTCTCAAAACTACGAACTAACAGCAAGTTATATTCAACACAAATTAGATTATCATCATTGATAATCATATTTTATTTACCATTTTATTCCAACTCCATTTAGTTTCCGTGGTTTTGTGGTAAGACAGTTGATTACGGAACACTAGGATTTGGATTAAAATCTCGGAAATTACTTCGGAATTTTTATCTTTTGATACTGTGCAGTCAGCCTAGACGTCGATTTAGATTCAAGTATTTTATATAGAACCCAGTAGCGTAAGTAGGAATTTTAGTATAAGTAAAAGAAAAACACCACCGATATCAAGCAACAACAACAAAAACGTTACAAATTTGAGCGATAACCGGACAGAAAAATTCAAATGATGCCAGGGAAAGCATTTCAAAAATGTAAGTAATAACCAGAGGGGAGAATTTCAAAAAATGCAAGTGATGCCTGGGAGTGCATTTCAAAAATTCAAGTGATAACCGCTGGGGGGGAAATTTCAGAAAATTTAAATGATTCCCGGGAAAGCATTTCAAAAATTCTAGTAATAACTGGAGAAGAGAATTTCCATAAATGCGAGTGATAACAGGCGGTAGGTAGAATTCCAAAAAAATTAAGTGATGACTGGATAGAAAGAAATTAAAAAAATCAAACCCAAGGAACCACATTTTTTATTATATTTTTTTACTAAAATAAGAACATCACAGTGTCCATGAATTTCAGCCTTAAAATTTAATTTAAACAAATAACTGCCTTAATTATTGTATATTATAAAAGAAAAGATAATCGGAGATTCAAGGCATTTCAAGAATAGAAACAAAAATCTAATCAACACTCGTTTTTATACACACATTTACACGCACGCACTTGCGAAAAAGCACATACTTGCAACCGGTAGTAAATTAATAAATAAATCATTATGAATTAGTTTTTTCAAAATTTGTATAGAACAGCATTTCTCAACTATTTTCGCCCTTAACCCATTATTGTAGCCACTAGAAGAGGGGGGGTCTTAAAATAATTTTTTAAAAATCTAATAATTTTATACGGAGAGAGATGGGCTTGAATATTAATTTAATATTGATCATAATTTGACTTTTATTAATACAAAAGGTGATTTTTATTAATAAAAAAGTAAATTTTATTTTTAGTTGTTTAGTTTTTATAAACAAGTATATGATTGTTTCATTCCTGGGGGAGGGTTCAATATAAGCATGACTCCAAGGTCAGTCAGTTAACCTTGGTATAACTTCATATGCAGCAAACAAAAAATCTTGAAGAAGATAAACTGCGGGCGAAACATAAATAATTAAAGAAATGTATTAACTAATAATATACGTTTCTTAGCTTCGTGCGAACTTGTCTTGCTACAGTCCATTCAAACGTTAGAATGCAGTACAGGAGTAGTTCTTTTTCGGTTCTACGACATTTGAACATACGGAAGATTAACATGCCATACTTTAACATGGACAGATTAACATGCGACAGATGAACATAGACACATTTTAACACACGACAAATGAACACTGTGACATATTATCATAGCGACAGGTGAACATAAGTCAATTGAACACACGACGTTTGATCTCACATTTCATTTTTATTTTTATTTTTTATTTATCCTAGCATATAAGTTCAGCGGTTGGTCAGTGGTTAGTCATCGGTTGATCATCGTTTAGTCAGCGATTAGTCAGCGGTTGATCAGCAGTGGTCAGCTGTTGGTAAGCGACAGAATACAGACTTTCAGATTTATTTATATAGATTTTCAAAATCAAATAATTATGAGAAAAATTATGTTTGGTAATTTTGGAGATTTTTTATATTTTTGTTTTGATCTATGAGATAACTTGGTATATCTTGATCTTTTTGGTTATTTTAAACAATCTTATACTTCAGTATATCTCGATGTCGGTAGGTAAAAAGAATGATTTCGTTCTAATAAGTTTGTTTATTAGTGAAGCGATTGTAAGTACATTGGAACAAAAAAATCAATAAAATAATGAAAAGCGTTTACATACACACCACATAAAATAATTACAACAATTGTTAATAAAAATAAATAAAAATAAAAATAAAAATGAAATGTGAGATCAAATGTCGTGTTTTCAATTGACTTATGTACATCTGTCACCATGATAATATGTCACAGTGTTCATTTGTCGTTTGTTAACATGTGTCTATGTTCATCTGTCGCATGTTAATCTGTCTATGTTAAAGTGTCACATGTTAATCTGTCGTAAGTTCACATGTCGGGACACCTTCTTTTTCATACTCTTTAATGAGTTCTTCGCTGGTCACCATGGAGTAGTGGTCAGCACGTCTGACTCCTAACTATGGGGGCTCGGGTTCGAATCCCGGTAATGGCATGGATGTTTGTATTTGTTATAAAAATTACTAATGTATCCAAAAATAAAAATAAATAACATATACTGTTTAATAGCTATCCTTAGCTAAGAACATAAATTTAAAAAAAATTATTTCTTCAAATAACACTATCCTTTTCTTCCTTGCCAAGGTTGCCAACTATGAAACACGTTGATCGTTGAAAACGCGGCACAAATTATTATTAAGTTTTTCTTAAAAATTTCCATTTAATTTGAATAAATTATGAACAGAAAAATATAAAATTACGCATATTTTGGGTTCATTGACACTTATGAAACATTTGGCATACTGCATTCTTAGGTTCGAACGGACGATTTTGCTAACCAAAAGGAACAAAAGCTTCAATTCAACTAAAATATATATTTTTCTGACAAATCCCAAAAATGGGTTGCGTTCTATGGGTTGAGAAATGCTGCTATAAACTATGAGTGGGTTTGGGAAGCAAGCGCGGAGTGTTCCATTTAACTCCAGACCGCTCGAGGAAACGAATTTAGGCTTTTTCTCGAATGCTCTGGAGTTACACAGATTAACTCGGAGCAATACGAGCTTGCTCCCCGAACCCACCTTATCGTAATATTTTTTATAGTTTTAAAAATGATGTATAATTCATTTTGGTGGTTTTTAAATACATTTTCTCAATTTTTTTGCTGAAAATTGTTTTAAACCCTGTTTTAAAACTGATTAAACTGGTGTTAGAACCACCACACAATCACTGTTTTAGAAGTGAATCAAAGTAGGGCTTGAAACTTTGTAATGCAAACATTCACTTGTTTTCAAGAACGTTTTATTGCGCCTTTTGATTATGCAACCATGCTACCGTACTTGTTTAACGGATAGTATACATTGCTTTCCCATTTATCACTGCTAGTGAAGAATTTAATATTTTAGGATTTTTAATAGTTAATGAATGCTCAATAATTTGAGAATTAAGTAAATAGATCATTTTTTCAAATTCTGCTTTAGCTTGCTAGTTAAGATTTTTAATATTCTTGAAAAAGTTTTGATATTTCTCTTATATAGTGCTTGGCATTTCAAATTTTTACAATTTTTATTATAAGGATGCCATTGTATTAGAACATTTTCTAAACTTTCTATACTGTTTACTAAATTTTCTGTAGTTAGAACTAGTTAGGAATTTATTCTATAAATCTTTTTAAAAAACACACATCATAAAAGGAAAAGTATTTTGAAATATTTTCAATATAACTATCAATCAACACATTCAATTAAGTCTGAACTTATTTTTCAAAAATCAAATGTCATCTTGTTATGACTTTTATTTTATATTTAAGGGGATCATCTGTTTTGTTATTTTCAAAGTAGTCTTAAAAAAGTGTTAGACCACTGTTTCTTATCCGCCAGTCCACTACGAACTTAGACTGATCCAGAATTAATTGCATTGAATTAATTTTTTATAATATATCTACTTAATAAGTTAAAATGCATGAGTCATCATCATTGGCGCAAGAGCCCGAGTTGACCCTATGCCTCCTGTTTCCAGGTTTCATGACCATGTACATTCAGGAGTAATATGGTCAGTATTACGTAAATTTTTTAGCGTACACAGAAAGGCATCTACAGTTTATAGCCGGTTGTAAACGGCTAAGCAGAACCTGTAATGTGTATAAATATTTTTACACAAATTTTTTGACATAAGCAGGAACTCACGTCCTTGCCCTTGCTTAGCGGACAAATAGCAGGTACAAACGATTTCACATTTGCGGACGGAGCCGTGCCATCTGCGATTTTACTGTGCCATTTTGCAAACAGCATTTTATAAAACTTACTAATGCAAACATTGACTTGTGTCCTCGTTGATGAAAAGTTTAACTACTAAATTTTTACCATATTTATAAAACCATATTTTATCATTACGTTATTTACAGGTGTTTTTGTGTTGAGCTTGCCATTATATCTACATTTTTTTAAAGTATTTTTACAAATATAATTACGTTATTTAGTTAACGTTATTATGATTTATTTTTGGTAAATTACAGATTACCTTTTTATATATATATATTCATTTTATAACCATAAATTTTTGATTTAGGATTTTTAGTTTTTCTATTATAATATTAAAAAATTGATTCTATGAGCAATATTATGAAAGTTACAAATCTTTCTACAACTTAACCTGAAATATTTTATTTTAACAGTTTTTCGTCAACAGAAGGCTCTACAAGTTTTGATTTAGTTAGTTTCACAGCTTTTAAAATACAGCACAGGCACAATTAAATCCCTGCCGTTACATTTTATAATCACTCTGTGGACGGGAATTTAAAATAAATATATTATATAAAAATATTATTCAAATCTTTCAAATATCTTTCGTCCACCTTATATACATCATCTAAACCAATGCTTCTCAAACATTCTCTGTTCACGGACCAGTTATTTTCATTCTAATCAGACGCAGATCAGTATTTAAAAAAAAAAACTAAATAATAACAATTTTTAAACAGAGAGAACGGAGTTCAAATACTTATTTTATTTTTAGACTGAATAAGTAAGAAAATAAAATTATAAAACAAATAATAAGCAACACATTCTTTAAAACGAGTCTTAATTCTAATGAGACAAGTGAGTTTCTTCTTCGTTAATTTGTCTAATCAGGGTTGGATTGACGATAATTAAAGTCAGGACGGCCGGTCGCTATGGCGTAGTGGTCAGCTCATTTGACTGCTAACCGTGGGGACTCGGGTTCGAATCCCGGTGATGGCATGGATGTTTGTATTTGTCATAAAATTAATAAAGTATCCAAATTAAAAAAAAAAAATAACAGAGTAGCTGGCTAAAGGTCCATATATATTAGGACTAAAGAGCCAAAATCAATTAAAAAAAAAAAAAGTCAGGACGTATTTATGCTTTGAATTCGTTTTAATACGTCACCATAGACGTTTTTAAACATAAAATATAGCATTTTTAAAATGCATTTCCAACAATGATTTCCAGCAGAAAAATATCTTGAAGGACATTTAATTGACAACGCTAATAATAGTGATGTTAAAGATGATGATTTGAAAAAATCCATGTCATAATTTTTTTAGATAGGTCCACCCAATTATTTAAGCTTTCGACTTTTATTTGAAGACATAGATATTTTTTTGGATGACTGCACCACAATTTACATCATAATTTTCGCGAAATAAATTATACATAATATTTAATTAAACACAACAGAATTTGCCGCTTAATATCAATATTTTGAACATATTTATTAAAAATAATAATTGCGTCTTAACTCTGAGGGCCAGTTGTTGAAAGCTTAACCGTGTTTAACCATTTAGGTAAACTCGGTTACAATATAACAATCCCATAAGTAACCATAGCTTTCTGAAATCCTGAGTTACTAGAAATCTCGTCGCAATACAGCAATTGTTCGCGGAGCACAGTTTGAGCAACATTGGTCTAAGCACTGCATAGTGAGGGCCTTCAATTACAGATGACCCCCCTTAAAATATGAAATTTGAAATCAAAATAAGCACGTTATTATATCGACGCCTCAAAAAAATTTCAGGTTCAACTATTAGTCATAAAATTATTCTTGTTTTAATTATTTATGTTAGTCGATTATTCTTATCGGATGATAGCACTAAATAATCTATAAAATCTTTATAAAACAATTGACTATTACATAATATTATTTAGTTAATACCAATACTAAAACATTTTTATCACTATACTCACAATTTTTTTATGATTTAACGTGTAAGCAAATGTATATATATTGCAATCGAAAATCAATCAGAATTATTGCTTATTAAATTGATGTTTAGATTAGACTGGCTTAAGCTTGTTGTATCTGGCACACGACACATCAAACTGAAGATTTAATTAAGGTAGTTCTTTGTTGTCAGCCAGTGTAAATTGAATACAATACGGAAATGCAAATCTCTGATTAATTCATTGGATTAGACAACTTGTTGAAGTTGACATTTCAAGGATACGGATATCAGCCGTCGTTTTCTCCCTCCAATGAATTTAGTAGAATCATAGAGATATAGAGAGAACGTAAATAGGGTTTATAGATGAGGTAAGTGTAGCAGAGTGCGGCGGGAGAAACAGGCAGCCGCCATATTTGACTTGGTCAAAACATTAGCATATATCCATGTAATATCTGCATTATGTTTTGTTTTTGTTCTTGTTTGAACTAGAAGGGAAATAGGATTAAAATAATGTTGTACATAAACAAAAACAAAAAATAAAATACCATAACCTACAAAAAAATACACATTTATAGGCTATTCCAAACGATTAGATGGAACTAGATTTTGGAATCTTTACATTCATCGTTTGAATCGTGCTTTTTTTGTTTAAGCTTTGTAAATCATACTTACAATAAACCTTTTTTGATTAAGGTTAATATCATTTTCTTCATATTTTGATATTTTGTGTAATTCTTAATTCAAATTTCCCATTTATTTATTTTTTTGTCATTAAAATATATAAAGAGTTATTTTAGTTTTGACATATGTCATTCGTTTCTATGGTTTCACTGTTGGAATTTTTAATTTTGACTTTCCAACGTGAAAAATGAAATAACCTAAGCAAGATCCCTTCTTGTCACAACCTAAAAGAACGAAATTCCCATCTAGTTCCACCTAAACGTTTGGAATAGCCTGTATATTAACAAATATATTTAATTTATGTGTATGCTGTAATATACTTTGTTGTATAAAAACTAGTCGGCCAGTCAATGCAGTTGCGTCATTTTAAACGTCATATTTTTTATGACGTATTTTAGATACGTTTACATGGCATCCAAAATAGAAATCTATAATAAAATATATAACTAAACACAAAACTGCTAAATGAACAGCAAACTAAATAAAAAAAGATAGACAAAATTACTATAAGGTAGATATGTGAACACAAGTGTCAGAACAAATCAGAACGAAATATCTCGGCAAATGTAAACAAAATAAAATTAACAAATGTCTTTAACAAACAAAAATTAACAAACTTTTAAAATTTGTAAATCTTCAAAATGACTATTGTACACAAACTAAATATGACTTCAATAGGTTTTATTTTACTAAATGTTTTATGAAAAATAAAAGAGTGAAGAGCAATATTAGTCTATAATTCAAATGAAAATAAAAACACGATTTAGTTATTTTTCGCCATTAAGTTTGTCATTGAAGCTAAGACGCAAAATGACGAAGTGCATTGACTTAGCGATTTCAGTATATTTTAGAAAACATTAAATTATAACAAAAGTAATAATAAACTTTGCAACGGGTAAAAGTTTTAATATACGTGCATAAATTACAATTACAGTAAAATACTTACGGATGAAATGATACAATGCAATTCATTTCTTCTGCTGCTGATTCTTACTTTTAGCATAGCTACGATTTGTACACCCAAATGAACAACAATTCACCATTTTAACTACTTTGTATTGTGTCTACACAATAAAAACTATATGTAAGATTAAACCGACCAAATTGTATCAAATCTTAAAATATTAAAATTATACTACTTACTTAATCCTGAAGCCTTTCTACCTTGCGGTGTAAGGCTAAAATTATAATATATCTTAAACTAGGCACTAAACTATAACAATAATGAGACCAAATATATTGACACACAAAATACAATTATGTATACATGAAAAATATGTTTTGAATAAAAAAAGGACTAAAAAAATGTCTCGGATGTACACACTACATAAGAATCATATAGAAAACATAATGTTTTGACCAAGAACAAGATAACGCCCAGTGAAATAGACAAATAACATCCAATACGTTTTGGAGACAAAGACATGCTATGATGATTCTCTCTATTATCTCTATGAATAGAATACGATCAAAAATCAAACAGTGGCGTACCTACGATGTCGCAAGTGGTACCATCTCCCCAAGGTCAGAATCTGAAAAAGAAATGTTCCTTTACAATTACACAGAAAAAGTAAAAATTTAATTTAAAAATAAGTAATGAATAAAAAGCCATTAGTTTTTAGTCATCAGTGTTGTTTTGTTTTGGCTGGAAACAGAATATCATTTCCTGAGTGCCGATAATAGATCTCACAACAGGGGCAATTAAACTTTAGCTACGCCACTGTACCAGAAGTTGTATGAATATGTGAGATCAACTTTTAGGACCAAATCTTAATAGTTTCGTTCGCAGTAACAATACCTAACAGGTTGTAAACGCGCGTGCGCATTACTTCTTTCAGCGGTACAAATAGTCCGATTCTGCTTGGATGTTTGTTGATTCTGGTAGTCTAGGTATATAACAAGTCAAAAGTTCAGATAATTAAACGTAGGACTCTTAGTCTCAAGTACAGAGATAATAAACCAGAGATATTAACACCATGTTAAATATTAAAAACACGAGCGCTCGCGCCATTAAGCGTGCTTGCTGGTACTACTAAGCGTATAACATATAAGCGGGCGGGAATTTCAAATAAATATATTATTATTTGAGAATAAATATATTTTTATACTTGCAAAAATTCTCAATGTACGTTGATGGGAACAGGAACTGTTCAACAAAATTTTTTGATCATATTAGTTTTCTAAAAATAACGATATTTGTGTCTTTGGAAAAAATTATTATTTATTTAAAATTTATTGTGTGGAATCAAAAGAAAGTTCTTAAGACGTAGATTAAGGAACGAAATGTAGTTTTCTTAAATATCTTTATTTTAATACTATTCTTCATACTTGCGAGCGTCAAAACAGAACGCATCGAAACAATTTCGGCAAACTCCTTTGTGTTCGCAGCAAGAACCGACAAAGATCGAATCAGGTTGGGCACTTTGCGAACCGCTTGGCTAGTGCGCATGATGCCGTCCAAACCAGATATAAATATTACACGGCGTGTTCCATTACACGGTACATTACAGGATAGGTTCGCTAATCTGGGCCCAGTGTTACAATGCTTGCATCACGCCGGCGCATTAAAACAGTTCATGAAGTCCCAAATCTGCCTGAAACTAATTAGAAACTGCATTCGCGAACGAAGCTATTATGATCAAATCTCGTACAATGGGTTTAAATGGTTTACGTCCTTTAATCCAGTGTTTCTCAACCGGTTTTATACGATTCACATAGCCAATGAGGTCGAAATATGATTCGTCAGACATTTTTCACTAAGGATCATCGACAATCACAACATTTTATTGGCACACGGCATTGCAAATGGTTCTAAATTCAATTTTGTAATTCTGGCCTAAGCTTTTGGCTTAAATTGGTTAGCTAGGAACCATTAAAAACTAAAATTGTGCTTGAATATGCAAAAAATTATTTAGAACTTAACTACAAAAAAATTAAAAAAGAGATTTGCAACCGAAATACTAAATTCCTTCTTTAAAATTGTTCTATAATAAATAACTAATAATAAGCAATTTTATTATCATTAGAAGGTTTTGATAGAAATTAATCAATAGATTTACCTGCGATATACAAATATTTCTTTGTTAAAATTAACAAAATCTTAACTAAAATATAAATTTATTCAAACAAATTTATAACAAACATATTCTATTTTCATATTTAATAAATTTGCACTATAGATCTTATAATTTAGTGATTGATTATTTAAAATTGTAAATAGTAAACGGCCGACATATATACTGCATCCAAAAGCTCTAATATCTATGGCATTTTTTTTGTTTGGTGTCTTTATAATCGCCTAATTTGGAACAATAAACTGACGTACAAGTACAAATACGTGTATAGAAAAGATGATATTTACTCAGAAGATAAAGTGGATTAAGTGAAGAAAGAAATGTAAACAAATATAAAAGGATATGAAAAGGAATGTAAGGAGGTTGAATAAAATCTCAAAGGAGTACTTTAATTTTATAGCAGACTTATTTTAAATCTTTACTTTAGGAGAAGATTTTCGTTTATTTTTATGAGTAATAAGTTTAAAGAAAATTATTACAACGAATTATGAGACTTTAATCTTAAAAATAAAATATCGTCACGTTTTGAATTAAATATTAAAAGGACAGTAGCGTATCTTATAAATTATTAATAAAACAGTGGTTTTGAACATTTTTAGATGACAGCCCCTAATAGACAATTTGCAAACATTATAAGACGCACATACAGTCTGGTTCTCATAAGCTGGCCGCTTGTGCAGTACCCTGAAAAATAGAGTACGCTCCATTTTTGGCTTTGCGGTGTCTATATGCGTTTTCTGTAACTCCTCCACGTTTCTGTATTGATGTATGGCACAAATTTGAATTCCTCAGGATCCAATCTATTCGATTTTAATCGTTTCTGCTTGAATTATTGACTGGTATATGTCGACGATGTAAAATTTTTATTATTATTTTTTTTTTAACTGCAATCCAAAGTTTCCTAACCAACATATTTAATTTCACTTCTAATACTTTAAATTGATAGACCCTGATGTTATCTTTCGTTTGAGACTAATTTCGACGTCATAACGCTTTGCAGTCCCAAGTTATAAACATTTTAAATTTCCGCGGAGCAGCGGAAAGTCCTCAAAACGCCCCCATCCCTTCCCCAATTGATACGAGGGCTATTCGGAAAGTAATCTCCGTTTGGCTATAAAAATAAAACCAGCATAGATATATTTTATTGTATACATCTTAAAACTACATATTTTCTTTATTTTCCACCCAATCGCCATTTAAATTTAAGCACTTGTCATAGCGTTTAACCAGCTTTAAAACTCCTTCTTCATAGAAATCTGCCGCCGCCAGAAAAATGTAGCCATTCTGTCACAGCGTTTTGAAGATCTTCATTTTTAGCGAAGTACTGAGGCCCAAGCTTGTTCTTCATGTGGTTGAACAGGTGGAAATCACTTGGAGCCAAGTCTAGAAGGAAGTCTAGGGCGGAACCTATTCGTTGGTTTTGTGGATCTCGGTCAGCAGTTTTGCTACCCAACGAGCACAAAACTTCCGGTAGCCTAATTTTTCGGTGAATATCTCGTACAAAACGGTCCGAGAAACTTGAGGAAATTTTTCTGAAGGTTTAGAGATCGTGTACCGACGGTTTTCTCTAACATTTGGCGGGATATTCTATTTCGGCATGTTTTGAGGTTATAACAAACGAACACTCGGCAGTACGACGATCCCCCTTGCACAGCTGGAAACTTACTGAATCACTACACACGCCGATATAACAATGGCGGCGCTCCACCGACTACTACTCACGCTACGCAACAATGGAGGTTACTTTCCGAATATTCCTCGTAATATAGAAATTATTAAACCCAACTCGACACCAATTTTTTCGTAACGCCCAACTTTCCTTTCTGGCCACCTAGTACTGATTATAAGAATATATATACTTTAAAAAAATCATCAAATTAAAATAAATTATACGTTTCAATTAAATTAATTTAAAAAGTTGCAAAGTCTTCATTAGATGTCGATAGAAACTTTTCCGAGAATCTAAAACTCATGGTGGAATCATTAATTAATTTTTTTGTTACGTGGTTGCTAACAAACTGCTGATCGGGTTTTGAGCTACTCGAGAATAGGGTCAAGTGAGTTATAACCCTCTTTCAAACACGTGTCCATTAATGAAATTTAAAAAAGGAAGAATTGAACAATATAAATTTAATTTTTGCAAAAACTATTTCCAATGTATCCTAGACTCTATTCCCGGAGGGATTGTTTTAAAACACTGAAATATATTTGAATAATAAATGAAATATTTTTCATCATCTTCTTCTTCTTCAGCTTTTCCCATTTTAATATGGAGTCGCTGTTTCTGACGAGTCCCCTCCATTCTCTTCTATCCAAATACTCATCCCCTACTTATCCTTACTATCTAAATCTTTCTTTATGCAATTCTTCCACCACGTTTTAGGTCTACCAACCGAATTTATCCTCTGCAGAACATAGGACCCTAAACCGGTGCCAGCCGGTTTTAAAGTGTTCTCTGGAACCCGGCCCCGCAAATTTAGGGGCTCGCGGTTCTTTAGATATGCTTTTTTCCATCATCACTTTGATCCGTCTTTCTTTTATTATAATATTTACTTTCAAAATACCAATAAAGCCCTCAAATATGGGAAAATTCATATTCACATTTTAGTAATATCAAACAAAATGTATTTTCACTTTTTAATTTATATTTTTACTTTCCGTGAGGTCGTTTTAGTTTGCAAAGCAGTGAAATATTTCCCAGTGTATTCCAGTATAAATATAGTATTTATCTGGAAAATGCCTGCTAGTGACGTATCCAATTAGAACTCCAGTTGTTAGTGAATTTGACTATCGTCCTGTCGACTCGAATAACACGCCACTACGGCGAAAAGTAAAATTTCCCAACAATTTGCAACTATTATAACGATACTGTATTATCACATAGACAAAAAACACTGATTCTGAAATTTCATATAAATTTTCAATTAATAACAAGCATATTTTTAGTAATATCTGACTTTATTTTAAAAATAATTGCCGGCCTAGATAGCGCAGAGGTAGTGTTCTGCTTCGTGCCCCCCCCCCCCCCTCCCACACACAACTGACCCTATTGCTTCTTTTTACCTACTCATATATATTGTATATTAATGATATCTAAATTTAATTGTGTCTTTTACAAGAAAAACTAATAAAATGTGATTTCTATTTAATGTTAAGTTATTTAGAACCAACCATTGTTTAATCCTTTTATATCTTCCATAGCAAAATTAGCAACTTCGAGTTTCCTTTAGTATATATAGCAGTATCGTTCGCATAAGAGATAATTTCAGAATGTAATTTAAGACTTAAAAAACTGCTAACATATAAAATGAAAAAAAGGGACCAAATACGGTTCTCTGCGGTACTCCTGCTGTTAATTTAAAGCTCATTTGATTTCTTATTTGTATTTTTTGTGTTCTATTTGAAAAGTAGCTTTTAATTCATTTAAGCGGGGTACCTCTTATGCCATTTGCAGTTTTAGAAATGAAAATGTGGCCGCACATGAGTTATCCAAAGCTTTTTAGATATTATCAGTTAGGAAAATTATTGCATCTTTTGCTGTTCAGGTCGAAATCAAAATCGGGCGGTAAAATTTAATTTTTATTAAAGAAAATAACCTTTTATAAATAACTTTTACAAATGTGTTGCCAAAATTACTGATTATTATTACTTATTAGTGATAAATAATTGATCTATAGTTGCCTACGTTTTTTTTTTTTTGATCTCCTTGGAAAATCAGTCTAAAAATCTGAAAAAAATCAAAGTAATGCAAATTTTGTGCTATCTTAGTTGTATTAGGTCTCTAAGCTCTAACATTTAATATCAAATGAAACCTTTTATGAGTAAATTAACGGAACATTTTTAAAAAAGATTTAAATAATACGCTTAGTTTTTTTGATGCGATAAGTTTTTCTTAGGATCAAATTGTTTATATTTTTAAACAAATTACCAAATTAAGAATAGGATTTAAGTCTCTAATAGTAATAATTCAAAACTTAATACTCAGATTATAGAACAAAATCATCTCGCTTAGAGGGCAATAAATTTAAGATGACAACACCACGGAGGACAATTTTTAACTCCGATAGCAGATATTTAAAATTGTGTTTACAAAGCTGTCGAGCTAAAATTATAGGAATAAATTTTACAATATTTTATGAATCTGAATTGCTTAAACACAAATTACACAAATGATTAAATTCTACTTCTTATTCTTCTTCTTTGGGTAATACTTGTTAGATCTTCGGTTAACTGATCTCTCCATTTCTTGCGAGGTCTTTTCACTGATCGACGGGTATTCAATCTTCCTTCCCATCAATTAAAAGCATACTTGCTACACTGATTAAATAGCATAAAAAATTACAAAAAAATATCCTTTATCGAAGTTAAAAATTGACTACCTTGCTGGGATCTTAAATTTATTTCCCTATATTAAACAAAGATTGAATTTTAATTCTAAAAATGTACAAATCTTACATGGCCTTCAAATTTCTATCTGCAATATTTGTATATCTCATTTTCTCTACTGAAACGTGTTTTGTTTTCACGTGAACATGAAAATGGTTGTCGATTTGTATTTGTGCGTCAGAATATTGTTCCAATATTTTGAATGCTTGTCCCGCAAATACGAAGCGGGTTTGGCGATGTGCATGACACCTATTTTGCCCATTTATTGTAGTTATTAGTAATTAACAAGTTTGTTCCAGTGTATTAATTTTCAAATAATAAAAAAATATGATTGCTAGAACTGGCAACTGCAAAATGTAACACGGATAATAAAATATTAAACAATACAGAGCCGTAATTTGCTTTTCTTGCGCCCTATGCACAGTCTGGCTTAGGCCCCATTGACGATTTTCCGGCCCCCTTTCGTTTTAAGCCCTGTGTCTGTGCGCCTGTCTAATTATGGTACGGAACCAATATATAGTATGTATTTCTTCATAACTCACCTAAATCAATCTTAAAAATACTTTACCGAAACCGATTTACCGAAATAGACCGACCTCCTCAGACACTGCGACTAGGACAGTTCTACTAATACATTGAAATGCCTTAATCAGTCGTTACAGTTGGTAGCCCTTTCCTACATTGGAACATAACAGCAAACCTAAATCTAAACCTAAACAGCAAATAAAAGTAAATTGCTGTTTGAAAGATTTTTCTTGAAAACGCAACGTGCGAGCCAATTGGGGAAAAAGTTGGGTTTTTGATGAAGTTTTGATGGAAACGCCGCTAGACATGGCTTATGTATATAGGCAAACAATAATACTCGGATTCAGGTGCATTGAGTACGATACTACTTACACAATATAAAGTGGTACAAATTACTCTATCTAATTAAAAAATACAGAAAACAATGCTTTTCATACTGAATTATTTATTATTCAGGTTATTAAAATTTTATTAAAATAAAATAAATGTAGTTCCATAGCAAGTAGGTATGCGCACATGCCCCGCATACCGTACGCCACTACCATTATTGTTACGTACTTTAACTGCTGCGTCTTTCTACTTGGTGCTTTTGGTGTTAACTCGTAACACTCCAAATTCAAATGAAAAACGCTCGAACATTTGCTTCGTCCCCTTGAAATTTTTAGTAAAAAAACGTAAAAGGTGTGCTATTTTCTATTTTCCCACTTTGGAAAGCACTTATCTAAAGAAAAGTACTGAAACTATCCTAAAATTTTTACTAAAAACTTTATTAGTTAAATAGTTTTATAATGAGATACATTTGCATAACTGTTCTAGCAACATATTCAATTTGCGCTCCTGGGAAGAATATGTTGAAACAATTATCTCTTCGTGAGAGTTAAAAGATAAAGTTTATCGAATCTGTCATACTTGGAACAAACTTGTCTGGTAGTTAGAACTAACTTTAATGACTGAATGTTTTGAATCTGACTGTGGGTGGGTTCTGTTTTGGCCTGTTGCTAGGAGGGGTGCTGCATGTTGGATAGGTGTTTCCGCTACCCGCGCAGAACGCGAGAAAATCGAGATTGCGGGTGCCAGTTCGCTCTTTTGCATCGAGCAGACCACTAACCTCCACTCGGTGCTGCATCTGTAAGTCTTTTATTTACCTTTTAACACATGCGTTATTCCCCCCCGTACCCCGCTATTCACGAACACGCCTTTAGTTCACCGATCACTGAATTATATTACTGTCATATTGTGGCATAAAACCACATGTCTGATCCAGGTGAAACAGAAATGTGGTTTTGTTAGGAAATTTTCAGCGGTTGTTATGGTATTAATGGATAAGGTTTTTTGTTGCAAATGTTGGTAACAGTTTAAACCTTCTGTTGGGGCTTAAATTTTATGTCTAACATGCGCTGTATATATGACAAATCTTAAAATTATTACTATAAATATAACGTCGAATTTAGTAGTCCAGGAGAGTGGTGTTCCAAATGGTTCTGGAGAAAATTTCGCGGGAATTTTAGAAATTGGTAGGATGAATAGGTCTTGAAAATGAAAAAAAATCTTTAATTTAGCTTTCATAAGTTTTTTTTTTGGGATGAACCGTTTTGCCACCTTTTTTTTGCCGGGACTAGAAAAATGGACGCGAAAAATGTTTCTTTGCAAATATCTCTATTACATTGCAAAATTTGAAAAAAATACATCTTTACTGAATTAAAGAAGACTAAATTCTCTACAGTTAAGCTATTATAAATTTTTTTGTGAGATGAACCGTTTTGCCGCTAGAGCGCCTTTTTTTGCCGGGACTTGAAAAACGTGCAAAAAAATGTTTTTTTGCTAATATCTCCATTCCATTGCAAAATTCTAAAAAAATACATCTTTACTGAATTGAAGAAGAATAAATTCTCTACAATTTATCTTTCATAAGTTTTTTTGTGGGATGAACGGCTTCACCGCTATAGCGCCGCAAATTGGTCAATTTTTTGAATTCATGAAAAATGTACTCATAATTCAATTAACGCAAAAATTACTTCAATTCTGCTAATTTACCAAAATAGGTATACTAGCGTCGACGAATCAACGCAGTTACGTCACACGACGTAACAAACAATTGCATTGTTCCAAACAATACAATCGTTTGTTACGTCTTGTGACGTAACTGCATTGATTCGTTGACGCTAATATATGCGATTGTTATTAACATTTTTTTTGCGTGAACTTGCGGAAGGTAATCTGGAGAGTGGGAACAACCCTATCTTTGCTTTTTTTTTGTCGCCATCCCTGTGAATTTTTATGACCAGTTCTGGACCTAATAGTATATCCGGAGTGAATGATCACGTACTACTGCCTCAGTCGGTGGGAGAGAAACGATGTTAAACCTAGTTTTGTAGGCTGATTTTACAAAACACCGATGTATATAATTGTTGAGGATAATACACTTGTAGATATAAAACACAAAATTATATAAAACACAATAAGCGCGAAAAAATTATGCATGATTACTTAACTCTTTAAGGCACGGAATTTTAGAAAATAAAAAACCCATGTTGCACAGAAAATTTATTTTTATAAAGTTGGTTTATTTTAACCAATAAGGAAGTAAGATAACAAAAGAAACACAAAAATAAATAAAAAGTCATTCAAGTTTTTTATTCTAGCGTGGGACTTAAACATTCCGTTTTTTTTTTTATGTGGGATGAAAGTTTTGTCATTGTTCGTCAAACCTATACTGACAAGTTTAAAGTTGATCACTCAAACAAATACCAGTGTGACATCTGTTGGTGAAATTACTAACTAGTTTAAATAGACGGGATTACTTTTAAACCTTTGTTTTGGTGGCACTTGTAATTTTTCGACGTTGTATAAAAAACATCCCACCATGCATATTTACGTATCAAAAAAGTGGGACACTTTTAACTCTGCCATGCCTCGAAGAGTTAATTTATCAATGAATATTGGATCATAATTAGGGTGACCATTTTCTTAAGAAGGCAATGCGGGACGGAGCAAAAAAAGGTCGGCACTTCCCAAATATAAGTGAAGAGCAAAAAAAAGGTCCTCACCCTCCCTAATCCAAGTAAAGAGCAAAAAAAAATCCTCACCTCCCCAAATCCAAGTGAAGAGCAAAAAAAAAGGTCCTCAAATACAAGTTACAATGCGGGACAAAATGTTAGAATGCGGGACTTTTGCGGGGCGCATCTTAATGCGGTACACCCAATTAAAATGCGGGACAGTCCCACAAAAAGCTGGACGAATGGTCACCCTAATCATAATAAATTAATTAAACATTCATCATCTTTTCGCTTTTCAATTGATCTTCGAGAAATTCGACGACAACTTGTAGTATTGAGGCATAATCCATTATTTTTTGTAGTACGTCCGGGGCATTGTTGAAAAAGTGTAATGCATACATTTTTTGCAGTCCAATTGTTTTTTGAATATTTCGACTATCATCTATAGTAATCACTAGTAATCATCACTAGTAATAAGGCACATTTTAACGTGATCCATAACCAGTTCAATCCATTTGTAATGGAACTTATGCTTAATTCGACTAATTAAGTTTCCAGGATCTTCTCTTGAATGCCATAATTAGCAAAAGGTTAAATATGATTTGGAAATGGGCCAATTGTAATGTAAAAGGGTAATTTGGGATGCAAACCCTGTAATAAAACTTGAATAGTGTTTTGAAGGTATAAATCTTGAATGAAACACTAATGGCCGGTTACTAAAGAATTAATTATATATTTTAACTCGTTCCCTGTTAAAATGATATGCTTTTATATGTTGTTTTAAAAAGTTAAAAAACTTAATTCGTTCTGTAGCAGAACATAAATGAATTTCTTTCAATATGCGTTTATCAAAAATTATATGTTCATTTAAAATACTTTTATTGTTTGTTTTTTTTTAAACAAACTCCTTTAAGGTTATTTCGAGCCTTTCGGATTTTGCTGTCCTAAATTTTTAATAATTAAACCTAACCTAAGGACCTAGTTTTTAGGTACAAAGTACTTTATTTATGCCTGTCATTGTCCGTAAAATGTTACATTGGCTGCCGAAAATTGTAATTGACATCAATGGAGGGACGATGTCGAGATTGGCAAATTTCGGGAAATGATAATTTTGACTGGTCAATGCCGTCTTTGTCCGATTAAGGTCATTGGCCGTAGCATATACATAATTTTCACATTATTGAAAAACTACAAAACGATGTCCAAATCGTTGAGGCACTAGAAAGCATCAGTTGTTAAGTTGCGTATGTCGTCTGGGTTTCCGTAAAAGCTGCAAATTGGAAAAGAAGATATAAGGTGCTTTCCAGTTAAGTGTGAAACACTTCGACTACTCTGAACTCTTCTACTCCGAACTGTTCCGAAATTATTACACTTGTAACATCATTTAGTTCAGAAAGGCGCGATTGGAATGAGATTTGAATTTAACCGTTTCATTCCAATTGAACTAGACGTTCTGAAATTTAAGTGGTCCCAGAGCCGCAGTAAGAAAAACTTGCGCTAGTGGCCAAAATTATAATTTGCGCCCCCTACAAAAAAAAAAATTAAAACAACCATTTTTTAGTAGCGTCAGCGCCCCTTTCCGTCCGCCCCCCCCCCCCCTTACTACGGCTCTGAGTGGTCTTTCGGAGAAAAAGGTAAGGTAGTTCTAGCGTAGTTTGGAAGTGTGGAGTACTTTAACTTGGAACTTTGGAGTACTAATGAACTGTTCGGAGTAACTCCGAGTCACTCTTTGCAGCAATCTGGAAAGCGCCTATCAGTGTTTAAAGTAGTTGTAGGTACAGCTTGCGTCTTAAGAGTAGCCCCACTTGTTTAAGAGGCTAGCAAAACGACCATGTCCAGTTCGTAGAAGGAGAAAACTCAATAATTTTTGAGCCAAATCATTTAAAAGACACAAAATACTCTCACTTGAAGTACGCAGAGGTCTTCAAATTAGACAAAGTCAGCTTTGAATCCTTGGAAAATCACGTTTTGCTTAGGGATATGGAAGGATTTAATGCGTTCCTGTTTAGGGCTCGTTGATTTATTGATTTGGCTCCAACTGTTAATTTATACGTTAAACAAAACTGATTTTAATGCAAGGTTTAATTGAACAATACCATAACAAACGTTGAAAAAATATAACAGTAATAAAAACTATTTAAAATCATCCAAGTTGTTTTGTTTTGTACAAGCTAATGTCGATTCATTGCTTTTTTTAAAATCGCTTTCATGCCATCACTATATCGCTATATATACAAGCTTTTAATCGTATATATGTATTTATAAATACAGTGCTAACAGCACTGCAAAACATTGCAGCACCCACAAGAGCATTGTTGTTTTATTATTGTGTTTTAACACTCGCTTTTAACACTGTGTTATTTGTTTACACTGTTTTATTGCTTCTTTAGCAACTTTTGTTTACAACAATCTATTTACATATACATTTTTTTCATCTTTTTTAGGGCTACTGAATATACATTTGTTTTTATGTGTAATGTAATTGTATTTGTTATTGTTTCAGAACAGGGTTCAGATTTGTGATGAATTTTTGGAGCTGAAAACAAGCATTACTGCAAAATGATTGTATTAACCCAATCACATATAGAGCTATCATCATCAGTTATCTCATATTTCCAGTTTACCATTTGATTTTATGCCCCAAAAAATTCTACTAAAACATCTTTTACAGTGTCCTAAAATAATCAATATTTCATTCCTATTATTTTACGGACAAAAATATGATACTTATTCCCGGTCTTTCCACCTTTAGGTAACTATCTGACAGATAAGGTTATCTGGAACTTCATCTGCTGAATAAATGTCACTACCAATCAGGAAATTCAATACGTCAGTCTCATTATCCGTTAGATAACTATCCGATAGATAAATTTGTGTTGAAAGACGGAACATTTATTTAGTATAGAAACTATCATATAACCCTATCTGTCAGATAATTACGAAGAGGATTACCCGAAGGTGAAATGACTGGGCCTTAATTTTTCAATATAGCAAATATTCAAAATAAATTGTTATTCAATTTTAAGTAATATGCCGGGTGATATTTTTTAACTCGCAACTTAGTAGAATAAAAGAACAGCAGAACATTGAAATTACATTTATTGCGATTGCTGCCCTCTACCTTAACTTACCATCTCTGAATTGCTATCGGTTGATAAATAATTTTTTCCCGCTTCTAATGATACCGAAAACTTTTGCAATCGATTTTTATATTTTAAGTTTTATTATTTATTTTACTACGAAACGTGAGATAATTCATAATGAATTTGTTTTTAAATAATCACGCACTGCCATGAATTTAAAAAACAAGATAATATTTGATTTGCGAGACTCATACTTAATCACGAAAATAATGTGTTTTCTTAAAGAAAAAGTGTTCATTGTAAAAACGTTTTACAGTAGTAACACTACCCGCAGAATGCGTGATTTATTTTCTGTAAAATTTAGTCATCCTACTTTAGGAGTCCTACGTCATCTCAATCGACAGTTTAATAGCCAAATATAAGAATACTGGGGGCATTTTAGATAATGCAAATGAAGGTAATTTATTTAATACGCATTTTTTTTTTAAATCATCTTATTATAATTATTTACTAGAAAATTGGAGGAGCAATGGTGATTTTCTTTAATATACGTTCTCATAGTTTTTTTTTTTTGCTTAACCTCTATTTTGAAAGTATGTATAATAATTACTGCAGTTTTGACCTACAATAATGACACAACTTTTGAATTAGTTAAAAAAAAGTTTTTTCTTTTTTGGGTGAACCTAGTATGGTTCTTAAGGGGGGAGTAGGGTCTGATAACCACATTTTAAGCATATTGTTGTGATTTTTTTTCAAATCTATGGTTAAATTTATTCATTTTCAAACTAAGTACATATATAAAGTATGTTTTGAAGAAGAAACAAAAAAATTTTGAACGCAAAATATAGCGAAATGAGCCAGCTGTGGCAAATCTTCTCAGACTCCGGGAACAAAAATAGATTTTGCGGTGACCAGACTTACTCGTCACTGGATCATCTGAAATCAAAAATCCAAAAAGATTTTGTTAGTTTATGAGTTTGCCGAGGTAATGACGTTGAGTTTTTATTTTTAAAATGATTTTTCAGTTTTTAGCGTTACTTAGAAGACAAAAAAAATTAATTCCCCCTAAAAAAAACCTAAAAATGAGTATATTTGTGATTGTTAAATAAAAAAAAAAAACATGAAAATAAAATATCTCAACGTCGTTACCTCGGCAAACTCATAAACTAACAAAATCTTTTTGGATTTTTGATTTCAGATGATCCAGTGACGAGTTATGCTGGTCACCGCAAAATCTAATTTTTTTCCCGGAGTCTGAGAAGATTTGCCACAGCTGGCTCATTTCACCATATTTTGCCTTCAATTTTTTTTTTTGTATCTTCTTCAAAACATACTTTATATATGTACTTAGTTTGAAAATGAATAAATTTAACCATAGATTTGAAAAAAAATTCACAAAAATAAAACTCTTGGTAAAATTTTACAAATATTGTTATTCGATCCAGTTTTGGCGTTAACAATTTTCAAAGCAGAAATTGTACCAAAAAAAATTGCAAAACTTTACCAAATCATTTAAGAATCCTTCACCTTCCCATTTTTTATGAATACTCCTATTGACCGGTTTTACATTGATAAAAGAATCTATCTTGGACCCTATCGATTTGGTTAACTTTTTGTACCAGGAAAGCCCTCCATCTTGCTCCGTAAAATATCAGATCTTTTGAAATATATTTACCAAAATTTCTCCCAATTATAATAAAAATATATTTTTCAGCTTTTCAGTTCCAGATATAAATGGAAATTATTTTTTACAGCTTTGGAAACTTCTGAAAAGGTTTGTTACAATTGTGAACATATTTTACCGATTTTAGGTTACGTTCAGATCAAAAAATTGTGTTATTACTATAGTAGTTCTACATTTGTGCTATTATAAACACTTTTGCTATTGAATTAACCCAAAACTACAGGTACACGATATGAAAATATTGAAATTTCCAAATCCTTGCTAATTCAAATTTTGCCAATTGTTCAAAATATATGTTAGCCGGAGATTATAAATAATTGCCATTGGTGATTCTTCATAATGGCTATGATGGTTATTAATAACTTTCGGCTATTACGAATAATCTCCAAATTAATCATATTAACCGTAACATATATACTTTACAATTCATTTAATGTTAGCTGGATTTAGTTTAAACTCTTAAGCATACAGGAATTCTAGAAGGAAGCAAAATTTGAACATGAAACCTCTATCTGTTTTTTTACCGTGTTGGTTGTAGGTAATGGTAGCCTCAACGGACGCTGACTATAGTGGCCAATTGTACAGAAAGATATGTCTAGAGCAGTAATGGCGAAACTTTGGAGCTCGGTGTGTCAAAATCGGAAAAATCCTAGCTTAACTCGGGTGCCACGTCACGTCTAGAAATATCCATAATTTTGTGATATTTGCAGCCCTAGTATAAAAATGTTATATATTTGATATATTTATTTGTTAAAAAAGGAAAAAAAATAATTCTTTACATTAGTGACTTTTTTGTTGCTAAATTGCATTTACTAAATCTTCAATTGAAGGTTGGTATTTCGTGCACTTCAAACCCAAGCAAGGGCTACTAACTTCATCTGTCAGTCGGTTTCTTTTATTGGTTTTAATATTATTTAACGCCGAGAATAATGTCTAATAAAAGTACATAGAAGAAAAAAATGTGAATAAAGCCATTGCTAGATTTTTCAAAGTACTAAAAGTGTCCAGTAATCGGTTCCAAGTACTCCAAATTTCCTGTTCGTCTGTACTTGGCCGAAGACCGTCCATAAACAATACGTGTCACCCAAAATGTTCTGGCGTGTCATCCGTGACACGCGTGTCATAGATTCGCTGATCTAAAGCAATAGTTTTCAACCAGCGTGCTACAACAAAATAGATTGTTTCGATATTTTGTGCAGTATGCCACTAGATTTAGAAAATAGCTCTGTAAAGAATAAATTGATAAATTAAGTCTAAACTAAGAAGGTAATTCGCGCAACATAAGCATGCATTTGTTTCGATCATATAATTTAGATCAAATATAATTGGATCAATTTTGTTTTTAATTTTGTGTGGTTAAAAAATATTCGTCATTGTTAAGAAGTATTAATGGCAACATCAGTTTTACCGATATATTTATTGTACATATTTTCAATTTCTCCATTCTTCTTTGTATATATATATTTTTTTTTTCTCAATCAAGTAAGTATTTTCACAATTTAAACAAATATACTTTCAAAGCAGTGAATAAAATTCCAGTATAAACATCACAAATCTGAAAACTGTTTTTCTGTTTATTTTCCAGATATCTCAATTTCACGACAAAGTATTTGTAAAAATATGAGTCACTGAGAAATATAATATAAATATTGATACAAAATATCATTTTTATCATTCAAATGTGCATAGCCATATCATTATTCTACATTTCTTATTCTATTCTTTTTCTTATTTCACTAATTCTCTTCTTTACGTTTTATTACATGACACGTGAAGATTTTACAGACTCTACGGACTCTACATACGTTAAATTACTCAGTTAAATTAAATTATTCTTCTGGTGAAATGACACTGATTTTATCACCAACTGGATCGTTTTTCTTTCTGATTTAACAATAATCTTATTACTTTATTGTATTGAAAACGTAAATATATTTTATTTTTCACTTCCCAGTTTTTGGTCATAATGCCTAGGATACGAGATATTTAAACATCTGCATAACAACCGGAGCATTATGAATTCATAACGCCTTCTCATTACACCCTCAACAAATATTAGTCTCATTTACGTCCGGTACTTTATTTTTTTATTGCATTGTCTAAACGTTTCGTATTTTTTTTTTTTTTCATATTTCTGTTTAGATTTAAGTGGTAAAGAATTTTCTGTTGCTTCTGTGCATTTTTTCCTCGATATTTTCGGGCATTTTCATTGTGATTTTAAAATTAATTCTGACAATTAAATGATTAAACAAAATCATTTGTTTTTGTCTATAAACTGTTTATTGTTATAAGCTACCAGATAGGTATAAATATCTGTTAATTTTTACTTTTTATATTATGTAAAGTGAAAAATAAAATTTTGTATGCACCATTGGCGTTACTGGATATATACCGCCATCGAACGACATCCATCCTTCAGGCCAGAGGCCCTCGGGCTGCATTACGTCGCTCTCCGGGCGTATCATCTTAGTAACATCCCTGGTGCATAAATAGCTAGTTCTGACGGGTTTTGCGCACTCCATAACTGTACCAAGCTCATGGATGCTCAATATCTGACCATAATACAAGCAGAACCTAAAAGATTGCATGATAGGGATTACCTATGAAACATTATTTAAAAAAAAAAAAAAACTTTGTATTGTAATATAACATATTGCTACAACTACACACACTACTATGCATATTACAGCGCATACTAAATCCAGTTACAGAAATTGCTAGCGCCGATATTGGCGATACGCTTTGAAATCGGCAGCACAAGCTAATTTGACCTGGATCAACAGTCTTTTTGGCACACTCTGTAAGTTACCAACGTCATGGCCTAAATCAGATGATATATTATGTTTCTTGACCTCCAGTGCTGTATGAAAATCATGTGGTGAGCTTGATGGTTTAGTCGGCTTAACCTTTCATATACTTGTACTAATGTTTAAAGTGGAATGGGAATTAAACCCATGTCATTGTACTCCATATACTAACCGGCTTACCATGAGACACTAGCAGCTCTACCGGACATACCAGCAGAATTCTAGCTTACCGGGTAAAAAAGGGAAATTCGAATAATGCAGTGATTTTATCGTAAAACGGTTTCCTGCGGCACATTAGTATAAAGTGACATATGAAAATTAAAATTAAAACTACTTGCAGCTAATAAATCATTTTTTTCTTTTAAAAAATTGTAAAACTCAATGTTATCCATTTTAAAATTAACTTTTACTTGCAGTTCGGCCTTTATTAAATAAATGTTGTAACGGTTTCTGGTGTCAGTCCAATGAGAAGACATCAAACTGAAGATTCTCTCAACAAATGCGTTTGAGCATGGGATACTGAGAATTTTGCCAACTATGTAGTAGTAAAAGGTTCTTATAACTGTAGGAATTAGCTTCCAACTCTTCAAAAATATGCGTCCACATTTTGTCTACAGGCTTATTTTTGATTCTATAATGTCCTTTGCATCTATGAATTCATCATATAGCCTATATGGACAGCCTGTCCATCTCTTAAGCGTCTGTAATTTTCAAACTCTTTGCGGCAGATTTTATAATATCATATGTTAAATTTGTTGTTTTTAAAGAAAATAGCCTTATTGCATATAAGTAAGAATTAGAAAAATCAAAATTTGATTCTAAATAGTTAAGAGTTTTGGTAAAGAAATTAATAAAATCTTTCTGTTCTGTTAAAATCAATTTTTCTGAGTTCTGTAGCAGTTTTTTCTCCAAAAAAGGAGTCCCGGGACTTTTCGTGTCCCGGGTACCTGCTTTACGGGACGCGGGACTTTCAGTGCTCAAACCGGGACTGTCCCAGGAAACCTGTCCCGGGACTGTTCAGTTGGTCACCCTATCCACGAAGCCCTGGGGGTCCACGTACCATAGTTTAAGAATCACTGTCCTAGTAGTTGCACTAATTTCGTTTTTAACTTTTTCCGTAATCTTTCGACATCTACATTCAATGTTAGCAAGAAATAATTTATTTATACTCTAACAATCGTTGAAACATTGAATACGGTATTAAATATTTTCCACAATTCAACGCATTTCAACAAATGAAAACTTTTTGACTTAATAATTTACTTTCTTCATTTTTGTTATTTTATTAATTCCAGTAACAGTTATTTCAACTTTAGCGAAGTTGTTGACGGTTTATTCTTCAATGTTCAACCACGAGTAATCCATTTGCCTTCGTCTCTTAATTAAACAAATTAGCAAACTCGAATTTTATGTTATTTCCTTGTATTTGTCACTTTATTCACGTAATTAAATTAAATTAAATACCTGGAGATTCTAATGTTTGCACACAAAAGAATAGCAGATTTTATACTATGTATACAGAATAAAAAGAGTTTAATAAAGTGTGGTAAAATAATTAAAACTAGTCAAGGTACACAATAACATTAATTATTACTTCGGAATTAAGAGGAATCTATCATAAATAATCTCCCACTGCCCCCACGGGCGGACTTTGGCCCAGGCAATCTAGACAACTGCACCGGGCCCGTATTTTTTTGGGGCCCGCAAGACTTATAAATTTTTTCTATTATTTTATGATTTTTTAACTAGTGAGGCCCGCAATGAGAACCTTGCCTAGCGCCCCGATTTTTCTTAGTTCGTCACTGATTGCCCCCAATTATTTATCTTACTGAACAAAATTCATAAAACAAAAGATATGTTTCTTATTTTAAAATAACTGAGTTTCAAGTACTTCGTTCTGGATTAAGAAAAATCTACGAGGAATTTTTTGATAAGTCGGTGACTTCGAAATAAAAGATTTTTTTTTACCAAAATGCGACGTATTTTCAACAGAACCTCGTTTTAGCTCGATACATTTTACCCAACGATATTCCAACTTCTTTAAGGCCCAGTCTTTCCCCCTGCAGGTAAATCCCTTGGTAATTATCTGACAGACAAGGTTATCTGGAACTACATCTGCTGAATAAATTTCAATACCAATCAGTACAGAAAGTATCACATAATCTTATCTGTCAGATAGTTAACTAGAGGTTTACCTGAAGGTGGAAAGACTGAGCCAGATACTTAACATCATTCCTGCTCGTACGACTAGACAAATATTTCGTTTAATATAGTTATTTAATTTCCGTTCTCAGTCATTAAAAATTAGACGTACATTTAAACTGCAAAGCAGTTGTCCTTATGTAAGTACAGGTCAAGATTATTAAAGTAAAGGTTGTCTTGTAGTGGTGGGGGTAAATAGTGAAGCTACGAATCATCTGTATACTAACGGGACGTCAGTATTTGTTCATCGTATATGTTACATACATGTGAAGTTTGATTTTTGGCTATAAATATAAAAATATCGCTTAATTTTTTGATTTTCTACTTGTTTTAATTTATTAAGGAATGTTTCTTCGTTCTAAATAAATTATCTTACATTAATTTTTGATGTGAAGAGAATAATAAGTGAAATATTTCAATATTTAAGTTTTAGAGTAACCCCCCATAACTACCCTAATATTCATCAAACTGAAAAAAATGCGTAAACAAATAGGATTTGTTTTCTTATAAACAGTTTTTATCGAATAGTTTTTTCTGTTAAGATAATTCTGTTTATAAATGAAATATTTTATGTTTTTTAGTACCAGTTTTAACCCAGAAACACCCCCTAAGAAAGAAAATGTTGAGATATCATGCCTATATTTGATCCTGGTTCTACTCTGTACAAATTTCGTTAAAATACGTCCAGCCGTTTTTAAAAACTGATATAACCTCCAATTTTATTAATTAGTATGTTATTATAGCAATTTGTTTTTCTATTTTTATTTAAATATTCCTAAAATTATATTTGTATTCGATTTTATTGTTATTTTTTGACTATAATACAAATACTCATCACCTGAAATTTGATATAAATCAGTATAAAATTTCCTTAGGTATTTATTTATAATTTATTCAGTAGAACTGTCTTAAATAAATAAATGAAAAAAATATCTATTATGAATATGTCAGTAAAAAAAATTAAAAACATGCAACATCTAGATTAATTTTGTATGCTACAGTCTATTTCAAACGACTAGGCGGAACTAACCGGAATTTTCATTTTTGTAAGTTGTCATTAGCTATTTTTTTATATGTTGAAGTTGCTTTTCCTGAGCATAATGATCAAAAGCTTCAATCAATCAGGAAAAGTAATAAGAATTTAAAATCTAGTCTCGCCTAAACCCAAGGAACAGACTGTAGTTTGAACTACGCATACATGTGACGTATTCCCTCTCACGCGCTGATTGGTCAGAAGTTACGAGACAACCTTTACTTTAATAATCTTGAGTACAGGTAGAAATGTGAACGCTGGTTCACATTTACGTCTGCGGTGAATTAACTATCGTATGCCTGGGATTCCCCCGATCTGATCGGGAAAATACCAGCATCATCGCTTATAAGTATCCTTGTACACAGAGCCGGCGCTGACGGGCATGCAAGGTATGCGGTGCAAGCGGGCGCCACTGCGAGGTGGGCGCTGACGTGAGATTTGAAAGGGCGGTAAATGTCCAAATGAATATAAAAGTAAGGTAGGGTAAATGTAATTTTAGAAGTGAGGACCTTTTTTTTTAGGTCTTTACGTAAAATGGAGAAGTGAAGATCTTTTTTTTTTAGGTCTTAACTTGAAATTTTTTAGACCTCTTTTTTTAGGTCTTCACTTGAAATGTAAAAGTGGGGACCTTTTTAGGGTTTTGTAGGTATGACCAAAAAACCCTTATACCGTCATTTTGTCGTCTGTCTGTCTGTCTGTCTGTCGGTCTGTCTGTCTGTCTGTCTGTCTGTCTGTCTGTTCGGTAAAAATTGTAGCCAAATGGCTAAACCTAGAGAGTTGAAATTTGGCATGCTTATACAACTCTTTGACCCGCACATAGGAAAAATACTAAAACATCTAAAAAAATATCCCCCTAAAAATATAAACAAATATGTGCTCATCGAAAATAAAAATATTTTTTTATAATTCTGAGTAGGGTATCAAATGAAAGCCCTTGGTACGTGGATTAACGATCAAATTATTATTTTTGCGAGATTTTTGCCAAAATTGTGCAAAAAAAATTTTGTCCCACACCCTGTAGCCCAAATGGTTTAAACTAAAAATCTGAAAAAATTCTAAGTAATGTACATTGGTGTGAACCGGAATAGTACAACAGGAATTTTTGATCAGATTATGTTTTTGGAAAAAAACGCATTTTTTGTGTTTTTTTGGCTAATAATGTACACAAGTTATAGCTTTGTAACACGCTCGAATGGAAGGCTTATCTTGGTGTAGTGGTACTTGCGCTGGCTTTTCCACCCAAGTAAGTCAGTTCGATCCCCACGAGAAGACACAATATTTTTTTTTGCTTATTTTTGCATTTTTATGTTTAAATTATTGTTTCAAAATTCTAGTTATGTTTTGGCAAATATTGCATTTAATTTTTAAAAGCGTAAATTTAATAACCAGTGGAAATTGTTGAAATTATAATTAAATTCTGTTTCAATGTACACGAAATCAGAAGGGCGGAGCTTATAACAACCAATGAAAGCCATAGGCGCAATTTTCAAAATCTTAAAGAACCTTGCTATATAAAAAAAAAAATACTGCACATATTTAGAAACCTAAATAATGGTATTAGGTGTTCGAATTAAAATTAAAAAAAAAAAAAAAATTAATATAAAATTTGTTTTGGCATCCCAAATAATCATCATTCACTTACTAAATACCTGCAAAACCTTGAAATGTGTGAAAATTCACACTTCACATCAATTTTTTGTTTTAGATCTTCCCAAATTGCGCCCGACTTAGGGGCGCTCAATTAAATCTTGCCTACGGGCGTCGCAGACCCCAGCGCCGGATCTGCTTCTACACGTCTGGCGTATATCTAGTTTAGTTATTCGTAATTAAATTGGTTTATTTGTTTCTATGAAATAGTTTTTTTGCATACGCATATACAAAAGTGTAAAGTAAAACAAATACCATGTGTGTACCATATAAAAGGGCTAGAATTTCTATCTCCCTTGAGAAGAAGAAGTTAGACGAATGGAAAATTTGGGAAAACTTCCCGATGTCTGCAGAATAATGAATTTACCGCCTTCAACTGTTACTACCATTATGAAAAATACAGAAAAATCAAACAATCTGCTCAGCAAACTACAGAAGTAAACGCTAAGTACGAGTCAACGAGTACTAAAACAAATCAAATAGCGTTATAGATATTTATGTCTATTGTTTATTTACTTGGAACCTAACCCTATACCCTCACTATAAGGTTCATTTTACGCCGGTTCAGTTTACGCCGTTTCTCCTAGGAACGACACTGCGGCGTATATCGAGGTCCACCTGTGTATAGTAAAAAGTACATGACATGTTATCAATAACATTTTATGTAATTACTAATTACTTTTTACACCGAGTCCATAATTACTACAAAACAATTACTAAATTCAGGGCCGCCGCTAGGATTTGCGAGGCCATGTGCCAGGGCAGGCGCGAGGCCATGCGCGATATTGACAAGAAAAATGTATATTGACGTGGTGATCAAAAAGGGCTGGTTTAACACGTTCGCGGACAGTTTTGTACAAAGAGATGTACCCAAAATGTCACTTTTTTAGATTTTTGTTTATAATAGGACATTTACTGTGTTTGGTATGTTCCTGATAGGTCAGTTTATACTAGTTTTCATATACTTAAATGGAATTAAAACCTGCCCCAGCCGTCATTTGTATATTTGAATAAAAAAGTAGGACGGTTTAGACCGTCATGACCTGAGCTAGGAAAAATATTCGACGGCTATAGCCGTACTGTCCGCGAACGTGTTAATAATGATGGACCTCGCAAAATGATGGAATGAACGAGATACATCAGTCAAATTGCAATTTTCCTTACCTGGTGCTGTCCGCTACCACGCTATGTTTACATATTAGATACTCCTATAATGTTTCAAATGTATATATTTGAATGAAGGGTACATTTAGTGAATGTTACACTATTTATTTATTTATTTTTTTCTGTCGCATCTATTAATAACAACTTTTGGCTGTGTGATTTTTTCTCGTATTCGGGGAATCACAGCGCTTCACAGCTGATGCAAAGCAACCCACCCGTTTTCTTCTTTCTAATTTCAGCGCGCTCGAAAACTACATATACACTTTAGATGGGAGTTTGGTGTACGTGAGTACGCGCGATTCAGAAAGTTCGAACCATGCGTGAGGCCTGTTGGGCCGCGAGGCCATGTGCCACTCCACATGCTGCACATGCCTAGCGCCGGCCCTGGCTAAATTATATTATAAATGGCAAGAAATTACCCGTAAAAACAATGTAATGTAAAAACATCAGTTTATTTTACTCTTTAGTGTAAAAAATATACCAAATTATCTTCAAAAAAAAAGTAATAACAATAATAATAATACTTTTCGTGTTGGTAATTTTTAAATAAGTGTGAAATAAGTATTGTAATCTGTAAAGTAGTTATTATTTATGTTAGATAAGTTAAAATATTGCTGGTCAGAGTTCTAACCTAAATGCTTATCACTATTTGCTCAGCAGTAAATATGTAAGCGCTTAATTTTTAGTCACTCAAATAGAGACAACCAAACAATACAATAGAAACAGAATAAAATTATCACCACAATTATTAAAATTAACACAAAGCAGTTTAAATAAAATGTGTGTGCTTATTTTTGGATTTCGCGAAAAATGTACTTAACAGGTAAATTATTATTATTATTATTATTAAGTTACTAGCTGGAGTACCCGTACTTCGTAGGTTTTTTGTAATATATATTTTGCTATAACGTAAATGGTGAGATATTTCAATTTCAAGTAGAAGCCAATATAATCGTTTCTTTATTCTCAACTACTCTTTTGCATATATTTTTTGCTGTTAAGTAAATAATAAGTGAGATACTTCATTAGATACTTTTAGTTAGCTTTCCCCATAGCTCCCCAAAATCTCATTAAAAACTGTATTAAAAGAGATGAATAATTTCATTTCTCATATTTATTTTTGCTGTTAAGTAAATGATTTCAATCTTATAAGTAACACTCCCCTTGCCCCCTTGAATTAAAAAAAAAACAGATACAGTTCTAAGAAGTATTTGTTTATTAAGAAAGTTTAAAAAAGGGGACAGGCTCACATTTAATCGGTTTGGAGCCTTTTTGTGGACTGTCTTTTTTCACATTTCACAAATGTCAAAATTTTGGACCGTTACTCAAAAGTGACCATATATTTGTGATCTAGGGCTAAAAATATATAAATATACCAATTTTACAAAGAAAAAAAATTTCATTTAAAATTGTGATAGGTATATTAGTCAAAAATTTTTTTTACTCCGATTTTAACCAATATAAAATTTTAAGCTAATTTTGGAGTGAGGATTATAGAAAGAAATATTTAAAAAATTCATGCGCTTCTAGTTTTTGAGTTAGAGCCGATTTAAATCAGATTTTTGACTATAATTCCGAAAATTTTGCCCAAACTTCAAAATGGACCCAAATTTATTGATCTATGGCCAAAAATACATATTTGTACCAATTTTCAATAAAATCAGAGTCAAAAATTTTTTGTTTGAAAATCACGATATTTTTAAGGGCCTACCCCTCACGATTTTTTTGATTTTTTTTTTGCCATTTTCAAAGGTTTTGGATTACTGCCCATAGAAAACTTAATAATTGGTTTATTAAGGCCCAATATTTTTATACAAATAATTACAAATTTTAACATTTAAAAAAAATGTCGAAAACTGAAAACGCGTTAAACGATTAAAACCTCAACTTTTTCTAGACTAAATAAATTACGGAGAATTCAAAAATTTCAACTGCAGAACGCTACCTCGAACCCTTTTTGAGTTAAGAATTTTTCATATATATTTATATTTCTATAACAAGTCAATAATAACAGTTTTAACCCCGACGCACCCCCATAGAATAAAAATGTTGAGATGCCTTATTGCCGAATCCTGGTTTCACTCTATCATACCAAATTACGTGAAAATATGTTGGGCCGTTTTTGCGTGAATCTCGGACAGTCTTACAGACCAAAATTGATTTTTTTGTGGATATTGTCTTATAATCATATGAAACGTGTAGAAACCAAATATGAGGCCGAAAAAATAAAAACACAGTTATAGCCTCCAATCTTATTAGTAGATATTATTGTAGATAGATATACTTATTTATTTATCTTTAGGCAAAATAATTATTTAAGAATTTAGTACAATTAGTATTGTTACATTTATCAACAAAAAAATATATCATTAACACGAATCCAATTGAACTTTGTAATTTTCCTCTTTCCGCCAAAAATCGACATTTTGTTGCTACCTGTAAATATCTTGAATTTTTTTTGTTGGCGCCCAATATTTAGGACCCAATAAATTTATATGCACTAGCAATATTCTCTTTGAAAAGATTATACCACAGTTTTAATAAGGAGACAAAATTTTAATAAGCTTAAATTCTTCTGTTTAATACTGTACTCCCTGTATTATATCTTTTGATACATCAGCTCGCTATAGATATTCACCCGAACTACTCTCAGTGATTCTTCAACCATGAAGTAATTGTACTACCAACATCTCTCTTGACTAGCATATTTCCCTGAGTTGTTGCAGTTCATACTTCTTTCCTCTCGTTAAGCAGTTTTAGAGATTACCCGTTTTTGCAAGATTTCATTTTTATGCAACCAACCGTGCATTGCTGTGCAGAATATTGCCTGCTCTTTCCACTTTTTACCTTCGCCTTCATTATCGCTTAAAGTTTTATGTAACAAATAGATATTCAATATTTCACTTTTAAGTTTAACAAAAGGGCCAAAACTTATATTTTGGTTTTAATTAAAATTTTTATAATTAATCTGAAACTCATGAAACTTTTTATTTTTTTATCGGATTATGTAGCTAAAAACTTTCGTCATAAACAAATAATTAGATTTCTTTACCAACTCATTTTAAAATTGATACATTTTTTAAAATCGTTTTCTTTTGAAGCTAATAAAGTTTAAATAAACTTTTAACAACATGAAAATATATTTGATGCACGCAAAATGAAATTGTAATTATGTTTCCATGCACAGAATATATACCACTTTGTATAAAGTTTGAAATAAAAACACATAAAAGCTTTTTTCTCACGACCGTGTGTAAAACTAACTTTATGAACCTAGTTTTTGACATATAAAGTGTCACTTTCCCTAGGGATAATTTTTGAATTTTATTCCCTCGATAAAGTGACATATAAAAAAATATAAATTCCATAATTATTATTACTAGAATTTAAAATATTAATATGATGACATACACTTTCCAAAGTCTTTTTACAAATTACATTATTAATTGACTCAAAATGTATGCTTGTTGAAGTTGGAGTTTCATTTTCAAGTAAAATAGTAAAATGGTACTAGTTAAATCACCAATTTTCAATAAAATCGGAGACAAAAGTGTTTTGCTTGAAAATCACGATTTTTCTACTCCTTTTCTTCGATTTTTTGTCATTTTCAAGGGTTTTGGATTACGGTCCATACAAAACTCAATAATTGGTTTATTATATCCCAAATTTTTTTGTAGACTAAACAAAGTAGGATAATTTTAAAAATTTAAACCGCAGATTTCTATCCCTAACCATTTTTTAGTTAAAAATTAAAAAAAAAAATCAAAATTTTATTTGTTTCAAAATATGTTTACAAGTCTGTTAGGACCTCCAGATTTAAAAAAATTCAACCGCAGGTCTTTATCGCATTTAATTTTTGAGATACGTCCATGCGAAGCTGAAAATGTCTATAAATCAGGCCTTCTTAAAATTTCTCATAATTTTAAAATACGCGAAACGAATAAGGCTTCATTTTTTTTCTAGACTAAATGAACTCCGAGGAATCCAAAAATTCTAACTGGAGGTCACTATCTCTAACCCTTTTTTGAGTTGTGTTTTTTTTTTTTTATTTCACAATTTTCACAAATGATGTAAATTATAACATTTAAAAAATTGTTGTAATCTCAAAACGTGTTAAACAATTAAAGACTCCATTTTTTTTTTATATATATAAACTAAATAAACTACGGAGAATCCAAAAATTCTAATCGTAGGTCGCTACCTCTAACCGTTTTTGAGTTGTGGTTTTTTTTTAATTTATAATTTTTACAAATAATGTAAATTATGTCATTTAAATAAAATGTAATCTCAAAACGCTTTAAACGACTAAAGCCCTAAATTTTCTAGACCAAATAAACAACGGAGAATCCAAAAATTTAAATGTTTCATTGCCATTTTCTGAAATCTTTATATGCCTTATCATACAATCTCTTTGATTTTGCATGCAATAATTCGGCAGTTGCCTCCATTGTAACTAACGCAGTATCTAATGGTGTCCCGATAAAGTTCTCGTCACCATCATCCATTATTTTCTACTTTTTGCTATTCTCTTTGCTTCGATCCAGTTTGTTTCTCTGTCTAAAAACTTATTTTAAAGAAAAACTTAATTCTTAAAAACATTTTGTTTTTAAGAATAGAGAAATGTACAGCCAGTTTGATATTAAAGAGTAAAATATAAATAAATAATTCAGGAAAGTTAGGCGTTCGTTGCTATCGGCTACGACATGCCCTGTCTGACAGAATCGATCGCAACTATTGTGTACTTCACTCTACCAAAGTACACAATACAGAACTAAATGTAAGGACGTACAAATATAATACAAATAATAATGAGTACTAGCAACTTTATCTTGTTTGGTTTGCAGGTTAATGCAAATATGACATTATTTTGCAATCTAGATAATATATCAAATGTACATAATAATTATAAATGCACCATATGTACGTATAAGTAATGTTTTGATACAGGCGGAACTCGATATGACAAATATAAATCCTAGCAAGTTCAAATAATTATACAT
Source organism: Liopterus haemorrhoidalis (assembly GCA_963971575.1). Taxonomy (NCBI): domain Eukaryota; kingdom Metazoa; phylum Arthropoda; class Insecta; order Coleoptera; family Dytiscidae; genus Liopterus; species Liopterus haemorrhoidalis. The sequence goes on along the minus strand of OZ020612.1, from coordinate 41,483,155 downwards.
ATGGCTAACTTTGTATGGAGATTCAATTCCGTCTTCTTCCAATTTTTTTTTTTAAAGATGCACAGTCGGCACTATATTTTTCGAATAGAAGTCGTATATTTTATTTATTATTGTTTTAGACATAAAACTATCTAATTTCTTGAAAACTTGTAAATCGGGTCGTTTTCTCCGTTGATTTTTGCCACGAACAATGATACGTTGAATTGTTCTGTATGGAACACTAGTTAATTCCGCAGTTCTAAGTATTGGTTTGCCATTATCTTCCGAAACAAATTTTTAATAAACGTTCAGTATCAGAACTTTGCAATCCTCTGACAAATGACATTTTTCTTTAGTAGCCACGTCCATATTTTCGCATTCCATGTCAAAGTCCACATTTTCGCACTCCAAATCACCTTGCACAGATTCACTATTTTCACTACAGAAATTAGGAATTTCTTCATAATCAAATAGTCATCAAAAAGCCATGATGTTAATGTATGCACGCTATGAACGTTGAAAATTAACTAACAAACAAGTATAACAACCCCTAAAATTTAGAAACAATAGAATTATAAATTTGGAAAATATCCTTAATGGTTTTTAAGAAACTTCAATTAAATTAGTGTTAGATCTATTCGATTTAAATTTAAAATTCCCTTAATACCTCTTATATTCTTTTTACTGCAATAAGTCTTGGGATTACTGCCATAAACCTTTTACTGCATTGTTAAGCTTCTTAACAAGAGTGGCCATTTCATTTTGGAAATACTATAAAATGAACCTAACTTATAGTGGGTATACGGTTAGGTTCCAAGTAAATAAACAATAGACATAAAAGGTGTCTATATCTATCATTTGCTGAGCAGATTGTTTGATTTTATCTGCATTTTTCATAATGATAGTAACAGTTGAAGGCGGTAAATTCATTATCCAGCAGACATCGAGACGTTTTTCCCCACTTTCAAACAATAACTTCCATCTTCTTCTCAAGGGAGATATAAATTCTAGCCTTTTATGTTCATTTTGAGTTAACATTTCCTTTCTCCTCTTTTCAGACATAGTATTTTACTGTACCCTTTTGTATATACGTATACAAAAAATAACTATTTTATAGAAACAAATAAACTAATTTAATTACGAATAACTAAACTGGATATACGCCTGACGTGTAGAAAGATACTTATTAGCGATGATACTGGAGCGATCAGATCGGGGAATCGGGGAATCCTAGGCGTAATTCAACGCAGGCGTAAAAGTGAATCGGCGTATATCGAACCAGCGTATATCGAACCGACGTATATCTAGTTCTACATTTAGTAAATCCTCATTTATAATATATTATATATTTATTTATTGAGAACTATCAATATGATAATACATAGACTAATAAGTCATTAAATGATATACATATATATAACAGTGTTTACATTTACATTATAATTGAAAAAAAAAACCAGTGGCGAAGGGAGACCTCCGCTAGACTTGCCCTCCCATAAAAAAAATTATAAAAAAATACATAATTTTTTTTTTAATTTAAAAATTTTTAGGGTAAATTTTCAAAAATACATCAAATTATGTTCTATACAATTTTTTGTCCAAGGCTTGGTTTACTAGTTACGAATCATTTTGAATTTTAAAGTTTAATAACTTCCGTTCCCGGTTTCGGATTTTAATAAAAAACAATAGGGTTCTTCCCAATTATTAGGAGAATTTTTTAGTACCAGAACGAACTCTTTAAGTTAAACCGTTTTTGAGTTATCGTGTATACACACAGACACACACACAGACACACACACACAGACACACACACATACGGACGGCACTTCGAAAATAGGTTTTTTGGATTCCTGTACCATGAAACGTGGTCATCCGTCAAAATCTCGACATCGAAAATTTTCGCGATTACAATACTTGCCCCTTATATATTAAGGTCGGGCAAGTAAAAACACAACAAAAAAGTTTGTACCTATAAATTTACATAACTTAGATAAATTCACATATAAATGTAATAGGTAACTTAATGCACAACATATCTATAAAGATGGGACAAAGGCTTTCACTGTTTTGCACATCTCTTTCTAATAAACAGAACAAAGAGAGTACTGTGACTTTTAAGCTATTGATACGTAGTACATCTATTATAAACTTCCGTTGAAACTGCAGGACACAATTGCTGCATAATTCCCCTTTGTATTTTGCGATTTGGTATGTCAGATTGAGTTTCATGACTTCGCAGTAACACGGTTACCTATGGAGTACGCGATTTCAAGGCATTTCGCAGGTATCAAAATGACAGGCTAGATAAAAAAAAAATATCAACAACAGCGAAATCCTCTAGGTCAGGGAACTGTCTTGAAGTAAATACTGCAGCAAGTAGTGCAAAAAACTCTGCTTTACAACTAAATTCCCTTTACAACGATCTGAAACATGTAATAGTAGGGTATATCTGTTTTTATAAATATATTTTGTAAATTTTTGTAAAAAATTGTTTTATTTTTTGAATTTTACAATATTACTACATACATTTTTCATATTTTTTAAATATTTTTTCACAGACACGCTAACACAATGCTAGACACTATTTTAATCATAGACACAAGTCAGACTCCAGGTTTTTTATCATAATCAAGGAAGCAGTCCATGTCTCTTGCTATCTGTTACTACTTAAAACTCATTACTTCATTTACATAACTAAATTAAACAATAGCTATTTGTGTATTAAGAGTGCAAACCAGCGTATTGTCGCTCGAAAGAGACAATTGCCGCACGACGCGCAGCAAACGCTGTAATCTCTTGGGAACGGCAATCTCGAATTATACACAAGATTTTTTCTACAATCACAAATAAATCATACACGACACTATTAATTATCATTTATTTTTATATTAAAAGTATAATTTTATTTTATTTCTTATAATAATACACGATCCCGAAGTATTTTTAGCTAAATTTAAAAAATAATAATAATACAGGCTATTCCAAACGTTTAGGCGGAATGGGAATTTCGTTCTTTTAGTTTGTAATGAGAAGGGACCTTGCTTGGGTTATTTAATTTTTCACGTTGGCATGTGAAAATTTAAAATTCCATACGTTTACGTATAAGCTATTCCAAACGATTAGGTGGAACTAGATTTTGCAATCTAGTTACTTTCATCGTTTGAATCTTGCTTTTTGGCCGTTTTGTTTAAGCTTTGTAAATCATACTTACAATAAAAAAAATTGGTTAAAGTTAATAACAGTTTAAAATGTTATTTTCTTTGTATTTTGATTTTTTGTGTCATTCTTAATACAAATTTCCCATTTATTTATTTTTTTGTCATTAAAATATGTAAAAAAGCATTTTATTTTTGACATATGTCATTCGTTTTATGGTTTCACTGTTGGAATTTAAAATTTTGACATTCCAACGTGAAAATGAAATAACTCAAGCAACCCTTAACCCTTTAACCCTTCTCGTGACAACCCTCGTGAAATTCCCATTTAGTTCCGCCTAAACGTTTGGAATAGCCTTTATTTCAAACCTATCATGTTTTTGTCTGTGGCAAGATCCTCATTCACCTCACTCCAGTCATGGCACTGGTAACAAGTAGTTATATAGTGAGATCATTAATTCCTGAGTGTTATATAACAGTAAACAATGAAACATATCAAAACTGTATTCTGATTTACAGCTTAAAGTCACAACTTTACAAAGAACCAATCAGATTACTTCGTTGACCCGAATTCACCCGAGAAACGATAATCCGTTGCGAACTTCATATTTGTTATTAACCCATTGGCGGGTAGAGAAAAACAGTGTTCATTTAATAATTAATTGATATAAGGTAATAAAATTCGAATCTACGCCTAGGTATGTGTACATGTCCTTGGAAATAAGTTTGATAACTGAATGTTACTGTCAATTTACATAACGCTCAGGAATTAATGATCTGACTGTATGAAGCAAGAGTCATAACTGTTCACTTGAGAGGTGGTCATTTTAAAATTACTAACGATGTGATGGCATTGGCTAATTTTCAACTAAAATCACATACTTTCTCTCTCTCTCTCTCTCTTTCTCTCACTCTCTCTCTTTCTCTTTATCTTTCTCTTCCTCTCTTTTACTATCGCTTTTCCTCTTTCACTATTATTTTTAATTACAAAATTTACATTAATGAATTAATAGAATTCATACATGTAATTTTGTAATTTCTATTTCAAATATTTTCTCACTTTATTCTACTCCACCAAAATGCAGATTTCAAACACACAAATCACATTTAAAATATTCGCTAGCTATGCACTTGAATTTAAATGGTAAGCAAATTTTGTGAAGTGTTCAATTATTGTTAGCACTATTTGCCTAGCAAAAACATTTCAATTTCTTATTGAATAATGCAAAATTTCAATTTGCTTTTTACAATAAGCAAGCTTAAATTTTGTCTTTATAGAATGAAAATGGTAAGTGACTCATATAAATTGCAGGTTTGTAGTTTTTTTTTTTTTAAATAGTATTTTGCTACCAGGTTTTTTTAGATGGGTGCTCTTAGCTATTTAAAATTAAAACTATTTTAAATACCACTAGGTTTGTATAGTTCATTTATGTTGAACAATTTGTAGGAATCAACCAAATTGATTCAATGAAAATGAATATAAAATGATATATATTTTACGCAGCTTATGTTTTTATTTTATGCTTAACTCTGAACTGTGTTTTAGCAGTACCTCAACTCCTAATCAGAGTTACAGGCGTTTTCTTCTTACCCTTCAACTCTAAATTCCTTTATAAAGGATACAGATAGTCCAGGAAGTACGTAGTATTCGAAAGAAAGCTTTGAGGCAGTTTTGGAAATTGGTGTGATTAATAGGTATCGTTTTCAAGGTCACATTTTGCGACTAAAGTTGGTTTGATTAATTGATCAATAAATTTATCAAGTTTTTTGTCAATTAATTGAAAAATTTATTGGTAACCTTGGAAACAGAAACATCACTTTACACATATCAATTTATTTATCAATTTTTTTGGAAACTTTTACATTATCAACTGTAAAACATGTTGACATATTTATCATAATGAAAATATTGAAAAAATCTTCACAAAGTTACGAGCTGTGAACAAAAACAAAAGAAATAACCTAGATGATGGTACATTAGAACGTTCGAGGATCTGTCACATTTGAAAACGAAACACTAACTATATATTTCGAGGTTATGCTATAACTAAACAGTTGGCAATATCTTAATAGATATACCTAGAATTCCCTAAAAAATTGATGAAAAATTGATGAAAAATAGAACTTGTTCTATTTTCAAAATAAATTGATCAATTTTTTTGTCAATTAATTGACGAAATTTTTACACTTTACACAAATCAATTAATCGAATGTCAACTTTTTCAATTAATTGAAAAAGTTGACCTTCAATTTATTGAAGTGTGTAACGTGTTCAAATTTGAACAATTAATTGATGAAAAAATTGATCAATTTATTTTGAAAATAGAACAAGTTCTATTTTTCATTAATTTTTCAGGGAAATCTTGGTATATTTTTATCTGTTTAGTTGTACATAACCTAAAAATATATAGTTTGTGTTTCGTTATCAAATGTGACAGAACCGGAAACGTTCTTATTTACCATCATCTAGGTTATTTCTTTTGTTTTTGTTCACAGCTCGTAATTTTGTGAAGATTTTTTCAATATTTTCATTTTGATAAATATATCAACAGTTGGTAATGTAAAAGTTTTCAAAAAAATTGAAAATAAATTGATGTAAAATGATCCTTTTATTTTCAAGGTTACCAATAAATGTTTCAATTAATTGACAAAAAACTTGATCAGTTTATTGATCAATAAATTGAATTGTGTACCACCAACTTAAAATTTATACCGAAATTTCGAAAAAAAAACTCTAAAACGTGCAAAAAAATGTTGTTTTTGCAAATATCTCCGTTCCCTTGCAAAATTAGAAAAAAATGTATTTATTTTAAATTAAAGAGGAATAAATTCTTTATAATTTAGCTATCATATTTTTTTTGTGTGGAATGAACGGTTTCGCCGCTAGAAATCCGCAAAGTTGGTCAATTTTTCGAATCCATGAAAATGGCACTTTTCGCTTCAATAGACGCAAAAATATTATGACAACTTCAATTCTGCTAATTTCTCAAATTATACGATTCATTTTAACATTTTATTTTTTGTTGGTTGATTCTGTTCTCACCCCTAATATTAACATGTAACGTTACGGGTGTATGCAGAATCAACCTTTTGCCTATAGGTTTTTCTGTACATTACTTACGGAAGCATTGCGGGTTCCAAAGAATAGACCCACATATGAACACGAACTCCCGACTGAAATGCGACTTCATGGAAAAAGTGCGATTCGTGTGATGTTTGTAGCGCGTACATTGCGGCTTAGTGGACGCACTCACTGAAAAAGGTGATGAGTGAGCTGTCTACGCCAAGTGTGGTGCGGCTTTGTGGACGCTTCCCTTAAGAGTATACATACAAACCAATCTTAATGATCACAGTCGTTTACCAGACGCTGGGGCCAAACAAACTTAGAATTAGATAATATCTCATTTTAAAAAAACAATCCTTTCATTGCTTATTCACTCCTACGTTCTTTTTAAAATGAAAACTTTACCTATTGTTATGAAAACGACAATGAACTTAATTTTTAAATTATTTAAATCAAATTCTGTTCTCAGTTTTAATTATAAAATTAGCGTGAAAATAAAATTTAAATTATGAAAATTAAGATGTTAAAAAAGTTTTCAACAAGTTGTCATCTACCTGTAGATTTCTTTTTATCTATACAAAAAGCTTCCGTCTTGGCAAAAAAGCTCGAAAATCTAATAAAAATTTTTATTGAAATTTTCTCTGTTCCCTTGTATGCCGATAGAAAGTTTTTTTATTAGTTATATGTTGAAAAAAGTTTAGACAGGATGACTACACAGGGTTGCAAGGATATTTAAAGGAGCGCCTTCAGTTCTGGTTAGACACTTGGCGATGCATTGTATTCTGTTTTCATAATCTAGATCAGCGGTTCTAGAACTGTATTCTCCAAAACCCAAGAGCTCCAAGAATATCGTTCAGGGTTTCAGTGAGATTGAAATATATTAACAATATTTGAATTTTTTAAAACAATAATTTTTAAATTAAATGAAATCTCTTAAGGGGGGCGGACAACCGTGTAATTTCTTATAAAAAACTAATAATCCGAAATAAAATTAATCACAATCATTATATCCAAATTTTCAGAGAATTGCAATCTATCTAATAGAATTTTTTTAATTGAAAAACTATAATATATAAAAAATAAATAAACAAATTGCATTATAAACGCCATTTGCCGCATATTTCCGTACGACGCGGCAAATTGTAGATAAAGCTTTAATTTAAATATATGTTTCTATACTCTATCTCTGAAAGACTGATAGTAATAAATCATTTTGACAGGCAGTTACCAGTGGCGTGCACATTTTAAACAAGTTTAAATTGGTTTTGTGTATTTCTATATTACTATTTATCATTTTATTAAACGCACGCCTGTGACCATATTTATCATATCATTAAACACACCCCTGTGACCATATTTTTCCTAAAAATTTTAGGGTCAAATTTTTATGGTCTATTGCAGCGGTTCCCAAACTTTTTGGACCGCGACCCGGTATGAGGTTTTAAAAATTTTCGCGACCCACCTTATGAAAATAAAACATTTATTTACAAAACAAATTTTATTTTAAAGCAGTAGCTTTATAGTAATAAAGAGTAATAAATAGTAATAAAGGGTATAGTATAGTAAAAAAGAGTAGGTATAGTATAGTAATAAAGAATATAGTATAGTAATAAAAAGCACAAATACACACTATTCTAGTGATTAACTGACGTAAAAAAAAATAATATGTACAAAAAAAATGTTTTTTGTGTTTTTACAATTTTTTTCGCGACCCGGCCAAATTTTTCTGCGACCCTGTGCCGGGTCGCGACCCACACTTTGGGAAACGCTGGTCTATTGTATTTAACCCTAGTTCGTATTCCCATGTAATATGTGCGGCACACTCGGTTGTTTTTAATAATATTTCGTTTCGAACTATTCATATTTTGTCGCTTTTATTTTACCGCTTCTGTGTTATAATACAATAACTTTTTACAAATAATAAATTTTATTACTATCAGTCTTTCGGAGATAGATATAGTTATTTTGTTTAACTTCTATTTCTATTGTAAAAATTACTTATAGTTATTTTAACTTATTATTCTATTTTTGCCACAATATTGAATCTGCCGAAGTTCTCAATATAGGTGCTGCGGGTTAAAATGATTTAATTTTCATGTGTACCAAGTAGCATTCCATTATCAGCGTATAATATTTTCCGACGAAGGTTCAAAAATATAAACAAACATGTAAAAAAAAATGTTTACGTATTATTTAAACATTTCTAGATAAAAGTATATAAATATAAAAATTATTTGAAACCTACAAATATATTTAACAAATTACCATTGTTGTCTGATATCTATTACCAAGTAATAACTTAAATAATAATTCATATAACTTGAATAATAATAATAAAAGACCGATAATTTTTACAACATTTTTTTATTATAATTAATTAACATATAATTAATTATAACAGATTGCAATACGCTGAAAATTTTGCTGTATAGATTGTTACTAATTTTATTTCAGATTGTACATTTTTTTTAAGTAACTAATAGTCTCTGGGTGTTGTGTAGCATTAATACTTAAATTTACAGACGTCAAATGATTACAAAAAAAAAATTGAGAAATTGCGATTAAAATTAAAGATGTAATTTTTCTTCATTTACTAGATATCTACGAAACCTGAAATATATGAAAATCCACCTCCAATTTTTGTATTAAAATGTAGTGCGTCTATTTTCTTTAATTTCTTTTTGGTTTGTTAGATGACGCTAGTTTACATTTTTGTTCAAATAAATTGTATTAGAGTACGTTCAAGTTAACTTCATGCCAGGGCTTCATATAATACGTCATCAATCCTGCGCGAGAAAACAACTGATCACATTGACGTACATTAGGGTTTTAAACAATTGTTGTTGAAACCAAACACACAAAATCATGTATTTCAAATACATTTTTACTCATGTTAGTACACGGTATACCTTGAAACGTACGAGAAATAAATAATAATAATGGAAATAAACAAACAACATCGCACAATACGCGTAGTTAAACACAAATCAAAGTAAGTGACGCCACTGAAATGTGTCAAGCTAGCTGTTGGTAACGTAATGGACGAAATTTGGTTTCTGCGCAGCTGAGTCGGTAACATAGGCCTGGCATGAAGTTAATTTGAACGTACTCTACATGTATAACATATATTAATGAAAACGAAAAGAGTTCCTTGAATGTCAAGTTTAAAAACTATTGATCTAGATAGTAGATTTATCTCGACATCAAGAGTTGTAGTGGTAAAAATTAATGCTGCTAGATCTAGTAGAAATAGAGCACCCATCTATAATTTTCTTATAACTTTTTGAATCTTAAACATTCATATATATACTTGTCATATTAATGTACTAATAAACTTTTTCTTTTAATTTCCAAACAGAAATTTCGCTGGTCTTCAAATCACGTTGATGGCGACATATGGCCAGGGCCTTCAAACGGTAGACAACGATCAAGAATCAATTCTGCTATATTCATATCTAACAGTGGTCCTGGTTTTGAGGCAGCTGAATTCTTTCGTAGACACGGTTCACAATCAAGACTGTGTCGTAAAGCCCATAGTGTCGATAACATATCTGACGAAGATCAGAAGCATTTTGGTCTGCCGATGCTATCAGTTTCTGGCCCATCTCCTCCCGACGACGATAGTGGTGACCAAACGGACGAGTGTTTGTAATAGTGTATTCAGTTAAGGAGAACTATAGAGTTTTACTAACAAAATAATTGTTGATTTAATGGTAACAAATCAAAACTATGATGATTAAAATTCATCATTCAAAAAAACACCAATTAACATTTGATTCTATCTAATATCTTTTTTAATTTTTACTTCTACACACTTTACTTTCCTTTACTTAAACGTAGTTGCATTAAGCTCCATTCTTCTAGTTCATCCTCATCTTGTTCCTTCCAAATTGGGCTCCAACTGAGTATTTACTAATTCGTTTAAACCAGTAAAACTCATTGGTTGTATTAACTGTTTTGAAAAACAAAAATCCAAGCCCTACCAAGACAATTTATTTTACCTTTTGGCTTTGCGAAAACGTATTTCAGGAGTTATTGAAATTTTACTATTTCTGAAAATGGAAATGATAGTATCATCAGTTACTTCTTGTTTTTATTATCTATTTCTTCTATATTTAGTGTTTATTGGTTGTAATATTGTCTGGTACTTCGTTAATAAAGGACAACCACCCAGACGAAGTGATGGAAGCGACAGAGATTCAAAATTATTATCTAAATATTATAGAACCAAATCAGAATTTTCAAGAGAAAAGAAACTTCATCTAACCTAATCAGCAACCTAGCTCAACCACAAGAACATCAGCGATTATGTGGCTAACAAAAAATGTAGTTGGTCGCATACCAACTACATTTTTGTATTGAACGTTTCAAATATCATGCAAAATTCTATACTACTACTATTATTTATTTTTTAAATCAAAAAACTACTTCAAACTTGTTCTTATTCGGCGTTCGGTTCGGCCCCTCCTGCTCGTTTTAACTATTTTGCCGAGGATGTCAATATATTACAAAAGCCAGTGGCGTACGCAGAAAATTATTTGGGGGGGGGATTTTCATAACATCGGAATATATACGTATTGAAAAGGGCGTAGATTTAAAATGCGGTCATTATATTTTTAGTTCTTTTTGAATTGGGGGGGGGGGGGATTTCTCCCCCTAATCCTCCACTGCGTACGCCACTGACAACAGACAGACTTAACGGAGTAGCGTTAACCGAGAACAATATTTAGGATGAAAATGTGTTTTAATCACATATTTTGTTAAAATTAAATCTAAACAAATTTTATTTTGGACAATCCAATGTCAAATTATTTCAAGGTAAAGTCAATCGCAGTCCAAGAACATCTGATAAGCGATTTGTTTTCAAAATCACAATAAAATATTCAAAGTAATTTGAAAATATAATTTTTATTGGAAATCAATTAAGAACTTTTGACACAAAAAAATATTTCAATATACAACCATACTCCACTATTCAATATTCGATTCCAGACAATGGCGTATCCAAGGGACCCAGGGGCGGCGTTTTAGGGGATTTACCTGGAGGACGTTTTCCTTCCCCCCTACCTTAAATAACTAGGATCAACACAAATAGAACGTTTTTTTACAGTAATTTCATCAAGAAAATTAGAAAATAATTTGTAGATAATTTCTAATTAATATTAATATTTAATATATCTTGTTTACCTTGAATGAAATAATTCCATTAAAAACAAAAAATTAATTAAAAATAGTAAATTTTCCCCAGATGAATTAAATAGAAACGTGTATAACATGTGAATGACCAGTTAGAGTTTTAATAAATTAATTAATTTTTCCATTAAAATATATATTATATTTGAACATTAAAATACTGCAGATATTAATGTTAGGACTATTTAATTATTATTTAAATAATAGCTAAGCGGGGCACCAAAATTTTTTGTTGAAGGAAATCTTTGTTTTCGTTGGATTTATGTACAAGCTAAATATGCTAGACTTCGTTCAACACAAGAAAAACACAGGGTATCATAAATTACGTCATCAGTTCTGCGCGAGAAAACAGCTGAACACATTGGCGTATAGAAGAGTTTTAAACAATTGTTGTGGATACCAAACAAACAAAATCATCTATTTCAAAAACATTTTTACTTATTTTAGTACACGGTTTACCTTGAAACGTAAGAGAAATAAATAATAATAACGGAAATAAACAACATCGCACAATACGCGTATTCAAAAACAAATCAAAGTATGTGACGTCACTGAAATGTGTTAAACTAACTGTTGATAACGTAATGGACGAAATTTGGTTTCTGGACATGGGAGCCGCTAACATTCGCCTGTGTTTTTCTTACGCTGAATGCAGTCTAAGTCCGACAAAGTTACTTTGACATTATTTTAACATTTTTGGGGTACATAAACTTGTAATGCGATTTTCTCTACTTTTGCAATATGTGACTTGGTCACTTTTCGCAGTAAGCCCACAATATGTGCGTTATTTTTCGTGACCAACAAATTCGAATGATTTTTCGAAAACATTTACTGGCACTTTTCTCTTGAAAGCTTCTGAAATGGTATTCTGCGCCCATCCGGTATACTTGAACGTGTAGATGATAAAACTGAACAGATCTACCTGCGCAGGCTACCGGAGTAGATAATTTCATTCGATATACTTGAATCGGAGTGAACTGTGCAGGCATACCTGTGTAAAGACAGATACTAAGTTCAGTTGCCTGGTTTATTAATATATTTTATTATAAATATATTATTTTTATATTATATTTTATATAAAAATAATTTAATATAAAAACTAACAATAGGAGCTTTAAATAAACTCCATCCATCCATAAATAATTATATAAATCTTTAGTAACTTAATTATTATCTTCCAATATTCACACTATATCACATTTTGTATTATGTTTCTGACAATTTTAGGTAACAAGTCATCACCAATCATCTGTTGACGCTATGGATAGCCAATATCCAAAGTGACGTCAGCAGCACTAGCGCCAGTGTGCTTTTGTCGAACTAATCTTACAAATATCTCATTGTTACTTATAATTCATTTCCAAAGTATAATGAATAACTTTATTTTCAACGAAGATGACGTACCGGGTCCGAAATTAAAATATGTTAAAATAGAAATTCATTCATATTACAAAAAACAGGGAAACGGGGAAGTTTTAATAGAGAGGTTAGGTTTAAGTACACATCGAATATTTATAATAATAATAAATAATTATCTACGAAATTTTACTAATAAATATAAATTCGTTTTTGCAACGAAATATTGACATTTCTTGTCAAAATGGCACGCATTCCACAATTAAATCTTCACTTCCTAACTAGTTAGGAAATAAAGAAAACGGATTTTATGATGTTATTAAATGCCTTAACGATCTTACGATCAGCGGTAAAATTATAAAAATATGCTGAATTAAAGGCCACTCAGATTTTGAGTTCAACTCGATTGAAGTCGAACTTCTAGCCGAAGAAGCAGCTGTAAATGGCTCCCTGTTAAATATTCCTCTAAACAGTAATGAGATTATATCAATCTTCAAATCTCCCATATATAACCAATGGCAACAAGATTACAAAGATTCTCTACAGTTCAAAGGATCGTACTATGGTCAAACTCAACCTCTTCATCCTAGAAAGCTTTGGTTTTCTTCTTGCCAAAGCAGATCTTTTATATGCACTTTTATCCGGCTTAGATTTAATCACACCTTCTCTCCATATCATCTACAAAGAATTAATATGGTTTCGTCTCCTTTCTGTCCGTATGATAATTTTTCTATCAGCGATTCGAACCATTTATTGTTTGAATGCCCAATTCATTTTCGCAATGGTAATTTATTCATACAAAATTTAGTTGTCCAAAAAATATCCTTACCTACCAATATTCAGACGCTTCTTGCTACTAACTTTCTAGATATTTATAAAATTATTTATAACTATATTAAAGCAGAAAATATCGAATTATAAATGTAATTTTTAAAACATTGTTATCTCTTCATTTATACCAGGCTAATAGCCAAAGCAGCTAAAGCCAACAATTAAAAGGAAAAAAAAAGAAAACGGATAAATGTTTCTTTGTTGAAACTTATTTATATTAATAACAGAACTGTTTACCATAGTAACGAACTCTCAGATGTCTGTCAAAATTACAAAAAGCCATGTGTATCACACGTTACTAAATGGCATTTTTTTTACCCACGACATGTTGAAACACTCACTACGCTCGGGTTCCAATTCTCATGCCTAGTGTAAAAAAGCCGCTCATCCGTAACTTGTAATACAAGTAGCTATTACGGTTTTAGATGTAAACAATATTAAGAAAGCAAACGACGACCGACGTAGAGTAGTGGTAACAAATTTGTTCTGCGTTGCTAAGGACTCGGGTTCGAATCACGTTCAGGCATTAAAATAAAAAAAAAAGCAACCGTTTGTCAGAATAGGTCGACTATTGGCCACTGTCACTAGTGTCGATTTTAAAATGAATATCGTCTATTGTGAATAAAAACTGTGGAAGCACTAGCTCATCCAGTGCACATGTATAGCCGACTTAACGAACCAAGTACCGAAGTCGTGGAGATGTACAGCGTCTCATTTATTTTCATTTTATTATGAATGTAACCCACAAGTGCAAAAGGAACCCCTCCATCTTTTGCACTCCCTGATTTTATACTTTAATTATTATTTACACTGTTACCAATATAAAAACAACAATGCCAGTTTTTAAAACTCTATATATGTCTCCAGAGAAAAAAAAAAACTATTTTCTATAACTCGTATAACGTACTTCTTAGGGATTGTATTAGTTAGTTGTGTTTTCTAACCTCAAAAAATGGACAAAACGTGAATCTATATCATGACAAATATGCAATATTGTAAAATAGATATCTTCTGAAAGACTCTTTTACTATTCAGAAATAGGTTTCTTAAGAATATTTCTCAAATATTTCATTAGCTATCTCGCACACTGATTGTAAACTATAATGCAAATAGTGTTTCAGTTCGAGGATTCATGAGACCATTTATTTATTTTACTGTTAATTGTATATTTGTATTATTGTTAATTTTTATATATTTACTAAAAAATCACTATGTGAAACAAATATGTCGGAATTTGGAAAGAATGGGACCATAACGAATTGTTTGAGCTTTAATTGCTAATATCTGTCAAAATCAAAAACCAATTTTATTACAATGACTGATAATATAATTAATATATTCAGAGATAACTGACGAAGACTCCGCTTAAAGAGCAAAAAAGCCCGTGAAGTAATGTGTGCAGAAACAAATTTTAGGCTGTTGCTCTTTACTAGGTTACCGGTTGGTAGTCAAGTCGGTTAATAGTCAATGCTGTTGAGCACTGACGTAATAACTAATGGACTAATACGACAGAGAGAGAGAGAATAAGAGGAAGACTGTGTGAGAGAGTGAGAGTGTGTGTGTGAGAGATAGAGAGAGAGATCCTTACAGAGACAACTGAGTGAAATAGATATTAAGTAAAGGCACAAAGAAATCTCAATCAAGATAAGCTTTGCAACTCAAAAAATTAGTGACAGCGTCGCAGATGCCATGAAATACATGTACATAGCTTTGCCCTTAAATTAATGCTATCTCTCTCTAAAATATACCCACCTCATGCCAAAAAAGCGAGTGAGATAGATATAACTTAAAAGCATAAAAACATCTTATGCCTCTGTCACTCGTTATGTTCAAGATAAGCAAAAATCAGCATTATTAATTATAGCAATGGCTGTTTACAATTTCAGTAGCATCGTTCGGTTTGGTATTTTGAGCAACGTTGTGTTTTAACTTTTTTCCCCAAATATTCAACGCCAAAGACATGACGTTTAAGTTTTACGCATATCCAAGACGACACTAACTTTTTCTCTATTGAAATGGACTATACCTGTCCGCTTTATTACGCATAGCGTATCATCTCTCAGTGTTTTTCAACCTTTTCAAAGTGTAACCCAAATTGTGTAGTGGGCAATTCTTTGCGACAAAAATTTAAAATGTAAACAGATTACAAAATGATACTTATATTACCCTTTTTTTAAATAAAATCTTTTTAAATTTGTTAAAATACATGAATAGACACAAAACAAAAAGTTTTATGCTTAACATACAATTATATCAAGAAATAAAACTAAAGTCCCTCAAAATCATACCCCTTCTCCCACAGCGGGCCTAAACAGCAGTTTTCAAAGTTGACAGTTCGCAGTTAGATGAGCAGTAGACTCTGTGAATAATATCGAACATATCTCATCCCATGTTCGATCGTTGTACGAGTAACTTCATAAGGTACATGTAAAGCACAGTTTGATCATGCTCTGTTTCTATTTTATAATACGTGCTCTGTTCCACAGTCTAACGAATTCGGACATCTCGTACGTACCCCCACCTTCTACGTTAATGAAAATATCCGTACGTTGCATATCTGTGTCTCATCTATTTTTATTATACGGAGAAATAAGTCCCACAGGAGTTGCCTTTTTTAGAAATTACATATGCATTTCCTTGATGCACGGAAAGATTTATCTTTCGGTTTCACTTGGTGTACCAGTTTATTCTTGTAGGGAAAATGTAAATAGCCGTCAATTTATTTCTTAGTGACGATCTAGGGCTGTCTTCTGTTCAAAATTTCTGAGTCTTCTGTCAGAAAATCGACTTATATTTTTTATTAGAACATTTGATTCATGGTTGCCATACCCGAGAAAGAACCACCATAAATCTATGTTGCTTAAATCATACAACTAGATGACGTATTTTGAAATCAGACGATGCATTGCTTGTTTTAAATCAGTAATATGCTTTTTGCGTTATTGACTTGAAGTTTTGAATAATAAAATTCAGCGACATTCACGTCGCTCTGACCACGATATCTGTGACTGGCAGTCTAGAAACGGAGAATCTGAGTTCTGTGCTCCTATGTACCTATCTAGGCATTTGGGAACCTATTATCTATTTTTTTAGTAACTTTAACTCGTTTGTTTAACATGTATCTTAAAAATGATCTAATCTGAAATAATAAAGGAAAAAACATTCAAATTTAAAATAGTTTTTAATCGTGAATGATCAATTCTTCCATATTATCAGTCATTGTATTTATATTTGGTAATGATTTTGAAATACTTCTGGATATCAGTCAAATAGTTGATAAATTAACTGTAGACATTAGTAAGATAACGCACGTCCTTACTTTAGTGGGTCCAAACATTAATATATCATTCTTCAGCAGTGATAACGAATTTTTAATTTAAACCCCGATTAAATTTAAAGGATAGAGTAGAAAAACAAATACTAAACTACTAATAAAGCTCCTTGAAGAGCTTTTAAAATGAATTATTAAGATACAGAGTGCAGTTTAATTTTTCAAACTTATCCAAGTTTAAAGATACCTTGATAATCACTTAAACGTTATAAACGACGGCGCAAATAGGCTTCGTTGCTGTGCGCCAGAAACATTTAACTAACTAATTAAGTTATAAACGACGGTTTCCCTAAAAACTGCATTTTACTAAAGCTCCTTTAATGATTAATTAAGATATAAAGCGCAGTTTCCAGCGCTAGCGCTTTAGCGCAAATTGTTGCATGTCCTATCTGTGTAAAGGTGTAATGGCGCATCTACCCTAGAGCCACATAGTCCTACGACATTGTCTGAAAACAATGTTGGACAAGCACAGGCCCTTGTCTAAGTAATCTTGTCGCTAGACCAAAGTCCAACGATATAGTCTCGTTTATAATAAACCCGTAACATAATGCATAAGGATGAATCAATGGGTTTCACCATTCAGAATATCTGTTTGTAAACAGAACAAAAAGAGTATTGTAAATTTTAGACTATGTATCCATAGCATATCTATTATAAACGAGACTTAAGCTTTTGATATTAACCCTGTTAATGGAAATGAGTAACCGCAGATAAATTTATGTTAACAGACGTGTAAAATCTAATTAGGTGTCGCTGTCGCAGGGATATATCTCCCCGGTGTAGACACGACATAAAAATGCACATACTAATCAATCTATTTTTATGGTCTCAGCGGCCACGTAATAGTTCTTCCATAGGAACATATGTGCTTCAATAATAAGCGCACTTCTGCGCAGTCTAAAGCTTTGTTCAGATTAGCAAGCCGAGCATGTAATATATCGCGTAAAGTAATATAAGTTTTTGTGTAGTTTGTACGAGATTACGATCACAAGTCGAGTAGTTCACAAAGCGCTCGACCTGATCCGCTCTGTGTCGGTTTTTGTCGCGATCACAAAGAAATTCACCGAATTTTATGAATGCGTTCGTAGTTTTGACACTCGTAAGGATGGACTTTTGACACAAAGTTTACACAAGAGACAGTAAATGTTAGTTAGTAAATTTCTTTATTTTTTGACATGTTTAGCCAGCAGATTAGTTTTCTCAAGGTTTTTTGTGTGTTATATATATTATACATGTGAAGATATAGCAAGAATTTAATAAATCTATAATGTAAAGTTTATCCTAACCTAACATATCTTAACCCAGTAATGCCGGAGTATTTTTTTAGTTACATTGCGTATTTAGAATACTTTCGAACTGAAATTTTAATTTTTTGTTTATGTTCCATGCTCTACTCTCGGACTGTTCACAGGATGTTTGCAATACGTTCGACACGTAAATATAGAGCGAGCATTACCTTACGCAATACATTACAAGATTGGTTCGCTAATCTGGACCCAGGTTAATATTTAAAACTGTTTAGAGATACCAACGTAATACGTTTATCAATGGTTTCTTTAAAATGGTAGTGGATGGGTGACCAAAATCTGCATTTTTGTACATAATCTTATTGCTTCTTGCAAGATTTTACACACCCCTAAAATTGTATATACTGTCACTGCTTATTAGTATTTTTAAATAATTTTGAAAATTATACTGCGCTCTTTATCTTAATATATAATTTTTTTAAATAAAAATGAACACCAATTTAAATCCTTTATAATAAGGACTAATACAAATACTTAATTAGCTCTATTTGTCTTAGATAGAGTTTGAAAATATTTTAAAATGTTAATTTTTGTAATCTGGATCAAGTCGAATAAAATAGAGAAAAGAGGACCGGTCGAAACAGTGACCAAGGCTTTCATTTTGTGGAGATCTAGAAACAGAACACCTTCTGTGTTCTATGTTCTACTTAAGAGATGAGAACTTATTATTATTAAATAAATAACAAAATTTTTTGCATATTTTATTCGACTTTTGCCAAATTTCATACATTTTCAAAATGTTAACTGAAAATTTTGTTTCTCAAAATTCATCTATGAAATTTTAAACAATATTATTCTCTGTGAGAAAATTCTTAACTAAATATTGCAAGTATTTTTACTATTTTCCCATATTAAAGACCAAAATTACCTTTTTTACCTTTTTTATACTGTATCGTATACGGATTGAACAAGTGTAACTTCTAATGCAACAAACCGTATGATCAGAGTGCGGGCATTGTTAGGTAAGGCGGAATAAGTGCAATAAAAATGAAAAAATACTAAACAAATATCAGTTTTCCGTCTTTAATTCATTTATTCCGGCTCATCTAATCTTTCTTCTCCATTCTTTCTTCACTAATTAATAATTTTTTTATCTGTGTCTATTCAAACACATATTGCAGCTTTAGCCTTTGCAGTTGTACAATCTCTACAGCTAAATGCAGTTTTATTTTGAGAAAACTGTAAATGTAAAAACGGTATTTAGAAATTTTTAGAATTTAAAAATTAATAATTTCTTGTAGATATTTTAAAATATTTGAACTTTAACATGGGAAAAATACACTTGAACACTGTTAATTATCAAAAATAATTAAATACATTAAAAAAATTTAATATCAAACTACAAAGATGTTAACTAAAATGCAAAATATCTCAGAAATATATTTTCGAAGTTGGCTCTGTACTTAATTATTTAAATTAACATTTTTTGAGGCCAAACGTATCTAAAAGTGTAAATTCATTTCCAAAGAGCGGCAAAATTCGCTAGGTTAACAGTTGGCAATAACCTTGAAACCAATATTTCTGGGATATATTATGACAGGTTGTTTCAAAAAGATTGAACATCACGTGACTAAGCAGTGAACTTATTCTAGTCAAAATTGATTTCCGTGTTACTAACACATGTAGATCAAAACTATTATTATTCTTGTATGAATATGGTAGTTGTATTCATTTGTTATTTATTTTATTTTTCGTTTATTCCTTGCTTTAAACCGTCTTAATATTTTTAATATTAAACAATTTTAATATTTTAAGGAAATTATTTCCAAAATTCTGTAACATAACAGCAAGTTCATAAAAATATCTCATTATTATTGGACATAACCTCACTTTTAAATGTCAAAAGCAGCCACATAGTGGTCAAGGACGGAAATAATAGTTATATATGTACTATTGAGAAGTGACATTACCGTTGGCGGCGCTGTAATTCATGACAAAATGGCTGAATTGTCTAGTATTCAGCTGTCAATATGCCAACAGGGAACAAGTTAATTTAAGCACAGTACATTTTTATTTTATGAAAATGTATCTATCGACGTTCTAACAAAAAATCAACACTAGAAAATATGTTTTAATTTCAAACAGTACTACAGTCGCGTAGTACAATATTTGACCACCAGACTGCGTATCCGAGCGTGTCAGTTCTCAATAGTATTTTTCTTTAGATTAGGTGGAACTAGATATTTAAATCTGGTTAATTGTACCGATTGATTGAGGCTTTTGATCGTTTTATTTACCCAAAGCCCACTTCAATCGTTAAAAAGTAAGCTACTGACAACTTGAGAGAATTAAAATTTCATTTAATTCTGCTTAAACGTTTGGAATAGACTTTATGTATAAGCTATTTTTTTGGTTTAAGCGGAACTAAATGGAAAATGGAAGTTGTCATTAGAACTGAGCTTGCGTAGTTTATTCAAAATTACACGTAGTCAAAAAAAAAAAAATTAAATAACAAAAGGAAAACAAGGATCAGTTGATATAAAAAATAAAATATATAATACATTTTAAATTTATGACGGAAAAAAAAATTAAGTAATGGAAAATTGAATTAAGAATTACAAAAACAAAATGTAATGAAAATGATAAATAATAATGATAAGTGAACCTAACCTAAAATATTCAATATAAGTATTTACAATAGCTTAAACAAAATGGCCAGAAGCCCGATTCAATTGTTATTTACTAGATTTCAAAATTTTGTTCCGCTTAATCGTTTGGAATAGACTATACTAAGATGTTCGTGCCCTCATTTATTGCTACACATAAATTCAAACGAAGTGGCACGTTCAATCAATTTGAAGCACACTGTACAAAAGATCCCAGAAATATTTTTTCGACTTTCATATTTTGCTTTCTTTTTAAAATTGTACTTATTCAAAGACGATGAGTAGCTAGCGCTGCTGTGTTTAAAACAACTCCATTTGATACCAATACCAATCATATTTAAAAGTATACATATATGCCTAATGAACGGCAAAATTTGTCAATTGACAGTTGGCAATAACTTCAATATTTCTGGGATAAGAATATCCCTATATTTTAATAAATTAAAAGTTTTATAAGATGTTTATAATTTGTTTGGAGGACAAATATACAAACATAAAAAAAGAAAACAAAAAAATAAACATTTAAAAAAATTATTTGCATCACAAAAAAAATCTGTTGATAATTTTGCCGGTATTGACAAAGTGGAAAAATAAATACAAACAAAAATCAAAATTTAATTAAATTTCATTTGGAACACTATTTTTAAAATTAGCAATAATAATTTATTCTCCAAACAATCATTTTAAATAATTAAGTAATTTTCACCCAGCATGACATTTTGGTTTTCAGCGCCGGAAATTGCCTTACTAGTTAAAAAATATTTAAATTTAAATTAAATAAATTTTATAATAACAAAATAATAAATGCATACATTTTAATTTTGGCCTTAAAACTAATACTGGTACAGCAAGTTTCGACACTGCTAATCAATTTATGATTTTCAACTTTTTATTTTTTATAAAATTACTTAATTATTTATAAAACATTGTAAAATTTACATTTATATATACAGTAGGGTTTTGCTTTTCGGCACATTAGTTCTTTTGGTGGTTTTCGATTTGAATCGAATGACAAAAAAAAGTTATTGCGATCCGTGCTGCCATCTTTAAATTCTAAACTGTGAAAGTTACTAAGGGTACATTCGATTTGACGCTCCTAGTGCTCTGAGCCCCATCTGTACACTCAAACTTGTTCGATTTGACGCTCGGAGTACACCCAATTGCATTCTTTATGCGGTCGAGAGTGTATTTAGAGTGCGCTCTATGTGTTGGGGGTTTTAAGACCGGGCATATAGGGCATGACGGAAAAAAGTGAGGGAACGACGGGAAAAGTACTACCATTTTTCGTATTTGTGACGTTTCTATTAACTTCGAAAGCTGTATTGTGTTTGTAAACACAGCATAAAAATAATTAAATGCACCATGCATAAAATTAACATGGAAGAAACAGGGTTATGTTCTATTTGTAATTTATAGGAGCTCTCAATGTTAGCAAGGTACCATAACGCTATCATAAGCTGTTTTTCGAGTTTTTTTCAAGATTTCCCCCTGGTCTCAGATGAATTTCATCTTGCACTGCTTACAGTTTTCGAATAATATTTTCGAAAACAGTAGGAGATACCCGAAAATGTGTTTTGAAAATCTTAGCACCGTATTTTCCGCAAATCCCCATACTTTTTCTAAAATTAATTGCTCAGATTCATAAACTTCTTCATTAAAAAATAATTCAACGGTAAATCGAAGTACTTAATTTTGATTCATGACTGACGTGACCTAATCTGACAGTAAAAACACCGCCTAAAATTGTACGGTTACATTTAATAAACATTACGTCACAATTAATGCTCGCTCCGTGTTCGAATTGTTGCGCTCTGTCAGTGCTCTATTCATGACGTCACTGTCAACTGTTTGCTCAGCGCTCGCTCTACCCTGTGCAACTCAAATGTACCCTAATACAAAACTAATAGAGTCATCTGTTAATAAAAAATTGAACTACTGGACTGTCAAAATTCAAGGCGCACACGTGCGTGACAGGTGGCGCCGTCCTGATGTTATGCAACCCGCAGTACTGTCGCAGAACCGGAACATTAACCTACTGACGGTGTATTTTTTTGTGTATTGTGTTTATGTTTACTTTTTTTCGAACGTTGGGTGCCGTATTAGCGGAATCCTACTGTGATAAAATTTACACTACACGTTGTTACTACTTGCAAAATATTTTTAACATTTAGAAATAATTCAAGGCTGAAAACGCCGAAATAAATATTATGACTAACAATGTAAAACTATCCTTTAAGATTAATCGAATTTTACAAAATGGATATCAGCAAATTTTACTCGTAATTTTTTCCAATTCTATGGACATAGCGTATTAGTCAATTAAAGGAGTCACTTTCATTGCTGATGTCCATTTGATTGAGCTTAATTTGTTCGTATTTATATCACTGTGATTCTAAGAAAAATGCCTTTATCTACATAATATATTCCACTTTTCCATTCTATATTCTGAATGCAGGTATAAATAGAAACATTTTGGATTGTATGTACGATACAGTGGTCCTTTTTATGTATTGCAATAAATTATTATTCATTAATATATTTAATCATTTTATCATCAAACATTTCATTAATTTTAGGATATCGTTGATATATTGGACATTAAACAAAATTGTTTTATTGTATTTAGATTTTGAATGCTAACCTGGCCTTTTTAAAATAACCTTCTGGCAATATTGTATTATAGCAAACAGTTTTCTTTATTGAAATAAATTTTCAAAGTTTTTAAAACATTTTTTTGTCTTCTTTAACTAACCTAAATGCCCGTTAAAGGTCCATTCAGACTTTAAAATTAAGTTCTAATCAGTTTTAATTTTTAAGTTTTAAATTATTTAACATGTATAGTATTTCCAAAATTAAATGGCCTTATTGATTCCAATAATGACTGATAGTATAACCATTATAACTTCTGCGTTTATGGTTCTGTTGATAACAGTTCCCAGGATCGTAATAATTATTTAAAATAAACGTGTTTTCTTATATGCTATTTAGAATGAACTGTATATACTTACATGACATTCCTTCACATTTTTAGCAGGTTTAGAACTGGCTATATTTGAATTATAAATACAGGCATGTTTAAAAATCGTTTTGTTTTGAAGTTACAGTCTATATTAAATACTCTGCACAAATTTGCACGTACAAAAATCATTCTTTTTTTGCAACAAAAATAAATCCTAGCATCTTCAAATAATTATACATATGGCTAATTTTGTATAGAAATTCTATTCCGTCTTCTTCCAACTTTTTTATTAAAAGATGCACAGTCGGTACTATATTTTTTGAATAAAAGTCGTATATTTTATTTATTATTGTTTTAAACATAAAACTATCTATTTTCTTGTAAACTTGTAAATCGGGTCGTTTTCTCCGCTGATTTTTGCCGCGAATGATTCGTTGAATTGTTCTGTATGGAACTAATTAGTTAATTCCGCAGTTTTAAGTATAGGTTTGTCATTACTTTCCGAATCTAACTTTTTATAAACGTTTAGTATCAGAACTTTGCAATCTTCTGAAAAATGAGATTTTTCTTTAGTAGCCACGTCAACATTTTCGCATTCCACGTCAATGTCCACATTTTCATATTCCACGTCAACGTCCACATTTTCGCACTCCAAATCACCTTGCACAGATTCACTATTTTCACTACTGAAATTAGGAATTTCTTCAAAATAAAATGGTCGTCAAAAAGCCATGTTGTTAATCTATTCACGTTATGAACGTAAAAATTAACTAACAAACAAGTATAACAGCCCCTAAAATTTAGAAACAATAGGATTATAAATTTGGAAAATATCCTAAATGTTTTTTAAGAAACTTCAATTGAACTAGTGTTATATCTATTGGATTTAAATTTAAAATTCCCTTAATACCTCTTCTATTCTTTTTAGTGCAATAAGTCTTGGGATTATTGCCATAAACCCATTACCACATTGTTAAGCTTCTTCACAAGAGTGGCCATTTCATTTTGGAAATACTATATGTGCCTTGGAAAACCATAGAAGCGTTCTGTACAACAAATTAGTGTGCGGTTTAAAGTACTAGGTTTTAATATTTTTCAGTTTCTTTATTGAAATTTTAAAAAATCTTGATTTAAAAACAATAAAATATAGGTACCTACGGTTTGAATTTTTGAAATTTACAGACTTATTCCTACCTAAGTAAAAAATAAGGCCCTCTTTAGTTAACGCCTATTTGATCCGTGTGGTTTTGAAAATTTGTAAATATTTAATTTTTGAATGACCGTAACTCAAAATCTACATCCTGAGGTCCTTAGTCCTAGGGTCCTAAGTATCTTAGGACTAATGTTTTCTCAGTTTTTTTAATGAAATTTCACAAAATCCTAACTAAAGAACGAAAAAATATAAAAAACTACAGTTTGAATTTTTCAAATCTTCGTATATTGTTTAGTCTAAAAAAAATTGGGGCCTTAGTAACCCAACTTTTACAATAAATACGAATCGTCAAACAAAAAATCGTAAGGGGTATCACTAACGATTTTTTCAATTTTCGAGCATTTTTTCCTTTTTTTTTTCTTCTTTTATTTACTTCAAAATGTTTTTATGTATGTATTTTGTGTCGTAGATCTCAAAAATAATCTCAAAAATAAGCTACGGGTTACCGTTTTTGAATAAATTCAGAAAAACGGGAAAAAATGACCATATTTCAAGAAATACACATGAGAAGGCGCTTTAAATATATGTTTTAGACCAGTGTTTCTCAACAGAAAACGTATCGCGGACCAGTAAAATATTTAATTTTCTATACCGGACCCCTAATAATAAAGGTACTATTTAACAAATTGTATATGTAAACTCTACATATATCTTAGTAATAATAAATCACTGAAAAATGAACAAAATATTTAGAAAATGAATAAAAAAAATCATAAAAAAATTAGCAAAAACTCTCAAAAATAATAATTTTGCTACGGACCACCTAGTTGAGAAACACTGTTTTAGACTCCCCACACTAAAATTGTTATATATACAAATTATAAAAAAAAATGTAAAATTTGCGCAAAAAAATATCGTAGAACGGTAGATACTCACTAGGTATTGAGCAGTGACACGCTCGAATACGCTATCTGGTGGCCAAATTATTGTACTAAATATTGCAGTACAGTTTGAACTTATTATGTTTATTTTAGTGTTGAATATTTGTTACAATGTCGACAGAAATTGTGTAAAACTATAAAAGCAGAACAAATTGTAGTATTTTTGGCTGTCATTCAAGAAGAGACAAGAATATGCATCTTAGTTTTTTTACTTTTCGTACTTAACCGCTAAAAGTTACTATAATTCAAAATCTACTTCCGGTTAAACTAAATCAGGATATATATGATTAATATTGTTATTGAATTCAATAAATAATTATTACAACATATTTGTGTTTTATTAATCACTTCCTTATGAAAATTATGTGTACAATATATTCCAAATTCCTCATTAAACCCCCAGTTTTTTTTTTTTTTTTCAGATTTACGCGTTCTGTTGTATATATTTTGAACACAATTATTGCAAAATATGTCAAAATACATTTGTCTCCCGCCCAATTTCCAAGAGGAGCTGGATTAAAAATCTAAAAAATTTCAGAATAATGCGTATTGATATGAATCGCAATAGTACCCTTCTGGTAGGATTTAATTTAGTTTTTATTAAATGAAAGCTCTTAGTACTTGCATTAACAGAAAAACAAATATATTTTTACAAAAAAAAAAGATTTTGTTACGATTGTAGTATAAAATATAGTTCCACACGACTATCACATTGCCGTCCTTAAATAAGCTGTAATTCTGCATAAAACCAATTTCACTATTGGTATATCAAAGAGTAGAGGTGGTTCCGTGGTAAAACCACTGATACAAGTTTAACTACGTGCCACTTATTGAGAGCCACTGAATAGTATGTTGAAAGCAGAGACATCTACCTTCTTATTTGTCACTTATATATGCACACTGATAATATAGATGTCCACCCACCTAAATATAGTACATCATCCCGAAAACGTATGGCGCAACCATATTTAGAAACGAACTTTTTTCTATGTTTAGAAATTCAAGATGACAACTTTTATTGGATTGTTTTGATTTCTGCGTAAATTACAAATATGATATACCAGTGGTTTGTTAAGAAGTATATTTGGTATTTGCAAAGTTCGTTATATCAGTGAAAAGACGTTTGTCTAACCTTAAATTGTTTACGATAATACTTGGTGTATTATAAATATACAGATAATTTTAATATTTGTCAACAATTAAACAACACAATGAATAATTCAAAGCCGTGGAATCAAAAATCACCAGGATTTATGTATTATGTGGATGCTACAGCAAGCACCCCTAATAATACATCTGTAAATACAGACACAAGTGGAAATATAGATTTTATAGAATTTAGCAACAAAAATTCACCGAAAGGACAATTTAGCCCTGGAAACTATAGTAGTCCGACTCATAACAAATCAAATGATTTTAGAGGACGAGGTCATTTTAATCGTGGTCGACAGAATTATGACAATTCACGACAAAGCTACAATAATAGTAAACAATATTTAAGACACAGTATGAACTCGAGTATGAATTCTACGTTTAACTCTTTTAATAACAGTCGACCATCTCCGTATGGCAGAGTATGTTAATACTGTCGAATCCTTCCTTACGAACACCATAATCTTGAATTTATGAACATTTCATAACCTTACAAAATTCTACATCTCATTTAAGGGTTAAATACAAAATCCTGCCTTTACGAACACTTAGTTTCATTTCGATTATCTGAAAATTTGCTGATATAGGTATATTTACTAGTAATTACAATTAAGAATTATATTTTCAAGATTGTATTATTTACGTTTGTAAGTTGAGATTCGCCTGCGTTTAAAATATTTTATAGTAATTAAATGATTTATATTAATTCAATTTTTCTTTTATAGCCCAAATTTGATAAAGATGATATATCACAATATGTCGATCGGTCAATGCTTGAAGATCCATGGGCCGAACTAGAGAAAAAACTGGACTGTACAAAACAAAACGATTCCGATACTGAAAAAGATGAAATTAATGCTTTAAATATGTTAAACTCAGATAAAGATACACAAAATTCACAGTACTCGCAGTGTGAAAGTGCTGATTCTCAAGATGATTCACAAGTTTCTTCTCAAGAAAGTTCATAGAATAATAAAATACATTTTTATTAATTTAAGTTTATATTGTATAAATATTTATAAGTATTTGACAAAATATAATAATAAATAATATTAATTGTATATTTGGACCAAATTTACTATAACGGCTGTTTCTTAAATCAGTTGAAGATGACGTCATTCATCACGTGAATTCGCACTATGGAGGTAAAACATGTGTACACAAGTAAGGAAATGCTTCATATCAAATCTACCAGTAAATATTTATGTATTCAAATTCTTATTTTTTACATTATAATTTAATGTCATTATTTTTGCAGAAAAATATTATTTTGCAGTTATTTACGTTAATAACCGTTATTATGGTAAGTAACATAGCAATAAGTCTGTCTGCTATTTCTAAATTGTTTGGAGGAACAATATCTTGTTTTTATTTTATCCATTATTGTTTTTCATTATCATCTTTCAGAAAACGAAAATATTTGCAATGTGACTGTTGCAAAAAATTATGAATGTGACTGTAATAGTTGCCATTTGAAGCAAAACAATACACCATTATGCATTCGGAAACAAAATATTAATGATAATGTTACTTAGTTTTAATTAAATAAATACTAAAAAAGAAACCGATTTTCATATTTAAAAACGTAATCTATAAATATATCTTCGAAACCCTATTTACATGTTTATAAAAACATGATTATATTATATAAAGTATCTGAACTGTATGTATTAGTGTATAATTATCAATGATACGTATTTTTTTGCTCCAAAATTGAAAATAAGCACAAAATTAAGGTAATAAAAATAACAACATTTAGGCCCAGTCTTTCCACCTTCAGGTAAACCTCTAAGTAAATATCTGACAGATAAGGTTATGTGATAGGGAAAACTTTCTAAGCGCCCTGACATCTCTGGTGGCAATTTGCGGAAGATCCGAAAGTGACATTGTTTTGTTTTGTACAATGGAGAAATACGTGTTTTTTTTGTTGTTTGTGTTTTATTTTTGTGAATCATGGAAAACAAAACAATCAATTTTCTTGTGTGCCGCAATGTAAATCGTGAATAACGAAGAATCCTTCGTAAACATTCCATAATTTACCTGAATCGAAAAAAATATCAATTGAAACGACGTTTGGAGGCAGAGAGAAAGTGGATCGTAGGTTTTTATGGACCCAAAAACTAAAAATGGGCTAAAATCCAAGCCCATGCATGCATATTTGCTCGTTGCATTTTATGGAAAGTGATTTTTTACGTCCAAGAAATGACTGAAAAAAAATCATTTATCCCACCCAAAATTTGCCTAAATCATCAGTTGATATATTAAAAGGCCCTTCTACTTTTTTAGGCAGAGATATTAATTTTTAGTAAAATTTTTTTACTAATATATGTACCATATTTTTGTTGGTATTATATTGACAGCCAGTCAAAAAGAATTAAAAATACAATGAAAAACCAAAAATTTCCTTGTAATTTATTTAGAATAGTATATTATTACATATCTTGTGAATCGTAATTACCTTTAAATAAAAAAAAGCTCGGAAAACAGGAAAAATACCTGTGTCAGATGTACTAAAACTGATAAGGTAAGTGTTCCCAACTTCGAAAAAATAAAAAAATATGTGAAGAATAAAAGCCGTGTTTATTGGATAACATTTCTAAAATCCGTAAATTAATTTAACTTATTCATGTAATATTTAATTCATTTTGAAGTATTTTGTACACAATTTAATAAAGAACATTAATTAGAAAGTAAATTACATCAATACATATGGTTTATTTATATATAATATTAATTTAGACCTTATTATTATAAACTTAGAACTATTGTACTAGTAAAATTTTGATACATATGTCATTTATTGTTTAACCTTTAATAAACATATGTACATATTTTAAATAATTAATGTAAGTAGATATTATAATAAATTGAAATGTTATAAATGACATTTAAACTATTTATTATTAAAAAATGTTGGTTTTGACTACTGAGGGAATCTTTTTAAATATTTTTCTGTATTCCAGATTATTTTTGCGAAGTTTTTCAAAACCGTTGCTTACAATGAATCTTGATATAAGATGGTCAAATGTGATAAAAAATGAGGAACAAAGAAACACTGTCCGATGTAACACTATAAGGCCTGGACTATAATATCAGAACGAGAAAATACGTGCAGGGCACAGTGAAAAAGGTTTTCTTGCTGCGACTTACAATGTTTGTGGTGCTACTGCGACCGGATTCAAATGGAAAGACATGAGAAGAGTTGTAGTTAACTAAATTAATTTTAATAATTAAATAATAAATGACAGTGCAATAAACTAGTGAAAAAGATACAGGTCTGGTGATCCTGCTATCCAAACTGCATTCTTTTTATATATAAATATGCATACCTAAAGTGTATCTTGGCCAAATCACTAGGCGTTTACGAAAACTCTACCGGTGGATATGGTACATCGGCCAATCTTTACTATACCCCACTAAACATAACCTTATGTGCTGCCTCTATACAGAAGGCTTAAATAATCCTTAAAAAGGTTAGGTTAGGCTAGGCATTAGCTAGAATACTAGTTACGTTAGAATAGTTTAGCTAGAATACTAGTTATGTTAGAATAGTTTAGCTTCCTCAGTAAATCTACCGGTCGGTAAACAGCTACATGCTTATACACGTTCACCGAACTCGTTTTCGAACGCAGTTGATGTTCCCGGTATCTACCAGTAGAGTTTTCGTAAACGCCTTATTGCAATTCTAAGCTTACCTTAATTTTGGCAGGTTAACGGCGTATTTTTATTTTAAATTATTAAATAAACATTGTCATGACATTCCGTCACAAAAATTCGCATACTAATGTGTTAAACTATACATATTGTAATAAATACTTAAATATATGCAGTGACGATATTCAACCGGTACGAGCATATCAGTTCTTAAAATATTGAAATACATATCATATACAATCCATACTGGTTGTTAAAATGAATAGTATGATAACAGGTACAGAAAAAGATTTCACTTAGTTTCTACTTTTGGCAAATGATCACATCAACAATTTTTAAAAATCAACAAATTGTATGATAATTATTAAAATAATTAGGGCTACAACTACAGTTAGTTTTTTTTTTCTCGTAAGATTTTTTAGTGTTTTATTTTATTTTTTTTATCTAACTGGTTTATTATTTTGAATATATGCCCTGCATATACGTACGATAAATGTTTTCAAATAATAAACATGTATGTTAAATATATTTTTATTTACATTGTAATATTTTGAAGATTAATGTAAGAAAAAGTTAATATTTTTTTAGAATAATAAAGTGTATTGATTATTATTTATGAATGTTTTATTTCAAGGGAAGCGAAAATTAAGAGTGATGTTGGCCGTAGACCTAAATATTTTGAGAATATGAAAAATTCCAAATTTCAACATAGTTTTGTAAAGATTTGATTACTTTTTGAATATTTCTAATCAGTTTAGGTAATTTCAATCAAATTTCTGATTACGGTTATATGAGTAATGTTTTTACACAAATAGTTAATTACAAAAATAATCATTATTTTACAGTTCTGATTAAATATAATTTATATGGAGACTATAGTTGTCTCACTATCCTCTTTTTCAAGTCGCTGTATGTATGTTATTTTAAATATAATGGATTTACATATTTCCTAATTTCCTTTTTATAATTAATATCATTCAGGTACATCCAATCCGCAGTTGTAAAGTTTCTAGTTTCAATATAAAACAAATTTAATCACTTAAAGGCCTTTACCCGCGGACCAGAGTTTAAGAATCACTGATTACAAATTCATTGCAAAAATGTATAAAAATAAATCAGTTAAAGAGTTAAATGTTCTAAATTTCCATGCATATCTTGTAGACCAGGTTATCGAAGGTAAAATTATATTCTACTGATATATCAGATTTAAAATATCATTTATGATGTAAGGCGTTTTTTTAATTAAATGTCTTTAATATTCGAGATATTTATTTCGAATTATTATTGGCGTATTTATTCTTGGCCTGTAACACTTTTGATCTCCTTCAGTTTAATGTTTTTCTTAAACTATATTAATAATCTATATATTTGTTTTCTCTCAAATTCTAAGTATTACTCGCTTTACAATAATAGAAACGTATTTCATAGATCAATATTATTATTAATATTACTTAAATGTTCAATTAAAGTATTTAATTATAAATTAGTGTATAATAAGAACAGATTTTAATTTGTAGTGCGCGCTATTTTGCGTGCATTACGACAATATTACAAAAAAAAAGTGGAAAAACATTTCACTTTTATCTAGTGGTAACATTGTAGAGGCAAAATCTGTAGAACTAAAATTTATTATTTAAAGGCAATCGTTAAAAATATAGTAGTACTACTGTGGGAAATAGAATGATGTTATATGTGTTATAAGAGTACTATATTGTAATTTTATGGAACGAAAATTATAATAAAATCAATAATTTCATCATTGTTATCGTGTAATAGGGATAACTTCTAGGAACTAGTAACTTCTCACTACAGTTGGCAAAATTTCAGTGTTCCCAACTTAATTTTTTTTTTTTTTTCGGACCGGTGACCCAAGCCCAAAAATACAACTCGTGTTCGTTTTCACCATGTAAACAAATACACGAGTAACAGTTTAATGTAGGGTGACCATTTTCTTAAGAAGGCAATGCGGGACGGAGCAAAAAAAGGTCGTCACTTCCCAAACATAAGTGAAGAGCAAAAAAAAAGGTCATCACCTCCCAAATCCAAGTGAAGAGCAAAAAAAAAGTTCCTCACCTCCCAATTCCAAGTGAAGAGCAAAAAAAAGGTCCTCACCTCCCAAATCCAAGTGAAGAGCAAAAAAAAGGTCCTCAAATACAAGTTACAATGCGGGACACCCAATCAAAATGCGGGGCGAATGGTCACCCTAGTTTAATGTCACTTTCGAGTGTTCCAGCTTTGTCGCATATGGCGCTGCGATCTTTTTTTCCCCCCTATTGACGTTTATTCAGCTGATGAAGTTCCACCTTATCTGTCAGATACTTACATGAAGGTGAAAAGACTGGGCCTAAGTAAGCAAAAAATTACCGAAGGAAACCGTTATCAGATGGCAACACAGTATGTGACGTCACTAATATGGCGTATTGTTGGTAATATAAAGAATTAGTTTTTGTTTCTACCGTAACATCATAGATAGCGCTACTGTGTTCATTTTAAACAATTTAATACACGAGTTGTCAGGCATGCGTACAAAACTTTTAATTCTTTCATTTCGCGTCGTATCGCTTCAGTACAAAAACAGTTTGATAGTTTGTGTTGGTGGAATGATGTCGCGTGTTTACTGAACAGAACCTGTTGATATGTTTTGATTTTGTGATATAAAAGTTTTTACAGTGAAATTATGTATTTTGTTTTTAAATGTTTACAAACATTTTAATTATATGTTATGGTGATTATTGTGCTGTGAACAATGGGAAGCGGTAGTTCAACAACGAGAAGCGATTCACCAAATACTTCACCAGAACCAATTAAAACTCAACACCATGTTCGACAAGCCAGTATTCGAGCTAAACAACCAATGCCCGATCCAAACGAATTGGAGAGGAGGTTCACCAAAGTGTTGGTAAAGTTATTCTTTTGTTTTTGGCACCCTGCTTACACCACATGGTCAAAGAACTTTGTTTACGAATAGTCAAAAACATTTAAAATACTTAAATTTCGAACTTATTAAGTTTAAATAATGAAAATGATTATCGAGAGATGAGCAATAATTAAAAATTTTCCTTCCCAATTTTAATAAAAAATGTTAAAAATACCTTTAAAAATACCTGTTTTCAGTTCAACTGTGTCTTTTTCTATTGTTTTTGTTTGTTTTAAAAATCAAATGAATTATTTATCAATAAAAATGAAATGAATAAATTTAACATTTTCAATTTATGTAAAATTCTAACTGTTTCTTGTTATATAAAAACAAGTTTCGTAATTGTTTATTACCTTCGGATATTTTAGTTTTGTGTTTAAATTACCGGAAATATTTTTTTACCCTTAAATATGAAGGTCAAATGTAATAAAATGAATGCTTTAATTTTTGTATATTATTATGTCAAATTTTACGTTCTTATTTTTATACTTTTTTACGCATTTATTATGAAGATAAAATTATAATAAATCGTAGCTTGTTATTTTTATGACTTTAATTTAACTTTATTTTTATAGACTTCTTTATTAAATTTAGTATGTCTATCTTGATTAAACCAATTTTTCTAAATATTTACGGAACATATCGAGTGGATGCTCGTGGTTACCCGTAATGGAGGGGTTTTATATATTTTTCAATTGTATTTATAAAAAATTGATGTGAAGTTTAAATTTTTACACATTCCAGAGTTTCGTAGGTATCTAGAAAGACTACAGTTTATGGCTACATTTTTGTTGCGATTGCGCCAAAATAAAAATTTATTTGAAATTAATTGGTTTGTTAATTTAAGTTTTAAGAACTTAATACTTGATATAATTTTTTTCCAATCATAAAATTATTATTATTTTTTTAATTAATTTGTTTCTGTTTGTTCTATTCTGGTTAACATTAATGTGCATTACTCTGATTTTTTTCAGATTTTTAAATCGACCCCTCAGGGTTTGAATATTTTTTGGAAGTATTTTTAAAAAGTTCGCGTCATAATAATGTTTTTACTTGCCCGACCTTATTGGGGCAAGTACTGTAATCGTGAAAAATTTCGATGTTGAGATTTTAATTGATGACCACTCTAATTAATGGTCCAGAAAATCCAAAAAAACTATTTTCGAAGTGCCATCCGTATGTATGTGTGTCTGTATGTCTGTATGTGTGTATTTGTGTCTGTGTGTGTATGTGTATACACAATAACTCAAGAACGGTTTAACTTCGAGAGTTCGTTCTGGTTCCAAAAAATTCTCCTATTAATTGGGAAGAACCCTATTGTTTTTTATGAAGATCTAAAACCGGAAACGAAAATTATTAAACTTTAAAATTTTAAAAAAGTCGTAACAAGTAAACCAAGCCTTGAACAAAAATTTGTATAGAACATAATTTGATGTATTTTTGAAGATTTACAAATCTTTGTTTTACATTTTGTTTTATCTTTTTTAAATTTATTTATTTTTTATTATTTCTTTTTATGGGGGGGGGGCAAGTCTAGCAGAGGTCTCCCTTCGCCACTGGTTTATTATTTCTCCATAGTAATTTTTTAAAACTAATTTAATAATTATTTCAACAGCCCTTAAAGTATATATTACGAATAAATATTTTGATCAAAAATTCTTATACTATTCCAGGTCACATTAATATATGTAAAAATAATATTACGCTTTTTTTTTCAAAAATATTTCCAAAAAAAGTTGTCCCCCACTTGGCTATAGTGGTTGGTTTAAAAATCTGCTAAATTTGGAGTAATACGCAATTTATAAGTTGACGCAAGTATTGTTATTTTAACTACATTCCGTATAACACGTATATGTCCGTTGCCAGGCAACGTAATAAATAGGTTGAAAGCAACTGTCGACCAGCGTAGCGTAGTGGTAACACATGTGCTCTGCGTTGCGAAGGTCTCGGGTTCGAATCCCGTTCAGGCATGGAATTTTTCACAAATAAAAATTGTCCTGGCTAATTGCCACAGTAGCAAAGGCCATTAAAATTAAAAAAAAAAGAAGCAACTGTCTGCCGACCGGCGTAGCGTAGTGGTAACCTCTGCGTTGCTAAGGTCTCGGGTTCAAATCCCGTTCAGGCATGTAATTTTCAAAAATGAGAATCATCCTGGCTAATTGCCAAAGCAACAAAGGCCAAAATAAAAAAAAAGCAACTGTCAAATTATTCTTAGTTTTTAAAGGGAACTGAATAAAAATTAAATAAGTAATAAAGTTATAGTCGTGGAAAAAACATGGTATGAAACTTGCATGGAATAGTCATTCCATACTCGTTGCATAATATACTATTATGTACGTTTCTTTTTATTAAAAAATCCGACTGTAATCACTGGACGCTATTTGCAAAATAAGGTAAGCCTACCGCTGTATCCTACAGTTTTTGTCAAAAAGGGCAATAATAAGGTGTCGTAACTGCGAAACCAGCGCCTCAAATTCAGGGTTTATTGGCAAATGAAAAGTGTTGTAAGTGAGAAACTCCTTAGCGAATTATACGTGATGAATACATGGCATTTATTTCTACATAATACGCAAAATCTTGTGACGTAGCAGTTAATTTTCCATAGGTTAAATTTTTAATTATTGAAATTATGTCAGCGTTTCACACAAAATGATTCATTTTATCGTACGTATCTGGAATTTTCCATTTTAGTTTCCTGTTATAACCACAAGTTTTTGTGTAAGATTTTTTTATAACTCGTGCGTCTAGGGTAGTGCTAGTCTCCATTTTAGAGATTATAATGCCCTGGAATGCTGTTTATCTACCTTTAGAAACCATTGTATGTGATTTATTGAAATATTAAGATGCAAGTTGTCGTTGAAGTCACGTTTAACATTTATTCTATACATGTACATTTGTGAAACTTGCATTTTTGTGCACACGCGCGGCTATACTTAAGTATAAGATGTTTTACTGTGTTAAGTTGTGTTAAATAATGACCTTGAATTGATATATTGTTTACATGTTTTAATGGGAATAGGTCAAAAGTTAGAAAAACGACCGATATTACCGACTAATCATTCCGCAAATACAGGTAGAACTCGATATACGCTGATTCACTTTTACGCCTGCGCTGAGTTAACTACCGTACTTCTGGGATTCCCCTTTCTGATCGGGAACGTACCGCGACAACTTGACAACTGACGCCTCAGTATCATCGCATATAAGTATCCTTGCACACGTCTGGCGTATATCTAGTTTAATTATTCGTAATTAAATTAGTTTATTTCTTTCTATAAAATAGTTTTTTTTGTATACGCATATACAAAACGGTACAGTAAAACAAATACTATGTCTAAGAGGATAAAGGGAGTGTTAACTCAAGATGGACCTAAAATAGCTAGAATTTCTCTCTCCCTTGAGAAGAAGATGGAAGTTATTAGACGAATGGAAAGTGAGGGAAAACGTTCCAATGTCTGGAAGATAATGAATTTACTATCTTCAACTGTTACTACCATTATGAAAAATGCAGATAAAATCAAACAATCTGCTCAGCAAACTACAGAAGTAAACGCTAAATACGAGTCAACGAGTACTGTCAAATAAAATATCGTTATAGATACCCTTTATGTCTATTGTTTATTTAGTTGGAACCTAACTCTATACCCTCACTACAAGTTAGGTTCATTTTACGTCATTTCGGTTTACGCCGGTTCTCCTAAGAACGAAACTGCCGCGTATATCGAATTCTCCCTGTAGTTCTTATTAAAACTCATTCTGTAACAATTTTATAAAACTGTAAATAAATTTAATTCATATATTTTATTCTTTTTTAGTATTTAGTAGGTACAACCAAAAAATCCTTATTACGCCACTTGTCTATCAGTCTGGTTGTAGCCAAACGGCTGAACATATAAAGAATATAGAACATAGAAAATTATAGAACCCTCGTATTTCCTGTGCTTGTTGAGTTATAACATTCCTTTTTAGCACATAGTGTTTTCACTGTTTATTCGTACCCCTAAAGGGGTAAATTGATATTTTTTCTTGGATAAAGTTCCCCGGAGTTAGAGACATGAAATTCGGGGAGTATATTCCTTTTATGACGTAAGCACCCACGAAGAAGGTATTTTTGAAATTGTACTTAGAAACATGAAATTCGGGAAGTATATTCGTTTTATGACATAAGCACCCACGAAGAAGGGAATTTTCTAAATTACAATCATAATGTGATTTCATGGATTCCTCAATATCTTTTAGAACCAATGAGATACTCTGAACTTCAGAGAATTAATTAACTTTTAAGACTATTTTACGTGCTATTTTCGTTGACAATATATCGAGTGATAAAAAAATAAAACGTCTTCTAAGCCAGGATAGACAGCAATTTAGAGATATTCGATCAAACACAACAACTGTTTATTACTGTAATTTTTGACAATTCAGCAAGTTTAAAGAATTTGTGTGTTAATCATTTAGATCAATTAACAGAGTAATCAGCATCTATATTGATGAAGGCATTGGTCACATAACCCGTCTTTAGTTTATAAGTTTATTATTTTATTTACTTGACGTTGTTTATTTAAGTGATTGTGCCCATAGGCGCACCCAGGGGAGGGGCCCGGGGGCCCGGGCCCCCCCCTTAGGAGGAAGAAAATAAAAATAAAAACACACAAACACACTAGAAAATTTTAAAAAAGAGTTAAGGGCCTTATTTTTAGGTCGAGGTCGTCACTTGTATTTTAGAAGTGAGGACCTTTTTGTTTTTAGGTCATCATCACTTTGGATTTTCAAAGGGATGACCTTTTTTTTGTCTTCCGGGCCCCCCCTAACAAAAATTCCTGGGTGCGCCACTGATTGTGCCCATTTTTACATTTTATAAAAAAATAAATGAACAAGATTTATTTATAAGAAAAAACAACTGTTTATGTAAGTTGTTGAAAAAAAAAAAAAAAATATTCTGTATTTGCTAAAAAAAAAAATGTTACGGATTTTGAATAAATAGGTTAAAGAATCATGCAATTCATCTTATTCAAAAGTGCAGAGACGTTTTCCATGAGAGTACATTTTAAATCGTAAAGATCCTAATCTTTATTTTAATAAATATTTGCTCTACTTATTATGTAAATCTCTTCCTTCTTTATTAACTGTTATTATTTAGAATGTAATTATTTGATTTGAATATAATTGAAGTTCATTTGTTTCAATTAATAACGTGAAAGTTGCAAAAGTTTGAACTAAGTATTGGGATTGTTTATAATGGAAATGTGAAGCAATTTTTAGGAATAAATTAAAATTTTACTCCATATACCAGATGTTGCCAAGAACTTAAGAAGTAATATATAAGACTGTAGTTTTGTAATGGAGAATAAAATATTCTTTCAAAACATATGCAGGAACGGGGTATTCTTGTATTTATTACTGTTTCCGTTTCTAATCCAAGGTATTCCAATTAATGCGGTAAGTATTCGAGTTATTGCGGTATTTTACAGATATCGCGTAGTCCAAAACTTTGAACCCGAAAATAATGGTTACAGATCCTAATGTTGTAATTTTATAACAAATACAAACATCCATACCATTACCGGGATTCGAATCCGAGCCCCCATAGTTAGGAGTCAGACCACTACTCCATGGTGACCGGCGGATCCTTATGTTGAACCTGCAATGAATGTACGTTTTTTTTCCACTCGTTTATGGACTCCTTGAACAAATTATTAAATAACCTATTACTTAACAAATTATAGAGAACAAAAAAATTTACTTGGAATCAAATTATATGTTATCTTTTTTGTAATTTTAGTTGTCATAGAGGTAGTTAAATAGAATTACTTAGATGGTTGATACTGAGTATGCTATGAAAAAATTACTGGCCACCCGTAAATCTTTTTTGTTGGACCAAAAAAATTATCAAAATGGTATCTAATAAGCTACAAAATTAATAAACAAAAAATAACTTGTTAAAACAAGTATGCCACTTAGCGAAGAACTAGCTTCTGGCAGCAATGTGCCCAGTGGTGGAAAACACTGAATAAGCTCAGAATGAAGGTGCAAACTAATTTGAAGGAGGTGCAATATAATTTGACACCAAATTATTAAAGAAAACAAATGTAGAACTGTAAAATATATTATATTTTCTCAGATAACAACAACTAAACTAAATTTAATTCAATAAAAATGTCCCTACGTTATTGTGAATCCGCGTAAATGAAACCATCGAGAGGTATCTGTACTAGAATACGCAAGGTAATATTAGATTTCAGCTCCCTTAATAACTTCTGGTGTTAATTAATGATCGTAGAATAGAACTAGACTAAATAATCGAAGCATTGACAATAAAAACGCATACAAGCAATAACAATAACTCTTATAAAAGATATATTTAATGTAAACAAATTACACCAAAGTAAAGGTAAGAATTTGCAAAAATTTATATCTATTGGTCAAAATAAGTTTCGAAGGCGCAGGGTGCCCTAGGTTTTGGATATGATCGTGCCTAACAAAGAACCACTTGAACAGTTACAGGCTCTATTATATAATAAAGCGTTTCAAAACTTTACGTCGCGACCCACTGGTGAGTGATTTTGGTGGGTCGCGACAAGATCTTGAATGTATATTTTTAAAATTTAAAGAAATAATTTTGATTATTCTTTTATCGAAGAAATGAAAAACTGTCAGTAGAAGAACTGGATTGCGCATCCCTTCCAGGGCAACATTACTTCTGGCATATCGTAGAAAGCGATGAAAAACTTATCGATCTATCTGAAAATATATCATTAAAACTGATTGTTAATCGTAGGAAATTGAAACAATTCTGGCTATCTATTCAACAAACTTTTCCAGTTCTTTCTACCGAAAATATTACTCCCTCTTTCATCATATTTTTGTGAAGTTGGATTTTCGGCAATGGT
Organism: Liopterus haemorrhoidalis; assembly: GCA_963971575.1. Lineage (NCBI taxonomy): Eukaryota > Metazoa > Arthropoda > Insecta > Coleoptera > Dytiscidae > Liopterus > Liopterus haemorrhoidalis. The sequence continues at coordinate 41,442,667 of OZ020612.1, read as the reverse complement.
AAGATTTAGAATCAAATATCGAAACAACAAGCAATTGTCTGCTTGCGCCTGAAAATAACTCGAATTGACCTGGGCATCACTGCCGTCATCAACAGCATTCGAAAGCAAGCGCATCCATTATTAGAAATATTTTTTGTAAAATTACATTTGTTAATAAATATTTTCTTTTTTGACCCGTAAAACCTTTTTCGGCAAGAACATGTGCTGTTCGTTGGGATGTTGTTTAGTAGGTGACGTTAAAATAAATATGCAATAAATAAAATAAGAAGATAAATAAGTAGTTTTTTAAGTTTTTTTCTAGTTAGTCAAGAATCACTGAACAAATTCAATAATCCGGGGATGAAGTGGGTCGCTATAGATTGGGTTTCTAAAAAGTGGGTCGCAATGTTTAAAAGTTTGGGAACCCCTGATATAATACATAGTCTAATTTCAGGTTTCTCGTAGTTTTTATCTTGCCACACAAGTGGTATTTTCAGACAAAACATCTTTGTTTCATGTTTAAGAAATAATAAATTAGAATTCTGTCCATAATATTTCTTTGAAAAACTTATACCACCCAGACAAAACATAAAAGTCTATTCTAACCATTTCAAAAATCAATAAAATTTTATTCTAAAATAAACGTCAAACTGAAATTTAACATCTTTTCCTATTCATATATTTTTGAAACACTTATGATTTTTTTTTGCTGGGACCCTAACACTTGTTTATGAATGGATCATCAAAGACCCATATCTGTCATGAGGGTTGGTTCATACCATAAGGGCCTGCCTGCGGGCGATCATAAACTCTTGTGAAGTTAAGCCGGGGATTCAATTAGGGGCTTTGGCTATAGACTATAAAGCAGGTATTGACACTTAAAAATTACAACATTGCTAACAAAGCTAAATATTTTAATGTGTGAATGACATTAGTAGAATTCTTTGGGAAGATCTTTGAGTGAAATCTTTGAGTTTCAGCATGCACGTACTCGACAGTTCAAAAGTACTGACTCAGGCTAGAATCTGACTAGTAGTTTGATGTTAAGAGTTAAGTGGGTTTTACACGATTCAATTTATTGATCAATGAATTGAAAAAGTTGACATTCAATTAATTGATGTGTGTAAAGTGTAAAAATTTCGTCAATTAATTTGACAAAAAAGTTGATCAATTTATTTTGAAAATAGAACAAGTTCTATTTTTCATCAATTTTTCAACAATTTTTTAGGGAATTCTAGGTATATTTTTATCTGTTAAGATATTGCTAACTGTTTAGTTGTAGCATAACCTCGAAATGTATTGTTTGTATTTCGTTTTCAAATCTGACATTACCTCAAACGTTCTAATTTACCATCATCTATTTCATGCCATTATCCATCATGTTATTTCTTTCGTTTTTGTTTACAGCTCGTAACTTTGTGAAGGTTTTTTCATTATTTTCATTTTGATAAATATGTCAACATGTTTTCCAGTTGGTAATGTAAAATTTTTCAAAAAAATTGATTTATAAATTGATGTGTGTAAAGTGATGCTGTTGTTTCCAAGGATACCAATAAATTTTTCAATTAATTGACAAAAAACTTGATCAATTTATTGATCAATTAATTGAACTGTGTAAAACCAACTTAACGAGCGGTAAGAGTAACCAATTTTAAACCGTCACAAGAGTTTGATATTTCTTCAAATTTCTAATTTGTACATGCGCAGTAAAGAGTATTTTTAGGATTTTGTTGGTGTGACCCAAGATTATTAAAATAAAGGTTGTCTCGTAACTTTCAGACTAATCAGAGCGTGAGAGGGAATACATCACACGTATGCGTAGTTCAAACTAGAATACAGAATTAATATAGATGTTGCACGTTTTTAAATATTTTTATTGACTATTTTCATAATAGATATTTATTTCAAGACAGTTCTACTGAATTAATTGTAAATATAAACCTCAGGAAATTTTATACTGGTTTATATAAAATTTAAGGTGATGGGTATTTGTATTATAGTTAATAAATAACAATAAAATCGAATGCATATATAATTTTAGGTATATTTAAATAAAAATAGAAAAACAAATTAGTATAATAATACAATAATTAATAAAATTGGAGGTTATATCTGTTTTTAAAAACGGCTGGACGTATTTTAACGAAATTTGGAACAATAGAGTAGAACCAGGATTCAAACAAGGCATGGTATCTCAAAATTTTCTTTCTTAGGGGGCGTTTCTCGGTTAAAACTGGTACTAAAAAACTTAAAATATTTCCTTTATAAATAGAACTATCTTAACAGAAAAAACTATACAATAAAAATTGTTTATAAGAAAAAAAAACTTATTAGTTCTATGCAGTTTTCAATTTGATGAATATTAGGCCAGTTACGGGGGGAGGGCCTAAAACTAAAATATTAAAATATTTCAAATATTTCCTTTTTAAACAGAATTAACAGAAAAACTATATAAGAAAAATTGTTTATAAGAAAACAAATCTTATTTGTTCTATGCATATTTTCAATTTGATGAATAGTAAGGTAGTTACGGGGGGGGGGGGGGGGTTATTTTTTCGAAAAAAAAAAGAAATAAAAACAAGTAGAAAATCAAAAAATTTAACGATATTTTTATATTTATAGCCAAAAATAAAACTTCACGTGTATATAACATATACGATCAACAAAGACTGACCTCCCGTTAGCATACGGATAACGTGTAGCCTCTCTATATACCCCCACCACTACAAGTTACGAGACAACCTACTTTAATAATCTTGGGTATGACCACCAAAAAACTGTCTGTTTGTCTGTACGGTAGAAATTGTAGCCAAACGGCTGAACATAGACAGTTGAAATTTGGCATGCTGGTACAACTGTTTGACCCACATACAGAAAAATATAGAAAGTTCAAAAAAATACAGCGCGGGTTGAGTATAAACATTTATGTTTATAAACATTTTTAAATTTTTTAGTAGGATATCAAATGAAACTTTAATGTGTGGATAAAAAAAAAATAATTATTTAAAAAAAAAAAGACCTACAAAAAAATCTTGACTAAAAAATTAATAATACAAAAAACAAACATATTTCATTTAATATCTTAAAAGCTTGTTAGTTGAATTTAAACAAACATACATATTTTTTTATTTACGAATCATTTTTTATGCTAATTGTAAATACAAAACTATTTACATTTTGTATTTACATACAAAAATAAATATTTGCATCAATGGGGCAGTGAATAATAAATAAATCTAACATAATTTATAGTTAAATTTTATTATATCATTGTCAAATAATTTGCATTTACATTTTATATACTAATAATTCAACCTAGTGTAAACAGTATAAATTTATTATCATTGTAAAATTTCCCCTATCCGGATGTCGAAAAGAATAGTTTAATATTGTTATATTGTTCTTTTATTTCGGGTTTAACAGGTTTTTAAAACGATTTTGCGGTAGGTTATAATCAAGGGTTGCAAATAATGTTCAGGTAAAATTTAGGTGCCAAAATATGTACAAAAGAAAGCATAATCTTAAACGGAATTCTACAGAAAGATTTATGAAAAATAGTAAGATGACAATACAAAACAGAAGTTCTCTCTACTTTCTCTCTTGTTACCAGATGACCAAGTGATATTTACACAAGAAAAAAACGATATATGTACATACTCAGAAAATTAAAAGAGGAATAAGAAATCTGGGGAGAATTAATTTCTATTTCACCACTAATGATATATTCTTCTTTGATACCTTAGTAACAAAAAACTAAAGTAATTCACACAATAGGTTGAATTATGAGATATAATAGTAGGCGGAGCCTACTGAACACTGCACACTACAGCCTACCCACATGAACTCGATTCTCATCTAAATTTTTGTTGTATTTTTAATATCAAAAGACCCACTACCTTAGCCATAAATACAAAAATCCATAACATAATTAGCCATAATTTAACAATGAATTAAAAAATAAATAAATTTTGTCGAAACACAGAAACTGTAATATTTTCCAAAAAAGAAATTGATCAAAAATTCCTCTCATACGTTTCCGGTTTAGATCAATGTACATTACTTCAGATTTAAAAATATTTTTTTTTCAGAATTTAAGTTTAACCCCTTTGCATTAAAGGTACAATATTTTTTTTAAAGTATATTTTGAAAAAACAAAAAAAAAAAAATCGTATTGAAATAAAAAAAATCTTAAAAACTATTGTCTTAAGAGCTTTCTTTTGCTACCACGCAGTACATTTAAAAAAAAATAACAATTTTTTCAACAACACAAAAAAATCGATATTTTTCGAAAAACTAATCTGATACAGTCTACCCACATGAACTCGATTCTCATCTAAATTTTTGTTGTATTTTTAATATCAAAAGACCCACTACCTTAGCCATAAATACAAAAATCCATAACATAATTAGCCATAATTTAACTATAAATTAAAAAATAAATAAATTTTGTCGAAACACAGAAACTGTAATATTTTCCAAAAAAGAAATTGATCAAAAATTCCTCTCATACGTTTCCGGTTTAGATCAATGTACATTACTTCAGATTTTTTTAAATTTTTTAAATAAATTTTAATTAAAAGGTACAGTATTTTTTTAAAAGTAGGTATATTTTGAAAAAAAATCGTATTGAAATAAAAAAATCTAAAAAACTATTGTCTTAAGAGCTTTCTTTTGCCACCACACAGTACATTTAAAAAAAAAATAACAATTTTTTCAACACAAAAAAATCAATATTTTTCGAAAAACTAATCTGATCAAAAATTCTTGTTGAACTATGCTGGTGTCCATCAATGTACAATATGGAGATTTTTTTCAGATTTTTATATCAACCCCTCTGGTGTATATTTTTGTTTATCCACGGATTAAGAGGTTTCATTTAAAATCCCAATCAAATTTTAAAAAAATATTAGTGTCGCATCAAATACATATTTGTTTATATTTATCTCGTGATGTGTTTTCTTAAACTCTCAGTAGTTTTTCTGTATGTGGGTCAAAGAGTTGTATGAGTATGCCAAATATCAACTTTCTGTGTTCAGCCGTTTGGCTACAATTTCTATCGTACAGACAGACAGACACATGAGAGACGTATATGTTAGAATAAAGACGTTTAAAAAAACTACTTTCTGTTCCTCAATCTGTCTTAAGAGATTTCTTTTGATACCACAAAAAATGTTTTTAAATTTTTTTTTTTTTTCAAAAATGAGAAATATTTTCGATAAAGTAATCTGATCAAAAATTCTTAATGAGCTATTTCGATTAACATCACTGTGCATTGCTAATTTTCTTCGGATTTTAGATTATCTGCCCGTGGAACCTTGGGGTTCAGGGAAACCCCGGTTAAAAAACGCTGATTTATCATATAGTAAATTCCAGAACATTTCATCATTCAATTTCGCTTTTCAGATTTCATTAGGAACATTTGTCTGAGATGACAAATGCCAATCCGTATATTTCAGAGGTTAAATTAGAATTAATGATATCCGTAAAGATATATGAATCATTTGGTAGATGAACCACTGTTGTCTCGCTTTACAATGGGGCATTAAATACTAAGGAACGTGTAGGAGAACTAAGGTATTTGCATGACCTACAATTAAATACGGGATGATTCACATTAACTGTTCTCACTGATTAATTTCTTAGTGAGAAGTAAGATAGAAATTGCAAGGTTAACATTAAAAGAAATATGTGGAATTAGAAGTGCTGGAAAAAGAATGAAATCCTACCTAAAGAATTTCAATGCAAAATATTCGTTCGTGAGAGTGTGGCAGAAGATTTGAGTGCTTTAAAGAGACGCCATGCGCCAAAATTAGAACTACTTCAGTATACTGTGCGAAGCATAATGAAGTCAATAGGTAACCTCTTTAAGATTACAGCGCCAAAGTGGCAAAATCGAAACCAACTTAATAGACAACAACAACTTTTTGAACTATTGTAATTTGACATCTAGAAAGAATTAAATTATGTTTTTACTTGCCCGACATTAATATATAAGCGGCAAGTATTGTAATCGCGAAAATTTTCGATGTCGAGATTTTGACTGATGACCACGTTTCATGGTCCAGGGAATCCAAAAAACCTATTTTCGAAGTGCCGTCCGTATGTGTGTGTGTCTGTATGTATACACGATAACTTAAGAACGGTTCAACTTAGAGAATTCGTTTTGGTACTAAAAAATTCTCCTATTAAATGGGAAGAACCCTATTGTTTTTTATAAAGATCGTTTGAATAGAAATGGGAGTTTACTCGTGTCGATTTTAAGATTTTTGCGTTGAATATTTAGCAACAGAAAAATATTTCGAAAAAATTTATTGAACAAAAGTTACTATAAATGCAATAACTAATAACTTTTATTTGAGACGTTTTTTGATAAAACGAAAAATTTTGATTTTTTTTTGTAAAATTATTAAAAAAATTTTAAGTCTCAATTTTTTCATATTTATATGTAACGTTTCCATGGTCATGATAATTAATTCGTAACAAGTAAACCTAGCCTTGGACAAAAATTTGTATAGAACATAATTTGATGTATGTTTGAAGATTTATCTAAATATTTAAAAAAAAATATATATTTAAATTAATTTTTTTTTATTTATTTTTTTTGGGAGGGCTAGTCTAGCGGAGGTTTCCCTTCGCCACTGGTTATGTTTTGTTATGTGTTTTCTTATATTTTATTTCACTAATAATAAAAAATGTCTTTCCAATGTCTTGAAAGCCGACGGAGTGGCCGAGCGCACTAAATCGCAGCAGTTTGAACTGGTGAATACAGTCTGAATTGTGTGGTTGGTAGTTCGATTCAACGTCGGTGATATTCGCGACTATAATTACCGAAACGGCGCCACTATCGCCTTGTGAACTTTTGACACGAAAAAGGATAGTCATCTGTCAACGTATGTAAACAGTATTGGTTTATAATCAATTTTTGGTCTAATTTACGTTTTCTTGCTGTATACAGTATATTTAAATTATAACCGAGTATTAAAAAAGTGTATAAATATATGTGAATCCATTTTATAATAAAATTTGCTGCTTGTAAATGAATATTTTCAGAGGTTATATATTGTATGTTGGTGCCGGCTTATACTCACAGAGAAAATAAAATGTTATACTTTGAACTTAAAACATTTATTTGAATACTTAATATCTTCACATATCTCAGAGAAATTTTATAGAAAGAGAACTTGTAATTTATTCTACACAAGAAAACTGTCAAATATTTGCAAACTAACACAGTTATGGAACACTCCCATGAAATAACAAGGGGTTTTAATTATATTAACAATAATTTACACAACATTAAACGATTTTCCTGCACATGTGAGACAGGGAAAATGAAAAATTCAACGTTAAAAACTTGTTTAAAATCATCTGAACAGTATAAATTGCCTTCAATAGAAACAAAATTTTAGAATCACTGATAATCTTTCAATCTAATATTCGAAGATGTTCTTCCTGTGATTGACTATCATACACACAACAAGGAGTATTTAATCTTTTTTTCTTAAATTTATCACTTTTTTCGCTGTAAAAATGGAGTGAGAATGGACAGAAACAGTAAAACACATGGTGAATTATACGTAAACAATGACAGTAACCTTTTTCGAAGTGTTCGTTTTTTTGCCGCTAGAGGGATACGCGTTAAGTTGAGTCACCAATTATTCGGGCGAGAATAATATGTTTACATTACTCTCATTTGACAATCATTCACCCCTCATCCAGGTGTAGGAGTTCGCCCCCTGGCATCGGCGATTAGCCTCGTTGCAGAAATAGGCCGATGTAAAATAAATAAATAAATAAATAAATAAAAAAAAAATGTTTTGAAAAATTCGATTCATTGTCTATTAGATTAGTTCAATTCCGCCAGATAGACTCTCTCTTATAACCATTTGCCTATAGATTAGTCTAGGCTGACTCGTCACGTGAATTCGCACTGTGGAGGTAAAACTCTTCTGTATTCCTATGCTTTGTTATATTATTTTAGCTAATTTTCTGTGAATTTACGTGCTTATAGATATTTTATTAAAACTTTTTTTGTGCTAGTAACTATCTCTTCTCAATAATGAACAACTGCAAGTGTTAAAAATGTATAAAACATTTAACTGTGAGTGATAAACAGGGCTTTATAATCAACTGTTTTGTAGGTTAAATATCTATTTTAGTGTTAATACGAGGGCTACCTTTTAAGTCTTTACAAAAACTAAGAAAGAAAAAAACATTTTTTTTGAACAAACTGTTTTATTGCTTTTCAAAATATTCGCCTTTAAGATTTATACACTTTTGTATACGTTCAAACAAATTCATGAAACATTTTTTCCACTCTGAAGTTGGTATCTCAAAAACATAATTTTCGAAGGCTTCAACAGTTCTTGAGGTGATGAAAATCGCTGTCCGCGCATTTTTTGTTTGACATTGGGAAACCAAAATAGTCGTTAGAGGATAAATCATGTGAATACGGGCAACGAGACATTAATTCGATGTTTTTCTCCTTCAAATATTCAATTGTTTGACGTACTGTGTGGGAGCTTACATTGTCATGATGAAAAATTATGTGATATTTTTGGGTGTTTTTCCTGATTTTGTCGATGACTTCTGGCAAACAAATTGTTGTATAGCATTCAGCATTAACTGTTCTCCGACCCTCTAAAGGAATGGGTGTGACATGTCCAGTACAACCGAAGAAACAAGCGATCATTTTCTTGAAAGTGCTTCATGAACGAAAAACTTTTGTGGGTTTCCGTTCATCTTGGAAGACCATAACAGTGGATTGTTGCTTAATTTCAGGTTCATATGAATAAATCCAAGTTTCGTGACCTGTAACGATGTTATATACGGATTTTCAGTGCCTAGGTTGAATTTTTTTAGCATTCCTTTACACCAATCAACACGAGCCTTTTTTTGAGCTTCGGTTAAATTATGCGGAATCCATCAGGAACAGATCTTTTTCATAGCTAAATGTTCATGCAAAATCGAATGTATTGCAGTCTGCGATATGCCAAAGGATGCCTCTATCTCACGGTAAGTCACATGCCGATCTTCTTTAATCATTTGGCGCACAGCATTGATGTTTTTTTGAATCACAACCGATTTTGGTCGACCTTCACGTGATTCATCACTGACGGACGCACGACCACGACCAAATTCTGCAAACCAATTGTAAAAGTCGTTTCTGATGGTGCTTTATTACCAAAAGTTGAACGAAGCGAATATATTCATTGTTGGTGAGTTAGGCCTTTACTAAAATCGTAAAAAATCATCCAACGAAAACCTTCACGAGTAATATCTCATTTTTTCACAAACTTGTTTTTTAAACACTCACTTTCAACAAACTACTCGGTCAATTTATTAGCTACCACTGATTTCACAATTTCATTTTTTTTATAAAAAAGTTTGCATAAAAACAAGTATTAATATTGCAATAATAATATAGCAAAATTACAACAACCACCAGTAAACATTAAAATTCACGTTGTTTATATGTAACGAATGTCTATTTTGAAGGTTCCAAGTATGCCGAAATAGCGCTGCGATCTTAAAATACCGACTACAGTTTCGGTTTGCTTTATAATTTTATTAGTCTTATAAATTAGTTGGCTCAGATTTAGTTATTAATTATCTACACACGGAACTAACCAAATTTTAAAATTGAACCGTGTAGTAAAAGTTCTTATGTAATATTAATTCGTAACAAAAATACCCATGTTAAGATTTGTCATTCTTCTATTGTCTAACATCTGTTGAACAATAGATGTGGCTTTACACTAATAAATATTTAATCTACACTAGTGACTTTATAGATACTATACTTGACACGATTTTAAAACAAAAATTTATGATTTGTATTGCATAATACGTTGCGCAGTCCTATGAATCATTTATCAAATAGTTTTTATCGATATTTTGTTTAAATATTTTATATCAATATGTGTGAAAAATTATTTTCACTCAGATAAAAAAGTGGCCATAAATAAATATACTTTTACAAGGAAAAGTATATTTATTATTAAACAGACTATTCCTAATCTATCTGTTTTGGTAGCGTTGTGATACTGAACTTGCTTCGCGTGCTAATTTCCCGGGTTCGAATCCCGCCTAAGCATTATTTTTTTGAAAGATACACAGATACAGGTAACCCCCCCCCCCCCCTATCGTACGGGCTTGGGATCCTTTCAATAGCTCCAAGAACACGTGGTTTTTACATGTTTTTGTTAAAATATAAGTGATGAGATCAAGAGCCTCAAAAAGAGCTCATTAGAGTCATCATTTGTATTTTAAAAGTCATCAAGTCATCACTTACATTTTGGTGAGGATTTTTTTTTTGGGTCATCACTTTTATTTTAGAAGGGAGGATGTTTTTTTTTTTATGTTATCCCAATTTCTACCCTTTAAAACAAATTAATTTCGTCTTCTGATCCCTCCCCCGGTTTTTTATATGCGCGCCTGCAGTGATGTCATTGTGCATGCTCTTAACAAATCATTGGTGGTGAATATTCTTCTTCTTCCTCCTCAGCCTATATTCATCCACTGTTGGATATAGGCAGTGATGGCATCCTAAATTTTCAGGAAGCGGTTCTATAAAGTCATGTGATATCTAGGAACCTATTCTGTATTTTTAAAAGTGAAAACAAATCACTTATTTCCATTTATTAAATATAAGGAAAAAAATTTAAGAGCGTATTATTAATAACCTATAAAATAAATATTACATTTGCAACACTGCAGGGCACAGCGCACGATTCAAAACTGAAGTCAGAGTAATTAATTTATTTTTAATAATTCTAACAACCGGTTCCCTAAGGCTTCAATAATATTAAGAAACGGTTCGTGAGAACCGGTCCGAACCGGTAGGATGCCATCACTGGATATAGGCCTCCCTCGTCTTATTCCACGCATCTTTATCTTGAGCTGTTCTATACCACTGGTTCTCGACTATGCTCTTTATATCGTCCAGCCAGCGTTCTTGAGGTCTTCCGATGCTTCTTTTGTTTTGCCGCGGGCGCCAATGGACAATTTTATTTTATTTGCCCAGCTCCATTTGAGGTTCGCAAAGCGGTTTATTACGTCTGTAATTTTGCTGCGTCTCTGAATTTCATCATTTCTAATTCTGTCCCGCAAACTTACGCCAAGCATGGCACGCCCCATTGCCCTTTCTGTTGTTCTCAGCCTGTTCACTTTTGATTGTCAACGTCATCGTTTCTAGACCGTAAGTTGCAACAGGCAGGATGCACGAATCGTACACTTTAATTTTCAGTGATATGGAAATCTCTGGGTTTTTTAAAATGTGTCCCAGTTTCCCAAATGCAGCCCAACTCAGTCTTATTCGTCGGAATATTTCTGCTATTTGATTATTTTTTCCGAGCGTAATAAGATGAAATACGATTTCAAGGGATTTATTTCCAAGAGTGATCTCCTGGCTCATTATCTTTGTCTTGGACCACTTTACTTGAAGACCTACACATTTGGATGTTTCGGTGAGTTCTTATAAGGATTAAGATGCTTAGGTTGTGCATATTTGTCGAAAATAACTAGTAATTTAATACAGAACAGCAACAATAGTATTTTATTTAACAAGCAAATAATGGAGGCTATATTTCATGAGGATGAGGTTTGCCACCCAAGCCATTGGCGAAGCTTGTAAACCCAGTAGGTAGAGAAAGCGACGTTGCGCAAATTGCGCATATATACATTAATATTTATTTATTTTCTAACAATGCACAAGTCTTGTTATTTATTTAGATGTATTTTTCTATTTTTATCGTTATCTATAGTTCGATTATTATGTACACATTGATAGTGAAAGTCAATATTTTTCAAGTGTTGCCATCAGCGCTTCGCTCGGCGGCTTAACAAAGTTGATTAAACGTCATCTAATTGGGTTCAATTACAGAATTGTTTTATAGTGTAATTGGTTTTTTAAATGCCTGTCATTTGATGAAATATTCGAAAAATTTAAGAGAAATTGATATAGATCGTTAAACTAGAAATATTTTTTATATTAAACGTTTTATTTCATTGATTTGGTTTTACTTTTTGTATTTTAATGAAGTTGATATAATATTGACGGATAAAAACGGTTGAGAGTCGAAGCATTTTTGGCATGCGAAATAGGACATTCGCGCTACTTGTAGGTAGTATTTCGCTGAATCTGCTCACAGCGGCGGTTGACGCTAAAGTAGGGTGACCATTCGTCCCGCATTTTGATTTGGTGTCCCCAGGGCCGAATTTTGCTCTGTACTTATATTTTGGAGGTGAAGACCTTTTTTTTGCTCTTTACTTATATTTGGGAGGTGAGGACCTTTTTTAGGGTTTTGTAGGTATGACCAAAAAACCCTTATACCGTCATTTTGTCGTCTGTCTGTCTGTCTGTCTGTCTGTCTGTCTGTCTGTCTGTCTGTCTGTCTGTCTGTCTGTCTGTCTGTCTGTCTGTCTGTCTGTATGTCTGTCTGTCTGTCTGTCTGTCTGTCTGTTCGGTCAAAATTGTAGCCAAACGGCTAAACCTAGAGAGTTGAAATTTGGCATGCTTATACAACTCGTTGACCCGCACATAGGAAAAATACTTAAACATCTAAAAAACATATCCCTCTAAAAATATAAACAAATATGTGCTCATCGAAAAAAAAAATATTTTTTTTAAATTCTGAGTAGGGTATCAAATGAAAGCCCTTAGTACGTGGATTAACGATCAAAATTTTATTTTTGCAAAATAAATTATTTTGATGCGATTTTTGCCAAAATTGTGCAAAAAAAATTTTGTCCCACACCCTGTAGCCCAGATGGTTTAAACTAAAAATCTGAAAAAATTCTAAGTAATGTACATTGGTGTGAACCGGAATAGTACAACAGGAATTTTTGATCAGATTATGTTTTCGGAAAATAACGCATTTTTTGTGTTTTTAACTAAAATATGTTAACTATTTAATACGTTGTGTAACATATCACAACAATAACTCTCGTGGCGTGGTTGGATTCGTCATGCGCTTAATAATATAAGTTAACTTGCAAACTAGGGTTCGAATCCTGTTGATTTTATTTTTTATTTTTTTTTTTGCATTTTTATTTTGTTTAAATTATTTTGTTAAAATTCTAGTTATATTTGGTAAATAGTGCATTTAATTTTTAAAAGCGTAAATTTAATAACCAGTGGAAAGTGTTGAAATTATAATTTAATTGTATGTTTGACGAAATCAAAGGGCGGGACTTATGATGTAAGCAACCAATGGAAGCCATAGGTGCAATTAAAATTCATAAAAAAATATTTTGACATAAAATTTGTTTTGGCATCCCAAATAATCATCGTTCAGTTACTAAATACCTGCAAAACCCAGAAATGTGTGAAAATTCACACTTCACATCAATTTTTTTGTTTGCTCTTCACTTATATTTCGGAAATGACGACCTTTTTTTGCTCCGTCCCGCATTGCTTACTCCAAGAAAATGGTCACCCTACACTAAAGCCGCATTCAGAGCTCTTAAATCAATAGCTTATGCACTGTAGCTTATGGATTGTTCACTCTCACCAGCAAGTTTGTCATATGGTAAGACGTGAAACCGTTCAGACCTCCAAATTTAATACACTGTTTGTTGTGGATTGTGCAAAATTTTCTAAACTTATAGCTAGTGAGACAGACAGTTTTAATGAGACAGACATATAAACACATTGGCTATCGCATTCTATTAGTGATATTGTAGTTATCGAATGCCTTTACATAACCTAACATAATGTTATTATTAACAAATCTTGCTTAAAATTACAAAGACGGACAGTAAATATGATCAATTTAGGTAATTAGGTAGTTAAAATCTAAGACAACAGAATTATAAGAACGATAATACAAATATTTTACGAAGCTAAATAGTAGGTTTCAAAATTCACAGATGACGGACTATTCGTAACATATTAATTTCTAATTCGCTATGAACGCTACGAGCAACGTTAAAAAGAATGCATAGAAACATAAGTTACAGCTAACAAAGCACAGTCTACAACCTCTTAATTTAAAGAGCTCTAAATGCGGCTTAACGGCCAACCTTAACGTATGGCAGTAACTGTTAGAGCGGCAGACTGCTCTACTAAAGGACGAGTAGTTAGTTGGCTGTTAGTTTTGGGAGGTTAAACACACGCCTACGACTCGTGCTGCTAAAATTTCCACCAATACAAAAATATGTTTTACGGCACTCGTATAAATAACTATTTTAATTTATTTCTAAAACGGAAGTGGTAACCATCAGAATCATTATCACTGTTTTAAGTCAACTTAAATTTATCATTAAATTGTAATTTTTGAAATTCCGTTGATAACCTCAAGTTGAGTAATGTAGGTTTTAAGAACAATTTTTATATCTGAGAAATGGGCGCAAGATAAAATTCCAAGAGAAGTCACAATAAATAGTGTTAAGTAAACCTCAGACAGGAAAATAAAAGTAGGGAAAAAATTATTTCACTATCAAAATCAGTTTTACTCAATTTAAAAGGAAGAGGTGTAATCGGATTTTCAAGAAATCATACAAATAAAATTGCTAAATCCCAGAGAGGAATCCTGTTCGTTCACTTGATACGATGTCAATAAAATTGGCATTTTGTGGAGTATATAGTTAGTTAAAATTTTTGGCGCACAGCAACAAGGGCTATTTGCTTTTATGAAGTACATATAGTATTAGAGCGCTAGAGGCTCGCACCACAGAGCTACATTAGTCGCTTCAACCCAGAGATATATAGAAAGAACGTAAACAGGGTTTAAAATAAATAAAAACACCAAATACTATACAAAAATATCACTTTTATTTTATAATAGCACGACAATAGTTTCGCGATAATATGGCATTATCAAGCGATGAAGATTATGAAGTCGCTAATAAAATTGTCTCGGATGTAAACACTACATAAGGATCATATAGAAAACACGTGATGTTTTGACCAAGAACTAGATGACACCCAGTGTAACAGGTGCATAACAAGTACGTTTTGGAGACAAGTTCATGCTATAATGATTCTCTCTATTGTCTCTATGCTTTAACCAGTGTATAAAAGGAGTGGAGTGAAGGGCTGCAAACGCATTAGTTCCTCCGGGGTAATACCTTATTTATAACAGAACCATAGCACAAGTATTGCATAAGAATCCCAGTACTCTTTTTATTCTGTTTATTATAAACAGATGTTTAAAACACTGACACCCCCTTTGTACTAATCTTTATGTACATGCTATTATGTTATTGGCCTATATAAACCAAGCTTAACTGAATACTCATAGGAAACTCTAAAATGAGCAAGCCTACAATGAACAAATGAAGATCTGAAAAAAAGGTCTTCCCTTCTAAATTTCAAATGAAGACCATGTCAGTGCCCCCCCCCCCTTGCAGCGGCGCCCGCATGCACCGCATGCCTTGCATGCCCACTTCCGCCAGCTCTGGATACAATATTGCCTCTATTTTAATACATTCTCTATCCACGCAGGTATCAGAATCGCATATCCCAGCGCACAGCAAGCCTACCATGACAGAAGAATGTTAAATTCTATAAACTACGTATATTTTATTAAATTAAATTAAATAAACTGGTATTATATTTTTTTGTCACGGCATAGCTTGTCATTTCCACTGTACAAATGGTGGCAGGTCAGTACCGCGTAAATAGCGGAATGAATGCACACCCTCTGTGTTAAATTAATTAAATCTCATGCCACAATTAATTATCCTGCATCGCTACATTAAAAACAAAATCATGTCGACAGGACACAGTCTATTTTTCTTTTATGTGCCTATTATCTGTGGATGTCGATGATTATTCTACTGGTTTAATGATGCCCTTCAAAAATTGTTAATAATGATATAATAGGTACAAATTTGTATACTATTTATCGTTTTGACACTTTAATTATCGTAATGTAAAAATTTTATTTCAACAAATCAGTTTCAAAAATATCCTTTTACCACGACTATATAGATATACGTTCATTACAGGCGTGTCAGTGATTAGTAAATGTAGCACATTGCCTACTCCTTTTTTATTACACACCGCTGACCGGTTACGTAATAAACTCATTACGTAACAGGTTCAAGTAGCAATGGCCGACCGTTGCTAGGCAACGTAATAAATAGGTCAAAATATTGTTAAGCATATGTCAAAATATTGTTAGTTTGTAAAGGAAACCAGATTAAAATTAAATAACATAGTTAAAGTTGTTGAATTTCGCAAATATATTTTTTGATAGAGTTGGTCTTGGCCAGTCAGTTAATCATTTGACGTAAGTATTGTTATTTTAACGGAATTTATATTCCGTATGACGCGTACATGACCGTTGCTATGCAACGTAATAACTAGGTTGAAAGCAACTGTCAAATTATTGTTAATTTTTAAAGAGAACTGAATAAAATTAAATAAACAATAAAGTTATAGTCGTGGGAAAAGCATAGTATGAAACTTGCATGAAATAGTCATTTGCATAATATACTATTATATGCTAAAGAAATGTGGAAAAAGAAAGTAAAAAGTTCATAAAATCATTTTCAATGAACATTAAATGGCGAACTTGTTCCATTATTGCTCTATGAACGTTTTTGGTCAAAGTTTCGAAAAACTTTCTAAATATTAAATTTATTTATTATATTTTTATCAAAACATTAACTAGAATTTTATTTTTATTATTACATCTCTGCGATGTTGCCCGGGTCCTCTACTTAACAAGCTAAATCGTAATGGCACTATAGTTCTTCGGGAGTAAACGGAATGATAGAGAAATTGTGGAAGTAGGCTTATTATCTTTCTGTGTCTGTTCTTGTAATTTGTTTACCCTTCTTCGTGCGCTTCATAATTGTGTCACTCACAGATGCATTCGGGATAAAAAAAAATCTGTGCTAATCTATGTTAATCCAAAAATGGTGTTTAGGAAAACAAAAACGTGAAACTTGATCTTATTAAACTTTTTACGACCGCAAAATTTCACTTAAATTTTGCTTCTTCCGGTCACAAAGTACCATAATTCACATCTAATTAGTATAGTTCTAAAAAGAAAGTTTATAATTATTTCCACTAAAATAAAAAAGATTTTAGTTTTTAAACTTCAACCAGGATATTTTGTTATGTCATAAGATTTTTATTTCTGGAAATGGTAATTGAACATTTATGTAATGATTTTTTTAAAAAAAGAAAATGTTAATGCATTTGTCATGAAATATTCATTTACATTAATCGATTGAAGAATTTAAACACGAGAATCTCAGTACATTTTAGAGTTTACTTAGCTAAGAATCATAAAGACTTTTATTTGTGTACTTTCTGTCGACCTATTACGTTATTGGTGTAGTTTATAAAAGTTAAAAATGAGTAACAGCGGTACGCCACAACTCAGCCACGGTTAAATCGACGATGATCAACTCGGCGCCGTCAATTCGGCGATAATGTACTCATCGCCGAGAACGGAGAAAAATATTGTTATTTTTTTTTTATTTGGATTATACAGGATACATTCCAATAATAGGGTGTCACTACAACATATATTTATATTTTTTTATTTATTTATAACTATTATAAAGCATCTAATTTCTTCGTACCATCGGGGTAATCTCGGAAACTACTGAACCGATTTGAAAAATTCTTTTAGTGTTGTATTCTGTAGTTTAGATCTTCCTGAGTGTTTTATTCTATTATCAGAGCTTCTCAATTGGTAAGGAGCGACTCCCTGGTGTATCACAAAGTCAAAATAATGAACTGTTTTGAAAAACTTCCGTGGTAGACCTTCCTGAGCGAAATAGGCTGGCGCTAGTCCCTTGTTTGTCTCAAAATTAAATTAAGATACCAATTTGGAAACTTCTTTTAGTAGTTTATGCTGCACACCAGGAGTTCGCGTTTCCTTGTTTGAGAAGTACTGATATAGCCTATATCAGCGTTTCTCAACTTAAAACGAGCTATGGACCAGTAAAATATTTAATTTTCTATCGCAGACCACAAAAAATAAATGTACTATTAAACACATTTATTGTATATGTACCTACTCTACATCTTTATTATCTCAGTAATAAAAAATCACTGAAAAATGAACAAAAATCACAGAAAATGGACAAAAGATCATAAAAAAATGAACAAAAAAGCTCAAAAATAATAATTTAAAATCCTTTCGCGGACCACAAAATTTTTGCCAAGGACCACCAGTATTCCGCAGACCACCGGTTTAGAAATACTGACCTATAGCACTCAAGAAATTCTGTGCTATACAATACTGTAAGAATTATCCAAATTGGTTAGTTAATTTATTTTTATGGTACACCAAAGGCTCTTTTTAACCTTTTTCACTCAGGAAGGTTTAAGATATCCACCACTGAAAGTATTTTTCTAATCGGTTCATTAATTTGCTTTTGCGGCACACCGAGTTATGCTCACAGCTTGAGAAACACTAATAATATAGCCTATAACACAGAAAGATTTAAGTTACAAAATACAACACTGAAAAAAAAAACAAATTGGTTCATTAATTTTCTTCTGCGACACACCTGTTGTCGGGCCTCACCGGTTGAGAAACACTGATATAGTTTATCTATTTCCAATTGTATATAGTTTATTCTATTTATAAAGTCAGGATTATAAGTTTTCAAATAAACTTAAAACATCTAGAACTAGGAAATGTTGAGAAGTTTTGAATGAATTCTCTTAATCTATTCATTTAAAAGTTAATTACAATTTCAGTTTAAGCCAATATCCTCAAGTAAAATACTTCACTATATTTAAACCATCTCTATAAATAGTTTAAGGCAGTTTTATTTCATAAATACACAAGTTAATTAACAGATATATTTACATTTAACATTTGTAATATGACTTTCTCCATTTGTTATTTTTAAAATGGTTTATACTTGTCGCTTACGCCATAAAATTGTTGAATGCAAGCGTCCTACAGCGATAACTTTACATTAATTACAGGTCTAATTATATACCTTGAATGGTTTTACTAAGTATATCCAGCCATACATGAAATGGGTATGTAGCCATTGAAAATCTACCCACGTCTTTTTCAGGAAATATTTAAAATGGAAGAATGTTTATAGTGCAAATCTATAAACTACAGACGATCGTAACTAAGGAGTTGTTTTATGTGTTTTTATGGGCAGTTAGCTTAAAGATTTGCCCAGAATTACGCTATTAGTTTTCAACTAAATAGTTCCATTTCTTGGGAGTTTAATTATCAATTAAATTAAATACTACCTCTATCCCAAATTATGATGTACATTTTTGTAAAACTTTCTGATTATCAACGGTTCTTTTGGTGCCCTATCCGCTTACCGAATGTTGGCAGTTATTCTGGCTATCAGAGTTTTATTGACGGCAACATGAAATAGCTCTTTGGAAGAATTCCCATACTATAGTCGTATAGTCCACGAAGTCCTTCTACCTAGCCCTCAACTGGCTTCGATTTTACCCTTCGTGATAAGTTGGAGAACCTGATATTTATTTGGGTTCCTCATTTTTTGCCCCGAATATTCCACCTTCCTGGTTGTTTTCCCGGTTGACCGTAGCCAGGTTAGTTTGGGTCTTCCGAAGCACCTTTTGTCCTGCGGGTTCCAATCTAAAGTTTGTTTTGCAGTATTGTTCGGTTCTCGCTTAAGGGTATGACCAATCTATTGTATTTCAATTTGCTCTTCTTGATTTCTTGTCGGATCTCTATTTGTTCTGTTAGCTGCCATAGGTCTTTATTAGTAATGGTATATAGCCAGTGAATACCTACTATAATTCGCAAATATTTATTAATACATTTTTGTAATTTGCTGGTTTTTTTTCTGTGACTCGAGACTGACTTTACATCGCTGTTAAAAATGCGCAGTTTGGTCTTTCGAGAGATAACAGGCGAACTCCAAAGATTGTCAATCAAACTAAAGGCAAATCCTGCTTTACGAATTCTGCCATTTATATCAGCATCAGTTCCTCCACTTTCAGTAACTATACTGCCTAAGTAGGAAAACTCGTCTATTCGATTGATACTGGTTACTGGTGGTATATACTCTCATCTCTTTAGTTTTCCCGATTGTGATATTTAACCCAATCTTATTTGCAACTGTGCATAGTGTATTGAATTTTTCTTGGGTATCGTGGAAAGTTTGGGCAATCAAACAAATATCGTCCGCGAAATCGATATCTTCCAGTCGATCGGTAAGCCACTTTCCTCGGTTGCAGTTATTAACAAAATATATCTCTGAATTCTTTATATAACAGCCAATGTAACCATACTTTCCAAATGACAGTTAAGTTACAATCTTTACACTGGCTCATAGTTGGTGGATCAGGTTTTTTCGTTGACTTAAATCTTTTGTTGTTACCGCGAAAATTAAGGAAACGATGCAGGAAGCCATTCACTAGGGCAAGAAACTCCTCCTTATGTGGATACCTTCAGATATAGGAATCGAAGGCAATGAGCTTGCTGACCATCTAGCTAAAGAAGTCATAAATAAAGAAATAATGGACATGCCCATACCAAGTTATGACCTAAAGAGCTACATCCTAAGTAAACTCGAAGAATAGTGGAAAATAGCATGGCAAAACACCCAAAATATCCACTTACACAAAAAGACAGTGTAAGTAAATGGGCCTCCCGTACAAATAGAAGAGAGTAAGTGATCCTAACAAGAGAGATTTGGGCACACCATGTATACCCACGTACATATATTCCAAAGAATCCCACCACAGTGTAGTACATGCAACACTCGCTTAACTGTGGAACACATCCTTCTAGACCAGCGTGTCCCAACCGCCGGTCCTCGACCCGGCACCAGTCCGCGAGATTTTGTTACAAAATCTCCGGGTTTGTAGTTTGGAAGGGAGGACCTTTTTTTTCTCATCACTTATATTTTGGAAGTGAAGACCATTTTTTTATTCATCACTTACATTTTGGAGGTGAAGACCTTTTTTTGCTCATCACTTATAGTTTGGAGGTGAAGACTTTTTTTTGCTCATCACTTACATTTTGGAGACCTTTTTTTTTCTCTTCACTTATATTTTGGAGGTTAATTTTGCGATACACATTACTTTCTAAACTTGCCGGTCCGCAATTTTTTTCTAGGTCGCTTGCCTCTCCGCCATAAAAAGGTTGGGGAACGCTGTTCTAGACTGTCAAGTGTACCAAACACAAAGAGCAAACAACTCCCTACCAGCAACCCTAAAGGATCTGCTACCCAACAACACCGACATAGAAGCCAGAGTCATCCAATAACCAGCTTCACATCAGCTTCGCATCAAAAATATAATTTTAAATAACACAAATTTGTACAATACATATTTATATAAATACATATTGCCCATGTAAACTATAATGTAACCTGGTGGCCAATAGCCCTAGTAACCCTAATAGCTAGATATTTTCTCGTTACTTGAATAATTGGTCATTAATAAACTTTATATTCTCGGGCCGAAAATGGAACCCATTTAACTATATAAGCATTTTTTGGTTCTGTTTTTGTTTTGTTTAAACGTTTCTTTAATATATCATCGTAAATTTATTTCGCGAGCATCGTAATATAATTAATACCTTTCATCAGATTACTCCGTGACAAATACCCAAAACCCAACCCAACAATATATCATTGAACTGGACGTGAGGAACTAAATAAAGGAAATCCTGTTTTCATTGGCAAACCTCACGGAACACAGTAAATCAAATCACGGTATGGGAAATCATTCACGATTAGAACACTGATAGTATCACTTCACGAGAGCAGACATATCGATTGTCATTGCATCATGTTCGGGCTTGTTACTTATAGTACTACAGTCTACGAACGTGCATGTTCATTAATATGACTGTCTGTTCTGTACGCCCTCTGTCTACCGAGTGAATATATGACTGGTCAGTTCTTCTGTGGGTGAAAATGAACACCCAAACTATTTGTTGCGGAAGGTTAATGTTATTTACGGAATTTATAGGATCATTTTGGGGTAGCTTACGGCAAAATTCAATACTGTAGGATCACGTTTCTTGTTAACTTAATAGACACTGTACTCTTGTGATAGTATGATATAAAATAAATAGGGTGCTATTTAACCACACAGAAAATAAAAGGCACTTTCATGATGGGGTTCAGTCAACATTTAATCTTAGTCTTAACATTAGTTTTAGCGTTTACTTTAGTTTTATTTTTTCTGTTATGGGTAATTAAATGAATACGGGTGTATACAATGATTTATTTTTAACAAATATCTAATTTACGCACACGCGTAATCCTCGTTTAGTGTTGACAATGTCAAATTTTAAACGTCAAAAGTCAAAATCTTTGGTTATGGAAAACGTTTAAAAAAACAAAAATGTACCAGAATAAAAACAATAATGAAATTGTGAGCGCACGCGCATTTTTACGGATTTAGCTGTAAGAAAAGATAAAAGATAGTTATGGTGAGTTTAGTCAACACTTAGCGATAGCTGCTGCGTTAATTTGAATCTTACTCTTAGTTTTAGTCTTGGCTTTCATCGTCTTGAATGAGTACGGGTTTATACAATGTTTTAACGAGTTTTAACTTTTAACAAGTAACCAATGAGACGTCGAGTTTAACGCACGCGCATAGTATCATTTTTCTAAATGTCAAAAAATTAAAATTTTTGTTTATTGACAAATATAACATTGTGTGTAAACATGTACCGAAATAAGTCTAGAAGTGTTGCTGCTATTTATGGCCTTATGTTGGCCACGATGGGTGCTTTTAGAATTTAAATCGGAGTGCGCGCACGCGCATGGTGCGTTTTAACGTGATTTACTCCCAGCCGTAGGAAAGTTAGAATTTAGTTATCTTTCAAGGCCAGAACCATAGGACTAAAATTAAAGAAATGTGTTGTATGAACTTGCTCGTAGCGATACGATAGTTTATCTTTTAAGGATAAAATTAAAATATAGGAGTAAGACTAAAGCTATCGCTAAGTGTTGACTAAACTCACCATTACCTTTCAAGGTCGGTTTTAAGATTGTTAAGACTAAAACTATTGTTAGACAAAATATTGTATAAAATTACTCGTAACAATATGATAGTTTTTTTTATCTTTTAAGGTTAAAACTAAAACATATAACTAAATCTAAAACTACGGCTACATGTTGGACTAAACCCACCATAAATTAGACTAAATCGCAATTAAAAAATCAAATGCGCATACATAAATTTTGTATAATACAGGCTTGGGCAAAAAAAAAATATATATATATATGACGCCAATGGGATCTACTTTTGAAATAGAATATGTCTATCTGGAGCTGGTATGGGAGCCATTTCCGGAAATCTAGCGTAACAAAAAGAGTAGGATAGATTTCAAACGCTTACTGCTATACGTACAGTAGTTAAAGGTATACTGAACCCCAACATAAATGGAAACTCGTAAAATATTTGGGGATTAAGACCTGTTTAAGTCATAAATATTATTTTAACAAGTTTACAAATTTTAGTGGAAAACTAAATTTACTTCAGAAATTATATCTGTTAAATACGGTCCTTTTGTAAACTCATTAAAATTATATTTATAACGACTGACTTAAATAGGTCTTAAGGCGCTTAATCGTTTTTTTCACTCATGTTGTGGTTCTTTACGCATAGCATTTTTTTTTTTTTTTGCTCGTGTATTAGGTCTGTACATGCAGTTGAACCACGGTCGCAGATTCTTCAACTATGAGGTTATATGACTGACGTTTCTTTTGCCTAGGATCTTTTCTGGAACGATATAAAGTCATTGTAGCTCGTACTTCTTCCAACTCAGTATATAGAAAAACTGCTTCAAGAATTTTGATCAGAATTTTTTTGAAGTTTTTAGACCAACCTCTCAAAATTATAGAGTGCGGTACAAAAAAGCATCGTTTAAAATCAAAATCGTGTCAAGATTTTATTTTTCTTCTACGTATCAATTCACTTGTTTTTTTGCTGTGTTACTACTGACCGAAAAATACTTTGTCTCCCTTTCTAGATCCTCTTTATCATTTTGTCTTTTATCCTCATCACATGTCTTATCTTTTGAAAATTACAGGATTTTCTCATTTAAGTAATTTGAAAGTAACGTAAATTTATAAGATCACTTGTTACGTAATGCACTTTACAAAATTGTGAAAATAGTAAAAAAGTTTGGAATCATTGCCATAATAGAAAGAGTTGCCAAGCCCGCGCACTATCAGCTAGCCATTCAAACAGACTTGATTGTCCAATTACTAAAATTGAAACGCTGTAAAAAATATGGGAGCGCTCTTAGCGAAGTCTGAAGTGCAACATGCAAAGGACAATCACCTTGCAACGATTTTCAATAAAATTGCGGTTTAATTAAACTGTTCTCAAGTACAGGTTTAATTAATTTCATTGGTAATAAAATTAAATCAATTCAGATCTTCGAATTCGAAAGATTAAAAAAGTATAAACGTACACTTGTGATGAAGTGCACCGTAACGTATGACAGAAATTATTTTTACATTACTAAAGATTCTGGTTCTCAATCAGTGTGCTGCGATATAGAGAACCTTGAGATATAGAGCAGCGTTTCTCAACCTTTTCTAACATGGGACACCCCAAAATTATTTAAATATTATCTGCGGCCCCCCTATATATATATACAGGCTGAACCGTGACGTCAGCGTTTTTATTGTGTCTGTGCCGTATTTCAAACGCTTACAACAC
The DNA here is from genome assembly GCA_963971575.1 of Liopterus haemorrhoidalis. Taxonomy (NCBI): domain Eukaryota; kingdom Metazoa; phylum Arthropoda; class Insecta; order Coleoptera; family Dytiscidae; genus Liopterus; species Liopterus haemorrhoidalis. The sequence goes on along the minus strand of OZ020612.1, from coordinate 41,418,078 downwards.
GATTATATATTTAAATAAATACTAAAAAAAAAAGCAAGCTCGACACAAAAACACTTAAGAAACGCAATTAAAAAATGTGGTTTTTAAAAGTTCAGTTCTTTTCTTTAACAGACGGCATAAATAAATATTTACATCAGTAAGTTTTATAAAATGATGTTTGCAAGACGGCACAGTAAAAAAAGGCGATTTATCCAAAGAATTGAATGGTAGTACCAATTGAAATTCTCCGAAATTAACCTGAAGTACAGGATATCAAGGACAATTTTTTAAATGGGAACGTATATCAACTTTGGATAGAATATTTTAAAAGAAACAATTTTTTAAATATCTTTTACGACTTGAAAGTACAGTATTTTTATTTACAAGTGTTCAAAGTGCTTTCCATTTTGATTTAAACACTTTCGCTTCTGTACTCTTGAGTTATCTGTAGCTCGGCACATAATAAATAATAATAATATTTCATTTTCAAGTCGTGTCCATTTGAAACTACTACTTACAAGTTCTTGAAGTACCTCCAACGCGAATCGTTATCACAGAAAAGCATTAGCCGTCCCGTACACTTAATTTGACATTGATATTATTTAAATTAGTTATCCAAATAAGTATAATTTATTTTATTTATGTTATGGAAGGTATATTTTTATGAACATTAATGTAATATATTAATGAATTGAGCACATTTGAGCAAAATTGAGTGCATTCTATTATATTTTCATGCTTCGATCTTACATGACTTCGCGGCCCCCCGGCGATGCTTTCACGACCCCCCAGGGGGCCGCGGCCCCCCGGTTGAGAAACGCTGATATAGAGAAAACTTAAAGAAGTTTTATAGAAGAGGTAATAGTAGCAAAGTACGGCGGGGGGGGGGGCAAGCAACTGCCACATTCAACCTGGTAAAAACACTAGCATATATCTATGTAATAGCTTCATTACATTTTGTTTTTGTGTTTATTTTTTGGAAGTAGAAGAAAAATAGGATTAAGATAATGTTGTACTTAAATTAAAATTACATCATATTACACATACAAAAAAAAAAAAAAAAAAAAATGACAACTTTTAAACAGTGTTATTTTACTGGTATTCTAAAAAAAACTACACGCCTGTTAAAAAAGCCTTAGCAAGTTTGTGTGTTCTTTACATGTTATGCTTGCTTCTACATATCCCTAAAAATTTTGCATTATGTTTTGCTTCAGTATCAGTATGCTTATTTGTGATTATGAGGTGCTATGTTTTTGTGTTTAACAATAGCTTTTTAGCGTTAAACAACTCTGGGGCTAGTTTTAGACGCGTGTTTCTTAAGGCAATTAAAATATTCAGCTCTTTCTTTGCGCAAAGTTTGTGTCATCCGCAAATAATTTAGTCTCGAAACCTACATACTTAGGGAGAACATTTATGTATAAAACTAATAGTATAGGTCCTAATAGTGAACCTTGCGGATTCCTATTAGCACGGTTATCAGTCCAAAAAATATTTCTCCACAATACATGCATTGTTTCCTATTATTTAGATAAGATCTCAGAAGTTCTAGCACTTGTCCTCTAATTCAGTGTTTCTCAGCCTTATCTGGCATGATATTATGTACATATTATCTGCGGCCCTTCTTTATATCGTCCCCTTAATACTACAACCAGGTAACTTGAAATTAGTAGTTTCTCAGAAAATCAATTTTAGGTTTCAAAGAGTAATAAACAGCAATGGACTTACTTATTTGTTTTACTGGGTTTTTGTACTTAAGACATATAGCAGCACTTATTTAAATTTAACATTACAAAGATAACAAATATTTGGATAGGTAGGTGCAAATAGCTCAAAATACCCCAAGTTCGAGTTACCCAGTTGTAATATTTAGGGGACGATATATTGTGTACATCAAGATAGAAGGACACAATATTTCTAGAAAAAGCGAAGTGTTAGCAAGCTGGGGAAAAATTTTGATGACCAAAGTTTATCCAAAGAATTGAATATTAGTACTGAAATTTTCCCGAATAAACCAGAAGTGAAGGATATCAAGGACAACTTTTAGTTTTTAAATGGGAACGTATGTCATGTTGGTATTTTTTGTTAGAGCTTTTAAAAAGAAACAGCTTTTACTTAAATATTTATTTAATACCTATCACGAAAAATTCTATTATCTATAATGATTTGAAAATAAAGTATTTTTATTTAAAAGTGTTCAAAGTGCCTTCCATTTTGATTTAAACATTTTCATATCCATACTCGTGAGTTATCTGTAGTTCGGAGCATAATAAAAAAAAAAATAACAATTTTTTTTTTTCATGCTTCGATCTTGTATGACTTCGCGGCCCCCTGATGAAGCTTTCATGGGCCCCCGGTTGAGAAACGCTGCTCTCATTCCTATCTCTTATCTCTTCCAACTTGTTTAAAAGTATTTCAAGTTCAACATATCGAAAAGCTTTGGCTAAGTCACAGAAATGATATTGATTTTATTATTTATTTTTATTTTTTTTTCATTTAGTTTAAAATTCTCTATTATTTGCTCGTATTATCTCTATGGATTGCATCCATGTTCCTGTAGATACTTCGTAGGTAACCATGGTACCACAGAGCTACATCATTAGTACTTAATATTTATTACTATCTAGTGGTAATATGCTCCAAAATTTCCAGGAATGATATCCAAATAAGGACATCAAGTACCATGACCCGTGTCGAACTAAAATTATTTCGATGATGCTTTATAAATATTAATTATTGTAATAAATATTAATATATTTAAATTAAATAGATGATAAAATAACGGAGCAACAGGTCCATAATTTCGTTAATGTATTATACAGTTATATTTTTGTAAATTTAGATATTCTTCCCGAATTATAATTCAAAAACTAAATCAACAGTTACTAGTTTCAAAACTGGTACTGATCGTGTACAAAAACATTTGCAATTTTTTTTTTCAAAGTGGTTTTCAACCACTGACTGAACGAATACTTTTATTGCTGCCGAAGTCGGAGACCACCTGAAAACATACCGCGGACCACAGGTTGGGAAACACTGCAGTAGAGTATCGATTATCCGACTTAAACGGTATTGCGTGATGTCGTATAACCGAAAATACAGATGATCCGGAAGTGTCGAAATATTTACGATAATATACAGGCTATTCCAAACGTTTAGGCGGAACTAAATGGAAATTTAGTTCTTTTAAGTTGTCACGAGAAGGTACCTAGCTTGGGTTATTTCATGTTTCACGTTTGGTATGTGAAAATTTTAAATTCCAACAGTGAAACCATGGAAACCAAAGACATTTATTAAGAATTTTAATAAATTCTTATACCTTTTGAAGACAAAAAAAAATGGGAAATTTTTATTCAGAATGACAAAAAATTAAAATGCAATAAAAAGGACATTTTATAATGACAATAAATTAAATCTAGAATTTGCAATGTGAGTATGATTTACTAAGCTTCAACAAAATGACCACAAGTTCGAATTAATAGATAAAAATTACTAGATTTCAAAATCTAGTTCCGCCTAAACGTTTGGAATAGCCTATACCTATAATCGATATAGTTGAAAAAATATATTTTATTTTTAAGTCGTTGGTTGTTAATAAATATCCCACGTGTAACCTAAATCCTTTATTACAATAAATCATTTGTTTTATAAATTTTGACGTGTAATGTTTGTTTCTTATATTTGTGTAACTGGATACCTATTTCCTATATGCTGTCAAAGCCTATTCGTGGACAACCCATAAATATATCACTTTTTATACAGATTTCCAAAACAACGCGTTTGAAATACTTTTTATGTTCAATATTTACACCATAAATCTTACCAACCACCAAAAATAAGTCTAATAAATTATATAACCTTAAATAAACATAGATGGCTCTTTGACAGATATTTCTTACATATAGTTCATGTAATGCAGTTTGGAAAGCTGCGCTTATTGGTTTCCTGGACAGTATTCTGGTAAAAATGTAGTGAAAACCACATAGAAACATAATTTTGTAATATTCCAGGAATGTAGTGTGATAACCTAAGTTCACATATGACTAATATTACCAGACTAATGTTTAAAATATGATAATACTTGATATACTACCTCAATTATTCACTATTTTGTAAATAAAAATGCATCAGCGCCAACATTCCTTAAACACGATAAAAAAATTAAGGATTGGTTTTAATAGTCGAACAGAAAGATCTTGGAAGACAGATTTGTATGAAGCAATGGAAAACAGAGGCCTCCAAGAAGGCGACTGGAGAGATAGAAACGCCTGGCGACGAGGACGCGAAAGGCTGCGAAATCGGTGAGAGAAAGACAGAAAATCTGTCTTACAGTTGAAGAGAGGGGACAGAAAATCACTCTCGAACAGCTGGTAAATAGGGGATGATAATAATAAGACATCAAGCCAAATTTAGAAAGACGTTCTTTATCCGATTCCATCGTTTTTATTTTTCGTATTTTCTTCCTTTTTTTCGTATTTCTGTGGCCCTATGTAACGGATTGGAGGTCCCTATATAGCCCAGTATTAGTATTAGAAATAATAAAAGCTGGACAAAAGATCTAACCGAATGGATATTTATTGATACGAAAAGAAATAGAGGTAGATAGCCAAAACGGTGGGTACACGAAATCATGTCAATAGCTTACATGGACTCGTAAGACAAGAGATAGAAAACAATGGAAACAATTGGGGGAGACATTTGTCCAAGAGGGCATAAACCAATGGAATGGTCTAGGACAGCAGTTCTTAAACTGGGGTCCGCGTAGCCATTACCGGAGGTCCGCGAAACAATTTTAACATTAACTTTACGTCCTCCAACTTTTCGCTTTTATTTAAATAACTCATTTAATAAAAATCCTACATGTTCAAGACTTTTTGTATTTGTTGTTATGTAACTAGTTATGGACATAACTAAACAATAATTAGTAAAAATTTAATTATTTTTATTCAACTGCAAATATTTTATAGAAAACATATTATAATAAGATCTACTTTGACCAATATTTGACCAAGAAATGTTTGTATGAGTTTACCGTATTATAATTTGTAGCTTTATAAATTCATTTTACTACTATTTTTATTCATTTTATGTTTTTTATTCTATATGCTAATAAAAATGTTCATGTCTATAAATTCGCAAGACTATTTATTAAAATAACCAGCGGTACATTTTTACCAATATTATAACGCATTGCCTATGAGATTATTGAGCCAGAAATTAAGTCTCAAGAACGACGTAAAATGCCTAGGGTATGGATGGGGACCGCAAAAATAAATTTTTGTTCAAGAGGGGATCCTCGGACTACATAAGTTTAAGAACCCCTGGTCTAGGATATTATATGTATATAAGTTTAATTCATATTTACTTATATTACTGTTAAGTTATAATTTTATTGTCATCATCATCATCTGTCCTGTTGCTCCTATTGGAGCATAGGGCGTCTTTCGGCGATTCTGCGGCATAGTTTTAACATATCAGGGTTGCCAGTCCTGTATCTTTTACACTAGCGTTAACTGTAACTGAAAGGTTTTGAACTATCACCAACACATTAAAATAAAAACTACATGGATACATTAGATTCCATCGCAAAGGGTCTTTACTAAGTCCTTCCAATCTTTTCGATTTTTACCAGCATTCTTTGTTTTCATCTCCGATAGTCTTATGCTGTTATGCTCTGTATGATTTTTATTCTTCCACGTATCCTTTAGCCTACCTTGTCTTCTTTTACCTCGGATCGTATAGTCGAGAGCTTGTTTGGTGATGTCACTATTTGGTTATAGTCCAATGTTGTGTGTCCAATCAACTTCCGTTTCCTTTCTTTAATACTATTGCCGGTTGGAAATTGGTTCGTAAGTAACCATAGGTCTTCGTTACTTATTTTCTAATATAATTTTATTGTAAAATTGTATTTATATTTGGTTTATTAAAGCTTATTAATAATAATAAAATATCCCGGTATCATCGACCAAATTTATTCGTTCTTTAAAAATGTGTTTCGCATTTTAGTTTCATACTGTTTTACGAGTAACATAATGTTATTGATAAATATTTTTTACAAAAATTTACACAAAAGAGATTATATAGAGGGTGATTTGTATACATAAATCATCATATAATAGGTACTTATTAGAACTTTTTAGATCCACTTATTCTTTTGACATTGCTCCCGTTCTAACAAGCACAAACGTTCTAATTTAGTACAACAAAACACCAATTATAGACTCGTATAGCATAGAATGGTACGGAGTATGGACTATACACGTGAAATCTGTATGTGCAGCTGTACCACTTTTAGTTACATTTGAGTGTACAATACTGGCTAGACTGGGGTTTGAAGAGGGAGTAGAATACCCTAATATCGCCTGCTGTGCGCGTTATGGTGTACATAAACACTTCATTTTGGCAAACCGCACTTTTGAACAGTTTGATAGAACATGACGAGAAAGTTGTTATCTCGTTTAGATAAAATGTATATTGTTAATAATTGGGCTATTATTTTTTATCAACTTAATATTTAACGTGGGGTTTTTTCGATTAATATATTACGAAGAACAATCACATTTTTTTCCTGTAAATTTTTGGTAGGCACAGGAGTATCTATGAAATAATAATATGAGTATAATAAAATTTATTCTCCCGATAAGTAATTGTAAACGTCGGTTTACTACATCAAAGATATTTTATTAATAACTATGAAATATCTTTAAAGTAACAACATGTAGGAAAAAATCTGAAAGCTTTGCCGTTAGAAGAGGTCTAAGACAAGGTGATATAATGCTGTTTAATCTAGTGTTAAGGATGGTTTCCAATTGACGTAGACATAGAATTCTAAGTCTACGTGAAAATATAATAGGAAAATGCATGCTACGGTTTCCAATCAGACGTAGGTGGACGTAGACGTAGAAACGTTCACGTAGAATATTCATATTTTTATATTTCACGTCTACGTTTTTACGTCCGACCAATAGGAAAGAATGATAGAAAATGACATACTCAGAATGTCGTATGTAGATAGATAGAACCTCTCAATATTTGTTAGGTTCACGGTATTGAAATAAAGGAAATAAATAACTACCATGGTTAGATTATTGTTTAATAGAGAGATATTGCAAAGTGAAAAAAAGCTGACTTTATTAAAAGAAACCTCTAATAAAGTATCCTGTATTAAAATTTTTCATGATGTTTTAAAGAGTGTTATTGCAACGGTGCTCTTGCTTCATACTTTATTTTGACAAATATGCCAAATTGATAGATCTAAATCGTAATGAATATAGAAGTTAACTGCAACTCTTATATGAGTTAACTGCAACAGACTATTTTTTTCCCATACGGCATACTCGCATACGGCACAACCATTCGCAAAAGGGTTTCGTGAGACAATTTCTCGGAGAAGAATAACATCGTCCTCGTATTTAAATCGTAAACGTTTTTTATCTTTAGCTTGCATCATTACTCACAAGAAAAGTCACCAATTTTTTGTTCGAATTTACTCCGTTGTTAATTTTGAGGTTACATTGACAGAAGACCTGTCAAAATTAAGGTGCTTTAAATAAAAAATGCTTTGCCGTTATTTAAATTAAATATAGGTTGCCTGTATTTTAATAAAAGAAATAAATTAAGGATATATCAACTGCGCATGCGCACATGTCAAATAAAGGAAAACTTTATTAAAAGATCAGTAGAACAGAGGTTGCAATAATTCTCTATTAATGAATATATATTGTTTAATATATAACTAATTGTGGTAACTTTTCGGCGTACAGGGCCGCAGCGTGTGCGCTGCACACGGGCGACGCTATAAACGGGCGGAATTTGTGGTCGATTTTATAGAACCCTACTAGTAGAGGGCGTTCTTAGGAAAGATTGCGCACGGGAGACATTCGGTTCGATTCTAGAAAAATCTTATGTATGTTTACACACAGGAGGCTGACACCGCCACGTTGGTGTCTGACACCAACGTGGCGGCCTGATTGCAAAATTGGTCCAAACTGCCATCGTGCTTTAGATATTCTGTGTTTACGACGTTGTTTGCGACTAATTAGCATAACAGTAACAATAAAAATTACTAGTATTGTTAAATCGTCGTCAATTTTATTTGACGAATACATGTTATTCGATACTTTAAGAAACTCCTTTTACAAAGAGGTTAACTTAAAGGGTTTTGACATGATATTTTAATTTTTTTGGAAACCAAAGCAACAAAATCTACCTTCTACGTTTTTTTTTCTACGCTCTACGTCTACGTCAATTGGAAACCATCCTTTAGAGTGGATTATGGGACGAAGCAATACGTACACGAAAAGAACCATTTATGATAAAAGGCATCAGTGCCTTGCCTATGTAGATGACATAGCCATCATGTCAAGAAAAAAACTAGAGCTACAAAGAGTTTAAAAACATTGCAAAATCGGCAAGAGAAGTAGGACTAATGATAAATGAATCAAAGACCAGGTATATGTTAGTCAGAGGAAGTCAAAGGGATCCAAATGAAAATTTCAGAATAAATGTTAGAAGTGGAAAAATGTACGATTTGGCAACTGGACAATTTTATGTGCTTGGGTGTAATCGTTACAAACAATATTAACGAAGACCTAGCAACAATATTGGCAGTAAATGTGTAGGCTTTTTATGGAAACTTTTAAAATCGAACAAAGTGTCAAGGTCGGCAAAAGTGCGCATTTACAAGACAATGACGCATTACAGGATGTATGGGAGTGAGTTATGGACAATGAATGATTCGAAATATAATTTTGTTAAGTAGAGCTCATTACTCGTTCTGCCTAAACTCGAGTGTTGAGTCTGCACTATTTATACACATTTTAAATTCATGTTAATTCTCTAACTCCCCGATACAGGGGAAAACCGCAAGTTCTGGCGAAATCCCAATAAAATTCATAATTTTTATCTACTTCCTCTTTCGAACTGCTTATAGTCATTTCCGCTATGACTGCGTCGCATGTAGTTGAATCCAGTGATAATTCTAATCTTTTGTAAATTATTTTTTGATAACTTACAAATATTTATTAACTCCAAAGTAATTTCCAAAATAAAAATAAATCTCCGTGTGAAAAACATTGGTTTAACAAACATTTTGGAAATTACTACAGCAAAAATTTTCTGTATCCATCAGAAGTTCAATTATCATCATTGATAATTACAGGCCTGCGATTCATGTGTGTCTGTATGGTAAAAATTGTGGCCAAACAGTTGGACCTAGATTGTTGAAATTTGGTTGATCATGGTTAAAAAAAATTATTTCCGCTGCCTGAATTCTGATTTTATCTATTGTTTTTAGTACCCAAGATTCACTACTTAAATAAAAATAGAAACTGCCACTGATTTATAAATAATTTTAAAAGAACCATTAAAAATAATTGTAGAATTCAATAATTCTTTTTTTTTAATACAATTTATTTTTATTTGTCTTCTGTTGTATCATTTTTTGCTAAGTAATACTAATATTATGTACCGTAAATACCAGATTTCAACCAATAATTTTTCGTTCCGAAATTACAAAATTGCTGAAAAAATTTATTTATGAACGCGTTTGCTAAAGTTTGATAGATTGATTATTAACCAAGACAACCAAGATCGAATCTTGGTTTTTCTCAATTTCTTACTCCCCTCTACTTTATTATGGCGCGAAACTGTCCTCTGTTCAAATAATTCATAATAAATTCATCATCATCGCTTTCAACCGACGATGAATCGGTTAAAAGTATCTCGTTTAATAAATATTCATGATACATATTTACAAAGAGTTGCCGTGGCTCCGTGGTAAGACGGTTGTCTACGGAGCATAGGGACCCGGGTTCAAGACCCCCATCTCCTTCGGATTTTTATCTTCCGAAAATGTGCAGTCAGCTCTGGAGTCGACTCAGCCTCAAGTATTTCATATTTGAAATGAGTACCTGTTCATACAGGAATAATATGACCGGTCGAAACGTCACACTGACCACGTGGCTTGCATATCTATGGTTGGCGGTCTAGAAACGGAAAACTTACCTTCTCAGCCCCATATACGCCTATCTAGGTGTTGGGATCCTATTATTTATTTATTATTTTATTACATATTTAGAAATACAGATGTAATGTATAGAACACTACAGAATATTGTGGTTATGTTTTTAAACAGAACTGTCATTTGAACAAAGTGTGCCTTAAGTAATCAACTACCAATAAAAATCATTATTAACCACTGCCAAATATCTGGTTCCTTTTTCATAGTACATACTTTAAGTGTCCCTACAAAAAAGTTTTGCCAACGTTCAAAATTCTAAAATTTGAAATATTCCGACACATTTCCGGATTTCAATTTCGAGTTAAGAAATTCGAAGTGATGAGCAAAAAAAGGAAGACGGATCGAAATAGTAGTGAATATCTGGAACCTGGTACCCCATCCAGATATACGGAACCGGATTACACGAATATTACGTACCCGGTTTTACCCGAAAACCAGAACCGGTTACCCCAAAAACTGGTTCCAGCAGTAATTTAAACCTTATTTGATAAAAATCTGAAACACGTCTAGACAAATTATGTACAGCAGAAATGTATGGAAAATATTTATGAATATGCAAAGCGTAGTTTTTTAATTGAAAGCTATTTTAATGAAATTAATATGTGGAAATATGAAACTGAAAACTGAAAATATTTTATTTATATTTAAGCTTTAGCCACGAGTTTTATCAATAAACAAATAGATAACGTACTTTTAAAAAGTAATAATAAATCAAAATAGTATATAATATGTATTTAATATTGTGTATTACTAAGTTTCCTATCAGATAAAATATTGATATTTGGGCTTAATCAGAATTTTAGATAGTGGTTTTTATTTAAGATAATTTTATGCTTCAGAACTAATACTTTGCAATAATTTAAGCTACAGTAAAATTTACTAATATTATATATTGGATATAGAAAAAATAAACGTCAAAATATTGTCTAAACAAGGAACATAATGCAGTGTGCACCCAGATTTTTTCTTGGAGAGGGGGGTCAGGAGCCAAATTTGTTTCTAGGGGGCTCAGTAGCCAATTTTTTTCGTTGGGGGCTCTATTTCAATCACCCTTAAAAACGTGTTTTTGAGATTTTGTGTTTACATCTATTATTACTGTCAAAACCGACCGGCGTAGGGTAGTGGTTACACATATGTTCACGTTGCTAAGGTTTCGGGTGCGAATCCCGTTCAGGCATGGAATTTTTCAAAAATAATAATTGTCCTGGCTAATTGCCAAAGCAGCAAAGGCCATAAAAATAAAAATAAATAAAAATTATTGTCAAGTTTGCAAAACTAAAATAAATATAAGCGAATATTCATTTATAATATCAGACTTAATGTTGGTGAATACTAAAGGAGTAATGACTCACTTTGAGATGTTTACAAAACTTTTCTCACGACGATCAATTACAATTTATTTAATCAATTTGAAATTTGATTTCATATAATTTTCAAACAGAAATCAACAGACCTAGGTTATTGTTATGTTGGCCGACCGGTGTATCGTAGTGGTAACACATGTGCTCTGCGTTGCTAAGGTGTCGGGTTCGAATCCCGTTCAGGCATGGAATTTTCGAGAATAAGAATTGCCGAAGCAGCAAAGACTATTAAATAAAAATAATAAAAAAATTGTTATGTTGCTACGGAGATTACTTGTTTACATAAAAATAGAATTTGTTTATGTCACGTTGAATGTGCCAATGTTGCATAAGTGTTTTAAATTTAATATAAATTGTGAAGATTTGTTAAAATGTATTCAAATAATACTGTTAATAATTTAAAAATGGAAATAAACAGTTATGATTGCGACGATAACTTAATCGGGACACCATCAGATATAGCGTCAGTTGCAATGGAGGCAACTACCGAATTATTGCCTGCAAAATCGAAGAGAATGTATGAAAAGACATACATATACAGATTTCAGAAAAGTGATAAGAGTGTAAGCAATTACACAGAACTACTACTATTTTATTTGGAAATGAATCTTCAACTTCAAGACCGTGTCCGCCCCTTTCCCTTTAGCGCGCCTAATGCCCTAGTAAGCCACCAAACCGCTTTCCAGGATTTCGTATATTACAATAAAAAATCAGCTGTGGCCACCATAGGACCGACCACCATCACAAAGTACTTGTTTAATTTATGCTGCTTTATCTACAAATGTCTCAAATAAAAGTTGTTCGTTATTCCTTTTATAGCAACTTTTGTTAAATAAATTTTTTCGAAATATTTCTCTGTTGTGAAATATTCGCAAAAATCTTAAAATCGACACGAGTAAACTCCCATTTCTAGTCAACCGATTTTTACCAAAAGTTGATCAACTCGTGCCATTGATGTCAAAAGCTTAAATATGAAGTTTCATAAAAATCCTTGTAGCTGAATTTGCTCTGCACGTGTACACGGACCGACAGACAGACGAACATTCAGACAGACAGATAGACAGACGTCATGCTAAAAATAGTCAAAACGTTATGTAGGGACCTTAATTCGTGGAGATCCATCGAAATCAAAATCGGTATGATCACAATACCTCCCTTATATGTGTTAGCGGTCGGTATTTTATTTTTTTTTTGGTATTAATTAAAGCTTTTATAAATGAGATTAACGAACGAAATATAATTGAAATGTGTAAAAATTCACACTTCACAATATTTTATGAAGTTTAACCTTTAACAAAAAACAATTCGTATTTACAAAATTTGTAACTAGTAAAAAAAATAAATAAATTTCATGTTTACACTATTAACCAAACAAAATAGCTTTTACGCCGCTTATAAAACTAGAAAATATGTAAAAACAAACACAATTTTCGGTTATGAAATTGAAATGAGGCGAACGTACTGAAAACATGTCGTACATTATTATTTACCCTACGATCAACACAAAAACTTCTCTATATTTAGCTTAGCACGTTACGCTTTTCATCTAAGTTTACTTTCAGTGATTTATAGTTAAGCTTCATGTAAATATGTGTTTTTACTTGGAATTAACAATTGACTTAGGAGATAGCGAAATGTTTATAAACAATATTAGTTCATTCACTTTCGAAATATTTGATATTTGATTGTATGTTTATTATTTTAAGTTCATATTTAAGTTAATATTTGAAATTAAAATATTTGAAATGTTTCCAATGACGCAAAAATATATTAATTTAAACTATCTTGGTGTCGGAAAAAATTTAATATAGGGGTGAGGTGGCACCCTTGGGGCAGTTAAGATTTTATAGTGTTTAAAAGACCTGTATCGTAGACAGGCCCGTCAAGAGGGGGGGGGGGGTAGCCGTGAAAATTCCCGGGGTCTTGGGGCCCCAGGGTCCTGGACAGAGCCGTAGGAGCAGCATCGAGGCAAATGCCAAGGGTGCGTGGCCGTCACTCACTTGTATTTTGTAAGTAAGGACCTTTTTTTTGCTCATCACTTGTATTTTCACCTTTATTATAATAAAAATTCCCGATTTATTTGTATATGGGTCCAGAGTCCGAGCTGAAAGAATTAGTTTTCACCCTCTTGGCGACTCCAGGTATTGAAGTATAGAATTGATTATTACCCGGGGCCCGCAAAAAAAATACCGTATATTCCGGTGTATAACGCGCACCTCAAATCTGAATAGATGTTTAATTTTTGCATGTATTCCTCGTATACCGCGCACCCTTATAATATGCTTTCCCGGAAACACTTTTATGCCAATATTCCTTCATAACAACCTAGTATGAATAAACTAATGACGAAAGTACATCTGAATTTCAGGATATACTATTATATACACTAGCTATACAGCAGCGACCATAAAAGCATTAGGCGGCAAGCAATCGACTAGGTAAAAATAAAATACAAAGTCCATAAATGGTTATATTTATTAATTGCAAAGATACAACAACTAATGTTATATTGATGTTGATGAATGGCATTGCATGTCATCTGCATACTTTTCATAAAACGGCACATAATTACAAAGTGCCAAACGCAAGCATGAATTAAGATGTTCGTCACTGAGCCGATTACGATATTTAGATTTAATTATTTTCATTTCGGAAAACGCAGACTCGCACAAATAAGTTGACCCAAATAATGCTGTTAACTGAAGGGCTATTTGTTTCAAACATGGATATTTTTCTTCAGATAAACTGTTGCTGTGTATCTGTTGCTGTGGTTTTGAGATGTATATCTGACATAATTTTCAAGACTGGAATGAGATCTATCTCATTCCAAATAATATCTATTAAATGTTAAATCTTAAATTATCATCTGTTATTCTATCAGATAGTTTAACATTTAATGTCCGTTACTAAATTAATAACTATTAAATTACAATAACTGTAAAAAAATATTTAAAATACTTTTTATAAATATGTACGCGATCGACTTAAAAACCTCTCGCGATCGACTGTTTGAGCGCCCCTGCTATACAGGATATAATATTAGCGAAGACGAATTTGATGAACTTTTTATGTCATAATAAAGGTTATTTAAATTAATAATTAAGGTATTTTTTTTGTTATGTATATAAATAATATAAATAAATATGTATAAATTTAGATAGTTTAGTTGATTAGTATTTATATTAGGTATTCATTATATAACAGGAATCCTATTTATACCCTATTTACACTATTACCATTCTAATCTTCGAACGGGTAAGTTTTATACCCGGCGTATAACGCGCACCCAACAAATTTGACAAAACTTTCAATCTTAAAAGTGTGCGTTATACGCCGGAATATACGGTGTCTCCCCGGGGCCGCAGAAGTCCTGTCGGCGGCCCTGTTCATAGACGTACTGCAAATGTTGCTTATGCGAAAAGTGATCAAGTCTCATATTGAAGTTGAAAACAAATTCAAGTACGTTCCAAATTTTTTTAAATTATGTCAAAATAACTTTGTAAGACTTAAACAGTACTTTTTGTTAGTTTCCTTAAAGCACATACAATATAAAAAGAAATATATACTATTTGTTGTTGTTTTTTTTTTTTTTTTATCAAAAATAGTACTTAGTTACTTTTTGCTGTAGATAGGTTGGTATGTAGGTCTGTCGCTCGCCTTAGGGATGTAAGTTATATATTAAAAAAATATTGGGTTGGTGAAAAATTAACGACGATTTTTTTTTTTTTTGTATGTAAGTTTATTCAACAAAATAAACGACGATCGAGCTGAGCCAGATAGACGTCGCTGTTGATAGGGATTCGAACCGTTATTTTTTTCGTTTCGGTTTTTGTTCCGGTTCAATTAAAGAAAAATATATCAGTTCGGTTCCGGTTTTCGTTCCGGCAAAAATAACTGTTTTTTTTTTTTTCGGTTTTCGGTTCAGTTCCGAGTGATAAATTTTTAAATGCTTTTATTTGTATTAGAAATTTATTTCCTACTATAATTTAGAAGAACATTTTATTCCTTATTTTGTAATAATCTTATCATACCAAGGCCGCTCCCAGGGCGGTTCTGGGTGTTCACCCCCCCCCCCCCAAATAATAGAAGCGGTTTTTTTTTACTTATCAGTTAAAATATTACGATTTTTTTCTGCTCATCAATTTAAAAAATATTCTTAAATAAAATATATTTTATATTTTGGATCACTCCCATAAACATTATCTGAACCGAAATAAATCGATATTTTTTTTCGGTTCAGCTCCGGTTTTCGTTCCGACAGAAATAACGGTTTTTTTCGGTTTTCGGTTCAGTTGCGGTTCGAAGCCCTGGCTGTTGATGTTGAATTGCTTTTTGCCGTTTTTGTCAGGAATCCGCCACTGTTGATGCTTATCATCTTCATTCGACCAAAAAGCAAATACCATTTGCAATGATCTCCCAATGGATGTTTCCGCTTCTGTCCAACCAAACGTACCACATTGCCTTCTTAATGTGGGCACCTTTTGCTATTCCTTTAAGTGTTTCACTCGGAGGTATACAAACCTTTTTTGACATTTTTGAAGAGCAACCACGATTCATTACATGATTCTTCAAAAATGACGATTGCTCGTTTTTCTGCAGCAATTCGGTAAAAATTCGAACACGACCGGGCTTTGTTGTTGTCGGAGTTCTCGAGGCACCTATCCAGCCAATTTCCATACCTTTCCAAGCTTTTTTAGGCGACGGACGATCGACCAGTAGCCAGCTTGTCTTGTCATCGTCCTCTTCCACGGCTGACAAAAGTGCCTGATCGTCGAAATCCGATGGCCATCCTTTTCCTTCATCATCCTTAATACTTGTGTCACCCGATTTGAACTTGTGGAACCATCTTTCAACTTATTTTTGACTGATTGTTCCTTTACGAAAAGCTCGTTGAGATCACGATGCCGACTGCATAATGATTGCCGCTTTCCAGCGAAGTAGTAGAGAATACTTTCTCGAAGTAGTAGAGCCTTATATGACGAACATGAATATGATTTTCGTCACGCATTTTTTTCATCTAAAAACAGACAAATATTTTTATAATTATTAGATAAAGCAAGCGCCATATTTCAACACAAAATATCGTTATCGAAAATCATCGTTAATTTTGTATTATCCCTATAATAATAATAAATAATCTCTTCTCCTGGTAATTAACTTATAAGAATTTCAAATATATGCAATTTAATATAGCGGTTAAACAGCTTGTTTCTCTAAATTAATAAAATGTGATCACTTTGTCTTAGACTCAATTGTATATTACTGCGTAAAATGCTGTAAAGGATGAAGGAGATATAATAATCTTATTCTGAAAATCTTTTGTTGTTTTATATATTTTTCTAAGAAACTACTAAAGAAAAATTGTCAAAGGTTAGCCATTTGTTTTCATTATGCGAAGGCAATATTAGGATGTGAAACAGACTGAAACGCTCCAAACCAACTGAAAAACATCTTTTGTTCATTTTGACGCTAGTTTCTAGAAGGACCGGGTCGCCTCCAAGGTCACTTTACTAAGATCGTATCCCTAAATTAATTTCATACAAGAAAACAAAATAAAATTTCATTCGAATGATAAAAGAATAGTGGGCAAATAAAAATGTTTACTAGAAATTTACAGTAGAACAATTTCGCAGATTTGGTAAATAACAATGAAATATATTCTTTTTTAAAAGAGAATTTAAAGAAATAAATGTTTTATTTTGTAATAAAACATAATTATGTATGACTAGACTATAAAATTATCTTAAAATCCACATTAAAAAATAAGAAAATTAGAAAATTAAGACGAAGTAAATTATGTGCATTGTTTTTCATTTCTCACATTATTTCCATAATATGACAATTTCACATAAAAGTGTTTTTTAAATGAAGCTAAAAATCGGTGTTAAAATTTTTCATAGTATCTATGGCAATTAAAATCTAGCACAACAGTGGACAAGGCACGTTACTAGGATGAAAGAGAACAGAATGATAGATTTGGAAAGGAAGATTCAATATCAAACTTTCAAAAAATATGGAGTGATATGTTGACAGAACCAACAAGTACCGATATAAAACTCCTCCCTTTTTGGGAACAAAATAAAAAATAGATATTAAGCAAATTCGCACCCAGGAATTATTCATAGGGGGTAGGCTCAGAAATTATTATTATTATTTATTTTTTTAAAAACTTCAAAATTCGAAATGTTCAAGATGGAAGGAGAAAAGTAGGCCGCAAATGGCTATTTGGGTTGCTTCCATCTTGAAATATGGAAGAAACGTACCTACCTACCAGGGATGTGCCGGATCATAAAAATTTCATATCTGCTGATACGGATACATACCCATCTATCTACCTACCCACCGACCTACCAACCTATCTACCTATCCACCATCTATCTACCCACCTATCTACCTATCCACCTATCTATCTACGCAATAATTTACCGACCCACCTATCTATCTACGCAATAATTTACCGACCCACCTATCTATCTACCTATCATTTTACTACCTTTTTTTTTTTTTGAAAATCTTTTATAGACACCATCCTATTCAGGTAGTGTCGGAGTCTCCACAAGTGGCATACCGACTAAAAACCCTGCTTGCCTCCTCTCCGTAATGGGACTGTCGTAGTGAGACTATTCATCATGACGGAGTGGCTGATCATTTCTCTACCTACCCACCTATCTACTTACTCACCGACCTACCAACCTATCTACATACCCACTTATCTATCTACCCGCCCATCTACCTACTCACCGACCTACCCAACTATCTACATACCCAATAATCTACCGATCTATTTACCTATCCACCTATCTACCTACCCACCTATCTATCTACCCACCTATCTACCTATCCACTATCTACCTACCCACATATCTACCTTCCCACCTATTTATCTACCCACCTATCTATCTACCCACCTATCTATCTACCCACCTATCTACTTACCCAATAATCTACTGACTCACCGACCTATCCAGCTATATATCTTCTACCTATCCACCTATCTATCTATCTACCTACCTACAAGGCATGTTCCGGATCATAAAAATTTCATATACGCGGATACGGATACATGCCCATTTATCTACCTACACACCTATCTACCTATCCACCGACCTACCCACCTATCTACCTACCCACCATCTACCTACCCACCTATCTACCTGCCTACCTACCCACCTATCCGCTTATCTACCTATCCACCTGTCCACCTATCTACCTATCCACCTATCTAGCCTATTCACCTATCTACCTACCCACCTACCCAGGAAATACCAATGCATAACTTCGAGGAACACTTGTAATAAGTTCTCGGAATGCTAGTGTTCCGTGGAACACTGATTAAGATTCACTGAGATAGGCTGTTCAAAAAGAAATACACTGTACTCCAGAAACAAATATATTAATTCACACGGTCAACATCAAACATTACATATTTACAACAATATTTTATTTATCGCCAAATATATCATTTAGTTACTAAACGAATAACTAATAAATGCACTTCGGCATCTATATTTATTTTCAATATTGCCTGTCACAGATAAGATAAACCATATTGAGTGTTGATGCCATTTGACAGAAAAGTTAATGATTTAGCACGCCCGTTGTCGACGCGAATTACTCTAATACTTGTTACAGCAAAAAGGCTCACCCTAAATAAGAAAATTAATTTAGCTAATGTAAAAAAAAGATTATGTTAACCTGAAAAAATTAAACTTTTTGCAAACAAAAAACATTTCGAGTTGAATGACACTAAAAAAAGTCCCTAAAAATAAAGTAGAAAAATAATCCATATGTCGTTTTAAGTTGCATGCACTGCATGTTAAGATAAACTAGTTATTTTTGGGTAAATTGATTCTAAATATACCTTGTAAATAATACAGATAATATTAATTTTATAGGAGATAATAATAAATAATAGACTCCCAATATCTACGTGACGCATAGAAAAGAGAAGATTATTTCTCTATTTTTAGACCTCCGGAATTATATGAAAGTCACGTATAGGGATGATTTTAGGGGTACTTTGGTATATTAAGGAGATCAGTTTTAGTTTTATAGGGTACTTTATTTTTCTGCATAAACCGAAATTCTACGCAGTGCCCTCAATGTTTCTCCATGTTTCCGACTTCTTTCCTGGAAATAGTTTTCTTCGAGGTACTCAAAATAGACGTTTACGAGTTTTATTGCCGCTCCATTCGACCCAAATCTTTTTACAATCATAAAAATGTACAATTTTTCAACAAATGGAAATCTGAGGGAAGAAATCGGGCGATTATTGTGGATGTGGAAGAATATCAAACTACAATTCGGTTAATTTTTGCTGACCGACAACGTGGAAATTGTCTGTGTAAAACAACACTTTTTTGCGATTTCGGGACGATCTCTCGTGAATATTACCTTTAACTTCTCCAAAAGTGCTCTGTGGTATTAGCCAGTAACAGTTTTTCTCTTCTAAAGGTAGTCGATCAAAAGAATTTCTTTCGCATTTCAAAAAACACATTTTCAGCCAATGATTCAGTCTTCCATTTTTGCGGAAGCGTTTCGCCTGGTTCAGTCCATTGTTGAATTGCGTTGAATTTTTATTCAAGCTTGTAATGGTGGATCCAAGTTTCATCCATAGTCACAAACCGCCACATGCAGTCCGCTGGATTCTTCTTAAGCACCTTCAAACAATTGGCTGAATTAAGAAATTCATGACGAAATGGAGTTGATCAACGATGCTACCACGGCGTTCTAGGCCAAGACGTTCCAGAGGTCGAATACTCGATAGGTCAGATAATTCTGTCGTAGTTGCTTTCTGAACTTTTCGTGGTGAAGCTCCAGAGAGTGGACCCTAAGACGTTGGGCGTTGATGGGGTATAGAAACGATGTCTCCGTAGAAAACTTTCCTGTTGTCGCTCTGTACATCTGAATGAGGTCATCCCGAAAGCCATATTTTTTCTCTCAAACCGCTCTTCGTATGAGATACATCTTGGAAGACGAGTGGCACTTCTCTGGACTCCTTCCAGTAATAGAATATCGCGTTGAAGGTACGGGAACCAGAAAGCAAACTCAATGAGCGGACTGATATAAAACTGATATTTGGCGGAATAAAATTGGTGTTAGATGAAGGAACGATTTCTACGATGAAGAGGGTTTATTTGCTCTTCTAACGACTTTGAAAACGTGCGAAAACGCCGAGGTGCTAGAGAGTGTTTGGATTGTTCCGGCAAATATGTGATACACAGTACTGAAATATATATGTAATTCATTTTTTGATGCCTTAATAACACTTTCACTTCCAGTAATAAAATCCTGGATACGTTACTTACTGATCGCAAAGAAGCGTTACGAATAATTACAGTCTCCACTAGAACCTATTATTTATTTTTATAATGTATTTAATACAATTTTTGTTATGAATATCAACCACAGAAAAATATTAATATGCGTTTGCATATTGGATTTTAAATTATGCACAGCGAATCAACATTAGTCATAGTAATGCATACATTCAGAGTCTATTTGCTTTTCTCGTGTATGGTTTATTATACCAACATGTTGTCATCTTACATAAATTCTAACAAAGGAGAACCTCGTTTATTCCTTTTTCTTTTTTGGTTTATTTATGTTGTTAAACTGGCGCGTCATACTGTTGCCTATCTCAAGATATGTTACATAATATGCATCTTGTCACCTTATATTATTCTCTGTTGGGAACTACAGTAGATAGTGAATTTAAAATATAATTGTATTCATAGGTTTTCTTAGCTTAATGGAATAACTTACTTGTTTTCCTTTGTATAAATGCAAAGCAAGCTACTTTAGAACTAGTTTTCGAAGTAAAAAAAAACGTCTTTAAGAAAACTTATGAATACTTGTTAAAAAATTGTAATCTATATGTGAGTCTTTAATTAGTATATACGTACGTAGCATGGCTTGTAATGCAATTAAAGTGTCTAATTAAATTTTACTTCAAGGGAATTTTGCAGTTTATAGTTGATTTACCAGAAAAGGTAAAATGACATAACTTGACCCCTTAATGATCTTTATGAATCAGCTATGTACAATAGACTTGTAGAATGATATTAGCCAACGGAGTGGCCGAGCTCGTTAAATCGTGCTGTTTTGACTGGTTACAAGTTTGAACTGTGACGTTGCTAGATCAATTGGTGATATTATCCGGGCGAGAATAATATGTTAACATTACTCCCATTATCACAATCATTCACCTCTCATCCAGGTGTAGGAGCTCGCCCCCTGGCATCGGCGATTAGCCTCGTTGCAGAAATAGGCCGATGTAAAATAAATAAAATAAAAAAATAAATAAAATTATATTAATATATATTAGGGTTTTCTAGGGCTGACGCCGTTTTCCCTCTCTCAGTCATATTCTCCAGAAATTGTTATCATCCCATTCTCTATCTTTCAGGATTCTTTCTCCATAACCTAATCTACTTCATTCCGCCACGATAGTCTTGGTATGCCACTCTTTCTTCGTCCTGTTAGGCTCCATCTATTTATCCTGCTATTTATTCATCTTCCTTTATTTGCTCTTCTAGTATGGCCGTATCAGATGAATCTCTTTTCTTCTGTGTATGTTAAAATGTTCTTTTCTACATCCTTTCTTCTGTTTATTTCTTCATTTCTGATCCTATCCATTCTTATGACCGTACAAAATCTTTTCCAGTATTCCATTTCTGTAGCTGTGATTATATTTCGAATCCTCTTGTTCATAACCTTTTCTCTGCTCCATATATCATAATGCTTTGTAACTATAAAAACTATAAAACTATAGTTTTGTATATTGTAGTTTTTCTATACGTACTTTTTGGAACTCATCCGGCAAATTGTGGTATACCATTCAACAGTGACTGAACAACAATGTTCCAGTGGAACAGTGGCAATATGCTACCGTGTATCGTGTATGATTCACTTATAACTGATTTGCATTCGTCTGGGAAGATCCACTGCGCCGACTGCTGATTACTTTCGGGTTCGTAGAAATAAATCCATGTTTCGTCACCTGTTACTATATCGTAGACATCTTTTGAGTGTTAAATTTAATGATCATTTTCTTACTCCACTACGCACGTGCTTTATTTTAAAGATCAGTTAACTGGTGTAGTATCCACCAGACAAAGTTTTTGATCGCCAGATGTTCATGTTGAATTGTATTGATTCATGGATATGCTTAAGGATGCCTTAATATCCCTGTAAGTGCAACGGTTACCCACCTCCAACATATTCCGGACAGCGTCGATAGTTTTTTGTGTGACACTAACAGGACCAACTTCACGATGTTAAAAAGAGTTGTTAAATGTTAAAGAGATGTTGAAATGTTAAAGAGATGTTTAATGAGAGAAATCTTTCCATGCTGGAACTTGTTGAACCACCCTTCTAAAGTAACCAAGTAACCAAGTTTCATCGCCAAAATATCGCTTTAATTTTGTATTTTTGAAACAAAAAATCGCATCTGGCATTGACGGAACATATGTTGTATGTTCCATATCTTATTAAAAATATATATTACCTATATTCGAATTTCATACTATTCAATATAATACAAAGAATTAATATTCACAATATGAGTATTGTTGTACTGCACAATTAATAAACAATATAGTAATTAATCACATATTTAAAAGTTTAAAATAACTGTAATGTAATTTATAGCTCGTATGGTTACAATTTTTATAATACATCCTGAATGTAATTGTGTATCAAATATGGGCGTATATTAATTTTAAAATATACATTGTATTGCGAATCACGATATGTTACTCATTTGTATTCTTCTTCTTATTCGCTTCCGGATTATTCAGTTACAACGACTGTTATTCTGTTATCTGTTATGTGCAGACAAAACGAAAAACACGTGCACTGTTTGTTTGCAGAAGTATTTTAAATTCAACGAAGTTGGTTCTACAGTAAGGCAGATATTAAAGAAGTAATGAAATGGAGGACTGAACTCTAAAACTCAATAAACAAGTTGGAGGCCTTAGAAATGGCACACGTAAAGTGTGCCGAATCATCAGCTGATTATATTATACAACAATGTTTAAAGTACTATTATTTATTGTTTTATTTATTATAAATCTAGTTATAAAGATGGGCTGTGTGAAACGCAAATAGCCATCGTTGCTGAACGCCGAACATTTTAACTAACAAACTAACTTACTAAATAAACACTTGCAGTGGAAAAAACATTAATTTTTCACGGGTAAGCACGCATTCGCGTCACTTATTTACACTGCGTGCAATATGAGCAGCTTTATGTATTTACATTTGGACACATAATGCATTTATTATTTGATGGTCGTAGGTCATAGATACATGTTTTTTTGTTTCATAATATTTTTTTATTGCTATTCTTTGAGGTGCAAATAGTAAATTTCATTAACTTAATTCAATTAATAACTCATGAACAGACTGACACTCTTCCTGAGAGAATCGAACTTTTTGTTATGTGTGAAGTCTTGCACCTTATTTTAATGTGTTCCTAGTTATTGACTGTGATATTCGATGGTAATTGGCGCCTTTACAGCCTCTTACTATCACCTGCGTCTGTTCATTTTGTCGAACAGACTTTTTATATTATTTATTTGTATTTGTCCGTGCAAGATTTCTTTTATTGAGTATTTTTAATGATTCTATTTATTTATTTACTGTCTAATTTATTGTTTTTAATATGTAGTCTAGTCATTTAGATGGGCTGCGTTAGGCGCAAATAGCCTTTGTTGCTGTGCGTCAAAAATTTTAACTAACTAACTAACTTAATTCATTCTACGAGGAATGGGTATCCCAGTAAGGAACGAATATCTAAGGTATATACTCTTCGTTTTGCAGATGATCAGGTTGTTATTGCACAAGATGATGAAGATTTGAGCTGTATGCAGTGATGTGCTGCTAAAATTCTAAGAACCGGCTCGCACATGTTTACGCCTGGTTACGCCCCATTCACCCCCCTTGTAAAAAAAAAACAATTTATATAAATAACATGTTCATTTTATTTTATGTATTACAAATTACAACAATAAATTATTGCTTTAGAAAAAGATTCCAAATCGAATTTTGGTTATCAGTAGGCGAAATTATTGTAGTGGGTCGCACTCGTTTATCGTCAGCTGAATGACTTCTGAGCCACGATTGAACGTATGGTGTAGCATCCCACGAATTCAGCGGCAAAGCCATAAAATTAATGCTCATTAAGTCAGAAATATGCCTAATACTTAAAGTTGCTCTTTTTTCTGAGCATATTGTATTCATGAGGGAAAAACCACGTTCAGCCTCTACCCAGCTTATTGCAATTGTGTTATTTTTCGATCTTTTGACCGTTTCAGGAAGTTCATTTTTATTATCCCTTAAAATATCATCAACATAGTCTCTAAAATCATTAACACAGATTTTTATGTTAAGAGTCCTAACATTCTCTTCTCCAGCTCACCATGGATTGACAATTTCATGTAATTTACAAGTAGTTGATTCATTTATTTTTCATCTGAAAGCTTGAGTACTTAAGAACCACCTCTACGAACTATTTTTTTTAACAACTGGCTCTATCACCGGAGCGAACCCTATCAACAGATAAAGAATAAATTAATGATTTGGAAATCCAGGAAGATTTGCAAATAAAAGGGTGTGATGTATTCAAATAACTTGGATGCACTATCACAAAAAAAAAAACATCTACGGAACAGAAATAAATAGCCGACTGGGACATACAAGAACATGCATTAAACAGCTAAACCCAAATTTCTGGAACCGAAAACTCGAGAAAAGGGACAATGCAGAACCTCATACCGCAACTAGACCCGACTTAGCGCCATGTAACTTCTTGCTTTTCCCTTTTTAATAGATAAAAAGTGGCGATCAAAGCCTACAAAAATCTCGTTTCTGAGGCGACACCTGAACAAAGGGCTCACTGCTTTCAGGATTGCTTTCATCGGATGAAAAAGTGCATTGAACATGAAGGTGTATATTTTGAAAAATAATAAAAATATTTAAATATTTAAAATAATTTAATTTATTAAATTTTGTTGTTTTCCTCGTTATCTGCAAAACTTAAAAAACGTAATGAACCCTCACACATAATGACTTGTTAAGTATCTGTATAATACATTTTTAAATGAATACCTATGTATTTTGTCAATAATTCTACATACATACCACGTCGCTCAATAAGTCTAACTAAGAAAATATATATATATATTTTTTATAAATTCGACTTTATTCATTAACATACTCTCCTTCAAGAGTGATACAACCATTCCAACGCTCCTAAAATTAAAAAAATTAAAATTAATTAATTAATTTAAATTCAGCATACCAATCAGTAATAAATAGTTGATTTGCCTGGTGCAGAGTGAGAGCGAGAGCCACGGTTTGGCTTCAACAGTATTTTTCCCATCAAAAAACAATGTTTAATCAACACACGAAATTCTTTTTTATTCATTCTTTTGAAAATTACAAAACTGGAGTCACTAAAACCACTGTAACCTCTAAACTAATTGTCAGAATGTCATAAAATTTTCACACGTATCGTTTGAAGGTTGGTACTATCCAGAAATCATATGGGTCTGTCAACAGTGTTGCCATATATATGTCAGACCGGAGACTTATTGAGTGAAGTGTTATGTAATTTCTATTGAAGACAAAGTTCTTTTCTATATATCGAATTTATCTTATATAACCATCGTCTTCGATATATGTGGAGCCCATTTTCAAAACGTCTCCTGTCCATTTTACAAAAGTTCGGAGTAACCACGAAAAATGATTAATTACAATTATAAATTACTTAAAATCGCTTATTTTTTTAAATCAACCATTTATTTAATGTTTCTAGGTCGGTTTGGAAAGAAATTATGGTCTTATTTTTCAAAGAAGTTGCATTAATGTTGCCAGTAAAACAATAAAATGAGTTTTTATAAAAATTGGACAAGTGACGTTTTGGAAAAAAGCTCTTCAGTTGGTAAGTAGGTAAGTAGCTTGGTAAGATGATAATCGGACATCAAGCCAAATTTAGAAATACGTTTTCTATCCGACAAGAGACGTTTTGGAAATAAGATCCTCATATGGAGGTCCTACTGTATCTGGCTACTTTCATATATATACGGTACATACTCTTGGTAACGTTTTATTAATATTTTTATTAATCATTCTGTTTTATTAGTAAGACAAGTTTCGACAAACCATTTTCAAAACTACCATCTGGTTTGGGATTCAGAATAGTTCACATCGAAACTGCAATCAGGATAATTAATAAAAACATTACCAAGTATCTTTTAGAATCGACTACGTAATTATCTTTATCTACAGTTACCTAAAAGATCAATATCAAATTTATAGCAATATCAAAAATATATTTATTTTTTAGCAATTTATGTAAAGTAAAAAATTCTCATTTAAAGATCAAAGACTACGTTCATGCACAGCGTTATATCCTCGTGTTTCTTACAAATTGGTTCTTATTTCTTTCGTATGATTTTGTCATTAGTTTCTATTTTGCATTAAGGTTATATTAAAGCGGAATATGAAAAGTAAAAGGGTTATTTCTTATGTAAATTAAATAACTTAAATATGTAATAGAATTGTAATGAGATAAAGAGAGAAGCAAGGAAAGTGCATCGCTAGCTAATTGGAATATTACGTATATTTCTGTATGCAAATTTAAATGAATTCACTATTTGTTAATAGTTACTTTTGCAATATGACTTCCGATTTAGTATATTTTTAATTGTGTACTTCTTAAAATTTCTATTTCTGCTTCTAAGTTGTCTATCTTGATGTGTTAAATCTAAGGTGTTTCCAGGTGTCACTTTTAAAAATGACGCAAGAAAATATAAAAAAACTAGCTGTAGTACCCATACTTCGTACGGTTTTTGTAATATTTATTTTTGCTGTAACGTAAATGATAAATGAGATATTTCAGTTTGAAGTACAACAGAAAATAATCGTTTCTTTATTCTCAACCACTCTTTTGCATGTATTTTCAATGTTAAGTAAATACTTCCTTTATAGGTAGCTCCTTCCTTTCTTTATAGCAGGGGTGGCCAACATCGCGCTCGCGGGCGCAACTGTGCCCTCGGGCGATCTATTATGCGCCCGCGATACGATTCCCGGCAAATTAAAATATTTTTTTAAATTTTATTTCCAATCAATTTCAATTTCCAACTTTTAAGCAAAATTTTCTTGGAATTAAAAACTTATTTATTAATTGAAATTTTCAAGTAATTTTTTATTATGCCATATTAAATACTTACCCTATATAATAAAATATAAGTAGTTCCACTACAAAAAATATTATTTTAGCGAATTCTATCGAATTTTAGCGCCATTTTTTATGTTTCATTTTATTAAAACTGATCATTGAATGACAGTTTAAGAGTAGCAATATCAAATTACTGTCCTGATTTTGAAAACTTATGTCAAGAAACAGTATCAACCTTCTCATTAACGAATAATAATTTATAATTTATTATGTAATTATATCTAATACATGTCGTTCAATAAAATTATTATTACAAATTATTAATATTATTTTGTTGTATTATGTTGTGTCAAAAATGAAGAAGAGCATTTTTTCAAAAAATAATGGGATTTTAACCTATAAGTAAAATCAAATAAAAAGATTCAAAATTAAAAATGACAAAAATTAACAAAAACTTTTTTTTCTAAATATAATTGAGAAATGAAAAAAAAAAATTAACTTTAACAATAAAAAACAAAACATATATGATGTCATTACATATCATTGCGCCCGCAACGTCTTTGAAAATTCTTAATTGCGCCCGCAACGTTCCTGAAAATTCTTAATTGCGCCCTTGCTTCCAAAAAGGTTGGCCACCCCTGCTTTATAGGTAGTGAGATACTTCCTTTATAGGTAGCTCTCCTCATAGCTCTCTAACAAAAAAATAAACAAAAAAAATTCTTCATACATATTTTTGATATAAAGTAAATAATAGTGAAATATTTCAATATTAATTTTAGGTTGTCTCCCCGTAACTTCTCAAATATTCATCCAATCGAAAATATGCAACAAAAAAGATTTATTTTCTTATTATAAACAATTTTTATCATATACATTTTTGCTTTTACGACAATAATAAGGGAGATATTTCAAAAGTTTATCTTTAGGATTCCCCCGTAACTTCCCAAATATTCATCTAAATGAAAATATTCATTTAGATAAAAAAAATTGTTTTCTTATTATAAACTATTTTTGTTATATATGATTTTCCTGTTAAGTCAATAATAAGGGTGATAGTGTAGATTTTAGTTTTAGTGCGTAACTAATATATTTTTGATGATATCTAAATAATAAGAATATTTCGTTTATAGCTAGTTCTTCCCCATAGCTCCCCAAAATATATATTATTAGAAACTGCATTAAACAGAGCATTAACATTTTTTTCACATATTCATTTTTATTGTTAAATAAATGATTTCAACCTTATAAGTAACGCTCTCCTTGCCCCCAAACTAATTTTATTAAAAACTGCGTGGAAGAGAGAAAAAAAAAGGTTTCCTCATATACATTTTTGATGTAAAGTAAATAATAACTAAAATATTTCAAGATTTTATGTTTAGGGTGTATCCCCATAACTCCCCAAATATTAATCTAATTGAAAAATGTATTCAACAAAAAAGATTTGTAGATATTTTTCTGTTGTCAATAGTAAGGGAGATATTTTAACTTTTTAATTAAGTCCGAAACACCCCCATAGAATAAATTTTTTGTAATGTTCCAATCCTGGTTTTACTCTAGCACCGTACCAAAGTTCGAAAAAATATGCCCAACTGTTTTTGCGTGAAACTCGGACAGATAGACAGACAAAATACACATACACAGATTAATTAGGATACCTATGTCTGAAGCTGATTATGATATGGAACTTAATATAATTTTAAAAATAGCTCAATCTAGTGGTTATAGCCCCACAGTTGTACATGATATTCTTAATAAAAAGAAAAAGAAACTCCTAAATAAATTTAAAAACTAAAACTATATAGAAAAAATAAATTTTTTTGTTGCAGCAGCATTAAAATATCTAACCTTTTAAAAAATCATGAAGTTATAGCCGCATTTCTTAATCAGTTCACTCTAAAAAATATTTTAGTCAATAATAAAATGGATCGCAAGGATAAGTTGGATAACAGTGGAGTTTACCAAATCAATTGTAATAATTGCGATTATATTTACATAGGTAAAGCCGAATGTAATTTCAACTAGAGATGGGAATTTCGGCTCAGTTTGCGGAACCGGATCAGTGGAGGTCGTTCAGTTTGCTGAGCCGGTACATTGATCCGGCTCAGTGATCCGTATAAGTAAACAAGTTTCCGAGACACAGGTCGGTCGTTCGTTCGTAGGTAGAACGTCGCTTAGAGCCCGGCTCTTGCATTATATGAAGAGCCGGGTAAACATGTTCCCGAGACACAGGTCGGTCAGTTGCCGGTCGTTCGTTCGTAGGTAGAACGTCGCTTAGCCCCGGCTCTTGCATTATACGAACTGTAAACATGATCCCGAGACACAGGTCGGTCAGTTGTCGGTCGTTCGTTCAATACGGTTGTTGGTTTGCAATATGTAAGTAGGTAAAACGTCGCTCAGCTGGCTCTTGCATTATATGAACAAGTTAAATAAATAAAAATCTATAGAAGTGAATTATCTAACATTTTTGAAACAAACAATTCACTTTATGTAGCTACTGTATTTTAAACCAGATGTGTTAAGTTTATGGCGATGTTTATTGCCCTTATAAATGGGACATCTGGGATTTGTGCAATATTTTTATATAGTATGGTTGTAAGAAAATACAGACTAACCCTATTAGTTTCAAATAAACTGCCCTACAAATTGATAACAAAATACACTTTATGTTAATACATTACAAGCCGAGTTCTCGCGAAGTTCAACACTATCGCCCGACCAATCGTATCCTTGAAACTTGAAACTATACAGTGAGCCGTGAGCCGGCTCATTTCAATTTGTTGATCCGTGTCACTTCGGTCAGTGTATTGAGCCGGCTCAGTGAGCCGGTTCGTTCATGAACGACCCATCTCTAATTTCAACATACGAATAGGAGAGCACATTAGAGCGTAGAGATTGGACCATAGTGATAAGTCTAATGTAGCTAAACATGCTTAAACATAATCATACTCTTAGTTTTGACAACATGGAAATTTTACATATACAGCCGAAAGGATTAAAATTGGATTTATTAGAGGTATTTAAAATCAAGAAAGCGATTTCTAAGTCAAGAAATCTCATGCATGAACAAGTTGAGTTGAGATGGTCACCTCTTCTTTATCCCTTTTAATCCTCTCATAGAATTTTACCTTTTAGGTAGGGTTTTACTAATTATAGCAACATTTGTTCCAATAATCTCGTCTCTTATAATTTGTAAATTTTCTATTTATATGAGTGTATTTCTGTGCATGTGAACCCTCTGTATTTCTGAAGATGGACTCATAAGCCGAAATACGTATCAAATAAACTTGTTTTATTTTATTCTTTGAAACTAACTGAGTGTTTTATTATCTTTCAATATGTTTCAACGAGAACCTACAACTGAATCTATCGATTTAAGACAAGATTGATTTTTTTGTGGATATTGTCTTATAATCATCTGAAACGTATAGAAACCAAATATGTGGCCGAAAAAAAAAGAACAGATATAGCCTTCAGTTTTATTAATATAGATTTGAGAATCGCACAGTTCTGCACATGTCAGTGCATATATATTCTTTTGTTTATTAATGAGTTACAATAACGAAAGTGACAAGTAAATAAACTGTTTATTTTGCAACTTTCATTCACCGTAATATTTCCATTCATAATTAATTTGTCACGTTAATTCAATAGTTTTTAACATTTTATTTCAACAAGATCCTTGATTGAATACTTGAAACTTGAAAGTCATGATATAAACTTGAGTAATCATTAATTAAGTTGAATTTATTAAATTATTTCAGTTCTTACGTGTTGTTAAATTATTCAAATATTAATTATATGTTTATGAACGAATTTAACTTGTGCAATTTTTATTTAGATTCGTGCTCACTGAGTTAGTAGGACAATATTAAAAATTAGTGCAATATCCTTCGTTTTAATTATCTTTTTATTTGCGTGGAGAATTACAAAAATTAATTTTACATATTAATTTGGAAGATCCAGGATGAAAAATGAAGAAACTTTAAATTTAACTCAGCAACTTATGGTGCAATTCTGTGGCAAATCTGTAAGCTACAGACGCATTTTTTATTTAACATTGGGGAACAAAAAAAAAGGTCGTTAGGGGTTAAATCAGGTTAATTTGATGTTTTTTTCCTTCAAATAATCAATTTATTGACGTGCTGTGTGGGAGCTTGCATTGTCATGATGAAGAATGATGCGACGTTTTTGGTTGTTTTTCCTGATTTTGTCGATGACTTCTGGCAAAAAAATTGTTGTTTACCATTCAGCATTAACTGTTCTCCGATCCTATAATGGAATGGTTGCGACATGTCCAGTACAACCGAAGAAACTATTGATCATTTTCTTGGAAGTGCTTCGTGAACGAACAACTTTTGTGGGTTTCGGTTCATCTTAGAAGACCCAAACAGTGAATTGTTGCTTAGTTTCCGGTTCATATGAATAAATCCAAATTTTATCACTTGTAACGATGTTGTATACGGATTTTGCAGTGCCTAGGTTGATTTTTTTTAGCATTTCCTTACACCAATCAACACGAGCCTTTATTTGAACTTCAGAAAAATTATGCGGAATCCATCGGGAACAGATCTTTTTCACAGCTAAATGTTCATGCAAAATCGAATGTATTGCAGTCTGCGATAAGCCAAAGGATGTCTCTATCTCACGGTAAGTCACATGCTGATCATTTTGCGCAGAGCATTGATATTTTTTTTGAATCACAACCGATTTTGGTTGACCTTTACGAGATTCAGCACTGACGGACGCACGAACATGACGAAATTCTGCAAACCAATTGTAAGCAGTCTTTTCTGATGGTGCTTCATTACCAAAAGTTGAACGAAGGGGATCTATGTATTGTTGTTGAGTTAGGCCTTTACTAAAATCGTAAAAAATCATCCAACGAAAAACTTCACGAGTAATATCCATTTTTTCACAAACTTGATTTTTAAACGCTTACTGTCAACAAACTACTCGGTAAATTTATAAGTTAGTTAGTTAAAGTTTTTGGCGCACAGCAACAAAGGTATTTGCGGGTAAATTTATAAGCTGCCACTGATTTCACAATAACAAATATCAAATTTTACGAATATAGTAATGACACATTTCAATATTGCCATCTAGTGGTCGTTTGTAAAAACATAAAAGGTAACCCTCGTATCTGTACAGATAAGGTATATTTTCATAGAGTTATAACAATATCCATATCTAATAGTATTGTTATAAAACATGACCTTGTATGTAGTCAGCATCCGTAACATTCAAGGATTTGACGTACGCGGCTCGGGTAAATCTAGGAAACATCACAATAGTGTGTATACGTCAATTAGCGCATTTAATCTAAATAACGTGTTCTTATTTACGTATAAGTTTCACTGCCAAATAAACTGACCTTAGTTTATACGTTCTGGTAAAATAATGTGTTCATCTTTATTTTTTAAAATTACTCATGGAATGGTAGTCTCAAAACAATTTTATTTTCTAAATATAATGTTTACAAAAAACTTTTCTCCGAAACATTTGACAAAAAATTAATTAACACCTAGTTAATAGTAAGATCATCTAGTACAGCGGTTCTTAACCTTTTTACACTTGGGACCCTCCAACTAGCCTAAAATATTTTATGGACCCCAAAAAAAAAATTTTAAATAATTTAAATGTTTTTAATAATTTATTGTTTAATAATTAAGTTTATTGTAATTTTAAAAGCAAAAATTGGTGAAAATTAAATTTTATCTTTTAATTTCGGGACCCCCTATGGTCTTTTCGGGACTCCCCCGGTTAGTAGATATCTTTTGCTAGGTCGTCCTATTTCGCTTATACCGTACTGTCCTAATTTTATCGACACATTTTAGTTCTAAAACCTTCCACTCTCTTATTGGAGAGTATTAGTCGAATTGACTTTTGGCATCAGTCACAAATATGTTATACAACCATTTCCTCTAGATCAGTGATTCATAAATTCAGAGTCGCGACCTAACGTTGGGTCGCAAAAAACTTTACTACCACGTCGCTCAATAAGTCTCCGGTCTAATTAAGAAAAACAATTTTTTTTTTTTTTTAGAAATTCGACTTTATTTGTCAACATACTCTCCTTCAAGAGTGATTCTTCATTCCAACGCTCCTCTAACTTTCGATGTCTTCTTTGTAGAACGATTTGTCTTTGCCCTCAAAATAGGCCTCGGTTTCGGCAATCACTTCTTCATTTGAGTCAAATTTCTTTCCCTGGAGCATCTTTTTGAGGTCTGCAAAATGCCAGTAGTCGCTGGGGCCAGATCTGGAGAGTACGGTGGGTGAGGAAGCAATTCGAAGCGTAATTTATTCAATTTAACCATCGTTTTCATCGACTTGTGACACGGGGCGTTGTCTTGGTGAAAGAGCACTCTTTTCTTTTGCATGTGAAGCCGTTTTTTTCTTGTTACTACACTCAATCGATCCAATAATGCCATGTAGTTTTCACTATTGATAGTTTTACATTTCTCAAGATATTCGATAAACAAAATACAATGCGCGTCCCTAAATACGGATGCCATAATCTTGCTAGCTGATTTTTGACCGACTGCTGTCCACTCAGCTGACGATCTTTTTGATTCAGGTGTGTAGTAGTGAATCCATGTTCCATCCATTGTCACATACCGACGCAAGAAATCCTTTTTATCTCGCTTGAACAGCTCCAAACAGCGCTCTGAATCGTCGACGCGTTGTTGTTTTTGGTCCAGTGTAAGCGAACGCGGCACCCACTTCGAACGCAATTTACGCATGCTCAAATTTTCGTGTAGAATTGTAAACACACTACCTTCTGATATCTTTAAGGTGTCAGCTATCTCACGCAACTTCACTTTATGGTCTTTCAAAACTATTTTGTGGACTTTATTTATGTTTTCCGGAACAACTGCCGATTTTGGGCGACCAAAGCGTTCAGCATCATCGGTGTTTGTACGACCGCATTTAAATTCAGCATACCAATCAGTAATAGTCGATTTGCCAGGTGCAGAGTCTCTATAACGCGTATCAACCCACTGTTTGGCTTCAACAGTATTTTTTTCCTACCAAAAAACAATGTCTAATCAACATATGAAATTCTTTTTTATCCGTTCTTTTGAAAATTACAAAACTGGAGTCGCTAAAACCACTGTAACCTCTAAACTAATTGTCAGAATATCATGAAATTTTCACACGTATCGTTTGAATGTTGGTACTATCAAGAAATCATATGGGTCTGTCAACAGTGTTGCCATATATATGTCAGACCGGAGACTTGTTGTAGATCCATTTTTAATAATTGCAGATTTTTGTTTTACTCTTCAGGGTTCTTAGAATTAGAATCAAAATCCTTTTTTGCTAACCAGATTTTTCGAATTTCGTTTTTGCCCATTAGGTTTTTCGAAGTCGTTCTTCTTCTTTTTCTTGTCAGCTATCTCGAAATCCATTTTTTGTAACATTTTCCATTGATAGAAATACTAGCAAGCAGTTTAGTACTTTATTTGCAAGGTCTGTAATTTTCGATTGCAATATGTTACAACGTATCGAAGAAATTCTGAAGTACTACATTTGGGTACAGCCTGATTTATTCTTTATAACAAGTCTTGTTGCAGGACCAAGTGAAAAGTAGAATAAGCATCTTGAATACTGTTTTTAATTTATTGTTAAATCAGATCTTGATTTATCGTGGAACTCAAATTTTTTAATGTACAAATTTCTCAAAGATTTTGCTATTAACCTACCAGTTAGTCATTTTTCAATGACTCTCTACTCGTTTAAAGTCTATGTTTCTTATCTATTGTATTTATTTTTTTGTTTAACATATTTAATTTTAATTATTTTATGCTATGCAGGAGGTCTAATTTTTCTAATGTTGTCTTCTTAGAACATCTTTATAAAAATGTTAAATTCGCGCTAACTTGTATGATAATACAAATTAATTTTTCTTGAGTGAAACAATAGCTAGTTAACATGCAGAAAAGCAAGTGTTGAACGATCAAGATAATAACCTCTATATCAAGTACGTGA
Source organism: Liopterus haemorrhoidalis (assembly GCA_963971575.1). Taxonomy (NCBI): domain Eukaryota; kingdom Metazoa; phylum Arthropoda; class Insecta; order Coleoptera; family Dytiscidae; genus Liopterus; species Liopterus haemorrhoidalis. Next base: position 41,382,545 of record OZ020612.1, on the reverse strand, counting down.
CTACACCGATGAAATTGAAACGCTACATCAAAGAATGTCGGAGTAAAAACACTTCAATGAGCAGCAAATCAATTAATACACATCCCTGTCTTTTAATAAACTTATCAATGGTTTTTTTGTAGACCTATAGAGTCGGAGTCGAGGTGTCAGTCACTTTTTGGTGCAGTCAGAGTTCGATTTAGAGTCGAAGTTGGTACAAACTCCCGCCTACGACTTACGACATTGATACGAAACTTTAGCTAGCAGAAATACCAGGTCTACAAGTATGAAATGCGGATTTTTTTCAAACTTGCCGCGCAAACAGAGTGTATAGTTCAAAGTTTCAACACATATGGCGTTTTGTTAAGTTATCATTAAGTGTCAAATGCGTATAGGTTGTAATTTGAAAAGTGATCATATAGTTTTGTTTTACTGTGTTAAAAATGTCAAATTTTGTGCCAAATAAAGAGCATTCGCGGACAGTACTACTGTTTTGTTTTCATTTGAAAAAAACCGACTGCTTCGAGAAGCTTATGGTGAATATGCTCCATCGCAAGATACGTATGAACGATGGTTTCGGCGTTTCAAAAGTAGTGACTTTGATCTTACAGACAAAGAACAAGGAAAACCTCCAAAAAAATATGAAGATACAAAATTGGAAACATTGCTACAGGAAGACGATAGTCAATCACAAAAACAACTAGCAGAGCAGTTAGGCGTTAGTCAACAAGCTGTTTCCAATCGCCTACGAGAGATGGGTAAGATCCAGAAAGTCGGCAGATGGGTTCCACATGCAGTGAATGAGAGGCAGATGGAAAAACGCAAAAACACTTGTGAAATTTTGCTTGCACGATACAAAAGAAAGTTTTTTTTGCATCGTATCATTATTGGCGATGAAAAATGGATTTATTTTGAAAATCCCAAACGCAAAAAATCATGGGTGAACCCAGGCTCACCATCCACATCAACTGCAAGACCGAATCGCTTTGGCAAAAAGACAATGCTCTGTACTTGGTGGGACCAAAAGGGTGTGGTCTATTATGAATTGTTAAAACCTTGTGAAACAGTTAATACCCAACGCTACCAACAACAACTAAACCATTCGCTGCTCATAAAACGAAGAACTAGAATACGAAAGAAGACAGCACAAGGTAATCTTTCTTCACGATAACGCTCCATCACATAAGGCAAAAGCAGTTTGCAACACATTGGAGGCACTCAAGTGGGAAGTGCTACCCCATGTCGCTTACTAACCAGACTTGGCCCCTTCAGATTACCACTTGTTCGCATCGATGGGTCACGCACTTGCCGAGCAGCACTTTTGTTCATATGAAAATGTGAAAGAATGGATAGATGAATGGTTTGCGGGGAAAGGGGAAAAGTTCTACTGACGAGGTATTCACAAATTACCTGAAATATGGGAAAAATGTATAACTTCTAATGGAGCATACTTTGAATAAATACATTTTTACTGTTCTTTTGAGTTTAATGTGTTTTATTAAAAAAAAAAAAAAATCCGCATTTCATACTTGTAGACCTGGTATATATTATTTCTGTCTAATAATAACTTATTGAAACCAGTTTTTAAGCGCAGAAGATGGTTTTCTATTAAATGAATAGATCATTTTGAAAAGGGCTCATGTTCATTTTTTTTTTTTTTTTTTAATTTACCAGATTCTGCCCATTAATATGTCTGTTCATGTATTCAGTATAAAAACGGGTCTTTCTTCACTAGCTGAAGCAGCTTTAACAAGGCCAGGCTTCTGTCAGTTAGTTTGAAAAAGACTCATCTCCGAGAGATAGCCCGTTTTCAAACTGAACCGATGAAGAGTATATTGCCCTGGTGAATTGAATCCTCTACAAACACACAGAAATTCCAAGTGAAACATATAACATATCAAAACGTAGCTGCTTTTAAAATTTGGTGGCCAGATTTTTTTAGAAAGAAAGTTCTGTGGCAGTAAATTTACGGAAAGAAAATTAGTCAAGAACAAAAGATTAAAGACAATTTGCTGTCAATAAGTTTTTTGAATTCGTTTTCATGAGTGAAGAGCCAGGAGTGGTAGTTGCCAAACCTTATATCGATAGTCTTGTGCAACACCGTTTCCTGCTAAAGAAAGCAGGCATCAATAGCTCTTTCAAAATTGTCAAAATATAGTTGATCAACTCGTGCCATTGATGTCAAAAGCTTAAATATGTAGTTTCATAAAAATCCTTTTAGCCGAATTTGCTCTGCACGTGTCCACAGACAGACCGACAGACATCATGCTAAAAATAGTCAAAACGTTATGTAGGGACCTCAATTCGTGGAGATCCATCGAAATCTCGAAATGTCAAAATCGGTATGATCACAATACCTCCCTTATATATGTTGGCGGTCGGTAAAAATATGGACGTTGTCTTTGAAAAACTTATTTTGAAAAGAGGTCATCTCTGATAGAAAAAAAAAGTATGGGGGCACCAAAAAGATTAACAAATATATTGCACCAGAGTTGTTGCCTTATAAACATAATAAAATACTACGTTACCCTAACTAATAATGCCTGGAAGTTAAATAGTATTTTATTTCTCCAGAACATTTTCAAAAAATGGACATGACCCCTTTTCAAAATGACGGATTCAAATCGTTTCTTATATTCATTTCATGTATTGTAGGTAAGTAAATTTACTATAATTGGCGCTAATAGCTACAGATGATGTGCTCTAAAAATTTAACTAACACATTGTCTTATGATGCCGTGTGCATAATTATTCATTTGTAGGCAAGTCGAAGCATGCAGAGCGAAATTATAAACACGAGTTTTTGTAATCAAAAATGTAATTATTTTAATTTTACTTAATGTGGGACTTAAAATGAAAGTTTTTGAAGTGTAGATTAACAAACAGAAATTATTTTTTTTTTTTTAATATTTTTATTTTGACGATTTTCTTCAGATTTCCAACAATCAGGTCCTTTTTGTGTTTCCCAAATACCCACGTGAACACTGATATTATTCACAAGGATAGGCTAGATTAAATTATCAAGTCCAAATATAAAAATGATAATTTCTATTTATAACAGGGAGCCGTTATAATAAATGGACAGTTATAATGCTGATAAATAACGATTTTCACGCATCGGTGATTTTCTAAACGTTAAAAACAGCAAGGCGTAATCACTGAAAAATATTTATTTAAATAAGACAACTAAATTTATTGCTGTCAGAAATACAATAAGTTTATACTCATTAAGAAAATTTATTACGTTATTTCAAATTTAGGACTTTTAATTAAAAGGAAAGGATATTATGAAGGATGATAAAATACTCCTTAGCAAGAAGCGTGAATTTTTCGAGACCATAGTCTTAAAATTTTCAGCTTTCTTTGAAGCAAAACAAAGGATTTTTCAGTTTTTTTGAAAGCGAAAAGCGACGAATTGTTTGTTCAAAAATAATTTTATTTTTCATAATCGCCTTATACCTAAATGCATTTAGTCCAACGTTTTTCTAACAATTCCATACCATGTTTATAATGATCTGTATCAAGGCTTGCAAAATAACTATCTACAGCATCAATTGCTTCTTGATTGGACCACAAACGTTTTCCACAAAGAATTTTTTTTCAGGTTTGAGAACAGATGGTAGTCTGATAGAACTAAATCTGGCGAATATGGTGTATGTTCAAGCAATTCATACTTTAATTCGTTGATTTTTGCCATGGTGAAAACATTCTTATGAGCTGGTGCATTGTTTTGATGATGTAAACCAGGTCTTTTTCCATGAATTTTTTCATCCAATTGATCCAACAGGCTTGTATTATAGTTAATTCTTTTACCTTTCTCAAGATAGTCTATTAACAAAATTCCCTTTGCATCCCAATTGATGCCATGACCTTTCCTGCTGATGGAACAGGCTTTGCCTTCTTTGGTGCACTACCAACCAGGGTTGGGGTGCGTTCGTTGTCTTGCACCCACGTCAACAGTTTCAGTATCGTCTGCACTCCATAACGAGTGTCTACACTGCTGAGCTGTACGCCATTTTCAAGGCCCTGTGTTTTGTTTCGTCAGAACAAAGTCGTCCAAGTGTTATATTGACGGACTCGCTGAGCGCTCTGAACAGTATCCAAGATCCAGATCCAGTGCATCCTTGTACTAAAGATCCGGTTGCTACTCCACAATCTGAATGCTCAGAATGTGAGAGTAGAGCTGTTTTGGATACTGGGACATGTTGGTATTAAAGGTAATGAAGCGGCAGATGCAGCTGCAAAAGCCGCCTCCTACAGACCTATGATTGATGCGAGTTTCATATTTCCAGAGAACGCAAAGAGTTATCTGAAACATCTTGTTTTAGCCATGTGGCAACATGAGTGGATTAGCACACAGAACGTTAAGTTGAGACAGATTAAGGGAGTCGTTAAACCATGGGGTTCTTCCTGCAGGATTAACCGCAGGGAGGACACCGCCATCACAGGCCTCCGTATAGGCCACTGTTGGTGGACCCATGGACACCTTCGAGTTGAAGACTCCCCTCTTTGTGAGACGTGTAACACAAATTTGTGTGTGTCACACTTTTTAACTGAATGTATACAGTTCTAAGATGTCAGGGAGAGATTAGGCCTGTGTTATGACTTGTCAGTTACTTTAGGTGACGGCAAAGTACTCATGGACAGGCTGATACTCTTCCTAATAAAATCGAACTTACTGTTTTATTTGTGTCTTGCTTATTTTAATGTGTTTTATTATCAACCTGTGATATTCGATGGTAATTGGTCCCTTTATAGCCTCCAACCATCACCCTGCATCTGTTCAATTTTCGAACAGACCTTTTATATTATTTATTTGTATTTGTCCGTGCAAGATTTCTTTTATTGAGTATTTTTAATGATTTTATTTATTTATTGTCTAATTTATAGTTTTTAATATATGTAATATGTAGTGTAGTAATTTAGATGGGCTGTGTCAGGTGCAAATAGCCTTTGTTGCTGTGCGCCAAAATTTAATTAACTAACTAACTAACCTACTTTGGTGCAATGGAGCCAGTTTCTAACCAGTGTTCAGATTTTTCTTTCGTATTTGGTGTGTAGTGGTGAATCCAAGTTTCATCCATAGTTATAAATCGACGAACAAAATAACTTTTATATTTATTAAAACGATCCAGAGACACTGTCAATTGTTAGCAAATGCGGTACCTATCTTGCACAAAGCTTTTTAATCTTTAATTCTTCATGCAAACTATGGAAAACTCGTTGTGTTGAAATTGCTCTAGCTGAAAGAGAATTGAAAGAGCTGAAAGATTTGAACTAACAATAGAAGATGTTCAAAAAGGAACTTGGATGGGTTTGAGAGGTGTTATAAGAATTTTTGGGGAGAAAATAAGTGTCCGAATATTCAGACTTCCTTTTCATCTTAAATTGAATCATAATATTACTCTTATTTTAGACGTATATTATTCTATTAAGACAAATAATCTTGTTCCAAAATCGTAAGTGATTGAACTTAATTTAAAAATAGCCTTCTTCCTTTATAACATTCTGGTATTCGTGAGAGGATGTTGTAGAAAACTTAAAATTAAACGGAGTTAACATACTTCTGTGAGACAAGTCTTAATCAAGAAAGCAAGTTTTCTCATTATCACCATCAGATTCCAGGTAATACTGCAAGGAAAGCACTTAGTTCTATACTGAGTGACGAGTGCCTCTTTACCACATCGCCCGTAGTTCCGCTGCTGACATCACTGACATTACGTCACTTCCGGAAATAAGAAATTTGTTATACTGTTTGAAAATTTACTAAAAATTCAATTAAAATAAAGTTAGAGTGTTATCACAAAACTAGATTGATTTTCAATTTCAGCTACACTAAAAATATTTAGAATAGGCCTCTTGGAGCCTTATAGTTGCTACCCAACATTGTGGTACGCGCTAAATGACCTTTAATTCTCTTTATTTATTTATTTATTTATTTATATAAGAGACACAGCAGAAGCCGAGGCTTGTAACGCTGTGTATAAATAACAAAATACAATATTAAACATACATAAACTCAAAGTAACAATGATAATTATAGCGTAAAAAGAAAAAATAAATACAAAAAATAAATTTGAGAACAGAGAAGACAATCAATAAAAGTAAAACAAATAATTCAAAAAAATAATACAAAAAAAAAAAAACAAAAAATAATACACTTTGGTAATAACAGACAATGAAAAAAATAAAACATATGTACATTTTATCAATTACATAGTAAAAATTGATCTAGTCTATTTTTGAATTCCACCGATCAAAAATTCTATTAGTGAAGAAGTTCATATGACTATTGCGAAATGAAGGATTTTTTTTTTAACTTAAACTGGTGACCAGGAATAACAATTTAACGCTGCATTCACGTTGTCAAAATTACAAATTAAAATTATTGTTATATTAGTACTTAATGTTAAATTTGTACGTGGAATTTAAGTACAGTGCGATCATTATTTCTTGAACGTTATGCCATACTTGACAGAAACATTTAGTTATCAAACTTATTTCCAAGGACATATACATATAGGCGTACATTCTATTTTTGTTACCCAATACCAGGGCTGCCCAACCAGTTGATCGCGATCTTCCGGTCGATCGCAACGTGATTTTAAGTAGATCTTTAGTTTTTTCTTGTTTCCATGTACTTAAAAATACATTTTATAAATATAAAGAAAAAATTTATTTTTATTTTTTCCATAAATTCAGGGCCACCGTAACACATTGATTGCCATGGGGGTAACCAGCAAAGAAATTCAAATTAAAACTAATAACGATAAACTTGGAGATAAGTGACTGGCAAGATGATGGTCTGGCACAATGTAATATATAATTTTCCGTAAGGAGATCAGTAATCGCACATCAAAAATCCACCAATTTATAAAAATACACCGAAAAAAATTATTATCTTAACATATCCTAACCAACAAAACTTAAAAACAAAGAACCATTTTCTAATCATCTTGCATAAAATTCGATGGCAATCAATGTGTTAACTGTCGGGCTAAAAATGCAGCCTTGGGGGGCCTATGAAGAATTTCATAAACATTTAAAAATCATTTTTTTTTTTTACTTATTAGGTTATTTTTACTTGTAAAACAACTTTAAAATTGTAATAAGTAGTGCATTTTTTCAAAAATTTCTTCGCGGGGGAGGACTCCCTGACCTGTGAGGGCACTCCATGCCCCCCGGTGGCGGGCTACGCTTTCTGGTCGATCGTGGTAACAATATATATAAAAAGGTATATCCCAAATATAAAAAGATTGAACAGCCCGGCCCTATATGAATTGACTATTAAATGAACACTATTTTTCTCTACACGCCAATAAATTGATAACAAATATTAAGTTAGAAACACATCTTCATTGTTCCTCGGGTGAGTTCGGACCAACGAAGTAAACTGATTGGTTCTTTGTACAGCAATTATGTTTCGGGGTTAAATTAGGGTTTTCAGGTGTGAATTAGAATACAGTTTTGATATTTTAAAACCCATTGTTTACCATTATGTAACGTTCTGGATTTAATGATCGCATTGTAGCATACACAATGTAAATTAAGAAATAAATTGGGCCGTATGTTAAAGACTTCTGGTTTTACTTAACACTTTATGATTAATTTAGTTAAACGTTTTACTTTTATTTTTTAACTAATCTGTTGATACGCATGGCGTCAGACATTAATTTGTTACTATTTAATGATTTGTTTATCATATCCGTTCGACGCTCCTATTTCCTGGGACAGAGTTATCATCTCTGATATTCTAAGAAATTATTTATTATTAAATTGTATTTTGACCTTTTATGTTAGATGTTAACTGTATATATTCAAATAATCTTATACTATACGCGTAAAAATAAACTTCTATATTTAATCATATAATAGTTGATATAAATACTCAAAGAACTCTACTGCCACATAAATCGCCACTTTTAGCAACCACAAATTAAAGAATGGAGACCTGTCAGTATTCCAACAAGCACTACCTGTCAATCAACACGTGTTACAAGCAGGGTGACCAGATTTCAGTTGAGGTAAACCCTAAGACTGAAATTTTTTTTTTTCGAATTACAGTATATTTTATTCAATTTTGATCTTTTGATCAGCTCCAAAAAATACAAGTGATGAGAAAAAGAAGGTCTTCACCTCCAAAACCCAAGTGATGAGCAAAAAAAAGGTCTTCACCTCCAAAATGTAAGTGACGAGCAAAAAAAAAGGTCCTCTCGTCCAAAATACAAATAATGAGCAAAAAATAAAGGTCCTCAACTCCAAACTACAAACCCGGAGATTTTATAACAAAACCCGGAGCTCTGATACTCTCGCCAGATACACTGAGACTCCGGGTGAAAACCTGAGACCTGGTCACCCTAGTTACAATGGATCTGCAAGAAATACTTCATAGACAAATCATCGAATCAGGCGATTGATCAAGATCTTTGGGTTTAACCTCGCCACGTAAAGATGTTATATTTTTGGCGGTATGAAAACACGTGTGAAACTCCAACGGGAATAAGTAAACTTTTCGAACTACAGCTTAGACTCCACAAGGTTCTGTCATGAGTCCTCTGCTATTCAACTTAGCCATAGATTTTGCCGATGGTTCATAACAGAAACAACCAAAGAACTGCTGTAGTTCTTCGGGAGCTGGACAGGTGACAGACGGTTCTGGAAAGCAAATGTATAAAAATCAAAAACGGGAAGACCGAATATATGCACTGTATTCTCAAGAGAGCCTGTACCCACGGACAGCACCCTAGGTGTGTTCGTTTGTGTTGCCCAACCTAAACTGAACTACACCACAGCTACGCTATGGCGTTCGTTTGTGTTCCAACACCTGTACGTAAAGTGTTCGTTTGTATTTATGAACTTGTTCAGGACAGGCAAAATCTACACTTGCTCGGGAGTGAGTGCAGCTTCAGGCAACCTGTAAAAAGGCGGCAAACTTAATCTAACTTGGTTATAATCTGTATTCGGTCTAGCGGAAATTTTTATTTTACATCTATGTATCATATATCGATCATGAATCGATGGAAAGGACTTTTCCTACAATGCTGGTAAAGTCTGTTCCTATGGTTTAGGCGGAACTAGATTTTCAATTCTAGTTACTTTTACCGATTGTTTGAAGCTTTTGATAATTTTGTTCAGGAAAAGCCCACTTTAATATATAAAAAAATAGGTAATGACAACTTACAAAAATAAAAATTCCGATTAGTTCCACCTATCGTTTGGAATAGACTGACTGTAACTAACATAAATAAATTCAGAAGTTTTATAAAATCTGTCAAAACTTGAATTTTTATTATTTATTTTCATAAAATTTATTTCAGCATTTAAACTGTTCATATTATCTTATTTATTTACTATTACTTTAGCACAAATTTCTTTTAAAAAGTGAGGTTATCAACTTTGTCTGCAAATGTCATTCGCCTGCCTGGAAAACCGTTCGTTTGTATTTCTGTTTCGAGCAGATCGGAAGAAGTTTTTTAGTTGCACTGCGACGTCAACTGCTCTTGTCTTGGACAAGTTTGGTGCAACACAAACAAACAAACCTCAAGAATGGTGCTACAGCATCCTGAAAACAACAAAACAATTCAAATATCAACTCGTCATGATTAAGAATGTTACATAACAGATTTAATATTAATATTACAATAATAATTATAATATATCTAATAAATTATTTAATTAATTTACTTTCTTTTAAGTTTCTTTTCATGTATCTAATATTTTTTTATTACTTGAGAATCATCATTGATAGTTATAGAGAATTCTTATACATAACAGTAAAAGGCAGGTGGTATTTAAAATATTTTAGATCAAAATCAGTTGTTTTCTCATGACAAATTTGGCCTAACATAACCTTAATTTAATGATTTCATTGATGACCATTATTTTGTCAATTTTTTATTTAGTCTCGACTGACATAAATATGACCTAACCTTGCAAATGATGTCATTGATGGTAAATAACTAATGTGTTATTTTCTTGCAGGCCTCCATGGATTTACCACCGGACAAGGCCAAACTCTTGAAAAATTACGATTATGAGAAAAAATGGGATATCATCTGTGACCAGGTAAGATTGTAAAATTACGTAAAAAAAAAATCAAAATAAAAATAAATTCTAAAAAAGTAGTACACAAAATATTTTTTTTATACATAAATGATCAGTTTTTTTCCTATTATACAGTCAAGTCTCATTTTGCGCGGTTTATTTTTATGCTGTTTTAAAATTATGCGAAACGCTACATATTTTATTTTTTTCTGGTGTTTCCCGTTGCAAAAGTATGAACCTAGGCACGGCGAGAATGTAAACGCGATATTATGTTTCGGTGGTTCCTCTTTCAACATCTTAAAGGGGGGGGGGGGGTTTCTGATAACCACATTTTAAGCATATTTTTCTAAATTTTTTTCAAATCTTTGGTTAAATTTATTCATTTTCAAACTAAGTACATATATAAAGTATGTTTTGAAGAAGATACAAAAAAATTTTGAAGGCAAAATATGGCGAAATGATCCAGCTGTGGCAAATCTTCTCAGACTCCGGGAAAAAAATTAGATTTTGCGGTGACCAGCATAACTCGTCACTGTATCATCTGAAATCAAAAATCCAAAAAGATTTTGTTAGTTTATGAGTTTGTCGAGGTAATGACGTTGAGTTTTTATTTTTAAAATGATTTTTCAGTTTTTAGCGTTACTTAGAAAACAAAAAAAATTAATTCCCCCTAAAAAAAAACCTAAAAATAAGTATATTTGTGATTATTAAATAAAAAAAAACCATGAAAAGAAAAAATATCTCGAACAATACGCTGATGGGGGCGAAAATGTAGATAAGTCATGAGTAAGAAGATAAGACTGAACCCCTTTTTCACGCCCATCAGCGAATAAACAACGCAATTCGTTGCTACAAAAAAAAAAGCGTGAAGAGAAAAGGCCAAAGAAAAAAATTTGCAGACATCGATATTGCAACTTTTAGAGAAAGAATGAATTAAGAAAAACATGCATTTTTAAAAATTATTTCTAATAAAGACATTTGGATTTATTAATCGCGTTTTATTTATTGAGATACAAGGAGAAAAAAAAATTTTTTTTTGAACCAATTACCATTTTTTGTTTGTATTTAGTTCCTCCATCAATCCGGTTTCAAACAGTCCGGGATATTGGCGGAACCAATTACCCAGACTATGCGAGGTACTGTCACTGCGTACTGAAACTTGTCTTTATAGGTTGTTGATGAGTTAGTTTCCTAAGTGAGTATTTTAAGTTTTATGTTATTATCGAATTTGTAGCGTAAAATTTGGAATATCTCGTCGAAAAACTAAATTCTTAAAACATACCCATCAATAAAGGTAGTAAACAAAACGTTTCTTAAACAAACTAGAGCAGATTGCATGAAATATGATATGCGAGCTAAGTTACTTCCTACAGTTTAGAACTGTAATTTTCCGCACAGGAAATTAATGGAAATAATTATATGAGCGACGTTTTCAAGCGAAGACAGACAATTATGTACACACAAAAGTTTACACTAAACGACCACTGATAAGTGAAAGTCTTGTCAGAGCTTCAGGCAATACATTTATTAATCATAGAATTATTCGACAAGTTAACAAGCAAATCGAAAATATGCATTGATAAAAATGGGTTGTACTACGGAATTAAGTTATTAGCGTTATAGCTTTGTTAGCAACTTCGATAGAAGTAGCGCAGCAGAGCTTAATGGCGCGTTTATATTTAGCTTGTAATCGGGCTATCGTAGCTATCTTTCTAGTGACAAAGATAGCTGTTATCCTAAAGTAAACGCTTGATTTTGAACTAGCCCTGGTACTGGCACGAGTAGTTGGGTTAGGATAGTAATTTTGCAGCCGCGATAGTTCCCACTAGCTTGCCTCCACTATCACTCCTCGCATTTGCCCTAGACCAGCGTATCTCAACTGAAAACGTATCACGGACCAGTAAAATATTTCATTTTCTACCGCGGACCACAAAAAATAAATTTACTATTAAACAAATTTATTGTATATGTAATCTACATCTGTGTAATATCTCAGTAATAAAAAATCACTGAAAAAATAACAAAAATCACAGAAAATTAACAAAATATCATAAAAAAGGACAAAAAATCTCAAAAATTATAATTTATACCACAAAAATTTTGCTGTTGACCACCAGAGCCGTTGGAACGGGTTGGCATCGGGGCATTTGTCAGGGGTGCGAGGTTTAACAAGTGCGCGTGGCCTGATGAGGGGTGCCATTATGTATATTTAGTCATCAAAAGCAGTAGTAGGTGAAAACCTTTTTTTTATGCTCAATATTTGTATTTGGGAAGTGAGGACTTTTTTTTTGCTCATCGCTTGTATTTGGGAAGTGAGGACCTTTTTTTTGCTCAACACTTGGATTTGGGATGTGAGGATCTTTTTTTTTTCTCATCGATTGTATTTGGGAAGTGAGCCTTTTTTTTGCTCATTACTTGTATTAGGGGAATTAAGTCTTTTATTTTGCTCAACATTTTATTACATAAAATGCGTTTTTATTCCATAAAATATTTCTGTTACAAAGATTTTTGTAATCGTGAGAAATTAGTAAGGGCAACCATAAAAATTAAACTAGCCTACTAGAAATTAAACTAGATACGGAAAATATGGTCCAAAAGGGCTAGTATACATTCGGTAGACTCGCCCCTAACCCTGAGAGTACATTTGGTACGTTTCAACTCCTACAAATATTTTAAAATATCTAAAATCGTAATTCAAAACTATCCGTATGCGGTCAGGAACATCGGAAAAAAAGATCAGCCACGTTCAGTCGAGCCGTCCCCTACCCCTAAGACTAAAAATTGCCTATTTCATCCTGCCTTGCGACCAGGGCAAAATTATTAATGAAGCAATAGCGAAAAAAACACTTAACCAAAAAAAAAAAAAGCGAAAAAACGTGAGGAAAATAAAACTACCCCTAAGCGGTATGGAAAATTTTGGAACAATGTGAGCCACCTTCGTCGGACTTTATCTCGTCTCTGGGGGTGGATTTTATACGTTGTTCCCCCTAAAAAGTTGAGACTTTGTAAAAATCGCCCAGAAATTTTTAAACTTCCCCAAAGCAGTATGGAAAATCGAGTATTCTGCGACCTTCGGCGGCCTTCTTTCTATCCCTGAACACAGCGTTTGCTAGTGGCACCCCCTCTAAAAAATCGCGAAAACTTAAAAATTACGATTTTCAGAAATCTTAAAACTACCCCTATGCGGTAGGGAAAATCCGAAAAAAAGTGTTTAGCTACCTTTGGATGGGACGTCCCCTACCTCGAGGGTAAAATCTCTTCTTTCATCCCCTAATGCGATCGGGGCAAAATTATCAACAACAAAAAATCGTGAACAAATTAAATTTCTCGACGCCGGGGGAATATAAAATTTAGGCTAAGCGCTGAAGAAATCAGATGCGCTACCAGCGCCGTTGGGTTTTTGAAAATCGGTCAATCAAAATCAAGATAGTGCCACTTTGTGTGTATACATCTATTATCCTGGTTTTGGGATAGTAGAAACAACGGGATAGTACAGTACCGTGTTTTATGTAAACACCTACTATTCTAGTTACGGCATAGTATTGTGATTGGACCTAGCTTCTGGACCTACTAGCTATCTAAAATACTACTTCCTCTGTCCGAAAATATGGTATACATTATTTAAAAAAATCTTTATCTTTTTTTTTTATTTCTAAATAAGGTTGCTAGGCAACTAATAAACAAATGGCGTGCAAATAGTTTTACATATGTCAAAAGTAATTCAGAGAAAAAGAACGCGTATTTTAGACAAATTAAAGTGACACCCGCTGTTCTAACAAAATGGCGAATTTTGATCAAAATTGTACTGAATTGTAAGGAAGAAGTTTGTTTCAAATCGACTTAAATTGTAACCGCCAAATAGTCCAGATTTTTATGTATTGAATCTTGGCTTTTTCAATTCTATACAATCCTTACAACATACAGCCGAATATAATCGACGAAGTGATTGAATGAGTACAAAATGCATCAAATGCATTAAACATACAAACCCTAGATAATGTTTTTCTAATATTGCAAACTTGTCTAGAAGCAACCATGTTAGCAAAAGGGGGGAATCCCTATAAGATTCCGCAAATTAATGGCAAAACTTCATCGTAAGGGGCGATTAGAAATAACATCATGTTCCATACAAGCTGTGGAGACGTCCACGTCCTGGTTGAATTAAAACTTTTTGTATTATTCTTCGTTTTACTAGATATTTGTAACTATTTCATAAATAAAATCATTCTAATTAATTAAAATTGTAAATATATATCATATTTTCGGACGGAGGGAGCAGTGGCGGATCTAGCTTTTTGGGGGCCCAGGGCTTAAAAATGACAAGGGGCCCTACACATGCTCTCCACTTATGTTGAATATTTTTCTAAGTGAAGAGCAAAAAAAAAGTTCCTCGCCACTCAAATCTAAGAGCAAAAAAAAAAAAGTATCTGTCCTAGAGGTTGGGGGCCCCTTGCGGATCCGGGGCCCAGGGCTTAAGCCCTATTAGCCCGTATGTAGATCCGCCTCTGGGAGGGAGTATTACTGTTAAGTAATGAAAATAGCGTGTCTTATTTTGCTATATTATTCCCCTGTAAGTATGATAATTTAAAAATCAGGACAAATATCGATCTTACAACTACGCGATACAAACAATAAATTATTAAAATAATATATAGGCTGTAATGACTGCAAATGGCGCTGGCCAAAGGTCACTTACACTGTCTTCACAATGACGTCAGTATATAAACAAAAACGAATGACTTCTACCTTGGCCTATATTTCAAAGTTGTATTTCTTATACTTGTCACATATGAAAACTAATATTTAGAGGTAATGTATCCTTTGAGAAATACAAGTTTGTCTCATTTAATTTTACGTGCGAAAACAGTGACATTGTAATGGTATAAGACCAAATTAGCTGACAACTAACTTACGTGACATTAATTATTTTGAAGTATTTATTTGTAACACAACGTCACGTTCAATAATTGTTAAACAATTATTTAAGTCAGCGAAATATAAACGAATAATGTTTTAAACGAAACGACATCCATAACAAAAATATGTCATAAAACTTTTTCCCTTCTCCAACCCTATTTCCTGCCGGTCACCATGGTGTAATGGTTAATATACTGACGTGTTAACTGTTAGACCAGGGTGGCTCGGGTTCGAATCCCGGTGATGGCATGGATGTTATTTTTGTATTTGTAGTTTTAAGGTTTAAAATTGTATTATTATTTAAAAACACATGTATACTTGGTTAATGGCCATGCTAAATCCAATAATAAATTTAAAAAAATACCCTATTTCTCAGTGGGTTTGATCTAAAAATTTGAAAAATATCCCAGTACATTGATAGTAACCGGAATAGTTTAACAGGAATTTTTGATGAAATTATATTTTCGAAAAATATAGAATTTTTTGTATCGTTGATCATATAGATGTTCTATGTTAGGCGCAAATAGCCATCATTGCTACGTGCCAAAAAAATTAACTAACTAACTTTTGTGTTGTTGAAAAAAATAATTCTTCTTTAAAATTTAATGTATGGTATCAAAAGGATGCTCTTAAGACGTAGATTAAGGAACGAAATGTAGTTAATTTTTTTTCCAAAAATATACTAAAAAATTACTGTTTCCTTTAACGAGGTTAAAAAATCTTTAAAAATTCTAAGTAATATACATTGATCTAAACCAGAAACGTACGAGAGGAATTTTTGATCAGATTTAATTTTTGCAGTATTTGTGTTTTTGGCAAAATTATTATTATTTTTTTTAATGGCTGAATAATGCCTAATAATGTTATACATTTTTTATATTATTGCTAAGGTAGCGTATATATGTTTTTTGGAAATAGAAAAATAATATTTTTGTCGTCAAAAAAAAAACATTTTTTTTGTGGTAAATAAAAAAGCGCCTAAGACGTAGATTAAGCAACGGAAAGTAGTTTTTTAGAATTTATTTATTTTAAAAAGTTTATTTTGTCATGAATGTACTTAAAAAATCAGCTGTGGCAACCACAGCACCGACCGCTATAACAAAGTACATGTATAAAATACATTCTAGCAGCAGACAATTATTACGTTGACAATTTCATTATATGTATTTATAATATACGATAACCATGGAAACATACATACAAAAAAATAAAAAAATAATAAAAAAACTAAATACATAAATAAATGTATCAAATAAAAGTTGTTAGTTTGCATTTATAGCAACTTTTGTTTAATAAATTTTTTCGAAATATTTCTCTGTTGTGAAAATTCTCAAAAATCTTAAAACCGACACGAGTAAACCCATTTCTAGTTCGATTTTTACCAAAATTTGATCAACTCGTGCCATTGATGTCAAAAGCTTAAATATGAAGTTTCATAAAAATCCTTTTAGCCGAATTTGGTCTGCTCGTGTACACAGACCGACAGACAGACAAACAGACAGACAGACAGACAGTCATCATGCTAAAAATAGTCAGAACGTTATATAGGGACCTCAATTCGTGGAGATCAATCGAAATCTTGAAATGTCAAAATCGGTATGATCACAATACCTCCCTTATATATGTTGGCGGTCGATAAAAAATTACTGTCCCGCACCCTTTACTGCAAAGGGATTAAAAAAACTTTAAAAATTTAAAGTAATGTACATTGATGTAAACCTGAAACGTACGAGAGGAATTTTTGACCAGATTTCGTTTTAGGAAAATTTTGCAATTTTTGTGTTTTTGACAAATATTATTTTTAATTCATAGCTAATAATGTTATGGATTTTTTGTATTTATCGTTATGGTTAGGGGCGGACTTTGGCCTAGACAAACTAGGCAACTGCCTAGGGCCCGTATTTCTTTTGGGCCTCGCAAGACGGTTTTATTGTATATTTTTTCTATTATTTTATGATTTTATTAACTAGTAAAACCCGCAATGAGAACCTTGCCTAGGGCCCAGATTTTCCTTAGTCCGTCACTGGTTATGGTAGTCTAGGTCCTTTTTTTTTGGAATTAAGAATATAATAAAAACACTTTAACAGCTGAGAATTAAGTTCTTATGTGGATGCTCTGCCTACTGTTATACGTCTTGTTTTTAAGGTATCAAAGAGGAATATTTATAGTAGTGAAATACTTATAAAGCAAATAACACATTGTTAATAATTGTTAAAAAAAAAAAAACAAAAAATAATATTGTCTCTTCTCGCTGGGATCGAATCGAGTTAGTTGGGTGATAAGCCAGCATCGTAACCATTACACCAGGACACACCTTTCAGTGTGGCGTGTTACAAAGCTATAACTTGTGTACATTATTAGCCATAAAAACACAAAAAATGCGTTTTTTTCCAAAAACATAATCTGATCAAAAATTCCTGTTGTACTATTCCGGTTCACACCAATACATTACTTAGAATTATTTCAGATTTTTAGATTAAACCCACTGGGCTACAGGGCGTGGCACAAAAAAATTTTTGCACAATTTTGGGAAAAATCGCGTCAAAATAATTTATTTTGCAAAAATAAAAATTTGGTCGTTAATCCACGTACCAAGGGATTTGTCATTTGATACCCTACTCAGAATTGTAAAAAAATATTTTTTTTTCGATGAGCAGATATTTGTTTATATTTTTAGTGGGATAGGTTTTTTAGATGTTTTAGTATTTTTCCTATGTTAAAAAAAAATGTTCAAAGAGTTGTATAAGCATGCCAAATTTCAACTCTCTAGGTTTAGCCGTTTAGCTACAATTTTTACCGAACAGACAGACAGACGACAAAATGACGCTATAAGGGTTTTTTGGTCATACCTACAAAACCCTAAAAATGAAATGGAAGCTCTTAGTACTCAAATATCAAATAAATATAATCATCAGAAAACTGTAGATTTTGATGTGATTATAGAAAAAATATTGCCTTAGATATCCAGTATTCTATTGGCGTCTTACACTTATTAAATACCTACAAAACCCTGAAATGTGTGACAAATGTGTGTACGTGGATTTAGACAGTGGCACATTTTGGAATATCAAGATATTATTTCACGTAATATCATCTGCAGATTTGCAACTGTGTATTGTGTAAACTTGTCGTTTTACTTGACAACATGATTTTGATGCAATTTCATTTTATGAAACATCATAAAAAAGTGACACACGACAAACTGGATAAAACATAAAAATGCTTTTATGTCAGTAAACGAACGTGAAATTTTCCATTGGCTGAAACTTATAAGCGTACTAAATTAAAAAAGAGGAAAATACATAGAAGAAGAGCAATGACATCTCGTGAAATGTCTGTGAACATTATATTTAATGATGACAGACAAATCGCGAAGATTGAAATCTGCATAGTGGAAATAAATAATTTATTAGTGTGTTTTCTTGTCACAACAATGATTTTTCATTTTTTTTTACACTACACACCTGATGGAAAACATTTATATGTATTTATAAATGACCTTGGTATCTTTTCAAGGGTATGTTGTATTTGACATTTACATCTTCTGGGTTGCGCTTAAGAAATCAGTTTTAGAACTTAACTATTTCTAACACAACTGACTAAAGTAGAGTCAGTTTATTTAGAGAATGGGGTGGAAATATCTATTTAACACTTCTTTTTATGTTTTTTTGGACTTTGGCTATCGTCATGGCAATCTGCTCCTTGCTCGAAATATTTCGATTGTCCGAAGAATTTCCTGAAGTAGCGAGCCATGAGATTATTTTTCCAGAGCCTATATTTTCTTCACCCCTCTCCCCGTACCTTTGGGTATTTGTGCTTTTTTTCATCACTCCGAAATCCAAGTTTCTCCGGAAGAAACTTCGAATGACATCATCATTGTTGACTGAGGTTTCCAAGAAACCGAGAAATTCTAAAAGCCGGTTTCCCGAATTCTACTACAAACAAAAGCCGGTTTACCTTTCTGTTTCAAAGAAATGGGGGGAACAGCAATAATATCTTAACTAAATGTCTATAATAGTTTAATAAAAGTATTATATAAAATAGATTATTAAAATGTTACTCTTCGTAAACATCCGAAAATTAAATTATTTTATTATTAAATAAGGGCTGGAAAATTTGTCATTCAAAAAAATATATATATGAGCCGTTGATTCCATTTTGTGAAAAATATGAGTTAATGTTACGTCTTCTTACAAATTAACTTCATGTTTTTAATCATTTACAATAAATATCGACTCAATATCAGTACAAATTTGTTACTGTTAGTTTATATGGTCAACAGTATTTCAAATGCATTGATTTTGAAAGTGAGACAAGTCCACTCGAATAAATTCTCTCGAACCGAAACCCGATTAGTACCCCAGGATTATTATAAATTGATACAAAAATGTCGCAAGCATAATCCCTTTTTAGTATATGCAATGAAAAGCGAAGACTTTTACTCCACCAAACCTTTCGAGGAGGCAATTTTAAGAAGAAGGAAAAATACTGATGGAGAAATAGTTAACTGGTTGAATATTTCCTGGATAAGATTTTTGAGAAATACGCCATATTAAATGTTATACAAAACGTCAATAGGAAAAGATTCACAATTTAAAACTCTTGATTTATCACCAAAGCGCGGTAGGCCGTGTAATTTCAGAAAAATAATATTACCATCTTTATATGAAAAAACTAGGGCCATTACTAAAGAAAAATATAAATATATGATGGATTTATTACTTTATATACCACCCATTCATCATGAATACTTTAAAAATCTTAAAAGTCTAAATTAACAAAATATAATTTATATTTATACAACTTATAATGGAATATTTTTTCATATT
This sequence comes from Liopterus haemorrhoidalis, assembly GCA_963971575.1. NCBI lineage: Eukaryota > Metazoa > Arthropoda > Insecta > Coleoptera > Dytiscidae > Liopterus > Liopterus haemorrhoidalis. The sequence goes on along the minus strand of OZ020612.1, from coordinate 41,362,776 downwards.
TTTTCAATTTTTTCCTATAAAATTAAATTTTTGTTTTGTTTTTATTGTTATTATTCTAACAAAGAATAAAATTATATTGAAATAAAATAAATAATTAAATAAAATTTTCATTTGTTTGCTACTATAATTCCATTTCATTAGGAGAAATCAACATTTTCAGCAAATCATTGCCTTTGAAAGTGAGACCAGTCCATCGAGGTACACCAAAACCACTACTTTTTTAAAATAACGCCGATAACAGTTATCGTATAATAAAATTACATGCAATGAGATTTTTGGTATAATGTAAAATAAGAAATAGAAATAACGAAAAGTGGACTTGTCTCACTTTCAAAATCAACGGCTCATATGCAGTACGTATATTGTGATATTGTCATAGGGAACCATAGCAGGCTATGTTAAAATAAGAGAATTCTTGATATGGTTGTTTTGTTGAATTTATACTAAATCAATTAATTCGTCTAGCCGACCGGCGTAGCGTAGTGGTAACACATCTGCTCTGAGTTGCTAAGGTCTCGGGTTCGAATCCCGTCCAGGCGTGGCATTTTTCAAAAATAAGAATTGTCCTGGCTAATTACCAAAGCAGCAAAGGCTGTTATATATATATATAAAAAAAATCGTCTATCGTTAAGTTTTTTTTTTGTTTTTTTTAAATTTATTATTTGGCCTAAGTTGCTGAGACTATTGACCAAACAGTTGATTTTTTTTACATATCATACAATAAAATATACGTATCATTATAAATTACATTCATATTCTTATATTAGCATTTTTTATAAAAGACCTAAGAGATTCCAGAATTTCTTGATTGTGAGTAGCCAATAGGGTCGAAACGTTAAGAGGGAATTGAATGCTCATGTTGACCAACTTTTGTAGAAACATGTTTCTAGATCAGTTGTAAAATGGACAGGAAAAATTAAATGATTGGGTTCGCCAATTACATTGTTCTCACAGATGCAGAAGGGGCTACTACGCATATTAATTTTCTGTAGATGATATGGGGAGAAGTTATGATTGAATTTAAGGTGGCAAATAGTAGAAATAAAATATATGCTTTGGCTAGGATTGCACCATTGATTTAGAGCTAGAGATGGATGAATTTGTCCGTGAAACAGTGAGCCCTTTTGAAGAATAGTCTAAATATTCTTCTTTCCAGCCATGGATAATTCTTTTTTTTTTACAATACAGTTAATTGCAATTTTGGAGAGAGGAAGTCTATTGTTGAACCCTGAATTGCAGCCGCTTTAGCAAGTAGATCTACTCTATTATTATCTTCAAAGTTGGAGTGAGCCTTAATCTAACAGACTTCTAATAATTTTCCTTGATCTTTAATGTTTTTGATAAGATCTAATGTCTGGTAAGCTAGAGGTGGTTGTTAAGTTTATTTGTAGCTCATTCGGTAAAGCATGAGACTCTTAATCTCAGGGTTGTGGGTTCGAGCCCTACGTTGGACGCCAGAATATAATAACTAATGAAACTATGTTTATTTGTATTATTTGAAATAATAAAATTTATTTATTTATTTTATTATTTATTTAGCGTATGCCATACAAGTACAAATTATGCGTACATATATAGTACCTAGCATATAATATTCATGAAATAAAATATATTATTGTCATATTCTTACATGTAGGGTTTCCAGCCATTCTATTTGCTCTGGTGTAACATGTAATATGTCTTCTTTGTATCCGTAATAATAAAATAATTAGTAGCCTAGTTATATTCTGGCGCCCAACGTGGAACCCACTAAAAAAGTTTCCGATACATAATTTGAATAAAAATTGGTTAATCAGTTTCAATTTTAATCTGTTTGGAAACCCTATTACTAAATTGGTCGACCTAGTAGATGATATGTTTGTAGATCCACATTACAAACTTCTTCGGTAGCTTCTATTATTATTTCAGTTTGAAAAAATACGTTTTTATTAAATTCTTATGTACAACACGTAATAAATTGTATCATATAAAAGAAATAAAAGTACATGACGATATATGAGCGAATATGAGTAAAAAGAATGAAACATTAAATACAAGTTGAATTAAACATCGCAAAAAGTGGAAGGCTGTCAAGTAGAAGATATAGTACCACAAATTCCAATCTCGTACAATATATGAAACAAAATGATAAACGGAAATTCATAAAGTAATATTGTCATAAAATATTACATAATTCATCAATATATCTCAATTTTTTTTTTTCAATAAATTTTTAGTATTTGTTGCAAATATGACTTTGTTAATACGAGGGTTGCCTTTTGTATTTCGGGATTGCGCTAAACTTGTCCATTTTGTATGTTTTTGTTCATTTTTCAGTGATTATTTATTACTGAGATATTATATAGATGGTAGAGTACATATACAATAAACTTTAATAGTTCATTTATTTTTTGTGATCCGGGGTAGAAAATTAAATAGTTTCCTGGTCGTTGCATGTTTTCGGTTGAGAAACGCTGGTTTATATTATATGACGTCAATGGTTAAAGGAATTACGCAAATGATAAAATCGCAATATTGATATTAATTAATAATTATTAATATTATTTTTCTTTTCTATCAGATTTGTAGCGTGTCTAATAGATTATAATATTCTGAATGGGTGTAAATTATAGTTTAAGTAATTTCTCTAAACGAAAGTGTCTATTATTTAATTAATTCACTCAACTATTTCAAGAAAGCCTGTGTTTTGATTATCTGCTCATTAATATTTGTAAACACAAGCCAATGTTTTTCATATTTTGTGTAAATAGATGTAAGATTATATTTATTTAATAGACAATCTGTTCAAAATGGGACTGGTTCTAAAATTTCGGTTACAGAAAGCGCCATTTATTAAACGCAACAATAGCCGATGGCGGCGCTGTAATTGCTGTGACACAGCTGATCAAAACGAGTAATCTGAAACACCTTCTAATGCTTCGTTCAGAACCTCCAAATTATAAATTAGAATTAACGTGAAATTAGTACTTAACATAAAATTTGTACGTAAAAATTAAGTACTGTTCACAATATAAATTAAGAAATTAAGCCACTGACAGAAATTTTCTACTTTATCGATCGATATTCGACAGCTGTTTACATTTGCTTATGAGTTTTTGAGTGCTTCATAGTTCTGAAAAGAATTAAAATAGAGGAAGAATTTATATTTATGCTCATAAGAAACATAAATATGTGGATAGAAATAAAAAAAAAAGGTCATAGAAAATTTATAGGTTGACAAATGCTTACTGCGCATGCGTCAATTATAAATTAACGTAAGTGTTTGAAGTCTACAAACATCTAATTTTAATAAGTATAAGTATTAATTTTGAAGGTTGTGAACGATAACGTACAGTTACGTATAACAAACATTTACGTTAATTCTAATTCCTAATTTCGAGGTTCTGAACGCAGCATTAGTGTGTAGTTGAAGGAGAGGAGTTGTTAAACGCCGGTTGTGTTATATTATACGGAATTTCGGAAAAAATGATGAGCATGTTGACGTATGTGGGTTATGTTTATAAACAAGCAGTCTAAAATCACCATCTGACAAAGTCACTGGAAAATTAAAACTGCAAGCAAACACTTCAGTGAAGCTGTATCAGAATATCTACGTACAATATTTGAGACCGCATGCCCTAATCCTGTATTAAAGTTACACGGGTAGATATTTATTTATGCTCGAGAAGGATTTTTATAATTGAGTATTTCTAATTTGTTGAATATTTTTAATAAATACTAGTTTGTTAAATATTAATAAGTTAACAATATTGATGTAATCTGTAGCTTTCAAATGCTTTTACCACACTCTCACTCTTTTTCCCATATTTATAGCATTTTCCCATGCTTTTTTACCTATTTATTTCTTCCACAACACCAAATATTTATATTATTTTCACAAATTGTTATTTGGAAAAAAAGAAAGTGAATGTTTCTCTCACTTCTTTTCCTAGAGCAGTGTTTCCCAAAGTGGGTTCCGCGAGACAAGTTGTGATGTAATATTAAAATAAGATTAGCTGCAATATTTTCATAGAAACGCATTAAACTATGATTGTAAAGCGTTAGGCCTACATTTCTAATAAATCTGTCAAATTCAGTCAAATTTTCTTGCCAAAGGCATTGTTATTTATCTGTCGTTTCAATGTCGTTTATTCTAAGATCAGCTCACTAGATCCGAACCAAAACTTGTGTTTTTTAATTAAAAACATTTCTTTGCAATTTATTCAAACATTTATTATAGTTACAACGTTTTATAAGAATAAATAAAATGTCTTATCATGATTTTTGTTTTATTTAATATCTATGGTAGTGTTCTGGACACTGAAGTTCATGTTAGCATCGGTGTTATCGTTCAAAGTCACGGAATTTGTATTGGAAACGCTATGTACGCGAAAATCACTCAGATGTCAACACCGATGTCAACGCTAATATCCCTGTCCAGAATACTAACTAATCTAATTTATAACAGCTTTAGATATGGCAAGGGTTCCATGATCCGTTAAAAATTGCCTAAGGGTTCCACAAGTAAAAAAGTTTGGGAAACCCTGTCCTAGAGGGACAACCAAATACACAGCATTTTGTGTTATCACAACTCATTATAACACAAAATAATATAAAAAAGAATAATAGTTACTAACAAAAGTTCATGTTACAAACAAACTGCAACATTAAAGTTTAAACGCGATACAAACAACACGAGGTAGCCATTAGTAAACAATAACAGCTACTCGTTCCACTAGTTCAAATTCTGTCTGCTTGGTGTCACTTCATAGCGCTGTTGAGCCCAATTGCGCATTTATGTCAAATTATAATCACTCAAGGTCTTTCCTAAATTTATAAAACGGAAGAAGCGTCATCTGTTGAAGATCTCGAATCTGGACAATAGATAATTCTGCGTTGATCCGATAACAATCAGAATGGGAGAAATTTGAATAACCTTGCATGAAACTAACCTATCAGGATGTTGTACTATGTTTAGTTCCTATTAACTTAACAAGGATGTTATGTAGCCTATGCACTTTATAACTGTGTTAATTTAATAAAAACCTTTCATACGGGTTACAAGGGTAAATGTGAAGGTGATTCTTATTGATGATGAGCGAAATCATTTCTTTTCAAGAGATGATTCATAATTGTTTGATGTGGAAGGGTTAATTTTGCAGCTTCAGCGAAATTTATCTTCTTAGGGTAGGAGGAACGTTTTAACTCATTTCCATAAAGGGGAGATGCAAAGACTGGTTTTAATAAAATCTAGAAAATTTATTATAATTTTTGTTGTTGGAATATGGGGTTTTAGGAGATTATTAAATAAAACTAATATATAGGATTTAAACATCTTTATTCAATCATAGCCAGAAAAGAACTGGTTCAGCATAAGTATTTTATATTATAAGCTTGACGCCATGATGTCACCGCATTATTATGCAGCCTCAGCCTAATTATGTTTGTATATTAGAATAATAGTTGCTCTATATTTTTGGTTTTGCTGACTTAACTTTAATTACTTGAAACCTTAATCTTTATTAGTTGCAATAATGAAATCTCAACATTGGTTCATGTAATTTTACTTGTTTTACTCAAATCATGAAACAAAAAATTCGACATGCATGACAAAACTAAAAAGAAAAAATAATAACCATGATACGAGGGTTGCCTTTTATATTTCGGGATTTGAGATCAAAAACAATTGTTTATCAATAAGACTGGCTTTATGGTTTTTCAAAATATTCTCCATGAAGATCAATACACTTTTGCATGCATTTGAACCAATTTTTGAAGCACTTTTTCCACTCCGATTGAGGCTTTTTCCACTGCGATTGTCAAATTATGTGGGATTCAACGCGAACAAATCTTTTTGACGGCCAAATGTTCATGCAATAGTGAATGTATGCTGGTCCCACTAATGCTCAAGAATACCTCAATCTCACGATAAGTCACATAACGATCTTGCGGTATCAGTTCACGCACAGCATCAAAGTTTTCCGGAACAACAACTGATTTTGGACGACCTTCACGAAATTCGTCCTTAAGCGAACTACGTGCTTCATCGCCAAAAGTCGAATTAAGTTCATTGATGCACTGTTGTTGGGTTAATCCACGTCGAAAGTTGTAAAAATAATCGCTCGAAAATGTTCATTATTTAATTCAATTTTTAGCCGAAATGAATTTTTTCAAGTTACTGTAAACAACACAAATAGCACTCGTACGTCAAAACGTTCTGAGTACGTATACCGTAAAAAATGTCAAACTTTATGACAGAAGCGTCAGTTGCGAGATGGCAGCACAGTTTAGCGCAATCCCGAAATATAAGAGGCAACTCTCGTAGTTAAATTATTATATCAGCACCTTAGAGGTAAACTGTATCAAGTCATATTTTTATCAGAAATGACATTTTAGTGCCAAGTGACCTAATACTTTATAGTCCGTCGATTGGAAAATAATTTGGAACTAAAGCTCTAGCCAGTTTCAATATACGTTGCTTTAAAACTATCAAGTCGATCAACGCAAGGAAGTAAACAATCTTAAATCGTCTTTTCTGAGCTGTTTATTAGTTGTGACTTAATACAATTTACCTCTGAGGTGCTGATATAATTACTACAAAAGTTATTTATGGTTTATTTATCCTTAATATATATATATATATATATATATATATATATATATATTAAGGAATGGTCTATTGAATGGTATATTATCCAGGGGAATGGTCTGAAAACGTATTTCATGTTTTTTGGAGCTCTTGCACCCTGATTATATAGCAGCGATGACAGAGAAAATTTCACAAATGGTCTGAATACGAGGGTAGATCGTATATTTATATACAAATTTAGTTCACTGATTTGTCGTGAAGAGCGCGCGCCAGTAGTTTTTGTATATAACTTTTTATACAAAAAATGTACGATTCCGATATTTTATGTATAAAATAATAATCGGCATATATTAAATGTAATTACTATTACTAGTATTTCATGTTTTTTGGAGCTCTTGCACCCTGATTATATAGCAGCGATGACAGAGAAAATTTCACAAATGGTCTGAATACGAGGGTAGATCGTATATTTATATACAAATTTAGTTCACTGATTTGTCGTGAATAGCGCGCCAGTAGTTTTTGTATATAACTTTTTATACAAAAAATGTACGATTCCGATATTTTATGTATAAAATAATAATCGGCATATATTAAATGTAATTACTAACTTATGATCAAAAAGTCTTTCAGTCTCAGATGGCTTATGTATTATAAATCGCAGATCTTCTTTTGTTAATTGAGTATTCATAATGCACGTGTCATTTGTCGAAAAAAAAGGAGATTTTCTTATATAAAACATAGCCGCCCGAAGAAAGGACATACTGATCCACATGTTACATTGCAAATACGTATATGAATTATCAAGTGGATCAAAATGTCCTTTCTTCGGGCGACTATGTTTTATATAAGAAAATCTCCTTTTTTTTCGACAAATGACACGTGCATTATGAATACTCAATTAACAAAAGAAGATCTGCGATTTATAATACATAAGCCATCTGAGACTGAAAGACTTTTTGATCATAAGTTAGTAATTACATTTAATATATGCCGATTATTATTTTATACATAAAATATATTCGGGGGATCCTCCTGTGCTGTTTTTTTCACGCGTTTTTGAAAATGATTACACTTCAAATTAAATAATTTTGTTACTCAATAAAATGAAGAAATATTAGTCAATACTGTCGCATACCTGACCCGAAAAGCACAGCCACTAGGTTGTACTGCGCATTAAAATATATTTTTACAAATTGTATCTTGGTTTTAATTATATTGGCGTATTATTTACGTATTTTGTTATTAAGGACATTTATTACTGTATAAATTCAGTAAACTATTACTGTCGTGATAATAAAAGGTAATATTTACAATTATATTTCTCATATGAAAAATAAAGAGAAGTCATCATCATCATTGACGCGACAGCGCGAGATGAGTCTAGATCTCTTGATTTCAAGTTTTGTGAACACATTTTCAATCTGTGTACATGTAGGAGTAATATAGACAGGATTACGTCTATTTTTTAGCGCACACAGAAATGCCCGTACAGCTTAAAGCCGGTTGCTAAGCAGAGCCCGTAATTTGTCTAAATATTTTTTATACAACAATTTAATTATTATCTACTTGCGAGCGGTCAACGGCAAGCACAAACGATTAATTGCTGGCAGCCACAGGCTTGCTTGTGATAAGTAAAATTAAGCAAGATCCTTAGAATCACCGATAAACGAAATTCTATACACCAAAAAGAAGTATGCGTGTCAGGTGGATCATAAACGAGAAAAAAATAATATTTGTAAAAGGTTGTTTAATTAGACCTTTTTGTTATATCTCACTGTTTTTTTTTTTTTTTTTTTTTTAGTGCAGTTTCGGCTCTTGCAATTCTCAAATGTACGGTAAGCCGAAACTACAGTCAGTGAACTAATCTGTGAAACGTAACAACAAGCATCATTTAACAACCTTTTATCTTCTAAGTGAAATTTACAAAGTTGTGGAAAATTTACATATATAAATAAAATTGGAGGTTAAATCTGTTCTTTTTTAGGGTTTTGTAAAACCCTTATACCGTCATTTTGTCGTCTGTCTGTCTGTCTGTTCGGTAAAAATTGTAGCCAAACGGCTAAACCTAGAGAGTTGAAATTTGACATGCTTATACAACTCTTTGACCCGCACATAGGAAAAATACTAAAACATCTAAAAAACATATTCCCCTAAAAATATAAGCAAATATATGCTCATAGAAAAAAAAAATATATTTTTTTTTACAATTCTGTGTATGGTATCAAATGAAAGCCCTTGAAACCTGAATTAACGATCAAAATTTTATTTTTGCAAAATAAATTATTTTTACGCGATTTTTGCGAGAATTGTGCAAAATTTTGTCCCACACCCTGTAGCCCAGATGGTTTAAACTAAAAATCTGAAAAAATTCTAAGTAATGTACATTGGTGTGCACCGGAGTAGTAAAACAGGAATTTTTGATCAGGTTATGTTTTCGGAAAATAACGCATTTTTTGTGTTTTTAACTAAAATATGTAAAATATTTAATCCGCTATTTAACACAGTAAAGGAGTGAACGTTCGTAGATCAGTGGTAACGTTCTCGCTTCGTAAGTTGCAAACTACTGTTCAACTCCCGTCAATTTTTATTTTTTCTGTTTTTTTTTTTTGCATTTTTATTTTGTTTAAATTATTTTGTCAAAATTCTAGTTATATTTTGGCAAATGTTGCATTTAATTTTTAAAAGCGTAAATTTAATAACCAGTGGGAAGTGTTGATATTATAATTTAATTCTATGTTTGAATGTATACGAAATCAGAGGGGTGGAGTTTATGACTTAAACAACCAATGGAAGCCGTAGGCGCAATTTTCAAAATATTAATGAACCTTGCTATATAAAAAAAAAAATACTGCAAATTTTTAGAAACCCAAATAATGGTATTAGGCATTCGAATTAAAATTAATAAAAAAATATTTTAACAAAAAATTTGTTTTGGCTTCCCAAATAATCATCATTCACTAAATTCCTGCGAAACCCTGAAACGTGTGAAAATTCACACTTCACATAATTTTTTCTTGGTACCCATTTTTCGTTTCTACATGTTCCAAGTGAATATAAGATAAAATTCACAAAAAAAAATCTCTCTGTCTGTCTAATATGTTTTTTTTTTTTCTATGGGTTTATTTATCTGACATTCAAAAAACAAGAGCTATATATATTTTCTCGTAATTTAATGTCATGACAGAGTGAAACCAGGTTTCGAGCCTATGATATGGCATCTTAAAATATGAAGTTAAGAGGCGAATGTAGCCACCTCCAAAGTCCATCGTTGCACGCGGGGTGCGGTGGCGAGAAGTCGTATTACGTCATTGGGGGAGTGACCAAAGTGGAAGTAGCTTACAGGGAGAGGGAAAAGTGCTAATATTTATAAATCAACCTGTATTTTTGGGAATCATAAAATATAGATTAAATATATTCGAATCAATTTGGTTTTTTTTTTTTTTAATTTCAAGATATGAAAGAAAATATCAAAATTTTAATAAGTAAATAAGTGAATCAATTTTAATAAAAAATAAAGTAAATAAATTAAATATTTTAATAAGTTTAAATTTGTATTTTGATTTATTTTTAATTTTCAATTTTACAGTGCTATACTTTTTTCAATTTCACATGACTGTTACTCAGTAAATGAATAAAAATTACAAATGTTAACACTTAACCACTCTATATTGTAATTTTATCTTTAAAATAAGCTCTTGTATGTGAAAAGTGATTAATATTTATTACCAATTCTGATTTTACAGATAATTTTGTAGAAATAATAGTTTTTTTTTTATCATCAAAAAATTATGTTAATAATCATAGATTCACCCCCCTTTAGGGGTTGATTTAACCTTTTGGTTAAACTCGATTACAGTATAACAATCCCATACGTTACCATAACAACCATGTTCTGACCATTTGGTTATAGTTAACTAAGCTTTCAGAAGCCGGCCATAATTATTTAACTTAATTTTTGGGACCATTTTTTTGTGTCAATATGAATTTGTATTCTACCACGGAAAGTCTAAAATAAAACAGGTAAATTTGACGTCACAAACTGTTTTATTCCAAAGATCTTCTGTTACCCATTTCAACCGAATTCAAAGATATGTGTAGGAAACGAAGGCGGAGCTTAAGACTCCCTCTACTATGATTAGATTAGTTTAAAATCACGCTACCAGATGGATACATCTCTCGATGCTTGTAAATGCCAGTATTTCATATAAATAGTGTTTCGGTGTGGGCCAAAGAATTGGTGCTAAATATTAATTAATTTTCATAAATAAGGGCTCATTTTAAAGATAAAAGTACAATCTATAGGATTCTAGCTATGGAATTTGCAATTGTTATTGATTTACGGAGGAACAGTGATGTGAAGTTAGACAAAGTTAAGGACATTGTAAAACTGAAAATTAAAAATAAAACCAAATTTTAACTCTTAAATCCAACGGAGCCAATCTTTATCTTCAAATTAAAAAAAATAAATAAAATTGATCCGATAACATTTGGTTCAAATTCTTTGGCCCTTTCAAATGCACGTATCCGTTGAGCGTAACCCAGGTACAGTACGCTCTTAAACGTACACATAAATGTTCAATACTCAAAATGAAATGGGAACTTTTGTTTTTTACAATTATTTTTATTTTTTACAATTAAGAAAAGTAATTGTTCAAACGAGTTATTTGTAATTTGAAACCTTTTGTGTTCTTCTTTGGAATTAAGAATAAATTATGGACATTGATGTCCGTATTAGAATAATTTTCTGTGAAATATATGAACAAAGTTCCAACTTATTAAAATGTACATTTATATGGGATTCTAATAAAAATATTAAATAAATTTCACGTGTCATTTGAAGCAGTAACATTCAGCACGCTTTAAAAAATCTATAAACTATAAAAATGTAATTATTTCTAAATTGGAAAAAAAGAAGAATTTCATGGCGCAAATACCAAAATTTTAATTTGAACAAATTTGATACAAATCGGTTATATGCATTGTTTTCAAGTATCTACGAGTCTGCCAAAACTAAATTTGAGTTTAAAGTTTTTCTGTAAGACAAATTGAAAGAAAATATTTAAGTTCTTACAATGAACTAAAATTATCATGACTGGAATGTTTATCTAGCTCATTCTACACAGTGTTGCCAGATTTAAGGCTTGACAACGTCGACTGAATTGTGCTGGTCTGACAAAGTCGGAATCGTACATTTTTTGTATAAAAAGTTATATACAAAAACTACTGGCGCGCGCTCTTCACGACAAATCAGTGAACTAAATTTGTATATAAATATACGATCTACCCTCGTATTCAGACCATTTGTGAAATTTTCTCTGTCATCGCTGCTATATAATCAGGGTGCAAGAGCTCCAAAAAACATGGAAAACGTTTTCAGACCATTCCCCTGGTCTGAAAACGTCAATTTTGGTTTGACACCGTCCATTGAGTACATAGAATTGGCTTGCATAAGCGGTAAAACAAATATATATATATATATATATAATTTGTCATATTTTATTTCTTGTTTATGACGTTTAATACAGAACATAATATTTGAAACATTAGTTATATTTGTGGTGTACAATAGTAGAGAAATGTAGAAACTGTGATGAAAGGGATATTGTTATGGGAGTTGTTGAAGAGTGCAGATGAATATAGTTTTTGTCCAATCCTTTGTTTATAGAAGGGCGGAACTGCACGACAGACATACAGTAATGATTCCCTGTTGAATCCCTCATTCCACTCGACGCGGATAGGCTTACTGTATTTAGACATACTCATTCGAACATAGGCGGCGAAAAAAGACATTTTGTTATCACAATTTTAGAGCACACATGAATAGAAATAATATACAATATGTTCCTGGATATAGCTCCTAGAATAACTACAGTATACCATATCTCTGAATTTCGTATTATGTGGTCAGGGTATTCCAGTTTCCTTTTTTTGAGGGTTTAGTAGGTATTACTAAGACACAATTGAAGGGTTTATTGTCAAAAGGTGACAAGCCACAATTTTTATAAAATGTGATATATTAATTGTGACAATAATGTAATAAGCCACACCCAAAATAGTTACCCACCTTCTATGAGCTGGCAAAAATTATCTTATTACATTTAAATACCTGCTACTAGCTTTTATTCCAGAACGTGTTTGATACATCTGATATATCTCATTTTATAAAAGATGTGCCTTGTCACCTTCTAACAATAAACTCTTCAATTATGCTGTCACTCATGTGTCTGTCTGTACGGTACACCATGTGACTAGAGAGTTGAAATTCGGCATACATATCCAGACGTTTGACCCGGATGTAGGAAAAAGACTGAAAGATCGAAAAAAATCAAATAAAATATTTGTATATATATACAAAAATAGGTGCTCAAGTGTGGTAAAAAAATGTTTTTGTTTTTACTTTTTGATGTCGGTTTTGTCAAATATATAGCAGTTTTTTTCAGATCCTATAACCTTGAGAGTTGGACTTAAAATAGATTAATACACATTAACCCTTTGAGGACACATTGATTCACATGAATCCGCTATGATTTTTACCAAAAACCAGTAAGAACTTCAGAAATAATTCAGTTGCCCTAACGGGGTTAATGTGAATTGGAATGGTACGCTCTGAATTTTTTATCTAGAATATATATATTTTATTTTTGTATTTAATTGGAAGGTCTTATTTTAAATATTTTTATTTGGACACAGAATTTGTCTAACAATCTAAAATAAATGAAAAAAAAAGTAATATACATTGCTATAACCCTAAATAGGTCACTTAGAATTTTCAAGAAATATAACATTTTATATATTTTTTATGTAGTTCATGTATTTGTATGTATTTAAAGCGTCGAAAGTTAAAAAAACACATCACGGGAAAAATATAAACAAATATGTACCTATTCAAAGAAATATTTTTTAAAATTTTTCTGTCAAATGTATTCTATTCTAAATATCTATTCTCTTATGGTTGGTTTATATACGGAACAAGAAAAAGGAATAGGAAATAAGATGTTAAAACATGGCTGCGCCGTATATCGGTTTATGTAGAAATGAAATTTAACTTAAACATAAGAAAAGTTAGTAACATTTATCATTGTATTCTTATTCCAAGAATAAGAGACGATAAGCATGCGCACAATGGTCAAAATGTCGGCCGTAATAAAATTTGTCCAACAGATGTATTCCTGCTGTGATCAGAAGGTTGGAAACAACAATATAATGTGTGAAACACAAGCAAATAAATTTACAAAATCTTCTAATTCCATATTACTGAAAACGAAATTTTTTTAAAGGTTATATTAAACACAACAACCTGTTAAACGACAACCGTTAAACACAGGCCAACACAATTACGCAGGCGTAGCGACGAAATGTTATGTCCGATATAAACGGTTTCATATTTTTTATTCTTGTGTACTATTCTTATTTCCCATTCCATATTCTTGTTCCGTATATAAACCAACCATTAATGCGTAGATAAACCAACAAATTTTTATTTTTGAAAAAAAAAATATTTATTTTTATTTTCGTAATAATATTTCAAAAAAGTATTGTCCCCACCTTGTTTCCCAGAGAGGCTGATTTAAAAAGCTGAAAAAATTTTCAGTTATGTTCATTGATGTCAACCAGAATAGTTCAACAGGAATTTTTGATCAGATTAGTTTTTCGAAGAATATCAAATTTTGTGTCGTTGAAAAAAAGTTTAATTTTTTAAAATGAAAAAAAAAGGAACAAAAAATAGTTTTTTAATTTTTTATTTATTTATTTTTTTATTCTCAAACACGATTTTCACGAATTTCCACGATTTTCAAAATCACTGTCTCGTTCCCGTTAATCCAAAGGAGTTAAACTAAAAATCAGAAAAAATTAGCCTTTTATCAATATATTTCTTATTAATCTAATAAAGACTTGATTACGAAGCAAATTCATAAAAAAACGTAGATGTTTTTGGCAAATTATTTAAATTTTGCTTAAAAAAAAATTAAATGGGAGCTTATAGTACTCAAATAACGAATAAAAATGATTTTCAAAAAAAACTGTCGATTCTGATTTCATTATAGAACAAATATTCCTAGATATTCAGTATTATGTTGCCTTCTTACGCTTATTAAATACCTATAAAACCTTGAAATAAACAAAAATTCACACATTCATATCAGTTTTTATCTTTTTTTAAACATATAAAGCAGTACTGACACCAAGTGGGAACGTTTTAAAATATAGTAAGATAAATTTAGACGATTAGTACCTACCTTCATATTAAAATTTGGTTTTATAACCGTAATTAATTAAAACGCTATAAATTTATAAGAAACATCGTTAAGAAATTAAATTTCTTAGCCCCTATATGGGCGCCCATGCGTGTACAAAAAATCCAAGAGTCATGTACGAGTATATGCATCTAACATCTGTTTCACATTTGTGTACTAGCTCTTTGACTAGTTCACTTGAACTTGCAGTTTAAAAATAACCATTTTAAATCAACTACATTTAATACGTAATCAAAATGGCTCTAAACTCATGTATAACTCAAATGAAAATTCGAAAGTTTATTGTCTTTTTATGACCTTTTCCAGAAGCTAATAATTTCACTCAAAAATAATAAAAGTCAATACTATTTATGTTTCATACATGCAAAAATAATCGTAAATTTTTCAGAATTGATGCTTTATGAATTTGTTTATGTATCAATAAATTTATATTGCAAATAAAAAATCTGAATTTTCATAAATACTTAATGAGGATTTACTTACCGACGCCCGCCATAAAAAGGGTATGGTACAATCTAGAAGGTCATAAAAATTAAGCGACACTAATTTTTTATTGTCTATGCCAGTGGTATTCAACTGTGTTCCGCGGAACTCTGGGGTTCCGCAACTTTAATTGAATGGTTTTATTCTATTTTTTTAATGACTCTGCATGGATACAATGATTTTGGTAAATTTTAAAAATTGAATAACTAAATCTGAGGGTGCTACAAATTTCTTAATCACCATTTTCGTCATCAGTAGGTCATATTTATTCCAAAACAGCTAATTTTACTCAACAACAAGTTCACATTTGTTGAGTAGTGATTATTATATACTTTTTATATCATCTACCAGTTAAATATGTACTTTGTACTGCGTTATTGGATTTTATGTTTATAAATTACTATATTACTTTGATTTTATGTATATAATGTTTACTAATAAATGTTAATAATAAATAAATACGTAAGATTCAAAACAGCATTTTTCGATTCAATTTTTATTTATAATTAGATTAGATTAGATTAGACTTTAATTTGCATTAAAAAATATATTAGGTAGGTATTGCATTATTTAAAAAGTAAAATAGTATATTATACCTACATTTAAAAAATATGGAAACATAGTCAGCTATAAAATATCAATTTTTATCAAGACTAAATTCAATAATAAACATCTAAATTATTATTTTAAAACGTTTGAACCTAAAATTAAAAAAGACAGCCTATTGTGGCTTTTTGCCTTGAGGTTCCAAAGAAATAGCATTTAAACTGTAGGGTTCCACATATGTAAAAAGGTTGAAGACCACTGGTCTATGCTAACGTGCCCTTACAGTTTCAGTATCTTGTCTCCACATATTTTATGGGTTCTGATTTTTATCCATTCTTTCATGAATCTCGTCTCTTTTTTTCGATTTTTCAAAGCAGCTTTCACAGGTCTTAAATTAGTCGACTATACGCTATGACTTGTGCACTGTTGATTGTCAGTAACAAGTTTGTCATATGGTAACGCAAGTGACCGTTCACAGCTCTAAATTTAATGCACTATGCGTTATCGATTGTAGTTAGTTGTTTTAATGAGACAGATATATGAACACACATTAGCTATCTCACTTTATATAACCTAAAAATACTGTCACACATATTTCAACAAATTGCATCCCATTGCATCCCATATAATGATCATTCACTTACTAAATACCTGCGAAACCCTGAAATGTGTGAAAATTCACATTTCACATCAATTTTTTATTAGTTCCAACACATTTACTAATTAACTTTATAAACTGCAGCTACAAGTCTTTTTAGAATTTCCTGTATAATATATTCGTCTATTTTAAAATTTATCACTGTATACCTGCGAATTCCTGAAATGTGTAAAAATTCTCACTTCACATCTATTTTTCAATATTAGTTTCAACATTTTTACTAATAATTATATCACAAGCTGCATCCACAAGTCTTATTCGAATTTCAAGTATAATATATTCCTTCATTTTGACAGTTGTCAGTGTTTTAATGTTAATGTTAATGTCAGAAGTTTAAAGTATACAAACTTTTAACATTTTGCGTTAAATTGAGAAGTAACATTACCGTTGGCGGCGCTGTAATTCATGGCAAAATGGCTGAATTGTCTAGTATTCAGCTGTCAATATGCTAACAGGGAACAGGTTAATTTAAGCACAGTACATTTTTATTTTATGAAAATGTATATATCGACGTTCTAACAAAAAATCAACACCAGAACATATGTAATAATTTCAAACAGTACTACAGTCGCGCAGTACAATATTTGACCACCAGACTGCGTATCCGAGCGTGTCAGTTCTCAGTAGTTCGCTTATGCATTAAATTGGAGCTATGGATGGTTTTACGGATTTGAGTAGAACAAACATTTTTACGCGTTAACATTAACACTGTGAATTAAGTACTTATCTATAAAACATGAGCTATGAATGGTACTTAACTCCAATTCTTCTCCAGTGTTACAGCAAAACCCGCGTTGTTCAAAATTATGCCATAGTGTTGGTGTATATATATTACAGGTAAGAATCCCAGACATGAAATAACACATCTTGTTAATTGAAATTTACGAAACAAGAAATGCAGTGTGTAAATACATGCTGAGCATTCCCGATGTAAAATAAAACTAAAACTAGCATTTCCATTTGTTAGAAAACCCTTAAGGCAAACCTGCTGATGTTCTAAGGCCATTGCTCCCTTACCAGTTACACCCATACATTTCCTTACACACACACATTTAACCAGTGTGTTCTATAACGCCCATATCAATCTACTACCATCAAACACTTTTTATTCTTGTTTTAATACACTTCATCGCATATTTTATAACCTTATAATTTGTGGATAAAGTTACATTTCAAAAATATTTGATACTAGCAACTTACTTCACCTAGGTATTTTTTTCTGAAATCATCAGTGAAATAACGTCAAATTGTCAGTGAAGTGACTCCAAATCAGTAAACTTTTTTGTTCGATTTCATGTCTGCCGGGTTGCATACCTAAACATTAAAACAAGTGAAGTCCAGTTAACAAATAAACGTCAAACATGGTTGAACATAAATATTTCTATCGAATACATTAATAAATGTAAAGAAAATATTAGTAAATAATATGATTTTGCTTAATAATTGTTGTTAAAATACACTTTTGCATAGATAATCATCAATTACGAGGTGTGTAAATTAAGTAACCATACTGGCAACATAGCGTTTATCTGCCAACATTTGGGACGCGGGACTTGGAGGGAAGGCAGGTGATCGTACGAGTTTAAACTTTGCGAATTTTGTTGTCCGTAGCGATTTTTTCGTGAAACATTTTTATCTAGTGCGTTCTAAAAAGGAGTGAGATTCATTTCGAGCAACGGTGTGTTATCAGGTTTTGCTTCAGATTTGGGCACAGTGCAACGGAAACTTTTGCAAAACTTCAGCGGGCCTACGGAGACAGTGTTTTGTCAAGGACTCAGGTTTTTTGGTTTAAGGCATTTTCAGAAGAAAGAGAGTTGATTGAAGATGAATCACGCAGCTAAGGCCTTCATCTTCAAGAATCGATGAAAATGTCGACAGAATCCGGGTTCTTGTGCGTTCAGATCGTCAGTTGATAGTCAGAATGATCGGGAAAGAGTTTAATTTGACTCACACTACCGTTCATCAGATTTTGACCAATGAATTGGGGATGAGAAAAATCTGCGCAAAAATGATTCCAAAAAACCTTTCACATGACCAATTTCAATAAACGAGTTTTTGGCAAGTAAAAAAATCCCTGTGCCTCCTCAGTCTCCTTATTCGCCTGACTTGAGTCCTTGTGATTTTTTCATCTTCCTAAGATTGAAAAATCATCTCAAGGGACGTCATTTTGAGACACTTGAAAACATTCAAATGTCCGTAACCAACCAGCTGAAAGCTATTCCAGTATCCGAGTTCCAGAACTGCTATGAGGATTGGAAAAACCGTCTCCAGCGGTGTGTGGCTTCTCAAGGAAGTTATTTTGAGGGAGACAATATTGAATTGTAATTCTATTCGAATAAAAAAAAAATTAAAAACCCTTTACTTAATTTACACACCTCGTATGTGTAAAGTACATCTAGCCTAAAAATTAAATATTACATTTTATACTGTTTTATCGACTTCTATCTTCCAGTAACCACTATTTTTACTCCAAGTACTTACAGGCTTTATGTTCTATCGCTCCCTCAATTTTTAAATAATTTTTCTCTCCTCCAATACTTATATTTTTTATTACTTATATTTATTTGAAATTCCCAATTTAATTGTGTTTAAAAGGTATGCTACATATTCGTAAAAGTGGAGAACCACTTTTTTAATATTTTAATTTGAAAATTAATTTTCCAAATTAAAACATTTCGCAAAACTAGTTTAAAATATTTTAATTAAAAATGTTGAGTAATATCTCTGCATAACAGTAATAGAAAAAAATGTTGACCAAAAAAAATTGTGATTTATAACTTTGACAAATGACCGGAATAAATAGAAAGCCACAATATAGAAACAGGCAGCTGTCAAAATAAATTCAGATTACTCGAGCATCAATCACTTAGTAAAACGCACTATCATCCTTATTTGGCGAGATACCAACCCTACAAAAATATAATGCAAACAATGTATGGTGAGAATAGTTTAAGGACATTGGTGAGAATTTTGCAAGCCAGCCGCTATGGCGAGTGCGTGAAACAAATGTTGCAGTTCTTCTCGTACTGAGCAAGATTACATTCGCAACAGTCGGTTAGCAGCATGATAAAACTAAACCGTCACGTTCTCTATTATACTCTATCTCAGAAAGACTGATAGTAATAAATCATGTCAGGCAGTTACCAGTGGCGTGCACATTTTAAACACGTTTAAATTGGTTTTGTGTATTTCTATATTACTATTTATCATTTTATTAAACGCACGCCTGTGACCATATTTATCATATCATTAAACATACCCCTGTGACCATATTTTTCCTCAAAAATTTTTCAAATTTTTATGGTCTATTGTGTTTAACCCTAGTTCGTATTCCGATATAATATGTGCGGCACACTCGGTTGTTTTTATCAATATTTCGTTTCGAACTATTCATATTTTGTCGCTTTTGTTTTGCCGCTTCTGTGTGAAAAAACATAACTTTTTACAAATAATAAATTTTATTACTATCAGTCTTTCTGAGATAAAGTATAACAAATGAATAATCATACTTGAAGATTTCTTCTTCGCAATAATAGAACCGACATCGAAAAACATAACGAGTGATTTCGTTATCCTTGTTTTCTGCCCCTTTTTGTGAGGTAATCAATTTTTGTAAATAATTCTGAAATAAGAATAAATTAAAAATAAATAGTAAGAATTAACCAAATCATATAAGAACAAAGAATTTTCAATTATGTATGTGACAGAATTAATTTGCCTTTTTAGTCTAGACTAGTGTCATTCTGTATAAAATCTTGGAGGTTAAAACATTATAAATTAGAGTTTTGATTAGCATTTCATAAATTAAGGAATGCAGTTCATTATTTGTCAGAAGTTCACAGCAAGTTGGGACTCACGTCGCTGTCGGGGAATACCCGTAACTCATTTTTTTTTTCTTTTTTCGTTGGACGCAGTGGCGCAACCAGAATTTTTTCTTGAGACGAGTTGATAGGTTTTTTCTTAATATACCCTTTGAACTTTTTTGTAAAATAAAAGAACAAGTATAACAGTAAAGTCCATGGGCGCCCGCAGAGACAGCAAACGGGGCTACATTCCTCACTTGTACTCGAGAATAATAAAGTGTTTTACTTTATATTTAAAATTCCATTTATAAGGATCCAAGTTTTGCCCTGGATATTTATTTGCGGACGCCCCTGACAACGTCCAAACAGTTGCGTCTGTCCATCCGTACATTGCCCATTAGAGCAGCGTTTACCAACCGCCGGTCCGTGAGATTTTTTTGCCGGTCCGCGAGATTTTGTTACAAAATCTCCGAATGAATTGTAGGGGAAGATGGGCAAATGCCGATCAGTCGGTAATGCCGGTCATCCAAATAACTCAGAAACTACACTTTATGCGTTTACAGAACTGAGGGATAGATCAGCGATTCCTAAATTGTACGCTGCGGCGCACTGGGGCACCGTGGCTGGGCAACAGGGGCGCCGCGAAATCATTTCAATATTCCTCCAACTGCGTTAGTTAGACCCACGTTTTGACTTGGGGCCCTGGGAACTGAAAAAGTTTGGGAACCGTTGAGATAGATGATACGACAGATGCTACAGTCAGGGGGACCAGGTCTCAGGGTTTCCGGCCAGAGTCTCAGGGTTCCGGGTTTTGTTATAAAATCTCCGGGTTTGTGGTACAGAGGGGAGGACCTTTTTTTTGCTTATCACTTACATTTTGGAGGTGAAGACCTTTTTTTTCTTCTAAACCTGCCGGTCTGGAAATTTTTTCTAGGTCGCTTGCCGGTCTCCCATGAAAAAAGGTTGGGAAACGCTACATTGGAGAAAATACGCATTCTACAAATACATTGGCGACGGAGAGTGTTTTTTCCAATTATATTCGGCAATTCGGAAAAATGAACATTTCAATAATTTTTATCTAGAATTGATGATGAAAAAAGTTTTACAATTTGCTCTTGTACTTATGCTATAACCCAGCGATTCCCAAACTATGCGCCGCGGCGCTCTGGGACGCCGTGGTTGGGCTACAGGGGCGCTGCAAAAACATTTCAATATTCCTCCAACTACGTTAGTTTAACCAATGTTTTGATTTTGGGCGCCGCGGAAAAATGCTGATACATTAAAGTTTAGGAACCACTGCTATAACCGAAGATTTAGAACCAAAGCCGTAGTCTGGAGGCGGACAACAAAGACCGGCCCTATTTGTATTTAATTTGTGCTGTCTTTTTTCCAATATCATACTGTCTATTTTGACAGTCTTTCTCCATATAGAGTAATCCATTTTTTGCACAATTCAGAAGTTACATCATTGTAAATTTGCTACCAGAATTCCAAACATTACCTTATCGGTTTGAATGGGCTCTGCAGACTTTCGCGAAGAACAGCACTTGATATTTCATTCTGGGAGAGCCTGAGGCGCGTCTGACCTCATACTGTGACTCACTGACGATCAACATGATAGATTGTGAAATGCCCGCCACTACAAAACTACAGTTTAGACATCTAACAACGTCCACTATATAAATAAACTATAAAAAAACTAACAACATGTGAATAGATAATTGTTATAATTTATTACTGTTTATAGATTAGTTCATCAATTGCTAAAATAATAGTAAACAAAAGATAAAGTATTGCTTTTATAGCAACTTTTGTTAAATAATTTTTTTCGAAATATTTCTCTGTTGTGAAATATTCGCAAAAATCTTAAAATCGACACGAGTTAACTCCCATTTCTAGTTAACCGATTTTTACCAAAAGTTGATCAACTCGTGCCATTGATGTCAAAAGCTTAAATATCAAGTTTCATAAAAATCCTTTTAGCCGAATTTGCTCTGCACGCGTACACAGACCAACGGACAGACAGACAGACAGACCGACAGACATCATGCTAAAAATAGTCAAAACGTTATGTAGGAACCTTAATTCGTGGAGATCCATCGAAATCTCGAAATGTCAAAATCGGTATGATACAATACCTCCCTTATACTTATATGTTGGCGATCGGTAAAAATCATCGAAGTAAGAGTTTTATTTTCTTATTATTAACTATTTTGTTTAACAAAACATACATAGACTATAGTTATAATTTATTACTGTTTATAGATTACTTCATCAATTCCTTTATAATATTTCTGTTTTTTTTTTTTAGAAATGGGCGCTGCCTGTGAATTTTCTCGTCTCGTCTTGAGTCTAGTAGAAATTAAAGGCGATTTATTGTGTGTTAATCTCTGGGTAATTCGTGTTTCATATGACCACATTTTGACCCTCTGTAAACATAATAACGACGTGACCGTGGGTCACATTCTTCGTGATAATAAATTTTTTGGGCGATCATATCAAAAACAGTTCTTTTTTTATCATCTAGTACTAGCCAAAATGTAAATCTTTTTCGGTCTAGACCGTTTCGCTTATTTTTTTGATCGCCTGATGCCACCATCTATGTGTCATTTCTTAAGTTACAAGATCTCCATAGCTACACGGAAACAACTGACAGTCAAACATTTATAATTCTAATAATTGTTCAATAATAAATTGCCCAATGTAAATAAATAAATTTAATTTTTCTAATAAAAATTACTTTTGGTTGCCCAAAAAATATAATGTGCAAATTTAGATGCGGCCGAAAAGGACTTTTTAGCCATAGTCCACAAATTATAGTCGTGAGCGTACGGGACGTGAAATTTTATTTATCCAGCATGCTTGAGTTAACATCTCATTCTCGTGAGCATGCGTGATCGTGACACAAAAATTGCTCATGCATCCATCTTTAGTTCTTTTTGCTCCTATTTGAACGCGCTCCAACGTATTTACATTGAAAAACCCTTGCGATTTGCTTATCACTGAGGAACAAATCCACGAAGGTTATATTTATATTAGGTCGTTAAGGATGAAATTGAAATGAATCAAAAGCAAAGTTGATTGATAACTTACAAATATAAGGAATTATTTTATTCATCAAAGTATGCACCCATATTGTCCATACACTTTTGGCATTTAAGCGGCAGGTTGTTCAGGTCGGTGGTATAAAACCCTGGCAGAAGAGAGTCAATGAATTCTTGGAAGGCCAGTTTTACAACATTGTCAGAATTAAACTATTTTCCTATTAAAAAGTCCAAATTGTGGAAGAAGTGGTAGTCAGTGGGGGCTAGGTCTGGTGAGTATGGAGGATGATGAAGAAGTTCCAACTCCAATTCCTGTAGTTTTGCTACAGTCATTTGTGCTGTGTGTGGTCTAGCGTTATCATGCAATAAGATAGGAGTCGATCGGTTGACCAATCTAGGCTATTTTTCTATAAGTTTTTGCATCATTTCGTCCAGTTGGTTTCAGTATATTTCTGCTGTGATCGATGAGCCAGTTTTTTTTTTTTTTTTTGTTTGCTTTTTAAGTTACATGTACGAAATTTGGCGAACCAATTTGATATTGTCTGCTGCGTAGAAACACTAGTGCTAAATACACTTTTAATGTTTCGCGTGGTCTGCGATGCCGTAATTCCACGTAAGAAGTCATATTTCTTAATAGTTTTCGTTTCATTTTCAACAAAATTAATTTAAAAAAAAAGTTTTTGATATTTTTTAGAGCATTTCTTTAAAAAGGAGAGATGTGTAACTTTTCAACAAAAAAAAAAAACAGAACGGTAAAATATTAAGCCAATGTCAAATAATAAGCTGTTCAAGTTTTGTAGTTAATATTATTAACTACATAATTTAATCGGAGACCATGATCTCTTGTAAACGATATATTACATTAATTTATATTGCAATAATTAAGCAACATCTTAAAAATTAAGAACAGTTTCTTCTTTATTTTATTTCACTTAGCATCTAACAACTTCCTATATATATTGCGTAATTTCTTTCAACTTAACAAGACATGGTGATAAAAATTACATTTTTACAACACTTGTACATAAGTTTAATTGTATAGTGCGACTCATATATCGCTGACGTAATAGCCACTATCCTCATATTACATGCATTTGGTCTGTATTTTGATCATGGGCTATTGTGCTCGGATTGCACTTTCAACTAATAAGTCTCCGTAGAGTAAAAGTGTGGTTATGTCTCACTTATGTAATTGTCGCTATATGTGCTTGGTAATCTGGTAGGATTGACCCTACTCAAGTTCAATTGACGGATATTAACCCTTTTCACCACGTCTCACTGATTAATTTATCTTTAAGAGCGTACTTGAATTGGTGGATTGCAAAATGTTAACTTCAAGAGATATTCGATAGCTCTTAATAGAAAATTTGGTCATTGCTTAAATTTGAAGTATTTTGAATACTGTAATACCTCTGCAATCGTTTATATCAGCAATTCCTAAACTGTACGCCGCGGCTAGGTTACAGAGGTGCCGCGAAAATATTCCAATATTCTTCCAACTACGTTAGTTAGATCAATGTTTTGACTTGGGGTTCCGCGGAAAAATTCTGATACATTAAGGGCGCCGGGAGCCGAAAAAGTTTGGGATCCACTGGTTTATATTAAAATGAATGTCTGTCTGTTTATATGTTCGCTATACAAAGCCAGACGGGCAGACCAATTTTCGTCAAATTTGGTTTAGAGTGGTAACATAAATCGAGAAATGTTTTAGTGAAGGTTCCGAAATCGCACGTGTCACCCTGGGGTGTGTTATGGGGGCGAGGCATCAGTTTTGCACTCCCCGTGCACTTTTAATTGATTATATTGGTTAAATCTTAAGAGATATATTGATATGATGCAAACAAAAATTGTAAATCTTAACTAGATTTAAAGAAAAATCCGCGATAGCCTATCATGCACCGATATCGTGTATTAGGCAATTTTCTGTTTTTAAACGTAATCAGGCGCACATCCATGGGGCTTCAGGGGCTTGAATTCCCTCCAAGCTCTCAGAAATCTTGCCTTTTCACTCCTCCACTTGAATTTTAGAGTTCACGAGTTTTTTTTTTTTTTTTTGTTAATTGCATTTTGGAAGCGAGAACCTTTTTTTTATCATTACTTAAATTTGAAAAATAAGTACCTGGGTGCACGCCTGACGTAATACTTTTCTATTATTAAGTTTGTGGGTACATTGGAGATTTATAGTGATATATCAAGCATTGTTGTTTGACAAATTAGTAGACCGGGAGCTCATGACAGTTTTTGGTCTCCGATTTCATACAGCATGCCTTTTGGAGGAGAGAATATTTACCCTGTGACAACAAAAAAGGGATGGTACTAAACCCTTGCACGCTTTCCGGTTATAGGGAAAATTGCATTTCCACTTAAACACAAAATTTTTGTGCTTTTCTCTGATTTAATATTGCTTGCCCTTTTGTCAAAAGAAAGTTATAACAAATTTAAAGTCTTTTAAATATATGCATGCGATTCGGAGGGTCCCAAAGGGCTCAAACGGTCATATGATCTTGTAATAAAAAAATATGATTTTCCGCGTTTTCATACAGCATGCCTATAATTAAAAGACTTTAAATTTGTTATAACTTTCTTTTGACAAAAGGGCAAGCAATATTAACTCAGAGAAAAACACAAAAATTTTGTGCAAGTGGATATGCAATTTTCCCTATGACCGGAAAGCGTGCAGGGGTTTAGTACCATCTATTTTTTGTTGTCACAGGGTAAATATTCTCTCCTCCAAATGGCATGCTGTATGAAATCGGAGACCAAAAAAGTCATGAGTATAAGCAGAAACGCATGCATGCACAGAAATGGTTGTCAGAGGGGATTCTATACTGCTGTTTGCTAATTCTCGCAAACGTCGTGTGAAAAATTGCTACCATTTTGAGAGGTTATGATAGCGAGGAGAATGTGTGCATACCAAGAATCCCAATGATTCCCTCTTCCCTCTGATCTGCCATTCAGTTTCAAGAGACTTCAATTTCCTGTAAAAGTTTTTCAGGGACAATAAAGCGTAAGGTTTAACGCTTCACTTGACCGGCGTCGACTTGAGCTTTGAGTTCTTCTAACACGGGCAACTATATGTAGCATTTTCCGGAGTACAGTGGAACACTTTTATGTATATTTATAAAGAAGCCCTTACTTAAATTTGTGTAAGAAGCACATACCAGGTCTACAAGTATGAAATGCGGATTTTTTTCAAACTTGCCGCGCAAACAGAGTGTATAGTTCAAAGTTTCAACACATATGGCGTTTTGTTAAGTTATCATTAAGTGTCAAATGTGTATAGGTTATAATTTGAAAAGTGATCATTTAGTTTGGTTTTACTGTGTTAAAAATGTCAAATTTTGTGCCAAATAAAGAGCATTCGCGGACAGTACTACTGTTTTGTTTTCATTTGAAAAAAACTGCTGCTGAATCATACCGACTGCTTCGAGAAGCTTATGGTGAATATGCTCCATCGCAAGATACGTGTGAACGATGGTTTCGGCGTTTCAAAAGTGGTGACTTTGATCCTACAGACAAAGAACATGGAAAACCTCCAAAAAAATATGAAGATACAAAATTGGAAACATTGCTACAGAAAGACGATAGTCAATCACAAAAACAACTAGCAGAGCAGTTAGGCGTTAGTCAACAAGCTGTTCCCAATCGCCTACGAGAGATGGGTAAGATCCAGAAAGTCGGCATATGGGTTCCACATGCATTGATTGAGAGGCAGATGGAAAAACGCAAAAACACTTGTGAAATTTTGCTTGCACGATACAAAAGAAAGTCTTTTTTGCATCGTATCATTACTGGCGATGAAAAATGGATTTATTTTGAAAATCCCAAACGCAAAAAATCATGGGTGAACCCAGGCTCACCATCTACATCAACTGCAAGACCGAATCGCTTTGGCAAAAAGACAATGCTCTGTACTTGGTGGGACCAAAAGGGTGTGGTCTATTATGAATTGTTAAAACCTGGTGAAACAGTTAATACTCAACGCTACCAACAACAACTGATAAAACGACCAGAATACGAAAGAAGACAGCACAAGGTAATCTTTCTTCACGATAACGCTTCATCATATAAGGCAAAAGCAGTTTGCAACACATTGGAGGCACTCAAGTGGGAAGTGCTATCCCATGCCGCTTACTCACCAGACTTGGCCCCTTCAGATTACCACTTGTTCGCATCGATGGGTCACGCACTTGCCGAGCAGCGCTTTTGTTCATATGAAAATGTGAAAGAATGGCTAGATGAATGGTTTGCGGGGAAACGGGAAGAGTTGTACTGGCGAGGTATTCACAAATTGCCTGAAAGATGGGAAAAATGTATAACTTCTAATGGAGCATACTTTGAACAAATAAACTTTTAGTGTTCTTTTGAGTTTAATGTGTTTTATTTTAAAAAAAATCCGCATTTCATACTTGTAGACCTAGTATTTATAAGAGTTAAACAAAAAATATATACTTGGAGCTTACTAAAACCATTCGCACCTAACTTGATTTGAGCCTATTCTGACATGAGTCAGGTCTAAACCGGCTACGATTGCTTGTTCCGGTAGCTTAGCAGTAGGTATAGTTCACAAGACTCTTTACCTGCCGATTATTAAGTCGATTTTTATACGTGAAAAAGTGCGTCTTATGGTGCGGAAAACACGGTAATTTACACGTAAATATGTAATTGCATGCGACCATACCAAAAGTAGTACAATATTAAAACATTCGAACTAACGGTTAAGACA
The DNA here is from genome assembly GCA_963971575.1 of Liopterus haemorrhoidalis. Taxonomy (NCBI): domain Eukaryota; kingdom Metazoa; phylum Arthropoda; class Insecta; order Coleoptera; family Dytiscidae; genus Liopterus; species Liopterus haemorrhoidalis. The sequence goes on along the minus strand of OZ020612.1, from coordinate 41,334,690 downwards.
AAGTTCGCAATCACGAATCACGATCTTAACAATCGCATATTCTCGTGTGTTCGACTGTACGCGAAGTATTATTCATGGCAAATAATAGTTGACTAAAATGTGACATGATTGACAGCACTATAGCTTGCTCTTTTGTTTATGTCTGCATTTAAATCATCTGTAGAAATCTGTGACCTTTCAAAGATGCTAGAGTTCATTATAGATACGGTAATTTTATTATAATTACGTAGTTGCGGGTTAATTGTATGGTACAGTGAAAAATATTGAAAATAGGTTGAGAGAACGTGTGACTAAATGATGTTATGCTTACATTTTAATTAGTGACCTCTCAGGGGATTCTTGCAACGGAAAATTGATTTAAATTCGCGACCTTGAAATTCGTACGAGATTTTTTAAACTGTTATTTTGTAGAAAAATTCATTCTTACTTTTGAAGAGACAGGTCTTGTACACATATTTGGAACTGGCAAGGAAAAAGAATATGTATCTACCCTTAATTCGCCCAAAGAACTGTTCAGAAAGAAGCTGGTGTTATAGAAAAATCATTGAGAGAAGTTGCTAAAATCATAAGTTAGAGAATCGTAACAATCTTCATATGGGATCAAGACAAATGTATTGTTTTAACTAGTGCTTCATGATGCACATGACCGTAACGTCTATGCCACAGAATGTCATTATCTGTCATTTTTGACATATTGACAGTTTCTTTATTTTTAATAATTTTAGAATTTAATCTATGTACGGGTCTATTCTCTAAGCATAATGTTAAAATCTTAGCGTCAGAAACTGACGTTAATTTTGTTAACACCATATTTAACCTAAATGCTATTCGCTAAACATATATGTGTTAACATTATAGCGCGGCGGCGTTAAAATAGCCAGTTAACGTTCTACAATAAGCGCGTACCGAAACGGAGGCTTTAAAAGTTAACGCTAGTGTTTAGTTTGCAAAAATGGCTGATCCTATTTAAGTAAATGTCATGTTATTTAAAAAAAATGAGTAAAACACAAGACGGTAGGAATATTAATCAACTTTCTATTACTTTTTAAATTGAATTCTTTACAGTAGAGATAAGAATGACGCTTCATAATTTTTGTTATACAAGTAACCCAGACGCAAGTTCAAGTAATTGTATAGAAAGGAAGTAAATGGAGTATTGGAGAGCAATTTTGGTTTTTGTTGAAACACAGAACTTAAAATTATAATCCTCTGAAAGCTACAAAACTTCACTTATGCCTCCGCCGTGTTTCAAAATATCGCAGTACATTTTAATGGTGTATTATTTGAAGAAACAATTGATGAGATTGATAATGACGATCACAAAAGTGTTATTCCAGGGTAGAAATAGCGTAATAAATCAAATTTAATAATTAATATCACCGAACACCTTTTTAAAACTAGAATGAACATATAATTCACATATTATTAAAATATTAGATAAACTGTTATAATACAATGTAGTATATAAATTGATTAAACAAAAGTTGAATAAAGTTATATTTTTATTTAATACACTGTGGAAACCAGTTATGATGAGAATCACAGGACCAAACATTTCTGTTCCATTTTTAAAATAAATTTCGCCACTGAATATTTAATTCAACACCGAAATATTAGGTTAAGATTCTCTTGGCATTTGACTAAATAAATACTCCTGTTAAAATTCAATGTAACAGCGAATGCGCGTGCAGTTAATATTAGCCTCTCTACAGGGTGAGTTAGCGCCTCGCGTTAACAAATATTGTATTAACGCTTACCTTAACAAATGCTCTTACAGAATAGCATTTTTGGATGATGACGTTAGACATGGAGTTAAAATAAAAATTGTAACCTGACGCTAATTTTAACGCATTTCTTACAGAATACACTCGATAAGCCGTTTATTTTGTAAATATCCTATAATAATAGACGGTGTTGCTTTGGCGTCAAATTCTAAAATTATTAATTTTTATTTACAACCAGTGTAACTATATTTTACAATAACTGGGTACTACTGGAGTACTGGGTCCATAACCAATAATGATTATAATTTTATTTTATAAATTAACATACAACACAACACAATATATGTATATGTTAGTCTAAAATATTTTCAGTACAGGTCAATTAAATCAAACATCATCAGTAACCATGGTTCCTTCAATTTTAAGAAGCGCTTATCTCATATTAAAACAAACAACAAAAAGCTCCTGTAACTGATTATTCAAGAGAAAATAGAAGACGAATCGTAGAAAGAATAAGAATATCATGGCTTCGACACAAGATAGTTTCTACTTTCGTAGGACAAAATGTTTTTTCCGGACGAGGGAAGCAGGAAGTTAAACGGCATCTGACCCAGCAGGATTTATCTTATTGCTTAGCGGTATCTTTTATCATTTTGGGGGTCCAGATTATTTTTAATTAAAGAAAATCATGACATTTATATTTTATAAGAAGACGCACAATAACATCGATATGCAGAAACAAGTGATAAGCCCACCACCAGTGATGGGCGTTTACACGTAAACTTTAATTGTTTATGTTTACGTGTAAACTTATGTAAACAATTGGTACACTTGTCAACAATGTAAACTTTGTAAACTATCAAATAATGAGGTTAGTTTTAGTTATTTAATACGAATAATAGAGAGTTAATGAACAAGTATATTCAGTTCAAAACAATAAATTTATTAAAAAAATGGTGGGAAGAAACCGAAGGAATAGTTCTGAAGAACTAGGTTTTGTTTTAATTAAAGAAAATGAAAGAAAATATAGGGCGTTATGCAAAATTTGCAATGAATATTTTCGTTATTAAAAAATATAGGCTGATTTTCTTAAAGGTGAAATTTAATGTATTTTGTTATTAAAAAAATTAGACTGAATTTTTTAAAGAAAAAAGTTTTTTATTTTTCATATTCATATTTACTAATTTGTATGTAACACCTGTAAAATGATGCAAATTCGATTTTTATTAATATGTATATTGGCTTGTCCTAATTTTATATACTTACTTTTTCATTTAAAATCGTTTCATTAAAATTTTATTATTTATAAAAATGTATTGATAATGAGGTTCTGTAATTCAAAACAAGTGCGCATGTCTAAATCATTGTTTACATTGTTTACAAGAGTTTTTGAGTTTACTTTATATCAATTGTTTACGCGTCAACAATGAGGTAACTCACATCATGTAACTTACGCGCCCATCACTGCCCACCACGAAAAAAAAAGTTCAATGTTTAACTGTGAAAAACCTTAGTAATTACTACTAAGAATGAATCTACGCATCACAATATAATTGTTGTTCTCTGGAGAAATGTTATGCATCTGTTATCATAACTGGTCGGGGACGAAGCCCCCGGCTTCATATAAGAGTGCCAGTTGGGTTGGTCGACCTAGCTTTTATTATTACACAAATAATTGCAAGGTCCAATAAAGCATTTATATACATTTTTTTTTGCCACCTCGTAGTCCGCCGCCTGATGAGTAATGTATTTTTTTATACGTCGTAATTTTGTAAAAACAATTGTGACAAAATTGTTCATGCAATTCTGTGACAAAATTAACAATAGAAACGTTTTATTTCATTACATTTTTAACTTTCACTAAAAAAATTAGTGAAAATGTACGCTTAAATAGTTTGCTCTAAAAAACTTAATTTGTTTTTTAATGTTTACTGTTTAGTAACTCGGTCGACGACCCCTTTATAAATAGTGCACTGTTTAACAAAATACGAATAATTAATTCTACATAGTTTTTTTTGGGGATTAAGTTCAAGATTAGCCATATGTCAATCAGTATTAATGATTAACTAGATAAAAAATTATAACATGTCATATTTTATGTAGATGATTATTTAAAGTTCTAAAAAAGTGTTATCTAAATAACAGCTATTGCTTTCAATATATACAGTTAGATCCCGGAGAAGTAAGCATACAGACATATGGTTCCCAGCTCTGAATGATAAGTGAAATGCCCAGAAAGTGATATACAAGGTCTGTTCAAAAAGTATCGCGAATTTTGTGTTTTTTCAAAAATTATTTATTTCTTCATGAATATCTATTTTGTTCCCTTCAAAGTAATCCCCACCAGATATTATACCCTTGTGCCAACGTTTTTTCCAATCCTCGAAGCAATTGAAAAAATCATTTTTTGTGATCTTGTTCAGCTCCTCCTTCGATGCCGTCTTTATCTCCTCACTCGTAGCGTAGCGTCGTCCTTTCATGGGCCTCTTCAGTTTCAGGAACAAGAAAAAGTCACAGGGGGCCAGATCTGGAGAATACGGCTGCGGCATTATTAGTGTGTTATTTTTGGCCAAAAATTCGCGCACAAGCAACGATGTGTGGGCAGGGTTTTTGCTACGAATTTCGCGGCGACCGGTCTCATGACCAAATCATTGGTAAAAATCGAATGGCACGAGCCAATCGATATGTTTAGGTCCTCAGCAACTTCTCTAACGGTGATTCGACGATTAGCCAATACTATTTTCTTCACTTCATCAATGTTTTCGTCTGTTGTTGACGTGCTCGGGCGTCCGGTACGCTCTTCGTCGTTCACATCTTCTCGGCCCTCTGAGAGCATTTTGTACCACCGATAAACGTTGCTTCGGTCCAAGGTAGCTTCCACGTTTTTTTAATTTTTTTTAGGAAATTAATATAAGTGTCTCGCTAAAAATCTCACCATTCCGAAAAAATATATTTGTTTCTATGATTTCGACGGTGCGGCCAGCGCTAGAATTGAAATTTCTGAACTTGCGACACCGCGCTTGTAACACCGCGCCTACGACACCATGGTACGGGTTTTTTCAAAATTGAGCGATCCTATTGGTTGAATTTCTTGTTCCACGCTTCCAACACCAGAATGAAAATGATACATTAGTCTTTTAACCCATTAGCGACCAAAGATATTTTTTGGAAAAAATAAATGAAATCAACTATCCAACAGATGGCGGTAGCGGTCAAGGAATGTCTCTATATTTTCTGTACTCAAGCGAGTACAATGGACGCTAATGGGTTAAAAATATTTTGGCAAGTTCTCATGTACTGGAACATAATTTAATTTTGTTTAACAATGCTGATCGAAAACTTAATATCTGCTGAGGAAATGTGTTTGTTAAATCCGGACTATATTTTTCTTGTAGTAGTTTGAAAATTTTCATCAATTTGGCGCCCTATAATTTTGATTAATTATAATTTTGACCAGCCGCGCTGGTGTCATTCGCAATACCAGCACCCCCGTTAGCTACGTCTCTGGCTCCTCATACAAAAACACGCACACGTTTATCTGAATATTGTAAACTGACAATAACTGAAGCGCCTCTAGTGAGATTTTGAGAAACTGACAGGTGGAGGATAGTCGAGTTTGTTTACTGTTGTTTTCATAGCGAGTTTTTAAAAAATATCTTTAAAATTGCAAGAAAAAATTAAATGCAACGTGAATTGTTGTGTTTATCTTTGCAATGCAAAAGTAGGTCGTGATAAAGACCTAAGTTTTCATCATGTTCCGAAATGTGGCAAAAAAGCCTTATTATCTTCAATTATAACCCTAGAGGTTACTTGGGCACTGGGAAAACGGAAAATTTCATTTAACGCAACCCTCATATTGAATAATAAATTCACATGAATATACCATTGAACCTGTCAAAAATATCCTATCTGCGTCAGTTATGATGTACAATGCAGTGGCGCCTCTATCGGTAGTGTCAGATGACAATATTCAAATATAACAAAGGTAAAAACTACAGACGTACGTTGGGTATGAGAAGCTCAAATACATCACAGAATTTGACACAGAACTGTGTGAAACAGATTTATGTTTGACTATCGGTTCTCTGTCGATAAATCTTGTCACATTTTAGTCAATTATTCTTTGCTATGAATAATACTTCGCGTACAATCGAAAACACGAGAATATGCGATTGTTTCTGATGTTTAGATCGTGATTCGTGATTGCGAACTTTGTCTTAACCGTTAGTTCGAATGTATTAATATTGTACTACTTTTTTTACCGTATTTTTCGGACCATAATACGCACTTTTTCACGTAGAAAAATCGATTTAATATTAGTGTTCGTTTTATGGTTCAAAGTAGTGGGACATAATTGTCTGTAATTAATTTCTTTCAATTAAACACTAAAAAACATAAATTAAACAAATTACTGACTAGCAAATATTCTACTCTTTAATTAATTTAAAAAATTTAACGGGAAAAATTAACTCTCAAAAAAACTATATTTAAAAGTCTTACTGTCCGAATTCTCCTAAGGAAATAAAAAAAATTAATAACGTTTTATTTATTTTTCTGACAGTATGTAATTTATTTCTTACATGTTTATTTACTATCTGAGTGACATTTGAGATGCCAATTACGTTTTTTTTTTTTTTTGCAAACACGTAAATAAGATATCCGGATTTTTTGACAAGCGATAATTTCAGGATGTAAACATAATACAGTTGAAAAACATGATATAAAAGACGGTATCAATACCATGATATCCTGCCTCAGGTTGATAAAAACAAACGAAAATATGTTATTACTGAAATGACTTATTCAGTTGACCGTGGAATACTTGATTGGAATTTTCTTTAATGAATGAAGAAATGCTTCCCTTCTGTTCTCTTTCTTCTTGGGAACAGCTATTCACATATGTTTAATCTTCCTAAACTGCACCATTTCCCATTCTGCCCTCTATAATTTTTACAGGTGTAACGCCTTACACCAAAAGGTTGAAAGGCTGGAGATTAAGTAAGGAATTAAGTGCTTTATCATCACTTCTCGTGATCGCTGAAGACCGTAACAGATTGTTGAGCAGTTTCCGAAACGTCCGAGTTTATTTTTTATTTTTAATATACTCATGAAGTATTATATCTTTTTGATACTAATACTCATATTATTATACTATTCTAGCCTAACACTATCAGCAATGGTAAACGTCCAAAATAACGGTGTCCACATTAATATTGGACTATTGCAAAATAATTTCAAAGATATTATTGCTTTATCCACGATTCATAATTTTGGATGGGATCATTTTAAGAGTTTTGTGGGTATAACAAAAAAAAAAACCTATACCGTCACTGATGTTGCTGTATGTCTGTTTATCTGCTTGTCTATCTGTCTGTCTGTCTGTCTGCCTGTTTGTCTGTTCGTCTGCCTGTCTATTTGTGTGTCTGTCTGTCTGGTAGCAAATGTGACGAAACGGCTAGAACTAGAGCGTTGCGATTTGGCATGCATATACAGTTCTTTGACCCGCATATTGGAGAAATACTGAGACTTAAAAGAAAAACACTTCGGTCGAAAAATATAAACAAAGTTTTATTTAATTATTATTATTTTATTAAATTATTATTTTATTTATTTATTTATTTATTTATTTATTTATTTTAAATCAATTTTACGTAACTCATATTTTATTATTTAACGTTATATTTTAAATTATGTGACTAACTATAAGCTGTTCACTTTTGTAAGAACACACTATGGTCTATTTCAAAGTAGAAAAAAGTAGATAGCGCTGCGAACCGAGTACGATTTACACTGATCAAATACAGTATAGCGGGAAATTTAAAATAAGTTACAACTAGGGCATGGGCGTAACAACTGGGTTAGCAAGTGATTTTTTTTTAATATAAAAAAGGTTAATAAGATATTGAAATAAACAAGGCAGATAATACACGTACGTTATTTATACGACATAAATTCAGTTTAATTGGAAATTTGAAAAAGTTAAAAAAATATTAATTTTAAAAATTATGTTCTATACATAAAAAGAGAGATTTGGCTAAAAGAGTTTAAACAAAGCAATAAAACAAACAATATATCTTCAGAGCTAAAGTTTCTTATTTAAATAATTATTGTAAATAAAAATTAAAAATATATGTATATATGAAGGTCTAAAAATTATATCAATAACTTCTTCTTTGGGCACAATCAGCTGGGCTGTCTTTTGGCCTCACATTAGTCCTCTTTCTTGATCTGTTAATTTTCAACTGTCAAAAAATATTTATATGTCAGATAACCTAAAAAATATATAACTGCGTAAAAACAAATTACATGGAGAATTTTCTTCATAAAATCTACGCCAAGAATATAAATAAAAGTCTAAATATGTAAATAATAACAAAATATATGAGAAAAATTAAATAATATAAATAATATATATTTCCAATGTACGACACTGAACATCTGTCAACTTGGACTAGAAACAATATTTTTACAGTGTAATAGGGATGACAATCTAAACCAATCCGAAGCAAGGACAAACAGCTCCTATCTTCTTACACACATTTTTCTACTTTGAAATAGACCATAGATCTGGTTATTTTGGTTACTTTTATGGTGTGTTACTGACTTTAAATGTCAATTAAAAATATTCCTTACGCTGTAAAACCGACTTTAGGTTGATAAGGTTATGATCATTATAAATAATATATCATTTTTCATTATAACATCTGTCAAATGCATCGACATTTTAAAAAAGTGACATTTATTAATACCAACATGACATACAGCTTCAAAGGTGCAAACTATTGAAAACAAAATTCCCTCTTAGTTTTTTCTTACATAAGTGAACCGCTTATAGGTATAACAAATTTTATTTATGTACTTATTTATTTTAATTATTTATTTATTTATTTTAAATCAAATTTTGCGTAACTCATATATTTTTTATTATTTGACTTTTTTATATTTAACTGTATTATCATCTGTAATCTATCTATAACTAATAATTATTCATGTACACTTAATACCTAAACCATTCAGCTGTAGTTTGATAATGTATTCGTATAAACAATATTAATTATGTAATTTCTAACTGATTCTAAATCTTTTTAGCTCTGAGGAAGATTTGATTAAAATCGAAACGTAAGCTTAGTTAAATAAACTTTTTTTTATTTATTTCTACACCTGTCCGAATCCCATAAACTATTACAAATTTTTATTTAACGAAAATAATTTTTTTTTTTAATTTTTACGTTAGATTTTAAATAAAACTTTTTAAACGAAATATAGTTTTCTTTTTTAAATTTATTTAACACAATTTTTCTCAATAACATGTTTTTGCCCCACACCCAGAAAGGGTTTAAATAAAATTCTGAAAAAATCCTTTTAATACAGGAATTTTTACAATACCGTTTTAACATTATTTAACTGAATTACTGGCTTGATGCGCGCACATCTCGTAATTAACTACACTTGTAAGTTAATGGAAGCATTATTCAATTTTTATGATTTTTAATATGTATCCACAATTTTTGCCACTTAATAACTACCTACAAAATCCTGAAATGTGAGAAATTTCACACTTCACATCAACTTTTTTAAATATTTTGTTGAAAATGTCTAAAATGGGTTAAATTTTGTCCTTGTACTGTCAAATTATAAACTTTTTTGGGTCAAATTATGATTGTCATTTTGAGAACGATAGTTTGTTAGTTATATCATAGCCATTTCGAAATATTGTGACTCATATTTCGTTATGATATAAATTAATATTTGAAAATGACATGCTGTTATTTATCAGTTTAATTTTTATGTTTTGTGTTTGATTTATAGTAATTTGGTCTTTCAATTGGCTACAGAATTTACTACTGGCAAATAGAATAATAATTTAATTATGTTAAATTTGTTATGCAATTTTATATTTAGTCTACAAATATTATTGGAATAAATGATAAAAATGAATAGCACCTTCTTTTTTTCTCATTTCTGTTATATTTATTAAGCCTTCAGGTTGCCGACCAGCGTAGCGTAGTGTACAAGTACCTAGCGTCTCGGGATCGAACCCCGTTTAGGCAAATAATCGAATCGAATTGTCCTGGCTAATTGCCTTAGCAGCAAAGGCCATTAAACAAGAATAAAAACAAAGCTTTCAGGTTTACCAAATAACAAATAATTACGAACACAAAATTTTAAAAATACTCCAATTTTTGTTTAATGTTCAGCAGTGGCGGCTCGTGACGATATTGAGTGGTAGGGCCAATCTCGAGCCAAACCCCTACCCCCCCATTGTACCAATTTTACAAAGTTTTGAATCAGCACAGCTTGCAGTAATTTATTACCTCGTTTATTACCAATTAAAAAAACACCGACACAAAAATTTTAATGTAGACAAATTGAGAAGTCATTTAAAAATGAATGATGCATTAAGTACTTACCGCGGGTACTTATCTACCTAAATATGGATAATTATATTAAAGTGACTTAACGACAATCTCAGATGTGCACTAAATCCGTAATACCGTTCTTCGTCCATGTTAATACTCCCTCCAAATAAAACGCAAGGAAAACAAAAGAAGCTTGCTTTTCGTTGCATCCGCAAATCCAATTGTTCTTTAAGTAAATTTTTCTATTAATTTTTTTTTGTCCGTGTTTTAGAAGCAGAGGAAGAAACATTCTGAGTTTTTGAAATGTCCAAATCTGGTAGCGATCCTCCCAGTTGTTTTATTTCGAAATTTTCCTCTAGGGAATACGAAGAAAATGTTTTTTTTTTCAAATGTTACTGATACTGTTCATTTGTAATAGTTAAAAACAACACAAACACGTTACGAGATATTAAAAAACACTATAATACGCGATGCTTTCTATTAGCAAGCGTAACTCAAACTAAAGAGCCAAGATACAGCTGGCTTCGTTTTAATGTAATTCTAACGCATATTCTGACCACCCGCTCCTCTCCTGACTCTTCGTGGAGGCCTACAAACTATGAAAACGGAGCCAGTTTCGATTTGGCTCGCCTACCTAAATAAATACAAAGCGTGCTTCGTGGAATCAAATGCAAGTTAATAGCCGCGTTACGTAAAAGCGTTTATTTGTATTTATCGGCATTTTTAAAGAAAATAAAAGCTTTTGAATGATTAATTTGTAATGGTGTAGCCATAATTTTGCAGTGATAGGGCCTTGGATCTTTGGCACTTCATGAGGAGCCGCCACTGGTTTTCAGTAAGACGTCGTGCTAAATATATGTGTTACAAATGAATTAATTTGATTAAAATAGCCTTGTTCTATTCTAAATTTTATAAATATACTACATTTTTAAGAAATTAGTACAAATAAATGTATCAAATTTTGACGTAGCTCTCTAAAAATAACCAAATAAATAAATTTAATCACGTCATCTTACAATAAAAACACAAGTACCAATATCCGTTGAATGCAGCGGATAAAATAATTAGTGACTGTACCAGACCCGATGAATCATCTTTCTCAGTATCAGTTTTTTGTCATCGAGTTCAAAGGTTTGGAGGTCAAGATTTGACCATTAAATTGCTAAATTATAAACAGAATTTTAGGTAGTAATTATAAACGGTCTACAACAGTGCAGATTCTTACGTAAATAACGAAGTCGTCATGTCTGAATGTGCAGATTAATTCTCTTTCGGTTTATGGGTTCAAGACCAAGGTCGGAGAACAGTCAACATAAAATTTGTGTGGGCGGGAAAGAATTTATTTAACAAAAATTAATAACCGGGGGTCTTACTGTGCCGAATAAAAACAAGGAGACTGCGTTCAGAGTTCTTAAATTAGTCTACTATAGCCTATGACTTGTGCACTGTTGATGTCATTCACAAGTTTGTCATATGGTAACGCGAGTAACTGTTCAGAGTTTGATTGTCGATAGTTTTCCAAACTTTATAGTTAGTGAGTTGTTTTAATAAGACAGACATATAACACACATTGGCTATCTCAGTCTACATCGTAGAGAACGTTTACATTGTATGCCTTTACATAACCTAACAAAATGTCAAAGACTGACAGTAAATATGATCAGTTTAGATAGGAGTAATTAGTAGCGCAATTCGACCAATTTCGAATGAGCTGATGCATTGTCATGATATCAATAAAGCGGCATAATATTGTTCTGTGGTCGTTTTTCCCTTTTCCAAATAGTCGATGAAGATTATACCTTGCAAATCCCAGAAAATCGTGACCATGAACAGCCGAGGGAACCTTTTTTACTTTCTTTAAAGCACATTCGCCAGGATGTTTCCACTTTTTTGACTATTCTTTCATTTTTGATGTTTCATCAACGGTTATGAAATGCGGCAAAAACTCACTTGGATTGCGCTTGTATATGTCCAAACATTGCTTCGAAATGGTAACGCAAATCCGTTTTTGATCCACTGTAAGCAACATGACACCCATCTTGTCTATAACTTTTTCATGCCCAAATATTCGTACAGCATATAAAACACTCGTTCGTCTCAGATTTTTACCATCTTGGCTATCGCGCGTATCTTCACTCAGCTGTCGTCCAACACGACATCATAAATTATCTTTTCAGATGTGACCACATTCGGACGTCCCGGGCGCTTAGCATAATTTGTGCTCATACGACCACACAAAATTCAGTGACTCCATGCGACGGAGCAGAGTTCCCATAGTATTTTTACCGACCGCCAGCATATATAAGGGAGGTATTGTGATCATACCAATTTTGACATTTCGAGATTTCGATGGATCTCCACGAATTCAAGTCCCTACATAACGTTTAGACTATTTTTAGCATGATGTGTGTCGGTATGTCTGCCTGTCTGTCGGTCTATCTGTGGGTCTGTCTGTCGGTCCGTGTACACGTGCAGAGCAAATTCGGGTAAAAGCATTTTTATGAAACTTCATATTTAACCTTTTGACATCAATAGCACGAGTTGATCAATTTTTGGTAAAAATCTGGTAACTAGAAATGGGAATTTACTCGTGTCGGTTTTAAAATTTTAATTTTAACAGAGAAATATTTCGAAAAAATTTATTTAAGAAAAGTTGCTATAAAAGCAATAACTAACAACTTTTATTTGAGACATTTTTTGATAAAGCAGCATAAATTAAACAAGTTCTTTATGATGGCGGTCGGTCTTGTGGTGGGCATAGCTGATTTTTTAGCTTTGTTTCAGTTTCCGTAATGGTATATTTTTCACGTAAAAAGTAGTGCCTTATCAACACACGGAATTAACTTGTTTCCATTGTAGCAAATTTATCAAATTTATCCGTTTACAAACACTGTTAAAAATGTACTGTTTCACAGATCTACTTGAAACTTAGTATGTATGTCTGGCAAATGTCAGAAATAATATGAAACTTGCGATCTGACCGCCATTTCTTATCAGAGTCACTGACTTATCAAACACTCCTTGTATAATATACTCAAGAAAAAGAAAAAATAGTTTTGCCGCATTTCTGAAGTAACTTTTAAATATTTTCCGTGTTCTGTCAGTTAAAACTTTTCTTTAGAGTTTATAACTGCATATATTTTGTCACATCAATGCTTTTAGCTTAATAGTAAAATCATGGAATAAAATAACAGTTTAAAGCGAATTATGTTAATACCTAAAACTAGTGTCACTCCATCTAACAGTATTTGACCTGCAGTTTAACTTTGTATTCGTGCGGAGGAGTGGTATTATTTCTGCAGAATGGTCAATGCCATTTGCTTGGCCTACTCATACAGATCGAAATAGCTTATGATGTCATATTAGTTCACTTGAATTTACCAAGAAAGCAGTCTTAATTACTCATTTACTGATTTCTTTGTACATTCGTTATTTGTTTTCAGATATCTATACAGTACAGTAAGCAGTGAGACAGTTTTTTTTTACTATGTAACTATTCGCCTAATAAGTTATAACCCACTTAATTTTGAGATGAAAATCTCGGTCCTTAATCTATTAATTGATTAAGTAATAATTTGTTTCTTTTTTCACTAATTATATGTGATTTTTTATTCGTTGTTTTTTTTGTGATTTTAGTCCGTGCAATAAAAAATATAAAACTTTTGCGATACACATTACTTTCTAAACTTGCCGGTCCGCGAATGTTTTCTAGGCCGCTTGCCGGTCCGCCATGAAAAAAGGTTGGGAAACGCTGACGTAGATAGTATATTTCAACGCTAAAGAAGCGGATCAGTGAAAAAAGTTAATATAACGGGGGATGTACAATCCCTAGCCATGTTCTTAGATGTACCTTGTTGATTGTTATGTTTTTAGGGTTTTGTAGGTATGACCAAAAAACCCTTTAAGCTCATGTGTCTGTTTGTTCGGTAGAAATTGTGGCCAAATGGCTGAGTATAGAAAGCTGAAATTTGACTAACTATTTGACTCACATAAAGGAAAACCATAGAGTTAAAAAAAGAAAATCACGAAATAAACATAAAAAAATATATATTTAATGGAAAACTAATATATTTTTTAAAATTTTAGGGAGTCTTTAGGATGAAACCTCGTAATGCGCTGATAAACAAGCAAATATTTATTACTGAAAAAAAAAAAAATGGGATTTTCGCCAAAAATTTCAAAAACTTTTTTCCCTAACCATATTTCTCAGAGGAGTTGACCTAAAAATCTGAAAAAATCTCAGTAATGAACATTGATGAGAACCGGAATAGTTTAACAGAAATTTATGATCAGATTAGTTTTTCGAAATTAATATAGATTTTTTGTCATTAATAAAATTATAGAGTTCAAAAAAATACATCGCGGGAAAAATATAAACATACGTATGTATTTAATGAAAAAAAAAAATTAAAAAAATATATATGTATAGGGTGTTTGATTGAAACGCCGCACTTCGAATAACTCCTTTATTTTAAGAGATACAAAAAATTCTTCTCTAGAAAAGTTAAACTAGATAAAAGGATTAATATAAGGATTATCATAAGAATTCTGTATCACTTCCGGTTTCAGCGGAAATTGTTTCAACTTTTTATCTAGCATAGGGAATCAGTACTTTTTTTCTTGAAATTACATTAAATCAACTTTACAAGGATGTCAAAATATCATACTTTAATTTTAACCATTTCAAAATGGCGACCATTTATATACAAAATAATAAATAACATAAATCGTACAAAGTTAAACATAACAAGCTTTGAAAATGACTGTGTTACATAAAAAAAAACCAAATAATACCTGCAAATTTTCTTGCCTGTTATTACGACTTTGATATTAAAGGTGATAACATCAAATCGTTTGTTATTATGGCTTACGTACATTATTCAAACTAAGAAATAACAGATATGGTTTTGACATTCGAGGAATGTCAAATAAATTCTGTTAGGGCCTAGCAACCCTACCAAGAAAGGTATCCTGAAGGTAAAGGTTAGAAGACTTAAAACATAAGGTAAGAACAGCTATCAGGGAAATTCAAGAGTATACCGTTGTAATTGTAATGGAAGAGTTTTTATTACGAATGAGAAAATGTGTAGATAACAACGGCGGTCATATTGAACATTTGTAAATTTTCCTTAGTTTATTACTAACTTTAGTCATATTTTGTTTTATCGTTTTTCTTAGTTACATAATGTTATATCATTTTATAATTTAGTTTCGAAGATTTTTATGTTATATATTATTTTGTAAATAAATGGTCGCCATTTTGAAATGGTTAAAATTAAAGTATGATATTTTGATATCCTTGTAAAGCTGATTTAATGTACTTTCAAGAAAAAAAAAATTCCTTATCCCGCATCCTTTAACCCGGGGAGGTTAACCTAAAAATCTGAAAAAAATCTGATTAATGCACTTTCATGTTATACACATAATAGTACCAAAATAATTTTTGATCTGATAATTATTATGAAATGGTTCTTTGGTATCTATTATTAAGTTCTTGAGCGATAACGTTTTTACAACAATTTTTTCTGCAATGTCCTATCGATAGATAAAAATTCGATGCAAAGTTTGATGTTTAGATTGTTACATTTTTTTCAGCTTTTGTATAAATCTTTCAATCTCTGGTGATTATATGTATCGCTAGGTCAACACTTCGATTGGACCAAGTCCGGTTCGAATTCGGTCCTTTCCTGTTAACATATACATGTCTCCTGACATCGTTTGTCTTTATAGTTTTAAATCTAATTCGAAAGCAACATTTCCTTACATCAGTTGTAACAATATGTAACACGCTGGATAAGAAAGTAATATATAATTCATTATTTATCAGTTGGTATCTGAAATGAAACTAAGTATATATTACATTATCGTATATCCGTATAACCAATACCTTTTCTGTATTAAATACGATAGTCCATACCATGTCTCCCACACTACAGTGATGGCCTTCAAGCACGTGTTTATTGTATTCTGTTTATTTATTGTCAATTTCATTTTTTAAAGAATGATGTGTAAGGAGTAAGGTGGAGTAAACGTAGGTGGAATTTATGAGAATTATTCATTAAAATTTTATTTATTATTATTGATTTATACTCTTTTGTCACATAAATTATGGATTCTGAAATGAGTTTTTGAGATGTCTGGATATTGACAGTGAATGCTTAAAATTGGTTCATCTTTTATGGATGATAAAAAGACGCGACCCAGTTTAACTCGCATGTCTGAAGAATTTTTATAGAAATCAAATTGAGAGTTATGGGTGGGTCAATCCTGTACAAACCATAACATGCTCCGTAAGCAATATTTAGGCATTACAGGTACCTATAATAGTTACTACTGAATTATAGTAACCATGAACCAGTATAGTTTTTATTTACAAGAACAGATCTCAATCAGGATTATTAAAAATGTCAGAAAAATAAAAATCAAACGTAAAATTAGTACACTTGAAAAAGTATCGATAATTCAAACAAAATCTTACTGGAGATAGTTTTAAAAGTTTTGTTGGATGTCGAATACCACTGAAAATTTGAAGGAAGTATTTTGTTTCACATTATATATTTTACTTCAATACTACGCAAAAAATTCCTAGCGATTTACTTTGCATTTACCGTATTTTAAAAGCTGTAAAACTTGTAGAGCCGTCTGTTGATGAAAAATTGAACTATCAAAAACAAAATCGTAGAAATAAAAGCAAGCACGACACAAATATACAGGTAAACAAAGCAATGATTAAAAAAATTGATGTGAAGTGTGAATTTTCACACATTGCAGGGTTTCGCAGGTATATAATAAGTGAAGGCGGCATGCTGAGTGTGTAGGACAAATTTTGCTTTGTAGTAACCACAGCAAAATGAACGATCTTTTTAAAATAATTTATCGTCTGTTAATCTCAGAGCTTTAAAAACAAATTTTATGTTAAAATATTTTTTTGTTAATTTTAATTCGAATACCTAATATCATTATTTAGGTTTCTAAATAAGTGCAGTATTTTTTTTTTATATAACAAGGTTCATTAAGATTTTGAAAATTGGGCCTATGGCTTTCATTGGTTGTCTTAAATCATACGCTCCGCCCCTCTGGCTTCGTATAAATGACACAGAATGAAAATATAATTCCAATTGGTTATTAAATTTACGCTCTTGAAAATTAAATTCAAAATGTGCTAAAATATAACTAGAATTTTAACAAATTAATTTAAACATAATAAATATGAAAAAAAAAAAAAAACAAAGAATAAAATTGACTCCACAAGCCAGGAACGAACCTGTGTAGTGAATAACGATCCTGTGTGGTTGTCGAGCAACTGAGCCACTAGACCACCAAACGCTTATCAACTTAGTGTGTTATAAGAGTATAACATGTATGCATCGTCAACAAAAAAACACAAAAAATGCGTTATTTTCCGAAAACATAATCTGATCAAAAATTCCAGTTGTACTATTCACACCATTATACATTACTTAGAATTTTTTCACATTTTTAGTTTAAACCATCTGGGCTACAGGGTGTGGGACAAAAATTTTTTTGCACAATTTTGGCAAAAATCGCCTCAAAATAATTTATTTTGCAAAAATTAAATTTTGATCGTTAATCCACGTACTAAGGGCTTTCATTTGATACCCTACTCAGAATTTAAAAAAAAATATTTTTTTTTCGATGAGCACATATTTGTTTATATTTTTAGGGGGATATGTTTTTTAGATGTTTTAGTATTTTTCCTATGTGCGGGTCAAAAAGTTGTACAAGCATGCCAATTTTCAACTCTCTAGGTTTAGCCGTTTGGCTACAATTTTTACCGAACAGACAGACAGACAGACGACGAAATGACGGTATAAGGGTTTTTTGGTCATACCTACAAAACCCTAAAAATGGTTTTTAAATGTTCGGTAATTCAACTTTTAATCAACAGGCATAAGTAAATGATTGCATTAGTAAGTTTTATAAAATTATATTTCCAAGGTGGCACAGTAAAATCTCTGACGTTATGGATTCATTTTATAATCACCGTCACTCTATGTACATCGTCTCTTAAACATATTTTCAAAACGCGATTGGAATTCTTGTTCAATTTTTCTATGAACAAAACTTTATCCACGAAGAAATGAAGACCCAATTCCCAATAAGGGAATGAATAAATGAGAAGTGCGAAAACTTGAACAGAATCTTATATCTTTTCATTCCCTATAGAATAGTTTTAGTTGTGTAAATCAACACGATCTTAAAATGGCCTGTGGCGCTCACACGCTATCACCCAACATTTGTCTTCAACCTAGTTAATTATACAACAATTTTGCACTACAATTTGTACAGATATTCAAAGATAGTTCAATGCAAAATATTACCTTCAGGTTATAATCTCATTGTTAAAATGCATTGCGATTTATCTCAGATCTAAATTGTAAGTAGGCGCTATTAGCGTCAAAAATGTCACATTCAAAACGATTATTTCTTGAGAATTTTAAATTAGTTATAAATATTTAATAAGGGTTATAATATTTAAAATTCTGTAACATTTTACTTTATATTCGCCCCTCTCTTGAAAACATAACACCTTCAAATAGGAGTGTCTCAGGAATTAATTTTAAGCAAAAAACCTTATTTTTTTTTCAAAAAACGTTTTATTAATTGGGGAGAACTTACTTGACCGACGCCCCCCAAAAAGGGGTATGATCAATCTAGCAATCTAGAAGGTCATAAAAATTACGCGATGCTATTGGTTCGCATAGAAAGAACTATTGTCTTGTTTCACTCGCTTTACTCGCAGCTGTAATAGAAGTGCTCCATATAATATTTTTAATTTTTTTACTATTTTATGTCAAGAAAAAATATTGCAAAAATAAAATTTTAAAATTTTGTTGTCAGTGTCACTTGTCATTTGAATTTACAAAATGGAAAAAAGGCAAACACGTACTTCACGACTAACGAGTGCAGTTTATTACTTCATATATTAGAAGAATACATATGTACAAAAGAGAGTAAAAAAACTGATTAGTTCAATGTGAAACCTGATGAAATATCTTAGGGTTACTAGTAACTGATTAATTGGGGTTACAGGCATGTTTTTCATCGTGGCCTTTTCTAAATCTTCCCTAATAATTTGTAATATATTTGCAACCGTCATTTTATTTAAACGGAATCTTAATTTATATTCAATATCATCGAACATTGCAAAAGGATTTGCTCGGTCTCGAAATAAACGAGATCTTGGTAAAATATTATACTCTATCTCAGAAAGACTAATAGTAATAAATCATTTTGTCAGGCAGGTACCAGTGGCGTGCACATTTTAAACACGTTTAAATTGGTTTTGTGTATTTCTATATTACTATTTATCATTTTATTAAACGCACGCCTGTGACCATATTTATCATATCATTAAACGCACCCCTGTGACCATATTTTTCCTCAAAATTTTAGGGTAACATTTTTATGATCTATTGTGTTTAACCCTAGTTCGTATTCCCATATAATATGTGCGGCACGCTCGGTTGTTTTTAACAATATTTCGTTTCGAACTATTCATATTTTGTGGGCCGCTTCTGTGTGAAAAAACAATAACTTTTTACAAATAATAAATTTTATTACTATCAGTCTTTCTGAGATAGAATATAGTTTTTTTTTTTTTTCAAAAATAAAATTTTGGTAGTTAAGCCACGTACTCTTTTTTTTCAATATATACATACATATTTGCGCACTAGCGCAATAAGGAAAAGGGCGCTGACGGGCTTGCTAAGGGGCGCCATTGCGAAGATGAGGACCTTTTTTTTTTCTCGTCACTTGGATTTTGGGAGGTGAGGATCTTTTTTTTTGCTCATCACTTAAATTTTGAGACATAAGAACCTTGTTTTTATTTATCGAGGGCGCCAAAACACGGCTCTGCCCCTAGCGCAAGTTTTCCTTACTGCGGCTCTGGTGCTGTTGATTGCTCGGAGGATGAAAACGACTGTATGGCCGAGGAACATATTATACATCAGGAAGGTTTTGCGGTCTTAGAAAAAGCACTTTTATATGTTGAACAATAAACATAAGCCACTGCAGTGGACTTGTTACTTTTAAAAAGTTGAGATAATTAAGAGATATTGTAGCCAAAAAAAGGCGAACCAGTATGAAGCAGTCAAGGATTGATAGCTACAGTGCGATCATTAAATCTTGAGCATTACATAATGGTAAACAATGGGTATTAAAATATCAAAACTGTATTCTCATTCACAGTTGAAAATACCAATTTAACAAAGAACGTTAGCCCGAACTCACCAGAGGAACAACGAAATTCTGGTGCTTACTAAATATTTGTTATCAACTCATTGGCGTGTAGAGAAAAACAGTGTTCATTTAATAATTAATTCGTATAAGGTAATACAAACAGAATGTCCGCCTATGTGTACCTGTCCCTGGAAATAAGTTTGATAACTAAATGTTCTGTCAAGTATTGCATAACGTTCAAGAATTAATGATCGCACTGTGTTTCCATTTATTGTAATATGTTACATATCTATTTTTTTTTAATATGATGTTTCATTATACGTTTATAATATACAGAAATAAAAATATGTACATATGTAAATAGCAATTCTATGTATCTTGTGGTGAAAATTAATTACATACAATGATAGGTATACATATTATCCGCGTTATCCGAGTTTTCATTTATCCGAGACAGGTGCCGCCCACGTTACCTCAGATAAGTGAGAATCTACTGTATTTAAATGGTATGTAATATAAGAAGTAAATAATAAAAATTAGCTGTTTTGGAATAAATATGGCCTACTGGTGACGAAAATGGTGCTTACGAAATTTGTAGCACCCTCTGATTTAATGTTATTCAATTTTCAAACTTTACCAAAATCATTGTATCCAAGCAAAGGGTCATTTAAAAAAACAGAATAAAACCATTTAATTAAAATAGCAGAACCCCTGAAAACGTTCCACGGAGCCCCAGGGTTCCGCGGAACATAGGTTGAATACCACTGCTCCACAGTTTATCGACGAGAAGTGAATCACGTCAATTTTACATAACATTTACCAAATTTGCTTTTTCCTTTTCAGAAATAGACAAGAATTCTGTATATAAATTTGTTAATTCTGTAGGTATATTATTATTTAAGGGTCTATCTGTTAAGTTTGTAAAGGTCTAAATTTTTCCTATTATAAATGTGGTAAATATTACTGACGTCAAAAATCACAAAATCATAAAATTTTGACTTGGTCACTTTTCGCCGTAAGCCCACATATATAGATTTGAAAAACCAAACATGCAAATTATGCAGTATAATTAACATTAATATATTAGAAAAAGTAATAGATGATTCAACACTTTCATAAATAAAAATAAAAAACATGTTTTCATGATTTTCAAGGTAGTTTAAAAATGAGTCAGACAACAAAAAAATATAGCAAATAAATTAATTCTCTATTAAAAGATAGATTAGTTATGTTTCTTTAATTTACTTTTCTTTTATCTTAGCTCAAGGAGTCTATTTGATTCTTTATAAATAATTGAACTTTCTTGTTTGAAATCTATTTACTAAAAGTTTTCATCTTTTTCAGGAAATGGTCCAGGCTAAAGATCCACCTTCACATTACCTGAACAAACTACGAACATACCTCGATCCAAAAGCTTCTAGAAGTCACAGAGTAAGTAAAATTTTATTTCATTCTGCTTCTTCGTTTCGCTTTGTTGCATTTTATTAGCACTAAGCGAATAGCAATTACGGACGTTTTACGTTGTTAAACTTTTTGCGAAATTAAAATAAATTTGCTGAATACTATAAAATGTTGCAACTCGGGAATTTCAAAAATGTTAATTGCAGAATATTTATTGAAACATTTTATTACCAATAATATATTTTAAAGAAAATATGTCTAATTAGGATAAGGTGTGGAAAGCTGTGATGGACTAAAGAAAATCTGGACCCTAGGCAAGGTTCTCATTACGAGGCCTAGTCATTGAAAAATCGTAAAATAATGGAAAAAATTTATAATAAAACCGTATTATGCGCCCCAAAAAAAGACCAGCCCTAGGAAGTTGCCTGTCTGCCTAAGTCAAATCCGTCCAAAGGGTGAATTAACAGTACCTCTAACCCAGTGTTCTTCAACATGGTGTCTACCACTCCTGGAATCCTAGAATATCCTGGAATTTGAAATTGTACCTTGAATTCCTTGAATATACTTGAATCTCAGCGCAATTCCTTAAATTAAAAATTTTAAGTCTAAACGATTTTTATTTAAAATATATATTTTATTTGTTAAAAAATAATATTCATAGTAATATAGGTTTTGTGTTACGGGAAATTATTTTTTGTTCGTTATAAGCGAGAGTTCGTTAAATCTGGGGTGCATTATATCCGAGTTCATCTGTATTATACTTATTTATTATTTTTTTGTTACCAAACAATTTTTTGTTAATTTATTTAATCTGAAAATATGCAGTATTAGAAAAGTCTAAATGAACTGAATATTATTATTTATACGGAGTGATTATTTAATGGCGAGCGACGTCACTGGAAGTTTTAATAATTTGCCGTTTCATACACATCGTAGCAGGCGATTATGCGCGCATGCGCATCAAGGTTATTATATCTCTTCACGGTTATTATAGTCATTGTATTCACCAGTATTTCTGCTAGGAGGCACGTAAAATTCGGTGACGTCGTCTCGCCATTAAATAATCACTCTGTATATTAATATGTTTAATGTATAAATTTAATGTTTAGTGTATTAATAATTATTATTGGCTGAATTAATGCGATAAATATATATATATATATATATATATATATATATATATATATATATATATATATATCTATATATATAAAAGGCAGTGTCCTGACTGACTGACTCACTCATCACCGCCCAGCCCGAACCCCTGGGCCTAGAAACTTGAAATTCGGAGAGTATATTCCCTTCATGACGTAAGCACCCAATAAGAAGGGATTTTTCGAAATTCCACTCCTAAGGGATGAAAAGGGGTGAAATGTGATTTCACGAATTCCTTAATATCTCATAGGGCCGATGGGATATCGACTTAGTTTTTGCTTACAAGTATTACCCATTCAAATACCGAAAAACCAATTTCGGGATTTTGCCCTAATCAACCCCTAAAGGGGTGAACCTACAATCGGGGTGGATTATACATCCCGTTGTATTTCCTGTGTTCGTTTAGTTGCAAGATTACTTTTTGGCACATAGGTGTCTTTTTAAAATATCTCGAAATGGTATTGACAGTTTTTTGAAATTTCACCCCTAAAGAGTGAAAAGGGGTGAATTGTGATTTTAAGGATTCCTTAATATCTCTTAGGACCAATAAGATATCGACTTGCTTTTTGCTTACGAAGATTAGCCATGTAAATACCGAAAAACTTATTTCAGGATTTTGTCCTAATCAACCCCTAAAGGGGTGAACCTACAATCGGGGTGGATTATACATCCCATTGTATTTCCTGTGTTCGTTTAGTTGCAACATTACTTTTTGGCACATAGGCATCTTTTTAAAATACCTCGAAATGGGTTTGACAGTTTTTTAAAATTCCATCTCTAAGGGTTGAAAAGGGGTGAATTATGATTTCAAGTATTCCTTAATATCTCTTAGAACCAATAAGATATCGACTTGCTTTTTGCTTGCAAAGATTATCCATACAATTACCGAAAAACTTATTTCAGGAATTTGTCCTAATCAACCCCTAAAGGGGTGGATCTACAATCGGGGTGAGTTATACATTTCGTCTTATTTCCTGTATTCGTTTAGTTGCAACATTACTTTTTAGCACATAGGTGTTTTTTTAAAATATCTCGAAAAGGTTTTGATAGTTTTTTAAAATCTCATACAAATACCGAAAAATATATTTCAGGATTTTGTCCTAATCAACCCCTAAAGGATGGATCTACAAGCGGGGTGAATTATACATCCCGTCGTATTCCCTGTGTTTATTGAGATATAAGGTTTCTTTTTGGCACATAGGCGTCTTTTTAAAATATCTCGAAATGATTTTGACAACTTTTTTAAATTTAACCCCTAAAGGGTGAAAAGGGGTGAAATGTGATTTCAAGGATTATTTAATACTTTTTAACACCAATAAGATATCGACTTGGTTTTTGCTTAGAAAAACTACCCTTGCAAATGCCGAAAAACCAATTTTTTGATTTTGTCCTAATCAACCCCTAAAGGATGGATCTACAAGCGGGGTGAATTATACATCCCGTCGTATTCCCTGTGTTTATTGAGATATAAGGTTTCTTTTTGGCACATAGGCGTCTTTTTAAAATATCTCGAAATGGATTTGACAACTTTTTTAAATTTAACCCCTAAAGGGTGAAAAGGGGTGAAATGTGATTTCAAGGATTATTTAATACTTTTTAACACCAATAAGATATCGACTTGGTTTTTGCTTAGAAAAACTACCCTTGCAAATGCCGAAAAACCAATTTTTTGATTTTGTCCTAATCAACCCCTAAAGGATGGATCTACAAGCGGGGTGAATTATACATCCCGTCGTATTCCCTGTGTTTATTGAGATATAAGGTTTCGTTTTAGCACATAGGCGTCTTTTTAAAATATCTCGAAATGATTTTGACAACTTTTTTAAATTTAACCCCTAAAGGGTGAAAAGGGGTGAAATGTGATTTCAAGGATTATTTAATACTTTTTAACACCAATAAGATATCGACTTGGTTTTTGCTTAGAAAAACTACCCTTGCAAATGCCGAAAAACCAATTTTTTGATTTTGTCCTAATCAACCCCTTACGGGGTGGATCTACAATCGGGGTGAATTATACATCCCGTCGTATTCCCTGTGTTTATTGAGATATAAGGTTTCTTTTTGGCACATTTGGCGTATTTGGCGTCTTTTTAAAATATCTCGAAATGATTTTGACAACTTTTTTAAATGTAACCCCTAAAGGGTAAAAAGGGATAAATTGTGATTTCAAGGATTCCTTAATATCTCTTAGGACCAATAAGATATCGACTTGCTTTTTGCTTACGAAGATTACTCATACAAATACTGAAAAACTTATTTCAGGATTTGGTCCTAATCAACCCCTAAAGGGATGGATCTACAATCAAGGTGAATTATACATCCCGGCGTATTTCCTCTGTTCGTTTAGTTGCAACATTAATTTTTGGCACATAGATGTCTTTTTAAAACATCTCGAAATAGTATTGACAGTTTTTTTTTAAATTTCACCCCTAAAGGGTGAAACGGGGTGAATTGTGATTTCAAGGATTCCTTAATATCTCTTAGGACCAATAAGATATCGACTTGCTTTTTGCTTACGAAGATTAGCCATATAAATACCGAAAAACTTATTTCAGGATTTTGTCCTAATCAACCCCTAAAGGGGTGAACCAAAAATCGGGGTGGATTATACATCCCGTTGTATTTCCTGTGTTCGTTTAGTTGCAACATTAATTTTTGGCACATAGGTGTCTTTTTAAAATATCTCGAAATGGTATTGACAGTTTTTTTAAATTTCACCCCTAAAGAGTGAAAAGGGGTGAATTGTGATTTCAAGGATTCCTTAATATCTCTAACGACCAATAATCAACCCCTCCTAATCAACCCCTAAACGGTGGATCTACATCCATAAATTGGGGTGAATTATACATCCCGTCGTATTCCCTGTGTTTGTTGAGTTATAAGGTTTCTTTTTGGCACATAGGCGTATTTTTAAAATATCTTGAAATAGTTTTGACAATTTTTTTAAATTTAAACCCTAAAGGGTAAAAAGGGGTAAAATGTGATTTCAAGGATTGTTTAACATTTTTTAGGACCAATAAGATATCGACTTGGTTTTGGCTTACAAAAACTCCCCATGCAAATACCGAAAAAGCAATTTTTGGATTTTGTCCTAATCAACCCCTAAAGGGGTAAATCTACAATCGGGATGAATTATACATCCCGTCGTATTTCCTGTGTTCGTTTAGTTGCAACATTACTTTTTGGCACATACGTGTTTTTTTTTTTTTAATATCTCGAAATGATTTTTTTTTTAAATTTCACCCCTTAAGGGTGAAAAGGGGTGAAATGTGATTTCAGTAATTCCTTAATTCTTTTAGGACCAATAAGTTATGGACTTGGTGTTTGCTTACAAAAATTATCCATACAAATGCCGAAAAACTTATTTCAGGATTTCGTCCTAATCAACCCTTAAAGGGGTGATTCTACAAACGGGGTAGATTATACATCGCTTCGTATTTCCTGTGTTTGTTGAGTTATAACGTTTCTTTTTGGCACATAGGTGTCTTTTTAAAATTTCTCGAAATGGTTTTAACAGTTTTTACCTTAACAGTTTTTTACCTTAACAAATATCACCCCTTAAGGGTGAAAAGAGGGAATTGTGATTTCAAGGACGTCTTAATATTTTCTAGGATCAATAAGATATAGACTTGGTTTTTGCTTATAAAGATTACACATACAAATGCCGAAAAATAAATTTCAGGATTTTACCTTAATTAACTCCTAAAGGGGTGAATCTACATTTGGGGTGAATTATAGAACCCTTTGTATTTCTAGCTGTTGTTGAGTTATAACATTCCATTTTGGCATATATGTGTTTTGACAGTTTTCATTCACTCCTAAAGGGTAAATTAGTATTTTTTTGTTAGAAATAAAAAATTCGGACAGTACATTTTTCAGTATGACGTAAGAACCCACTAAGAAAGGATTTTTTCAAGTTCGACCCCTATCTAGTGAAAAGGAATAAAATGTTTTTTCACGGATTCCTCAATATCTCTTAGGACAGATGAGATATCGACTAGATTTTTTGTTACAAAGGTTACCCATACACAAGTTTAAAAACAAACTGCGGATTTTATGCCAATGAGACCATCAATTACCGTAGCGAAGCACGGGTTTTCAGCTAGTATATATATATACAGCGTGATCCAAGAAATTGGATTCAAATGGAAAACCTTTTTATTGTCAATTTTACGAAAAAAAGTCACTCTTCAAAAAACTCCTACTTTGTCTCAAACCTCCAAAAACGTTATCAAATTTGTTTAACGTAATATATGGAAAAATTTGGAAATTTTCTTTTTTGTGGAAAATTAACATTTAACCACTGTGTTACAGGAAGTGAAAATTGTGAGGGGGCGTCATCCAACTGCAATATCATAGCCTGTCTTTGTAAAAGTGGCATATCATCCAAAATATTAATAAATGAATTTTGTAAGAAATTTAAAAAACATCAGTATTAAAATTTTGTAAAAAAAAGGTCCAAATTAAATGTTTTCACATAAGACCACACTATACATTAATTTTTTTTTTTAATATTGACTTCGGTATTTAATAACCCAGATTTTCATCAGATTCTGAACACCCTATATTACGTAAAACAAATTTGACAACGTTTTTGATGGTTTAAGACAAAGCAGGAGTTTTTTTGAAGAGTGACTTTTTTTCGTAAAATTGGTAATAAAAAAGTTTTCCATTTGAATCCAATTTCTTGGATCACGCTTTATATGAGTGAGTGAAAATGTTTTCGAATATGTTTTCGAATTGATTTTGAATAATATAAAATTTATGAAAATTATCCTGGAATTTTTTAAATTTTCACCTGGAAAATCCTTGAATCTCCTGGAATTTAAAATTGAAAATTTAGTAGACACCATGTTCAACCTTTTTGCACCTGCGGACCGGTGAAAATAGAATAAATATTTCGCGGACCGACTGAAAGCTAAGATAATTTGATATACGTGGCTGCAGAATTGTTTCTGGGAGACGAAGCGCTGCATTGATATCCTTTCGATTTCTTTGTTTTTATTATTAATATGGCTGAAAAAGTCTTTTCGCACAATAGGAAGTCGAAAATGTCCAATAATTTGATAGCTTTGTAAATGAATGAAACTTAAATATGAATGTTCTTTTACTTGCGATTTCCAAAATTGAGACAATTATTGCATTTTATGTCTGGACACCAGAGGGACATCAGAAGACAACTCGATCAGCTTTTGTTTTTCACGAGGATCAAATGCACATGACTTTATATCTTCCAAGAATGGATTATTAATCCAGGGATTACCTTTACGAGGATCCTCATTTTCAGGGAAATAATTATTAAAATTTTCAGCTAATACTCTTAAATGTTGACTTATTATATTGAATATGACTTTCTGGTTGACATCAGCAGCAATCAAAAATTCTTCCAAATGTGGAAACATATCTTCCTCTTGTAAGCGACTATTCCAAAGAGCTATCTTCTTTTTGAAGTTATCCATTTTATTTCTGAAATTAAAAATATTTGTATATGACCCCTGCAGAGAAATGTTAACTTCATTGGGCAGACTGAATATGTCCACAATGTAAGCAAGTTTTGCCAGCATTCAAATGCACGAC
Source organism: Liopterus haemorrhoidalis (assembly GCA_963971575.1). Classification (NCBI taxonomy): domain Eukaryota; kingdom Metazoa; phylum Arthropoda; class Insecta; order Coleoptera; family Dytiscidae; genus Liopterus; species Liopterus haemorrhoidalis. The sequence continues at coordinate 41,306,270 of OZ020612.1, read as the reverse complement.
AAAATCTAGAAACACGATCTAAAGAATAGGGGATAGGCATGATTTTTTTAATTTTTTTTATTATATTCCTCTTGTTGCATATAAACATAAAAAACAGTTTTTAATGGTTTTTTTTTAGTTTGAAGGCTTAAAAAATCAGAAATGTATGTAGCGCGCGAAAACGACGTGTGACGTCATACCCTTCTAACTGACACATGACACTACTAGTCTACCCAGCGTACATACATAGTCTGTTGTGAACTTATTTGTTTGTATAACTTTTATAAGTTAGAGTGATTTTAATTAAAATAAAGTTTAATTCTATAAAAACAATTTATACATTTTTACCGAATTAAATTTTATATTAAAATATATAAAATATGGAAGATCCAGGCCCCAGTACTTCGAAACTTTGTCGAGAATATTGTTTAGTATCAATGTGCACAAATAGTTCAATTAGAAATCCAAAAAAATAATTTATATCATTACCTGATGACGAAAAACAACAGAAAAACTATGAGGCGAAATAAAACCGATATTTCAGAAAAAAGTAAACTTTATGTTTGTGAAGACCATTTAATGTGAGTACATATATTTTATAAATTATTTTAATAATAAATGCGTGAAAAATTGTTTAAAAACAAATACAAAACTCTCAAACAATACAATATAAACACGTAAACATTATGTTTTGTCTGTATCTGTGACGTCAAAACGCAACAGTCTCAGTCGTATCTACTCGGCAACCTTCGCGGCGTGGTCGGCTTATTTCAAATTTACAATATTTTAATTAAAAAATTTGGCTATAATATTAATTAAAATGTGATTTTTGTTGTGTTAGGTGACATAACTAACATTAAAATATCAAAAAAATGTAGTTTTAAGGAAATATAAATTTTATGCGCATCCCCTATTATGAAAAATAGCCGCGAGAGGCGTTGTATTGGGGCTAGTAAATAATAAATAAATCATGGTTCGGACAAAAGTTAGCTTCGGCGTCGACTATGTGTTAGATGCTTGTGAACAGAGTGTGCATCTACATGATTCGGTCGAAATTTTTCGCGGACCGGCAGGAATTTTCTGCGGACCACGAGTTAAAGAACACTGCTCTAACCCACACAGATTTATTATACAAAACTAACAGTGAAATAAAATTAGTATCAATCTTGATCAGGGGTCGGCAACGGCGGCCCGAGGGACGAATGTGTCCCGACGAACGATTTTATGCTGCTCACCAATAAGAAAATATAATGTTTACTTTTCATATACAGCGTAGCCAACACATTACGGGCTGCTTTAGGCTTCTTACATACTAGACGTATTTACGGCGACGTAAATTCGTGTAAATCTGTGTAACAACTTTAGATAGCACAAAAATAGGAATTCAAAAAAAAAAAAACTGAATGCGGTCCTTACGTCGCGGACATGTTTTATTTAGTCACGAACATTTCGAAACTTATTTCAATTTGTATTTCCTTTTTATAAAAATAAATTGAAGAATATTAAATGAATTTAAATATATTTGACGTGAGTGATAAAATCTAAGGAAATGGGGGAAAGTAAACAAGTCATGTACAACTGCACGTACAGACCAAATTCCTTAAATGCGTTTTAGCAATATCCCACTAAAAATATGTACTTATTTGTTCATCTGTTTCATAAAACAAATGTTTTGAAATGTATTTTTCTAACGATAGGGGAAACACTACAGTTATTGGACAGTTAAGGAATTTGGAACTTTAAAATATTCGTAAAATTCATATTTTAGAAACTACGTTTCAGAGATAGGACATATGTAAAGTATAACCATTACTTGTTCCATTGCATATATTAAATTTATATTAAAATGTTAATTACCAAATTTTAGTAACAAAATATAAATATACAGCAAAATGTACAATTATTGGACAATTATTATAGTTACTGGACACATGAAATTAGTTATTGGACACTTTAAAAAATCGAATTTAACTAATAAAAATAATTTATATTTGCTTTTTGGTAGCTTTTACTTTGGATGAAGAAAAAAATAATATGTGATTTAAAAAAAGTACTTATTACATATTTTTATTTTCATTTTGGTATAAATTTAATAATTCTTCACTATTCGCGTTATAGTAATATTTTGAATTATTAGAATCATTGCTGGTATTATCTGATAAACAAATTCCTTTATAGCATTGATGACATACGAAGAGATGTGTCTCTCATGAAGATTAGGGACACATGAAATATGGATTATTCTTGTTCGGTTTAATTACTTGATTCTGTTTTTTAGCATCTCTTTTTTCTTCGCGTGTTCTTTTTTTCGTTTAGGGTGTTCTTTCCTTAACTTTTTCTTCTTTAAAAGTTCGTTTCACTTCATACATTTTTTGATAATTTTTAGCCGTAATGGCAAAAGACTTTCTATATTTTCCTTATTTTTGCGTGCTGGTGTCTCGGGCATAACTAGATAATTTCCTATAAATGGCGAGTGAACTCTCTTGATTTCTGGTCCTAATTCAAAAGTACTGAAATCATGATTTTTTGTTTCACAGACAAATGCAGGGTATTTTGTATAAAAGTACCATTATTATTAATTGAAGACTGAACATTTGCATGTTGTATAACAATATTTTCAATGATATTTTTTTGTCTGCTAGGTACAGAAATACAAAATAAAATTCCTGTTTTTATCATTATCCTTTATTATATTTTGAAAATGTTTCCAAATTTGGTACAAATCCAGCAAGTTTCCATCTATTTCACTATAGAAAATGTCATCAAGCGTTCTAAAATTCTGTATTCTTTCTATACCCACAATATTAATAAACTCGCCATAATTAATAGATACCTATGGGATAGTTTCAGGTAAATTATTATTATCATCATTTGATTTTGCTTCTCCTAAACATTTGGTATAGTCTATAGCGTCTGGATTAAAGGGATATAATTCACAAGCCATAATACCGTTTCTGGTTTAACATTTTCTTTAATATCTGTTTGTAAAACAGGAGTAAAGGATTTGAAAAGAACGTGCCCAAAGAAGAAGATACCTAGTTATTGGACATATAAATTACAGTTATTGGACAGGTGTCCAATAACTGTCCCTAATGAGAAAAATTTGAAATAAAAACTACAGTATATTTCATATGCAGCCATTGCTAATTTAGCCAGTTTTCATTAAATTTGAGGGAAACATAGTTATTGGACGCTTGTCCAATAACTAAATATTTGTATTTTATTGATACAGTTATTGGACAATGTCAGTATTAGAATTGAGGTGAGAAAAAAACGGCAAACTTGACTCTAATATCTTAAATAATACCTCAATTAACATTTAATATACTGTAATACATTTTATTTCGATCGCTGGAATAAATATGAAATTTTACCCCCCCAACGAATCCTTAACGAAAACACAATGAATATGACTCCTAACACCATTCTTACATGAAGTGCCAAAATACGCCATACAATGTTGGTGACGATATTGTAAACTAATTTATTTTTGAAAGAAACATGCTACTGCACCCATATATGAATTCAAAATTTAATTGCAAAAATAATAATTCTTAATATTACTAGTTATGTGCAACATGTCCAATAACTGTCACTTTCCAATAACTGTAGTGTTTACCCTATATCCAGCGCACTAGCTTTGTAAGTGCGGTATTGATATGGCAAATAAATATAAAAAATCAGCTGTGGCCACCACAGGACCGACCGCCATCAAAAGTACTTGTTAAAAATACATTCTAGCAGCAGAGTAGAAATAACTTGGTCTAATATTTTCTAACAGAGATATTATTTAACATGACCATGGAAACGTTACATATAAGTATGAAAAAATTGAGACGAAGAAATTTACAAAAATTATTCGAAATTTTTCGTTTTATCAAAAAACGTCTCAAATAAAAGTTATTAATTATTGCTTTTATAGCAACTTTTGTTCAATAAATTTTTTCGAAATATTTTTCTGTTGTGAAATATTCATAAAAATCTTAAAATCGACACGAGTAAACTCCCATTTTTAGTCAACCGATTTTTACCAAAAGTTGATCAACTCGTGCCATTGATGGCAGAAGCTTAAATATGAAGTTTCATAAAAATCCTTTCAGCCGAATTTGCTCTGCAATTGTACACAGACGGACAGACAGACAGACAGACGGACAGACATACAGACGGACAGACAGACCGACAGACATCATGCTAAAAATAGTCAAAACGTTATGTAGGGACCTCAATTCGTGGAGATCCAACGAAATCTCGAAATGTCAAAATCGGTATGATCACAATACCTCCCTTATATATGTTGACGGTCGGTAAAAACGGAACGAAGTGATGACAATTTTTTTTATATGAAGTGTGAATTTTCACACTTTTCAGAGTTTTGTAGGTATGTAGGGTTTATTAAAATAAGTGTAAAATGTCAACAGATTGCTGTAATGTCGAGGACGATATTTTTTTTATCATCACATCAAAATGAACAGTTATTTGATGATCATTTTTATTCGCTATTTCAGTACTAGCTTCCATTTAATTTAACTAAATTTAAATAATTTAAGAAAATTTCGTCATAATAACATTAAAATTAAAAAATCCTTTTTCTGCATTTGCTTCGTATTAGAAATATATTGGTAAATGAATTCATCCAAGGGGTTGAAGGGGTCCGGACCCCCCTCCCGTACCTATTTACTCTTCACTTGAAATTTAGAAGTAAAGACCTTTTTTTTGTTCTTCACTTGAAATTTAGAAGTAAAGACCTTTTTTTTGCTCTTGACTTAAAATTCAGAAAGAAAGACCTTTTTTTTCTCTTCACTTAAAATTTAAAAGTAAGGATGTTTTTTTTTAGGTCTTCACTTGAAATTGAAATTTTGCCCTGTGTTTATAATAAGTTTTAAATATATAATATTTCTTTATAAAAATTATGTCTATAATTGGACCCCCAAGCCAAAAATCTGTGTGCGCTACTGAGACGGACGGATGGACGCACAGAGAGACAAACGATAGGGGTTTTTTGTGGCCATACCTACAAAACCCGATAAAAATAGTACGGATCGAAATGATTTTTACGCCCTTGTCCAATACTGCATTGCGCTAATACCAGTTTTTCGCCTGAGGCGAGTGTGTCACACGTCCTAGGTCCTACCTACGAAATCCTAAAAATCGCAAAAAAATTATGTTGTACCACTATAAAACTAAATAAGAGACACTGCTGAGCTTTGCTTTTAAATTTTACAATAAAAAATATCTATTTTCTACACCAACAATCTCAACTTTTCACATTTAGTTGATTGCTTTAAGGGTATATATTATTTTTAACAAGGGTCTGACTGTTTCATTTATTCTAATGTTCTGTAAAACTTCTAGCGGCTTCCCTTCACTCTCCTTGAAACCTTATCTCATCCATCAACACTCCCGCAATGAAAAGAATGAATCCTCGACGACAAACGCATTATTTTTTATTGAATCAGTCTTGTACGTGTCTATCAAAGTGTTATCATTTCGGCACGCATATGTTAATTGAAGGGTCAATGACTGTATGCAATAAACGACCAAGTCAAGTCATGCATGTCCTTGCACATGGTTACTATGACTACGTGTATTCAGTCCTCTGAGTAAACTTGGCGTGTTTTATTGGATTAGGCACACCTGGATTAAATAATAGTGCACATCTTTGACAACAGACAGGGGAAGCGTGAAAAAATGTTACCTGTATGTAGGTATTGAGAAGTGACTCGTTCGAATACGCATTCTGGTGGTCAAATATTGTACTAGACAATAGTACAACATACTCTACTACTGTTTGAACTTATTACATATGTTTTAGTGTTGAATTTTTATTAGAATGTCGACAGAAGTTGTGAAAAACTATAAAGCCAGAATATATTGTAGACTCATTCCCAGACAGGACAAAGCATATTGACAGCTGAGTACTAGAGCCAACAGCCATATTGCCTTGAATCACAGCGCCGCCATCGGTAATGTCACTTCTCAATTGAGAAGTGGACGCTCTGATACTCTAACTCAGGGGTCGCCAACCTTATATACGTCGCGGGCCGCATTTAGTAACACAACTTTTTGGTGGGCCATACCTGCTTTTGTAATTTCTATTTTTTACAATTTTAAGTTCTTGTTTACGCCGGTTTACACATATTTTCGTCGGTATAAATATGCCTAGTGTGTAAGAAGCCTAAATCAGCACGCCAGTAAAAAAATAAATAAAATAAACATTGTATTTTCTTACTGGTGGGCCGCATATAACCGTTTTGCGGGCCGCATTCATTCCACGGGCCGCCGGTTGCCGATCCCTGCTCTAACTGGTGGCCAAATATTGTACTAAATACCAGGCACTGAAATAACTGAAATAAATGCTGATCAAATACACTTTATTTTTCAAAATGTAATTGTTGATCTAAAAAAATGGTTCTTATTTCTAAAATACAAGTGATGACGTAAAAAAAGGTCCTCACTTCTAAAATACAAATGATGACAAAAAAACAAATTCGTCACTTATTTGTCAAAAACACATAACAACAACGTATTTTTAGAGCGCGGGGGGGTCGTCACTTGTATTTTTACAAAACCACCTGTTTTTGGAGCTCTTGGTTGGAGGGTTCAAGGCCGTGAGGGTGCGTGACTTTAAATGCATTACAGTTTTTACTTATTACGTATATTTTAGTGTTGAATTTTTGTTACAATGTCGACTGAAGTTGTGAAAAAAAAGTTTTTGGCTATCATTTAAGAAAAGACAAAGATAGGCGTCTTTTTTTATACTTTTACTAAGAAAAATGGAATTAAAGTTAAATTAATTTTTAAAATCTCGAGGTCCTAAAGGGCCGAAACATATTATAAAACTACCCCGAAACATTTTTTTTTTTTTGTGAAATTATTAATTAATTTTTTTTTTTTTGTAATCTTAATAAATCCTAACTTAAGAATAATAAAATATAGGGACCTGTGGGGTGAATTTTTGATTCTACAGATTTTATTCTACCTAGATAAAAAACAGGGCCCTCTTAAGTTAACGGCTTTTTAATCCGTGTTGTTTTGAAAATTTGTAAATTCTTCATTTTCGAAAGACCGTAACATCATCAATAGCAATTTTAAAGCAATTCAAAAAAAAAAAAAATTGCAATATTATAATTTTTTAACTTTTTTTTTTTTTAAATTTCAAAAAATTCTAGATTAAGAACAATAAAATATAGAGAACTGCGGTTTGAATTTTTGAAATCTTCGTATATTGTTTAATCTAGAAAGAATTTGGAGCATTAATAACCTAACTTTTACAATACGAATCGTCAAACAAAACCTTTGAAAATGGTCAAAAAACGAAAAAGTAGTAAGGGGTACTCCTTACAATTTTTTCGATATTTAGCCATTTTCAAGTGTTTAGATTAACCAATCAAATAAATTTAAAAAATTGAGTGTATAAGGCCTTATTTTTTTTTACTAGACTGAACAAGGCACAAGGATTTTAAAAATTTAGACCGTGGGTCTCTATCGTTTACCGTTTTCAAAACTGAATTTTTTGAAATTTTGAAAAAAATAATTAAAAAATTTAAATTTTTCTAAAAAATTTTTTTCTTGTAAATGTTTCCTAAGGTCCTTTAGGACATCTGGTTTACAAAAATTCCAACCGCAGGTTTCTATATATTATTGTTTTTAAGATACAATCACGCGAATATCAAATTTTTGGTAAAATTCGCCTATTTCTTTTAGTTTAGAAAGGTGTTTAGTATTGCAATCGGACTTAAATCGTTTTTATGAATACTGTATAGATAATAAACTATTTATAAATATTAAAAAATGTTTCCATATAAAATTAATTTTGAATTTAAACTTGGTAACTCAACAGTACAAACTGTTACCGAGGTGAGAGATCTAGGCATAACTTTGGATAGTAAACTTTTATTTGACGTCCACATTAACAATATTGCGAAAAAATCGGTAAAAATGTTGGTTGCTTTCTTATTCGCACATGTCGCAATTTTAAAAATCCACATACAGTACTGACTTTATTTAAAACGCTCGTGCGTAGTCAAATGGAATTTGGGAGCGTAGCTGGTCTCTGCACTTTACTTATATTAACAGATTAGAAAAGGTACAAAATAAATTTGTGGAATTTATTTGAAATTTATGAAACTATAAATTTCCCGATTTTAATCCAAATCTAACATCCATGGAAAAAAGACCGGTCTTAAACGACTTATCAATTGTTTATAAAAAATTTAATAATGTCATTGACTGTTCCCCATTGCTCGATTTCTTTTCCATCAAAATTCCTTCCTACCACATTAGAAATAATAATTTCCTCTTAGTTTCCTACGAAAGCACAAACTATGCTTCGAATTCACCTGTTTCTCATTTATCTGAATTATATAATTCATATCATTGCAACCCCAACTTTCCTGACCTATTCAGTATTAATATATCAACATTTAAAAAATTTGTTCTTCGTTGTTTGTAACCTCTACCAACCTCTCTTTTTCTGTTTTCTTTATTTACTACTGTAAGGATTCACTTATAACTGCCCTTTGTGTAAGAATATTGTAAAAAATCTGTATTACTAGACATACGTATTTACTATTTATGTTAGTTAAATTTATTTAATAATTGTAATTTACACTGCAGGCCAAAAGTTTAGGACCAGTACGGTATTTAATCAAAACTAGTACAAAACGTCACTGTACAAAATATTTTGTATTGATGATATCAATTTTTACATATATAAATGTGTTTTACTTAGAAACAGTCATAAATTTGTATAAAATAACCTCAAATATACATAAAAACGTTAAACAGTCTTTTCGTCAAAAAAACCTCCTTTACATTTTAAAACTTTTTGAACTAGTCTTGGCATACGGGCGATTAATTTTTGTATTTTTTCATGTTGCATGCTATTCTACATGTCTTCTAAAACTGTCCAAAATTGTTCTTTGGACGTTGGACAGATTTCCCGGACCTTACGATCCATTTCCTCCCATAACAACTCGATGGGATTCAAGTCCGGCGACTGAGGTGGCCAGACCATATTTTTGAGCACTCCAGCAGCTTCTTTCTCTTCTACAAACCCCTTGCACAATTTTGAGGAATGTTTCGGGTCGTTGTCTTGCATCAGAGTGAACCCAGGTCCAATCAGTCTTACGCCAGACGGTACCGCATGGTCTTCTAAAATTGATTTGTAGCGCTCCTTGTTGAGAATACCTTCTATACGCACAAGATTTCCCATACCAAGACCCGAGAAAGCTCCCCAGACCATAATGGACCCACCTCCATGCTTTACTGTGGGTACCACACACTGAGGCAGCATCTTTTCTCCCTGGCTCCGACGGACGAATGTTCTACGCCTGGAACCAAATATTTCAAACTTCGATTCATCTGTCCACAGTACTTTTTTAAAATCATCCACTGTCTACTGGCGATGAAGAAGAGCCCACTATAACCGTTTCTTTTTATTTTGGGGCCTAAGAAGTGTTTTCGAACAGCGACACGGCCGAACAAATTGGCTTCACGTAAACGGCGCTTCACGGTACTTAATGATACCTCCTTCGAACCAGTTCTGTTCAATTCTGCTCGAATCTCAGGGGCGGTCAGACGTCTATTTCTTTTACTTTTGATAGCAACAAAGTCATTCTGCACTTTTGATGTGATTCTGGGTCGTCCTGAACGTGGTAGGTCTTTATTAGTGCCTGTTTCCTTAAATCTTGCAATAGCGTTGTGCACAGAAGTCTTAGAAGTTTTCAACTGGGCAGCAATAATATGTTCAGATTTACCTTCATTGTGAAGGGTTATGATGGCTGAACGAGTTTCAAGACTAAGTTCTCGAGTTTTACCCATTTTGGTAGTCTCAGTGACGTAAAAATCTAAAAAAGTTGTATCGGAAAAAATACAAAACAAAAACTGATTTAAAAAAATATCTACCGCTTCAAACTTACTGTAAGTCACTAATAAAGACTATATTAACAGTTAACAGTATAAATATAAAAGAAATTTCAAGTCAGCATTAATTTAACAATCGAAAGATATCGTAATGTAAATATACTAACGTAAGCGAAAACAAACAAACATAATATAAACTCGGATAGTTTTGTATAAATAAATAACAACCATCTTAAAATGATCTATGTAGACTAAAGTTATGTTCTGTGTAATAGAAAAAATTAAATACTCATCAATTTTTATCTCCGTTGAGAATTAAATCAAATAATTAAATATTAAAACAACTGGTCCTAAACTTATGGCCTGCAGTGTATGTAAATAGTGCCACCCTATTATTGGGACGTTGTGTCCTGTTGGTGTGGCCAAATAAATATAAATAAATAAATATTTCAAAACGATTTAAATCAAAAATGGGCATGGCTAATAAGGCCCCAATTTTTTTGCAAGGTAAAAAAACAATGATAATTCTAAGAAATCAAACCGCAGGTCTTTATCTTTTACCGTTCTCGAGATAGGATTTTAATAAATTTTAAAATTTTCAAAATATTTTATTCAGGATATGTCTCAAAATGTCACCTATGCCAGCGGTTCTCAAACTTTTTTGACTGCAACCCGATACGAGGTTTTAAAATTTTTCGCGACCCACCTTACGAAAAAAAAAAAACATTTATTTACAAAACAATTTTATTTTAAAGCAGTAGGTTTCTAGTAATAAAGAGTAATAAATAGTAATAAAGAGTATAGTATAGTAAAAAAAAAAATAGTATAGTAATAAACAGCACAAATACAACTATTCTAGAGAATAACTGACGTAAAAAAAATAATATGTACAAAAAAAATCTTTTTTGTGTTTTTACAATTTTATTCGCGACCCGGCAAAATTTTTCTGCGGCCCGGTGCCGGGTCGCGACCCACACTTTGGGAAACGCTGACCTATGCCATCTAGCACCACAGGATTCCAAAAATGTAAACCATGGATCTCTATCTCTTATAGTTTTTGAGATATGGTCATACAAAAATAAAATTTGACCGATTTTAGCAATAACTAAAACGGTCACAGTTGTAAGAGACCTAAATATAAGAGGTTACAATTTCTTTATGGGCCCAAAAAACAATTAGGGAGGGCAAAATTTTTTGAAATATGATCTCTCAAAAAAGTCTTAAGAAATTTCGTGTAGAAATCGAGAAAATCTTTAACATTATAAATTAAAAAGGCCCTTTCACTTTACCTAAATAATTACATCCTTTACTATAAAATGTATTCTATAAAATTTAAGTACCCATGTTCAACAAATAATGTAACACTGATAACAAATAATTATGTACATAAACATTTATGTTCCCCATTCCTCAGTAATTTTGTTTCATTAATATTTATATTTTCTATTACAGAAACGAAAAATGGTTGGCGAATCAACATCGACTCAAGTACTGAGGGACCTTGAGATATCACTTCGTACAAATCATATCGAGTAAGTATTGCATACTTATTTGCTATTAAACAATTTTGCACTAGATTAATTTATGAATAAACAATAAGAATTTTTTTAACGCTTGTTTACTTCACTGACACTATGATTTCATTATGTATTAGCGATTGATAAACTGCTGTTTCACTAGAAATAATATGAAATAGTTACTCACAAAAAAAATCGATGTAACTATTGAGACGTAGCACTAAACCTGTTTACTTTGTGATTACAGTTAATTGTTGAGACAATTCACTAAATGATCATCAAGCGAAATACGCGATTTTAAGTCCACATTAGGGTGCAGATCATGTAATGTATCTCGTAAACCCGAGCACTCAGTGAAATAATACTAATAGTGATATATTAGGAATTTGCATTGAAAGTCGCTGTTTTCTTGTGTTTTTAGGGTTTTGTAGATATGACCAAAAAACCCTTATACCGTCATTTTGTCGTCTGTCTGTCTGTCTGTCTGTCGGTGTGTCTGTCTGTCTGTTCGGTAAAAATTGTAGCCAAACGGCTAAACCTAGAGAGTTGAAATTTGGCATGCTTATACAACTCTTTGACCCACACATAGGAAAAATACTAAAACATCTAAAAAACATATCCCCCTAAAAATCTAAACAAATATGTGCTCATCGAAAAAAAAAAATATTTTTTATAATTCTGAGTAGGGTATCAAATGAAAGCCCTTGGTACGTGGATTAACGATCAAATTTTTATTTTTGCAAAATAAATTATTTTAAAGCGTATTCTGCCAAAATTGTGCAAAAAAAATTTGTCCCACACCCTGTAGCCCAGATAGTTTAAACTAAAAATCTGAAAAAAGTAATGTATATTGGTGTGAACCGGAATAGTACAACAGGAATTTTTGATCAGATTATGTTTTTGGAAAAAAACGCATTTTTTGTTTTTTTTGGCTAATATTTTACACAAGTTATAGCTTTGTAACACGCTACACTGGAAGGTGTCCTGGTCTAGCGGTATGACGCTGGCTTCTCACCCAACTAACTCGATCGAAAGGGATCGAACCCTGCGAGAAGAGACAGTATTTTTTTTTGTTTTTTTTTATTTTTATTTTTTATGTTTAGATTATTTGTTCAAAATTCTAGTTATATTTTGGCAAATGTTGCATTTAATTTTTAAAAGCGTAAATTTAATAACCAGTTGAAATTGTTTAAATTATAATTTAATTCTGTTTCAATGTACACGAAATCAGATGGGCGGAGCTTATAACAACCAATGGAAGCCATTGGCGCAATTTTTAAAATTCTTAATGAACCTTGCTATATAAAAAAAAAATACTGCACATATTTAGAAATTAAAATTAACAAAAAAAATATTTTAATATAAAATTAGTTTTGTCATTCCAAATAATCATCATTCACTTACTATATACCTGCGAAACCCTGAAATGTGTGAAAATTCACACTTCACATAATTTATTTTAGTATTTATTTCAATAACAAAATGCGTGAATACATTAATCAAAGTATTTGCCGCTGGAAACTATAACTTTTTCCCACTTTTCTGCCAGAAGTTTAATTCCGGGACGAAATAATGGTTTGTCTTTTGAGCCAATCCATTCAGCAACCCAATTTTCGACTTCTCCGTAGTTTTGGAAATGTGTATCTTCCAAAGAGTGTTGCATCAATCAAATCAGATGGTTATCGCTTGGAGCCAAGACCAGAGAATATGTTAGGAGCAGGAGAAACTCCTATTCGAGCTCCATCAGGGTTTGTTTTACGCTATAGCAACATAGGGCCGAGAATTGTCATGGAAAATAATCACTTTCAGGTCTGCCGGTCGATTGCTTAGATTCTTTATGACAGGAATAAGGGTGTTTGAATTAAAGTCTGCATTTTACTTTATCTACGTTTAATGTTTAGTTAAGATTGAAGTTAATAATTACACTAGAACTTACAATTACAAGATGGCTACGAAATCCCATGAGAAACACTCCACAAAAACCTCACAATCCACCGTACACCACATAAACTTCTTAAACACCTCAAAAGCCGTTAAGGCGGTGCACAACCCTATAGTTCTTAATAGTTTCTTATACAAAACTAATAATCGGAAATAAAATTAATAAGAATCTATATATCAAAATTTGCAGCGAATTTTTAGCTATCTAATAGAATATTTTTAATTGTAGAAAAAACTGTTATGTAATTGTAAATAAGCAAATTGCATTATAGACGCCATCTTGTAAACCAATCAACACATATTTGCGTAAAATTGTAGCTAAAGCTTCATTCTACAAATGTTTGTAGCTATTTTGTTCTATTGTGAAAATTACTTATAGTTATTGTACTTGGTAGTCTATTTTTGTCGTCATCTGGAATCTGCCGCAGTTTTCAAAATAGGTGTTATGGGTAAAAATAATTTATTTTTTGTGAAGAATACGTGTACCAAATGCCATTCCATTATCATAAAGTATAATATTTTTCGAAGGAAAGCTCTAAATCAGTGGTGCGCAAACCGTGGGTCGGGACTACTAGAGGGATCGCGAGAAAAATTTTCGGGGTCGCCAAATTGAAAGAAATTTATGACAATAAAAAATTTAAGGCTTTTCTTCAACAAGTATCAAGTACCAGTAAAATAGTGAAATGAAATTTAGTTTTTTATAAAAATAGAACTATATATTTTCACGAAAACAATTGTCTGTATTAATACCTAATCAGAGCATACTAATACTAGTCTTTACTAACATCAGCGCGTAGATGCGATTCATTAACTGAATTATTATGATGTTACAACTTTTATAGCATTTTTATGATGGTTTATAAGTTTAGTGCGCTATTTTAAAAAGGCGGTATGTTAATCGATGACGTCACCGACACTCTTTTAAAAACACCCTGTAAGTGCAAATCTCAAAAAGAATTTCACTTTAACTACGTTGACGATTTAAAAAACGTCTATTGACTATCCAGGGATCGCGACAAAATTTTACAAAAAATAGGGGTCGGAAATGAAAATAGTTTGCGCACCACTGCTCTAAACTACAAGTAATCAAGTCGAGAAAATGTTCACGTATTATTTGAACATTTCTACACAAAACTATATAAATATAAAAGTTATTCGAAACCCACAAATGATTTAAAAAATTACAGAACAATATCGCTGATGTCTAGTTTTAAGTTATTGAGCGATAATATTTGTACAATAAATGTTTCTACAATTAAAAATATAAAAATATCCTATTAGATAGATAAAAATTCGGTGCAAAATTTGAGGTATAGATTGATCCTAATTTTATTTAAGATTGTCAGTTTTGTATAAGAAACTAGTAACCTCTGGGGCTTATACGCAGCCTTAAACACCTCGCAACACACACAGTGTTTAACCCGTTCATTCAATTCATCACAATTATCCTCAACACTTCCAGACTGCTTCTGGTTCACTACACGCTACCAGGTATCTCAACCAAAAATGCTTGGAAGGTTCGCCCGACTCCGGTGATGGCTTCTACACGACTCCCTGTCTCTCACACGATTTCCCCAGCCCTTTTCTTAAAACTAATAATTTGATCTCTGAAACCCCTTTTTTTGTGGTTGTAAAAATAATCAGCGTTCCAATTATCAACAAAAACCTTTTAACTTATCTTAAAGACTCATATTTCTATTCCCAATAATCCATAACCCTAAATACTTAATTTTGAATCTAATTACCTACGAAGTCCATATCACTGAAAATATATGGTCGCATATCAGCATGTGTGTTAACATTCGACCATGAACTTGAGATAAACGATGACAACATTTTATACGAATCATATCAATACGACCGTATTTTCCCTTGTCTCTCAATATTTAACTAAATATATGATAACTCAACTAATCTTTGAGGATGTTTATCTTAAAATAGATTAGTTTTTATATTTAAATAATTTGAATATTTTTAACTTATTGAATAATTTTATTTTAAATAATAATGAAATTTTATTTCTGAAATTACCGCTCCCACAAATTCATATGGCAGGCGTCTCCCTTCTTTCTGGATCTTTCCCATTTGTAAACATCGTGAAATTGTTTATCGTCTTATGGTGGGTTTAGTCAACACTTAGCGATAGCTTTAGTTTTACTCCTATATTTTAATTTTATCCTTAAAAGATAAACTATCATATCGCTACGAGCAAGTTCATACAACACATTTCTTTAATTTTAGTCCTATGGTTCTGGCCTTGAAAGATAACTAAATTCTAACTTTCCTACGGCTAGGAGTAAATCACGTTAAAACCGCACCATGCGCGTGCGCGCACCCCGACTTAAATTCTAAAAGCACCCATCGTGGCCAACATAAGGCCATAAATAGCAGCAACTCTTCTAGACTTATTTCGGTACATGTTTACACACAATGTTATATTTGTCAATAACCAAAAATTTTAATTTTTTGACATTTAGAAAAATGATACTATGCGCGTGCGTTAAACTCGACGGCTCATTGGTTACTTGTTAAAAGTTAAAACTCCTTAAAACATTGTATAAACCCGTACTCATTCAAGACGATTAAAGCCAAGACTAAAACTAAGAGTAAGATTCAAATTAACGCAACATCTATCGCTAACTGTTGACTAAACCCACCATTAGAGCTGTTGAGCCAATTTTTTGAGTGTTTGAACACTTTTGAATCGTGAAACCAATCTCTACGTACTGTTTCTGATAAAGTACATTCACCATAAGTTTTCACAAGCAATCGATAAGCTTCAGTGCACTTTTTAAATCAAAGTAATATACAAGTAACATTGGAAAAACAACATATCGCATTCTATTTTAATTCGATTATGGAAAGGCACTTGTGTTAACAAATGATGGTATCTTTTTCTGATTTGTTGGCTTTGGTGAGGTCACCATTTCGCAAAAAAAAAAAAATTGTGTCCGATGACTGAGTTTGAGGAAATGGTCACAATTCAAAATGACCTAAGAGACATTCGTCACTGCCCATAGCATACGTACCCAGAGCCATCTACATATGAACAGCGGCTTTCAATGCTCTTATGGCAAATGGGAGCGGTGTAGCCAAATGTTGTAAAAGTGTCAAATGTGTCAATTATAACAATATAAAAAACTCGTATGATTTACAAAAATCAACTCTTAAAAAACTCAAAATAACACTCAACAAAAACAAATGACCATTTGTAGAATACTGCGTCTTCACAGATCAGCGCGTTTTAGAGCTGTCAACGTCGACAAGCAAGAAAAGGATAGCGTCATTGTGTAAACGTATTAGAGAGTATGAAAAAGAACTATTCCATATGTCCTGTACTGCATACTCACGTTTGAACGGACTATATAACGATGCTCCGATAGTGATTTAACAAAGATATGACTTAGTAGTAACATGATTTGAATACAGCGCGTTTTCGTGTTATGTAATAACAAGATTTTAAAATCACCTGTACCACCAAACACTAAAAATATACGTTTCCTATTATATTGTAAGGAATTATTTAATTCTCAGTAACCCTAAATATGTAAATATAAATTATTTTGTATCCAAGTTATTATCACAATATTATTCACGTTATTTGGTCGATACAACGTCGGCATAAATTATATTTTTGATGACTCATAAACACCTCAAATACAAACTTCTTCCTGTCAAATACTCACGCACTATCCATCCGGTATAACACAATAATATTGTCTTCAGGTGGGTCCGCGAATTTCTAAATGAAGAGAATCTCGGTCTGGACGTTCTTATCGACTATCTTAGTTTCCGTTTATCAATGATGAGGCACGAACAACGAATAAATGAATCGAGAAATGCGAGTGAAGAAAGACTTAGTTCGAGCGGTCAAGGTGGAACTGTGGAAAGAAATCATGAAAAACAAAATGGATACCTAAGACCGCCACTAGAGATGATGGATAGCCCAGGAATTAAAAGAAGATCTAAACATGTGGCTAAATTAAATATGGGAGAAGCTAAAGATGATATCCATGTTTGTATTATGTGTATGAGAGCCATCATGAATAACAAGGTAAGTACAGTTTTTAAACTATATTTTAAAATACGCCTTTTAAAACATTAGTATAAGTACCGTAAAACGGGGTCAACTTGACCAGTTTTAGGTTCAAATTATCATATATTTGTGAACGTTAATAATTGTTTTATTTTGTTCATACTAGGATATAGGTCCTTGAACTGAGGCCCTTTATCAATAACTATAACTTTTTTATTTTTGAATAATATATATTTTTTTTAATATCTCGTCTGGTCAAGTTCAGCACGACCAGGGGAACTTGACCGGGTATTCTATTTTGCTTGCAAATCAGGCATAAAGAGGTGAACTTAACCACAGAAAATCATTTAATAACATCTGTAAGTTCAGATAAAAATCATTCATACTAATAAAATATGTCTAAATATGCAAGATATAATATTTATTTTAATTTTTTATAATGAAACATACAATACTAAATGCAAAAACTATAATTTTAAACACTATTAAACAAAATTAAATAACTCATATTGAAATTTAAAATTAAATATCCCGCAGCAGCCAATAGGTGCGTTTTGTTGTGCCAATTTTAGTTTCGGTTTAATCAGAATACGCGTTTTTTTTTTTTTTTTTGACAATATTCTCATTCTCTTCATTCTACTCATTCGATGATTTGAGGTCGAACGATTGGAATGAATAAGTGTGGTGGGGATGAAAAGTAATATTTGAATGCAGTTGTTTTTTTTTTTTTTTTTTATTTAACTAATTAATGGTTGCCTCAGCTTCTCAGGCTATTGGCCACCAGATACATATGTTACTTATGTTAATATTGCATATATACATTTGTGTGTCATTATACATATAGTTTTAACAATAGGTAGTGTTTTCATTAAATTAGATAGTTATATTTTTGAGGCTATTTTTATGTCCTTTAAGAATTGGATAACCCGAGATTCTGTGTCCGTGTTGTTGGCTAGCAGGTCCTTAATTGTAGTTGGTAAGGAGTTTGAGTCTCTTTGCCTTTGGTACTGGTCACACTCTAAGAGGAAGTGTTCCACGGTTAGTTTGGTATTGCATGTACTGCATATTGGTGGATCAGTTCTCTCAAAGATGTACTTATGGGTGAACATAGTATGGCCAAGTCTCAATCTTGTCAGAATGACTTGTTCTCTTCTGTTTGTGCGAGAATTCTACTGTTTTACAGTATCTTTTATTCTGTGGAGGTGATTGGTGTCTGTTGTATTTTGCCATGCAATTTTCCATTTTTCTTCGAATATAATTCTTCCAGTCATAGCTAGGTATATGTATATCTACTAGTTCGCCGTTTACGGCTTCTTTAGCTAGTTGGTCAGCTTCTTCGTTGCCTTCTATCCCTGTGTGCGAAGGTACCCACATAAGAATAATGTTCTTGCCTCCACTAATGGCTTCATGGATGGATTCTTGAAGCTTCGTGGCGACAGGATTGGTGGTGCGCGATTTCTGAACTGCTTGTATTACACTCAGTGAGTCACAGTGGCAGTTGTTTTCAATTGGTTTTTAAATTTATTTTAACTCTTCGGATCTGATCCGGAGGTTCCGGGTTTTACAGGTTTGTGTCCGGGTTCCGGGTTTGATCCGTATTTCTCCGGGTCGCGCAAAATATAAACATCCAACTTTTTTTTATATAATACTGACGGTTTGTTACATGTTTTCTGCCTTTCCTACACTTCAAGTATTTTCTAAATTTCTGACCCCCGCTCTTCAAGTGATTTTTTGAATATTTGCGCCACCCTTTCATCGCCTCTTTTCTATTTTCTTTTCTTATTTTATAATAATAATAATAATAATAAATTTATTAATTAGCTTTTATGAAGCATATACAGTCTGTTCCAAACTGTTAAGCGGAACTAAATTTTGCAATCTAGTTACTTTCATCGTTTAAATCGTGCTTTTCGACCGTTTTGTTTAAGCTTTGTAAATCATACTTACAATACACATTTTTTGGTTAAGGTTAATATCATTTTAAATTGTCATTTTCTTTATATTTTGATTTTTTGTGTCATTCTTAATACAAATTTCCCATTTATTAATTTTTTTGTCATTAAAATATATAAAAAAATAATTTAATTTTGACATAGGTCATTCGTTTCCATGGTTTCATTGTTGTAATTTTAAATTTTGACATTGCAACGTGAAAAATGAAATAACCCAAGCAAGGTCCCTTGTCGTGACAACCTAAAAGAACGAAATTCCCATTTAGTTCCGCCTAAGCGTTTGAAACAGACTGTATTGTATATATAATAAATATTTACGTAAAATCCATTCACGATGTTTCTTTATCTGAGTACGCTATGGTAGGGTGACAGTTTTGTGGGTAGCCATGGAAAATAACTAGACATGTGAAAAAAACATACAAAAAATAGAGGTTTTTCTATTTAATAGATTTTATTTAATATGAGTTGACAATATGTTCAAATATATTAATTGAACATAAAAAATATACAAATAAGATTGGAAGAATGTCCTTATTTATTAATGTCAAATTTTATTTAACCAAACAAAAAAATATATCATGGCTTACTCAGATGAGCAATGGATTATATTTAAAACTAGTGGTGTGCCGGCTATCCGTAGCCATATCCGTGGATGATCTGCAAAAAAATAAAATCCATACTCTAAGGCGGAATTTAAACAAATATCTTATAGAAAAATTTAAATTTGTTTTCATACAAGCTTGCATATAAATGGAGCCCAAGGTGGAGTAAATGTTATTTTGGCGTTTAGACTGATGTTAAGTTGAATATCATATAATTTGCTGGTGGTTTTAGAAACTGCATTTAACCTGTACTGCATTCTAACAATTGAACGGTCTATAGGAATAGCGCGATATATCAGACTATCGCTTCAAGGTCTCTGTACTTACATGGAAGATCCGTATCCGTATCCATGGATCAGATAACATATAATCCCTATCCATATCTGTATCCGCAGATCTGGTTTTATGTGATCTGGCATATCTCTATTTAAAACACAACTTTTTTTTTGCTCCGGATCAGAGTAAAGCGTTTGGTGGCAACCCTAAATGTAGTAGAATAAATAAATCTTGGTATTATTGTTTCAAAATAATTTTCTTTTTTAGATATTTTCTCATTTAGTGCCCTAAAATAAATGCCTATGTAATTTTAATATAGTATTGTTAAATCTAAACTTAAAATGTATGCACAATTAAATTATTCGTTCTAAAACATTACGTTCTAGAATCTTTCGAAAGTTTTCCTCTTCTGTATTTATTATTTAGATTTTCCATTTAATTAGCGAAATACGTTCGTTTTCACACTCAGCCAGAGTCTAGGATTTTCTATGACTATATGACCTCCATGCAAATGTCATTCCATGTTTACTTCACGATCAAAATTATCGTTTTCTTGCGCATCAATTCTAGTACTTCTAACCAGCCACCAACAAAACGCAACCAATATCTGGTGCTATAAGCATCTTGAAATATCTTCCCACTTAAAAACATCTGTTTCTTCTTTTTCAGGGCTTGTAAATTTATTTGTTTCACTTCTTTTCAAATATTTTATTACTATAATATCTTGGTCTAAAACACTTATTATTTGGCCAATGAAATGTTTGATTATTATTATTTTTTTTATTTTTTTCTTGCTAATTACACTACAGTCCACTTGCCCAGTTTTATTTCAGCTGAGTTCTCACCATCAGTGGTTTCTTCTTGCTGAATTTGTTATTGTTCATCTTTTCTATTGTTACTCTCGGAATTCGAATCTTCATTTGCGCTGGAGTGGGAATTAGGAACTACAATTTCTGAAACAGACCAAGACTCCGAATCTGATTGGAGCACTTGTCTTCTTACACCACTGGTAGAGGGTTGTAAACATGTTCAGATATGATTCACAGCGACTGTACCTATTATAAGTGCTCATGATCGTGTCTGTCAAGTTCACCCTCATTTTTCAGCAATTTTACATAATTTCATAATTAATGAGGAAAAAAAAAAATTATGAACGTAAGGAAACACTAACTACGTGGACGTCTTCTTGATATATTTCGCAACTGAAAATTACCTGTCATGTAATATTTATAATATAGAATGTATTGATAGATTTTTACCGACCGCCAACATATATAAGGGAGGTATTGTGATCATACCGATTTTAACATTTCGAGATTTCGATGGATCTCCACGAATTGAGGTCCCTACATAACGTTTTGACTATTTTTAGCATGAAGTCTGTCGGTCTGTCTGTCCGTCCGTCCGTCTGTCTGTCTGTGTACACGTACAGAGCAAATTCGGCTAAAAGGATTTTTATGAAACTGCATATTTAAGCTTTTGACATCAACGCACGAGTTGTTTAAACTTTTGGTAAAATGGGTTGACTTGAAATGGGAGTTTACTCGTGTCGATTTTAAGATTTTTGCGAATATTTAGCAACAGAAAAATATTACGAAAAAATTTATTTAACAAAAGTTGCTATAAAAGAAATAACTAACAACTTTTATATGAGACATTTTTTGAAAAAATATTTGAAAAATTCTTTATGTATCTATTTTTTCATACTTATATGTAACGTTTCCATGATCATGATAAATAATATCTCTGTTAGAAATTATTAGGCCAAGTTATTTCTACTCTGCTGCTAGAATGTATTGTATACAAGTACTTTATGATGGCGGTCAGTCCTGTGGTGGCCACTGCTGTTTTTTTTAAGGTATGGTGTAAGCATACAAATCGAGGAGTAGCTAAATAAATATATTTTCTGTGGAACATTTAAAAAATAAAAATTTTGCTTAAATAAATAAGCAAACGAACCGTATTGTATTGTAAGGTGGCACATTAACAATTTAAAATATATATATTTTTGACTTTTTGGTCAAGTTGACCCCGTTTTACGGTACGAAGTTGCATATCAACTATTTATTTTAATTGTTTTATCTTTTTTAGTATGGATTTAATATGGTGATTCAACATCGTGAGGCTATTAACTGCATAGCACAAAGTCTAATGCACAAAAGTTTACGTACTAAAGCCCTTGTCCTCGAACTTTTAGCTGCGATATGTTTAGTCAAAGGAGGACATGAGATTATTTTATCCGCTTTTGATAATTTTAAAGAAGTTTGTCAAGAAACCAGAAGATTCCAAACACTTATGTCATATTTTTTGAACTACGAAGTTTTTCATATTGAATTTATGGTAAGTAAATAATTTTTAGTTTAGGTTTAACTATTTTTTAGAGCTATTAATGCAGAAAATTCTACTTCACGCACAGCTCTCTACACAAACCCACTCATACGCTGGCATTTTGCAATTAGAAAATGTTATTTTCAAGTAAGCTAGCAAAAGGCAATTTTGTTTTTTAATATGAAATAATAATTAAAAATCAAATATTAATAAGGAAATAAAAATACTAGGTTATTGTTTCAAAAAATAGACCATATTAGTGTGACGTCACATACTGTGCTGCCATCTGTCATCAGTTTCCTTCGGAATTTTTTTGCAGATTTAAAATACATGTGTCATTACTATTCTTACTTAAATTTTATGATTATTTTAAATTTTGGAGCAAAACATACATATCTTTGATAAGTATACACTAATATATACAATTCAGATACTTTATATTATAAAATAATGGATTTATAAACATGTAAATAAGGATTTGAAGATATATTTATAGGTTACGTTTTTAAATAATATGAAAATCGAAATATCTTTAGTTTTTATTTAATTCAATTTTATAATCAATAATATTTTGTTTCAAAATGCATAATGGTGTATTGTTTTGTTCCAAATTGCAACCATTACAGCCACATTCATAATTGCAATTTTTTTTTTCGTTTTCTGAAAGTTGAAAATGAAAAACAATGGATAAAATAAGAACATATTGTTCCTTCAAACCAATTAGAAATGACAGACAGTCTAAAGAAAATCTACGATTTAAAAGATATATATATATATTCGTCATTTTGCGTCATAACTTCAACTTAGTGGCGAAAAAATAACTAAATCGATTTTTTTTACATGTGAATTATAGACTAATATTGCGCTTTACTCTTTTGTTTTACTAAAACATACCTTTTGGTCATTTTTAGTTTGTGTTCGATAGTCATTTTGAAGATTTACAAATTTTAAAAGTGTTTATTTAATATAGGGACAGTTGTATTGGTATCCCTGAATAAAACGATGTTTACATTTGTCATTTAATAATACGTCTGTTGTGTTTTGATACTGACTTGTGTTCAAATATCTTTAGTAATTTCTAAAAACCTTTTTTATTTAGTTTGTTGTTTATTTAGCAGTTTTGTGTTTAGTTATATATTTTCTTATAGATTTTCTTATTTGGTTTTGTGTGTACTGCATAGTTTTTAGGTTATATACCACTTATTTTTCTTTTCTTTTCTTTGATCATATTTTTGGATCACATCGGTCCTTTGTAGGACTATTTTGCCTATTAAGAATACTTTATTTGTTTCTATTCAGTTCTTATTCTTATATTTTCATTTCATTTCTATACAAGTGACAGCGTACAAATATTACATTCGTTAAATAGATGAATGTAAACATACTAAACCTGACGTCACATTTTTTTGTGACGTTTCAAGTGACGCAACTGCACTGTTTCACCGATTTCCCTATAATAATATACTATTCTTAAGGAATTTAAAAGAAAATTTTTAGTTTTTCATTGTTTTTTTTAATTCTTTTTGGCTGTATGCTAATATAATATCAACAAAAATATGGTAAATATATTAGTAAAAAATAAAAATCTCTGCCTGAAAAAGTGGAAGGGCCTTTTAATATATCAACTGATGATTTAGGCAAATTTTGGGTGGGGTAAGTGCCTTTTATCAGTCTTTTCTTGGACGTAAAAAATCACTTTCCGTAAAATGCAACGAGCAAACGCTCATGCATGGGCTTGGATGTTTGCCCATTATTAGTTTTTGGATCCATAGAGACCTACGATCTTCTTTCTCTCTACCTCCACATGTCGTTTCAATGGATATTGTTTCCGATTTAGGAAAATGATGGAATTATAAAGTGCGCTTCTTCTTTATCCACGATTAACATTGCGGCACACAACAAAATGAATTGTTTTTTTTTTGCGTTCATTTGCATGATTCACAAAATTAAAACACAAGCAACAAAAAAAACACGTATTTCTCCATTGAACAAAATAATGTCACTCTCGTATCTTCCGCAAATCGCCACCAGATGTCAGGGCGCTTAGGAAGTTTTTCCTATATGGTCTATTAAACATTTCCCAAAAAAAAACCCTGTATATGTATGTCTAATACTCTTATTTGACTTTGTCGTTTTCAAGGAAACGATTTTAGAAATGTCAATTATTGTCATAATGACACTTATTTTATTTCGGAAATAATATTGACTCTACAAATATGTAAATGAATTCTGTTATGTTGTGTTTTCCAGGTTGCTTGTATGCAATTTGTAAATATAGTTGTACATTCCGTTGAAGATATGAATTTTCGAGTCCACCTACAATATGAATTCACTTCATTAGGTCTGGACGGTTATTTAGAAAGATTAAGACATACCGAAAGCGAAGAACTTCAAGTACAAATATCAGCTTATCTGGATAACGTATTCGATGTAGCTGCTTTGATGGAAGACAGTGAAACAAAAACAGCAGCTTTGGAAAAAGTAGCTGAATTGGAAGATGAATTAGGACAAGCACATGACCGAGTAGCAGAAATTGAAAGAGATGCTCTTGCTAAATTAGCGGCTCTTGAAACAGACTTTCAAAATATAAGAGCGGAACGGGATGAATTATTGAATGAAAGGAGAAAAACAGATGAAGAGGTTTCTACGTTAAGAAGAACTGTTATGCAGAAAGAACAAGAATTAAAGAATAGACAGTCAAAGATTATGGAATTGGAGACTTTGACCAAATCATTACCTAAAGGTTCTTCAAGTAAGTTGATTATCTTATATAATAATTCCCTATGTCTGTTGTTTTTCGTGTACCTATCGTGTATATTCGGAACTCCTCGTATGTACTACAAGCACTAGGATAAGAGATGCGTACGATGCGGGGGGTAGCCAGTGACATGCTGCTATTTCAAATAAGAAAACAAATCTTTTCGTCTTATGATTTTTGTTTTTTCTCGCTTAATAGTGGACATATTTTCACGTAATTTAGTTTGATGATAGAGTAGAACCAGGATTCAAACATAGGTTATAATGCGTTTTAAAATTTTTATTCTAGGAGGGTGTTTCGGTGTTAAAACTGTTTATTAAAAAACATAAAATATCTCGCTTTTTATTGACTTAAAAAATATGTAAAACAAAAATTATTTATAGTAAAAAAAAACCTTTTATTCAATGCATTTTTTTCAATTACAAGAATATTTGGGGAGTTACGTGGGGACATATTTACATATATCTTTCTTACTATTAGAAGAAAGTAGAACATAACGCTCGCAAAGTTAAATATATAAAACGATAATATAATTTGTAATTAACTATTAGACGATGGGAAATACAGAAATCTCCAGCAGTGCCATCTATTGGTAAGTTCGGCACCAAATATTGACATACATGTACATTTCTGTGCATGCGTACACTTTAAACTGTGATAACTCCGTTATTATTAATCTTTGAAGTATAGTGTTAAATTCATTATGATTCTACGTAACATGCTCTAATTTGTTACTCTAAAATAATTGATACATCACTATAAAACTACAATGTTATGCACCCACAAACTTTATAATTCGAAAACTATTACGTTTAAAAACAGAAAATTGACCAATACACGATATCAGTGCATAATAGGTATATGCTGTCGCAGACTTTTTTTAGATCTAGTTAACATCTACATTTTTTGTCTACATTATATCGATATATCTCTTAAGGTTTAGCCTACGTAATCGATTTAAACTACACGAGTGAAAAATTATGATTTCCCCCAATAACGCCCCCTAGGGTGACATGGACGAAGTTGGAACCCTCACTTAAACCTTTCTCGGGTTATTTTACTCCCCTGTACTAAATTTGGCGAAAATTGGTTCATCCGTTTAGCTTTGCATAAAGGACAAACAAACACAAATTGATTTTCATATACAGGGTGAGTAGGGAGGAATGAGCCGAACCTCAGGAATGTATTGTACTTGTAAAAATAAGTAAAAAAAAATCTAATGTTGTTGTGCGATTGTCTTTTATTTTCAAGTTATAACGTAATTAAAACACTTTCTATCGAACATCGGGCCGAACTTCAGGAATATATTGTACATGTAAAAACAAGTAAAAAAAACTCTAACGTTGTTATACGATTGTCTTCTGTTTAATAAATAAATCATTAGTGTCATCCTGTTTATCATTAGTGTCAAATTAATTATTATTGCCTTTTGTTTAATAAATAAATAAATAATAAACTTGTTAGCACACCGAAATTAAAACGATGTTCGATAGAAAGTGTTTTAATTACGTTATAACTTGAGAATAAAAGACAATCGCATAACAACATTAGAGTTTTTTTTTTACTTATTTTTACATGTACAATGCATTCCTGAAGTTCGGCCCATTCCTTCTCACTCACCTTGTATAAAGATGAGTAAATATTCTTTTATTTCTATGCATTTTTTCATTTAGATGAATATTTGGGGGGTTACAGTTAAAAAAGCTAAATCTTTGAAATATCTCTATCATTATATTAATTCTCAGACTTAACAGCATAAATGTGCCAAACAAAAATTGTTTATAATAAGAAAACAAATCTTTTTTGTTGTATATACTTTTCGATTTAATAGATATATGGGGATTTGCGACCCTAATCTTAAAATCTTGTAATATCTCATTTTTTATTTACTTTACATTAAAAATATATATGAGGAAACATTTTTATTTTCTCTTCAAAGTAGTTTTAAAAAAGAAGATTATTTAGAGGGCATGGGGAGTGTAACTTACAAGGTTAAAATATCTCGTGTATCATTTACTTAACAGCAAAAATGAGAAAATAAAACTATTATTCTCTATTTAATGCAGTTTTTAATAAGATATATTTGGGAAACTATGGGGTGAGCTACTTATAAACGAAGTATCTCACTTATTATTTACTTAACATCAAAAATATGTACATAAGAGGCAGGGGCGTAGCAACGGGGGTGCAAGGAGTGCGGTGCACACGGGCCCATGAGCTTGAGGGGCTCACGAGCCAAAGTGCCAATGGGGCCTTATTTTCATTAATACTTACCATTTTTATTTGTTTATTTTAATTTTTTTGTAATAAAGGACAAAGAAGAGGAAAAAAATACCATTCATAGGATTAAATACATTTATTATATAAATTAATTAATTAATTAATTAATGGATCAGGAAAATTAAATTTGTCTGATAAATAGACATTACCTTGCATATTTATTGCACTATGATATAGATCAACATTTTCTACAACTTGTTTTGATGATTTTGTTTCCACTTCGTCACCCTCTGGCACTTGTTCAGATTCTGTGTCATCTTCTGCTTCCAAATTTAATAATAAGCTAGTAGAAGGAACTGGAGGAGTCGATTCTGCCGTCGATTGTTTAAAAAAGCTATCTAGTTTAGGGAATTTATTTATTCCCTCTTTCGCTTCTTCTTTTTTTTTTCTTTTTTTTTTGCTCTGATGTTTCGGCATATTTATCCTTATAAGTATATACTATATTAGACATGTATTAAACATGAAAAAATATCTTTTTAAACTTACCTTATGATAAATTAGCACAAATGAAAATTCTAACGTATTTTTAAAACAATTGCACTCAAGCTTCAGGTAAACTTAAAACTAAATATTAACAATACAAATTATACAAATTGATAATATGTATGTCAATAGGAACCGTTCGCAATCAGGGTAAGAGTTAAAATAAATTAAATAAAGTAAAAGACCGTTGTCTACGGACAATTCAGACTTGTGTCGCGTGTTGTATAGTTAAGCCAACATTCAATGTGTCTATTGCATTTCGTTTTTTACATTTAAAAAAAGAATTAATATATTGAACAATTTGCGACCTCATATTTCCAAATCTAGGGAAAAGACAATTAGAACACAGAAATTATAATTATTAGGTACATACATATATATTTCCTGGCAAGTTGCTTCTTTAGGCATTTCACTTTAATTTATTAATTTTGAAAATACAGATTGCATTTTAACAAAAAATCATTTTAATTAATTTTGATTATCATAAAAATAAAACAACTTATATTTGAGAAATTTTTTCGAATAAGGCACAGACATAAATTTATAAATTAAAATGACATTTAGAATTTAAAATGAGCCAAAAGAACATTAAAATTTTAAATAATGCAAGGAGTAAGGAGGGGCCCCCTAATCCCAGTGGCACACCGGCCCACAAAGGTCTTGCTACGCCACTGATAAGAGGTTTAGAATAAAGGAACGATTATTTTCTGTTCTCCTTGAAATTGAAATATTTCACTTATCATTTACGTTACAGCAAAAATATACATTACAAAAACTGTACTCCAGCGGGTATAACAATATTTTTTAATAATAGAAATTTTTCTTTTCAGTTGCAGGTTTAGCTGAAGAACTCCTTAGAGCAACCTCCAATTCCGCCCCAATAAGTCCAGTCCACACTTCTGCTCCAATTCCACCTCCGCCCGCTCCTCCAGCGGCTCCTGCCCCACCGCCGCCTCCTCCTTGCCCACCACCACCGATGAGTAACAGTATAACACCTCCACCGCCTCCAGTACCAGTGCCACCGCCACCAGCCGGCATGTTACAAGCCCCAACAGGCGCGATGACAATTAAAAGAAAGGTTCAAACCAAATATAAATTACCAACTCTAAATTGGGTCGCACTTAAACCGACACAAGTTCGAGGGACTATATTTAATGAACTTGATGATGATCGGTTACATAATTATATTGATTTTACTGATTTCGAAGAGAGATTTAAGATTGGTGTTAATACTGTGATGGTTAATGGAAAAGAAGAATTGGATGGACTTAGTAGTTTTCCAAGTAAAAGGTTTAAGAAACCAGAGAATATTTCTCTACTGGAGCACACAAGGCTAAGGAATATAGGTAAATTTGATCATTTTAATACAATTCTCTCTCAATATTCGCGATGATTACATAAAAAAAAATACAAGAAGAAAGGGGTTAGATTTCCCGAGAATAAAAGAGCTCTAGGTGTGTGTGTGTGTGTGTGTGTGTGTGTGTGTTCTTTTTTTTTTGTAAGATTGTTGTTATTTTTTCCTACGGCAGAAGTTTATTATTCAGATAAATTAACTATCGGCGGTTCTAAATAAAAAATTTATGTTAAGTGTGAATTTTCACACATTTCAAGGTTTTGCAGATATTTAATAAGTATAAGAAGCCAACATAATACTGGATGTCTAGGAATATTTGTTCTATAATCACATCAAAATCAACAGTTTTGTGATAATCACTTTTATTCATTATTTGACTACTAAGAGCTTCCATTTAATTTTTTTTTAAAACAAAATTTAAATACTTTGCCAAAAATCTCAGCGTTTTTTTTTTTTTTTTCTGCATTTGCTTCGCATTCAAGCCTTCATTAGAATAATAAGTAATATAAATGGCTTCATTTTTTTCAGTTTCAGAAACGTATTTCTTACTATTAATAATGTGTTATTTGTTTTATATCGGCGATTAGCCTCGTTGCAGAAATAAAGGCCGATGTAAAATAAAAAATAATTATGTGTTTTATAAGTATTTCATTAATATAAATGATTTATTCCTTTTTAATACCTTAAAAACAAATATCTAAACTAATTAAAACAATAGTTAATAACGTATAATATAATAAAATAACTGAACACTACACCCTACACTCTACAGCAGTGGTTCCCAACCTTTTTTGTGATGAGCACCCCTTTGAATGTGAAAATAAGCTCCCGCACACCCATAAAAAATGTGTTTAGATTTTTTCATTTGTCATATTTATATGTCAAATTGATCAAAATAAAAAGTGAAGAGCAAGAAGAAAAAAAAGGAAATCGCATGAATATTTCTTTAAAATTGATCAAATTAATTGATGTAGCATTCAGCGGTTCTTAACCTTAATAAAATTAGAAAGAAAATATACTTATTGAAAAATAATTTTTTATTATTATTATTCGTCTCGCACCCCTCAAAATGCTTTCCCGCACCCCTGGGGGTACCGGCACCCCCGGTTGGGAACCACTACTCTACAGTGTAGTCTACATATGAACTCAAATTTCAAAAGGTTCAAAAAATTTTATATATATAAATATATATATTTTTTTCAAAAAAAGCCACACACTATCTTAGCCATAAATACAAAAAATCCATAACATTATTAGCCATAATTTAGCCATGAATGAAAAAATATTTTTTTCAGATTTTTAGTTTAACCCCTTGGGATTTTTTTTTTTTAACCGTTTCGGTAAAAGGTTGCGGGACAAGAACTTTTTTAGCACATTTTTTGCTAAAATCGTGTTTAAAAAACAAATTATAATAAACTACTTTTTATTCCTTAATCTACGTTCTAAGAACTTTCTTTTAATACCACACAATAAATTCAAAAAATATATATATTTTTTTATCGACGACATAAAAAAATCAACATTTTTCTAAAAAAATAATCTGATCAACTATTCCAATTCCCATCATTGTTCATTATCGAGATTTTTTTCATATTTTTAGATCAACCTCTTTAGGAGATAGGGTGGGGAACAAAAGTTTTTTGACCAATTTCGGCAAAAATCGCTTTTAATTTAGTATGCCACACAAAAATTTAAAAAAATATATTATGTATTTGTTTATATTTATCTCGGGATGTATTTTTCTTTTGAACCCTCAATATTTTCCTTATATGTGGGTCAAAAAGTTGTATAAGCAAGCCAAATTTCAACTTTTATGTCTAACTGTTTGAGCACAATTTCTACCGTACAGACAGACAGACAGGTTTTTTGGTGATCATACCTACAAAACCCTAAAAAAGTATTTGTTAATTAAATTTATTAATCTGTAAATATTATTTTCAGCCATCTCAAGAAGAAAACTAGAAATGCCACCTGAAAAAGTAATTATAGCAATAAATTCCCTAGATTTGAAACAATTATCATTAGAAAACGTAGAATTATTGCAAAGAATGGTACCAACAGAACAAGAAACAAAAGCTTACAGAGAATATATAGTTGAAAAGAAGAACATTAATTTATTAACAGAAGAAGATAAGTTCTTATTACAATTAACCAAAGTTGAAAGGATATCTACTAAACTACAAATCATGAATTATATCGGAAACTTCTTTGATAATTTACATCTTATTACACCTGTAAGTATTGACTGGTTGTCAATCATTTTAAATACTTGTTTTTTTTTTTTTTAATCTGTTTTTGTCTATGTATATATAACACTAATCAAAATGTTTTTTACAGCAAGTACATGCTATAATATCTGGATCTAGTTCAGTGAAGAATTCCAAAAAATTACGTTTAGTTTTAGAAATTATTTTAGCATTTGGAAATTATTTAAATAGCAGTAAAAGAGGACCTGCGTACGGTTTTAAATTGCAATCACTCGATACATTACTCGATACTAAATCAACGGATAAGAAAATGTGTTTACTTCATTATATTGTAGCAACAATACGCCATAAATTCCCTGAATTACTAAACTTTGAAGCTGAGCTTTTGTATATTGACAAAGCTGCTGTTGGTAAGTACTCGTTAAAAGAATTTTTTTTTCCCCGTAATGTCAGATATTTCTAAATATCTTGTATATACTCGAAGAGGATATACTTGTCTGACGTCTGCCAGAATAAGGAAATTCAAAGTGAGGCTAATGTTCCGTATAAGTCCACCACAAACAACTCGTCAGAGAAAACGCGTAAGCTAGTTAGAATGAGATTTGGTTTTGGCGAAACGTCGCCCCTCTCTTTCAAAACATATTTACGATTCACTTTATCTTTTCCAATATTTTTATTCAAAACTGAAAACTAAGTAAATACTTAATAGTTATCCGTTCTGAAATCCAAGCAATTATTTAATAAGTGTTTGTTAACATTAAGCTCGTATTAACGTTTTTAAAGAAAAACTTGAATAATGAAATTTCAGTTTTTATACGATTAAAATCACATTCAAATGGTTTAAATGAGATTTAAGCATACATATTTTGTTAAACATTAACTTTATTAAAAGAGAGAATTCCCAAAAATATCAATATATTCCGACCTACCAATTTTATGTCTGAAATGGAACATTCCGTTTATCGTCGCATTCATAGATGCTAAATTATGTAAATCTATTAAAACTGTATAAAACATTTATATATCTTCACTTTATGCAAATAATCAATGATAAAACTAACTGGGTTAGGTTTAGTTAGCAAAAATTTTGGACAGAAAAAATTGAAATTTGATAAACGTATATAAACAGGTACTCATGTGGAATTTTTACCTGTTTTTAATGAGATTTATAGAATACATATTTTGAAAAACATTAACTTCGTAAAGAGTTCCAAAAATATCAGTTATATTCCAACGTATCGTTATGTTAGAAACGTGTATTTCTCTGCCAACTTCAGATGAATGATTACTATTGGCTCCCCACTCTTACGACCATGCCTTCTCGTTTCTAACGTTAAAATATACTTCATTCTAAGCATACAACCTAGTTCTGGTGGACTCATACAGAACATTAACCTTATTTTTACCTGTTTTCAATTACATTTATCTTCTTCTTTGGGAACTGTCAGTCAGTTTTACTTTTGGCCTCACTCACATAAGTCCTCCATCTTGATCTCTTCATTGTCAGGTCTTTTCATGTTCGTTTTTAATGTTTGTTCCAATGGCATTTATAGTATATATATTTTAAAAAACATTATCTTAATAAAAAGTCCCAAAAATTATCATATTCCGACCTACCAATTTCATGTTTGAAACGCGTCTTTCTCGGCCAACTAAAATTGCATGAATGATTGCTATTGGTTCCCCACTTTTACGGCCACACCTTCTCGTTTCTTACTGTTACACATATATTCTATTCTAAACATACAGCCTTGTTCTAATTTAAACTAGTGGAATTATACGGAAAATATACCCAATTATTAATTAATAATTTAATTTTTCAGTGTCACTAGAGAATATAATGACAGACGTTCATGAGTTAGAAAAGGGAATGGATCAAGTCCGTAAAGAAGTTGAACTTAGAGGAAAGGGTGTACAAAGTCATGTTTTAAGAGATTTCTTAAATAATTCAGAAGAAAAACTTCGAAGGTTGAGAGCAGATTCAAAAGCTGCACAAGATGCATTCCGGGAATGTGTGGAATATTTCGGAGAATCTCCAAGGTCTACAGATGCCAGTACATTCTTTTCATTGATCGTTAGATTTGCAAAAGCATTCAAGGTACGATAACTTCTACGATTAAAAAATATAACAAATGAGAACTCATTTAAAATACCCTGTCACATTTTACATCAAGTTTTAGGGTTTCGTAGATATAAACATGTTTGTCTGTATGTGGCATTCTAACTTAAGAACAATAAAATGACCCTGCGGTTTGAATTTTTGAAATCTACAGACTTTTTTCTACCTAGATAAAAAATAGGGCCTTCATTTGTTAAGACCTTTTTAATCCGTGTAGTTTTGAAAATATGTAAATATTTCATTTTCGAAAGATCGTATCTCAAGATCTGCGGTGGAAATTTTTACAAATCCTGAGGTCCTAAAGGGCCTTAGGAACCATTTTGAAGCAAATCCCAAACAAAAAATTTTTTTGAGAAATTTTTCATTTAATTTTTTAATTTCAAAAAATTCTAACTTAACAATAAAATATAGAGAACTGCGGTTTAAATTTTTGAAATCTTCGTATATTGTTTAGTCCAAAAAAAAAAAAAAATTGGGGCATTAAGAACCAAACAATAAATACGAGAATTGGCAAACAGAATCTTTGAAAATTGACAAAAAACGAAAAAGTAGTATATGACATTCCTTCACATTTTTATTTGGCTTAGGACTGGCTATATTTGAATTATAAATATAGGCATATTTAAAAATCGTTTTGTTTTAAAGTCTTTATAGTCTATATTTTTATATTTGTCATATATTTTATTTCAAAGTGCTGGGTTTTGCCCTTTTTCCCGGCGTAACTAATTGTGTGTGGTAACATAGTATTAAACACTATTGTTAAAAAATAATAAAATATTTATACTTGAATACATAGAAATACAATTAGGCATATGTATAACCACTTTGTAATTTTATTTTTTTTTTTAATTTGTACTTTAATTGCCTGGCAATAAAATATTTTTTATATATATATATATATATATATTTTATTTATTATTATTATTTTAGACATAAAACTATCTAATATCTTGAAAACTTGTAAATCGTTTTCGCTGCTGATTTTTGCCACGAGCAATGATACGTTAAATTGTTCTGTATGGAACACCAGTTAATTCCGCAGTTCGAAGTTTATATATATATATATATATATATATATATATATATATATATATATATATATATATTTGTTTTACCGCTTATGCAAGCCAATTCTATGTACTCAATGGACGGTGTCAAACCAAAATTGACGTTTTCAGACCAGGGGAATGGTCTGAAAACGTTTTTCATGTTTTTTGGAGCTCTTGCACCCTGATTATATAGCAGCGATGACAGAGAAAATTTCACAAATGGTCTGAATACGAGGGTAGATCGTATATTTATATACAAATTTAGTTCACTGATTTGTCGTGAAGAGCGCGCGCCAGTAGTTTTTGTATATAACTTTTTATACAAAAAATGTACGATTCCGACTTTGTCAGACCAGCACAATTCAGTCTACGTTGTCAAGCCTTAAATCTGGCAACACTGTATAGAATGAGCTAGATAAACATTCCAGTCATGATAATTTTAGTTCATTGTAAGAACTTAAATATTTTCTTTCAATTTGTCTTACAGAAAAACTTTAAACTCAAATTTAGTTTTGGCAGACTCGTATATACTTGAAAACAAT
Source organism: Liopterus haemorrhoidalis (assembly GCA_963971575.1). Lineage (NCBI taxonomy): Eukaryota > Metazoa > Arthropoda > Insecta > Coleoptera > Dytiscidae > Liopterus > Liopterus haemorrhoidalis. The sequence continues at coordinate 41,270,983 of OZ020612.1, read as the reverse complement.
GCATATAACCGATTTGTATCAAATTTGTTCAAATTAAAATTTTGGTATTTGCGCCATGAAATTCTTCTTTTTTTTCCAATTTAGAAATAATTACATTTTTATAGTTTATAGATTTTTTAAAGCGTGCTGAATGTTACTGCTTCAAATGAGACGTTAAATTTATTTAATATTTTTATTAGAATCCCAAATAAATGTACATTTTAATAAGTTTGAACTTTGTTCATATATTTCACAGAAAATTATTCTAATACGGACATCAATGTCCATAATTTATTCTTAATTCCAAAGAAGAACACAAAAGGTTTCAAATTACAAATAACTCGTTTGAACAATTACTTTTCTTAATTGTAAAAAATAAAAATAATTGTAAAAAACAAAAGTTCCCATTTCATTTTGAGTATTGAACATTTATGTGTACGTTTAAGAGCGTACTGTACCTGGGTTACGCTCAACGGATACGTGCATTTGAAAGGGCCAAAGAATTTGAACCAAATGTTGTCGGATCAATTTGATTTTTTTTTTAATTTGAAGATAAAGATTGTCTCCGTTGGATTTAAGAGTTAAAATTTGGTTTTATATTTAATTTTCAGTTTTACAATGTCCTAAACTTTGTCTAACTTCACATCACTGTTCCTCGGTAAATCAATAACAATTGCAAATTCCATAGCTAGAATCCTATAGATTGTACTTTTATCTTTAAAATGAGCCCTTATTTATGAAAATTAATTAATATTTAGCACCAATTCTTTGGCCCACACCGAAACACTATTTATATGAAATACTGGCATTTACAAGCATCGAGAGATGTATCCATCTGGTAGGTTTTAAACTAATCTAATCATAGTAGAGGGAGTCTTAAGCTCCGCCTTCGTTTCCTACACATATCTTTGAATTCGGTTGAAATGGGTAACAGAAGATCTTTGGAATAAAACAGTTTGTGACGTCAAATTTATCTGTTTTATTTTAGACTTTCCGTGGTAGAATACAAATTCATATTGACACAAAAAAATGGTCCCAAAAATTAAGTTAAATAATTATGGCCGGCTTCTGAAAGCTTAGTTAACTATAACCAAATGGTCAGAACATGGTTGTTATGGTAACGTATGGGATTGTTATACTGTAATCGAGTTTAACCAAAAGGTTAAATCAACCCCTAAAGGGGTGAATCTACTATTGGGGTCAATTATTCATCCCGTCGTATTTCCTGTGTTTGTTGGGTTTGTAAATTACTTTTTGGCACATAAGTGTCTTTTTAAAATATCTATAAAAAGAAAAAATGTTGAGAACCACCGGTCTACAATGAGGGTCAGAGACGTAGCGGGGGGGGGCATTGGGGAGATCACACATGTTATTATTATTACATTTATGATTATTAACATAATTTTTTGATGATAAAAAAAACTATTATTTCTACAAAATTATCTGTAAAATCAGAATTGGTAATAAATATTAATCACTTTTCACATACAAGAGCTTATTTTAAAGATAAAATTACAATATAGAGTGGTCAAGTGTTAACATTTGTAATTTTTATTCAGTTACTGAGTAACAGTCATGTGAAATTGAAAAATGTATATAGCACTGTAAAATTGAAAATTAAAAATAAATCAAAATACAAATTTAAACTTAATTTAATTTATTTACTTTATTTTTTATTAAAATTTATTTACTTATTTACTTATTAAAATTTTGATATTTTCTTTCATATCTTGAAATTTAAAAAAAAATCAAACTGATTCGAATATTCTTAATCTATATTTTATGATTCCCAAAAATACAGGTTGATTTATAAATATTAGCACTTTTCCCTCTCCCTGTAAGCTACTTCGACTTTGGTCACTCCCCCAATGACGTAATACGACTTCTCGCCACCGCACCCCGCGTGCAACGATGGACTCTGGAGGTGGCTACATTCGCCTCTTAACTTAAAATTTTAAGATGCCATATCATAGGCTCAAAACCTGGTTTCACTCTGTCATTACATTAAATTACGAGAAAATATATATAGCTCTTGTTTTTTGAATGTCAGATAAATAAACCTAGAAAAAAAGCATATCAGACAGACAGAGAGATTTTTTTTGTGAATTTTGTCTTACATTCACTTGGAACATGTAGAAACGAAAAATGGGTACCAAGAAAAAATTATGTGAAGTGTGAATTTTCACACGTTTCAGGCTTTCGCAGGTATTTAGTGAATGATGATTATTTGGGAAGCCAAAACAAATTTTATGTTAAAATATTTTTTTATTAATTTTAATTCGAATGCCTAATACCATTATTTGGGTTTCTAAAAATTTGCAGTATTTTTTTTTTTTTATATAGCAAGGTTCATTAATATTTTGAAAATTGCGCCTACGGCTTCCATTGGTTGTTTAAGTCATAAACTTCGCCCCTCTGATTTCGTATACATTCAAACATAGAATTAAATTATAATATCAACACTTCCCACTGGTTATTAAATTTACGCTTTTAAAAATTAAATGCAACATTTGCCAAAATATAACTAGAATTTTGACAAAATAATTTAAATAAAATAAAAATGCAAAAAAAAAAACAGAAAAAATAAAAATTGACCGGAGTTGAACAGTAGTTTGCAACTTACGAAGCGAGAACGTTACCACTGATCTACGAACGTTCACTCCTTTACTGTGTTAAATAGCGGATTAAATATTTTACATATTTTAGTTAAAAACACAAAAAATGCGTTATTTTCCGAAAACATAATCTGATCAAAAATTCCTGTTCTACTATTCCGGTTCGCACCAATATACATTATTTAGAATTTTTTCAGATTTTTAGTTTAAACCATCTGGGCTACAGGGTGTGGGACAAAATTTTGCACAATTCTCGCAAAAATCGCGTCAAAATAATTTATTTTGCAAAAATAAAATTTTGATCGTTAATTCATGTTTCAAGGGCTTTCATTTGATACCATACACTGAATAGTATTTTTTTTTTTTTTTTTTCGATGAGCTTATATTTGTTTATATTTTTAGTGGAATATGTTTTTTAGATGTTTTAGTATTTTTCCTATGTGCGGGTCAAAGAGTTGTATAAGCATGTCAAATTTCAACTCTCTAGGTTTAGCCGTTTGGCTACAATTTTTACCGAACAGACAGACAGACAGACAGACGACAAAATGACGATATAAGGGTTTTACAAAACCCTAAAAAAGAACAGATTTAACCTCCAATTTTATTTATATATGTAAATTTTCCACAACTGTAAATTTCACTTAGAAGATAAAAGGTTGTTAAATGATGCTTGTTGTTACGTTTCACAGATTAGTTCACTGACTGTAGTTTCGGCTCACCGTAAATTTGAGAATTGCGAGAGCCGAAACTGCACTCAAAAAAAAAAAAAAAAAAAAAAAACAGTGAGATATAACAAAAAGGTCTAATTAAACAATCTTTTACAAATATTATTTTTTTCTCGTTTATGATCCACCTGACACGCATACTTCTTTTTGGTGTATAGAGTTTCGTTTATCGGTGATTCTAAGGATCTTGCTTAATTTTACTTATCACCAGTGACGGATTATTCCCTTAGACAAAAAAGACATTTGTCTTGGGCCCGTAATTTTCAAGGGCCCGGATTTGGGAGGCGAAGTCCTTTTTTTTTGCTCTTCACTTGGATTTGGGAGGTGAGGACCTTTTTTTTTTGCCCCTCACTTGGATGTGGGAGGTGAGGACCTTTTTGAGGTTGAGGGTTGAGGGCCCGTAAATCAAAAATGTCTTGGGCCCGGCGAAGGCTTAGTCCGCCACTGCTTATCACAAGCAAGCCTGTGGCTGCCAGCAATAAATCGTTTGTGCTTGCCGTTGACCGCTCGCAAGTAGATAATAATTAAATTGTTAAAATAGTTTGTGTAAAAAATATTTAGACAAATTACGGGCTCTGCTTAGCAACCGGCTATAAGCTGTACGGGCATTTCTGTGTGCGCTAAAAAATAGACGTAATCCTGTCTATATTACTCCTACATGTACACAGATTGAAAATGTGTTCACAAAACTTGAAATCAAGAGATCTAGACTCATCTCGCGCTGTCGCGTCAATGATGATGATGACTTCTCTTTATTTTTCATATGAGAAATATAATTGTAAATATTACCTTTTATTATCACGACAGTAATAGTTTACTGAATTTATACAGTAATAATTGTCCTTAATAACAAAATACGTAAATAATATGCCAATATAATTTAAACCAAGATACAATTTGTAAAAATATATTTTAATGCGCAGTACAACCTAGTGGCTGTGCTTTTCGGGTCAGGTATGCGACAGTTTTGACTAATATTTCTTCATTTTATTGAGTAACAAAATTATTTAATTTGAAGTTTAATCATTTTCAAAAACGCGTGAAAAAAACAGCACAGGAGGATCCCCCGAATATATTTTATGTATAAAATAATAATCGGCATATATTAAATGTAATTTCTAACTTATGATCAAAAAGTCTTTCAGTCTCAGATGGTTTATGTATTATAAATCTTCTTTTGTTAATTGAGTATTCATAATGCACGTGTCATTTGTCGAAAAAAAAGGAGATTTTTTTATATAAAACATAGCCGCCCGAAGAAAGGACATTTTGATCCACATGTTACATTGCAAATACATGTATGAATTATCAACAAGTGTTTTTTCACATATAATATTATTATTATTTATTTAAAATGTACTCTTGAGTGTAAACATACTCCTGAACAGTAGGACTGAATGAGTCGGTTTGAATGTTTTCAACTTTACAAATCATATTATACACTATGATAAAATTGGCAACGTCGCAAGGCCTGACAACGTCGATTGAAGAACACTATTTTATACAGGTGATACTGAAAAAGCGGTTCGATATACTGGGTCTAATAATGTTTATTAAACATAGCGAATTTTTTTTTTTGAGATTTTCTTACCCCTCTCAGTGTGCCCTGAGAGTTATAACTGGTAGATTCTATATCTGGCATATATACACGCGAAATCCTTTAAATAACGATAGGTCTTAGGTCGCCTGTTGGATATCATTGGTCTGACCACGTCGGTTGTATCAATATATATATATATATATATATATATATATATATATTTTATTTATTATTATTATTTTAGACATAAAACTATCTAATATCTTGAAAACTTGTAAATCGTTTTCGCTGCTGATTTTTGCCACGAGCAATGATACGTTAAATTGTTCTGTATGGAACACCAGTTAATTCCGCAGTTCGAAGTATAGGTTTGTAATTACCTTCCGAAACTAACTTTTTATAAACATTCAATATCAAAACTTTGCAATCTTCTGACAAATGACATTTTCCTTTAGTAGCTATGTCCACATTTTCGCATTCCACGTCAACATCCACATTTTAGCACTCCAAATTACCTTGCACAGATTCACTATTTTCACTACAGAATTTAGGAATTTTTTCAAAATAAAATGGTCGCCAAAGAGCCATATTGTTAATATATGCACGCTATGAAAGTTGAAAATTAACTAACAAACAAGTATTATATATTATCAGAGCCGCAGTAAGGGGGGGGGGGCTAGCGCACTAAGGAAAATGGCGCCGATGAGCTCGACTAAGGGGCGGCACATTGCGAAAGTGAGGACCTTTTTTTTGCTCTTCACTTGGAATTTGCGAGGTGAGGACCTTTTTTTTGCTCTTCACTTGGAATTTAGGTGAGGACCTTTTTTTTGCTCATCATCTAGATTTTGGGCGGTGAGAATCTTGTTTTTGCTTATCACTTACATTTATTTGCCAAGGGCGCCAAAACACAGTTTTGCCCCTAGCGCAAGTTTTCCTTACTGCGGCTCTGTATATTATGTGTATAACAACCCCTAAAATTTGGAAACAATAGGATTATAAATTTAGAAAACATTCTTAATGGTTTTTAAGAAACTTCAGTTGAACTAGTGTTACATCTATTTAATTTAAATTTATAATTCCCTTAATACCTCTTATATTCTGTTTACAACAACGAGTTTATTACTGCCATAAACCCATTACCTTATAGTTAAGCTTCTCAACAAAAGTGGCCATTTCATTTTGGAAATACTATACACAAAATTTGCGTAATGCCTTCTCTACTAGTAGTTCCTCTATGGTCAGTTCTCAAAACTGCATTCTAACGTTTGAACGAATTATAGTAACAAATATTGTCCGACGCATCCAGTCTCTTTAACTTATTAAATTTCTACGAATTCCTGAAATGTTTCTAAATTCACACATCATTCACACTTTTTTGTTGTTTATTTCAGGTTGCAGATCAAGAAAATGAACAGAGAAGACGTTTAGAACAAGCTGCTCTTGAAGCAAGTAATAAAAACGATATAGAAATCGCAAAGAAAAATAAAATAAACCAAAAGAAACAACAGGTATGTGGTATCCTAGTCATTAATCCTAATCCATTTAAAATTGGTGTAGAGATCTAGTTATTATCAGTGATAAAGGTTGTTACTTACTCCGTACAGTGTTATTACACTGCGATTCTTAAAACCAAGACTGTTGTATTTAAAATTTAACAAGAGTTTAAATATTTGTTGTATTATATTTTTAAATTTTACTTAGATATAAAGAGAATATAAAATTCATTGTATAGGTATAAAATTTTATTCTTGAGCTGTTTTTTTGAGAATCGCTCTGTTTTATACAATACTTACTTGTACAAGATTTGCTTAATTTTAATCAAGTAGATTATTTGTACTTTTTTAAATGTGATATAATTCTCTTTAACAAGGGAAAAGTTTACATCACGTACTCGAAATATTGTTTACTTAATTTTCTCGAATAATGTTTTATAACTGCTTTTTTTACATATTTTTTAATATTATCAAGTATTTGTACATTTGTAAATAAAAAACACATGGTTTAACAAATACATCTTGTTTATTTCTGTACATACACATCACTTCTATTAACATTTTGACTGTCCTTAAAATATATTTAATATAAAATTTCTGCATGTAGAACTACAATGGGATATTGGCTATAATTATGCATGATAATATAGATCAGTGGTGAGAGTTAGTAATGATAACATTTTAACATTATTAGGAAAACTTATAGAAGTAGCTAACCATACGTTTTATGTAGCATTCGACACAATATACAGGGTGTTTGTTTGAAACGCCGCACCTCGAATAACTCCTTTATTTTAAGAGATACAAAAAATCTGTAGAATAAAAGTTAAACTAGACGAAAGGACCCACTTAAAGACTATAATAAGAATTCTGCATCACTCCCGGTTTCAGTGGAAATTGTTTCAACTTTTTCTCTAGCATAGGGAATCGGTACTTTATTTATTTTTATTTTTTTCTTGAAAGTACATTAAATCAGCTTTACAAGGATATCAAAATATCATACATTTATTTTAACCATTTCAAAATGGCGACCATTTATTTACAAAATAATAAATAACCAAAATCGTACAAACTAAGTTTTAAAAAGATATAACATTATGTAACTAGGAAAAACAATAAAACAAAATATTACTTAAAATTAGTAATAAACTAAGCAAAATTTACAAATGTTCAATATGACCGCCGTTCTTATCCACACATTTTCTCATTAGTAATAAAAACTCTTCCATTACACTTAGAACGATATACTCTTGTATTTCCCTGACGACTGTTCTTACCCTATGTTTTAAGTCTTCTAACCCAGTGTTTCTCAAAAACGCACCGCGGACCAGTAGAATATATAATTTTCTAACGCGGACCACTAATAATAATTGTTGATGCATTTTTTGCAAGAAAATAAATATATTGAATGTGCTAACTAAATAAATTTATTTTATTTGTAGAAAATCACAGAAAGTTTACAGAAAATAAACAAAATATAAATTATTTATATAAAAAATGTGCATAAAAAATAACAAAAAAACTGCAAAAAATACATACAAAAACTTTCGCGGACCACTAAAATTATTCTGCGGACACCCGGTGGTCCGCGGACCACCTGTTGAGAAACACTGTTCTAACCTTTACCTTCAGGACACCTTTCTTGGTAGATTTACTGGGCCTTAACAGAATTTATTTGATATTTCCCGAATATCAGAACCATATCTGTCATTTCTTCATTTGAATAACGTAGCCATAATTACAAACGATTTGATGTTATCACCTTTAATATCAAACTCGTACTAACAGGCAAGAAAATTTGCAGGTTTTATTTGGTTTTTTATGTAACAAAATCATTTTCAAAGCTTGCTATGTTTAACTTTGTACGATTTATGTTATTTGTTATTTTGATATTCTTGTTAAGCTGATTTAATGAACTTTCAAGAAAAAAATAATAAAAAGTACCGATTCCCTATGCTAGATAAAAATTTGAAACAATTTCCGCTGAAACCAGAAGTGATGCAAAATTCTTATTATAGTCCTTAAGTGGGCCCTTTTGTCTAGTTTAACTTTTCTTGCGAAGAATTTTTTGTATCTCTTAAAATAAAAGAGTTATTCGAGGTGCGGCGTTTCAAACAAACACCCTGTATTATATAAGCCGTTCAACATTTATTATTAAAATTTAAAATTTTAATAGAAAATTATGTTTTAGTAAAATTTAAATTATTTCTCTTATATCTATTTTAATTTGAACCAATTTTTATTTTGCTTATTTTTGCTTTAAATTTTTTTATGTTTTCGTTTATAAAATATTAAGGCCCGGTCTTTCCACCTTGAGGTAAACCACTAGATAACTACCTTTCAGATAAGGTTATCTGGAACTTCATCTGCTGAATAAATATCAACCAGTGAATTAAATACGTCAGTCTCATTATCCGTTAGATAACTATCTGATAGATTTGTATTGAAAGATGGGTTGACATTTATTCAGCACAGAAAGTATCACATAACCTTATCTGTTAGATAGTTATCTAGAGGTTTACCTGAAGGTGGAAAGACTGGGCCTAAATTTTAAAACTCTGGCCGTTTTAACAAATAATACTCCCTCTGTCCGAAAAGAATCCCATTTGAAAAATTAGTTTTTTTTTTTATTAGGAGTAGAAAAATATAAAAAAAAGGATCAATTCTTCTTTGATAAACATATGTTCAACTTGATTTTGAAACTTCAAATAAATAAATTAATAAATAAAATTAAATTAAATGAATAATTTAAGTAATAAAGTTTTGGTTTTTTTGCAATGGTCAGTAAAACTTAATTTGTTTGTTTTTAATGTCCTTCAATCCCTAGCATTGATCCTTAGTCTCGAATAACACTGTTAAATTAAAATGGGACTCTTATTTTCGGACAGAAGGAATACATACATAATATAGGTATCAGAAAAATTCGGCAACATTTTAAAAATTAAAATAGAAACAGAGATTGAACATTTAATACATTATAAACGAAAATATAATAAATGTGTTTCATTTTTAAAGAGCATAATGAAAATTGGTTCAATTTAAAACAGTCATAATAGAAATAGTTTAAATTTTAACAAAATAATTTTAATTAATTTTCTATTAGTTTTTTACATTTTAATAATAAATTTTGATACGGCGTGGCCTAATATTATATAATATAATAATATATATTCGTTACTTATATCACTGAAAGTAGAAAAAGCATATGACGTAGAGATGGATAAAACCCACTGGTGACCCCTACCGGCACAAATGTATGGGTCCCACTAGGGGTGGACTGAACATATATCTGTCCTGTGCGATCACCGGACTGGACCAGGTGAGGTCGTCAAGAAAATACTTTCACTGAATCAAATAAGAAAGCTGTAAAAAAGTGCTCGTTAATTTAAAATAATCGTGCCGGCTCAACTGTCGCAGTCCGCTAAAAATTTCAAATTACCGGGCCGTGGTGATCTACTTATATCCCTTCTATCTCAACACGTTTTTTTTTTTTACTATTTATCAGAGGAAATTTATATGTATATAAACCTGTGGATGTTTAATATGCATCTTACTAGGGAAGAAAAGAAAAACAAAAACGAAGCTATCATGTCCAGGGGCGGATTTATGATTTTGCCACCCCTAGGCTAAGGTTATTCTGCCGCCCTTGTTTATATTATTGTGTATATCTTTATTATTATATTTCTCTCTCTGCTTATTATTTTTTAGGATAATAAATCCGAATAAAATACAGCGAATTGAGGGGCCAATGCAAAATGTCTATTTAATACATAAACGAAAATTTACATTTTAAAAATTAAATATAAATAATTATAAAAGTTATAAATAAGTTTGCGTCCAAGTTTAGCATCGGCAAATTGTTCAATGATGTCGTCAAAAGAAATAGTGTTTAAAATATCAGATTCTATTGTCAAAATTTCACTTAATCTTTCATCAGATATTGTCGATCTCAAATAATTTTTTATCCGTCGCAGACAAGAAAATGATCGTTCCGACGAACAATTTGTAACGGCGGTACTTTTAAATATTGTCAATGCAATATCGACATTTGGATATACATATCTACGAAACCATTTTTTCGAATCCAGTTATGTAAGTTACTTTCAGATATATTAGCATTTTGCTCTTGGATTAAGTTCTCTTAAATGCAGACATTCGTCAACGAAACTTTGTTCTATGTCGCCAATAAAGTTCTCACAAAAAGCCATACCCAACCGTCTAAATTGTTCGGTAGAACAATTTCGTTAGAAAGCGAGCAGATTGATACAATATCAAACTCAATGTGACAGAGACAGGCAGACGATGCATGCGCAAACGCGCGTGCGCTATCGCTATCTCCGTTTTCCGTCGGTTTGTACCCAAATAACGTGGCTACGTCTACGCGTAACATTTCATATATAATGGAACACTCGCAAATCAAAAAAAATTCCGACTTCCCAAAATTTGCCGCCCCTCAAAATCTGGCGCCCTAGGCTATAGCCTACTCAGCCTATGTGTAAATCCGCCCCTGATCATGTCATATGTGAAAGGCCCTTTTGTACTTTCAGAGGTATAAGTCATAAACAAGAATTTTCATCAATTATCAAAATCAAAACACATATCGTATTGTCAGAATCACAATATTGAATTACTTAAAATTTTATCAATAATTCAGGTATTTGTATCTCACCACTGATAGAAACTGTACAAAATTACTCTAACAACTAATGAAGCACAAAAATAAAAGCTGTTCATTCATTTATAAAATGGAATTTGCAGTTGGTCAAGTTTATAACGTTCATCATTTTAATAGACCGGGAGCTCATGACAGTTTTTGGTCTCCGATTTCATACAGCATGCCTTTTGGAGGAGAGAATATTTACCCTGTGACAACAAAAAAGGGATGGTACTAAACCCCTGCACGCTTTCCGGTCATAGGGAAAATTGCATTTCCACTTAAACACAAAATTTTTGTGCTTTTCTCTGATTTAATATTGCTTGCCCTTTTGTCAAAAGAAAGTTATAACAAATTTAAAGTCTTTTAAATATATGCATGCGATTCGGAGGGTCCCAAAGGGCTCAAACGGTCATGTGATCTTGTAATAAAAAAATATAATTTTCCGCGTTTTCATACAGCATGCCTATAATTAAAAGACTTTAAATTTGTTATAACTTTCTTTTGACAAAAGGGCAAGCAATATTAAGTCAGAGAAAAACACAAAAATTTTGTGCAAGTGGAAATGCAATTTTCCCTATGACCGGAAAGCGTGCAGGGGTTTAAACCATCCCTTTTTTGTTGTCACAGGGTAAATATTCTCTCCTCCAAAAGGCATGCTGTATGAAATCGGAGACCAAAAATGTCATGAGCTCCCGGTCTATAATCAACAATGTTATTAAGACGAACTGTAGATTTGTCCAAAAAAATAAGTAAATAAATAAAAGATGACACATAAATAAAGTATGACATCTTTCGTTCGATTTTGTATTTATAATACTACGTTTCGACTACTAAGCTACCTTCATCAGTAACAAGCAAAAATATTTAATTTATCTAATATTGCTACGGATAAAGGCTGCTTAACAGTTGAAATGTATCTAGTTTTATAAATAGAACATTGAAGGAAAGTTTCAGTGTCATTATTTAATATTTAAACCTACAAAAAACAAATTAATATCAATTTTTTTTTTAAATATTCCTTAAATCCACGCTGACAACCTTTGTATAAGCACATATTTTTAACCAGTGGCAGTCAAATTGTTATATATCACTATCTCTAATAAACTACAATCACAAAAGTAAAATCTTACTGTTAAAATAACTTCAACTCAACAGGATGCTGTTATAAATGAACTGAAACATAAAACCCGTCTGGTACAGGAGAAAAAATTACTTCATCAAGATGAAGTATATAATGGTGCTTTGGAAGATATATTATTAGGACTTAAAAGTGAACCTTATAGAAGAGCGGATGCTGTCAGAAGAAGTCAAAGAAGACGAATTGATAATAATCGACTATCAAAGACCATGGAAGAAATGGAGTTTTAATAAAATAATAGTAGAGCTATTAATTGTAGAGTTATGGAGATTATATAGCATCTATAATAAAAAAGAAACTAATGAGAAGGTATTTAATTATTATAGTTTTACAAAATTATACTTTAGGTAACAAAAAGATAAATTTTGTACGTTAGTTACTATATTTAAAACATTTTTGTAATTATTTTCTCTACAATTACATTTTAAAAGTACGTTTTAAATAAAAACTAAATTAATTTCGTCATATAGAAACAAATTTGTTAGTTATATGAATACACTCTTCTCAATTACGCAAAGATTTTTCCGTTCAACAACTCTTTCGTTATTTAGAGACGGTGTTCATGTTTTTGAGACATAAGCCAGTGCAGGTTTCACTAGGATTTTATAAAAAGACTTTTGGTGTTATATTTTAGATGCTTTATTCTGAAATTATTTTGAATTCGGCAGCGCAAGTGGCCTAGCGAGAATTCTTTGCGGCCTGGATAACAAAATTTCCGCGACAATTTTCTTCTCAACGGACCCGTTTCAGATTCTTTCGCTCAAAGATACTAAGGGCCTGTTGCTGAGAGCTTAGCCAAGTTTAACCATTTGGTTACAATATAACAATCCCATAAGTAACCATACCAACAATTTTCTGATCTTTTGGTTATAGTTAATTAAGCTTTCAGAAACCGGTCTTTAACATTTAAACAACGAAAATATTAGGAGTAAAATAATGTTAGAAATTTTATTTATCAGTTCATGAATCTTTTACTAAACTTAGTGTCTCTTAGAACCTTCTTCAAGTTGTTTAAAAATAAAGCAACCCCTTTCATCCACGTATTGGCTATTCCAAACGTTCAGGTGGAACTAGATTTTGAAATCTAGTAATTTTTATCTATTAATTCGGACTTTTGGTCGTTTTGTTTAAGCTTTGTAAATCATACTCACATTACAAATTCTATATTAAATTGATTGTCATTATAAAATGTCCTTTTCATTTTATTTTTTTGTCATTCTTAATAAAAATTTCCCATTTATTTATTTTTTGTCTTCAAAATATGGAAAAATGTATTAAAATTTTTGACATGTCATTCGTTTCCATAGTTTCACTGTTGGAATTTTAAATTTGGACATACCAAACGTGATAAAATTTTAAAAAAATGGTTTAGAATAGCCTGTACTTCGAGCGGCACAATATATTTTTCTACGGCATAGAATTGTTTCTTTTTCCTACAGGCTTTACGTATAATAACAAATAAAATTACTATGCAAAATATCACTTTAATAGTACAATAAGTGACACGGGGGCTTCGCCCCCGGCTTCACTTAGAAGCGCAGATCGGCGATAGCCAACTAAGCTCCCAGGCGTTCGGCGATAGCCAACTAAGCTCTTAGTGAAGTGATATTTGCATAGCAATTTATTGTTTTTCTTTACGTTAATATGGAAAATCACAAAGTGGCGGACAAATTAATTTCCTTTTTACATAAAATGCTTTGCAATCTGATATCGTTCATTCGCTTTACATGCCCTAACCATTCAAGGCTTGTCTTTAAAATACATTTCAACAATATTTTGAAATTTTAATTTTATTATGTATGCTATATAAACTGAGAAAGACTGCTATATAATTGTCAATTAAAAATATCTATTTTTTAAGTGACAAATTAAATGTTTTTCTCGCTATTTTATACCTCTATAATATTTTTCACTTTTCTATAAAAGAATATATATTTGTACATAATGTTATTATATTTTTAAAATTGTTAAAAAGTAAAATGTATATATTTAAATGTGAGTCTAGATCACTTTTATAGAAGAAAAATCGAGCTTAACTATTTCCACGATTTATAAACATATTTATTTTTGTTAAATTACGAATAATGTTTATTCTTAAATATTGACATTTATTAAGACATTTTGAAAATATATTATGCATGACTAGTCTCACTGTAAATATAGGAGCAAATTTTATATTTTTAAGAGGTGCGAATTATGTATTTTGCTGGTGATAATGATTTTGCTAAGGTTGTATCTTTTTATATTTTAAGATTATGTAAATAAACTTATTTAAATTTTAGTAAAATATTATCTTTCCACAAGTTAGAGTTTATTAAATATATGTTATTAAAAAAATGCACTGCAAAAAAATCAATTAGAAAATTTATAGGATCTCACATTTTAGACTACTATTTGTCTATCCTTAGCAAAATGCAATATAAATAATACATATACAATTTTGTTAAATATACAGTCTAAATATACAATAAAAAATAAACATCATTTTTATTATTTTCCTGTTCACTCCCGAATTAAAACTATAATACTCAAAAATATGTTCATTAATTTAAGACGTAGAATACTTATCTATGTTAATAAAATTAGAGGCTGTATCTGTTTATTTTATTTTTTTCGGCTTCATATTTGGGTTCTACGTTTCAGATGATTATAAGTAGAGACCGGATAAATAAGTACAAAATATGGTTATAAAAACAGAAAAATTTAGCAAAGAAGTACAAAAATGTGCCAAACAAGCATGGAGTTGAATACAAAAAGCACAAAATTAAAAAAAAAAAATAATAAAGTTTGCAAAATAATTAAATTTATTTAAATAATATGTATAAAAAAATTAACAATACATTCTGAAACTACAAAGACTTAAATTAAAAATCTAACCAAAACTAGAGGTAAAACCCTACTGTTGAAAACAATTAATCACTAAATGAAAATATTCTTATATGTAAAAAAGCTTCTTTCGACATCCACACTTGTTATGAGTTCGTAATTAAATTTAAGTACAATAGTCGTATCCATGTCAAAATCATTGACAATTTCCGATGACGGACGAAGGAAAATCGGGGCCATAGGCCAGGTTCTGTTTCCGGGCCTTACTAGTAGAAAAAATCATAAAATAACAGAAAAAATGTATAATAGAACAGTCTTGCGGGCCCCAAAAAATACGGCCAAAGTCCGCCCCTGACAATTTCCCCATTAAAGATATTTGATATTTTTAAAATTTTATTATTTTCAGTTCGCGATAATCACGAATCCACTCTTAAACTACTGCTAAACTTTCAATAAAGTATATACAGTCTATTCCAATCGATTAGGCGGAACTAACTGGAATTTTCATTTTTGTAAGTTGTCATTAGCTATTTTTTTATATATTGAAGTTGGCTTTACCTGAACAAAATGATCAAAAGCTTCAATCAGTTGGTAAAAGTAACTAGAATTGAAAATTTAGGAATAAATACTTTTTACGATATTTTATGAATCTTTTTTGCAGTTTTATCAACAAATAGGTGTCCAGAAATGTTTAAATAGCATATCTAATTCCAAAAAAATATCCTCTAGCCTAGTTAAAAATTGATCACCGTAGCGCTGGGATCTTAAATTTATTTCCCTATACATTTTTCTGTTAAGTCAATAATAAGCGAGATATATTAATAAATAGTTTTAGCCATCCTAGAATAAAAATTTTGAGATTCCTTGTTCGAATCATGGTTTTACTCTATCATCATACCAAATTACGTGAAAATATGTCCAGCCGTTTTTGCATGAATCTCGGACAGACAATTTATTATATATATTTTTTTTGCGAATATTATAATCATCTGAAACGTGTAGAATCTAAATATGAGGCCGATATAGTCTCCAATTTTATTAATATAGACAGCGGCGCTAGCGGGGTCCCCCCCTCACCACACCTCAGAAATGCTTGGAGAACAATGTGTACACAAGTGAGGACTTTTTTAAGGTCATCACTTGTATTTTCACCTGTCCATATTAAATGATGCCCTCCTCAAATATTTCCTGCCCTCCCCCCCAGATTTTACTCAAATATTTCCTGGCCCCTCCAGATTTAAAGAGCTAGCGTCGCCAGTGAATATAGATTATGTCTGCAATCTTATTTTTATAAAACATTGCTTTCAAGGTAAAACATTATATAAATCAAATGATGTCGGGCAAAAATGTAAAGAGCAGCTAAATAGAAATTGGTTCAAAACAATATTAACAACATGTTAAAAATTGATACAAGTATATCGCATTCCTCTTTATGCGCGGTTTTGTAATTACACAGGTGAGTAATTACAAATAATATTTCGAATTGGGTACTTTATTGAATATTTCTTTCATTTTATGTGCGATTTTATTATGTACAATTAGGTAGTATTGCGGTTAATAATAGGTGAGTACAGGCGCACCCAGCATTGTTTACTTGGGGGGGAGCCCAGAAACATTTTTTTTTTTTTTTTAGCTGTTTGAAAGCAACCATTTTTTCTTACGACAGGCTCAAGTACAAGAAAAACGTGTACCTTAAAAGCGTTTTTTTTTTTTTTTTTTTTCGTGATTGTGGAGAAAGCAATACCCTGAGCCCTCGGGTAAGTAATAGGTATGTTAACAAAATTAAATGTATATTAGTACGATTATGCATTGCGTACATTCGTACTGTGGTATTTTTTGAGAAAGTAACTCTAGTGCATATCGAGGAATAAATGCAGAACCGTCACTAACTTACTTTAGGTTGTAAAAAAAGGAAATCCGCAGTCTGACGGGCCCCTGTGCACCTACCTAGTTACAGCACTGGAAAATAGCGAGAAAATGCTGGCAAAATTTGACGGCCGTGGAAAACTGAAATAAATCTGCGCCTTGACGCTAAAAATAACATAAACAAACACACGTGACACAACTTGCAACTAATCAGGTTCCCCAGTTAAAAATTGTCTTTTACGGACTTTTAACATCCGTTTTTTAAGCTAAATTAAAAAAATTCAAGAACATTTTTTTGATTCCTTCCCAATGCGTCACAAATAACTGGTTGTGCAAGCATGTTATTTACAACATTTATGTGGATTCTGTCAGATTTCTAATCAATGAAAAATTGGAGGTTATATTATATTTTATTTTCAGTTACACTTTACTCTGTAAATTAATAAGGTAAGTAACATTCATAACAAATTATGCATTATTTCTATTTATTACGAATATAAAATCGTTAATTTATACAATATTATTTATTTTAAATAAAACAAAATCTTCTGAAATAGGTTATGATACACAGTATTATTCACAATTTTATCGTAAACAAATTCAGTTCTTGTAATCAATACATTATAAGTAGAGATTTAAAATAACTAAATAGAAAGAATTAAAATATGGTACAAAATAAATTGTACCATAACCTCACTTTATATACATGGACAAACTCAGGTACTGCAACCTACAGGAAATAAATTAATACTTTAAAATTATTTTTTTGGTTTTACCTGAAAAATACTTGTTTAAAAAATCAATTTTTAGGCACATATCTATTTTAATAAATATACACATACCCTTTTAATAAATTCAGTAATCCATATTTGGTTTACGATCTTAAATATCCAAAGAGAGTCATATTAATAATATTTCAAATATTTGATATTCCAATTTACAAACCAACCTGTTTTTATTTATTTTTTACGTGATCTTAATAAGTTTGCCGCATTTGTCAGTCCGTAACATATGAATAACTTAGCTAAAACATCGTAAAGGGTTTCCGTGTCGAGTAGACCTGTGTTCCGTTTTGAAGAGTCTCCCGTTACTTTATTGTCTTCATAATCTGAGGTCTTGCTCCCTAGAACATAATTATTTTTTTAAAAACTACCATTACTTTTATTACTTCATAAAGCCTTCCAATCACATAACTTTATACAGAAATCATGAATCGGAATCAATCATCAGAAATAATTTAAGAACCGTTTGATAATTTTCGTTTGCATTTTGTTTTACGAGATTGTAAGATACAGCAAAAATAGATTGGATGGAAAAAGGAAATTTAGAAAACAATTACTTTTTTTTTACGGGGCGGCACAACAACGCATAGCCGTAGCAACGGGTTGGCATCGGGGTATTTGCCAGGAACGGCATTTCTTTTTTGCCAGGAAGTGAAGACCGTTTTTTTTTCTCATCACTTGGATTTGAGGAGGAAAATTTTATCAATTTACTTTATTTGCCAAGAGCGCCAAAAACATTGCTACGGCTCTGTTCCAACGTCTAGATAGGCGTACTGGGGCAGATAAGGTAAGTTCTCGGTTCTTAGACCATGGATATGAAATCCACGTGGTCAGTGTGGTTTCGACCGGTCCTATTATCCTTGTATAAACAGGTACTCATTTTAAGTATTAAATACTTGAGGCTGAGTCGACCCCAGAGCTGACTGGACAATATCGGAAGATAAAAATCTAAAGCTGATGGAATTCGAACCCGCGTTCCTGTGTTCCATAGGTAAACATTTTACCACAAATTGTTGATAATAAGAAATAATTTTTTTTTTGTTCTACAGGATGTTTATTTTAAATTGCTCACCATTACTATCTCGAGAACTATAAGAGCTACGAGGCTATTTAAGACATCAAATACTATTTTAAAGGTAAATAGCGACCAGTGGTTCTCAAAGTATGGTGTGCAACTTTCTTATTTTAAATAGAAACATATATTTTATTTTTACTTATTCGATAGAGTATTCTATTCTAATTTCAAAGATATAAACAAGTCATACATCCTTACATCATAAAATAATCGAGAAAATGCAAATTAAATTTATTTGAATTTTAATGAAATCTCATTGAACAAGAGTGCTATCTATGAATGATAACAGTTGAACACTCCTTAATAGATATGACTCCTAAGGGCTGCAATGGGTCGCGAAACAGAAAGGTTGAGAAACGCTCTATAAAATCATGTGATTAGGAAAAAAATGACGTCTCTCTACTATCTAATTAGATAGGGCTGCGAAAAAATTAAATGTCTGCCACTTTTGATTTTATTGAGTGATTCAGGTAGAATGGCGAATCCTGATTTTATATCAAGTTTTAGTTTTTCTCCATCACGTCTAGATTTTTTGTACAAACTTTTATGTCTTAATTTTATCAACAATAAACTTTTTTTATTACTTCAATATAAAACAAGATAAAATATGGAGAATTTTTTATGATAATGGCAATTCTTAATTTACTTACTATTAACACTACGCACGGAAAAAGCACGTCCTGTAGCCTTTCACTTGTGTCCTGCGGAACTATCATGAATGCATGATTGTTTTGACGTTACCGCATGAATGTGATTTTTATCACTCAACACTTTTGATGTTAAATGTTTACATATTATATTCATTGTTTATTTATATGAAGCTTAAGAGAACTGCAATATTTACATTCGGCCCCAAGTAAATATGAGTCATAAATAATAAGACCTCAATTTTTAAAGTGGGGTAAAAAAAAAAAATGACGTGATAAAAAAATAGTTATTTAAACATTAAGTAATATTTACCAGTGGAGGACGTTTTTGCGCCCGAGCGATAGCGAGAGCTACCAATAGAGTCCGAGACTGGTAAATATTAACCTCCCGAATTGTTTATAATATTTTTTCCACTCTCAAAGTTATTTTAGTTTCTTTTTGATTAATTTATTTTAGATATCCGGTTGCTATGGTTTCCATCAAACAAAGCGTGAATATTAAAAGCGTTGTGTCAATAGTTTGTAAAATTAATTTGAACAAAAGTGAAAGAGATATGGGAATTGATGAGGCTGCAAACGCTGCATGCTCCTTCCTCCTGCCGGAGAAATCGAAAGGACCATTACCAGAAGGCATAAAAATGTACTTACTAGGTAGAGAGTGGAAAAATTATTATTTTCTACCATAATCACTACTTATCTTTTAAAATTACCATATATTATTAAAAGCGGCCAACCTTCGCAGCCCTGTGATATTAGTATTGTTTTCTTTAAACAATTTTCCTTAAAAAGTATTTACTAAGGGCCGGTCTTTCCACCTTCAGATAAAGTGGCTGGTAACGTTATCTGAGAGATAAAAACAATACAGCATCTTTCCACCTCAGATAAAGTTATTCCTACGAATAAACTATGCTATCTGGTAGATAAGTTATTCAGTAATCAAAGTAGCGAATAAGTAACAAATAAGTGCTGTCACTGTCAAAAAGTTAGAAATTAAATGATGAACAATAAATTGCAATATGGACTTGAAAAAAAATAATTTGTTTGAATTTTATTAATAGTAGAAATAATGCCTTAACTCCAAAATAACAGTGCACCAGTCCACGATGAGAAAAAATATGCAAAAAGTATATCGTGCAACATACAGCTTCTGTTCTAATTTCATTTGTATACCTTGTACGGAAAATTAAATATACAAATTTCAACGAGTATTTTACGAAATTGCCCTGTTTCCACGAGTGGTTGCAGCCTTGCGTAAAATGTTAGTAAAACTGCTTTCTTTTGGGAAAAAAAAAGGCTGAAGTAAACAGGTGCCGAGAAAGAAATTTTGTATTAAACGTTAGCCGAGATCCACGCCTTACAATACAATGTTTAGTAATTCTAATATTCGCTTCGAATTTGAGCAATAAGATTATGATTGGTATAGTAGCAACTGTAGTATTACGCAACTTTAATATTACAAAAGTGGATATTAAGAGCCACCTCCAAAAGATCAGTACCGTGTCGGAGACGTACTTGAAGAAACTGATTACTCAGAAGAAATGAAAATGAAAGATGACTCCGTGACTTAATTTCTTATTTTCAAATTTATTATAACGTATTTTGTATTTACAACAATCATAATAAAATTAAAAAATTAAATAAACGCAGAACAATTATTATTAATATCTACTATTTATTTTTCATTCCCCCAATTATATTACATGTTTACGACACTAATAATTGCTAAAATCTTGTATAACACATACATAAATTTAATTTTATTAATGACAATAACCAAAAAAACGGCTTGACAGCAGTCAGGTTATCTATTTATTTATTTCCATAGAGAAATAAAAACAAATTCTTTCTCAATGCCTATTTCAGTTACACATTCTGAGGATTCAATATGTCAGTCTCATTATCCGTCAGATAACTATCCGATAGATAAATTTGAAATGAGAGACGGGATGACATTTATTCAACAGATAAAGTATCAGATAACTTTATCTATCAGATAGTTACCCAGAAGTTTATCAGAAGGTGGAAAGACCGGGCCTAAATGATGTATTTCAACAAAAATATCCTTAAAACTAATAAAATTGTGAAAGGATACTAACCGTAAGGATTGAGGTATAAATTCTGTGTAGTATTTGGATGAGTCTTGCAAATATGTCTTAATTCTGATCGTAAAATTTCCAACATTTGTGAAGTATGGGATTCCAGCTACCAATAAAACACAAACGTCAAATATGGATACAAGATGGAATTTAGATATTGGATACCTGTTTATCAGTAAAAAGCGCTAGCAACTGTGATATATGAACTGGAGTCTTATTCATAAGCGACTGTTCAATCGCGGCTAACTGTTGATAAAGACTAGGTTTATAGTCTAATTTATCCTTATCGGCAGAGTCATGTGACTGCGATAAGTCAGAATGATTTGAGGAATTGGAAGCAGCAGTATGCTGTCGAGGAGTAAGGGAGTCCAAATTCAATGACTGTCCTTTCATATGGGTGATACCAGGCATGAGGGGTGCAATACCCAACAAACCTGGTTTCAACGTCCCAAGAGATGTTCCCATTGAATATGGGAACATTGACGATTCGTATGACTCAGATGAATGTGAAAATAAAGATGCATCCATCTTCAATCCCTTTGATGAACTACAAGAACCCATCATTAATCTTTGGAAATGCACACAGAGAGAGAAAAAAAAGTAAACAATACATAAACATGAATGAGAATGATTTTAAACTAAACATCTCTCAACAGCAGCTTATAAAAGCAATAAAATTACTATTTTCCTGATTGGTTTCCGTGTTACTAATAAAAAAATTTAGTTTAACAATTATTAAACTAGAGGACTCTTGTAACAGGTATATATCACAGCATCATCCTAAAATTACTGATGTTAAGAGATGTTTAAGTGAAAATTTCATCCCATTTTATTGTCATTTCATTATGAAATAAAAATATAACTAACAATTAAATTATATACAAATTTCTAAAGGAAACAAACTAAATTTGTTACAACTTAAAAACTACAGTCGCACAATTTAATTAAGAATAAATATAGTATCAAATAAATATAAACAAAATGAAAAAAACCATCCAACTTCAAGAAAACAAGAATTGGTGACTGATATTCGCTGCCATCTAACTGAAAGTCGTCCACCATTCCATTTTACCTATCAAGGACCATTCTTACTTCCATTATGACCAATATTTATCTACAGTAACATCCTAATATTAAAAAATAATTACACTTATACTATTTAAAATATTATGTACTTGCAGTAAAACAAAAAAAAATCCACTATCGTAATTTTCTCCACTAAACCATTCTTCATTTTCTTTTAATTCTGCGGTAATCGAATATAAAACAAATTCTTGTTTTAAGTGGTATAATTAAAAACAATAAAATAACAGTACCAAATTAAACAGCTACAATGAAAAATATGTCATTTCCTAAGATCGAGACACATTTACAACTTACCCGCCGACTTCGGTGCTTTCGTCAAGCGGTTTGTTTATAAATGATTTCCCGTCTCTACCTAATGCCGGTTTTCCGGGAGGAAGATTCTGCATAGATTCTTGTTGCTCACGCATTTGTCTTCTACGTTTTTTACTCCATAACTCGTGACAATCTTGCCATGTTGGTAATTCGGGAGCAGACATTCTAAAAAATAAATCACTGAAAATACGACTACAATAAATGACACTGTTAGCCCTTCTGTACACAAAGAGTATCGTTAGAAACGCGTACATGATTCTTCATGCAATAATGATCACGTACGGTTAACCCTTCTGTCCAAGAAGCGTACCGTTATAGACGCAAGAATCTACTAAAAATATTAATAGCCATTTGTCTGTATCAAAATCTGAAGAACAAATATGAGTATGTCACCTCAAATGATAGGCAAAAAATCTAGTGTAATGAAACACTATTTAAAATTTACTTCAACTAAGCACAACTTGAATTTTTGAACCAGCAGTATTGCTAACCCGTCGACACCCCGTTCTACTGTCAACAATCAGACTGACCAACGTAACGTCTACCAATACACGCATCAGATTAATTTATTTACTATGATGTTACTTTCTGTCATTTTACTTGTTACGTTTAATTTTATTGTCTGTTACTTTCTATAAACGATAAATACATGGGTCATGAGGATTTTTTTGTTTGTTAGTAAATACTCTTGCTATTTAAGTAATATTTCTTCGAAAATCTAAAGATAACAACGATATTCCACAGTAAACTGAGCGTTATAATTTTCGCCGAAAATGAAAACTTATAATTGATAATGAGTTATGTATTGACCTGCGATATATGCTCTCGCGAACTTTTTTGTAGTAATATTAAACCTTAAAAGTCTGTCATATATATTTTCGATATATCTCTTACAGTTTAGCCGTTGTAACAATTTTAATGATCCGCATGCAAGGATTTTTCCGATTTATTTCCATCCGTCGGCACTAAAAACATGTACATCATTTAAAAACAGATTATTATTTTTTGCACCATTAGTTCCGCAGAGTCCTAAAAAGGACCAAATTTGGTCTAAATCGGTTAAACGGCCTAGCAATATAGGTATTATCGTTACTATGGTAACTGAAATCTGACAGCAATGTAAAATTGCGTTTCTATTAATTTCCAACGTAGGCGATTTAACATTGCTGTCAAATTAATTTGTCGTTACTAGGGAAACCATGCATATAGTCGGATTGCTGATAGGTGACTGTTACA
Source organism: Liopterus haemorrhoidalis (assembly GCA_963971575.1). Classification (NCBI taxonomy): domain Eukaryota; kingdom Metazoa; phylum Arthropoda; class Insecta; order Coleoptera; family Dytiscidae; genus Liopterus; species Liopterus haemorrhoidalis. Next base: position 41,246,910 of record OZ020612.1, on the reverse strand, counting down.
TGTATGTAACAAGTAGTGCATTCATATAATAATCTAGTTACCATTATTCAGCTATTTTAAAAATGTTGTTTGTTATTTGTCTTAACTGTCAGTGTCTGGTTATAAATATTAATAAAAATTTGGCTTGCGGCCAATTATTAAATTCACAAACTTTAATTTTAAATCTGCTGGAATAAACAACAAATTATAATCCAAAATTTACCTATGTGTATAAATTTTTCCTTATTTATAATTATTAGCTTAAAATTAATAATTTTGTTTGTTTAAGTACTGCTGTAAATTTATTATCGCGCTCTAATTAGTAAAGATATCTACAAATCATGCCGTTTCTTTCTAATGCTTTGTTTTTTATTCAAATAATTTTGAAAGTTAGTTGTCAACTTGGGTCACTATACGTTACTATGGGTATGCAAATAATTATAATGATATAGACAGAGAAAATTATAGTATTGAATATCGATACTTGTAGCAACGAACAGTCACTTATCAGCAATCCGACTATATTAATAATTTCAATGTTGCAGGTTAAAAGAAATTCATTGTATATAGAGATACATAAAGTCTGTTCTTTTGGTTTAGTGGAACTTTAAATTTATCAAAATAATATCAGGTAAGCGAATCACGGGACAGGATATCACCAGTTAGCCAATCACGGGAGAGGGTGTCACCTGTCAGCCAATCAAGAGACAGGGTGTCCCCTGTTAGCCAATCACGAGAACCTTATCCTGTACTTCCTGTTTGTTCAAGGACTTTGATTTTCTTTTTAATGGTAACGTATGTCGAGTTGGGTATATTTGAATAAAGCTTTTGAAAAAAAAAAACTATTACAAACATGTCTTAAATATCTTTTATGCCTGTAGTACAAGATGCATTTTCTCGTTTTCTCAATTTCATGTTTCGTCTAACACGCGTCTATTACGATACGTTTAGTTTACAGAAGGCAATAAAGAATTAATAAATAAAACATACTGTTCAGGATTGACATTTTTCAACCAGGCTGACTTTAAGGCATCTTCTGCTGTTATTCTCTTTTCAGGATCCAGTTCTAACATTTTATCCAGCAAATCTAATGCAGATTGTGGCATGAATATGAACTCTTCCCTTAGCCGTCTTCTATGCGTTTTCTTTGGTTTGAGAGTATGCCATAAAGGCAAGTTTATTACCGACGGCCAAACAGCTGGAGTTGGAGAACCACATAGACGAGATATCATTTCGAGTTGCATCATTTCAGCATTAGCCTGAAAGAGAAAAACATTTTTCAATATCTTCTACAATACGAAAACAGAACTGAAATATTTATTTACACAGAGCTGCGAAAAAAATTAAAAAAATGTCCGCTTCTTTTGATTTTAAGGGGTGATTTAGGTAGAATGGCGAATCCTGATTTCATATGAAATTTAATTTATTTCTCCATCACGTCTAGTTTTGTTGTAATTCTCAAAAGAAAATATCATGGATAATATTTTTAGATAAATAACTTCAGTAAAGTGTATATCTTAATTTTAAATAAATATAAACAATAAACTTTTTTTATTACTTTAACATAAAACAAAATAAAAAATTTATTACTTCAATATAAAACAAGATAAAATATGGAGATTTTTCTATGATAAAGGCAATTCTAGATTATTTATTTACTATTAACACTACTCAGAGAGAAAAGCACGCCTTGTAGCTTTCTCTTGTGTCCTGCGGAACTATCATGAATGCATAATTGTTTTGACGTTACCGTATGTATGTGATTTTTATCACTCAACACTTTTGATGTGCAAGTGTTAACATATTATAATCATTGTTTATTTATATGAGTCTTAAGACAACTGCTATATTTACATTCGGCCCTAAGTAAATATGAATCATAGATAATAAAACCTCAGTTTTTAAAAAGTGGTATAAAAATGGATACGTGGAAAAAAATTATGGCTAAAGCTATGGATTTTTGTATCTATGACTACGGTAGTTTATGTCTTCTTTTGAAATTAAAAATATAATAAAAAAAATGTTAACCGCTAAGAATCGAGTTCATGTGTAACTATTAATAAGCTCCACCTATTATAAATCATGATTTAACCTAGTGGTTGAATTATTTTAGTTTTTGTTTTTAAGGTATCAAATAGGAATAAATCATTTATAGTAGTAAAATACTCATAAATCAAATAACACATTATTAATAGTAAGAAATACATTTCTAAAATTGAAAAAAATAGTCATTTACCAATATATTTCTTATTAATTTAATGAAGACTGAAGATTTAGATACAGTGAATTTCTTTTATCCTGCAATATAGGTAGGGTGACCAGATTTCAGTGAAGGAAAACCGGGACACAGGAAAAAAAAACAAAAAGGTCTTTGTTTCGTCCCAGATCCAAGTGAAGAGCAAAAAAAAAAGATCCTCACCTCCCAAATTCAAAGTGAAGAGGGAAAAAAACGGTCCTCACCTCCCAAATTCAAAGTGTGAAGAGCAAAAAAGTAAGATAGGTATTATCGTTACTATGGTAATTGAATTCTGACAGCAACTTAAAATTGCGTTTCTTTTAATTTGCAACATAGGCGATTTAACATTGCTGTCAAAATAATTTGTCGTTACTAGGGAAACCATGTATAATAATAATTTCAATGTTGCAGGATAAAATAAATACACTGTATGAAGCAAATGCAGAAAAAATATCTGAGATTTTTTAATTTAAATTTTATAGTGATGAAATTTTCGAAAATTATTTGAATTTAGTTTTAAAAAATTAATTAAAAATTCTTAGTACTTATATATCGAATAAAAATTATCAAAAAACTTTTGATTTTGATGCGATTATAGAAGAAATATTGTCCTAGACATCCAGCATTCTGTTTTTTATGCTTATTACATACGTAAAAAACCCTGAAATGTGTGAAAATTCACACTTCACATCAATTTTTGTCAACACCTCATTGTGTCAATACCCTCATACAAAATTCTCATTCACATGAAAACCTGATTAAACAATACAGTACTTGTTTAAACTTTGTTATAAACTTACTTGAAACAGTGGTTTTTTCCAAAACAGCTCTCCCAATATACATCCACAACTCCAGACATCGATAGCAGGTCCATATCTTTCTTCACCCAAAAGTAACTCAGGTGGTCGGTACCAAAGCGTAATAACTTTATTTGTATATGGTCGTTGTCTATCTTCAGCATTATACAATCTTGCTAAACCAAAATCAGCCAGCTTCACTTCACCTCTGCAAACAATATTTTTTAGCAAAAAAATCTCAGATTAATTATCGTCTTTATTACTTATTATTCATTAAAATGTTACTACATTTAATGTCTCGGTGTAAAAAGTTCTTCTTGTGACAATAGTTTAGCCCGTCTAAAAGTTGTCTCATGATACTTGCGTTGTTTAATTCGTTAAAATCTACCATTCCAGATTCCAGTAAACCCATAAGATCATGGTCCATGTATTCAAATACAAGATAAAATGATCCTTTGTCCTAAAAAATAAAATATCAATAAACTATTTGCTGTTAAAACAAGATTATTGGAAAAAAGAAATGTATAGAAGCTATAAAAGTAACAAAATATACGTGCATAAAGTGTGTTCAAGATAACTATGAAAAAAGGTTCACAGTTAATTTAGAATTTAATGTAACTAACGTGCAAGCATTACTCAGTTGTTACATTTGGCTTTTACAAGTTGGTAGCCCTTTACGACGTTGCTAAATTTTCTTCAACAGCATATCCCGTTGTATTTCTGTTTAATACGTTGACGGGCGAGGTTAAGCTTACGTTTTATTTAATATTATTATAATAAAAATGCCGAAAACTCTTAGTATCCGCGCCCAAAGGTTGTTTTTGTTTTCATTTTTAAAGATTTTACGGACCAGTACCGGCTCAACGTTTGCAAATAATGGAATAGAAGGAATAAAAATAGTATTATGTTAAATTTTATTATGTTAAATTTAAATTGATAATTTCTGTAAGAAATTTATTATCTGTAGTTGTAATTTCATGGGTTAATCCCGTTGACAACTCTGTTATATAAATAGATAAATAAAATGGAAGGGAAGGAATTCAGTGTTATAATCTGATAATAATAATAATACCTTTCTGAAGTCGAGAGCATCTTGTTTATCCGTAACAATTTCCCTTAAATTCACAATATTCTTATGATTTAACTGTCTCAAAATTTTAATTTCTCTAACAGCAGTAATAGGGAAACCTTCCTTTTCATTTTCTAGTCGGACTTTTTTTAATGCAACCAATACTCCTGCTCGACAATCTCTTGCTTTATATACTTGTCCATAAGTTCCTTCACCAATTTGTGTAATCATTTCGAAAACGTCTACACATCGTTCGCCCCAATCAACACCAAGATTTTGTGTATTTCTCGAACTTCTTCGTTTGAGAATTTTAGGTCTTTTTAATTTTGGTTTTGGGGCAGCACGATTAAGTTTATCCGGTAGTTTGTTTACTGCTCTCGGTGGTGTACCTGGAGTTTCTTCATCACCACTAAGTTCCTCTGAACCAGGTACTACTAAAAAAACGTACATATAAGATTCAAAAACGATTAAGAAAAAAAAAATGTTTTTGACGCGATTATGGAAAAAAAAATATTATCCCACACATCCTGCAATTAGGCTCTGTTGACCATTTTCTCTTACTAAATATCCACGACAGCCTCAAAATCACTTCAGGTCCATTTTTTGCTGTCGATTTAGAGCGAAATTACCATTAAAATTCACATGTTCGTAGAGAACAGCGGTTACTTATCTTATTTTACTGTTTAACCCTTAATTTTCCAAAGATTGTGGAAACTTTCTACCAATTACCAAAGATTTCGGAACCCTTGTCATACCTATGTTTTACAATTAACCCCCCACCCACTTTTAATTAGACTTTAAATGAAACAAAAATTGTTTTAGTAATACAAAATTTTTATTTAATTTTAAGTAATCTAAATTATTATTAAAATACATCATTTGCGGCGCCCAATTTAAAAAACACTGATATAGATGAACGCGGTTGTCAGTTGGTTGCCCCAAAACGTAGCACTTCACTGGAACTGCTCACCGCGGCAGTTGGAAGTAACGGCTGGCAGTCTCCAAATATTTTTGAGATTTTAAACTGCTCGGCAGTCTACGGCTGTGACGTCAGGACGATCCGATACCGACTGCGGCGTCTCGATCGCTCTAGAAGCAGTCCAGCAGTCAGTAGCCGACGGCCAAGAGGAAGCCATTATATACTCGAATTAAATTATGTTCCATATGATGTCATATTATGATATAAAAGGACAATAATATTTTATAATAAATTGTTAAATTAACTGACAGTGAAGACGTAACAAATTATTATAATACCTTAAAACTGCTCTTGATGATAAGCGTATAATTCCATCATCCTCCTCTAATAAAAACGCTTTAATAGTATCTAAATCCATAATTCAAAATAACGCGGAGTTTACCATACCAAAACTGACAACCAACAGACTATTTGCCCTCTAGTAGAGCAGTTGGCGTTACGGTTGGCCGTTACTATTAACCGCCTCGTTGAGCAGTTCCAGCGAAATGCTATCTTAGACCAAGATTATTAACTGTTAACCGCCTCGATTATTTTTAAAGTAAAGGTTGTCTCGTAACTTCTGACCAATCAAAGCGTGAGAGGGAATACGTCACTCGTATGCGTAGTTCAAACTAGCATACAGAATTAATATAGATATTGCACGTTTTTAAATATTTTTATTGACTATTTTCATAATAGATATTTATTTCAAGCCAGTTGTACTGAATAAATTATGAATAAAAACCTAGGACATTTTAAACTGATTTAAATAAAATTTAAGGAAATGTGTATTTGTATTATAGTTAATAAATAACAATAAAATCGAATACAAATATAATTTTAGGTATATTTAAATAAAAATAGTAAAACAAATTGATATAATAATATAGTAATTAATAAAATTGGAGGTTATATCTGTTTTTAAAAACGGCTGGACGTATTTTAACGAAATTTGGTACAATAGAGTAGAACCAGGATTCAAATATAGGCATGGTAACTCAAAATTTCCTCTTAGGGGGTGTTTCTGGGTAACCTCTCTATTTACCCGCACCACAACAAGTTACAAGACAACCTTATAATAATCTTGATCTTAGTCCGCTAATACTCGTATAGTCTTGTTTACTGTTTTTATTTTGTCAATTTTCATACTTAATCTTAAACTCACCTGGAGGCATTGGAAGATTCATAATTCCCGACTTCCTTGGTGGTGTTTTAGGTTTCGGTGGAGCTGTAGCAGCAGGTGCAGGACTTGGTGTCCTACTAGGAGGTGATTCGATAGCTTCAAGATCCGTCTGTTTAATTCCAGGCGGCATAGGCAACTTACTAATTTTTTGTTTAATAGTTTTAGCCTCAACTGGCGTTACCTTTTTACTTGGAGTTGCCGCTGGTGCAACCGTAGGAACAGGAGTAACTGGAACTGCCGCAGGTTGAGGTGGTGGCGCAACATTTAGTTGTGCAACTAATGTAGGTGTTAAAGATCTTGTCACTGGTGTTGATACATTAGAATTTTCTGGAGGCACAGGAATACTAGGAGTAGGTATATCGTTTACAGGCACACAATTATCTACAGTTGTTACTGATTTCAACTCAGCTGGATTTGAATCTTCATTTGGGATAGGGATGTTATCAACATCTACATTTACTGGAGTCCATGGTTCACTTGTAGGTTCACTTTTTTCTCCATTTTTATTGGGTTGTTTTAACTCTTTATTATTTGTTTCTGAATTTCCTTTCTTTAACATATTTTCAAGTTTTCTTAATTCCATTTCTCTTTTTTGTCTGTCTTTTACTAATTCAGCAAATAAACTAGTATCTGTTATTTTGTTTTTAAGTTGAGATGATCGAACATTATGAGGTGATGGACTTTTATGTCTGTTGTGCCTAAATAAAATTAATTATTGTTAAATTTCAGACGTATGTCTATTAGTTAACTATAGCAAAATTATATACAATAAAATTAATTAACAATAAATTGCTCAACTTAAAAGTTATTAAAATGTTATCTTTAATTAAAAACATCAGATTTGATTCAAATAGTTTACTAAAATAAATATTTTACCATGAGTATAATAAAAATATACAGAAGTTCAGCTTATTAGAACGCTGTCAAGTCTTTAAAAGTATACATAGGTCAGGGTGCAAACTTAATAAGAAACACACGCATATGTTTTGTGGTACGGCAATTTTGTTCTCTGTTTTTGGAACCTCTGTATATTATATACTTCTGTTTTTACTTTAAAATTGTATTAACTTTTCTTGTGTAAACAAAATTATTCCACTAAACTTAATTCCATTAAGTTGAGTCATAAATATCCGCTCTTGAAAACAAATTGTTGTATTTCATTCATACCTATGAAGTATACCTGTAAAAGTAAAATGTAAAAAGTATTGAAGAGCTCGTTGATAAATGGCAACAAGTCATTGCAAATGATGATAAATATATATAAGAAGAAAATAATATATATATTTTTTTTTAATGAAGAATAAAATAAATATATTAAACAAAACTTATTTATGACTCAACCAAAAGTTAGAATATAACACAAAAATAGTTCTTACCTTGGTGGTGGGCTTCGACTAGGAATGCGTTTAGGAGTTCTTGACCTATACCGTTTTGTAGTTCTCGTCCGACTGGTGGACCTACTGTAGTGTCTAGCCCGGCCCCAAGATGGTGACCTAGAACTTCTGTGTCTCCTCATCACTGGACTTCTACTCCGAGACATTCTTCGCCTCTCCTTCATCCTTTCCTTCTCTTTTCTATGTCTCCGATGTGAATGAGACATCTCCTTATCCAACCTTCTTCTTTTTCTTGAAGGCGACATACTACCACCAGATATAATTTGAACGTCCGGACTTGGATTTCTAAAAGGTGATGATTTAACTGGAGACAAACTATGTTGCCTTTGCCAACTGGTTTCTGCGTGAAGATAATTATCTATTCTAATTGGAGGACTAAGAGAATGATGATCAGACAATATTGGACTGCCGCTCAGTTGCTTTCTGCCACTGTAACTACTATCAAAATCATCATCATCTACCTTCGAACCTTCATAAGCCTTTGGCGGTAATTGAGGCGTGTGAGGAGATTCACCAGAACTTATATATTTCTTAGCTGCGGGTGGTGGAGGCTGCGGTGGAGTGCCAGTCCGTGGAGATATACTGCTGATTCTCTCAAGTATGGATACTGGCTCAGGAGATGTTCGATTACTGGGAGGTGAAACTGGAGAACAAGTAACGTTGTCCACACGGTCAGCTGATTCAGGTCTATAAGTAACGCTAGGCAATGGAGCTTCCCAATCACTCAGTTGTTCTCTGTCAGACAAAGGTGACACTCTGCCTTTCGAAACTGGTGATTCTGGAGATTGCTCACTGACGTTCTCAACACTTGAACTTCTTGATCTATGTTTAGATTTTTTCTTCTTCTTTTTAGATTTCTTGTCTCGCTTGTGTTTTTTCTCTTTCTTTTTCCGATGCCTCCTGATATCGTATTCCTCTATCTCCAGTGTTGGTGAGCTGATAACATGCCGCATTGTATATCCAAGAGGTGAACCATCATGTCTTTTACGAGGACGCATGGAACTTGTCCTGGATACATCTGACGATACTGAATGTTTCCTTTCATTGAGAGGAGACGGGGAACGTGATATAACAGCACTATCTACTAATCTACTACCTACACTTCTCCTGCTAGGAGAATGAACTACTACTAAAGATTTACGAGATAAATGTCTGTAAGAGTCTCTATCATCATCTATTACACTGCGTAACTTCTTACTACTGAGGTGTGCACTTCTCTGTAGTGAATCTCCGTCACTAAATGAAGGGCTCTCTTCGCTTTGAATCTCTCCAGCTTCAGGCTCCGACAAATCTTCTGAACTTACATCAGAATATTCAACGAGTGGTTTAACAACTGACGAAGACACTGAAACAACAATATTGTCCGTTCCACTACCATTTTCATCACGGGATCTTTTTTTCTTAGAACTTTTTTTTGATTTACTACTACTTCTGTGTCTTTTGGAGTGTCTGCTATGATCCATCACTTATATAAAAACACCTCACTGTATTTTGCATAATACTAACTCAGTCTTTTTGATCACAACAGTTCACCTATAATGAAACATATATTTAAATTTTGTAAGGTTGGTAAACTTAAAATTATGACACATCACTAATAACTGGGCTTTTGTCATTATTACTGAAGGAAAATGTGAAATTTTGTTTTAAAAATGCACGAGTAGTGATAACAAAATTTTTAAATTTAGTTATTTAGTCAATATTTTCTAAATACGTCCGTGGTGTAATATCAGTAAACAATGGCGGCGATTGGGTTGGGCCACCGTAATAAAAATGGAAAATGACATTTATATCAACACAAACCGACTAGAAAATATAATTATTAAAAATGCTTACCCATTCCTGTTCATCGAAGATATAACATCGCACAAAACTCATCAGCACCAAATTACACTCGTATATTACTCAAAGTGAAAGAGATGAATTTTCATTAAGACTTTAATCGTTTATTATCTCGTTTACTAGGTAAATAATTTCATAAAAAGAATCATTTCATATTTAATTAATCATATTTTAGTGGCATTTACATCGATGGCTCATAAACATTTTGATTTTTTAGGAATTTCCGACCATCGACCAATCTCCGTTCTAAAGCAAGGCAGCCATTTGTATGTTCTCGACGGTTTCGTCTCTGGACACGACGAAGTTGTGACGTCACGCATGGCATTTGTACAACCATGGACAACTAGAAAATTTCTGTAACAAAACAAAAATTTTAAGAAATATGTTTGCAGCCACTAGCCAGCTTTAACGTATATTACACTATAAATACAATATAAATAATTTACAAAACAGTATTTTACTTGTAAGCTTAAAGATTAATCAAAAACATTTACCAGCAATTCAAATGATAGCGCCAAAAGCCAATCATGTTATCAAACATACAAAGCGTTAATTTCTATAAGAGTTAAATTACGGTATTTCTTGCATTGGAATGTATTTAAAATACAACACGTTATTTGCTCAATAATATTTATTTCGAAATATGACTGAAAGAAAAATAAGTACTTTATTACTAATAAGAAAAATTCGATAAATAAGAAACTGGCAATTTTTTTGTAAGCAACAAATACATCATATCTGCTTTGCAAAAAGCCTATATTACAGGCGGTATGGACAATGTGTGAAAAATAAAATTACATCTATGCAGCTAGACCAAGGGTGCATAGCATTTGGGCCTATAAAGAAATTGTAGCCTCTTATATTTAAGTCTCTTACAACTGTGACTGTTTTAATTATTGCTAAAATAGATCAAATTTTATTTTTGTATGACCATATCTCAAAAATTATAAAGATATAGACCCATGGTTTACATTTTTTGAATCCTGTGGTCCTAGATGGCGTTAGGTGACATTTTGAGACAAATCCTGAATAAAATATTTTTTTGAAAATTTTGAAATTTGTTTGATTTTTTGGAATTCACATTCTTTTTTTGCCTTGTAAAAAAATTGGGGCCTTGCGAGCCATGCCCATTTTTGATTTAAATCCGTTTGAAATAGGCGAATTTTACGAAAATTGTTATATTCGCCTGATTGGATCTTAAAAACTATAATGTATAGATACCTGCGATTGGAATTTTTATAATTTTGATATCCTAAATGGTCTTAGGTCACATTTGTGTCAAGAAAAAAAAAAAAAAATTGAAATATTTAGTTTTTTTTAAATTGATTTTTCAAAATTTCAAACAATTCTATCTTAAAAACTGTAAAAGATAGAGACCTGCGGTTTAAAATTTTGAAACCTTTGTGCCTTGTTTAGTCTATAAGAAAAATAAGCCCTTAAACACTCAATTTTTTAAATTTATTTGACTGGTTAATCTAAACCCATGAAAATGGCTAAAAATCGAAAAAATCGTGAGGTGTACCCCTTACTACTTTTTCGTTTTTTTGCCATTTTCAAAGGTTTTGTTTGACGATTCGTATTTATTGGGTTATTAAGGCGGGTTATTAAGGCCCCATTTTTTTTCTGGATTGAATAATATACGAAGATTTCAAAAATTCTAACCGCAGTTCTCTATATTTTATAGTTCTTAACTTAGGAATTTTTGAAATTAAAAAAAAAATGAAAAATTAAAAATTTCGCAAAAAAAAATGTTTGTTTGGGAGTTACTTCAAAATGAGTACTAAAGCACTTAGGACCTCAGGATTTCAAAAATTTCAACCGCAGGTCTCTATCTCATGTAGATTTTGAAATAATAGATTGGTCTTTCGAAAATGAAATATTTACAAATTTTCAAAACTAGATGGATCAAAAAAAAGTTAACTAAGGAGGGCCCTATTTTTTATAAACATAGAATTAAGTCTGTAGATTTCAAAAATTTCAACCGCAAGTCCATTTATTTTATTATTCTTACGATATGAATTTTAAAATTAAAAAAAAAAAGAAAAATTCAAATTTTGCAATAATATTTTTTGTTTGGGGGTTATTTGTAATATTTCCTGAGGCCCTTTGAGGCTTTGGGATTTTTCAAAATTCCAACCACAGGTATCTACATGAGATATGGATCTCATGTAGTTTTGTAGATACGGTCTCATATTTACAAATTTTCAGAACTACACGGATTAAAAAGGCGTTTTAAGCGCAAAAATAAAAATTGGCTTGTTTATCCACGCATTAAGAAGTTTCTTTTTTACTCCAACCAAAATTTTTAAAAAAATATTTATATTTCCATTAAATACTTTTTTTTTTTTCATCCCGCGCTGTTTTTTTGAACTCTCTATTTTATTTCTATATATGGGTAGGGTGACCATTTTCTTAAGAAGGCAATGCGGGACGGAGGAAAATCATCTCCCAAATCCAAGTGAAGAGCAAAAAAAAGGTCCTCACCTCCCAAATCCAATTGAAGAGCAAAAAAAAGGTCCTCATCTCCCAAAATCCAAGTGAAGAGCAAAAAAAAAAGGTCTTCACCTCCCAATTCCAAGTGAAGAGCAAAAAAAAGGTCCTCAACTCCCAAATCCAAATGCGGGACAATGCGGGACAAAATGTTAAAATTCGGGACTTTTGCGGGACGCATCTTAATGCGGGACAAAATGTTAAAATGCGGGACAGTCCCGCAAAATGGGGGACGAATGGTCACCCTATATATGGGTCATGTGTCAAAGGAGTTGTATAAGCATACTAAATTTCAACTTTTTATGATCAGCCATTTGACTACAATTTCTACCGTATAGACAGACAGATGAGTGACAGAGTTTTTTTGGTGGTCATCCCTACAAAACCCTAAAAATGTATGTCCATTTTAATGATTTTCTTTCCCGAAAGAAGATCTCAATGATCTGGTTGCAGTTAGCGCTGTAGCTAAGGCCCCGATAAGTTTTAAGGTCCCAGTTATAAAAATTTATGTATTTTTGTGTTGCGAAGCAGGCTGGATCTAGGATGTGGTGAGCGAGGCACTCGCCTTGGGCGCAAAAAAGAGTTGAGGCGCAAAAATCATGCCTCCTTTTTTGGTCATCAATGCGATCCATCTCCCTTTTTTATTTAGTTAAGGATGGAGGCAGAAGACTGGAACTTTGCCTCGGGCGCAGAAATACCTTTGTCCGGCTCTGTTGCGCAGTATTAATTGGTTATAGCACTTCCATTAGAGGTTTCCACAAGCCGACTCATATATTAGCAATATAACTTTTGAAAAGATTTCTTATTAACAAAATGGCTTAAATTTAAAATCTGGTTTAAAGTAGGAAGGTACTAAAAATGGCCCTTTTGATCGACACTGTATCTAAAGAACTGTTAGCAACCTACCTGTAGAGCGGAATAAGTATATATCTGGTTTGTTTCGACAGTAGTGGGGAGAATTCGACTCTCGAGTTCATATTACCGGAGTTGCTTGCATTCTATTTCCTAGAGTTTAACCGGGCAGTTTAATTTTCAATTGATTACTGTAAACAACAGTGTAATTAATAAAATAAAAAATAAGTGTTTAATAAATCAAAATAAACTTATAAAAAGTATTTATTAAAATATAATGATGACTGAAACTGTGGTAACAGTGCAAGAAGCCCCTCACAACAATGCTGCTAAACCCGATAATCAAAATGCTGGAAGTTTATCGTGGTTGCGATTAAATGTGGATTATTATAAAACCATACCTGGAATTATAAAAATAGTACAATTGGTAAGTAATTTTTTTTATATATACTAAATTGGATTTTTTTTCTGTTATAAATTTCTCTGAAATTTCTCCAAAACATGTTCTCCGGTGACCTAGTAAAATATGGTAATTAGTCTTGCATTCCGCATATGTTCTTCCATCAATATTTTCTTAATAGATGTGAGAAAAAACAGATATCAATGTCAATAATTTATTATGACCTGTTTCCGATACAATTGAATTTAATAAATCATAGATTTTTTAATAGAAATTTCATATTCGCGCTAATTTTTATTGGAATCTTTTTGCATTCCTGCTAGTGTTGACGAGAGAATATAATTTTGTCACGATCACGCACGCTCACGAAATTATAAATTTGTGATTGCCCGCGTGATTCACGGACAGGTGCGTTTTTAACGTTAATTTCTCATTTTTATTTAGGTAATCATTATAGTGCCTTATTTATAGTAGGGCCAGTACCGTTTTTAGGGGGGGGTCGAGAACAGGCGCTCGCCAAGGCGCCTAGCCAACAGGGGGGGGGGGGGCACAAAAAAACTTTCCTCAAAATTTAAAATAATTTTCGGATTGAAAGGCACGAAAAGTTATTTTTATTTTTTTGTGTTAAAAATTATATTTAAAATAATTTAAACAAAAAATTTATTTCTTTTATTGAAAATATTTTATTAAGTAAATTATAAATTATTAGAGTAATTTATTTTATGGGGTCGGTAAGTAAGTAGTGTTATGTAGGTATATAAAAGAATGTTTTTCTTTTTATTTTTTTAATGACTTTTGAAATCAAGAGCTGATTCGTTTCTGGTCCTAGATAAGTCCTGCTAAATATACTTAAGGCAGAAGTTTTTATAAATTTTGAAACCTGAAAAATTTAATGACTCAACAAGAAGAAAAATTATAAAAAGATATATTACTACAATTGAGCTAAGATTTTAGATTCTTGTTTTTACTTGTTAAAAAATTAGGTAACAATAACTTTAACAAGATATTTTATTAAGACAGATTATAAAAATATGACACATATGTATATTGTACAGAAAAAGTTCTGAAATATTCCATATTAGATAACAGTTGGATAGAACGCGGTAGTACTAAACGAAAAAAATTTGTAAAATTTTGTTGTGCACACGCCGTGTTGCACTCACGACGTATCACGTCAAATTTTTACTCATGCATAATCACGCACGACAAAAAATATTAATCACGTTCACTCATATTTTTTTCGTGGACGGTCGTGACACTTATTATTTTAAGGCATGAAAATGCAAAATAGAAAAAACAGTATAAATAACTCGTTACATAAGGCTTTTGCCGCACTTGTCGATTAGAAAACTCGTCACTTCGCGGCTCGTTTTCTAACCTCGATGCGTGCGTCAAAATCATGCCTTATAAAACTTGTAATATACTATATTTATTGATTGATAAAATATAATCGTTTAATACCTTTGTTTGTTTTCTTATGTTAAATTTTTACCTCTATTTGATATTAAAATATAAATATCTAAAGATTTTAATTCTATATTTAGAAATAATATCTGCGTTTGCGGATAAAATGATTTATGTGATTAAATGACTTGTATGACAAGTGTGCTTACTAGGGTAGGGTGACCATTTGTCCCGCATTTTGATTTGGTGTCCCCAGGGCCGAATTTTGCTCTGTAGTTATATTTGGGAGGTGAAAACCTTTTTTTTGCTCTTTACTTATATTTGGGAGGTGAGGACCATTTTTTTATTTGCTCTTCACTTATATTTCGGAAGTGACGACCTTTTTTTTTTGCTCCGTCCCGCATTGCCGTCTCCAAGAAAATGGTCACCCTATACTAGGGTTAACTTTTATGTTTTTACAAACGACCACTAGATGGCAATATTGAAATGTGTCATTACTAAATTTTTAAAATTTTACATTTGTTATTGTGAAATCAGTATCAGCTTATAAATTGACCGAGTAGTTTGTTGACAGTGAGCGTTAAAAAAAACAAGTTTATGAAAAAATGGATATTACTCGTGAAAGTTTTCGTTGGATGATTTTAGTAAAAGCCTAGCTCAACAACAATACATAGATTCGCTTCGTTCAACTTTTGGTAATGAAACACCATCAGAAAAGACTGTTTACAATTGGTTTGCAGAATTTCGTCGTGGTCGTTCGTCCGTCAGTGATGAATCTCATGAAGGTCGACCAAAATCGGTTGTGATTCAAAAAAATCGATGCTGTGCGCAAAATGACTGAAGAAGATCGGAATGGGACTTACCGTGAGATAGAGGCATCCTTTGGCATATCGCAGACTACAATACATTCGATTTTGCATGAACATTTAGCTGTGAAAAAGATCTGTTCCCGATGGATTCCGTATAATTTGACCGAAGCTCAAAAAAAAGGCTCGTGAATGGTATACAACAATGTTTTCACCCGAAGTCATCGACAAAATCAGGAAAAACAACCAAAAACGTCGTATCGTATCTTCATCATGACAATGCAAGCTCCCACATAGCACCTCAGCACAATTGATTATTTGAAGGAAAAAAACACCGAATTAATGTGTCATTGCTCGTAGTTACCTGATTTATCCCCAAACGACTTTTTTTCTTCCCCAATGTCAAATGAAAAATGCGTGGACAGCGATTGTGGAAAATTGTGGAAAACCATGTTTGTGAGATACCAACTTCAGAGTGGAAAAAGTGTTTCGAGAATCGGTTTGAACGCATGCAAAAATGTATAAATCTTAAAGGCGAATATTTTGAAAAGCAATAAAACAGTTTATTCCAAAAAAAAATCATTCTTTCTTAGTTTTTGTAAAAACTTAAAAGGTTGCCCTATTTATGTTCAGTTGGTAGCCCTGCTTAAGTTTAATTTTATTATATTGTTTGAGATCTTTACAGGAAGCTACTATCATACATTTATATTAAAGGCGTAGTCCTCTAATAATTATCTCTCCTCTCCCACAATTACGTCATATTTAAACCAAGGTTATATTCATTATGTTGCTTTACGGTTGCATTTCTTGTCCATCATGTCACAGAGCACAAATGTAAACAAGCAGCTTTTGCGTATTTCCATCAAAGTTGAAATCTAAACCTGTATGCTTACCAGACTATTCTTTACAATTCATGTGGGTCGAAGAAATTTGCTTAGATATGCCGTGATAGGTGTGTATATAAACACTGATTTTTAAATGAAAAGTATATTTATCTTGCATATCTACCTATACGTTAAATAGAGTTATTATTATATTTTTTATCTCGATTGTTAAGTAGATCTCAGAATTTTTTGGTGGAAAACGTGTTTGTTGTGGTGTATCTAATTATTCTGATGGAATAGATATTTTGTTTTTGAGTAGACAGAGTTATTTCACAGATTATAAAATATTGTTTTTATTATCTACAACTTTTTATTTACCTACATATATGATCGAAATTTTTTTATCATATTTTTTACGCTTGTATCATCTTTGGACCCAATAAAATTTATATTTAGGAAATTCCTAAGTATAGTAAAGGAGAATTTACTTGCAGATTGAGAACCGAAAAAGAAATATATATACAGGGTGTTTGTTTGAAACGGGGCACCCCGAAAATCTCCTTTATTTGTAAAGATACAAAAAATATTAAGAACAAAAGTTAAGCTAGACAAAAAGGCCCATCTAAAGGTTGCTATAAGAATTCTGAGGCACTTCCGGTTTCACCGGAAATGATGTCAACTTTTGATCTAGCATAGGGAATCGATAATTTTATATTTTTTTCCTAAAAGTACTTTAAATTAGCTTTACAATGATACAAAAAAATCATATTTTTATGTTAACTATTTCAAAATAGCGACCATTTATTTACAAAATAATAATCAACATAAGTTTTACAAAGTTGAACGTAGCAAGATTTGAAAACAATAAAAAAGAGAAACAAAATATCTCTAAAATAAACTATTTGACTATTTAGAAAAAAAAACTATTACTTTTCAAAATTATTTAAAAAAAAAAAAAAAAAAATACAAATGTTCGATCAAACCACTATTATTGTCCACACATTTTCTCATTCTTAATAAAAACTCTTCCAGTGCCTCAGAATTCTTATAGTAACCTTTAGATGGGCCTTTTTGTCTAGTTTAACTTTTTTCCTGAAGATTTTTTGTACCTTTACAAATAAAGGAGATTTTCGGGGTGCCCCGTTTCAAACAAACACCCTGTATATATTCTAGATAAAAAATTCAGAGCTATTCCAATTCACATTAACCCCTTTAGGGCAACTGAATTATTTCTGAAGTTCTTACTGGTTTTTGGTAAAAATCATAGTGGATTCATGTGAATCAATGTGTCCTCAAAAGGTTAATATGTATTAATCTATTTTTTAAGTCCAACTCTCAGGGTTGGACCCTGTATATCTATTTCACACAGTTTTATGTAAAATGTCAAGAACGTATTTCTGCTTCTTACTGTAACGTACGTTCATAGTTTTTGTCTTTTTTTGTTATATTATAATATGGCAACTTCATCGTATGTCCCTTTGTATACACGCGCGGGCATTCAGCTCCCACCACTAGATGGAAGACAGGCAAGTGAAACAAATATATCTCTTTCTCTATTTCTAGCTTTGTCTGTGAACAAATGATATGGCTCTATTCAAAAATGGAAATTTTATTGCTATAGTTCTCTCCCATTGAACCATATGCTTTAATTAACCGTCATCTGTGAACTAAAGTCTCCTTTACTATATATAGGTTATTCCAAACGTTTAAGCGGAACTATAGGTTCCCCCCCAAATGGCTCTGCCCCCCTCCCCCCAGAATTTCTCGGACAAAAATGTGTGTGCGGATTGTTCTGTGATTTAAAGATGTCATCACTTATAGTTTAGAAGTGAGGACCTTTTTACTTGCCCGACCTTAATATATAAAGGGCAGGTATTTTAATCGCGAAAATTTCGATGTTGATCCAAAAAACCTATTTTCGAAGTGCCGTCTGTATGTGGGTGTGTGTATAAACGATAACTCAAGAACGGTTCGACCTAGAGAGTTAGTTCTGGGTCTAAAAAATTCTTCTATTAATTGGGAAGAATCCTATTGTTTTTTTATGAAGATCATAAACTGGAATCGGAAGTTATTAATAACTTTAAAATTAAAAAAAATTGTAACAAGTATACCAAACCTTGAACAAAAATTTGTATAGAACATGACTTGATGTATTTTTGAAGATTTACCTAAATATATTTTTTTATTTATTTACTTTTTTTATGGGAGGTCTATTAGAGGTCTCTCTTCGTCACTGTTTTTTTTTGTCATCACTTGTATTTTTTAGTAAATAAAAATAATAATAATAATAATAAATTTATTTTTCAAAAATAAAGAACCTTTTTTTCTCATCACTTACATTTTAGAAGTGAGCACCTTTTTTTGCTCATTACTTGTATTTTCCAGGGCTTCGAACAGTTATTTTTTTAGTTTCCGTTTTTGTTCCGGTTCAATTAAAAAAATAAATATCGGTTCGGTTCCGGTTTTCGTTCCGGCAAAAATAACGGTTTTCGGTTCAGTTTCGAGTGATACATTTTTAAATGCTTTTATTTGTATTATACATTTATTTTCTACTATAATTTAGAAGGACATTTTATTCCTTATTTTGTAATACACATACCAAGGCCGCTGCCAGGGGGGGGGGCGTTCACCCCCCCCCCATCCCCCGAAATAATAGAACGCATTTTTTTTTTCTTATCAGTTAAAAAAATTACGATTTTTTTCTGCTCATAAAAAATAATGTCAAATAATACAAGGTGTCTCAAAAGAAATTTTATATTTATTTAGCTTACTGCGTGAACGCAACGTATCCGAGGGGCGCGGGGGTTATGTCAATCGGTAGCCTGGCTCTTGGGAATGCAGTCGCTATGGAGCGTTTCTCGGGAGCAGACCGCGCGTTATGCGTGTGAGGGTTTTACAAAAACGGTGATTCGGCGACTGTAGCGCGTAGAAAATTCTGCAGTATTCGAGGTTTTCGCCACTTAAATGATGCGCCAAGCATTCCTCTCATTCGACATTGGGTTAAAAAGTTTGAAGAGACAGGTACAACGCTGGATAAATCAAAATCTGGGCGACCTAGGTCATCAAGAACGGTAGAAAACGTGGAGAATGTTAATCAGTCTGTTCGTGACGACCCGAACCTTTCAATTCGGAAGCGCGCAAGTGCTTTAAATGTGCATAGATCATCATTACATCGCATTATGCACAAAGACCTAAAGCTGCACCCCTACAAAATTCAATTGGTGCAAGAATTAAAGCCCCAAGATGCCAGTCAGAGGCTTAATTTCGTAAATCAGGTGATTGAGCGATTTTCAACGGATCTCCCGGAGAGGTGACATAAATTGGCCTCCACGCAGTCCAGATTTAACCCCTATGGACTTTTTGCCATGGGGTTATCTTAAATCTAAAGTTTACGCCAATAAACCGACTTCACTGGCGCATTTGAAAGAAAATATCCGTCACGAAATGGCAGCCATCCCTGAGTCCACCTGCCGAGACGTCATAAGTAATTTTACTGTTCGATTAAATGAGTGCCGAGAACGCGAGGGTCTACATTTAGACAATATTATTTTTAAGAAATAAATCCCCAAAAAGTGTATTTTAATAATTAATAAACATTTTTTCTATATACGGCTTACTTTTTTTTAATCGATCCACTAAATATAAAATTTCTTTTGAGACACCTTGTAGTATATTCTGTAACAAGGTGGAATGAGAAAATTCGATGCGTGAGGAACCATGAGCATGAGCATTCGAACCATGAGCATCGAATTTTCTACACAGACCATAATTTATCCACGGCCACCAGAAAGGAAAAAAAATTAACAAATAATGATTTTAACATCTTATTAACAAGTCTTTAACAAGTAATTTATTAATTAAATTTATTTTTTTATTTATTATTTGTTTAATTTTAGTTTAATTTGCCGCACATCGGCCACTATTTTAATGTTTATCTACAAAAACAAATGACAACAAGCATGGAATAATCATTCCATAACAAGTGATGGAATGAAATACACGCAAAATGCTTAAGAAAATAAGTGCTTAGGAAGATAAGTGCTTTAGAATAACATTCCAACTCTTGTGTTAGAATATTAACTTTCTGTAGTCAAAATTCGTTTTAGAATTGGTAAATTCTATAGTGGTCGTGGAGAAAATGTATATTGTATTCACTCCCATAAACATTATCTGAACCGAAATAAACCGATATTTTTTTTCGGTTCAGTTCCGGTTTTCGTTCCGCAAAATATAACGTTTATTTTCGGTTTTCGGTTCAGTTCCGGTTCGCCCTGGAGCCCTGGTATTTTCACCTGTCCTTTAATCCATTAATAACGATAAAAGATAATGATGCCCTCCTCAAATATTTCCTGCCCTCCCCCTAGATGTTTCTCATATATTTCCTGCCCCCTCCAGATTTTACGAGCTAGAGCCGCCACTGAATATAATTCATAAAATATAAAATACGAACGTTTTAGAACTGCTCAACATATTCATTATTAATAACATTCTTAACCTGTAAAGAATGTGATTTTGTTGCTAAAAATAAATATAAACTCGTTTTTGCCAAAGTTTAGTCAGAAAAATCGCAGGTTGATTTCTATTAATTTTCTAAGCCTTTTGAAACATTAATTATTTATACATTGATTTAAATCCTCTCAGTAATTGAAGTCAAACTAATTTTCTTCCTAAGTTTTCTATAATTTCATTATTTCAAATTATAAATAATTTTGTTTAAATTATTTATATTGGTACATATTTAATAACATAATTATATATTTTCGTCAGACTCATTAGTCTGAAAATTGTTTACGTTATTTATTATTGATAAATTCAATTTATAGATCGACACCAATTATTGGGAAATAAAATGAAATTTAATACACTTTGGATAGTTCGCAAAAATACGTTTACTTTAAAGTTCGTTTACTTACTTTACGGGGACTTTTTTTACGATAAAGTAGTAAGGCATATTTTAGTGTAATAATATTGATATCTATTTTAATAAAATTGGAGGCTATATCTGTTTTTATTTTTTCGGCCTTATGTTTGGTTTGAGCATGAGTGTAACACGACCTATTTCGCAATCAATTTCTGTCTGTCTGTCTGTTTGTCCGAGATTTTCGCAAAAACGGCTGGGCATATTTTAAATTTGGTATGATGATAGAGTAGAACCAGGATTCAAACCTAGGCTATTTTACTGTGTGGCGGCAGTTGGCTTTCGACCCATCTAATAGAAAATTTGTGTTAATAATTCGAGTTTTAACATATTTCAAAAGTATTTTTCAGTTCCATTTATTTTACAACCTTAGTTATTTTACAAGTTTTATATTTTACAAATATAGGCTAGTCCAAACGATTAAGCGGAACTAAATTTTGGAATCTAGTTACTTTTATCGTTTGAATAGTTCTTTTCGGCCGTTATTTTTTAAGCTTTGTAAATCATACTTGCAATAAACACTTTTTGGTTAAGACTGATATAATTTTAAAATGTCATTTTATTTATATTTTGTTTTTTTTTTGTGTCATTCTTCTTACAAATTTCCCATTTATTTATTTTTTTGCCATTAAAATATGTAAAAAAGTATTTTAGTTTTGACATATGTCATTCGTTTCCATGGTTTCATTGTTGGAATTTAAAATTTTGACATTCCAACGTGAAAAATGAAATAACCCAAGCAAGGTTCCTTCTCGTGACAAACTAAAAGAACGAAATTTCTATTTAGTTCCGCCTAAACGTTTGGTATAGCCTATTGTCACGTACTTTTTCTACACTTTAGAGATTATTTTTACCCCAAAGAGGTCATAAACCATCTGATCAATACGACCAACGATCCCTCTTGCTAGCAATAGCGTTCTCTATGACTGTCATCTGTTAGCAATATTAGCCAGTTACCATACATCTCCGAACAGTCAACTTCATATTAGGCTAAATACAAAATCATTTAAAAACACTGGCATATTTTTAAATAAAATCCTGCAGACATAATAATCCCACAACTATATAAACAAGTTTAAATATTAATAAATAAAATGAATTTTGCATTATTTATGTTCTTTTGTATTAAGTTGGATTCGTTAGAATTATTTTACTTTTGGTATTTATTACCTTTAATACTGGCTGAAGCGTCTTAAATAATTCTAAATGTCCTTAACAATATTATCGTATGACAGATATAACAAGGTTCAAAACTGGGTCCAGACAGTTAACATGCTAAAATAAGTGACATTGAATTTAGTGACGTTCTACTCGCAACGCCCTCACATAATTTTTATTCAAGAATTAACAAAGCAAAACAACTTGCTTCCTGAATTTTGAACTGTTGCCAGAAGGATCGTTATAAAATTGGAACTAACGGAAGTTATCAAATAATTTCAAATAACTGGATATATGATCATAAGAAACAGAAGCATAGCTACAATTTTGGCGCCCTTGCAAATATAGATTCATGCCTTTTTCATAGATGAGGGCAGAGCCGTAATAAGGGAGGGGCGGAGGGGGCAACGGCCCCTAGCGCACTAAGGAGAAGGGCTCTGACGGGCTTGCTACGCTAACTTTTTTTTGCTCATCACTTATATTTTGAGATGTAAGAACCTTGTTTTTATTTACCAAGGGCGCCAAAACACGGCTCTACCCCTAGCGCAAATTTTCCTTACTGCGGCTCTGGATGAGGGCAATAATAGTTATTTGTGTACCATGGCCAAAAAGTGGATCTTTTTCGTCCGCATATCAATTTGATGGCCGAGGCAGAACCGAGGCCTTCAAACAGATGAGAACAGAAAAGAACTTTTTGGCAAAAGTGCACATTATATTTTTTGGGCGCCCGAAAGTAATTTTAGAAAAATTAAACTTATTTATTTTCATTAGCTACATAATTTTTACCATTCTTTTGTTATTGAACAAACATCACTATCGTAGATGGCGTTGGCATTCAGCTGCCTAAAAAGTAAAGTCTATTCCAAACGATTAGGCGGAACTAGTTTTTAAAATCTAGTAATTTTTACAGATTGATTGAAACTTTTGATCATTATGTTCAGGAAAAGCCAACTTCAATATATAAAAAAATAGCTAATGACAACTTACAAAAATGAAAATTCCAGTTAGTTTCGCCTAATCATTTGGAATAGCCTATAAGCGAATCGGCGTAGGCCGAAAAAGTTTTTTTTTTTTTCTAAATTTTGAGTGGGGTTTCATCATTTTTTTATGGGATTTACGCCAGAGTTATGTAAAAAAATGTGTTGCCCCCCACCCTATTTACCACAGGTGTTGATCTAAAAATCTGAAAAAAAATCAATTATGTACATTGATGGGAACCAGCATAGATCAATAGGAATTTTTGATCAGATTAGGTTTTCGAAAAATACTGTTTTTTTTTTGTATCATTGAAAAAAAATATTATTTTTTTAAAATTTGTGTTGTATTAAAAGAAAGCTCTTAAGGCGTAGATTAAGGAAAGTTTTTATTATTATTTTTTTAATTTTAACTTGATTTTTACCAATGTGTTAAGTAAATTACTGTCCCGCATCCTTTAACCCAAAGGTGTTAAATTAAAAATCTGAAAAAATTTCATAGTAATGTACATATATCTGAACCGGAAACGTAAGAAAGGAATTTTGTATTTATGGCCAAGGCAGTGTATGACTTAATTTTTAACACAATTTTAGTTTTTTGTTTTTATGGTATTAAAGAAGAATATATCATTTATAGTAGTTTAATACTTATAAATCAAATAACACATTGTTAATAGTGAGAAATACATTTCTGAAATTGAAGCCGTTTATCAATATATTTTTTATTAATTTAATATTAGATACGAATGTAGAAAAAAATACTGGTATGTTTAAATTTTTATTGTGCTGGAATTTTCCAAAACTATTTAAATTTAGTTTAAAAAATCGAATGGAAGCTCTTAGTTCTCAAATAACGAATAAAAATAACCATCAAAGTATAGAAAAAATATTGTCCTAGATGTCCAGCATTCTTTTTACTTCATACACATTAAATACCTACAAAACCCTGATATATGTGAAGATTCACACTTCGCATAAATTATTAATATGTAACCACCATTACTTGCTAAATACCTACAAAATCCTAAAATGTATGAAACTTAATATATCTCAATTTCTGTACTTTGATTTTTTTTTTTTTTAACATTAATCATCTTTCTTTCGTGCGCCTGTTTATAGAATTATTCTGTCCTTTTAATTTTGTGCTATTAGCACTGGCTTTATAAATTAGTTTAGAGTTAATTATTTAATATGTGTGATCTTAGCTGTTTTAAAATTAAAAGAAGAGCTGTAAACCGTTAAGTTCTTTCTATAGAAATTAAAAAACGCAATTGGAAGACATAAATCTAACAGTACATTCGTTCTCACCCGTAGCATATTCAGTTATGTGTGCTAAGTGACGTAGAAACTCCATTTTAGGTATCAATGAAAAACATTACCTATTTCTGTTTGTATATGAACAATTTTAAACTTATATTCCTTATAAGTACATAGTTAAATGCATAATCTGCATTTATGACGAGTCCAACCCTCAACCTTTTAATGCCATAACAGGGCAACAGGCAGCACACAACCAAAGGAAAATAGGACTTGAAACTGCATCGTGTACTAGAGGAAAGGTTGCAATTATTTTAGTAATTTTAAAATATATTTTCGATAATTTGAAATAAACAATAAATATTATTACAAAAGATTACCACACCATAAAATCGGAAATGTAAAACCAAGTCGGAAATTTCAGATAAACAAAATTATCACAAGTTTAAAAACATACAAAAGAAACAGGTTCAAATTGGCTTATGTAATATGTTGAATGACATCAACAATTTTAAAAACACACGTATGTCATAAATGTTACTTATAATGAAGATATTTGATGACGAATACAATCAGCATTTACTGAACTATTACGGAATGTTTTTTGATAATAACATGCGAAGTTGATACATTCAGCTTATTAGCATGTGGGTAAAAAATAATTTATTTATGATCGGCTGCTAAAGAGCGAGTAAAATGTTCTAAGTTGATTTATACCTAATTATGAGTCGTTCTTACCCAAAATTAATATTTCGTAAGATATTTTAAGTATATATAAAAATATATTGTATCCTAGATCTCCTCGCTGGTGCATAGGGTCTTTAATAACTCGCGCTATCGGGTTCTATGAAGACCAAGCCTGTTTACTTGGGGCCAGGTAGTTCCGTAGACATTTATATATTGAGGCAAGTTCCAGAATTTATCGATTGACCAATCGATTGCATCGAAAATCTATCAAATCATTTCTTAATTCACCGATTTTTTTAACCCCTTCAGTAATCATTAATACATTTAAAAATGGGAAAAAAAACACATTTTTTTTATGAATGAATTTTATTTACTGAACATATACATCCTTCATAAAAGTCATTTCGGGCCCAAAATGGGATTGAAAGTTGATATTATGGTCAGAGCCGTAGTAAGGGGGGGGCGGAGGGGGCGACGGCCCTTAGCGCACTAAGGAAAAGGGCGCCGATGAGCTTGACTAAGGAGCGCCACATTGCGAAAGTGAGGCTCATCACTTGGAATTTGGGAGGTGAGGACCTTTTTTTTTGCTCTTCACTTGGAATTTGCGAGGTGAGGACCTTTTTTTTTTGCTCATCACTTGGAATTATTTGCCAAGGGCGCCAAAACGCAGTTTTGCCCCTAGCGGAAGTTTTCCTTACTGCGGCTCTGATTATGGTGCATAGTGTGGGTCGAGAAATAATAGAAATTCATAAAAAAGTATTCATTTTCTCTCGTACCTCGTTTGAATCATCGTAGCTGTCTTTTGTCTCGCTTCCACATACCATGAATCGTATTTATTTTCGCCCGAGTACATTCGGGAGTAATCTTTTCTGCAGGTAAAGCTTGCCCGAGTTATCTCGGGTGTGGGAATTTTCGCACATAATAGCCGCCCGAGTATACTCGGGCGTAGTCCTTAAGCGGTTAATCGACGCGTTTCTAAGTTCATCGATATGAAATCCGATTAGTAATCGGCTTCATCGGATGAAAAGACTGATTAACTGATTGATATAAGACCAACTCTATCAAGAAGTAAAGTTGGGCATGATTGAAGTGTAATTTAAATAAATATATGCCGCCATTTATCAATGATTAACGTAATCCTAAAATATTTCTAGAAATCATCATTGAAATATTTATTCACTTGCATATTTATTCGCTTCATAATTGATCACTTTGCGATGTATTGTTTTGTCATGTATTAAAATAATTCTTCATCTGAAACATCTAATTCATCAGAATCAAACGAAGATGTTGTATCATTTTGCACTATTTTTTGTAAATAATAACAGCGTCATGACGTTAACAAAAATTATGTAAAAATGACACAAATCAACAAATCGTTCCAGATTTCAATGCTAATCATATTGCATCGGTTTCATCGATTATGTCATTGATTGATTTAATCGATTAATTTGCTGAGGAATTCTGGAACTTGCCCTCGTGCTCCTCCGTGTGGATAAAGGGCGACCTCTACTGGGGCTTTGCTCAGGGTTCCACTTTAGTCCCATTCTGAAGATATCGTTTCCTGCTTTCCGGAGAGTATGGCCAATCCAATTCCACTTTCTTGCTTGGATTTCCAAGTGGATAGGTTTTTGTGCTGTCGATTCCCAAAGATGGGTGTTGGGAATATCGTCTGACGAAGCAATGCGAAAAATGCTGCGAAGACCTGTTAATAACATGCCAACATGCTAACAATGCCAGAAGAACTGTTAATAACAACTTGGAGTTTATGGGTAATTTCTTTAGTAATTTTCCAAGTTTCGCTGCCTGACATCAGAAAAGATTTTATATTGGTTTTAAATATGCAGACCTTAATGTTACGAGAGATCTTATTAGATATCCAGACTTCTTTCAACAAGCCGAATGCTTATTGAACTCTGAGGAAGTATTTTGTTTACATCCCTCAAAGTTCCTCCATCTCTCGTTATTGCACTACGGAGGCAGCACAGTTTCACGTCTTCTAAGTCTTCGCCGTTGATACAACATCTGTTGATGTTATTAGTTCCAATCCTTTACTTTGGTTTCTTCTTATTTATGCTTAAGCCAACTAAATTTGCCAAAGTACTTACACTTTCAAGTTTGGCTTGTATATTTTCGTAATTATGTGACAGAAGGCATATATGGTCTGCATAGCTCAAATCTTCCAAACGATTTTGGAAGTCTCACTGTATTCCTGTATGTTCTGTGAGGTTATTACAAAGAACCCAGTCCAACAAGATATTAAATAATAGAGGAGATAGTACGTAGCCTTGTTTAACTTCACTTTTGACGGCAGTACTTTTTCTTCTCTTCCCATTATGCAGAACTTGCGTTTGAACAAAAAACATTATAAATAACGAAATAGAAAATTAGTTAAATTTTGTAAAAATAGCTTCGTGTGATGTAATTTTAGGTTAACTACCATTTGTTATGTCGAGACATCTTCAGGATCAATATATCATTTTTTTGTCTAACTCCAAGAATAGCTTTCAATTATATAACATTACAAACAAATGTCTAGTAACAGGTTAGATATCTGTAAAAAATATCTGTACATTGTAACGGTACAAATGTCACCTGCCAGATTAGAGTAAATAGGTCAGACCATGCCTACTGAACGCATACCTAATGACTAAATTAGTCACTGATGCGAAAGTGTATATTGTTAGAACAACACAGCGGCCCTCAAACAAAAAAATCTCCTATATCCTAAGTGTTAGTCACTCTCATGGGCACTCGCAGTAAAGAACAAGATACCCCCGAGTCTTCACTTTTAAGTGTTTTTCCAAACCCTTATACTTACTTGTTCTTAAATGTATTTATTTTTATTATGTCTATTTTATATTTGCTACCAAATGTTTTAAAAATTTGCCTTCATGTACTGGGTTCAAGCTTGCTTGTATTAAGAGGCCTCGCACAACTGGAGCACCTCGGGCCTCGAAAAGGGTAAGAAGGGACTCCGAGAGAGAGAGCTCAGGCTCAATAATTTCGAGCCTGAGCAAACAGTTAGTCAACCCCACCCCCTACAAAAACATAATTACGGGCCCGATGACAGATAAAAAACTACGCGTAGATTGAAATTGTAATTTATTATTTCTGTAATATATGTTTACGTGACGTGGTGATTTTCCACGCGGAAGCTACTTATATAAACGCCACAAGTAAACAGGGATAAGACTAAGGTAATGGTATTCGGTAAAGGAGGAGGGAGAAGAAAGAAGATAAAATGGGAATGGGGTGGCAGAGAAATAGAAGAGGTGAAGAGTATAAAATACCTAGGTTATGTACTAACGAGGAACAATGGGGCTGAACTACACATAAGGAAAGAGTAAAGAAGGCAAGGATAGTCATGGGGAAGCTGTGGAGTATAGGAGAGAGGAAGTTTAGCGACGATATTAGATGGAGATTAAGGTTGTTTGACGCCGTGGTGAAAAACATCCTGCTATATGGGGTGGAAATTTGGGGATGGAAGGAATGGGAGAAGGTAGAACGAGTACAGGAGAGGTATTTGAGATGGATCTTAGGGGTAGATAGAACAACACCAGGGTATATTGTAAGAGAGGAACTGAAAAGGGATAAGATGAAAGTGGTTACAGGAAGGAGGGCGGTTAAGTACGAGGAGAAAGTTAGAATAGAAACAGACAAAAAAATAATGAGGGAATGCTGGGAATGCTGGGAGGAAAGAGCCAGAGAGGAACAGAAAGGAAGATGGTACGCATGGGGGGAAATGAGAAAGGAGTATTACTGGAGATGCGGAGTGGATGCGACAGAGGTGGAAAGGAGAAGAAAAAACGGGATAAGCGTGATTGAGGAGTTGTGGAGGAGGGATAAGGAAGTGGGGGAGCAAGAAAGGACAGCCAGAATAGAAAAATCAAGGAGCGCAGGGAGATATAAGGAGGTCAGAACTATAGGGCTACCAAGCTACTTGAAGGGAGAAAGAGGAAGGTCAGGAGGGAGAGTTAGGAGGATTGCGAGGCTAAGGTGCGGGAATGAAGAGAGGAAATATATATTGGAGGCTACAGGAGGAAAAGATGTGCAGGATGTGCGGGGAGGAGGAGGAAAATGTAGAGCACCTCGCGAAGAGGTGTAGAGAGATGACAGTATGGTCGGGGAGCACATTAGACCTGTTGCACAAAGTTAGAAGGGGGAGAGGTGGGCGAGGGAATTAGAGGCAAGAAGGATGGAGATTGGGGAAGGATAACAGGAAGGGGTAAAGGAAAGAAGGAGGAGACCCGGTGGGAAGCAGAAGGGGAGAAATGGAAGGAAGGAAGGGCGATGAGGTTACCTAGAAATGGGGAGGAAGGAAGGGAGATAGGAGGAGGGGTGAAGAAATGGTTGGAAGGGAAGAGAATGAAATAAAATAAAATAAATCAAAGATGGGCGAGAGAACTGGAAGCAAGAAGGAAGGAGATCGGAGAGGGAAACCAGAAGGAGAACAGGAAGAAGGAGAGGGACATTGGAGCAAGAAGATAGAAAAGAGAAAAAACATTGTTAATTGTATTGGATTGTTATGTATTTATTGTTGGATTTATTGCTTTGTTTTGTAATGGTTAATACCCTGAACGCCGCAAGGCCTAGGGAATAAAGAATATATATATATATATATATATATATATATATATATATATATATATATATATATATATATATATATAAACGCCACAAGAGGGCCCTAATATTGATAATTGGTGACAGCTAACTGCTGAAATAAAATGTGCAGTCATATCAGGTCTGACCCGGTCCTATAAATACTATTATTTCCATGAATATTACGTCAACTATAAGGTCAACCATGATTGTTTATTTAGTTTGGGTATGTTAAGTGTGCATACGGGAAAAAATGCTAATAATAGAGTAGATTTTATAGTAGAAGTCATTAATGCCAGTTTGCCAATGATCGCAGTTCCATTTAAATAGTCTTCAGTATTTATGAAAGTTTATTTAATAAATTACTAAATATTTTCTGTTATGCAAAAATGACACATAAATAAATAAATTTATAATTTTTTATTAGAATTTAATAAGCTTAATAAAAAATGAATTAAAATTATGTTTTGTTAAAATTTCTCTTTGGATTATTTTAATTTGAACCATTTTTCATTTTGCTTTTTAAAACTTACACATTTTTATTATGTTTTCGTTTATAAAGTATTAAATACTCCCTCCGTTCCAAAATAAGTGTTATGGTTGAAATAACCGCGGTAAAACTAGACAATTGTTTCATTAAACTGCAGAAGTGTATGGAATTGACCATGCTTCATAGAGGAGGCAACGATTACAAGCTTCCTGACATTTAGTTTAGTTGTGAAAATATACGTCATATATCCCTTTGCATGATTTTTTTTTTATGAAATTGGACATTTATTTTGGAGCAAATAAAATTCCTAAATCGGACACTTATTTTGGAACGGAGGGAGTATGAAAAGTGCTGACTAGCGAGCGTAATAGTAACGCACGTGCCATGCGTTGATAAGGTCTCGGGTTCAAATCCTTTGGCACGCCGTTTTAATATTTAATACACAAATAAAATTGGCATTAGAAAAAATTCAATATCTTTTTAAAAACCAGAATAAACATGTTTCAAAACTTAACAAGCATATAAAAAATAATCAAATAAAGCATAATTGAAATTAGACACATAAAAATGGACCATAAGAAAAATGCACTATCACTGAAAGTTTTTATCCGACAATTTTTATTTGACTTATTTTAATGACTATTTTTCTGTGGCTTATTTTCATGATGCCTATTTAAATCTGAACCAATTTTTTATTTTGCTTTATACTACATTTTTCTGATACCTATTTTATTTATGTATTAAATGTTCAAATGGCGTGCCAGAGTTTTAACATTTAATACTTTATACAAAAAACAATAAAAATATAATTCATTATTAAAAAGCAAAATGAAAATTGATTCAAATTAAAATATGCGTAAGAGATATAGTTTAAAATTTAATAAAACATAATTTTAATTCATTATCTATTAAGTTTTTAATTTTTTTTTACAATAAATGTTGAAAAATCGTGCAATAACAATGAATCGTAAATTTTGTAAATGTAATGTAAAAAATATTTAAAATCTTTAAAGGAGACTCAAAATCTGTCTCAAACGAGTCCGTCGAACGAGTCGGTCTCGAACTGATACTTTACTGAACACGGGTCTCTTTACTCCAAGGAGATGAAGGATCCAAGTCTACAACTTCGAAGGTAACCCAGTCCGACTTGCAAGCAAGGATAAATGGGTGTAAAATATTTCTTCGATTTTTTAAAATTCTGATTATTATAATTAAGATAGAATAACGAAGACAAACTTCTACATCCTAGTTGGAATTCAAACCCAAAACTTTTGGTATGCGATGTAGTTTCTCGTTAAGCCAACAATTATTTCATTCCTTTTCCTAAAAAAGCAACAACAAAATATCCTCCAGACAAAAATTCATCTGTGTTATCAAATTAAGAATTTAGCATAAATTTTTACTCAATTACATCGTTAAAAATAAATTCCATTCTTTGATGTATAGCTTCTTGTGTCATCCCACGTAATAAACTATGAAGAAGGTCATAGGAACACCCAGCTGTATCTGTGACCCACTCAGCCATTGCTGTCAGTGACGTAACCAGTCATAAAGCCTACATATTTACTTATTTAATTGTACCTACTCATGTGCCGACATGCACAAGTAAGGAGATAGGGGTATGTCGTCACATATTCAAATGTAGATATATAACTTGTTTACCATAAAGAAAATCTGTACTTACATGACTGGTAGAAAATTTAAGGTAACTAAATTCTGGTCAGAAGTTTTTCCGATTTTTATAGTAACCCCCCTGGGTTAAAGGATGTTTAGCAAACTACAACTTTTTTGAAGACACCAACCTCTCTAGGTTAATTAACTCCGAAGTTATTTAAGAAAAAATAAATTTTCACACACTCATGCCCGATTTTACCGTAAACGGTTGGCGATAGGAAAATGGTTTAAATACAAAATTTGTAGATCTAAAAATTTTCTACAACTTTTCTGAACACGTCAACTCTCTAAGCTAATTAACTCGGGAGTTATTCAAGAAACACTAATTTTTCACATACTTTTGCCTCATTTTCTCGTAAACGGTTGGCGATAGAAAAATGGTTTAAATACAAAAGTGTTAGACCTGAAAATTCTCTATAACTTTCCTGCAGACGCCAACTCTCTAGATTAATTAACTCGGGAGTTATTCAAAAAAGTGTTTGACACATTTTTGGTGTAAATCTTGTTACTAAATTGATTATACAAAAATAAAACTTTGTTTATCCAGATATTAAGGGCCGGTTTCTGAAAGTTTTGCCGATCTTAATCTTTTGGTTAAACTCGATTACAATATAACAATCCCATAAGTAACCATAGCAACCATTTTCTAGCTAATTGGTTATAGTTAATTTGACTTTCAGAACCTAAAAGGGTCCGGGTTAAAAATTAATCTAATCAAAAATTCCTGTTGAATTATTCCGGTTCCTATTATTATACAGTATTGAGATTTTTTTCAGATTTTTAAGTCAACCCTTCTGGCAAAATCATACAAAAAAAGTTTTTTCAAAAATAAAATTTTCTTGACTATCTATGCATTTAGAGGTTACATTTGATACCTCACGCAAATTTTTTTATATTTGTTTATATTTTTCCCGCGATATGTTTTTTAGAATTCTCTATAGTTTTTCTATATGTGGGTCGAGGAGTTGTATAAGCATGTCAAATTTTAACTTTCTATGTTCAGCTACTATTTCTACCTAACAGACAAACAGACACATGTGTGACGTTATAAGGATTTTTTTATCATACCTACAAAACCCTAAAATAAAGCGTAGTAGGTATCTAGTAAGTAAAGGAGACCGTAGAGCCCGAAATTTGGAATTCTGAGATATTTCTTGCTGTAGTCATATTTTGTAAAACTATTTTTCATGCATTAATATAAGTATTAAGAGCTTTCGTTTAATCATCGTCATCATCTACGACTAGAATTCGTCCAATGAGAAGAACTAGAATCGTCAATTACTTCTCCAAAGCTTTGCATAACGGAAAATTTGAAAAATTCATAAAAACTTTTTTTGTTCGGTATCTCTATCTTTTATTGATTTTGGGATAGAATAGAAAGAAAAACATTGATGTGAAGTGTGAATTTTCACACATTTCAGGGTTTCGTAGGTATTTAGTAACTGAATGATGATTATCTGGGATGCCAAAACAAATTTTATGTCAAAATATTTTTTTATGAATTTTAATTCGAATGCCTAATACCATTATTTAAGTTTCTAAATATTTGCAGTATCTTTTTTTATATAGCAAGGTTCATTTAGATTTTGAATATTGCGCCTATGGCTTCCATTGGTTGCTTAAATCATAAGCCCCGCCCTCTGATTTCGTATACATTCAAACATAGAATTAAATTATAATTTCAACACTTCCCACTGGTTATTAAATTTACGCTTTTAAACATTAAATGCAACATTTACCAAAATATAACTAGAATTTTGACAAAATAATTTAAACAACATGAATGCAAAAAAAAAACAGAAAAATTAAAATTGACAGGAATCGAACTCTAGTTTGCAAATTACGAAACGACGACACAACGCACTACGCTACGGGCGCTTACTTATCTACTGGGTGACATAGCGAATTAAATATTTCACATATTTTAGTTAAAAACACAAAAAATGCGTTATTTTCCAAAAACATAATCTGATTAAAAATTCCTGTTGTAGTATTCCGGTTCACACCAATGTACATTACATAGAATTTTTTGAGATTTTTAGTTTAAACCATCTGAGCTACAGGGTGTGGGACAAAATTTTTTTTGCACAATTTTGGCAAAAATCTCTTCAAAATAATTTATTTTGCAAAAGTAAAATTTTGATCGTTAATCCACGTACTAAGGGCTTTCATTTGATACCCTACTCAGAATTTTAAAAAAATATATATTTTTTTCAATGAGCACATATTTGTTTATATTTTTAGGGGGATATGTTTTTTAGATGTTTCAGTATTTTTCCTATGTGCGGGTCAAAGAGTTGTATAAGCATGCCAAATTTCAACTCTCTAGGTTTAGCCGTTTGGCTAGAATTTTTACCGAACAGACAGACAGACAGACATACGACAAAATGACGGTATAAGGGTTTTTTGGTCATACCTACAAAACCCTAAAAAACAATATCTCCAAATACCCTCTGTAATATTATATCAAAAATAAATTATATTTGTAATATCTATATGTAGTTCCGTGCTTCTCAAATTCATTAATATCATCCCCTGTGAAAAATCAGAAAGGCTTGTGTCCGACGAACAAAAAATGTTGTTTTGTTACTTTGAAGATAACCGTTTCGCGGTTCTTTAGTGGACGCAGCCCACAGTTTGAGAACCACTGATATAGGTGACCAAACACCTTGCGTGGCTCTGATCATACATATTGACGAACTACACCTTACAAATTTGACACTGGATTAATTTGTCAATAAAGGTTATATTTTACAAAAAGAGGAAGATAAAAATGCAAATCATATTGCATTGTATGATAATGAAATAATAAATTAGCAATATCTTTGGAATGTTTTGTCTGTTCAAAAAAAATGTGAGTTATTAATAAGTGTTACACAACACCTTCCACTAAATGTCTCAATGCTCCACACCCACATTTTACCAGCTGTTGAAAATCTTCATTGAGAACAAGAAAACATTAGAAATTGAGTAAAAAGTGTAAAAATTTGCTTTCAAAAGTTTTGTAACCAACAGTTTTCTAATATTAAACTCACTTAAAAGGATGAAAGCTGAGTAAATAAAAATTATAATTTAAAATTTAGTTTCTAGGAAAAATTTTAAGCGTAAAATTTTCATGTATAATTTTTTTGTGCTTTGGTGCACAAAATTAATGCAATTTTCGTTTTCTACGAGTCAAAACACGTTTTAAACAATAGTTTTAAACAATAAATAAGATTTTACAGACGCAAAAGATATAGTAATTAAAATGGCTAAATAAAAAGACAAATATAAATAATAATAATAATAAAATTTCCTATTTTTTACACATTTTTACTAACAAGTTATATCTTTATATATAAAAATGAATATTTGTGGCTATGTCCGAAAATTCTAACCCACTTCCAGATATGCTACCGAGTTGAAATTTTGCATACAGGTAGGAAATGTCTTCACCATAACTAGAAAAATCGAAAATCACAAAAAAGTCCCACCAGAAACGAGAAATTAATAATTTAGTTTTTAATTATATTGGACCATTGGAATATCTATTAGATATGCAGTGAGGGAAAAGGAATTTTCGTTCAATAGTTGATTGGATGACTATATTCAGATAGTGGCTCATCGGGCGGCATCGGAAATGTTCGGCTCAAATATTGTCGGTAACAGCACTGATCTTCAGTTATTTAGCAAAACTATGATAGATATGTAGAACGAGACACCATCTATATAATATTTTTTTATTTCGCCGATATTTATGAACTTTATTATTATGGTTTATTTATTTTTGTTTTTGACGAATCTTTTTTAAATACAGTTTGACATATTTTAACCAAATGATAATAGAGTAAAACCAGGGTCGAACAGAGGCCATATATCATCTCAAAATTCTCATTCTAAGGGAGTGTTTCTGGATTAAAACTGTTAACTTAAGAACTTAAAATATCATTTTAACATATTTTTTTAATTGCACCCCGAAAGAAGTAAATTGCTATTTTTATTCTATAAAACGTTCCTTGGACATAGTCATGAAATTCGGAAAGCATATTCTCTCCATGATGTAAGCACCCCTAAACAAGAGATTTTTTGAAATTCGTCCCCAAGGGGGTGAAACGGGGGAAATATGATTTCAAGGATTCCTCAATATATCTCGGTACCAATAAGATATCGACTTAGTTTTTGCTTATAAAGGTTACAAATATTTATGAACGAAATTCAGGATTTTGCCCTAAACAACCCTTAAATCTACATTCGGGGTCAATTGTAGAACGCTTCGCATTTCCTATGTTTATTGAGATAACAATCCGTTTTGGCATATAAGTGTCTTTTTAAAATCTTCAGAAATTTATTGAGTTTTTTTTTTTTTTTTAATAATTTCACCCCTAAAGGAGCAAAATGCTTTTTCACTGATTCCTCAATATCTCTTAGGCCAAATGAGAGATATAGACTTAGTTTTTGCTGATAGAGGTTACCCATACACATGTACAACAATGTAATTTAGAATTTTATATTTATCACATTAAAATACTATGGCGATGAACAGCACCGTAGCAACGGGGTGGCGTCGGGGCATTTGCCAGGAGCGCGAGGTTTTATAAGATCGCGAGGTTTTATAAGATCGCGAGGTTTGATAAGGGCGCGGGGTCTCATGAGGGGTGCCATTGTGGGTGAAAACCTTTTTTTTCACTCTTCCTTCACTTGAATTTGGGTAGTGAGGACCTTTTTTTTGCTCTTCACTTGAATGTGGGAGGTGAGGATTTTTGTCTTTGCCGAAAACATTGCTACGGCTCTGGCGTAAAAGATTACATATTAAATATATATACGAAGGACTTAGGGGTTAATATTGCTACAAAAATGTTCCCGAGGATATATGTCCCAGATTTTTTATTTTCACTTTTCGACGACAATTATAACATTAAATTTGCTGTTGAACATTTGCGTGGCCCCTAAAATTATACGAATAAATTTTATTCGGTGGCAATTGCATTTATTAACGGTAAAAAGTGCACATTTATAGATCAGGAGTAATCACGGAATAATTATAATAAATATCATAACAAATAACTTCATAAGGTACAAGATAAAATGCTTCACGTGACCAGCGCCGCCTTGGGCGATGAGTGATTCTCACATGGGCAACTGTTTGTTGCATTTTCCTAGGTTAGCACAACGGGACACTTATACGTGCTGTTACCAAATGACTGTACTATCAATGTTTACAAAGAAGCCCTTACTTACATTATTTGTGTAAGAAGAACATATCAATACAATAGTAGATTAAAACAAATAAATATATTTGAACCCTCCAAAACCTTCGCACCAAGCCAGTCTTAAACCGATTCTGCCATGGGTCCAGCCTCAGCCGGCTACGACTACTTTTTCGTTAGCGAAGCAGCGGGTATACTGCTAGTCTATCTATATTAATAAAATTTGAGGCTCTATCGGTTTTTTAAGTTTTCGATCTCATATTTGGTTTCTACACGTTGCAGATGCACAAAAAAATCAACTGTTGTCTGTTTGTCTGCCCGAGATTCAAAAACGGCTGGATATATTTTCACGTAATTTGGTATGATGATAGAGTGAAATCAGGATTCGAATATAGCTTATTTAGTCTTGAAAAAATTTACGCTTTAAACGATTAAATTTAAAGCGTTTTAAAATTACGACATTTTTTTAATGACATAATTTACATTATTTGTGAAAATTTTGAATTAAAAAACAGCACAACTTAAAAACAGTTAGACATAGCGACTTGAAAATTTTGAATTCTCCGTAGTTTATTTAGTCTGGCAAAAAATTGGGGCTTTAATCGTTTAACACGTTTTGAGATTATGATATTTTTACCGACCGCCAACAAATATAAGGGAGGTATTGTGATCATACCGATTTTGACATTTCGAGATTTCGATGGATCTCCACGAATTGAGGTCCCTACATAACGTTTTGACTATTTTTAGCATGATGTCTGTCGGTCTGTCTGTCGGTCTGTCTGTCCGTCCGTCCGTCTGTCTGTCTGTCTGTGTACACGTGCAGAG
Organism: Liopterus haemorrhoidalis; assembly: GCA_963971575.1. Classification (NCBI taxonomy): domain Eukaryota; kingdom Metazoa; phylum Arthropoda; class Insecta; order Coleoptera; family Dytiscidae; genus Liopterus; species Liopterus haemorrhoidalis. The sequence continues at coordinate 41,208,899 of OZ020612.1, read as the reverse complement.
CAAATTCGGCTAAAAGGATTTTTATGAAACTTCATATTTAAGCTTCTGCCATCAATGGCAGAAGTTGATCAACTTTTGGTAAAAATCGGTTGACTAGAAATGGGAGTTTACTCGTGTCGATTTTAAGATTTTTGCGAACATTTAACAACAGAAAAATATATCGAAAAAATTTATTTAACAAAAGTTGCTATAAAGGCAATAACTAAACGATAAAACGAAAAAATTTTGAAACATTTTTCGAAATTTTTTCCAAGAATCTTCCAAGAATTTTTTCATATTTATATGTAACGTTTCCATGGTCATGATAAATAATATTTCTGTTAGAAAATATTAGGCCAAGTTATTTCTACTCTCCTGCTGCTGCTAGAATGTATTTTATACAAGTACTTTGTGATGGCGGTCGGTCCTGTGGTGGCCACAGCTGATTTTTTTTAATGGCATAATTTATATTATTTGTAAAAATTGCGATTTAACAAAAAAAAAACACAGCTCAAAACGGTTAGACATAGCGACCTACCGTTGAAATGTCTGGATTCTGCGTAGTTTATGTAGTCTATAAAAAATTTGAGGCATTAATCGTTTAATGAGTTTTGAGATTATGACAATTTTTTTAATGGCATAATTTACATTATTTGTGAAAATTGTGAAATAAAAAAAAAATCACAACTCAAAAACGGTTAAAGAAAAAGATCTGGAGTTAGAATTTTTAGATACCCCGTAGTTTATTTAGTCTAGAAAAATCTTTCAAAATTTTTCAAATTTTTTGTTAATTTTGAAAAATACTAACAAAAAAATGTTTAGAGATAAAAATCTGCGGTTTGAATTTTTAAAATACCCCTACATTGTTTAGGAGGTAGAAAATGGGTACACATATATATTTTTGGGCATAGATTAACAAAATTTGGTCCATTTTGAAGTGTGGGCAAAAGATGTGGAATTATAGGCAAAAAACTGACCCAAATCGACTCAAAAACTACGAAATTAAGTTTTTAAATATTTTTTCACACTCCTCACACCAAAATTAGCTGTACTTGTATAATTTAGCCTTAGATCACAAATATATGGTCACTTTTGAGTTACGGTCTAAAATTTTGACATTTGCGGTAAAAATGTAAAAAAAGACAGTCCACAAAAAGGCTCAGAGGAAACATTTTTTTGTTCTCTTCAACTCAGTTCTTTATTTCTTCATCTTTTTTTTCTTCTATTTTTAATAAGAAGATTATTTAGAGTTTGAAGGCTTTTTTGAAATCAATAAAGCATTATTCATATCAGTATTTTGTTAGAACTTTTCATAGATCTGATTAAATGATAAATATTTGATCAGTTGTTGACCAGTTAGGTCAAAAACCCGCCAAGTAGTCACCAATAATAATTTATTCTCTATATGGTGTACGTCAATGCAAAAGAATATTCAAGAGGATCTTTTGTGAGATGTATTTTTAACTTAATCTAAAACGGTATATTATATAATACCATGTTTAATATAACATTTACATTTTTAACAATAGATATCAGCACATACATAATTTCTAAAACGCATGCGCATTATAAATTTAAATAATTATAATAAGTACCGTAGCGTCATAATTGATGCTAAGTACATATCATAACTTAGCTTCCTGTAAACAAAAACCGTTGAAAATTAAGTATTCTAACTCTGTCTGGATTAAAAAGGTGTAAATTAGTTTATTTTTCATTTGTTTATTGTTACGTAAACGATTTTATGGTAAATGTTTTAGTTTTGTTGTTAAATTCTTATAAGAATTACTAATACAGAGGAAGTGACAACTCACGCTATTATCTTTGGGTTTTACATTTAAGTACATGTATAAATAATCAAATTTTTAAGAAAACTTCGCAACAAAATTGACATATTGCATCAATAGACGATATTCCAAATGACGTCAGCAACACTAGCTCCAGTGCACTTTTGACAAACTAATCTTACAAGTAAATCATTTTTACTTATAATTCATTGCCGGAGTATAATGAATAACTTTCGATGAAGACGAAGTATCGGGTGCGAAATTAACATAGATTAAAATAGTAAATCATTCTATTCAAAAATTAAAATGGTGATTAGATGTGGAGCACTACAAAAAACTGGAAACAGTGAAGTTTTAATAGAGAGGTTAGGTTTAAATGCACATCGAATTTTTATTATAATAATAATAAATTATCTTTGAAATTATTTTGCAATGGTCCAATATTAATGCAGACACCTTTATTTTGGACGTTTGCCATTGCTGATAGTACTAGGCTAGAATAGTACAATATAATGAGTATTAGTATCAAAAAGATATAATACTTCAAGAGTAATATAAGAAAAAAAAAAAAAAAAAAAAAAACCTAGAACTGACGAAGTGAGATATGTCTCTATGCCCTATTATAAAGGAGCATCTGAGAAAATTGGTAAGATACTAAAGAAGCATAATATCTAAGTAGCCTTCAAATTGAGTTCGACTTTAAGATCTATCTTATCATGTACGAAACCCAAATCTGTCCTAAACAAAAACTGTGTCTACTCTATGCCCTGCCAGTGCGGGAAACAATATATTGGCGAGACTTGCAGACCTCTACAGGTTAGGGTAAACGAGCATAAGAAGAAAGTTCAGCAGGGCGAAATTTACAGTTCCAAACTGGCTGAACATGCTTGGGAAAACGAACACCATTTCCAATGGAAAGATGCAAAACCTTTAATGTATGAGGAAAACAAGTTCAAAAGAAAATTGAAAGAGTCTGCTTGGATCGAAAACTCTGGAGATGCTGTCAGCCAAGCCAGCATAGAATTTCCTCAACTCTGGCTTTCCATTATTCAAAACAATCCTTTTAATCCTCAAGTCACTAATCCGGTAACAAACAACTCATTACCACACAATAATGTGACAAACAACCTTAATCCGGTCGTTAATCCTCCGCAGGTAGTCCCGTCCCTACCCATACCTGATCCCAACCACCCAACCAATAGCAACGCACCTATAACCTGCTCCCACTCCTACAATACTCGGTATAAAAACTTGAAGAAAACTGAAATGTTTATCACTTCTCGTGATCGCTGAAGACGGAAACAGATTGTTGAGCAGTTTCCAAAACGTCCGAATTTATTTTCTTATATTACTCTTGAAGTATTATATCTTTTTGATACTAATACTCATTATATTGTACTATTCTAGCCTAGTACTATCAGCAATGGCAAACGTCCAAAATAAAGGTGTCTGCAATAAATTATATATAAAATTTTACTAATAAATATAAATTCGTTTGCGAACATTGTAAACAGTATCAACAGTGACGGTGCTAGCTCTTAAAATCTGGAGGGGCCAGGAAATATTTGGGTAAAATCTGGGGGGGGGGCAAGACATATTTGTAAGGGCATCATTTGTTATCGTTATTAATGGACAGGGGAAAATACAAGTGATGACTTAAAAAAAGGTCCTCACTTCTAAAACAAGTGATGATCTCCTTAAAAAATAGATCCTTATTGCGGATACATTTTTATCCAAGCATTTCTGGAGGTGGCAATTGGGGGCCAGAGCAATTTTGAGGAGGCCTGAACCCCCCGGACCCCGCTAAAACCGCCACTGATATCAAGAAAGCAACTGTTTACCAGAAGAGTTCGACTGATAGCCACTATCACTCTTATTGATATTAAAATGAATATCGTCTATTGAGAAGTGACCTAGCCGTGACGGTGCTGTGATAAAGGAAATATGTCTCGTGACAGTAGTACTTAGCCGTCAATTAGCAATAAGCAAGATACGTTTTTATTGTATTAAAATGCTTCTAAATAATTGCGACATTTTTGAATTTGTAAACGCTACACATGTATCGAGGTGTATAACAGAAGGTGGGCATCAAATTACAGTATTTAAAGTTTAATTTCAATAGATTTATTGAAGTGTAATTTGTAGTTGAGCAGGTTTTAAATGCCGGGCACGTAATTTTATGTAGTACATTAGAAGCTGAGTGTCAGTCATCTAAATTTACAATATATGCATTCTGTTGCATTATCTTTAGTGCCTCATGAAATAAAATTAGTTTTAGTTGGACAGCAAATAAAAGTTGAATCTATAACTTGCACCTGTAAAGCATGTGCAAGCAACAAGAGCAAGCGTATTAGTGCAGTTATATTTTTATGCAATAATCTCGCAAAAAATACAATGAACAGACTCGCATAGTATCAGTTTATTTTCGCCGTAACTCAAAACATATTCCCACACCTTTCTTTTGTCCATAACCAAATATTTTCCCAATTTGAACTTAATATTAACTTTCCCTCTATTTTTCTTAGGAACAGTAAATAAACTAAGATGCCTATCTTTGTCCTTTCTTGAAAGATAGCCAAAAGCACTAAAATTTACTCTGCTTTTATAGTTTTTCACAACATCTGTCGACATTGTAAACAAAATTCAACACTAAAATACACGTAATAACCATACACGGTACTGCTGTACTTAGTACAACAATTTGGCTACAAATTAGCGTATTCGAGCATGTCACTTCTCAATTACCGCTAATACTTCCTATACATTTCCCTAGTCTACGTAGATTTTTCTCTAATTTATTTCCGTGCTAATATCAACAAGTATTTTGTTTTATAATATTTACTATTTGGAAGAAAAACGCAGTTACACGACAAAACTTGTTTAACCACTTTTAGTTATTAACCTTTAACCGTCTACATTTCTCTATTACATTTCTAATTAAAATAAAAATATCTACTTAGTGAATGTACAACTGTTACCAGTATCAATTATTCAATAACATTAGCAATGAAATATGTATAAATCTATTGGTTACAAAATTAAGACTGTTTGCGATTCCATATTCAATTATGCACGTTCACAAGCTCACAACTAGGACCTATTCTTTGGGAGCCCCTCTCCTCCCAGAAGGATTTTCTGAATATATTTGAAAATTCGAAATTTTCAAGATAAAAAGATGAAAGTGGACCGTAAAAGCCCCCTTGGCCCTCTTTCATCTTAGAAAGATGTCCGTGTATAATGAAAAGAAAACAGTCAAATCGATCTAAAAAAAAATAATTCTTAGTGCCTTTTGGGGTTGGGGGAGAGGGGGCTCACGCCCCTTTATCTCTTAATATCATTTAAAATAAGCGAACAATCAGTGAAATTCTGAAAGCTGGCGTTAAATTGCGTGGACGGTAAATAACTCTCACCACAAATCTCAGAGTGACCTGTCCAGCGTTAATTCACGCCAACATTAATACTTTCTGCAGATCTTTGTACATGTTTTACATTTAGTCAATCAAATAATAATATTTCCTGGCAACTGAAATAATTCAATTTGTCACTTTATTATTTTATTTACAATCCAGTTATTCCATACTATATTTATGATTATTATAGAATATATACATTCTATTTATATAATTTATATAAATGTTGTCTTATATTTATTACTGTACTGCAGTGGTGTTCAACATAAATACGACTGGCCATATCAAGCACGAAAATAATAAACGCTTACACAAAATTTTTGCCTCCCTCGTCCCTAAGTGATATTTTGAATTTTTGCCCCTCCCTATCAAGTATGCAATATTCTGAATTTTATATTTGATGATAATGGAATTCCACTTGGTACACGTGTGATTTATGAACATTAAATCATTTTAACCCCCAGTACCTATATTGAGAACCGCGGCAATTCAAGGTAGCGACAAAAATAGAGTACCATATTCAATAACTATAACTCGTTCTCACAATAGAATTAGTTAGTTAGTTAAACATTTTGGCGCACAGCAACGATGGCTATTTGCGCCTAACGCAGCCCATCTAATGACGTTCTCACAATAGAATAAAATCGCTAAACATATTTGTAGAATGAAACTTCAGCTACAATTTACCGTGTCGTACCCAAATATGCGTCAATTGGTTTACAAGATGGCGTCTATAATTCAATATGTTTATTTAAAATTACATGACAGTTATTTTTGCAACTAAAAATATGCTATTACGTAACTAAAAATTCGCTGCAAATTTGGATGCATAGATTGTAACTAATTGTACACACACCGGCAAATTTAAAGAAACAGATTGAAAATTATGTTTTTTTAAATTTTATTATTTTGTAGCCTATATCTAGATAGCTTTGAATGCTCTACTAAACAATGAACGAAGATTGTATCGACGCCAAGGAGAACAAAATGCACCATTTAATTTTGCTACTACTGTATCTTTTGGTGGAGGTTCAATTATGGTGTGGGGTGATATGTTTGGGAGCTCGCACATAGTTAGTGGTGATTGAAGGCGGAGCGTTAACTGCAGATAGGTACATCAGATATTCTTCAAGACCATGTTGTACTTTTTGCCCCATATATCGGAGAAAATTCCACCCTAATGCAGGATAATGCGCGCCTACACGTCGCCCACTGCGTATAAGTGGGTATAACAACAATGGGTCAGCGTGCTCCCCTGACCTCAACCCGATTGAACATTATTCCAAAAAACATCGTACTAGAAGATTACCTGAGAGATATCAACAATATGTACAATACATAGAAAATAATTAGATTTTTATGTCTGTTCCTTTAAATTTGCCGGTGTGTGTATTTTAGATTATTAGTTTTATGTAAGAAACTAGTGAGGACTATACGGTTGTGCGCCATCTTAATATTCTCTTTATAATGAACCGTAACATGTAGTCTTTAATTTTTCAAGATATCCCTTTAAAGCAGGGGTCAGGGAACATTTTTACCCATTACCCAGAAATATATTTCTTTACACCGAAGCAAAAAAAATACATTAAAGCATTAAAGCATTAAGATTATTTACATTGAAGCATTTATTGAATTCTTTAGAATTTACATATTAATTAACATAAAATATAAAATAATGCTATAAAATTATATATTTTTTTATAGCAAAAAATACTTTATTTGGAGAAATGATGTTGTTTAATTTTTGATATAATAACATCAAAATCGGGACTTTTTGATGTTAGTGCGATTTGGATACAGTCTTTGGGGTCCAGTCGATTTTTCTGTTTCGTTTTAATGTTTGTTAGAATGGAAAATCCTTGTTCATAGAGATAAGTTTTTGCAAATGGCAACAACTTTTTAATTGCCTCCTCATGAACAATTTTAAAAGACTTTACAGCCCTTGACTTCCAAAAATTTTAACAGTTCGGTTTTGTTTTCAAATTCTATACGTGCTTCATTATTTGATCTCAGTTCCAAAAGTGACTCAGACCTTGTGGCTCTTCTGGCACGTCAAACATTTTGCATTCAAAATTATCTATAACCCAACTCACTGTACTTAAATCAAGTTCTGGAAAATATTGAGCGAAACGGCCTTTTAGGTTTCCAAGATGTTTGTTGATTGTGACCTTGATGTCCTCAAAACGAGTATCATTCGAATCTTCTAAAAACAAAGTTTGGAAAAGCAGCTATTTTGTTTTGATTAGCTTTTTGTTTCCAGTAGGAAATCTTCGAACCAAACGCTGACAATTTTTTACTGGCAGCTATTATCGCGATTTTCTTCCCTTGTAATTCTTTATTAAGTATGTTGACATGCTCAAAAATGTTTACTTAATAAGCGAGGTATGCAAACCATGAAGAAGTTGTGAACTTTCTTGACATAACATGATTTTGCTCGATTAAAAAACTTTAGATTTCATTTTTAAGAGCCCACAATCGGTTGAGTACATTTCCCCGTGAAAGACATCTTATTGCTGTATGGTACAGAGGTCTGTGTACTCGGTCTCGCCATCTTTACATAACTCACAAAATAGGCGAGCAGCGTTTGGGACATCAATTCGCACAAATTTCTATCGTATTTAGAAACGCACTTTTTATGATTTTTTGTATTTATATCATTTATGTCTATTAATATTTCATTACCCCCAAGAATTTCGTTTTTACCCCGTCTGGGGTAATTTACCCCTGTATCCCGACCCCTGCTTAAAGCTTGGTTTTATGTTCGTCACCTCCAACTTATAATCACAGTAAAGAAAATAAAAACGCTTTTATAAAAACGTTTTAACATGTGATCAATAAAATGTGAGTTCCTTAACCTCACAAATTACACCAATTACTTCCATATACGTAGAGTACACATATGGAGTAAATATGTAGTTACAACATACCACTACTCAACTAAATTCAAAAAACTGAATTCATTTCATTTTCTGTAAACATAATATATCATTATCATTGCAGTTTATGATATACATTTAAAATGATTTGTTGTCAACATGTAGGAGGTAGACATCACGTTCACTGTTATTTTGCATTAGTACGTTTACATTGACAGGAATTATGTTAAACGTTTGCTAGAGGGTATGATAATTATAGTGTTTTTCTACTTTAAATCTTAATAAGCTTGTTTTCTATGTTGTTAAAAAAATATATAAGTATTAAGCCCTGAAGAATGAAGTTATTGACATTTGCTTTTTAATTTGGAAGTCGAATATTGTTCGTGACCAATATATATAACTATATTAGCCCCAAAGCCGGCTGTAATCTTTGCGGGGCCCCGTGCAAGGTGAGATACACAATCTAGGAACTCCAGACTAAATAGGGGGACCGATTTTTGTATTGTGAGATCGAGGGGCCCTGGGCGATTGCGCCGGTTGCTCATTCCTCACTCCTGACTTATTAATCCATAATCTGTTCATGGGAAAATAGGAACACTGTACGTTCATAAATCCGTAAATCTGTAGCTTACAAAAATTTGTAAATGCAAGTGCTATAGACTTACAGACAGGCCGATTCTGAACATACAACTGTATGTTCCAGATTTAAAATTATAGAAACTACAACTTCACATGACTTACCTAACATCACTTTTTGTCAGGATTTTTGACGTTTGAGTTATTTTTAATACATCATAGATTTAAGATTAAGTCATGAGCTCATTACGTAACAGGTTGAGTTCATTACGTAACCGGTTGAGCTCATAACATAACAGGTTCAAGCAGCAATGGTCGACCGTTGCTATGCAACGTAATAAATAGGTTGAAAGCATATGTCAAATTATCGTTAGTTTTTAAAAGAAACCGGGTTTAAATTAAATAATATATAGGCTATTCCAAACGTTTAGGCGGAACTAGATTTTGAAATCTAGTAATTTTTATCTATTAATTCGAACTTTTGGTCATTTAAGCTTTGCAAATCATACTTATATTGCAAATTCTAGATTAATTGATTGTCATTATAAAATATCCTTTTCATTTGCATTTTAATTTTTTGCGTCATTGTTCATAAAAATTTCTCATTTATTTATTTTTTTGTCTTCAAAATATGTAAAAATGTATTAAAATTTATAACAATTGTCATTCGTTTCCATGTTTCACTGTTAGAATAACCCAAGCAAGGTCCCTTCTCGTGACAACCTAAAAGAACTGAAGTCCCATTTAGTTCCGCTTAAAGCAAAGAAATGACCTATAGCTAAAGTTGTAAAATTATGCAAATATATTTTTTGTTAGAGGAAGTATTGTTATTTTAACTGAATTTACATTCCGTATGACATGTACATGATCGTTGCTAGGAAACATTATAAATAGGTTGAAAACAACTGTCAAATTATTGTTAATTTTTAAAGAGAACTGAATAAAAATTAAATAAGAAATAAAATTATAGTCGTGGTAAAAGCATAGTATGAAACTTGCATGGAATAGTCATTTCTCACTCGTATGAAATGCTCTACTCGCCTGCGGTTCGTGGCGCAATTTCATACTCGAGTGAAATGACCATCATTCCATGCTCGTTGCGTAATATACTATTTAAAAAATAGTAAAAATATACACGGGACTGGATTGGTACTTGTGGGGCTAAGTGGTATCCTCTTTATTTCTGGGGAGTGCTCCAAATTTGGTTTACCTGAGCGCCAAATTTTATCGCCCCGGCCCTGGGCCGATTTATTCAAGTTCAGTCACATGATTATATTGTTCCCGTAAGTTTCTCACTCTTGTGAACCGTTCTTTCTCCTAATTAAATGTTCCGAGCGTGTTGTACTTGATTAATGATAAAAAAATCTTCACTTTACCGCAGGGTGTAAGAGCAGTCATTTAAAAATTGGCTCTCTATTATTATTTTTTGCGTGTTTTATTTAATTGTTTTTTATCTTCGTATGGATTTTCAAGTTTCGAACAATGATAAAATTTAATAAAGGAGGTTAATTAGTAAAATTTAAATCAAAATATAGAAGACAATAGTCCATCCAATCGCATTGTACGGATCTGAATGCTGGTCGACCACAAAAAATGCTGAACGTCCATTACATTCCATGGAGATGCGGATGCTTCGCTGATCCATGGGCATTTCTCTCCTGGAGCATACACCGAATGCTAATCAGCACCAGATATACGTAGCACCAATTCCAGGATAAAAAACGCCTTCGGTGATTTGAAGATGCCAGACGAGCATCACCTATAGTCGGATTGCTGATAAGTGACTGTTCGTTGCTACAAGTATCGATATTCAATACTATATGCTGTCTCTGTCTATATCATTATAATTATTTGCATACCCATAGTAACGTATAGTGACTCAAGTTAACAACTAACCTTAAAAATTATTTGAATAAAACAACAAAGCATTAGAAAGAAACAGAATGATTCGAAGATATCTTTATTAATTGGAGTGCGAAAATAAATTCACAGCAGTACTCAAACAAACAAAATTATTAATTTTAAGGTTTTAATTATAAATAAGGAAAAATTTATACTCATACGTAAATTTTGGATTATAATTTGTTTTTTATTCCAGCAGATTTCAAATTAAAGTTTGTGAATTTAATAATTGGCCGCAAGCCATATTTTAATTAATATTTATTACCAGACACTGACAGTTAAGACAAATAACAAAAAACATTTTTAAAATCGCTGAAAAATGGTAACTAGATTATTATATGATTGCATTACTTGATAAATACATGTAACAGTCACCTATCAGCAATCCGACTATAGTACCGTTCCCTGCATTGCTCACAATTTTACAACTGATGGCAAGCGCCCTCGTGGTAGACCAAATCAACTATGGCAAGATACAGTCCACGATGGCATTAGGATTGTCATCTACACCCGAATGCGTTTGATCGGCAAAAGTGGCATTCAAAATCCAAAAAGCGGACCCCGCACCACTGGGAAAACGCCAAGAGGATGAAGAATTAGTTATATTTGAAATTATATTTGTGATACGAGGTGTGTAAATTAAGTAACCGGATTGATTTTTTTATTTATTTTTTTTATTCGAATACAATTACAATTCAACAATGTCTCCTTCTAAATAACTTCCTTGGAGAGCCACACAGCGCTGAAGACGGTTCTTCCAATCTTCATAGCAGTGCCGGAACTCGGATACTGGAATAGCTTTCAGCTGGTCGGTTACAGACGTTTGAATGTTTTCTAATGTCCCAAAATGACGTCCCTTGAGGTGATTTTTCAATCTTGGGAAGAGGAAAAAGCCACAAAGACTTAAGTCAAGCGAATAAGGAGCCTGAGGAGCCTCAGAAATGTTTTTACTGGCCAAAAACTCGTTTATTGAAATTGCTTTTTTGGAACCATTTTTGCGCAGACTTTTCTCATCCCCATTCATTGGTCAAAAATCTCATGAACGGTAATGTGAATCAAATTCAACTCTTCTCCGATCATTCTGACTGTCAACCGACGATCTGAACGCACAAGATTCCTGATTCTGTCGATATTTTCATCGGTTCTTGAAGATGAAGGCCTTCCGCTGCGTGATTTATCGTCAGTCAACTTCCTTCTGAAAATGCCTTAAACCGCCAAAAAACCTGGGTCCTCGACAAAACACTGTCTCCGTAGGCCTGCTGAAGTTTTGCAAAAGTCTCCTTTACACTGTGCCCAAATCTGAAGCAAAACCTGATAGCACACCGTTGCTCGAAATTAATGTCACTCATTTTTAGAACGCCGCAGAAAAAACTGTTTCACGAAAAAAATCGCTTCGGACAACAAAATTACTCTAGCGAGATTAAACTAGGACTGAAGGCGTATCACATGTTCACCTGCCAGTCCCGCATTACAAATGTTGTCAGATCAAACGCTATGTTGCCAGTCCGGTTACTTAATTTACACACCTCGTATAACACCTGTCATTTGAATAATTGTGATGAATTAATCTGTTGGATGGTTTGTTGTAAACAGTTGTTTGACTAAAGTTATCTCGTTAAATATAAATTAAATAAAGATGCTAAACGCTATGATAAAATGTTAATGACAATATTAAATTATGTTTATGTAAAACTGAAATCACAAGTCTGATATTACCACAACTTTAACGACCTGTAAACGAAATAGTTTTCTGTCAGTTATCACACCCATTCACCAATGGTACTAAAATGTTTGTCTGCCAATGCAACGCGACATGAAGCCATTAAATTATATTTTATAGATTAAGTAATATATCGTGTTTGCTGTCTGCAGTCAGGCAGTTGATGGGAGAGGCCACAGTGAGACCAGACGGCCGCGCCTAGCACCTGGGGGCGCCCTGAGCAGCGCCCTTGCTGTGGCTCACATCAACACAACAGAAATGTGAAGTCCAATATATTTATACCATTAAAACAAAAGCAATGTAGCATAAATGGTGTGAATAGATGCACAACAGCTACAGTCATGTGCGCAAAAATAGCATTGAAGTATTGTAAATTATTTTTTTAATTCGTGACTCCAAATAACAGTGAGACATCTGGTGGCGGCTTGATAAATTAAACAGAAGCGTATACAGTCGATTCCGCTTAATTGGGACACATCGGGTCTTAGGCATTTTGGCCCAATTAAGCGGCTGCCCCAATTAAGCGAATTTCACATAAAATTAAACAATGCATATTTTTCTTTCAATAATTTTATTTTATAAACTCTTGGCAAAACTATAAATTACATATAACCAAAAAATATAAACTTTTAAGAAAAAATAATAATAAATTCCAAAATAAAATAATAAATAGGTACATACAATTTAATTCAATGCAAAAATGCGTCAAGTGTAGTCTGTCTTTTGTTTTTGTAACATTTCACTTCTACAAAATCAGCACAGGTATTCAGTGCGGATGTAGGGCTCCCTTCATTTCCTTCCTGCATAAAATAACGCTGTAACACGGCCATACATTTTTTTGCCACCTGGTTAGTCACAGGCACAGGTGGATCATCATCATCATCGTCATCTCCGTCTAATTTTTCATGTTTTGATTTAATGTTTTCTACAATTGAATCCTCACAATCTTCATTATCATCGTAACAAGGTAAATTGTTATCTATTGTTGAAAATTCTTCATAGTTAATAATAGGAACTTGCAACATATCTTCATTTTCTTCATTGTTTAAAATTTCGGGAATCTCTAAGGGCTTTAAGCCGCAAACGGTAAAACAGTTCTGTATTGTGGTGGTTTTTATAGCTCGCCAACTGTCAGCGAGAAACTGTATTGCTTGCAAAAGGAAAATTTTTGAACTAATCTCTCTGGCTGTTGTGGAACTTGTTAATATATTTTCATCAATGGATTCTAATATGTAATTAACCAATTTTCCTCGATACTGCACTGGGTCATACGTGAATGAATGTGTTGGGAATAAAGTTCACAGCGCGCAATACTAGTGTAATTATATTGATATTTGCTAGTTTTTTAAATATATTTTTTCATCTTGTGAATCAACAAGATATGAAGCGCATCATATTAAATTCTTTGTACATATTTTTTCTTGAGAATATGTGTAACATAATATGTACTGTGATCTTAAATTTACTGTCCCAATTAAGCGGAATGTTGTCCCAATTAAACATGTAAATTTACTGTTGGTTCTTTGGTTTGGTTTCTGTTCTTTGAGATTTGGCCCAAATAAGCGGCTACCCCAATTAAGCGGTGGCCCAATTAAGCGGAATCGTCTGTATTTGTATAATATTTGTAGTGTGTTGTGCTGCAGTTTATGTGAATTAAGTATTTTTAAATATGGTGACTTAAATACAGTGCTTTTTTATCGAAATGTTGTTTGAACAAACAAATATTAAGAAAAAACTTCTGACATATACACTTCTCGTCGGCCATTAACTGTCGTACGCAGCGCCGCGAACGTTAGTTTGAATCGCGAATAGTAAAATATATAAGAAAAGTGGTTTTGAATAAGGATTAATTATTTTCTGTTCAATGTAGTTTTTAATAAGATTAACAATTGCGGGGCCTTGGGGTGCGCTACCTATACATTTGAAATGTCTCAGCTATCATAACCACGTATGAACAAAAATTGATGTGAAGTGTGAATTTTAACACATTGTAGGATTTCGCAGATATATAATAAGTGAAGGCGGCATGCTGAGTGTGTACGACAAATTTCACTTTGTAGTAAGCACGGCAAAATGAACGATATTTTTAAAATAATTTATCGTCTGTTAATCTAAGAGCTTTAAAAACAAATTTTATGTTAAAATATTTTTTTGTTAATTTTAATTCGAATACCTAATACCATTATTTAGGTTTCTAAATATGTGCAGTATTTTTTTTTTTTATAAAGCAATGTTCATTAAGATTTTGCAAATTGCGCCTATGGCTTTCATTGGTTGTTTTAAGTCATATGCTCCGCCCTTCTGGTTTCGTATACATGACACAGAATGAAAATATAATTCCAACAATTCCAACTGGTCATTAAATTTACGCTCTTAAAAATTAAATGCAACTTTTGCCAAAATATAACTAGAATTTTGACAAAATAAAAAAGAAAAAAAAAATAATAAAATTGTCTCCTCTGCCCGAAAGCGAACCCTAGTTTGCTGCGTAGCAAACGAGCAAGCTAACCATTAGACCAGGGTACGCCTTTTAGCCGATTTTTAGTAGAGTGTGTTACATAACTAGAACTTTTGTACATCGTCAACCAAAAAACACAAAAAATGCATTATTTTCCGAAAACATAATTTAATCAAAAATTCCTGTTGTGCTATTCCAGTTCACACCAATGTACATTACTTAGAATTTTTTCAAATTTTTTGTGGGACATTTTTTTTGCAAAAATCGCATCAAAATAATTTATTTTGCAAATATAAAATTTTGATCGTTAATCCACGTACTAAGGGCTTTCATTTGATACCCAACTAAGCATTTAAAAAAAATATATTTTTTTTTCGTTGAGCATATATTTGTTTATATTTTTAGGGGGATATGTTGTTTAGATGTATTAGTATTTTTCCTATGTGCGGGTCAAAGAATTGTATAAGCATGCCAAATTTCAATTGTCTACGTTTAGCCGTTTGGCTACAATTTTTACCGAACAGACAGACAGACAGACGACAAAATGACAGTATAAGGGTTTTTTGGTCAAACCTACAAAACCCTAAAAATGCATTTAGTACAAACCGTGCGAAGTACGGGCATGTCAACTCTACCTGTTCTTTTTTATCCTTATCATATGTACTATCTGTTTATTTTTGTTGAATCTTTAATGTATATTATGTGGCAAGGTTATGATGCTACCTTGACCGTTGTTCAGTAATATTTTCTTAGCTATTTCCTTTTATATAAAAAATGCCGGTAGATGATTCATCAATTGCATGCGATTATATGGAGGGAATTTCCATAAATGGCTAACCTAAATGAAATTAGCAGCAGTATTTTATAAATCCGTAGTTCAGATTCTCTCTGTCATGGCTTCAGCATCATGTAAAAATACGGGAAAGAAGTCACATTTTACAAAGTAAATCTTTATATTTAATAACTAACTAGCAGCATGAAAATATGGTCCGTGACGTACGCTGATGACATTGTATTGTTGGCAAAAAGCGCAGCGGAATTAAGGGAAATGTGCTGAGGTTTAAAAGATATTTAGAGAAGAAAAACATGCGACTTAGCCCAGAAAAATCAAAAGTAGTAGAGTTCAGAAAAGGAAGCGGCAGAGAGAAGAAAGAACTGTGGAAATGGGGAGACCAAGAACTTGGACAGGTGAAGGAAATTAAATATTTGGGGTACATATTTCAAAAAAATAACGGTAATATCAAACACATAAAGGACAGACAAAAAAAGGCAAGAACGCGATGGGACAGATCTGGAGCATAGGAGAGAGGGAATTCAGGACGGATTTTAACAAAAAAATGTTCCTTTATGACAGATTGATAAAGACAATTCTACTGTACGGGTACGATAATAGGGGGTGGAGCGAATACGAAGACATAGAAAGAACACAAGAGACTTACATCAAATGGACGCTATAGCTAGACAGACAGACTCCCGGCTATATAGTGCTAGCAGAAACAAAACGGGACAAAATCAGAGTCAACACCGGGGCCAGAGCAGCAAAATTCGAGCATAAGATCAGACTAAGCTGCAACGAAATTCAGAGAGAATGCAGGAAGGAATAGGAAAAGAACACGCAAACAACTTGGGGAACAGAGAGAAGAAAGTACTATGAAAGAAATGGATATGACCTGGACGAAGTAAGGAGAATGCAGGAAGAAGGCGAGGATTACCTGCAAAGGATGGTGGACAGAGACACGGAAGTACAGGACCAAGAAAGACAGAACAGAATAGACAAAACAAGATACAACGAAGACTACCAGAAGATAAAAGAAGAAACATTACCAAGATACTTGAGAGACAATAACAGAAACCAGAAGACGATTGCCAGATTCAGATGCGGGAACGAGGCATCAATTTTGGAGGGATGAAGAAGAGAAGAAGTGCCGGGCATGTAGAGAAGAACCTGAAACCATGAACCAAGATGCTGTCCAGAAATAGGGGAAGAGCCAGCACGGCTGGAAAAAATCTTGGAGGAGGCAGGAAGCGGTATAAAATGGATGATGAGAGTCAAAAGAAGCCGAACGCGACAAAACGGAAAGAAAGACTAGACGTTCCAGAGGCCACTTTTAATAGTTTATTTTCGTAGTTATAAGATTTCTTATTAGTTAGTTAGTTATATATATTTTTGTTAATTAGGAAGTAGATTTAATTGGGATATTTAAGTTATACACATATTTTAGAATGTAAACAAGAGAAATAATGTACTCCAATTCGAGGCCGAAAGGCAAGAATAAAGATATTATTGATTGACTAACTAGTTAATAATTCTCTCACTCTTGCAAATGCTTTCCTTGTTTGTTCGACTTTTATCTTCCTAGAATTTTGGAAATTTAATACTTCATTCTTTATCGTATGACCCACGAAATGCGCAACAGTTTCCTATGAATCTGCAGTTTAAATACTGCTATTCTTGTTCTGGATAATGTTGATTTCACAAAATATTTCATTGTCGAAGTATCAGTGTTTTCATTATCCAACTTTCAGTCGTATAGCATCCTACATCCCATTTCTTTGTAGTCATCAAGTAGTTCATTTACGATATCTCTATAATTTTCAGCTCTCACATTGCCAAGAAAATTTGAAACAACAGTTTTAAAAGCTCTCCAAGCTCTTATCTCAACTTCATTTAGCATACTGTCAAAGACATTTTCATAATTTCTCTTATTTGTGGGCCCACAAATAAGCCCTCTTTAATTTTTGCTTCACTAATTCTCGGAAATGTTTGTTTTAGATACAAAAACCCACTTCCGTTTCGATCCATTACTTTAACGAAATTCTTCATTTAGCCCAATTTAATATGTAAAGGTGTGAAAAATACGTTTTTGGGACCGACCAGTGGTTTACTTCTAACGTTTTTTAGTCCAAGAGTTAGTGCCTGTTGTAGTGACCACTACTTCTGTATAGTGAATTACTTAGAACTCAAAAAATAACCAGTCTCGAGTCACGACATAGAAAATGCAACAGATTCGGATACCTGTAGTTTACTAATGGACGCAATCTATTTTGAAGCATATTTTTAGATCTGATAAACAAGAATAAAGTGATCTTAACCACTTGTGTACCGTCCCCGCAGATACATGTCGTGAATTGACGCAATATGATTATATATATTATATTATTGCATATTGCAGAATATAAATTTGCCTGTTACAGAAAATCAATGGGTAATAGAAAAATTCACTTTTCAGATTTGTTTTCAGCGTATCAAAATACATCAGAAATACCCAAAAATTGCCATGTCACAAATAGTGTGTTTATCAGTGTTCTTATCTTTCTCCCGAGCATCGCCGGATATGTCAGTCTTCTTTTGGTTCTTGGTTATATCTACGAAACCTTAAAGATGGTCACCAAGTAAATTAACAACGAAAATAAACCTTGCGAAAATATTTACATTATTATCAATTCCAAGTATTCTTTATCCTTAATCACTTTTGCAAATATTAAAGTCTTATCTCGTATTTTTTCACCGTCTACACGCAATTCTATACGTAACCGTTACAAATACGTGCGATAGAATGGGTTGCTTTTATTTTGGTGTCCCCGTTACGTCAATATATTAACACCGTGAGGATGGCCTTCTCGTTCTGTAGGTCGCTGAACTTACAAGTTTGTTACGGAACTTGTAGACCTTATGGGTTAGTTCCGTTACTAAACTGTTTTAGGACTGATGAAAGGATGCATTTATAATAATTAAATAAGTAATAATTTGATAATTTTTACTCGTATGATAAGTGGAAGTGTAATAGGAAATCCGGAACTTTCGAATATTACGGTATCCTGACTACTTTAACGTCTCATATATAAATTAAAGAATTTACAGTTTATAGGCACATTTAGGTATTCAAATTAAGCTGTAATCGGTTTTAAATTTTTTTAGTTTTAAATTATTTAATTTATATGTTCCTTTTTTATTTACGAATTCTATATTTAACCCGCGATTTGTATCTACAAGATTTCAAATTAAATTTCGACTCGTCTTGGAAAAAAGGTTCGCCATCTCTGAAATAGGCTAAACTAAAAATAGGCTAGAGTTGCCCATACTTTTTGAGCCACGGAGCACTATCGTTGCTATATACAGTGGCGTACGCAGAAAAATATTTCGGAGAGGCGGATTTTTCACAAAATCGGAAATTATACGTATTGAAAATGTTAGCAATCTTGAAATGGGGTAATTATAATTTTAGTTCTTTTCGAAATTTCTGGGGGAGGGGATTTATCCCCCTAATTCCCCCTAGGCGTACACCATTGGCTATATATTTATATATATTTCAGTGGATCTTGACGCCTGATGTTCTGGAAATAAATTTCTCAGTTGATCGATACAGGATAATTGTTTTATGCCGATCTTGAAAAGTTATCTGGTATGGGCTATAAACTGTCAACTGTCCGTGGACAACTATTGAAATTTAAAAATGTCAAAATCGGTACGTTCACAATACCTTCCTTATATGTATGTATATGTATGTAGAGCAGGGGTGGGCAAATCTTTTGGCTGTCGGGCCAAATATATTTATATATATTTCAGTGGATCTTGACGCCTGAAATGTTCTGGAAATAAATTTCTCAGTTGATCGATACAGGATAATTGTTTTATGCCGATCTTGAAAAGTTATCTGATAATCGATCTTAATAATTATTATTAAGTATTATTACTATAAGAAAAATAAAGTAAAAATAACAAAAAATCTTCTATTTATAGATGACCGCTTTTTACCAAAAGTTGATTAACTGATGCCATTGGTGTGAGAAGCTTAAAAATGAAGTTTCATAAAAATCCGTTATACCCTTTTCACACTAGAACTTTAAGACGAGTGAACTTAAAGTTCACCGATGTTTAACATCGGTATGCTTTCATACTTGATGTTTAAATCTCTGGTGCTGTCATCAGCTACAGTAATTTTGTCCTTAAGTTACCGTCATGAAATTACCAGTTTTGAACTTTGTCTGCGTATCTGCTTTGAATTATTATAAACAAATATGGATATTTCATTTCATTCTACAATAAAGAATATATTACACCTGTATTAACATGTAAGTCGATACATTTTATCTCAATTATTGTAGCTCTGTATTTTATTAAACACATTATTAAAATAAATAATTTTATTATAACAATAAGTATAAACTTCTTATAACGTCGATATAATACAGTATTCTTGTTTATGATAATATAAAATGTTGACAGCACAAATTCAAGGAGTATTTTTTTATAATAGAAATTAAGTTGGCAATGCGGACGATGTTTAAGACGCAGATCTCTGTCTTAAACATCGCTTGTATTTAGACGAGGCCAAACGGTTTCACATTAGCGTTTAAAGATACATTCACTTTAACATACGATCTTAAAGTTTTAGTGTGAAAAGGGTATTAAGCCAAATTCGCTTTACACGTGTCCAAGGACCGACAGACAGACATACAGACAGACCGACAGACATCATGCTAAAAATAGTAAAAACATTATGTAGGAACCTCAATCCGTGGACAACCATTGAAATTTAAAAATGTCAAAATCGGTACGATCACGATACCTTCCTTATATGTATGTATATGTATGTAGAGCAGGGGTGGGCAAATATGTTGGCTGTCGGGCCATATTACGGATGAAAATTTAACCGCGGGCCAGACTGCGGATGAAAATATGACCACGGGCCTTGAAAAAAAAATATTTTTAAACTAAAACGTGTATTTATTATGCAATTTAAAGGAATAAATTGAAAAGAAAATTGAAAAGAATGAATATTTGATAGAATATTGGACAGACAGTAGTATTTTTTCAGGACACAATAATTTATAAAATGCTTCGCGGGCCGGATAGAATTACAGCCGGGTCCGGCCCGCGGGTCGCCATTTGCCCAGGCCTGATATAGAGGTTGGTATAAACTTAATCCATAAGTCTTCAGCGTATTAAAAAAACTATTGAAATACTATCTTTATAATATTTGAACACACTTGTCGTTTACTGGACGTTCTGAGAGGGAGACGTTGGCAGCTTTTTTTACAATCCGTGCTTTAGCCACGAATCCATCGAAAAATAATCGCAGCAAATACAAATAAATAACACTGCACCACTATGACTTACTAACTTCCTGTCTGAATTATAAGAGATATAAAGAATATAGGTAATTCATATTCCTATTGAATAAAACGTCCCAACATCCATTATCTATTATTTGGCAAATTTTAAGGAATTTGTGCTGTATTATATGTCGCTCTTGTAATATATCAGCCCTGTAATAGAACAGTCACTCAGCTGTATATTTGTATTTCATAATGGTTAGAACTTTTTCAATGACCAGTTGGACTATTGAGATTCGATTGTCTTTATTAACATTTATTGGGGGCAATAAAATATTATTGTACTGGCTTTTGTTATCTTCACTAACGTATCATTTCTGAGTGAAACGTTTGTTTTGAAAAAACAAAAACAAACACTATTTTCACATCTGATCACATTTATTTTATTTACTTTTCTGTATAACCTGCTCGTGGAGCACTAGTAGACGCACCGTCGAGCACCAAGTGCTCCGCGGAGCACAGTTTGAGAAACCCTGGGCTAGAACATTCGGATACCAAGATCTTCCTGTCACTACAGGAAGAAGAAAAACTTAATAGGTACAGCGCAAGATGTGTAGTTCGCATATTATTTGTTAAACTTCGTATGTGTTAAAGTCTGTCCCGACGTTAGTTACCTACATATTTCAGTGACGTAACTGTATTTCTGTTTCACATTCATTGTTTATTATTATGTATGTTCAATGAACCATAGTCTCATGAACCTAACTAGACACAGACAGAATACAAAACTAAACTATGTAGACCAAATGCAAAAACCTTATAATTACAACTAATAAATTTTATGGTTTAATTTGTGCTTTAAATTACAATGTCATGTCAATACTGTCTTTACCGAAGAAACATAACCTAATTAGGAGTAACGTACTACGGATGTGAATTGAATTTCCTGTTGAAGACAGGAAAAGGCGTGAATGTATTTTGTTACTAATTCACTCATTCAAAAAATATTCTTTTCGCAGCACTTCATTAATCAAGATATTATTAATTATCTTAATGGACAATATCTTATGGAACAAGGTGTACGAGGGTTGCTAGCAAGGTGATAAAAGTTCCATTATGTACCGGGAAGCTTAGATTAGTTTGCCAGGCTGCCAAAAGATGGCAAAACTACCGAAAATAATTGAAAAATGTGACGTTATTTTAGTTGACATCTATAGTTATCATAGGGGAAACTTCCTAAGCACCCTGACATCTGGTGGCAATTTGCGGAAGATACGAGAATGACATTGTTTTGTTTTGTTCAATGAAGAAATACGTATTTTTTTGTTGTTTGTGTTTTATTTTTGTGAATCATGGGAAAAAAAACAATTTTGTGGTGTGCCGCAATGTAAATCGTGAATAAGGAAGAATCCCTCTTAAACATTCCATAATTTAACTAAATCGAAAAATATATCAATTGTAACGATTGGAGGCATAGAGAAAGTGGATCGTAGATTTTTCGGACCCAAAAACTAATAATGGGCAAAAATCCAAGCCCATGCATGCACGTTTGCTCGTTGCATATTATGGAAAGTGATTTTTACGTCCAAGAGAACTGAAAAAAAGCACTTACCCCACCCAAAATTTGCCTAAATCATCATTTGATATATTTAAAGGCCCTTCCAATTATCAAGGCAGAGATATTAATTTTTTACTAATATATTTACCATATTTTTGTTGCTATTATATTCAGAGCCGTAGCAATGTTTTTGGCGCCCTTGGCAAATTAAAAAAAAGGCATAGATAATATATTTACCATATTTTTGTTGCTATTATATTGACAGACAGTCAAAAAGAATTAAATATGCAATGAAAAACTAAAAATTTTCTTGAAATTTCTTTAGAATAGCATATGTTACGTATCTTGTAAATCGTAGATTACCTTTAAATAAAAAAGCTCGGAAAACAGGAAAAATACAACTCGTGTTCATTTTCACCTTGTAAACAAATACACGAGTAACAGATTAATGTCACTTTCGAGTGTTCCAGCTTTGCTGCATATGGCGCTGCGATTTTAAAAAGTTTCCCCTATGGTTATTTCTGAACTGTCATTTGTAGTTGACATTCGTTCTCATATTTTACAAAATATTTGTAGACTGTATTGTCAGTAATAATTATATATAATATAAAATATAATTAGGTAAAACACACAGCTAAGAAAGGTGAATGTTATTGGTGTAAACATGGTTATGGCTAAAAATATACCATAAACAATACATTATCTGAAAATGTTCGACCTAGGAAAATTAATATATTCATGTAAATACCCATATTTTTTTAAGGTTTCCCAATTATAGAATTTTATTTAAAATTCCCGCGATTTCTTCAAATAATAGTTTGTCAGGCCGTCGCTGGCAGCAGCACGTATGCTGCCTATTTGTCATCTTTATGGTACGCTTCTTTTTCTATTAGTTGTTTTGTGGTAGTGATCAAAGATAGCCTCCAGCGGGATTAAGCTAAATCGTAAACAAACTAAAAAATCAGCTAAAATTTTAGCAAAAAGTTATTGTTTTAATAAAACGCAGATTATGTCATCAGACAATTATTTATATTTAACTGTGTTATCATTAATTAAACAAAATTAAAGATATAATTTTTACTGGCAAGGTTTTTTCAAGATATGAACTTCATTTGCATACGGCGTATTTTATAAAATGCTAGCTGAGGTTTCCGTGCTTCGTACGTTGTTTGTTATACCATGTGTTCATTAAAAAAGGTTCGACCTTCAGGGTTGAACCAGAGTTTTAGGTGAGCACAATTGCAACCTCAGAAATAAATAAAATATTAAAAAATATGTCAAATAACTTTTCTCTCTATTTTATTTATAAAGCTCTGTTTGTCCTTGCGTAATGTTCGAGGTATAGAGCGGGGATGCAGTTGTGCGGTGGTCATACATGCTGACTTGAAGGAGAACAGCATGCTCGACACTGTTCTCCAAGAAGTAACAAGCCAGTCCGGTGCTAAGACGTGCCTTCTATGTATCTAATATTTTTTAGCGATCCGTGGATATTAAATCGAGACTTTTTTGCCTAACTTTTAGAAGATTCCTCACTTCTAGAACTAAACTTTTTATTACCTAATAAATAGTTTAATACTGTATTTATATTAGTACTATCAATTATACGGATATAAAAATAAATAGATAAATAAATGAATATTTGTTCAAAATTAATATTTTTGTTTGAGGAAGCGTAAGAGAAGGTAAGGGAGGCCTACCTTCTCTTGAAAACCGTCACTGACTTTTATTAGTTTAATTTTACTTGCTAGAAATGAACATATGGGATTATTTCTAGCTGAGTTAAATCAAAGAATCGGGAAAATATTTAGAATTTAAATTGATGAAAGTGCTGTGCAAGGCAAGTTACTGAAGGCATTGATGCATAGCAGGCACGGTACTATATTTTTTCTTAAGGGGGGCTCAAAAGGCAACATTTTTTCTTGGAGTTGGCAAACTGATTTCTTTAACTGATAGAATATAATAAGTGATTTATTACAAGATTTTTAGAAACTTTCCCCCTGAAATCTGGGGGGGGGGTTATCCAATTGAGAAAATTCACAGAACAAAAAATATGCTTTTTTTAACTTTCTTATTTACATTTTTGCTGTAAAGTAAATAATAAGTGAAATATTTTAAGATTTTTGTTGGTATCCTCCAGTAGCAAGTTCACTTACTACTGATGAAGGCTACTTAACAGTCAAAATGTACATCTAGGGTCGGTTTCTGAAAGCTTAGTTAACTATAGCCAAATAGTTAGGAAATAGTTGCTATGGTTACTTATGGGATTGTTATATTGTAACCGAGTAAAGCAATAGATTAAACTCGGCTAAGCTTTCCGAAACCGGCCCCTAGTGATGTAAATATAATATTAAAGAAAAATTTCAGTGTCATCATTTAATAAAAACGTGTCTGTTTAAAATTTCACAAGAAACACTTAAAAACTAAATTTAAAAATAGGTTTTATAGTAATTTTATTATCTTTGTTGGAAAGCATAGTATTATTTACACAAAAGTACGTATCAAATATAAACAATAAAACCTGCTTAACCCTGAAATAAACAACGTCATTAGTTATCCAACCTTCGTCACGCAAGCCTTGCAAGGAATGGTTGGTTATATTGCACTTGTGATCGAAGACGCCATTCACTTACCTTAATATAACACACCTACTCGATTTCTAATACAGAAAAAGAAAATAATTTGAATTCATTCATAAATTGATCAACATTGTGGGAATACTTGTTTTCAACAGTAATAGGTAGGCAGATTTGGACAAAATAATACGTTAAGAGAATATGATTCATCAGAACTAATTCTGTACACAGTGCTAGACACAGATTGGATTAATGCGACATACCAACATTATGAAAAATTGATGTGAAGTGTGAATTTTCATACATTTCATGGTTTTGTAGGTATTTAAGTGTAAGAAGGCAACATAATACTGAATGTTTGGGAATATTTGTTCTATAATCACATCAAAATCAATAGTTTTTTGATAATAATTTTTATTTGTTATTTGAGTACTAAGAGCTTCCATTTAATTTTTTTAAACAAAATTTAAATAACATGCCAAAAATCCCAGCGTTTTTTTTTTCTGTATTTGCTTCGTATTCAAGTTTTTATTATATTAATAAGAAATATATTAATAAATGGCTTAATTTTTTTCAACATCTGAAATATATCGTATTTCTCACTATTAACAATATGTTATTTGATTTATAAGTATTTCATTACTATAAATGATTTCTTCCTCTTTTTTTTTCTTTTTTTTTCTTTCTTTGGCTTTGGTAACTATAGACCCAGAGCCGCAGTAAGGAAAAGTTGCGCTGGGGGCAAAACCGTGTTTCGGCGCCCTTGGCAAAAAAAGGTCCTCACCTCCCAAAATCCAAGTGATGAGCAAAAAAAAATTGATGTGAAGTGTGAATTTTCACACATTTCAGGGTTTTGCAGGTATTTAGTAAGTGAATGATGATTATTTTGGATGCGAAAACAAATTTTATATTAAAATATTTTTTTTGTTAATTTTAATTCGAACGCCTAATACCATTATTTAGGTTTCTAAATATGTGCAGTATTTTTTTTTATATAGCAAGGTTCATTACGAATTTTAAAAATTGCGCCTATGGCTTCCATTGGTTGTTATAAGTTCCGCCCCTCTGATTTCGTGTACATTGAAACAGAATTAAATTATAATTTAAACAATTTCCACTGGCTATTAAATTTACGCTTTTAAAAATTAAATGCAACATTTGCCAAAATATAATTAGAATTTTGAAAAAATAATTTAAACAATATAGAAATTATAAAAAAAAAAAATATATATATATAGCCTCTTCTCCAGGGTTCGATCCCTATCGGATCGGGTTACATGAGTGAAAAGTCAGCGTCAAATACCACTAGACCAGCACACACGTTAGAGTGTTGCTTGTTACAAAGCTATAACTTGTGTACATTATTAGCAAAAAATCACAAAAAATGCGTTTTTTTCCAAAAACCTAATCTGATCAAAAATTCCTGTTGAACTATTCCGGTTCACACCAATGTACATTACTTAGAATTTTTTCAGATTTTTAGTTTAAACCATCTGGGCTACAGGGTGTGGGACAAAAAAATTTTTGCACAATTTTGGCAAAAATCGCTTCAAAATAATTTATTTTGCAAAAATAAAAATTTGATCGTTAATCCACGTACCAAGGGCTTTCATTTTATACCCTACTCAGAATTATAAAAAAATATTTTTTTTTTCGATGAGCACATATTTGTTTATATTTTTAGGGGGATATGTTTTTTAGATGTTTTAGTATTTTTCCTATGTGCGGGTCATAGAGTTGTATAAGCATGCCAAATTTCAACTCTCTAGGTTTAGCCGTTTGGCTACAATTTTTACCGAACAGACAGACAGACAGACAGACAGACAGACAGACAGACGACAAAATGACGGTATAAGGGTTTTTTGGTCATACCTACAAAACCCTAAAAAGGCCCTCACCTCCCAAAGTCCAAATGATAAGCAAAACAAAAAAAGGTTCTCACCTTCGCAATGTGGCGTCCCTTAGTCAAGCTTAGTCAGCGCCCTTTTCCTTAGTGCGCTAGAGGCCATCGCCCCCTCCGCCCCCCCTTACTGCGGCTCTGTATAGACCATTGGCCAATTCTTCCTCTTTGGGGACAACGTCCATATATGTAATAGTACGTATTAGTATTATAATAAATATAAACTTATGAAAACAACAACTGTGTTGACAGTTAATTAATTCTAAAGCTTGATGTTGACATTACTTTTATTTTTCATACCCAACCCTTATGTAATTTCTTTTTGAACTCATGGCATAATAAAATAACTGAACACTACACACTAAACTCTACACTGTAGAGTGTAGTGTGGTATTCAAAACTCGGTTCTCAGCTGTCAAAATTTTTTTATTATATTTTTTATTTAAAAAAAGACTATTTTAGCCATAAATACAAAAAATCCATAACATTATTAACCATTATAGTTGAAGGTAATGGGATTCGGACCAGTCAGAAAATAAAAACAAATTTATTAACTTCGCTAACGTTTCGATTTTATTTAAATCTTCATCAGAGCTTAGTTAATAGTCACGATATAAAATAAAAGTTTTAAAATTAATAACGAACACATCATATTGTCCGGTTCATGCTTATTCATTGCTTATCTCTGAGTTCAATAACCGGACAATATGATGTGTTCGTTATTAATTTTAAAACTTTTATTTTATATCGTGACTATTAACTAAGCTCTGATGAAGATTTAAATAAAATCGAAACGTTAGCGAAGTTAATAAATTTGTTTTTATTTTCTGACTGGTCCGAATCCCATTACCTTCAACTATAATTATTAACTTACGGACGTAACTCATCTAATCAAGATTATTAACCATTATTTAGCCATGTATTAAAAAATAGTTAATTTTATCAAAAACACAAAAACTACAATATTTTTCGAAAACGTAATCGGATCAAAAATTCCTCTTGTACGTTTCCGGCTCAGATAAACGTATATTATCTATATTTTTAGTTTTACCTCTTTGGGTAAAAAGGAGCTGGACAAGAACATTTTTAGCACATTTTTGGCTAAAATCTTAAAAAAAAAGAATTTGATAAAACTATTTTGCGTTCCTTTATCTACGTCCTAAGAGCTTTCTTTTGATACTACACAATAAAAAAAAATTTAAACATTTTTTTATCGATTACACAAAAAATTAACATTTTTCGAAAAACTAACCTGATCAAAAATTCTTGTTGAACTATTCCGGTTCTCGTCAATGTTCATTATGGAGAGTTGTTTCAGAATTTTAGATCAACACCTCTGAGAGATTGGGTGGGGGACCAAAATTTTTTGACATATATTCGGCGAAAACGTTCATTAAAAATTTTCATTTGATATGCCACTCAAAATTTTATAATAATATTTATTTTTTATTAAATACGTATTTGTTTATATTTACCTCGGGATGTGATTTTATGAACTCTCATTATTTTTCTTATATGTGGGTCAAAGAGTTGTATAAGCATACCAAATTTCAACATTCTATGTCTGGCTACAGTTTCTACCGTACAGACAGACAGACACATGAGTGACGTTATAAGGTTTTTTGTGGTCATACTTACAAAACCCTAAAAATGAAAAATGCACAAGACACATTAATTTTTTGGTTTCGTGATATGATAATTTTAACCTTGACTGTTTCAAGGGTCACCATTGATTTAAGATGCAAGTAACAATGACCTAGCGGACATCAATTTTAGGCGACAGAAACGGTATTAGAAATTTTTAATCAACATCGAAGTGTCTTAACAGCATTCCAATGTTCTCATCAAAGATTTGACCACTTTCAGTAACCTACTTTTCAACTTTTTCTCTTTTTTACGCATGTTTAACTAATTGACAAAATTTGAGAAAGAAAAATCAGGTCACCACTGCAAATGTTTTTAATAAATATTAAGCAATTAATATTAATGAAAATTATTAAGTCCTAATTCTAATTGTACAAAATGACTTTTAAAATAATTAATTAATTTCAGTGACATCTGTCGGTTAAATTATGAAATTATGCCACTGTAAATTTACAATTAAACTTACTTCTATTATGTAGTAGAAAATTAAAATTTCTCTTATTGTTTAGAAATTTCGTGATCTCAAACAATGCGTATAGTTTTCTTTTCTAAAAACGGTAGTTCACTATTATTTACAATGAGTTAAACAAAAGTATCTTGTAAAGGAATAGACGATATCCAAAGTGACGTCAGCAACACTAGCGCCAGTGAGCTTTTGTCAAACTATACAAATATTTCATTTCCACATTGCCGGAGTACATTGAATAACTTTATTTTTTACGAAGACGACGTGCCGGGTGCGAAATTTAAATATGTTAAAGTAGAAGATAATTCTATTCAAGAATTATAAAGGTATTATTTTTAATAGAGAGTAGTCTATAGTAGTATAAATTAGTTTCCAAAAAGTTAATTTGTCGGTATCAGTAAAGGAACTGTCAGAATAGTTCGATTGATGGGCACTGACATTAGAAGTTACATTACTGGTGGCGGCGCTGTGGTCTAAGAAAATATGACTAGCGACAGTAGTACTGAGTACTGGACAAGTTAATTTAAGCACAATATGTTTCTATTTTACTAAAAGCGACTAAATATTTGCAAATTTTTTGAACTTTTACGCCCTACACATGTATTGCGGTGTGTAACAGAATTAAAATATTAAAATAAAATAAATGCCACTGACAGAAACAATAAAAAGACAAATAAATATATTTCTATACAAGTACATAATAAAAAAAACCTTACACGAACAAACATAAAATTAAAATACTAACACAGTTGATCTAAATATAATGATCCATTAGATTTGGCAAAGGAAAAGAAACTTGATATTTATTTTAGTTATTAGTAAGAGAGCGACATTCTCATCCAACACCCAATGTGTGACAACGAATAATATTTTTGGCATGAAGGCAATTTTTAATAAACAAAAAACAACATAAATGTACATATTTAAAAACCAAATTTGTCTGGATTACACCTCCTAAATGGATTATCATAGAGATATGATTAAGTCCTCGATGGGAGGTGATGAGATATAGTTTGGAATGTCTAGGTAGGGTTTAAGTAACTTGGTCTAACACAAAAATAAATACAATAGAGTAGTGCCAGGCAATTGTTGTCCTGCGGTACACCGGTATGCAACGAGATGATGGTGTGCGCAATGCGACCAAGAAAAGTATAAAGTTAAATAAGAGCTGTATTCAGGGATACAGTCCCTAACAGGTTGGAACATCCGTCGTTTGCATATTAATGCTTTTGCGATTACCCTTCGTATTGGTTAATGATCCAGCCTGGGATTTCATACGCGACAAATGATTTCGGGGCTCATCATAAACCGATAAAACAAATTGCAATAGGGGAAACTTCCTAAGCGCCCTGACATCAGGTGGCAATTTGCGGAAGATCGAGAATGACATTGTTTTGTTTTTTGCAATGGAGAAATATGTGTTTTTTTGTTGTTTGTGTTTTATATTTGTGAATCATGGAAAAAAACAATTAATTTTGATATGTGCCGCAATGTAAATCGTGGATAAAGAAGAATCCCACTTTAACATTCCATCATTTTCCTAAATCGGAAAAAATATCAATTGAAACGACATTTGGAGGTTAATCCAAGTCATGAGCTCCCCTCCCAAAATCCAAGTCATGAGCAAAAAAAAGGTCCTCCCTCACCTTTGTTAACCCAAGTGATGAGCAAAAAAAAGTGCTCATCTCCCAAAATTCAAATGATGAGCAAAAAAAAGGTCCACACCTTCGCAATGACAAAGTATATAATGGGTGTTTTTTTTAGAGGTATAGAACTTTAAATTGCAATAAAACAACGATGGATTATTCGATTGACATGATTTTTTTTTTATTCGAAAGATAATCTTGTGGCATTACATTTTAAATATGATTTCTGGCATATGACCGCCACGGCTGGCTCGGATGTAGTCCAATCTGGACGTCCAATTTTC
Organism: Liopterus haemorrhoidalis; assembly: GCA_963971575.1. Taxonomy (NCBI): domain Eukaryota; kingdom Metazoa; phylum Arthropoda; class Insecta; order Coleoptera; family Dytiscidae; genus Liopterus; species Liopterus haemorrhoidalis. The sequence goes on along the minus strand of OZ020612.1, from coordinate 41,178,063 downwards.
GATGACTTTTTCCAACATTTGTGGCCGTATATCGGCAATAACACGGCGAATGTTGTCTTCCAAATGGTCAAGCGTTTGTGGCTTATCCGCATAGACAAATGACTTTACATAGCCCCACAGAAAGTAGTCCAGCGGTGTTAAATCACAAGATCTTGGAGGCCAATTCACAGGTCCAAAACGTGAAATTAGGCGGTCACCAAACGTGTCTTTCAATAAATCGATTGTGGCACGAGCTGTGTGACATGTTGCGCCGTCTTGTTGGTATGATTTAATGTAATGCCACAAGATTATCTTTCGAATAAAAAAAAATTCATGTCAATCGAATAATCCATCGTTGTTTTATTGCAATTTAAAGTTCTATACCTCTAAAAAAAACACCCGTTACAATGGCGCCCCTAGTCAAGGCCCGCGCCCTTATCTAACCTGCCGCCCCTGACAAGTGCTCCGATCCAAACCCATTCCTACGGCTCTGATTATAGTGACAGACAGTCAAAAAGAATTAAAAATACAATGAAAAACTAAAAAATCCTTGAAATTTCTTTAGAATAGTATATTATTACATATCTTGTAAATCGTAGATTGCCTTTCAATAAAAAAAGCACAAAAAATCTCAGAAAATAGGAAAAATACAACTGGTGTTCATTTTCACCAGATAAACAAATACATGAGTAACAGTTTAATGTCACTTTCGAGTGTTCCAGCTTTTGCCGCATATGGCGCTGCTATCTTAAAAAGTTTCCCCATTAGTTTTAAAATGACTAAAGACGCATAAGCTGCAAATTAGATAAAAATTGACATTTGTATATAAAATTATCAAATTACTTAATACTTCTGAATCATTTCTATTTTTAATTCAATTCTCGACAATCAAAGTTTATTTTAACAAAAACAAAATTAGAACTACAATATTTTATGTTGGTATTTTCTTAATTTAGATCAGAATACTGTTAAAATATATGGTCCATTCCGATAGGACAAAAAGTAAGATATTACAACATCGGAAAGAAAAGAAATGATATATTATTATCTTGTCAAAAAGTAGGGCATTAGTGATGAAAGATATATAAGAACAGGTGTTTTTGGCCAGTACATTTAAATTTGCATTCACTTGTGATTTTTTTTTATGGTAACATTGTTTGGGATTATTTGTTGAAAGTTTTATAAACTATTATATGTAAATACTAAATGTTTATACATTTTCAACAAGTTGAAGGTCATTGGATAGATCTATTTATTATGGTTGATTGAATCTCAGGTTCGTAAACTTGTTTATATCAAAGGAATGCAAGAAAAAATGGTTATGAAGCCTGAATTTTCATACATTTCAGAGTTTAGTAGGTAGGTAGTAAGTCAAGGCCGTCAAGAGAGCCTGAATGCTGTCTACTAGAACACTACGTTTTGCTGTAATCACGTTACAATGAACAATATATTGAAAATTATTTGTCGTCACTGGTGGACCCCCCCCCCTCACCGATATTCTCGGTAGCTCGGTCCTTGAAGCAATGGGGTCGCAACGATCAAAATAAAATTTGTTTTATAATAATTAGCAATTGTTTTTTGAAATAATTTTATTTTTGCCGACATCCTGGGAGTGAGCTCTTTTATTCAAGCTATCATACATCGAAATCAGTAAAGTGGTTTTCTCACAATTTCTATAACTATATTTTATATTAATCTATATTAATAAAATTGGAGGCTATATCTGTTTTTTATTTTTTCGATATCTGGTTTCTATACGTTTAGACGATTTTAAGCAGAGATTCGAACCAGAACCGAACCGAAAACCGAAATTAACCGAACAATGAACAGTGAAGAAGAACCGTAAACAGTGGCGTAGCGTGGTATTTCTGCGCCCGGAGACAACCAGGTAATTTAGCGCCCCTAATTGAAAATAACCAGGACTGGGGCGAGGGTCTTTGGCGCCCTTATACAGACAGGGCAAAATTTCAAGAAAAGACCTAAAAAAAAAGATCCTCACTTTAATCTTGACGCCAAGTCACCATCAAGCCCTGAAAATTACCTTATCGTTCTTAATTTCGGCTCCCCCTGAATGCCGGCGCCCAGGTTATTACCCCCCCCCATCGCTTCGCCACTGAACCGAAACCGGAACGTAAAATTGCTCATGTTAAAAACCGGAACGAAATGTTAATAACGGTTAATTTCGGTTCAAATTTTTTTTCATTAAATTAATTCATTCATCGTTTTCTTACTACTAAAACTTATATTGACTGATAAAAGTATGAATCTATCAGAAGACAATTTAAAGAACATATTAATATGTCGATTAAACATGGATTTTTAATTTTATTTTCATTTCAAATTTCAAGAGTTGCCGTGGCTGTCCCAGCCACGTTGGTTCTATACCTCCAACATCCTTCGGATTTTTATCTTCCGTTATTGTGCAGACAGCTCTGGGGTCGACTCAGCCTCAAGTTTTTAATACTTATAAACCTGTTCATTCAGGGATAATAGGATCGGTCGAAACGTCACACTGACCACGTGTCTAGAAACTGAGAACTTACCCTATCTGCCCCTTACACGCCTATCTAGGCGTTGGGAAACTATTATTTTTATTTATTTATTTATCTTTCAAATTTCAAATATTATTTTTTCAACTGAATGAACTGTCATATTTTTTTTTTTTTTTTTATTAAAAAAAGTTTGTGTTTTTCCGTTTTCTTTTTTATAATATTGCGATTCTACAAACTTGTTATTTATTATTTTTGTAAGAGAAAAATTCATATTATTTATTATTTTTTACTAACGTTTTTCTTCTTATAATTGCGATTATATGAACTTAAGTCCTGGGCTCTGCCTCGGCCATCAAATTCAGAGGCAGAGGCCCACACTTTTTGGTACACAAATAACTATTATAATAAGAAAACAAATCTTTTAATATCATATAATAATAATCAGGAAGTAGTCATGTAACTTCCTAAAACTAAAAACTTGAAATATCTCGTTTATTATTTACTTTCCATCAAAAATGTAAGAGGAGACTTTTTTCTCTTCAATGCATTTTTAATAACAAGGTTATTTAAGGGGCAAAGGGAGTGTTCCTTGTAATATTATTTAGAGGCCCTAAATTTTTCATTCCATTTTTAGTATTTTGTAGGTATGACCAAAAAACACTTATACCGTTATTTTGTCGTCTGTCTGTCTGTCTGTCTGTCTGTCTGTCTGTCTGTCTGTCTGTCTGTCTGTCTGTCTGTCTGTCTGTCTGTCTGTCTGTTCGGTAAAAATTGTAGCCAAACCTCTCTAGAGTTGAAATTTGGCATGCTTATACAACTTTTTGACCCGCACATAGGAAAAATACTAAAACATCTAAAAAATATATCGCCCTAAAAATATAAACAAATATGTGCTCATCGAAAAAAAAAATATTTTTGCAAAATAAATTATTTTGAAGCTATTTTTGCCAAAATTGTGAAAACGAATTTTTGTCCCACACCCTGTAACCCAGATGGTTTAAACTAATCGGGTCATCTGAAAAAATTCTAAGTAATGTACATTGGTGTGAACCGGAATAGTACAACAGGAATTTTTGATCAGATTATGTTTTCGGAAAATATCGCATTTTTTGTGTTTTTAACTAAAATATGTTAAATATTTAATTCGCTATGTAACACAGTAGATAAATAAGCGCTGATAGCGTAGTTGGTTTCGACGTTGCTTTTTGTAATTTGCAAACTAGAGTTCGAATACTGTCAATTTAAATTTTTCTGTTTTTTTTTTTTTCATTTTTATTTTGTTTAAATTATTTTGTCAAAATTCTAGTTATATTTTGGTAAATGTTGCATTTAATTTTTAAAAGCGTAAATTTAATAACCAGTGGGAAGTGTTGAAATTATAATTTAATTCTATTTTTAAATGTATACGAAATCAGAGGGCGGAGCTTATGATTTAAGCAACCAATGGAAGCGGTAGGCGCAATTTTCAAAATCTAACCTAACCTTGCTATATAAAAAAAAATACTGCACATATTTAGAAACTTAAATAATGGTATTAGGCATTCGAATTAAAATTCATAAAAAAATATTTTGACATAAAATTTGTTTTGGCGTCCCAAATAATCATCATTCAGTTACTAAATAGCTTTAAAACCCGGAAATGTGTGAAAATTTACACTTCACATCAATTTTTAATGTGTGTTTAAACTTTTAAATACAATGACAATAAAAACTAATCTTAAATTTAGTGTTGACATTTTCTAATATTGTTTGTTTGTTGCAGGTGTTTGGTATCTTGTGCATGGCCCTCGCCTCACCTGCAGTGTACTCAGGAACACATTGGTTCCTGTTTGTAGCAACCACAAGTTTCATCGCCACCCTTATTTGGGTATTTGTCTACCTGTTAGGTGTTAGAGAGGCCTTGAAGTTGCCCATTAACTGGATTCTTACGGTGAGGCAATACATTTAGAACTAGACTAAATTCTTTACCAAGAACTTTTTAATTCATTAGATTTTGTTTTTATATATATTTTATTATATATTTTTTTTTGTAGGAGTTGCTAAACACGGGGATAATTACAATTATGTACACTATCGCCTTCATTGTACAACTAGCAGTTTCAGCAGAAGGCCGTTACTACTATAGGGGCAGTTATATCGCTGCTGGGGTAAGGATTAATCTTTTTCACTTCTTCTTTGTCAGTAACATCAATGGTACACGCAAGATTTTATTTTTCACTTCACATAAAAAAAAATCAGCTGTGGCCACCACAGGACCGATCGCCATCACAAACTACTTGTTTAATTTAAGCTGCTTTATCAAAAAATGTCTCAAGTAAAAGTTGTTAGTTATTGCTTTTATATCAACTTTTGTCAAATAATTTTTTTCGAAATATTTCTCTGTTGTGAAATATTCGCAAAAATCTTAAAACCGACACGAGTAAACTCCTATTTCTAATTAACCGATTTTTACCAAAAGTTGATCAATTCGTGTCATTGATGTCAAAAGCTTAAATATGAAGTTTCATAAAAATCCTTTTAGCCGAATTTGCTCTGCACGTGTACACAGACCGACAGACATACAGACCGACTGACATCATGCTAAAAGTATTCAAAACGTTATGTAAGAACCTCAATTCGTGGAGCTCCATCGAAATCTCGAAATGTCAAAATCGGTATGATCACAATACCTCTCTTATATATGTTGGCGGTCGGTAAAAATTAGCAGATATTTATACCTATCTGGTAGCCTATGACAATAAACACTTTATAGATAAAAATCAGCTGTGGCCACCACAGGACCGACTGCCATCACAAAGTACTTGTATAAAATACATTCTAGCAGCAGAGTAGAAATAACTTGGCCTAATATTTTCTAACAGAGATATTATTTATCATAACCATGGAAACGTTACATATAAGTATGAAAAAATAGACGCTTAGAAAATATTTCGAAAAATTTTTCAAAAATTATTCGTTTTATCAAAAAATTTCTCAAATTAAAGTGGTTAGTTATGGCTTTTATAGCAACTTTTGTTAAATATATTTTTTCGAAATATTTTTCTGTTGTTAAATATTCGCAAAAATCTTAAAATTGACACGAGTAAACTCCCATTTTTAGTCAACCGATTTTTGCAAAAGTTGATCAACTAGTCCCATTGATGTCAAAAGCTTAAATATGAAGTTTCATAAAAATCATTCTAGCCGAATTTGCTCTGCACGTGTACACAGACAGACGGACGGACAGACGGACAGACAGACAGACAGACAGTCAGACGGACAGACAGACAGACAGACAGACTTCATGCTAAAAATTAGTCAAAACGTTATGTAGGGACCTCAATTCGTGGAGATCCTATACCACCGGCCTGAACAACCTACCGCTTAAATGGCAAAAGTGTATAGACAATATGGGTGCATACTTTGATGAAGTTATCAACCAACTTCGCCTTTTTATTAACCAACCGATTTCCGTCGTGATTTTCATTTAGTTAGAGTTAGAAACAACTATCTGAGTGCTATGTAAACTAAATTAAAATATATACATCTCTACCCTATTTAATTTCGAAATTATGATCTAAACATTTAAATTTATTTATATTAAACGTCTATTCAGTTATTTTAAGAATTTATTTCAACAAATCTCAAATTTATAAACAAGTATATTCAGTTAAATTTAAATATTATAAAAAGTATAAACAGAAATTAAATTTTAACGTTTGGGCACGCAAGCATATAAAACACGAGTGACCTAAAAAGAAAACTAACCTCAAAGTTTTAGAAAGTAAATAATCTCTGTTTCTCTTATGTTTCAGTGTTTCGGCTTGTTTAACACGATTGCGTATGGAGCTGGTGCGTATTTCTTGTACAAAGAATGGAAAAGTACTACAAGTACTCAATGAGGAAGTTTAAAAAGAGATGGACTTGCCAACGGATAGTGGAAGAACTGAGGTTATGTGGGCCAGTTCGTCTTTTTATGCGGAATTTATTATAAATGTTTATGTAGCTGTTGCACTGAAGCATTGTTTGAGATATATTTGATTCTGAATATATATTTTTTTTTCTACGGCCCTTATGAACTTATCTAACTCATTTCAGTTAGATATACATTATCTAACTCATTTCTGCACTTGTGTGGAAATAAACTACATAACCACACAGCTGTACATACTACAGCTGTGTCAAATACACAAATAGAGGAAACTTTTTAAGATCGCAGCGCCATATGTGGCAAAAGCTGGAACACTCAAGAGTGACATTAAGCTCTCACTTTTGTATTTATTTGCATTGTGAAAATGAAAATATTTTCCTATTTTCCGAGCTTTTTTGTGTGTACAAAAATCAGGTAACAAGGAACAAAAATGAATAGACATTAGTAGAATATTGCGTCTTCACAGATCAGCGCGTTTTACAGCCGGCAACGTTTCCAATAAAGAAAATGATAGCGTTATTGGGAAAATCCATTAGAGAGTATGAAAAAGAACTACTCCATTTGCCCTGTACTGCATTCTAACGTTTGAACGGACTATAGGAAAATATCTGAAATACGAAAGAAGATCTGAAATACTAGTGAAATATTTGAAATACTAAAGATGATTTGAAATATTAGAGGAGATTTAAAATACTAGAGAAGATTTGAAATACTAAGGAAATTTATAAAATATCAAATACAAATACCACGGAGAAAGTATTTGTAAATCCAAATTACCAAGAGAATTTTTTTGAATTATTTTTAATACAATATTTCAAATACCAGAAATTAATTCAAATACTTTTTTCAATACTTTATTTCAAATATTTCCAGTTCTGCTAGTTTGGAAATGTATTTAAATATTTTTTTTGTAAAGTCTATTCCAAAAGTTTAAAACTATATAAATTTTTTATTTTTTTAAGTTGTCCCTAGCTCACTTAAGTGGGCCTTTGTATTTAAAATTACTTCCAATATTGTGCAGTCAGATCTGGGGTCGACTCAGCCTCAAGTAGTTAATACTTAAAATGAGTACCTGTTTATACAGCGATAATAGGACCGGTCTAAACGTCACACTGACCACGTGGCTTTCATATCTATGACTGGCGGTCTAGAAACGGAGAACTTTACCCCTATACGCCTATCTAGGCTATTATTTATTATTTAGTTGCATACAAAACTTCTTCTACAGCCAATCAAAACTTGCGAAACCATTAACACCCCGTAACAGTTACAAATAAATGAAATTATAAATGTAACAGTTACAAGTAAATTTAATTTATAAACGTCTTAAGTTTTCTAAATTTTGTTTATAAATTTAATTTTTGATCAAATTTATTTTTTTACCAAACGGATTTAAGTATTACTCGTTTCAGAATCAAATGTATCATTTTATAAAATATCCAAAGCACAGTGCACAGATATTTTCATGATATTTCATGATATTGCAAAGTACACAAAATCGTACCTAAATTTTATTCAAATATATTATTTATGTTATTGTTTTGATTTTTTACTGAAGTAGGTTAATTTAATATTACAATTTGTTATTAAATAAGTTATATATCAAGTTGTCCCATATGTTAATATGTTATTATTTTATTACTGTACAGATCATGGTTTGTATTTAACAATATTACGTAAGATACAACAATTCATTTATAAATTTCATTTTATATATCTAACATTTTTAAAAATACTGTAATTCTATATTTTTATACTGTTTTAGAGTGATTATTATTCTCTTCAAATTTTGTCAAATGTTTAAAACTATATGTGTATTAAATACATAATAAAACAGATACATTTGTGTTTATTTTCCTGTCTCAACTCTTCAAAACAAATCTCAAAAAAGGTCCTATAGGCTAGTCTGGCCGTCAATACAGCTGCGTCACATTTTTTATGACGTCATATAGATATGTTTACATGGCATCCAAAATAGAAATAAGTTGAATATAACCTAAAAAACAATGCACTACACACAATGTTTAAAATAGAAATCTATAAGATATCTATAAGAAAATATATAACCAAACACAAAACTGCTAAATACACAACAAACTAAATAAAAAAGATTAGACAAAATTACTGTAAGATAAATCAAGGAGCGCAGGGAGATATAAGGAGGTCAGAACTATAGGGTTACCAAGCTACTTGAAGGGAGAAAGAGGAAGGTCAGGAGGGATAGTTAGGAGGATTGCGAGGCTAAGGTGCGGGAATGAAGAGAGAGCAAATAGATACTGGAGATAATGGAATAAAATAAATTAAAGATGGACGAGAGAACTGGAAGCAAGAAGGAAGGAGATCGGGGAGGGAAACCAGAATGAGAATAGGAAGAAAGAGAGGGACATTGGAAGAAGAAAGAAATGAGAAAATGTAATATATTGTAAATTAAACTGTACTGTTCTGTATTGTACGTTATGTAATTTGGATTGTTTTGGTTATTTTATTTATTTTATTTCTATTTGTAATGTCTAATACCTTGAACGCCGCAAGGCCTAGGTAGAAATAAAGAATATATACTGTAAAATAGATATGTGAATACAAGTGTCAAAACAAATCAGAACGTAATATGTCGGCAAATGTAAACAAAATAAAATTTAGCGATACCAATACAAATATTCTTATATTAAATAAAAACTTTTAAAATTTGTAAATCTTCATAATTACTATCGAACACAAACTGATAAACACAGATAAGTACAAAATAATGGTTTTTAAAAAAGGAGGAGGGAGGCAGAGCCAAGAGAAATGGGAATAGGAAGGAAATGAAATTTAAAAAGTTACGTCACCCAAGTACTTAGGATACCAGTTCCAATGCAATGGAGGAACAGAGGAACATATTAAGCAGCTAAATAAAAGGGCAATGCTAGCAATTCCGAAGATATGGAGTTTAGGTGAAAGAAAATTTAAGGGGAGCTTTTAACGTTCGACGCCTTAATAAAAAGCATAATCATGTATGGAGCGGGGGTGAGGGGATGGGAGGAGCATGAGCGCTGGAGAAGGTGCAAAATAAGTATCTTAAATGGATGTTGGTTCTAGATAGGTGTACACAGTGGCGTATTAACGGGCGGGCTGACCGGGCGACCGCCCGGTCAGCCCGATTTAGTGGGGCGCCAAAATAAGAATCGGACAATATAAATAAATTGCATTTGATATAGGTATTATGTTTTATATTTAAAATTATTTGTAATTTATTAATTTGGCAATGTTTTTATTCATTCATATCAATAGCATACTTATAAAATAAAGGCTTCTTATCTTTTGAAAAATAAACTGTAACCAAATAATATGAAATGAAAGTGTCATCGTATACGATTTTTTGGGAACGTCGTGCCGCGGATTAAAGCGCCGGGCGAGGAGTAGCGAGACACTTCATTCTATCTCATGAAACACGAGTAACTTACTGCAGTAAGACAATTCAAAATGAAATAATTAATTTTTTGGCATCATCTGTTCGCGAAAATATAATAGAGCGAACCAAAATGGCCAAATATTATTCTATTATATTAGATTGTACACCTGATATTAGCCATAAAGAGCAACTCTATGTGACCTTGCGATTTGTAGATTTTACTGTAGTCGTTCAGGAACATTTTATTTCTTTCTACCAAATTGACGAATCTACTGGGGAATATATATTTGATAAAACTAAACAACTACTATCGGATTTAAAATTAAATATTAACGATATTAGAGGACAGGGTTATAATAATGGCTCCAACATGCGAGGAAAAAAAGGTATACAAGCACGCTTGCTTCAAGAAAATCCACGATTATACATATTATTTTTGGCATCTGTAGCTAGATGAAAAACTTTAACAAATAATGTTCCTAATTTCACTATTAAATCTGTGTGTGTGTGAAACTCGCTGGGAGAGCCGAATTGAATGTATAAAATCTGCTAATATAGTTGATATTCATGATGCACTGATAATAATTTATGAAAATTCTGCTGATGCAGTAGGGTTGTACATCGAAGGCAAAACATCGATGTTTAACATCGATGTTGAAATCGGCGCTTATTATTGATGTTGAAAAAAAAATCGAAGGAAAAACATCGATGTATCGGAAACATCGATGTTTTATTAATATTAAAAAAAACTATTTATTTATATTATATAGGTTTTATTTAATAATGTAAAGATAAAATACGAAAAAACTAACATAATACACAAAAAGCATTTATTAGATTTTGAAATAGAAATATTCCTTTTTAATAGTAATTAATTTCACATTCATATTATTATACCCAATATAATAATCCTAATTTGTACCTACAGTATATTCTAAACGATTAGGCGGAACTAACCGCAATTTTCATTTTTGTAATTTGTCATTAGATATTTGTTTATATATTGAAGTTGACTTTTCCTAAACAAAATGATCAAAAGCTTCAATCAATCGGTAAAAGTAACTAGAATTGAAAATCTAGTTCCGCCTAAACCAAAGGAACAGATCTTACTATTTTTACATTTCTAAAATGAAATATTGGATTTTATTACAATACTAATATAGTAATCTTAATGTTAATTTTATATTATTTAACATAAAAATAACACTGTCATACACAATTATTGTTATACTTTTTTAAGTTGAAATAAAGTCTGTTCTTTTGATTTAGGCGGAAATAGATTTTCAATTCTAGTTACTTTTACCGATTAATTGAAGCTTTTGTTCAGGAAAAGCCAACTTCAATATATAAAAAAATAGCAAATGACAACTTAAAAAAATCCAGGGATTGGAGAAATAACAACTGGGAAAGTGTCAACAAGACTCAAAAAGATAAAGTGTGTTAGCCTCGTTGGTCGTTCGCATTGTTTGCAAAAATTAGAAGTTTCTTTTTATTTTTTCGTATTCTGCTAACTGCCAAGAAGAATAAGAACTAACACTATTAGTATTGTTATATCACAATATATGGCGGTTATATTTTGTGTACTATTTTAATAAAAATTAAATTTTTAAGATTCCAGCGCCTCTAGCGGTAGTTTCTGAACTTCAAAGTTTAAACATCGACATCGGTAGTAGACATCGATGTTTTATCGATACTATCGCCAGCTGACCATCGATGGTAAAAACATCGATGTTTTTAAAACAAACATCGATGTTTTCGATACATCGATGTTTTTTTCCCATCCCTATGATGCAGCGACTAAACATAAATGTTTAACATTAACGGAAAAACTTTGCGAGTATTCTTTCTTAGTTATGTTAGTGACGTGGTATAAAATACTTCAACTTATAAATGTTGTAAGTAAATCTATGCAAACAAAAGATATGGATTTTAAAACTACTATCAACTTAATGAAATCATGTACAGAATACATTTCCAGCTACCGAACAGAACAATTTGAAAACTCTCTTTCTGAAGCTGAAAATTTAGCAAAGCTTCTGGGTTCCGAACCAGTTTTTAAAGAAAAAAGATTACCCCGAAACAGAAAAATGTTTAATTATGAAAGCGAAGATGCTACTGTTGCCATTGATGAAAAATCAAAAACAGTTTTTAATGTTATTTTGGATACCATAATAACATCGCTTGAAGAAAGGTTTGTACAATTTAAAAATTATGAAGAAACCTGGGGGTTTCTTTTCGATTTTCATAATATAGATGTAACAGACTGCGATAAATTAAAGAAACACAACATGGATCTGCATTTAATCCTAAATGATGAGGATAATCTTGACATCGATGGAAATGAGCTTTATGAAGAAATTATAATTTTGAATAGTTTACTGCCAGAAAATACAGATTCGCCGTTAAAAATATTACAATTTTTAAAAACCAACAATTTACAGAATACAGTTCCCAATATATGGGTGGCGTTAAGAATTTTGCTTACCATCCCTATTACAGTTGCTACAGCAGAAAGAAGTTTTAGTAAATTAAAACTTATAAAAACATATTTACGATCGACAATGGGTAATGAAAGATTAAATTCTCTAGCGTTATTATCAATTGAAAATGATGTTGCCCAGAAAGTAGATATAAGTGAATAAATCAAATTATTTGCAGATTTAAAATCAAGACATTTTTTTTTTGAATAAATAAATTATTATTACCTACCTATAAGATTTTTGAGGTGCATCGCCTGCTCAGAAATAAATCAATGTTAGTGAAATAATTATTTTTTGTAATTATTAAGTTTTTTGTTTTTTGTTTTTTAATACTTTTGTGAATAAAAATTGATTTATTAATTATTTTATTTTTTATTTTTTTCTAACCTATTTTAGAATCTTGAAAAATTTTAGGGCGCCAAAACAAGGAGTTCGCCCGGGGTGCAAGATTGCCTCGGTCCGGCACTGGGTGTACACCAGAATACTTAGTATTAGAAGAGACGAAAGTGTACAAAATTAAAATAGAAGCCGTTAAAAGAGCATTAAGATTTGAAGAAAATATAACCAAAAACCCGGAAAAACAAGTATTAAACGAACGTTGGAAGGAATTAGGAAATAGAGATAAACAGAAAAAAAAACATCAAAACGGGAGATAAAAAGTAAAATGTATGAATACGGAAGCTTTTCAACAGAAGAAGTAAGGAGGAAAAGAGAAAGTGGATATGGAATGCAGGAGATGGTAGAAAGAATGAAGGATTTACAGCAACAAGAATTAAGCGGGAGAATAAATGAATCAAGGTACAATAATAAGTACAAAAAAAATGGAACATGCAAAGACCGCTGTATTTAAAAGAAATGGGAAACGGGAAAAAAAAAGAACAATTGCAAGGTTTAGATGTGGAAGAGGATAAAGGATGTAGAATGTTCAGAGAAGAAAGGGAGACGATTGAACATATGCTGGAAGGATGTGAAGAAATGAGAAGTAAAGGAGGAACAAGAGAAGATATTTTAAACGGAAATGGCTGCAGATACACATGGATGAAAGAGGTAATGGAGAGGAGAAAAGAAATTAAAGAAAAAGAAAATAATAGGAAACAAAGCACAATAAATTTCAAACCGACAGGTAGAAATTAGATTTATATTTTAGTTAAGACTTGTTATGTAGGGAATAAATAGATATATAATATAATGTAGTAGATAACATTAAATGTAATAATTATTTAATTAAAATAAATTGAATAGAATTGAATTGACTATCGAACATAAACTAAGTATGACTAGGTATGTTTTAGTAAAATAAAAGACTGAAGTGCAATATTAGTCTGTAATTCAAATGAAAAAAAAATCGATTTAGTTATTTTCTCGCCACTAAGTTTGAGATTGAAGCTATGATGCAAAATGACGAAGTGCATTGACTGGCCGATGTCAGTATAATAGCGTTCATTAATGATTGAAAAACATTTGAATTTAGCGCGATGTTGTGTTAGTAATTTTCATTTCATAATGTTTGTACCCTAGCTGTACATGACATATTTGACCATAAGCGCACGGATATTATTTTACATTGTTGTTTGCATATTTAGTTTTGCGTTTTTATCAGTTCCCAGTGTATTTATTATCAGACATGGCTTTTTTATTGTCACTTTTGTACTTGTTTCATTGGCCAAGCCAAAAAATAGCTGCATAAACGGTAACAAATGTATGCAATACGATTTTAGGTTACTTTTCAATCTATTAAACCTTCCTCGTCGAAAAAAATTGCTGGATGCGCACAGGTTTTAAAACTATATTATAAATAAACTAACGAATAAACAAAGTCTATAGAAAAAACTATTAGTTTATAAAATATTTTAAAAAAAAGTTTTAGAATCAGGCTGTATTTAAAAAGAATTAATATATAGAAATGGGGAGGACGGAAGGGATATAGGAAGAGGGGCGAAGAAATGGTTGGAAGGGAAGAGAATGGAATAAAATAAATAGTAATGTAAATTAATGTAATGTGATGTATGTTTAATAGGACGTTGGGATGTTGATAGGAGATATATGTTTTGTAATTGTAGTAAATACCCTAAACACCGAAAGATCGAGGGGAAATAAAGGATTATATATATACAGTACCTAGACTAAATATTATAACCACTTATGAATTTTTAAAAATTCATTGTTTTACACAAAATCATCAAAATAGTAATAAACCAATTTTATTTTTATTTTGTATTTTATTATTTCAAATTTGTTTAGTACATTTATAAAATGTTTTTTAATATTTTGTGTTAATAAAGGGGATCCTTTGCTTTTAGTAATGCCGCAATTCTTCGAGGCATACTCTCAATACATGCCCTAATACAATTTTCAATTTCTGGAGAGCCATGCCATACTTTTTTAATATTATCTGTTAAAACTTGTTTATTAGTATTATTTAAATCATAAACAAGTCTTTTCAGGAGGTTCCAAACATTTTCGATAGGATTGATATTCGTCGAATTACCTGGCCAGGACAAAATCGGTACTTTTTGTTCTTGCAAATCAGTCTCAGAATAAAAATACAGAGTTGAAGATGTTTAAAATAGCTTATCTTTTAATAAATACACGATATGTTAAAGAAATAAATAAAGTAGCATATGATTATATGTCGGCATTTTTAATAAACAGTTGTTTTTGTAAGTGGTTATAATATTTTGTCTAGGTACTGTACATATATATAGACTTCTACTTCCACACCAATGTACAAAATGTTGTCTATATTACGGCGAACTTTTGATTAATTTCACAGTAGCCAAATCAACATTTAGCAGAATAATATTTATATATCAGTACTTCATAGCAGCGTCCTTTTGTGCAGACGCGCACCCAGAATTAATTCTGAGGAGGGAGATTAGAAGGGAAAAAAATGTATTTCTTGAATACATTTTTAAAAATTCGTAATTTTCAAGATGAAAACAAATGGCCTTTTCAAACCAACAATCGTTAATATAAAAATATATATATAATAATTTATTAGTGAGCCGGATGTTAAAGGTTTGGCAGCACCCTGAATGCAACCACTCTTAAGTATTCGTGCGAAAAAAATAATTACGAAAAAGTAAGAAAGAATTTTTACACGAATTCTTATTCAATGTACCAGCCGCTTTTCTGTAGCTTGTTTAATTTAAACATAATTCTGGTACTGGCAGGAGTGGATTGGCCATAAAATTGTCTGGTTCAGTCGCCTGGCCGGACAGAAAATGATCTTTTTTGGACCACCTACTTTGATTAACAAGGCCGTCCGAGTTCAGAACTCCAACGAATTGTGAAAGATGTAAGCGGGCCAAAATGTCACTTGTAGTCTCTTTCTATCTTTTCATTTTAAAAGGTTTTTTTTTTTGGCTCATCACCTCGAAAAAAGGGCCAGTATAAATTTCAAATAACCGGGCTAACATTGTAGTCCCAGTTCGCACCTGTATATAAGGTTTACTTTCAATAAAAAACAAAATTTAAATTATTTCGAAACATATCTTTATGAATAAATATAATGTAATTGTGGTTTTTATATGGCAGATACAGTTAAAACGGATGCTTACAACAATGATATCAGATTTTATAACATTATTTCAGTCTGGCGTTTTGTTTGATATTTAAATATTAATTTTTAAATGCACACCTTTACAAATTATATGTTTACCAAGAAATTATTTATCTGCAGGGATTAACTGAAATGTGTCATGAATAATTATGAAATAAAATGATATCATGATGATAATATGACGTTTAACATTAAAGTTGATAACCACAGTTATAATATAAGTATATTTTTTTCAGTATTGAGATTGGAACATCACAAAAGGACATAAGTGAATTAATTCTATGTGTCATTTGCAAATGTGACTGAAAAGGTATAATAGTAAATTTTTGAAATTCCGATTGCGAAAAAGGTGTAATTATGTATATGCATGTAATCTCAAATATTATTTTTATAACGTTCTTGTTACCTCATGTCCGAACAGTAGTGATATATTCTGTCTTAGGCTTGTTTCACACGTATACGATTCTATTCGGTTCGGTTCGTTTTCAGTTCTTTTTCGATCGCTGCCGACAAGTGTGAAACGGTGCTTCGGTTTCTATTCGGTACCTAATAGAAACAGTATAGCACCGAATACTCCCTCGACACGAACAGGTTGCATTAGGTTTCTACAAGTTACGTACTCGTGTCCAGGGAACAGAAAGCAATCAAGGCGTTCACACACTCACAGTTCAGTTTGTTTTAACTTGATAGCGAATGGATCTCTTGTAGATCAAGTCCTTTAGTTTCACGTGAAATTCATCAAATGATTTCGTTGACATCCTGAAGTAATTAAAAAAAATGTTTTCGTGCTCTCTTAGCTTCGGGAAAATGTATAATGCTCCATATTGCAGCCGCAAAGTGATGAGAGGGTTCTCCCAATAAATTCTAGTATTCCTCGTTCGTTTTTTTATTCTTCTATAGAGAAACAACATGGCAACAACTTGACTTCTCTCCATTGATGATCACTATTCACTAGGCGACTGAGCCTGTGTTTCGGGAGAAAACACAAAACCTAATATGAACCGTGTGAGAACCATATATGTGTGATAGCAGTGCCGCAACAAGGGTGGTGCGAGAGGTGCCGCCGCACCAGGCGCCGGATTCATAGGGGCGCCAAATTTAATTTTTTTATTATTATCTTTTATATTAATAAACTATAATCAACACAAATTTGATTTCATAATCGAAGGTTTCAAATGGCAGGCAAGATCATTAATTGATGACTGTACAACTGCCACTGCAATGCAATTATTAGAAGTAATCCACACTTACGATTTAAAAGATGTGTACCCTAATATTGACATTGCACTGCGCATATTTTTAACGCTCCCTGGAACTATTGCTTCGAATGAACGCAATTTTAGTAAATTAAAGTTAATAAAAAATTATTTGCGTTCTACAATGGGCCAAGAGCTTGTAAAATTTAGCTTTAATATCAATAGAAAATACTACAGCGCAGTTATTAAATTATGAAGACTTAATTAACGAATTTGCACAGTTAAAAGCCAGAAAAGTTCAATTTATTTAATTTTACATTCCGTTAAAGTGATTATATAATATATTATTAAAATACCTAAATATTTATTATTTTTTGTTCAAATATCCCTTTTTTTTGTCATTAAATATATATTTTTTTATTTATTTTGTTATTCAATTATGTAATATAATATTTCCTTAGCCCTTTTATGATTCATTTTAGGTGTTTTTCATTTTGTGTTTTATTGACCTAGAGTTTATATTTTGTCCCTTTTTATATTAGTTGATTATCATGATTTTTGAGTTTATTAAAAGATTTGTAACATACAGTCTGTTTCAAACGGTTAGGCGGAACTAAATGGGAATTTCGTTCTTTTAGGTTGTCACGAAAAGGGACCTTACTTGGGTTATTTCATTTTTCAAGTCGGAATGTCAAAATTTAAAATTCCAACAATGAAACCATGGAAACGAATGACATTAAATTATTTTTTTACATATTTTAATAAAAAAATAAATAAATAAATGGGAAATTTGTATTAAGAAAGACACAAAAAATCAAAATATAAAGAAAATGACATTTTAAAATGATATTAACCTTAACAAAAAAATGTTTATTGTAAGTATGATTTACAAAGCTTAAACAAAACGGCCGAAAAGCACGATTTAAACGATGAAAGTAACTAGACTGCAAAATCTAGTTCCGCCTAACCATTTGGAACAGACCATAATTTGTTAATATAATCGTTAATATTGCAATTTAAACCAAACCAAAGAAAAATGTTAAAACTAATACCAACGAATGTATTTTTTAATTTTTTTTTATACATTTATTGTTAAAAAAATGAATTTATAATATATATTTATGTATGTTTCTTTACTGGTAATAAGATAGTTCTTTTATTAGGAGTAAGTGTTCCTTTTCTGGCGATTTTGTGATTTTTATGAATTTTTATGAAGTTATGTTAAGTTATTCTTTTATTTTCACTTGCATCAAAATAAAACAATAAGATTTTAAGGATTCTCTATAAAATATGTTAAGTAAATATTTTGAATAACATTTTGGTGAAGAAAACAACGTAAGTAAATGTTTTAAACGTTCCCTTACTGATGCAATCACCCAACCATAAAATTATAAAAATTGCGTATGTAATTAGTGAGGGTGGGGGGGGGGGGCAAATAATTTTACGCACCAGGCGCCAATTTATGTTGTTGCGGCACTGTGTGATAGGGTTTCATTCGTTTTTGGTTGCAACCGAAAGCGAACAGAACCGAATGGAACCGCATACGTGTGAAACAGGCCTTATTTAGGTCGTGTATACGTCGAAACTTATCAAGTTAGTTAATGTTTCCTCGTCAGGTTTGTAGGCAATTTAACGTATCATCAGTTATGATTATAATTTAATTTATATCACAGGAAGTAGTTTTATGTTAAACTTAGTATGTGAAAATCCAAAAAATAATATACTGACAAAGTTTGCGGTAAGATATTATTAAATATATGCCAACCACTACATCATTTGTGAAATATGTTGATAATTTGAATGATGTCATAGCATAGTGTTGAAAAATAATTGGTCGGTCTCGTTTTGTTAATGTTAATGTTTCGGATACAAATATGCTTCAGAAATATTGAACTTTATATAGAATCCTTTACATGACCGTCCATGGGGCCACAGATAAAAGGAAAATAAAGGAAAAAAGAAGAACAAACGATAGAATCGAAGAGAGAACAATTCATTCTGATTTAGATTTTACGTTTGGGACTGTTTTTTGCCGTTCTCAGCTCACTCGGTCTTGTCCACAGGTCACTCTTCCTCCAGCAACGAACAATTTCGGTGTTAAATGCAGATGTACGGTGTTAATACAGCCATCCAGTCAACTATTCAGAGGAAACTCCAGTCTTATCGCTGTATTTTTCAGAACTATTTAGACCTGACAATATAATTAAAAACTATATTTTCAAAAAACCATCAAAAGTATTTTATTTTTTTAAATTTTTTGTGCTAAAATTTGTTCCAGATCGGTTAAAGGGCCTAGGAGTGTACAGCGCACAAACAATTTTCCTCTTCTATATACACAGCTTTGGACAAATGTGTGGAGTACCCATGCAATTGTAATATAACATCTAAATTTATGTACATCGTAACTTGTATATATTTGACAAAATGTTTTTAAAATATCATTGACACATTCTAAAAGACGTACGTCTAAACAGATAACCCAAAATGTAAACAGAGTTATGATAAATCTTGAAATACAAATAAATATAGGCTCAGATCTGTTACGGTTTGTTTACATAAAAATAAACAACTAGGACTTGGATCATTATTACACATGCGTTTGAAGTGAACACTGTCTTTTTCATGTTATATTGAGTTCAAGTGAATATTTTTAATTATATTATGGCTAAAACCGTGAACTCACTGTGGCAGAAAGGTAATGCTCATTAACAAGGAGAGTCGCAGGTGAAAATTAAAAAAATAAATGAGTTTTCAAGAAACGCCGTGCAAATTACCATCAAAAGGTTCCAAGAGACTGATACTTATGAAAACAGACCGAAAACCGGAAGAAAACGTGCAACCACTTCCAGAGATGATCGTTTTATAAATAAAAGTTCTCTTCGTAAACGCTCAATATCGTCAAAATAGATGGTTGGTGATCTATCGGAGTATAGGGGAGTATATATAAAGTTTCTTTTAGAACAATTAGGAGACGTCTAGTGGAATCTAATTTGCATGGAAGAAGACCTCGCCGAAAACAACTGTTGACAACATTTAAATTGGACACCTGATGAATGACCGAAAATCATCTGATCTGATGCGTCCAATATAGAAGTAAGCATTGCAATGGTTTAATTTATAGAGCCATCAATATTAAACTTATTTGATGAAGACAATCCAGGATATATTTTTCAACAAAATAATGCCCCCTGTCACAAAGCCAAAGCAACAAATGAATGGTTTTCCACAAACAATGTGCCATTTTTTGTATGGCACCACAGTCACCAGATTTATCGCAAATTGAAAATTTATAGTCGACTCTGATAAACAAGGTGTCCCTTTACAAATGCAAATCAAAAGAAAAATTGAAGAAAATTACTGTGGACGAATGGTTCACTGTACAACGATGTACCTTTCCGATGTAGGTACGTAAAAAACTTGTGGACAATATGCCTAAAACGGTACGTGCGGTAATTAAAGCACGAGGAGGTACCACAAAATATTAATAATTTTGATTAAAGTTGTCATTAAAAGCTGTATTTATTATTTTGTTTACCATTTTACCTGTAATAATCCTAAAATTCAATAAAACGTAGGGGTGCTCCATACATTTGTCCAAGGCTGTATATATAGAGAAATTTTAGACGTAATAATTAATATCTAATTATTAACAATAATACTATTTTTGATACCACAATTCCAGATATTTTCTTTTTACTGTTTAAATTATCTTTAACATTAACCGA
The DNA here is from genome assembly GCA_963971575.1 of Liopterus haemorrhoidalis. NCBI lineage: Eukaryota > Metazoa > Arthropoda > Insecta > Coleoptera > Dytiscidae > Liopterus > Liopterus haemorrhoidalis. The sequence goes on along the minus strand of OZ020612.1, from coordinate 41,157,328 downwards.
AGTATTTTAGGAAGAGCAGGGCATGGTGCAAAAAGGCTAAGTAATCATTAATCTATTTTATCAGACAAAACTTTTTTTCTTAAATAACTTATCACTTCTAAAAAAACAATAATCCTTCAAGATCTTATCATAAATATTTTCTGTAGAATCCATCCGTTCCAAATTCCACAAATTTACAATCTTTCTCTATTTCTGAAGATGACGATGAAACATTTTGTAATATATCGCTCCCACTCGCTTTCTAGGTTAGGTTAGGTGCGTTCGCGCAGTTGAATTGAGGCGCGGTCAGTATTGAATCGAAGTTAAAGCAGAAACAAACTAGCGCGCTCATTAAACACCTGACATTTGACGGTAAGTGCCAAATATTCAATTGTTTTCATTAATTAAATGTTTGTATTTAATTAATTCGGTCACGTTGGTACGTTTGGAAAATGTTTTTTGAACTGACAATAGATATAAGAGATAAAATTTATTTTTGTGTTATAAATATTTACTCTAGTTATTTAAGTTTTTGTTTACGCTTTATTATTTTTGTAACGCATAAATGGATCGGCTCTTTTATCGGTTTCTGATTACAAATAACATTAAACTGCTCTCCAACATTTAAAAATTCGCTAATGCCTTGATAATGAAGCCAAAATGATCCGTGCTTTTTAAAAATGCACCATTCCGTTCTCTGTCCGTCTTCGTCCATTCATCCCCGTTAGGGCCGTTCCTGGCGGGGATCCAAAAGGTGCCCCTGGCACTTACCCTGGTGCCGAGGCTCTGCTACGGCTCTGCTTTCAATACATGTAATCTTTTATTTTCAAAAGTTTCAAAAGTCTGCTCAATAACTGACGAATCTACAATGTTCTTTCCCACAATTTTTCACTTCCTTTTTCTTTCTGTGTGCCTCTCTATTCCTGTCTGATACTAAGGTTTGAGTACAGTATACAAGTGGGATGAATCAGTTCAAAATAATTATTTTTTCTTTCAATGTCATGTTTAACTTTAAATTTAATTTGTAAACTTTACAAATAACACAATTTTGTTTACAACTTGAATCATTCTTCAACAATATTATGATTAATCTATTGTGAATTTATTTAAAGTATGTTTTCGTACGAACATGATTAGTTAGCTGGATAAAAATTTCTATTGCCCTATTTGTTGTTATTGATTTTTTTTTTATTACTCACGTCAGTATTACATTAATTTAAGACAGTTGCACGTTGCATATCTACATCAATTCATCTCTCTATAGAGCCTTCATCCATATCTCCGGTTTCTCTATGGTTAGCCGTTTTAAAGAAGCAGTCTATAGCGAAATTGTCTATTTAAAAACATGCGCCTGTGACTTAGGCAACCCTTCTTACACTTCGGATTTAATTTCAATATAAGCAAAGATAATCTATATTGATATATAAATTAGTTCGTTTGCGTGTATGTATATATGTTACCTCAAAACTAAAACACAACTGTACCGATTATCAAAAAAAAAAAAATTTTTTAAAAATCACTTGTTCATCCAGGATTTATTCTTGAGGAGGAGGCATTTTTGTTCTTTTAAAAATTGAAAATTTTCAAGATGTAAAGATGAAAGCCCGCTTCCATCTTTGAAAAAGGGTGAATGTTCGTGTTTAGTGACTTGAAAACAGTCAAATAGAACAAAAAAATTTTTTAGTGCTTCTTAGGTGAGGGACTCAAACCTGTGAGCCCCCCTTCACCCCTAGGTGCGCGTGAGCGTGTTCATGGCAAAATTTGCCAGTTAAATAATTAAAAACAACCATAAATGTATCTCTGTACGTAATTATTTTATAAAAGTCTGGATTGCAACAATGCGTTAAAAAAAAATCCGTAGGCTGAAACCTCATTTTTATGCCTTAAGACTTTTTATAAACAAATTAAAAAACACTCAGGCGCCTTTGTGTCTTTTTATTTTTGAAAAATATTTATATATTTTTTATGAGATTTTCGCTAAAATATGTCAATAAATTTTTGTCTCCCACCCTGGTTTCCAGAAGGGTTCATCTAATAATCTGAAAAAACACGCAATAGCGTACATTGATGAAAACCGGAATAGATCAACAGAAATTTTTGATTAGATTAGTTTTTCGCAAAAAAAATCTTATTTGTTTCGTTGAAATCCATAATTATTTTTAAAAAAATTTAATTATTAAGGAACAAAAAGTATTTTTAAATTTCTTTAAAGTGTTACGATTACTGTCCAAAATGTACTAAAAAACTTCTTCTTCCAAACCCAAGCAAGAATTTTTAATCTGATAATTATTTCAAAAGTTATAAATTTTTTTGCAAAACCATGCTTACAATATTTATACAATATTTACATCTGAATGCAAAATTATGTACCCATAATTTGTTATCACTTACGAAATATCTACAAAACCCTGAAATGTGTCAAAATTCACAGTTTACAACAATTTTTATTTTTTTCTCCAATATTAAAATGTATCGATGCGATACCCCGTCACTCTAATTGACAGTATTTCCAGATAACTTGTATACCATTCGTCGTTAGATCTGTTAGTAGATAGTAATTAAATTTATACTTATGATTCAAAGAAAAATACGATTACAAACTGTAATTTGACATTTATACAAATGACTTCACCATGCATTCCTCTTTAAATAGTATATTTTTATTATTCCATTCATCACTAGTAATTTCGTCATCTTAAACAATTTACTTGTATATTTATACTGTTTTATTTTAAACTGACAACTTTGTAAAATAATAATAAATATTCATCTAGTTAAAAATATTATATTTCTATTTTTAAAGTCGTGTCAGCACTTAGCGTATCATATTTTCGCGATAGACAAACAGGTGGGTATTACACCGTGTTTTAACCGGTCGATAATATGCAAAAGTTAGTCTGAAAGAACGTACAACAGTGGCGGCGCCAAGGGGAGTTTAAAATTGTCCTGGCCTCCCCAGACATGCCTGGACTAAATATAAAATTTTAGTTAAAATTAAGTGCCCGGTCCATTTTGGGAACATTTCGAATAGGGGTTACGCATAAAATTTATATTTCCTTAAAACTACATTTTTTTGATATGTTAATGTTAGTTATCTCACCTAACAAAACAAAAATCACATTTTAATTAATATTATAGCCACATGTTTTAATTAAAATATTGTAAATTTGAAATAAGCCGACCACGGCGCGAAGGTTGCCTAGTAAATACGACTGAGTATGTCGTCAAACGACTGGGGTTTGACGTCACAGATACAGCTACAACATAATCTTTACGTGTGTATATTGAATTGTTCGAGAGTTTTGTATTTGTTTTTAAACAATTTTCACGCATTTATTATTAAAATGGCAGATAAAGATTTTGTTAGGGCTCAGAGTGATAATTTACCCAACATTGATGCATTTATGCACACAACATAAAGTTTACTTTTTTCTGAAATATCGGTTTTATTTCGCCTCTTAGTTTTCAGCCACAAATTTCGCCTTTTCTGTTGTTTTTCGCCATCAGGTAATGAAAGAAATTGTTTTTTTGGATTTCTATTTGAACTATTTGTGCACATCGGTACTAAACAATATTTTCGACTATGTTTCGAAGTACTGGGGCCTGGATCTTCCATATTTTATATACTTTAATATAAAATTTAATTCGGTAAACATGTATAAATTGATTTTATAGAATTAAACTTTATTTTAATTAAAATCACTCTAACTTTACATAACCTATAAAAGTTATACAAGCAAATAAGTTCACAACAGACTATATAGGCTGCACGCTGTACACTGGGTAGGCTGTACGCAGTACACTGGAGGGCTAGTAGTGTACTGCGTCACTTAGAAGGGGTATGACGTCAAACGTCGTTTTCGCGCGCTACATACATTTATGATTTTTTTAAGCCTTCAAATTAAAAAAAAAATGCAAGACTGTTTTTTATGTTTATATGCAACAAGAGGAATATAATAAAAAATTTAAATAAAATCATGCCTATCCCCTATTGTGAAAAAGGAAAGCGGGTCAAAATTTTCGCATATTAAATTTAGTTTAAAAATTTAAATGAAAGCTCGTGGTACTCAAATATCAAATAAAAATTATTATCCAAAAATTGTTGATTTTGATGTGTATAGAAAAAATCCTACACATCTAGCATTTTGTTGGCTTCTTAAGCTGCGTTCAGAGCTCTTAAATTAGTCAACTATATAGTCATATGGTAACGCGAGCGACCGTTCACAGCTCTACATACATTTTGCTTTGTCGATTGTAGCTAGTGTGTTGTTTTAATGAGACAGATATATAAACAAACATTACATATCTCACTTTATATAACCTAAAAACTCATCTGTGGCCACCACAGCACCGACCGCCATCACAAAGTACTTGTTTAATTTATGCTGCTTTATCAAAAAATGTCTCAAATAAAAGTTGTTAGTTATTGCTTTTATAGCATCTTTTGTTGAATAATTTTTTTCGAAATATTTCTCTGTTGTGAAATATTCGCAAAAATCTTAAAACCGACACGAGTAAACTCCAATTTCTAGTTAACCGATTTTTACCAAAAGTTCACCAACTCGTGCCATTGATGTCTAAAGCTTAAATAAGTTTCATAAAAATTCTTTTAGCCGAATTTGCTCTGCACGTTTACACGGACCGCTAGACAGACCGACAGACAGACAGACAGACAGACAGACCGACAGACAGACGGACAGACAGACAGATAGACATCATGCTAAAAATAGTCAAAACGTTATGTAGGGACCTCAATTCGTGGAGATCCATCGAAATCTCGTAATGTCAAAATCGGTATGATCACAATACCTCCTCCCTTATATATGTTGGCGGTCGGTACAGTCACACATATTTCAAACAATCTCGGAAATCGTGAAACGAAAAAGAATTGCTGTAGTCGCGGTTATAATTTTGTTAATAAAATTTAGAAAGAAATCACGATCTCGCTGATGGCGGGTTCGTAAAAAGTCACAAATATTTTTATTCCATCATAGTTGGTTTAAAAAAACATAGATGTTACGCATTAATTTTCAGTTTCTTTTCAGAGCTGTAAACGCTTTCGTTAAACGTAAAACTATCTACAAGTTTTATCTACAATGCATAGTCTATAGTCGACTATTTTAAGAGCTGTGAATGCAGCTTTACTCTTACTAAATATCTACAAATCCCTGAAATGTGTGAAAATTCACACTTCACATAAATTTTGCATATTTTATATCAGTGTGCCGTCACCTGAAAACTTGAGAACCACTGGTAAACACCTTAAGAAACACTTCCACATTGTCAGTACTAATTATTATGATAGATGTCTTAGAAAATAGAATAAAAAATATCGGCTGAGTACAAAATAAATATTTTACTTTTCTTTATCATTCTTCATATTTAACTAGTGCATAAGTTGAATTCCTTGCATGTATTTTCTAAAAACTATCTCACATGTTGAAGATAGTGACGCAAGGTAAACTTATGAAAGACAAGGTTTGGGCGTTACCTGTAAAATCTCCTTCCAACGATTGCATCCAAGTGGGGCAAAGCTGCAGATGCTGATTTGAATACCATTTTAGTTAATATAGTTTATAAAGTGCAGCGGTTTTATGTCTCAAGTGATTTTAAGATACAAAAAATCCATGTCTACGCAACAATATCCGTAAGAAATTTAAAATTTACATATATTTAGCTTAAATTGTCATCTTTGAAACCAAGAATAACACAGCCTTAGTGTGGTACTATTTATTTAGATGCAGCTCTATACTAAAGCTCGATAGTAGTTGAATTTGTCAAATGCAGTTTGATTTCTATATTTTCTAATTTTTAGATTTCGAAAGCATGATCAAGATTTCTTTATAAATACCCCATCACTCATGTGTCTGTCTGTATAGTTGAAACTGTGGTCAAACGGATGGACCGTAAGAACTATGCTGATGCGCAAGGGGGGGGGGGGACTAATAGGCTTGAGCCCCCTTCCTATTATTGTGTCGTGTACTACAGAATTTTCGTACAAGATCTTGTACGATACTGAAAACCAACCAATTTTTATTGTCCGGCCTTAAAATATTGGATAAAATCAACCGATAACGGTGTAGTAGGATGCACATATTCATGTGACCGTAAAGCTAAAATTAATAGACTATACGCTATGAGTTGTTCACTGTTGATTGTCCCTACCAAGTTTGTCATATGGTCAGGGCCGTCGAGAGGACTTCTGGGGCCCCGGGGAGAAACTTTCTTTGCAGGCCCCGGGTAATGATCAATTCTATATCCGGGAATTTTTATTATAATACAGGTGAAGAAAATACAACTGAAGACCTAAAAAAAGGTCCGCACTTCCAAAAATACAAGTGATGAGCAAAAAAAAGGTCCTCACTTCCAAAATAGAAGTGAGTGACGGCCACGCGCTGACTCCGCGTAAAGCAAGTAACCGTTCACAGCTCTAAATTTAATAGATTATGCTTTATCGACTGTTTTCCAAACTCATAGTTAGTGCGTTGTTTTAATGAGACAGACATATAAACACACATTAACTATCTCACTTTACATAACCTAAAAAATATTGTCGCACAAATTTCAACGAATTTCGGAAATAGAAAATAATTGCTATTGTAGCGGTTATAATTTTGTTATTATATAAGAAATCACGATCCCGCTGATGAAGGGTTCGTAAAAAGTCACATAAATGCATTTATTCCATCATAGTTGGCTTGAAAAAACATAGATGTCACAACATTCGTTCCGCATTAATTTTCAAAGCTGTAAATGTTATCTTAAACGTTAAAACTGTCTACTAAATTTACCCACAACGTACAATACATAGTCGACTAATTTTAGAGCTGTGAACACAGCTTAACTGTCAATTTGTTAAAAATATTTTTGATATTATTTACTCCCAACTTAAACTATTTTTTTTTTTTTACCCTACCAACTTTGCGTAGTGGTAACACATGTGCTCTACGTTGCTAAGGTCTCGGGTTCAAATATTTTAAGGTTTATATTTTAAGGATTTTTTTTATGCATATGGATTTATTCAACATCTTAACCACTTAACAGCTGGTCATTCGTAATTTAATTTGCTAGTTCTAGGTCTCTTTCTTATGCAAATTTAATTGTATTCATTTAGTAATTGTTGGTCAAAGGTTAACAAGTGCTCTTATTATATGAGATCATCTTTCCTACAATATTTTGGTACAAATTTTACAATTGCCATAAAGATTAGATTGGCCCTTGTTATCTAAAATAAATAAATAAATCCTTTAATACTTTCACACCATCATTTTTTTTAGAGTTAAAAATAAATAATTATATAAAAAATTGTAGGTACATATTAAAATTCATAAATTTCGATAACTTTTTTAAGAATAAACCACATGCTTGCATCTAGAGACATAAACCATACTTGAGATACACATACATCAAGATCCAGCTATACCTAACTACAGGGCAAATGGAGTAGTAGTTCTAACTCTCTAATGGGTTCTCCCAATAACCCTATCCTTTCCTTTCTTGGCGACGTTGCCGAAAACGCGCTGGTCTGTGAAGACGCGATATTCTACAAATGGTTATTCATTTTTGATCTATGTTACCTTATTTTTGTACAGTTTATTTTTGTAAATAAACTATCATAAAATTCCGTTTAATATTATAAGTTTAACATTCGGCAAAACCTCTTTTATTTCCCATAAGAGCTGCATTCTGCATTCTAACGTTTGAACGGATTTTAGTAAGACAGATAAAGATAACTTTCGAAATAATTATCAGATCAAAAATTCCTGTGGTGTTATTATGGTTCACATTAATGTGCACTACTTAGAATTTTTTCAGATTTTTGTATTAACTCACTTGGGTTAAGGGACTACGGATTTTTATCACATTTGTGGCAAAAATAGTATTAAAATACAAATATATGCCGACGGAGTGGCCGACTGCATTGAGTCGTGCGGTTTAGACTGGTGGAATATACAGTCTGGGCTGGGCGGTCGGTGGTTCGAGCCTCCTTCGTTGGTGATATTATTCGGGCGAGAATAATATGTTTACATTACTCCCATTTTCACAATTATTCACCCCTCATCCAGGTGTAGGAGCTCGCCCCTTTCTGGGAATTAAGATGGAGGACAAAAGTTTTTTTGACACATTTTTGTCGAAAATCCCATTAAAAATTTGATTTTTAAAAAATAAAAATTTATTAGTTTTTGCACCCATTAAGGAGTTTCATTTGATACACCATTCAAAAATATTTATGGTTTCATTAAACCAGAGTTTCCCAAACTCTGGTGCTCCGCGGAGCACAGTGTTGCTATTTATAATATATATAGTAATGATAGTGCTCCGCGACGAATTCTTCTCGTCAAAAATGCTCCGCGGCTTAAAAAGTTTAGGAAACTTTGCATTAAACACATATTTGTTTATATTATTCCCGTTCAACTTCCTATGTTCAGCCATTTGGCTACAATTCCTATCAAAGAAATAGACAGACACATGAGTGACGTTATAAGGGTTTTATGGTCATACCTACAAAACCCTAAAAATAGTAGTAAACAGGGACGTAACTAGCTTTTCTTTGGGCCCTGGGCAAGATTTTACAATTGGGCCCCCCTAAACATTATATACTACAAGTGATGTGCTAAAAAAAATGTCCTCACTTCTAAAATATAAGTGATGACCTAAAAGAAAAAAGGTCTTCACTATTAAAATCCAAGTGATGACCTAAAAAAAAGGTCCTCACTCAAATATAGTTCTTATGCCAATATTTTCCTTTCTGGGCCCTGGGCAAGTGCCCCTGTTGCCCCTGCCTAGTTACGGCACTGGTAGTAAATGTAGAAACAAATAGATTTGGTAAAAATTGAGTTATCATCAGATCAAAATTTACCATATATATACCTCCTCTGCTCGCTCCCCGAGGATCCAAGTGCCTGCTTGGAGACGTTATTGTTAGGCTTCCTCTCTGTCTGTCCTATCCACTTCCATTTCCGGGTCATTATTTCTGCCGCAATTCGTTTTTGGTTCATCAGACTCTATAGATCTGTATTTGAGATTGTATTTGGCCAAAAGTTGTTGAATATATTGCGCAGACACTACTTTGTGAACTCCTGTAACCGGGAGGTTATTTGATTGGTCACCTACATCCAGTGATGGCATCCTAAATTTTCAGGAAGCGGTTCTATAAAGTCATGTGATATCTAGGAACCTATTCTGTATTTTTAAGAGTGAAAACAAATCACTTACTTCCATTTATTAAATGTAAGGAAAAAATTTTAAGAGCGTATTATTAATAACCTATAAAATAAATAGTACATTTGCAACACTGCAGGGCACGGCGCACGAATCATAACTGAAGTCAGAGTAATTCGTTTATTTTTAATAATTCTAACAACCGGTTCCCTAAGGTTTCAATAATTTTAAGAAATGGTTCGCGCGAACCGCTCCGAACCGGGAGGATGCCATCACTGCCTACATCCATACAGGAGTACGGAAAGAATGTTAGAACTGAATATACGTAGCTTTGTAGAAAATGTACCAGTTATTTGTAATTGAGTCAAAACTTGTTTGATAAAAGTTCGATGGAATTAAATATATCACTATTTATTAATAATTTTTTTAATTAGGGTTTTGTAGGTATGACCAAAAAACCCTTATACCGTCATTTTGTCGTCTGTCTGTCTGTCTGTCTGTCTGTCTGTCTGTTCGGTAAAAATTGTAGCCAAACGGCTAAACCTAGAGAGTTGAAATTTGGCATGCTTATACAACTCTTTGACCCGCACATAGGAAAAATACTAAAACATCTAAAAAACATATCCCCCTAAAAATATAAACAAATATGTGCTCATCGAAAAAAAAAAATATTTTTTTTTAATTCTGAGTAGGGTATCAAATGAAAGCCCTTGGTACGTGGATTAACGATCAAATTTTTATTTTTGCAAAATAAATTATTTTGAATCGATTTTTGCCAATATTGTGCAAAAAAAATTTTGTCCCACACCCTGTAGCCCAGATGGTTTAAACTAAAAATCTGAAAAAATTCTAAGTAATGTACATTGGTGTGAACCGGAATAGTTCAACAGGAATTTTTGATCAGATTATGTTTTTGGAAAAAAAGCATTATTTGTGTTTTTTTGCTAATAATGTTGACAACTTATAGTTATATAATACGCCAAACAGTAACGTGTTTCTTGGTGCTGTGGCTAAGATACTTGCGTTCTGCCCAAGAATTCATATTCGGACTCATGTTCGAGTCCTACGTGAGGAGACAATATTATTTTTTATTTTTTTTTTTGCATTTTTATATTGTTTAAATTATTTTTTCAAAATTTTAATTATATTTTGGCAATTGTTGCATTTAATTTTTAATAGCGTAAATTTAATAACCAGTGGAAATTGTTGAAATTATAATTTAATTATATATTTGAATGTACACGAAATCAAAGGGGAGGAGCTATGACTAAAAACAACCAATGGAAGCCATAGGCGCAATTTTCAAAATCTTAATGAACCTTTATATATAAAAAAAAAAAATACTGCACATCTTTAAAAACTTAAATAATGGTAATAGGCATTCGATTTAAAATTCATAAAAAAATATTTTGAGATAAAATTTGTTTTGGCATCCCAAATAATCATCATTCACTTACTAAATACCTGCAAAACCCTGAAATGTGTGAAAATTCACACTTCACATCAATTTTTTTTTTACATAATTAATTAATTTTTTCAGCAATTACAACTACAAAATGGCCCACGTAACAGTAACAAGAACAACGACAACCACAACCACATCAGCCATTATCCTAAATACAGGATATATGAAGAGTTTTCCAGGACTGCTGAAGTTGGGTGAACTGGTAATTATTTTAGTGTTATAGCAGCAATTCTAAACGTATTTTTAGACATTAATGTCAAATATGACGTCATTTTCTGTTTATGCATAATGTGTTTGAAGTGTTAAATAAGAAAATTTGTTTTTTCAATCATAGTAAATAAATAAAATTTATAATTGGAACAAAGTATTGAGTTGTGCTCTGTAAAAAAGATTTAAAAAATACTTTCTGCGTTTTGTAACTTATTATATTTTTAATTCCTAAATAGTTTCAATTCTTGGCAATGGCTTTTTATATAAGTGGGGTTTATCATCCACGGTCATCTCTTGGGAGGCTGCAAAAGGTGCCCTTGCACCTGGTCAAAATAATACTATCACCGTATTTTTCAGACGATAAGATGCAACCCAAATTTATGAGACAATATTTCGTATTACGATATCTTGTATAGTCCGGACCAAATTAGTTTTGAAGATCGCAATAAAATAATAAAAGTTAGGGAACTCATAAAATTACATAGCCGTTGGGATTAGTTTTTGACATTATGCATCTTACTTAAATTAACAAAAACAAGTATACTTATTTATAGTTAGTACTTTATGCACCACTGACCGTTGACTGTTTACAACGTGGTTGTAAACACGAACCCTACTTTTGTAGGCTAACAACATGGTTATAGTTATACGGGATAATTGTTTTATGCAGATCTTCAAAACTAATTTGATACGGACTATACCAGCAACATTCTGTTCCTCTTTACTCTCTGTACTATCGTACTCATCTCGTTAATGTCACTGTTCGTATTATTTTCAATTTTTAGAAAGAATATTTGTTATTGCAATAACTTGTACCAGCAACATTCTGTTCATCTTCACTCTCTGTACTATCACTCATCTCGTTAATGTCACTGTTCGTATTATTTTCGTCTGAACTATTGTCCATCTCTTCAAAAACCAAGTCATCTTCGATACTATCCAATGCGTTGCTTATACAGTATTTCTTAAAAGACTTTAGGTGCGTTCGGCATAAGCTAAATAATCTACACATTCTGCATAATTTACACAAGAATCTTGTGTAAATTATGCAGAATGTTTAGATTATTAACTTATGCCGAACGCATTATAATCGTCTTTTATTTTACAGCTTCCCATGAATTTTTTACTGAAAAAAATTATTAAATGGTTTATTAATCGACACATCCAAGAGTTGTTGACTTCAGAAATAACTAATTCTGTATTCATTTCTATTATATTTTCTTGGTTGATTCTGTTTTATGCGCCCTGAATTGATTCCACATTAACATCGCACATTTTTTAATAAACGTACCTATACCTTCGGACCATAAGACGCACTCCAATTTTAAGACGATTTTTCTGCGTAAAAAGGTCTTATGGTCCGAAAAATACGGAAAATGGTTGAACCCTTTACCGCATAGTGTGCCATATATGCACATTCTGATTTTTATTTTTTATTTTACTTTTAAAACTGAATCAGGACGTTACTTCATGAATATCCATATATGCCACATACACAGCAATGGATCCTGCAGTATCTCAAGTAATACACTGCAATAGATTTGAGGATATCAAACGGAATTTGCACTTCAACGATAACTCTGAATTTATTGAGAAAGGACAACGAGAAGATACGACCTTTTCTTTCAAAAATTCGAGGGCGACTCCTTTTAATCCCTAATGAAGAGCACCTACCAATTAACGAGCAAATAATACGGAATCATTTTCTTTTGTAACATAATGTAGAACCATAATGTTCCATGTATGGCACAAACCCTAAATTATTATTTTAATTATTATTTTTTCATAAAAATAAAATTAATATTTTAAATATATTTTTTAAATTATTTTTTCTATCAATAAGAACCAATTCCTAATGCTCATGAATTATTTCAGCCAAAAATAAAAATTTATGCAGTAAAGGGTTAAAAGTGAATATAGTAATATTTTGGTTTAAAGGTATTCAATAATATTTATTTTGAAGACAGAAACAAAATATTAACCAAGAAAAAAGAACAAACGAAAACCAGATGTTATTTTAAAGAAATGTAATTTATACAATCTTAAATTTTATTGTGACCCCATTGTAAATGCGCATGCGTCAGAATGTTATTTTAGATGCCCCCATTTATTTTATGAAATAGGTTAGTGAGGTTTTTATGTCCAGAAAATTATCGATTCCAGTATTCTTGAAAAGAGGATTGGCATTTAAGAAAAGAGATTGACTAATGTGTTCCATTTCAACACCCTGTTAACACAATGTTAAAGAGAAACATAGTACTTGTTGCACTATGCTAAAAGGGAGATCGCTTTAGATCTAAACAGTGGCGTAGCGAAGTTAAATGGCACCAGGGGCAAGGTACATTTTTTGCACTTCATCTCAAACCGAGCGAACAAAAAAAAAAGGAAAAATGTATTCCGAAACAACTACGAGGTGTGTAAATTAAGTAACCGGACTGATTAAAAAAAAAAAATTATTCGAATAGAATTACAATTCAATATTGTATCCCTCAAAATAACTTCCTTTGGAAGCCACACAGCGTTGGAGACGATTCTGCCAATCCTCATAGCAGTGCTGGAACTCGGATACTGCAATAGCTTTCAGCTGGTCGGTTACGGACGTTTGAATGTCCCAAAATGACGTCCCTCGAGGTGATTTTTCAATCTTGGGAAGAGGAAAGGTCACAAGGACTCAATTCAGGCGAATAAGTAGGCTGAGGAGCCACAGGAATTTTTATACTGGCCAAAAACTCAGTCCTGTGAAAGATTGTTTGGAACATTTTTGCGCAGATTTTTCTCATCCCCAATTCATTGGTCATAATCTGATGAATGGTAGTGTCAAATTCAACTCTTCTCCGATCATTCTGACTGTCAAAACTTAATAATTGATCTATTAAAGCCCATTTTTTTTAGACTAAACAATGTATGAGAATTTTAAAAATTCAAACCGCATATTTCTATCCCTAACCATTTTTTAGCTAGAATTTATCAAAATTTCAAAAAAAATCAAAAATTTCAACAACAAAAATTTGTTACAAAATATGTTGCAAGTCAATTAGGACCTCAAGATTTCAAAAATTTCAACCGCAGGTCTCTATTACATTTCGTTTTAGAGATACGTCCATGCGAAGATGAAAATTTCTATAAATGACGCCATATTAAAATTAGTCATAATGTCAAAATACTCGAATAGAATATGGCCTTAAATTTTTTCTAGACTAAAAAAACTACGAGGAATTCAAAAATTCTAACCACAGGTCGTTATCTCTAACCGTTTTTGAGTTGTGTTTTTTTTTAAATTCACAATTGTCACAAATAATGTAAATTATACCATTAAAAAAATTGTCGTAATCTCAAAACGTGTTAAACGATTAAAGTCCCAAATTTATTCTAGACTAAATAAACTACGGAGAATCAAAAAATTCCAACCGCAGGCCGCTATCTCTAACCGTTTTTGAGTTGTGCTGTTTTTTAATTCACTATTTTTACAAATAATGTAAATTATGTCATTAAAAAAATGTCATAATCTCAAAACGCGTTAAATGATTAAAGACCCAAATTTTTTCTTGACTAAATACACTACGGAGAATCCAAAAATTCCAACTGCAGATCGTTATCTCTAATCGTTTTTGACTTGTGCTTTTTTAGGGTTTTGTAGGTATGACCAAAAAACCCTTATACCGTCATTTTGTCGTCTGTCTGTCTGTCTGTCTGTCTGTCTGTCTGTCTGTCTGTCTGTCTGTCTGTCTGTTCGGTAAAAATTGTAGCCAAACGGCTAAACCTAGAGAGTTGAAATTTGGCATGATTGTACAACTTTTTGACCCGCACATAGGAAAAATACTAAAACATCTAAAAAACATATCTCCCTAAAAATATAAACAAATATGTGCTCATCGAAAAAAAAAATATTTTTTTTAAATTCTGAGTAGGGTATCAAATGAAAGCCCTTAGTACGTGGATTAACGATCAAAATTTTATTTTTGCAAAATAAATTATTTTGACGAGATTTTTGCCAAAATTGTGCAAAAAAATTTTTGTCCCACACCCTGTAGCCCAGATGGTTTAAACTAAAAATGTGAAAAAATTCTAAGTAATGTATATTGGTGTGAACCGGAATAGTACAACTGGAATTTTTGATCAGATTATGTTTTCGGAAAATAATGCATTTTTTGTGTTTTTAACCAAAATATGTTAAATATTTAATTCGCTATGTAACCAAGTTCAGACGTCAGCGCTGATAGCGATGTGTGTTTAGTCATTGGTTTTCTAATTAGCTAAACACAGTTAACTTGCAAACTAGAGTTCGAATCCTGTCAATTTTAATTTTTTTTTTTTTTGCAGTTTTTTTTTGTTTAAATTATTTAATATTAAAAATTAAAAAATTTAACAGTAAAAATTCTAGCTATATTTTGGCAAATGTTGCATATAATTTTTAAAAGCGTAAATTTAATAACCAGTGGGAAGTGTTGAAATTATAATTTAATTCTGTTTGATGTATACGAAATCAGAGGGCGTGGCTAATGATTTAAGCAACCAATAGAAGCCATAGGCGCAATTTTCAAAATCTTAATGAACCTTGCTATGTAAAAAAAATACTGCACATATTTAGAAACTTAAATAATGGTATTAGGCATTCGAATTAAAATTCATAAAAAAATATTTTGACATAAAATTTGTTTTGGCATCCCATATAATCATCATTCAGTTATTAAATACCTGCAAAACCCTGCAATGTGTGAAAATTCACACTTCACATCAATTTTTTTTAATTCACAATTTTCACAAAGAATGTAAACTATGTTATTAAAAAAATATAATTTCAAAATGCTTTAACCTCTTCTTGCATTTTGGCACATATGTGTACATTTTAAAAAACAAGATCTAATTAAAAATTAACTAATATATTTATTGCTCGATGGCCACATATGATGCCATTTTGCATATCTATATATATAAAAGGCAGTGTCCTGACTGACTGACTGACTGACTGACTCACTCATCACCGCCCAGCCCGAACCCCTGGGCCTAGAAACTTGAAATTCGGAGAGTATATTCCCTTCATGACGTAAGCACCCACTAAGAAGGGATTTTTCAAAATTCCACTCCTAAGGGATGAAAAGGGGTGAAATGTGATTTCACGAATTCCTTAATATCTCTTAGGGCCGATGGGATATCGACTTAGTTTTTCCTTACAAGTATTACCCATACAAATGCCGAAAAACCAATTTCGGGATTTTGCCCTAATCAACCCCTAAAGGAGTGAACCTACAATCGGGGTGGATTATACATCCCGTTGTATTTCCTGTGTTCGTTTAGTTGCAAGATTAATTTTTGGCACATAGGTGTCTTTTTAAAATATCTCGAAATGGTATTGACAGTTTTTTGAAATTTCACCCCTAAAGGGTGAAACGGGATGAATTGTGATTTTAAGGATTCTTTAATATCTCTTAGGACCAATAAGATATCGACTTGCTTTTTGCTTACAAAGATTACCTATACAAATACCAAATCACCAATTTCAGGATTTTGTTCTAATCAACCCCTAAAGGGGTGGATCTACAATCGAGGTGAATTATATATCCCGTCGTAATTCCTGTGTTCGTTTAGTTGCAACATTACTTTATGGCACATAGGTGTCTTTTTAAAATATCTCGAAATGTGTTTCACAGTTTTTTAAAATTCCATCCCTAAGGGTTGAAAAGGGGTGAATTGTGATTTCAAGGATTCCTTAATATCTTTTAGGATCAATAAGATATCGACTTACTGTTTGCTTGCAAAGATTATCCATACAATTACCGAAAAACTTATTTCATGAATTTGTCCTAATCAACCCCTAAAGGGGTGGATCTACAATCGGGGTGAGTTATACATTCCGTCGTATTTCCTGTGTTCGTTTAGTTGCAACATTACTTTTTAGCCCATAGGAGTATTTTGAGAATATCTCGAAAAGGTATTGGTAGTTTATTAAAATTTCACCCCTATAGGGTGAAAAGGGGTGAATTATGATTTCAAGTATTCCTTAATATCTCTTAGAACCAATAAGATATCGACTTGCTTTTTGCTTACAAAGATTACCCATACAAATGCCGAAAAACATATTTCAGGTTTTTGTCCTAATCAACCCCTAAAGGGGTGGATCTACAATCGGGGTGAATTATACATCACGTCGTATTTCCTGTGTTCATTAGTTGCAGCATTACTTTTTGACACATAGGTGTCTTTTTAAAATATCTCGAAATGGGTTTGACAGTTTTTTAAAATTTCACCCCTAAGGGTTGAAAAGGGGTGAATTGTAATTTCAAGGATTCCTTAATATCTCTTAGGACCAATAAGATATGGACCTACTGTTTGCTTGCAAAGATTATCCATACAAATACCGAATCATCAATTTCAGGAATTTGTCCTAATCAACCCCTAAAGGGGTGGATCTACAATCGGGGTGAGTTATACATTCCGTCGTATTTCCTGTGTTCGTTTAGTTGCAACATTACTTTTTGGCACATTGGTATTTTTTTTTTAATATCTCGAAATGATTTTGCTATTTTTTTTTTTAAATTGCACCCCTTAAGGCTGAAAAGGGGTGAAATGTGAATTCAGGCATTCCTTAATATCTTTTAAGACCAATGAGATATCGACTTGATTTTTGCTTACAAAGATTACTCTTACAATTACCGAAAAACTTATTTTAGGATTTCGTCCTAATCAACCCCTAAAGGGGTGATTCTACAAACGGGGTAGATTATACATCGCGTCGTATTTCCTGTGTTTGTTGAGTTATAACGTTTCTTTTTGGCACGTAGGTGTCTTTTTAAAATATCTCGAAATGGTTTTAACAGTTTTTTAACTTTAACAAATATCACCCCTAAAGGGTGAAAAGAAGGAATTGTGATTTCAAGGACGCCTTAATATCTTCTAGGATCAATAAGATATAGACTTGGTTTTTGCGTATAAAAATTACCCATACAAATGCCGAAAAATGTATTTCAGGATTTTATTTTAATCAACCCCTAAAGGGGTGAATCTACATTCGGGGTGAATTCTACATTCGGGGTGAACCCTTTGTATATCCAGCGGTTGTTGAGTTATAACATTCCATTTTGGCATATATGTGTTTTGACAGTTTTCTTTCACTCCTAAAGGGTAAATTAATATTTTTGTTAGAAATAAAAAATTACGGGAGTACATTTTTAAAATAAAAATGTATAAAAATAAAATTAAAATAAAAAATTATAGGAGAGTACATTTTTCAGTATGACGTAAGAACCCACTAAGAAAAGATTTTTTCAAGTTCGACCCCTATTTGGTGAAAAGGAGTAAACTGTTTTTTCACGGATTCCTCAATATCTCTTAGGACAGATGAGATATCGACTAGATTTTTTGTTACGAAGGTTACCCATACACAAGTTTAAAAACAAACTGCGGATTTTATGTCAATAAAACCATCAATATACCGTAGCGAAGCACGGGTTTTCAGCTAGTTAGTTCATATATCTTACGCTTGAGGGTGCTGCTAATCGTAAATGCTTGGGTTTTGTATAGAGCATCGAAAAGTTCTAAAATACCTCTTTTGGAATTTAAAGCCTCCGTTGCAAATACTTTGATACAATTAAATAGTAACAGAGCTAGAAGAGGAAGACCATCTAATGAGCACTCTCCTAAAAAACGAAAAGCATAGACCAAAGTTGTACCAGAAATTCCAACTGATGGAATTGGACACTATCCAGAGAAAAAAGTATATAAAAATCCACCACGGTGCCATGAAAAAAATTGTTCAAAACGTACAAGATATGCATGTAGAAAGTGCAAAGAGCCTTTGTGCCCAGAATGCATGGAAAATTTCCATGCATAGAAGATATTCGTATTGATATTCGCTCTATGGCCATATATGTGTACGTTTGGTTTTGACATCAAATATTGGTCAAAAATAAGTTAAATTTAAATTTTTTGTATTTTTTATATTTTCTTTAATAAAAACTAGTGTGTTTAGATTTTTTTAATATTTTTTAAATTTTGAAAAAAATATTCGTGCAAGAAGAGGTTAAAGAACTGATAAACGACACAAAATACATGCTAAAGGTGTTAAGTTTCAACTGAATGCTCTCAGGTTTTTTAAGAAATCAACAGAACAATCGTATATGTAGAAGACATACACTCTTACATCCATCTTATGTGTCAAGTTCAGACGTGTTGTATGAGCGCAAGGTCTGCTGAGAAAGTCCAGAAAGAGTACAAGGATCATGTTGTCATCATGCAGATTACTTATATGGAATATTTATAATCTTCACTATATTTGATTATGCAAATTAGTTTTGCGATAAATCAACAAATAGTAAAATATAGCCGCATATAATGACCTTGGGGTCATTTTAGTAAAAAAATAAATCACAATAAAAAATAGGTCACTATCAGTTAATATCAATTAAGAATGACAGAAAGATAAATTTTGTAACACGAGAATATTAAAAATAAGTGACAACGACAAGAGGAAGTATTTGGAATAAAAATTTTAATTTAATAATTATGAAATGAAAAATAATACGAAGGTTGACTTTTATATTTCGGGATTTGAGATCAAAAACAATTATTTATCAACAAAAGTGGCTTTATTGTTTTTCAAAATATTCTCCATGTAGATCAATACACTTTTGCATGCGTTTGAAGCAATTTTCGAAGTACTTTTTCCACTTCGATTGAGGCATTTTCCACTCGGATTGTCAAATTATGTGGGAACCAACGCGAAAAAATTTTTTTGACGGCCAAATGTTCATGCAATAGTGAATGTATGTTGGTCCCACTAATGCCCAAGGATACCTCAATCTCACGATAAGTCACATAACGATCTTGCAGCATCAGTTCCCGCACAGCATCAATGTTTTCCGGAACAACAACCGATTTTGGACGACCTTCACAAAATTCGTCCTTAAGTGAATTACGGCCACGATTGAAGTCGGCAAACCATCGATAAACAGTAGTCCTTGATGGTGAAAAGATGGTGATCGAATTAAGTTCATCGATGCACTGTTGTTGGGTTAATCCACGTCGAAAGTTGTAAAAAATAATCTCTCGAAAATGTTTACGATTTAATTTCATTTTTAGCTGGATGAATTTTTTCAAGTGACCATAAACGTATACCGTCAAAATGTCAAACTTTACGATAGAAGCGTCAGTTGTCAGATGGCAGCACTAGTTTAACGCAATCCCGAAATATAATAGGAAACCTTCGTATATGTAGCTTTTATGAATTAGCTAGCTGACATATAGGTGCGGCAACACTTATATTCACCTGGATTATTATAAAAAGAGTTATAAAAATATTGTTCAAATAAAATTTATTTTGAACAATGGGGGTCAGACGATAACCGTATCAAAAAAAAAACAGCAAACATTTTTATACGGGCCAGTACTGTTGAAGCACATACTCCCCGGATTTGAAAGAAATGGGCCCCGGTGTCCCCGTGGCCGTTAGCTGGCTCATTGGTTTATCAATTGCCTGCCCAGCTGCGGTAAAGTGCAAAATAATCGCATTAGTTGCAAGATTTATTTCTGATGGACCAGTGCTTATATTATACCTACTCTCTAGTATTTCAAATGTAACATATGTATATTTACCTTATACTTACCCAGTATTAAAATAAACTAATGGTTAGGAGCAAAATAAATACTCATTTGGCCATTTCACCATCGTTGAATAAATTTATTTAACAAATAATGTTGACAATATCGCATCGGTTTTAAACTATTAATGAAGAAATTAACGTTGCTGTCAATAGAATGATGCGATATTGTCAATTTTATTCGTTGAATAAATTTATTCAACGATGGTGAAACAAAAGTAAAATGTAACATATTATCAAAAATAAGGAGTGCTCATAAAATGCTGGTAAAGTACTTCGTATAGGAGGAGTGCGAAATACAAATGTGAAGTACCTTATGAATACTGGCGTTGCACAAACTTTTAGTGCCAGCAATTTACCAACAGAAAAAGTAGTTTGCCGGCATTCGGCCGATGGTTGAATGTTTGCTGGGAAAGCTCTATAGTATTGTGTTAAATAATATGTGTAGAGTAATTTGAAAAATAGTTATTAACTGCCGTGCCTCTTGCAAAACAAATGAAAAAAAAATGTTTGATACCACTGTAGTCTGACCCCCATTAACTCGAATAAGTTTTATATGAACAATATTTTTATAACTCTTTTTATTAAGGAAATAATCAAGATAAACAGTGTTGCCTCACCCTGTATAGAAGATATTTATAAGATGATATCCGTTCTCATTCATAAATAAACAAAATTCTTGAATGTTAAAAAATGCATTGTTTATATAATTTATATAAATGCATTCTTAAAATCTTTGCAAATAAACGATAAATTTAAAAATAATTCAAGGATATTGATAAGTTATGTTAAAACATAAAAAAACGTACATATGTACAACAATTTATTGGTTCTTAGATTATATAAATATGTTTTACTGAGTTTAACTATGGTTACCATTATCCAGTATTTATATTTATTTTGTATTTATTATTTTTTTACATCCATATTCCTGCTTTACTTGAGCACAACGCTGGAAAATTAAAGTACATTTTTAACTTATGTGGGAATTATATGCAATAGTCTGCATTTAATTAAGAGGAAATTGGTAAATAATTAGATTCTAATTTGTTATAATCTCACGTTAATTATTATGTATCCACTCCCAGAGCCGCAGTAAGGAAAACTTGCGCTAGGGGCAAAACTGCGTTTTGGCGCCCCTTGGCAAATAAATGTAACTGATAAGCAAATTCCCAGTGAAGAGCAAAAAAAAAAGGTCCTCACCTCCCAAAATCCAAGTGAAGAGCAAAAAAAAAGGTTCTCACCTCCCAAATTCCAAGTAAAGAGCAAAAAAAAAAAATCCTCACTCTCGCAATGTGGCGCCCCTTTGTCAAGCTCATCAGCGCCCTTTTCCTTAGTGCGCTAGGGCCCCCCCCCCCCTTACTGCGGCTCCGTCCACTCTCCAAGGCCATTTCTAGTGGTGGTGCAAAAGGTGCCCTGCACTTGGACGGCTGAACCCAGGTGTGGATAGCTACAGATCGTTTGTGTTCTGGCAAATGACCTGAATAGACTTGAATTATTTAACTAAATATTAAGTGGGAAATATTTCCCACTTCTATAAAACCCTTAATTACTTTCTACATAATAGACAATGAATTAATTATCTTTATTTACTATTTTTTTATAGCTTTAAGATTATAGTCCAGTAACCTAGTACATCATAAGTTGCATCGAGTGGGGGTAGTTAGTTTCGTTTTCTTTTCTTGTATGGGTTGTGCCTGAGATGCAAAATCCAAGTTTTCGACCTCGGCAGCCTTCCGGAACACTTTTGAATTTCGCAAAAACTGCAAAATTTTCGCACTCTTTTCGGTTTCTGCCCATTTTGACCATAAAGGAGCACGTTTTCGACAAACACCATTCTATGCATTTTTAAACAAGATTAAATTTTCTACAATTTGAGACCAAAATGGGCTCGGTAGTCTTAATAGTTTCTGAGATACAGCTTTTCAAAGTTTGAAAAAATCTCCAAACTTGAAAATTGTATGCTATATCATGCTCATGGGCACTGTTTATTTTTAGAAGTGAAAACTACTCCTTATTGTCATAAATTATAAAATAATATTGCAAAACCTTATATTGCTGCCGAAAATACTGGTTATGTAGATTATTACGCTCCGAACCGTGCTATTCGAATGTTTCGAAAAAAAAATTATTGGTTTTTTAAACATAGCTCCTTCATTTTTAGTGATAGAATGTTTTTTCAAAAACGATTTTGTAGGGCTTTTTAAGAGCTATAAGACTGTGTAAATTAAATTCCTTAAGATTCCTTAGTTTTTAAATGGGGTGAGTTTGAAGGGCTCGAATAAGGTGGTGTTCGCTTGTAAATAGAGGTTTTAAACGGCTATATCTCGCCAAATATTCACTGTACAGAAAATATATGCACAGGGAAATTTAAGTCATTAAAAAAGCTAAAATTTAGTGCTCTATCATTTTTTTCGTATCTCCAGTAATTTCGGAGATATTTTGAAGAAAAGGGTGAAAAATACGAAATCGCAAAAAATCGTTTTTTCTTTAAACTCCAATTTTTTTAAAATTAGGCATTTTAAATTGGTCAAACTTCTTGGGTGTACTGAAAATACATATATGAAGAGAACCACAGAAGGGTGAGGATCAATTTTAATTAGGGGGGTAAATAGGGGGTTGTTTTCACTGATTTTTTCGTAGAAAAAAGTAGGTACCGACTTTATTTTGATCATAAGTCGCTTAATTTTTATACTAGAGACTTTTTTTGTTTGAAAGGTCTAATCAAATACTTTAAAAAAGATTCAATGAGTTTTCTTCGAAAAATGCAAATTTTTCCTGTTATTTGACTTTGAATCTTTCAAATTATGCATTTGGCGAAAAAAAGTTAACCATTAACATGCCGTATCTCGGTTCGTATTGGTCGTAGAAAAATAATAAAAAAAGGATTTTATTTGTTTTTTTAAAAGCTACAATTTTGCTTTATACAGTTTTTTTGATAAAATGCATATTTTTCGAGTTATTCGCAAAAAACTTTTTAAAAACATCGATTTTTTCGTCGAAAAACTGTTACACTCGTATTGTAGTTGAAAGTTACCATTATTTATAATAATTAATTCTTACCCACATGCTATAGATACCATTACTTCTATTTATTAATGTTTACTTCACTGACTCATGTTAGACAGGTTGTTGAAGATAAAAAGGCAATTGTATATGATGAAACATGAAAATTAGCATAAAATTTTCAAGTTTGGAGATTTTTTCAAATTTTGAAAAGCTGTATCTCAGAAACTATTGAAGCTACTGAACCCATTCTGGTCTTAAATTGTAGTAAATTTAATCTAGTTTAAAAATGCATTGAATAATGTTTGTCAAAAACGTGTTCCTTTATGGTCATAATGGTAAGAAACCGAAAAAAGTTCGAAAATTTAGTAGTTTTTGAGAAATTCAAAAGTGTTTCGGAGGGCTGCCGAGGTCGAAAACTTGGATTTTGCATCTCAGGCATATCCCATACAAGAAAAAAAGACGGAACTAACTACCCCCACTTGATGCAACTTTTGCCCCATAATCATGACAAGGTTACTGGACTATTACTATTATTACGGTATAGATCTTTCAATATTCATATATACTAATTTTTTTTTTCAGGTTTTGGGAGCAGTATGCGTTGGTTTAATTGGATATTACTATAAATCAACTTACTACAGCAGTACTGCAGAAACATTCTTCTTGTTAATGGCAACAACGTTTCTAATAGGGACGTTTTGTCTACTACTATCATGTATAATATCACTAGCAACATCCTCTATTATATCCAAAACTATTTATGTAAGTACTATTAAAATTATTATTATAATGGTTAATATTAATAATTACTATTAAAATTATAAATATTATAACAGAAAAATTCAGTATCATTTTAAAAACCAAAATAAAATTTTTCCAAATTTAACAAGCCTAATAAAAATTGACAACAGAAACATAACGCAGAATCGAAATTGGTTGAATAAAAACAGAGCATAAGAAAAATGCTCTAACATTGAAATGGATTTATATTTTACTTAGTTTTTATTTGACTACAGCCTCATTCATAGCTCATGTTTTAATAGACAACGCTTAATGCATAGTGCATAATGTTAATGCATAATGTTAGTGGCTAAGCACAACACAAACGTACCATTTTATGCTACATATTTAATAGATAAATTGATCTAGCTGCCATCTATACGCAATAAAATTTACTAAACAATTTATTACAAAAATGTCATTAAATATATGTATTGTTTTTTTATTAAATATACTACTAAAAAGAACCAAAATAATATTTATTAAGTTTATTATTAAATAAAATAGCTATAATGTTCCTGAAGCTACTCGCTTTAACCTAACATTTTGATTTCACAAAAAAAGTGTTAACTTTTGTTTTCACCCTATTTCGTAGAAGTGTTGGCCTAAAACTTAAAAAAAAAATCTCAGTAATGTACATTGATGGAAACCAAAATAGTTCACAAGGAATTTTTGTCAGATTTTTTTTTTTTTTTTTATTGTTGAAAAAATACATATTTTATTATGAAAGTTCATGTAGTATCTTAAGTAAAAGCTCTTAGTACATAGAATAACAAACGATAAATTGTTTTCAAAATATTGTTCATTTTGACTTGAATACCGCAAAAAACCAATGTTCCTCACATATAACATGCTGCTTTAACTTGGGTACTAGATACCTGAGAAACACTGAACTATGTGAAAATTCACACTTCACATCAATTTTTTATTAGTTTCAATACGTTTACTAATTAGTACATCATTAGCTGCAGCCACAAGTCTTTTTAGAATTTTCTGTATAATATATTCGTCTATTTTGAAATTTATCACTGTATACCTGAAATGTGTAAAAATTGTATCATTGCATCAAGTGTAGCATTTAAAAACCATTTACCTATACCTATTTAAATTTAAACCAATTTTCATTATCCTTAATTTCTATTTGATTTATTTTATTGATACATTATTTTTCTGACTTATTTTCATGCTTATTTAAATTTGAATCAATTTTTTTTTTATGCTTTTTAAAATAATACTGAATTTTTTCAATAACAATTTTAGTTATGAATTAAATGATAAATCGGTGTGCCAAATTTTAACATTTAATACTTTATAAATTAAAACAATAAAAATGTGTTTTATTTTTAAAATGCATAATGAAAATTGGTTCAAATTATAATAGGCATAAAAAAATGGTTTAAATTTTAGCATAATATAATTTTAATTTAATTTGTATTAAACTTTTTAAATTAATAATACATGTTGAAACGGCGTACCATAGTTTTCTATGGACTGATTATAATACATTTTCATATTACTATAATTTTATTTTAGGCAATTCTGTTTAATATATTAATTTTTTATTTACAGGAAGTTGTATATCACATCATAGCCTTCGGATTGTATTTAGCTGCAAGTATAGCCCTACTAGCAAACATCAGCAACCATCGATCTGGTAATAAGGTCTACGACTGCTACATGGCTGCTTCGGTAAATATATTTATATTATGTACATGTTTTAGAATAATATTCGCTGAAACACTATGATAAAGTAGGAAAATATCAAAATTAATCAAAGTCGAATAAGTTAACCCAGCCGTCAGCAACCCAAATGTGCTCGCGTGCCACTTTTTGCATACAATTCTATTTGACACTGAGTGCGTGCCACCTCTAAAAAAAAGGTCGTCCTAACGTATGGGTACGATATGTTTTTTTTTTTCAGCTAATCATATACTCCCGTCCTTGGCGTATACTCTTCTTACAGTTCATGTATCTTCTGATTTTACGATTACAGCACTGGGTCAAAATTACAAAAGCGTGTTTTATTTTTGATTTTACAAAATAATCACAGAATTTTATTTTATAGAACATTAAAAGTTACTATATTTTTCTGAAGATAATACTTTTTGTAGGAAGTTGTCATTATTTTCAATGTGTTTATAAAATTCAGTGCAGTTTAAATTCATATTTGTTTTAACAAACAATAACGCACCAACATTTCTTTCAAGCAAACTTTCCCCTTTCTGCGGTTTACATGACATTTGCCTATAATAAATCGAATCTTTCATTTATAATAATTATAAAACTAAGTACTAATACTCAAAAACCGGGACATATTTCAAACCAAGACAGGACACCGGAACATATGTTGAAAACCG
This sequence comes from Liopterus haemorrhoidalis, assembly GCA_963971575.1. Classification (NCBI taxonomy): domain Eukaryota; kingdom Metazoa; phylum Arthropoda; class Insecta; order Coleoptera; family Dytiscidae; genus Liopterus; species Liopterus haemorrhoidalis. The sequence continues at coordinate 41,130,773 of OZ020612.1, read as the reverse complement.
GGACTGTCCCGGTCAAACCGGGACGAATGGTAACCTTAATTATTTTTATTAATATAAAAATCTTTTATAAACATATATATTTGAATACAATATTTCATATTACAAGTTTTCAAAAATTCACTTATAAATAGTTAAAATTACAGCCATTATTTATTGCAATCAATTTCAATTTGCAAAAATCACATAATTAGTCGTATAATTATCAATTGCAAATATATAACTTTAAATACAAATTTGGAATTAATTCCCAAATTTTGGCGTGCAACCCAAAAATGCTTCGCGTGCAACTAAGTGGCACTCGTGCCATAGGTTGCCGACCGATGAGTTAACCAATTATCAGAAAGACTTTTCTATATTAACTACCCTTAATTTATGACATTTAGGTTTAATAATACCCAGGGTGGCGCGTGGGTCTGTGGCGCCCGTAGGCAAGATTTAATTGAGCGCCCCTAGGCAGGGCGTAACTAGCTTTTTTCGAGCCCTAGGGAAGACCTAAAAAAAAGGTCCTCACTTCTACATGTCAAATGAAGACCTAAAACAAAAAAGGTCTTCCCTTCTAAATTTACATTTACATTCACTAAATTCACTAAAATTACATTTCACTAAATTACTTTTACATTCATTTGGCATTTGGCGCCCTTTTGAGTCTCACGTTAGCACCTCCCTCGCAACGGCGCCCGCATGCACCGCATGCCTTGCATCACCGCTTCCGCCGGCCCTGATAATACCCTTTTCACACTAGTATTTTAAGTTTGGCGAAATTAAAACCCACTGATATTTAAGATCGATTTGCATTAACACTAGATGTTTAAATCGCCGGTGCTGCCATCTGCTATAACAATTTTATTCTTAAATTGGCCTCATGCAGTTTCCAGATTCCAACTGTCTGTGCAGATGCACATTTTGAATTATTTAAATTAATTAATGAAACATATATGGATATTTAAATCGTTCTGGCTGTATTAAAGTAAGATCTCGAGCATTCACACTAGCATTTAAAGTCAACTTAACTTAAACATCCTATCTTTATGTTCAGCGTGAAAAGGGTATTGAGAAGTGACATTACCGGTGGCGGCGCTATGCTCCAAGGCAATGTGGCTGTTGTCTCTAGTACTCAGCTGCCAATATGCTAATAGCGAACAGGTTAATTGAAGCACAGTACATTTTTATTTTATGAAAATGCGAGTAAATATTTGCGAAATTTTTAAGCGCTACACATGTTTCGAGGTGTATAACAGAAGGGCATCAAATTACAGTATTTAAAGTTTAATTTCAGTAGATTTATTGAAGTGTAATTTGTAGTTGAGCAGGTGTTAAATGCCAGCACGTAATTTTATGTGGTACATCTGAGTGTCGGTCATCTGAATTTACAATATATGAATTCTGTTTGCAAACAAGTGCATTATGTTCATTGTCTTATGATATAAAATTAGTTTTAGTTGGACAGGGAAGCTAAAAGTTAAATATGCAACTTGTAGGTGCAAGCAAATTAGTACAGTTTTGTTTTTCTGCGACAAATGTAATGAACAAACTCGCATAGTATCAGTTAATTTTTAACTCAAAATATATTCCCATGCCTTCCTCCTGTCCATAACCAAATCTTTTCCCAATCTGGACTTAATAACTTTTCCTCTGGTTTTCTTAAGAAAAAAAAAAAATAAAATAAAATAAAACTAAGATGCCTATCTTTGTCCTGTCTTGAATGATAGGCAAAAACCCTACAATTTGTTCTACTTTTATAGTTTTTCACAACTCCTATCGACATTCTAACAAAAATTCAACACTAGAACATATGTAATAAGTTCAAACAGTACTAGAGCGCCTAGTACAATATTGGACCACCAGACTGCGTATTCGAGCGTGTCAGTTCTCAATAAGACAGCAAGCAATTTTTTCATCATCAACAATTTTATTTTTACTAATGAATCTATTTATTTTCAGATTATCGGCTTAGTGGTGTCTGGATTATACCTCTTCAGTGCAATACTCGCTGTCCGTAGTTACAGAGGATTGTAAATTACATTTGTTATTTAATTTAAGTTTCACTCCATTATTATCTCTTATAGTTACCATTTCATTTTAACTTTAAGTTATTATTTATTTAATTTAAGATATACGTACTGTAGCTGGCGCTGAATATACCAAAATGTGTCTTCTAAAATGTACCGAATAATATTAATGTGTCGAAATAAACTACGAATATTTACATTGTTAAAATAAAAACAGGAAAAAAACATATAAAAAATTACAGATTGGTACCCAGCTATTCTGGGTTTACACTGTTTTATTGAATCTTTTAATCCTTGGAAGACAAGAAACCGCAAATCGCCTCATATCGCCCTTCGAATGACTTCCTATTTATACCAGGATAACAGGACAGGTCGAATCGTCACGCTTATCACGTGGTCTTCATATACAGTACCGAAGGTCAAGAAGCAGAGAAATTTTTGGTTTGCACAACCTAGATAATGGGTAGTTATTATTAGTATTAAACCTTGGAATATATATTTTCCAAGTATATACAATATATATTTTACAATATATACAATTCTGTATATATTGGAGAGAATCCTACACTGTACATGCAAAGAAATTACTGTATTTGTAATTAATTCATAAAAAGTAACGAATTTAGCAAAAATAATATAACAGAATCATCAAACAATACACTCGAAAAAAAGGGAAAAAAGGGTGTTATAGTCGGATTGCTGATAGGTGACTGTTTCATGTATGTATCAAGTAGTGCAGGGTTTCCCAAACGGTGGGTCGCGACCCAGTACCGGGTCGCATAAAAACTCGCGAAACCTAGGTGTTTTTTTCAAGAAATACTAGAATACGATTAAATATCATTGAATCCGTAAGTAAACATAAGATCTGAGACAGAATTGCAGGACTCAGATATTGATTTTATAATTGAACTGTAGTGTGATACAGCACTCAAAGCCGTCTTCGACAGAATACCATTGATAGATTTTTGGATAAATTATCGTCAGGAATACCCAGTTATAGCGGAAAAAGCAATGAAATTTCTAATGCCTTTCGTCACGACCTATAAGTGCGAAGCAGGTTTCACAACATTAGTTTTCCTTAAAAATAAGTACCGAAACCGATTGGAAGTAGAACCGGTTCTAAGGATAAAGCTGTCATCGTTTTCTCCTAATCTGAAATTAAAAATAAACAGCACCACACTTTACATTAATAAAATTTATTGGTTCTCATTAATAATTTTTGTTTAATTTCTACAAATTTTTGTGACGGCTAATGCTTTTTTATTATAATTATTATGTGAATAAATGAAAAATGTATGGACATCCATATGTTTTAGCTTACCTATGGGCTATTATAGGCGGACAAATTTTAGTGGGTCACGAAGAAAAAGTGTGAAAATTACCGGGTCACGGAAAAAAAAGTTGGGGAAACGCAGAAATAGTGCATTCATATAATAATCTAGTTACCATTTTTCAGCGATTTTAAAAATGTTTTTTGTTATTTGTCTTAACTGTCAGTGTCTGGTATATAATAAATATTAATTAAAATATGGCTTGCGGCCAATTATTAAATTCACAAACTTTAATTTTAAATCTGGTGGAATAAACAACAAATTATAATCCAAAATTTACGTATGAGTATTATCTGTCTCATTTTGTAATACGTAACTAACAGGGGAAGTTCATTTTTTATGTTGTATATTGACAATACATTTATAATATTATCATAGTATTGGTTCACACGGATACGCCAAAGTCTGTTTACACCACAATAGTCACCAAAGTAACCAGACCTAGTTTCGTATTACAAATTGAGACGGATTATATAAATTTTTCCTTATTTATAATTATTACCTTAAAATTAATAATTTTGTTTGTTTGAGTACTGCTGTCAATTTATTTTCGCGCTGTAATTAGTAAAGATATCTACGAATCATGCCGTTTCTTTCTAATGCTTTGTTTTTTATTCAAATAATTTTGGTTAGTTGTCAACTTGGGTCACTATACGTTACTATGGGTATGCAAATAATTATAATGATATAGACAGAGAAAACATATAGTATTGAACATCGAGCCAGTGACGGATTATCGCCTTAGACAAAAAAGACATTTGTCTTGGGCCCGTAATTTTCAAGGGCCCGGATTTGGGTGGTGAGGACCTTTTTTTTTGCCTTTCATTTAGATTTGGCTGGTGAAGACCTTTCTTTTTTGCTCTTCACTTAAATTTGGGAGGTGAAGACCTTGGTAAATTGAATCCTTGAAGGAGGTAAATCAAAAATGTCTTGGGCCCGGCGAAGGCTTAGTCCGCCACTGCTTGCAGCAACGAACAGTCACTTATCAGCAATCCGACTATAAAGGGACTTTATGGTACACTAAAAATGTTCCTCGCTTTTCGTGTTAATTATTTACACTTCTTTTTTGGTTAAATTAAGTGTAAAGTTTACATCCTGTTTAAATTATAGTGTTAGAAAGTAGTGTTAATTTTAACACTGAAAGAATAATATTTCATAAAAATAACACTATCTGAATAAATGAAGATTTACACAGTGATTTGGTTAAAAATAGTGAACTTTTTACTTTTTTTAAATGAAAATTGTAACATTCATTTTTTAATCAAACTGTGAATGAACTTTTACACTTATGCTGTGTATATGATCTTTACATACATTTTTATTTCATTTTAATCGATTGAATAGCATGTATTAAATCTGTCTAATTAGTAAATATGTTATAAAATCTCGCTTTTGCAGTTTCTGCCCATACTAAGCAATTGATCAAAATTAAATAAAAATATATGTAAACATCATATATTATTTGTTGATTCTGTTACAAATATAGTGATTTTCTTATAATAATAGAATATTTTTACAGAATATACTCAAGATTTTAACAATGTAAATGCTTTAAATATTTTAATAGAAATGTAATTGTTGAACGAACTGCCTAATCGATGTGCCTCAAACTGAGAAATATTTTTGTAAATACATACAAAGCTTTTAATGTTGTATACATGTACTTATAATATATTTTTTATTGTTTTTTGAAAATATTAGAATGTAGTATTGTTTTTATAAATAATTGTAACAAGTATGTTTAATTTAATGTATTAATAAGTGTCGCTTTATATTAAAAATGTTCAAAATAAAATGAATATATATTATTTAATTTTTTGAAGATTTTGGCATTCTAAGCAATGCCATTTTTTAATAACAAAATATGCCCATTTTCGTAACTAGTTTTTCATTTGCCTTGTGTAGGGCTTTATTTTTGGGCCTTTGATTTTTTTTTTTTTTGAATAATAATAATTAAAAAAATACAATATAACAATTGTTTTTCTACGACTGTTTAACACTGTACTATATTTCACTTGTTTTTGTGCATAAAATTCGTGTTTATGGTGACAAAAATGTGAAAAATGTTTAAAAAAATCTCATCAAGCGTTTTATTATTTCACACTTTCCACTGTGTTCAGAGACTTGCATGAGCTCATGGCGGTAATAAAACCATCTCCAAGGATTGCAGGTAAGTCTGTACACTCCGAAGAAAAATCAAAGAGTTCATTGGAAACAATTAAAGTCAATTTGTGATCTTGACTCCAGAAATCTCAAATTTTAGTTTAATCCTAGGTTTTTTTTTTTTAGTTAGATGGCTGTAGTTCTAATTGCAGATAGTCGTAGAAAGAATATTTTATGAAACTCAGGTATAAAGTGTCTATTTTCACACATTGGATTGCTGAAATCGTCTATGTCTCATGCGACCAAACTTTTAATTCTTGAAAAAAGTACTGCTTTATGTACTAGCTGTATAAATAATATTTTGGTTCGCCGATGTCTAAGAGAGAGAGGGAGAGAAAAGGAAAAAGAATACAGTTTTTGTTATATGGTTGTTATTAATTTAAGAGGATCCTACGCTGTAAACGCAGGGTTCAAAATTTAAAAGAAACAACGGAATTAACAAATAATATATGATATTTACATTCGTATTAAATTTTAATCTATTGAATAGTAGGAGTAAAATCTGTCTAATTATTAAATATGTTATAAAATCTCGCTATTGTAGTTTTTGCTTATACTATGCATTTGATCAAAATCAAACAAATGCCGACCGGCGTAGCGTAGTGGTAACACATGTGCTCTGCATGGAATTTTTCAAAAATAATAATTGTCCTGGCTGATTGCTAAAGCAGCAAAGGCCAATAAAAAATCAAACAAAAGAATATAAAGATCATTACTATTATTTGTTAATTCTGTTATATTATTTTTTCTAAATTTCTATCCCTTTGTGAATTATTTACAAATACAGTGAATTCCTTGCATGTACAAAAAAAGTGTAGGATCCTCTTGCTATTTACGTTGCCGTGATTTTTTTTTTTTTTTATTGTCAATATTTGAAAAATAAAAAGAGATAGAAGTCTGGGAATGCCTATTTTGAATATGTAAGTCCAATTTAATAGTAATTTTAACAAAGTCACAAAAAGAGATCTGACCGACTTCCCGAGAAAAAACAATCTAAAAGTAAAATATATATATATTTTTTTGTTTGTTCTATAAATAAATGTGCAAAAATGTAAACAGTATTTTGGCGAATAGGAAATACAAATTAATTTTATAAAATATCCTGCCTGACTAAAAGTAAAAATAGAAACAGAATCATGCATAGACGGGCGTTGCTCCCGCAAAGAAACACATTGAAGGGTGACTGGCGCGTGCTACGGCTGCTCCAGATGTGTCTCAGTCAATGAACAGAAGAAAGGTACTCAAAGTGTAAATTATTATTAAAAATGGCATCAAGAGGACCAGTGATAATACGGATGCACGACAGTGGAAATAAAGGAATACAGTGTTGTTGTTGCAGATGTTGTACTTGTGTTAATATTGGGTTTTTAAAAACTGAACCTGGTGTTTATAAAATGGCTCAAGCGGTAAGTTTATAGTCTCTCTATTGGCACTAGTTTTAGGTACTGTTTAGTAAGGATGACTTTTGATCTATCCTAGGGTACACATGTGCTTAGTTCGTTCAAATAAACTCATCCTCTTTGAGACAGGAATCTCCTTTCTTCTACATCAGTGTTTCCCAATTTTTTTGGATTATGCTTCACATCAACGCCTCAAAGATTTTGATGCTCCTTAGCATAATAGTCAACCAAGTTTTGACAAAGTATAATATAAATAGGTCAGAATCGTAACTAGCATTTTCTGGACCCTGTGCAAGGTTGCTCAAAAAGGTTATCCACAGTCTGACTTGGCCTCCCATTGATGATTTTTCGGGCCTCTTTTCGACTTGGGCCCTGTGCCGGGGCACCTGTTGCACCTGCCTAGTTACGGCACTGAATTAGGTTCTTAAAATAAATAATGAACATAGGTAACTAGGTCTAGGGACTTTAATCGATGAATATAAATTTATATTACACATCTATTATAAATTTATATTACACGTCTCTTATAAAATAGTAACTAACCCATCACAAAATATCTGCGAAAGTCATTTATTAATTTTATTGATCGAGTAAATTAGCATAGCTAATATCTAGTAGGATATATACCACTCAAACTCAAGCCTTTATACACCTACAGTCAGGGCCGTCTTAGGCCATGCATGGGCCTTTGGGCACACAGAGTATGGGGCCCTTTTAGAAAGTAAAAAAAAAGTGAATGAAAACATCAGTATGCACTTTTATTTAGTAACTTTATTCGATATTATGATTAGCTTTATACAAATCAAATATAAATGAAGTTATTACTATTTTGAGAGTGGACTTACGTTAATGATGATGGTTTCTTCTGGGATTTCTGTTGTGCGAAATCTTCTATTATGTCTTCAAAGTCTAATTTTTGAAGGATGTCACTTTCTATGTACATGATTGACAAATTAGTAAGTCGTTCTTGTAACATAGTCGTTCGTAATTCATTTTTTATTCTTTTTAGCCGTGAAAATGAGCGTTCTTCACTACGATTGGTGACCATTAAGCAAAGGAATATCCTTGTAGCAACTTCCACACTCGGGAAAATGTCTTCTAATTTATCTACTTTTTAGAGTATGTAAGGCTGAGATACTCAAATCCGCCGATTCATTTACAAGGTTTTTTAATAAAAGTAGTTAAATTGTAGTCAAATTGCACTAAAAATTGAGCTCCTTTTTTCCGTGTAAACGACAACCTTGGCATTTTGAGGCCCCCATCAAGTTGGGGGCCCTGGGTTCGTGCCCCATGTGCCCTTACGGAAAAGACGGAACTGCCTACACTCTTTTTAAATATTTCTTTAAAAATCATATAAACTGTGAACCAATCATCACTTTTCATTAACCAGCCTTGCGTTGGACTTTCAGCGATTTTAATTTTTAATGTTTTCCCGTTTCTTTGATCTTGACAAAGCAATGCCTGACCGCCAACACGTTTCCACTATGCTCCATACCTTGACTATTATGCAAAGACAGTTTTACACTGGGCTTACATAAGAAAAGTTATTTAGACTGAAGAAACGATTCATCTCGGCTCAATGTAGTTTAGAATAAGATGAGTATTTGGGAACCAAGAGGAGCGCTACCTATATACTTGAAATATGTCACTTATTATTTACTTAACAGCAAAAATATAAGTAAGAAAAGTAGTTTAGAAAGATGAAATGATTCTGTTCTATTTAATGTAGTTTTTAATAAAATTTATATACAGACGATTCCGCTTAATTGGGCCACCGCTTAATTGGGGCAGCCGCTTATTTGGGCCAAAAACCAAAGAACAGAAACTAAACCAGGGAACTAATAGTAAATTTATATGTTTAATTGGGACAACATTCCGCTTAATTGGGACAGTAAATTTAAGATCACAGTACATATTATGTTACACATATTCTCAAGAAAAAATATGTATAAAGAATTTAATATTACAGCGTTATTTTATGCAGGAAGGAAATGAAGGGAGCCCTACATCCGCACTGAATACCTGTGCTGATTTTGTAGAAGTGAAATGTTACAAAAACAAATGACAGACTACACTTGACGCATTTTTGCATTGCATTAAATTGTATGTACCTATTTATTATTTTATTTTGGAATTTATTATTATTTTTTCTTAAAAGTTTATATTTTTTGGTTATAAGTAATTTATAGTTTTGTCCAAGAATTTATAAAATAAAATTATTGAAAGAAAAATATGCATTGTTTAATTTTATGTGAAATTCGCTTAATTGGGGCAGCCGCTTAATTGGGCCAAAATGCCTAAGTCCCGATGTGTCCCAATTAAGCGGAATCGACTGTATATGTATTTATATTTGGTAGGCTATGGTGAGCGCTACGTATATAATTGAAATATCTTATTATTTACTTAACTGCAAAATTTATATAAGAAAATTGGTATAGTGTGAAGAAAAGATTATTTACTATTCAATGAAGTTTTTAATAAAATGTATATTTGGGGGGCTAGGGCTACGCAGGGGGGATTAGGGGGATAAATACCCCCTCCGAAAATTTGAAAAGAACTAAAATTATAATTGCCGCATTTAAGATTGTTTGCCTTTTCAATACGTATAAATTCCGATGTTGTGAAACATCCCCCCCGAAATATTTTTTTGCGTACGCCACTGCTAAATCTACACTTCAAATATATCACTTATTATAATAACTTACCAACAAAAATGTATTTAAAAAAAAACCGTACGAAGTACGGGTATATAATTTAGTTAGTAATGAAACGCCGTAAAGGGAATATAATATTACTTTATTCTTGGCAAATATTTAAAAAACTGGGACAAAAAGGTGTCCCGAAAATAGTTTTTGGGATTGTGCTCAAAAACGGGATAATCCCGGAAATCCGGAACAGTTGGACTCTACACTTAACGGTATTTCATTTCAGGAACGTACCCAGAAGTTTTCTGTAGGGGGTATTAGAAACTAACATTTATACGTGGTAGGGGCTCAATTAAACGCAAAATGCATCCCTTAAAAACGTGTAATTTGAGTGTTTAGGGATGGATCAAGTCGGTAGGTTTATTAAACCACCTACTCACCAACTTAAATGAATTTGTCAAACTGAAATTAATTTCGCAAAATTAATTACAACCCTGACGTCTGCAAACAAAGTTAATTAGAAATTTGAACATAATTTACAAATGCACTTGACATTCAAGTTAATATAGACTGTTTCTTAAACACATATGTATTGCAAGTTGCAGCTAACCAGGTTGCAGGAAAAACTGGTGTGTAAAACTGGATAACCATTATTTTATTATCTTTTTCATTAACCATAACTAAAAGTGAAGAATTTTTTCAGAAAATTCACGGTAATCTTTAACCGATTGTTCCGAAAAAACAGTATTTATTATTTTTATAATTTACATACATCACAATTATAACCTGGTCGTCATGAAAGAATAAAAATAAATTCAATTTCAGTCAATAATTAATACAGAACGGTCATAATTTCTTGTCAGTTATGCAATAGTTGACAGAAACATTTTGTTATAAAATTTATTTCCAAGGACATGCACACATAGACGTAGATTCGATTTTTATATTGGGTTTTGTATGTTCAATATTTCACTTACCTCTAAGAGCTAACCAAGATCAACAATCGTCTTCCAATTACAATCTTAATAACAATAATATCGACAACAATAATAACGAAAAAAACAATAATATATCTTAACACTACTTTTTCTCTACACGCCAATGAGTTAACGAACAACATGAAGTTATCAATACAATATCGTTACTGATTGGTTCTTTGCTAAATTGGAATTTTTAGATATGAGATAGAATACAGTTTTGATTTTTTTAAGCTCATTGTTTACTGTTATGTAACTGACAAGAAATTATGATCACACGGTACATGTTATTGGTTTTACCCCACTTACGACGTCTTTGAGTCTAAAGAAACGACATTCCCTTGTTATATTAGGTCGTCAAGGATGAAATTTGTAGAAAAAAAGGCAAAGTTGGTTGATAACTTACAAATATAAGGAATTATTTTATTCAAAAAAGTATGCACCCATATTGTCTATACATTTTTGCTATTTAAGTGGCAGGTTGTTCAGGCCGGTGGTATAAAACTCTGGCGGACGAGAGTCAATGAATTCCTGGAAGGACAGTTTTACAGCATTGTCGGAATTAAACTGTTTTCCTTTTAAAAAGTTGTCCAAATTGCGGAAGAAGTTGTAGTCAGTGGGGGCTAGGTCTAGTGAGTATGGAGGATGATGAAGAAGTGCCAACTCCAATTCCCGTAGTTTTGCCACAGTCATTTGTGCAGTGTGTGGTCTAACGTTATCATGCAATAAGATAGGAATCGATCTGTTGACCAATCTAGGCTGTTTTTCTTTGCATCATTTCGTCCAGTTGGTTGTAGTATATTTCTGCTGTGATCGATGAGCCAGATTTTTTTGTTTTGTTTTTAAGTTACCTGTACGAAATTTGGCGAACCAATTTGATATTGTCTGCTGCGTAGTAACACTAGAGCCAAATACACTATTATTGTTTCGCGCGGTCTGCGATGCCGTAGTTCCACGTAAGAACTCATACTTCATAATAGTGCGAATTTCCGACCGTTCTATTTTCAACAAAATTAATTTTTTTTTTAAGTTTTTGATATTTTTTAGAACATACAATGGTTTCTTTAAACAGGCGAGATGTGTAACTGTGTAACAGAACAGTAAAATATTAAGCCAATATCAAATAATAAGCTATTAAAGTAGTTGTACATTGTACAGTACATTGAGATGATGGTCTCTCACTTGTAAAAAAGAAAAAGTTCACAAAACCATAATTTGATTTCAGTAATTAAGTAACACGTAAAAATGTATTGTTAGTTAGGTTAATTTTTAAGTAATTTCTAAATAATTTAAGTTTCTTGTAATAAAACTTCTTGTTTTCTTAGAATCAGAAATAAAGTTATTATTATTATAAAAGTTGGCAATATTATTAACTACAAATTTCATCCTTGACGACCTGATAATTGGATTATTGTTATACATGGATTACATAAAATATATAATCCGCTAAATCGGTTCATCGGTTTTTCAAAATGGTTATAGCTTGTCTCAGGCTTTAGTGGATGACTTGAATTCTTAATGAGCAGGGTAACCCCAACGTTGCGGGGTTTTTATATTGTTATGTGAAAGATCCAGATTAAATAAAATTTTGTAGAAAGCTATACAGTGGTACTGCCTAAGAAAATGTTCAACATTTCAAAAAAAAATTAAGTATTGCCCTGTTTTACTACCCCTATAATCCTCTTTAAATCCCACCCGCTATGAAGGTTAGATTAAGTCATCCTCTTGTAAGTTGAGACAAACTATAATCGAAATTCTGTAAACCGGTTTAAGGTAATCGTTATAAAAAAACGGATTACAAAACTGGTTAAATTTTGATCAATATAAATTTAGATTTCCAGCCTTGGTTTTTAGATTGTAAAAAAGAGAATTTATGCCGAAATGTTTATCTATAATTAACTTTAACTACCGGTAATTTATATACAATGTACTTCGCTTTATTGTGATGCATTAAATATTAGAATAATGTATTTATTTCAGATACTAGGGTTCTTTTGTCAAAGTCTGGCTCTGAACTACGGAATGGCATATGCCGGAAATATGGGTACATCATATTACAGTTTTTTAACAACCTCTTCCTGGTGTTTGATGACAACCTCCTTGCTGCTGTTTTGTTACGTTTTTTCTGAGAAGTCTTTCAGTTTGGTTCGACAATCTTTGTTTGTAAGTACAAAGTTACAAATAGTTTTCTAATAAATCTATAAGAATTTCGAGGTAGGCGCCAAAAGTTTCCGGAATAATAATGTTTCAAGAACGATAGAAACTGAACGATGGTGTCAATATAGTCTTCTTGTAATTTTTTATATTTCTGAATTAACTTTTAAATACCCTTAAAACTAGGAAGACCTCAGCTAGATTTGCCCGACCATAAACCCAGAAAAATAAAAAAAAATAATATAAATTAAATAAAAATTTTAAAAAAATACATCAAATTATGTTCTACGCAAATTTTTGTATACTAGTTACGAATTTTTTTAAATTTTAAAGTTAAATAACCTCCTTTTCCGATTTCGAATCTTAAGTAGGAAAAACAGTAGGCTTCTTTCCAGTTAATAGGAGAATTTTTTAATACCAGAACGAACTCTTTAATTTAAATCGTTCTTCAGTTATCGTGTTTACACACACATAGACACACACACAGACACAAACACACAGAGACACACACACATCCGTGGTCATCAGTCAAAATCTCGGCATCGAAAATTTTCGAGATTACAAAATTTGCCCTTTATATATTAAGGTCGGGCAAGTAAAAATAGTTAAATATTCGACTTCGAAGTTTATTTCTTGATTTTTGAATAGAGGTAATATTATCTGGGCAGGTCTGGGCTGTAGAGTGGGTGGTCAAGCTTCTTATTCCGATAGCAGCCTTAGCAACATCTGTCGTGTGAACTGGAGCATTATCTTCTAGGATGCGAGCAAAGCGACTCAGTTGTTCACTGTCGTGTTTCTCTCCTTAAAGTAGATCATTAAGATGCATTTTGAATCCTAAAAAACCATCGTTTTATTTCTATCAACCCTGGTAGTGCTGGATTAAGAGGCGGTCTGACCGGGCAGTTGTCCGGGCGCCAAAATTAAGGCTGAGACTAGTGCTTTAGAGCCCAGCTTCCTCATATATAATGGCACCCCTCTGAAACAAGAGTACTTCTCTAATAAAGAGCGCTCGTCTGTGAAAAGAGCTGATGAATTTTTTCTAATTTATTATTTTTACAGGAAACAGCTTTCAACACCGTGGCTGCTTTTTGTTACCTGAGTTCTACCTCGTATCTAGGTTGGGCTGTTAATACATTTTTATTTCCACTTTATCAAAGTACGATATTTTTTCAAGCTTATCCAGCCATGACAGCGGCCTACGTAAGTACACAATAGATAACTTTTACAAACATTGTAACTAATTATGGTTATTATCATGTTTTCTTTTTAGGGTTATTACCATAATTTTTATTTTTAAACATTGATATTTATTGTATGTATATTTAACACATATTTAGACGCATATAGGCTATTCCAAATTTTTAAGCGGAACCAACTGGAATTTGATTTTTTTTTAAGTTGTCACAAACTAATTTATTGATGTTTGAAGTTGGCATTTGCAAAATAAAATGACCAAAAGCTTCAGTTAAACTAGTTCTGTTTAAACCAAATAAATAAGTTTTAAGTTCATTCCTTTGCTTAAAGCCTAACTAAACGTGAGTTTCGTTTTTAAGTTACGAAAACAGAGTTCGCATAGGTTATTTTATGTTTGAAGTTGGTACTTATTTATTGTTAAGTGATATTTATTATAAAAAATAAAATATATAATACATTTCTAAATTTTTGGAAGTCATGAATTTAAGAAATGAGACATTTATCTTAATACAAGATAACATAAAAATCAAAATGTAATGAAAATGGCAATTTATAATAACAATTCATCCTAACCTAAAAATGTTCAATGTAAATATGAGTATGAAATTTTTAAGATGAAAAGATGAAAGCGTGCCCTAAATGGCCCTTTGTTTCACCTCCATCTTTGAAAGATGTTGTAAAAGTATAATATGAAAAACAACTCTTCTTTCATACTTTCACATCTATCCAACACAACTGTTAAAACTATCTCCAGTCAGATTTTGTTTGAAGTATGGATATTTTTTCAGCCGTACTAACTTTTTTTTATATTTTTGTTAATTTTTCTGCCATTTTTAATAATTCTGAGTTTTAGTCTTGTAAATAAAAACTATACTGGCTAATGGATACTATAATTAAATATAAACTATATTTATAAGTTTGTTGTTATAACCAAATCACATCAAATTGTTAAGTTAGCAGTGAGAAGTACCAAAAGACCGAAAGTGTTGAATGCTCCCCCACTCCTCCAATACTCAAAAAACACATGTTTATAGTGATTTTACACACTTGAATTTTAGAATTCATGAGCTTTTTTTACTTTTCACTTTCATTTTGTAAGTGAGGAGATCTTTATTGTCAACACTTGTATTTTTGAAGTGAGGACCTTGCTTTTTTGGCCAACACTTTTTTTGAGTCGATGACCTTTGTTTTCAGGTCATCACTTGCATTTTGGAACGTAAATTGCTTTTGGTCAGCACTTGTTGCCGAGTAATTTCCCGACCCTACGCCCTGTAAAACAATTTTGTCCCCCCCATTAAGACCCCCCCCCGCTCAAGAAAAAATGCTGGATGCACGCTTGCCTCTTTCACTCGCTTTTTACTTGACGGCAGAAGTTAATTACCAACTTATTTTTTTTACCAACCTACTCACACATTGTCTTTTCGAGAAAAATCGTGTTCCCTCTATCTTGATACATACTGTGTAGCTGTGGCGGCGCTAGCTCATAAAATCTGGAGGGGCCAAGAAATATTTGAGTATGAATAAGTGATGATCTAAGAAAAAGGTCTTCACTTACAAAATATAAGTGATGACCTTAAAAAACAGATCCTTGTTGCGCACACATTTTCCCCAAGCATTTCTGGGGGAGGGAGAGGGCAACTGGGGGCCAGATCAATTTTTGAGAGGGCACCCTCCTCCGGACCCACCGCTAGCGCCGCCACTGCTGTGTAATTGTTTATCGATTCTCAATCCATCGATCGACATCTAAATTCTCAGCGATTATAATACGCCGATCTGTTGTTATTGAAAATAGTCTTTCTTATTTCAGTTTTACCTACAATTTTCCAAAATAAGTACTTTATTTAAAAGTGCCAGATAATGAATTCTGAAACGAATCCTTGTAAGTGTGATTAAAAGTACAACATTGAGTTGAAATGTTCCAACTTTCTCGTTAGAAAATGAGTTCATTTCAGATAATGGACTTTTACAAACCTTCATGTCTTATCGTAAAAATAAGGAAGTAATTTCATGCACTACTCTTCATATTTCGCAAAAGTTTTTAAATGCAATGTAAGTGTAATTAACTATAATTAAACAGTTTATTTTTACGCTAATTTTGCTAAAAGTTCTTGCGTAAAAATATATTTCCCAATTTAACGTTGGGCAAATTTACATATCAGATTTAAAACATGTTTATAAAACTGAAAAATGTTACTAGTTTAGAAATAAACGGTTAAAATTAATACTGGGGTTAATGCCCACTGGCAAATGATGTTTTAGTTTCTCTCAAGAAACATTTCACGGCCATTTTTAGGGTTTTGTATGTATAACTAGACAGAGCGGGCGCTGGGGGTCTGCGGCGCCCGTAGGCAAGATTTAATTGAGCGCCCCTAAGTAGGGCGCAATTACTTTTATCGAGATCTTCCCTTCTAAATTTGAAGTGAAGAAGTGAAGAAGTGAAGATCTAAAACAAAAAAAGTCCTTACTTTTACATTTTAAGTGAAGATCTAAAAAAAAACGACTGAACATAGAAAGTTGAAATTTGGCATAACTGTACAATTCTTCGACCCACATATAGGAAAAATATAGAGTTAAAAAAAACATCGGGGGATAAATATAAACAAATATGTATTTAATGAAAAATAAATATTAAATGGTATCAAATGAAACTTCTTAATGCGTGGATAAACTTACAAATTTTTATTTTTGAAAAATCATTTTTTTATGGGGTCTGCACCAAAAATAAATCAAAAAACTTTTGTCCCCTAGCTTATTTCACAGGAGGGTTGATCTAGAAATCTCAATAATGTACATTGATGGAAACCAGAATAGTCCAATAGGAACTTTTGATCAGATTTGTTTTTCGAAAAATATCGATTATTTTTTTAAATTTATTGTTGGTATCAAAAGAAAGTTCTTAAGACGTAGATCAACGTTTTATAAAATTTCTTTATTTAAACATATATATATATATATATATATATATTAATAAAAAAGGTATTTTATGAATAATAAGACATTATTTTATTGATCAACTAATACGTCTCACACATCATATGATATATTTTATACTATTCTATTTACATAAAACAATATATCTTAGCAACGATATAGCACCCCACGATCGTTAATAAGGATAAATGTTGCATAATTATATTTTCGCTAACACGGCCAGACTGACATGCGGAACGTTCTCGGGACGCAACTGCATTTTTCACACCATTAACAGCATTGTTGTTATCAGCAACAGCAGCCTGCATATCACCAGTGGTCTGCTCCATACCAACAACAGCATTCTGCATCTTGCATACCAGTGACAGCATCCTGCATACCAGGAACTCCATTCTTGAGCTGGTCCACCATTCATCTTCTACTGCATCTTCAAATTCTTCACCTAATTCATAATCTGTAAATAGAGCAATTTGGGCGCAGAATTGATTTTTAACAAAATCAACCATGCACCAATATCAATTAGTAAAAATAAATATTTGCTTAAAACAAAACCTCCCAGAAGCAAAGTATAAATCGTGATCTGAAAGTTTAGAGACTTTTTGTTATCAATTCATTTCTCTATCACAAACTCAGTGACTAGATCAACAAGCTCAGATACTCAGTAACTATCTATTAGTTTCCTTCATTACAGATTGTCTACAGTACAACAAGCTCAGAGGCCGTTTATTCATTTCTGCACACACAGTGCTCAGCTCAGAGAGCGTCTATTCGTTTCTGCACACACAGTGCTTTATCATCATCATCATCAGCCCGTCGCCATAGCTCACCATCTGCCACCATGGTTACAGAGCTATTACCGGACTGATGCCACTGGCAGCGGCATGTCTTGCGGTACTCGACAAGCTTTCAATTCTCAACTCATTATCTATTATATATCTCAGTTTATTTTGCCATTCCGATCCCAGTGATCTGTCATTTGCCTTTTCCAATAAACGTTCAAGTTTAAAACTCAAATCTCGAAACTCAGATCTTAATTATCAAATCTCAAATATCATTACTCAGATATTAAATCACAAATATCAAAAACAAAATCTCAAATCTAATTTTTACACATTATGACTAACACGTGCCATATGTTAACCAAAACAATAAAATGCCTCTTACCATTTTAGTCGTCAACAATCTAACCAGTTACCTTCATACAATGCGTTTGTTAATAACAAAGCAACGCTCGTTCATCCTGACAATTATTAGAGATCTGCTTTGGATAATTAATCCTGACATATTCTGCATTTTTCAAAAAAATGTCACATTTCAAATTTATTCCAATGAGTATCATTTCCATAGAAACCACTTGAAGTAGTTTTTTGACAAAATACTTAAAATTCGCCAATCTATTATCTAGCTCATAATTCATACTACCTTTATGTGATTCTCTTTACATAAGCCTTTGCAATATTATACAAAAATTTCTTTACGCCTATACAATGGTTGCATTAAAAAAAATATTTTTAATATTGCACTTATAGTCTTCTATTTTAATTTTCTTGTGGGTGATAGGCCAATCGCACTTCTGATATTAATAAAAAAGGTATTTTATGAATAATAAGACATTATTTTATTGATCAACTAATACGTCTCACACATCATATGATATATTTTATACTATTCTCTTTACATAAAACAATATATCTTAGCAACGATATAGCACCCTACGATCGTTAATAAGGATAAATGTTGCATAATTATATTTTCGCTAACATATATATATTTTTTTCAAAAATTTATTAAAATAGTTACTGTCCCACAAACTTTAACACGAAGAGGTTAGCTAAAAATTTAAAAAAATCTAAGTAATGTATATTGATCTGAAAACTAGAAACGTACAAATGGAAATTTATTAAATTGTGTTATTAATTGTGTTATTAAATTGATTAAATTGTGTTTTTGGGAAATACTGCAGTTTTTGTGTTTTTGACAAAATTAATTATCAACAGCTGAGAATCATGTGTGTAAGCTCCGTCTACTATTATACGTCTTGATTCAACCTATTTAATTATTTTAGTTTTTTGTTTTTAAGTTATCAAATAGAAATAAATCATGTATAGTAGTGAGATACTTATAAACCAAATAACACATTGTTAATAGTGAGAAAAGCATTTCTGAAATTGATTAAGCCATTTGTCAATATATTTCTTATTAAATAAATGAAGAATTAGATTTGAAGCAAAAGCAGAAATTTACACAAATTGTTTAAATTTAGTTTAAAATATTAAATTCAGTACTCAAATGAGGAATAAAAATGATTATCAAAAAACTGTTGATTTTGTTATGATTATAGAAAAAATATTGTCCTAAACACAGGGCTGTCTAGAAAGTCAAAAAAAAAATGTGAATGAAAACATCAGTACAGGCTATTCTAAACGATTAGGCGGAACTAAATGGGAATTTCGTTCTTTTAGGTTGTCACGAGAAGGGACCTTGCTTGGGTTATTTCATTTTTCAGACTGGTATGTCAAAATTTAAAATTCCAACAGTGAAACCATGAAAACGAATGACATATGTCAAAAATAAGATACTTTTTTTACATATTTTAAACACAAAAAAAATAAATAAATGGGAAATTTGTATTGAGAATGACACAAAAAATCAAAATATAAAGAAAATTACAATATAAAATGATATTAACCTTAACAAAAAATTTTTTTAATGTGAGTATGATATACAAAGCTTAAACAAAACGGCCAAAAAGCACGATTAAAACGATGAAAGTAACTAGATTGCTAAATCTAGTTCCACCTAAACGTTTGGAATAGCTTATATGTACTTTTATTTAGTGATTTTATTGGTTACTACGGTTTGCTTTATACAAATCAAATATAAGTGAATCCCATTTTGAGAATTTTACTTAATGATGATGGTTTCCTCCGGGGTTTCTGTACAAAATCTTCTATTATGTCCTCAAAGTTTATTTTTTGAAGGATATCACTTTCTATGCACATGATTGACAAATTAGTAAGTCGTTCTTGTAACATAGTCGTTCGTAATTAATTTTTATTCTTTTTAGCCGTGAAAATGAGCGCTCGCTCCAACTACAATTGGAGACAATTAAACAAAGGAATATCCTTGTAGCAACTTCCACATTCGCGAAAATGTCTTCTAATTTTTCTGCTTTTATTAAGTACATAAGTATGAGATACTCAAGTCCTCCGATTCATTAGCAAGGTTTTTTAATAAAAGTAGTAAAATTGTAGTAAAATTGCACTAAAAATTGAGCTCCTCTTTTTTCAATGTAAATGACGACCTCGGCATTTTCAGGCACCATCAAGCCAGGGGCCCTGGGCTCGTGCCCCATGTGCCCAACATCCTATTGGCTTCTTACACTTATTAAATACCTACAAAATCCTGAAATCCAAAGGATTCATTCCATCTGCTCTTGATAGCAAAATAAATTATTAATAGAGAAAGACGGGTGGGAGAATAAGAGGGAGGAATTAGCTTAACACATGTTATTTATTTACTTATTTAATTATTTACATTGCTTACAATTTCCTTTTTAGCTTTCAGTATCGCAATATCAATTTCAATTAAATAAAATTACTTTTACTATTAATTACGCACTGATTAATATTAATTATATTTGTTTATTTACTATTCTTTATTCAACAGTGAAACTTGCAATGACTTCAGTTTCTTTTAATCAATGTTTTTGTAATTCAATTTAGCATAATCTTTTTTTGTTATTGTTTTGTAGCCTTGATGTGCCATGAATACTTCTTACGTTATTAACTACAAAGTGTATTTACTTATTTTAGAATTGTCAATAACATTCAAGAATATTTTTGGTATTTCATTGTCTTGTCATCTTCAGGTAAATTCTTGTTTTTATATAATTGTTTATTGAAAAAGATTTTAGAGATAAAAAACACAAAACAGAATTTTTAATGAAGTAAAGTGTTAAGATTATGTTTAGTACTAGCTGGAGTACCCGTACTCCGTACGGTTTTTGTAATGTACATTTTTGAAGTTATGTATTTACATAACTCATTTATCATTTGATAAGTGAGATATTTCAATTTCAAGTACAATAGAAAATAATCGTTTCTTTATTCTAAACCACTTTTTTGTATAAATTTTTTGTATTAAATAAATAATAAGTGGGATACTTGTTTTATAGGTAAGTCTCCCCATATCTTCTCAAATATATATCTTATTAAAAACTGCATTGAACAGAGAGGAACAGTTTCTTTTTGCATATTCAGTTTGCTGTTAAGTAAATAATAAATGAGTAAATGATAGATATTTCAACCTTATAAGTAACATGGAATAGGGCCATTCGAAACGTCACACTGGCCACATGGCTTTCATATCTATGGCCGGCGGTCTAGAAACAGAGACTTACCTTCTCTGCCCTTTATACGGCTATCTAGGTGTTGGAATCCTATTGCATTGTTTCCTCCTTTTTCCTCATTATTTCCGATATTTATTTTTAGGGTGTCCGCCCATAAATCCCCAAATATTCATCTAATCGAAAAAGTATATAGAACAAAAAATGTTTTTCTTATTATAAACAATTTTTGTCAGACACGTTTTCGCTGTTAAATCAATAATCAGGGAATTATTTCAAAATTTTATCTTTAGGCTCTCCCGTAAATCCTCAAATATTAATCTAAATGAAAAAATGCATACAAACAAAAGATATGTTTTCTTTTTTTAAATGATTTTTGTCATTTATGGTTTTGCTATTAAATTAGTAATAAGGGAGATATACATGTAGATTTTAGTTTTAGGTTGTCCCCCTTAACTCCCCAAAATTCATCTAATTGAAAAAATGCACTGAATAAAAAATCAGCTATGGCCACCACAGGATCGACCGCCATCATAAAGTACTTGTATAAAATACATTCTAGCAGTAGAGTAGTAATAACTTGGCCTAATATTTTCTAACAGAGATATTATTTATCATGACCATTGAAACGTTACATATAAATGTGAAAAAATTGAGATTTAGAAATATTTTTAAAAATTTTACAAAAATTTTTCGAAATTTTTCGTTTTATCATAAAACGTCTCAAATAAAAGTTATTAGTTAGTGCATTTATAGCAACTTTTGTTCAATAAATTTTTTCGTAATATTTTTCTGTTGCTAAATATTCGCAAAAATTTTAAAACTCCCATTTCTAGTCAACCGATTTTTACCAAAAGTTGATCAACTCGTGTCATTGATGTCAAAAGCTTAAATATGCAGTTTCATAAAAATTCTTTTAGCCTAATTTGCTCTGCAGGTGTACACAGACAGACAGACGGGCATACAGACAGACAGACGGACAGGCAGACAGACAGACAGATGGACGGATGGACAGACAGACCGACAGACATCATGCTAAAAATAGTCAAAACGTTATGTAGGGACCTCAATTCGTGGAGATCCATCGAAATCTCGAAATGTCAAAATCGGTATGATCACAATACCTCCCTTATATATGTTGACGGTCGGTAAAAAGATTTATTTTCTTATTATGGACAATTTTTGTTATATATAGTCAATAATAAGGAAAATATTTTAAATTTTTTAATAAACAGTTTAACCCCTCTAGAAGAAAAATATTGAGATGCCATATAGCCTATGTTTGAATCTTGGTTTTACTCTATCATCATACCAAATTACTTATAATTACTATTAAATTATGTCCAGCCGTTTTTGCGTGAATCTCGGATAGACAGACAAAAATATATTTTTTGCGAATGTTGTTTTATAATCATCTGAAACGTGTACAAACCGAATATATAGCCAAAAACAGATATAGCCTCCAATTTATGGATTAAACAATGGTTAATCCAAAGGAAATGCTACAAGGATATTTGATAAATAATAATAGCATTTAAATTTTGATTTGATTATATATTTTTATAACCACAACAATGTTAATTTAACAAACAATAGCTAAATCAATCTTATTTTCAGATTCTAGGAACCATCGTGGGAATTCTACATGGTATTGACGCATATAAATCTTATAAATATTTCAAAGGATTTAGATAAAAAGGATTAGATTAGATTAATGCATTTGGAATTCAAAACACAGTTGCATACTATAGGTAATGGCAATACCAGTGGCGTATTGCAATTATGAAGGTGGCTGTAATGGTTGCAATTTAGAGCAAAACAATACACTATTATGCATTCTGAAACAAAATATTAATAATTACTTAATTTTAATTAAATAAATAAAGATATTTCGATTTTCATATTATTTAAAAACGTAACCTATAAATATATCTTCGAATCCTTATTTATATCAGGTCGTCAAGGATGAAATTTGTAGTTAATAATATTGCCAACTTTAACAGCTTATTATTTGACATTGGCTTAATATTTTACCGTTCTGTGTTTTTTTGTTGGAAAGTTACACATCTCGCCTGTTTAATAAAAAATGTATGCTCTAAAAAAAATCAAAAACTTTTTTTTTAATTTAACTGTGTTGAAAATGTAACGGTCAGAAAATCGCACTATTATGAAGTATGTATTCTTACGTGGAAATACGGCATCGCAGACTGCGCAAAACATTAATAGTTTATTTGGCTCTAGTGTTACTACGCAGCAGACAATATCAAATTGGTTCGCTAAATTTCGTACAGGTAACTTAAAAACTAAACAAAAAAAAGACCTGGCTCATCGATCACACAGAAATATACGGCAACCAACTGTACGAAATGATGCAAAAACTTAAAGAAAAACAGCCTAGATTGGTCAACAGATCGACTCCTATTTTATTGCATGATAACGCTAGACTACACACTGTACAAATGACTGTGGCAAAACTACAGGAATTGGAGTTGAAACATCTTCATCATCCTCCATACTCACCAGACCTAGCCCCCACTGACTACCACTTCTTCCACAATTTGGACAACTTTTTAATAGAAAAACAGTTTAACTCCTAAAATGCTATAAAACTGGCCTTCCAGATATTCATTGACTCTTGTCCGCCAGTGTTTTATACCACCGGCCTGAACAACCTGCCGCTTAAATGGCAAAAAGTATAGACAATATGGGTGCATATTTTGATGAATAAAATAATTCCTTACATCTGTAAGTTATCAACCAACTTTGCCTTTTTCTACAAATTTCATCCTTGACGACCTAATATGTTTATAATAACATTATTCTATAATATAAAGTATCTGAACTATATATATTAGTGTATACTTGTCAAAGATGTGTATTTTTTGCTCCAAAATTGAAAATAATCATACAATTAAGATAACAAAAGTAACGACATGTATTTTAAATCAGTAAAATAGTTCCGAAGGAAACTGTTGACAGATGGCAGCGTGGAATCAATAAAGGTTGTCGCTTCTGCCACGCAGGTGCTCTTTGATTCTATGTCTACGGTTGTAGGATGAACTGTCATGTGGAAGTGTACTTATACCCTTTTCACACTAGATCTTTAAAATCGGATGTTAAAGTGAATGTATCTTTAAACGCTAATGTGAAACCGTATGGCCTCGTCTAAATACAAGCGATGTTTAAGACAGAGATCTGCGTCTTAAACTTTGTCCGCATTGTCAACTTAATTTCTATTATAAAAAAATACTCCTTGAATTTGTGCTGTCAACATTTTATATTATCATAAACTAGAATACTGTATTATATCGACGTTATAAGAAGTTTATACTTATTGTTATAATAAAATTATTTATTTTAATAATGTGTTTCATAAAATACAGAACTACAATAATTGAGATAAAATGTATCGACTTACATGTTAATACAGGTGTAATATATTCTTTATTGTAGTGCCTTTATTGTAGAATGAAATGAAATATCCTTAATTGTTTATAATAATTCAAAATGTGCGTCTGCGCAGACAGTTCAAAACTGGTAATTTCATGACGGTAACTTAAGGACAAAATTACTGTAGCTGATGACAGCACCAGAGATTTAAACATCAAGTATGAAAGCATACCGATCTTAAACATCGGCGAACTTTAAGTTCACTCGTCTTAAAGATCTAGTGTGAAAAGGGTATTATGGAAGCAATGATTCCATCTGCATTCCACAATTCAAAAGTCATACTACGCCACTGATATGTACATATTTACAGTATCCATTATTTATCAACCTATTTAATAAGTATAAAATATATTGTGATTTTGTAAATAACTATTTAATTATAATAAATATTTTATACAAATTTGTATCTAGATAATAAAGAGATTTAAGTAAGATTAACTGTAAGTGTGGATTAAGAGTGAATGCTGATTTCAAGGTTTATTATCTAGTAAGATAATTTGGAGAAACGTCATTGGATTTTTCATCATTTAGAATTCTAAGATTTGTCAATAAACCTACGTTTTATGAATTGCAAGAATGCAAAATTTTGCGTAGTTAGTTTTGAATAGTTGATTTTCTAGTATTAATGAGTCATAATAAATGTTTAAATTTGATTACGAAACCAATAACTTTACTTAACTCTTTGAGGCATGCCAAAACTAAAGTCCCACCTTTTTGATACGTAAATATGCACGGTGGGATATTTTTTATACCACGTCGAAAAATTACCAGTGCCACCAGAACAAAGGTTTAAAAGTAATCCCGCCTATTTAAACTAGTTAGTAATTTAATCAACAGATGTCACATTGGTAATTATTTGAGTGATCAACTTTAAACTTGCCAGCATAGGTTTGACTGACAATGACGAAATTTTTATTCCATATAAAAAGAAAAACGAAAGGGCTGTTCTTGAATGACTTTTTATTTATTATTGTTTGTTTCTTTACTAGTTTTCTTCTTATTTGTACTTACTAGTAATTTTACTTGCTTATTAGTTAAAATAAACCAACTTGGTTAAAATTTATATAAATAAAATTTATGTGTAACATGGTTTTTTTATTTTCTAAAATTACGTGCCTCAAAGAGTTAATTAACATACCAAATAAGACAGATAAACCAATGTAATAGTTATGTTGATAATAGATTTATTCTTCTTCTTTTTCAAGTAATATTTCCGGGTTCAATATCGTCTTGTAATTACAAGGATTACAAGCGGAGGATTGAACATTGCATAGTTGCCGATATGCGCCATATTAAAGAAATATTTTTATTTTTATTTTTTACAGTTGATTACTTACCAAATGGCTGTTACCATTTGCTGTAAATAAATTCACATTATTGACATCTAACACTACCGATAGAGGCGCTACTGCATTTTACATTATGGCTGACTTTGGTAGGATATTTTTGACAGGTTCCATGGTATCTTCATGTGATATTTATTGAAACACACGGGAACAAAATCTAAAATAGGGTGACCATTCGTCCCGCATTTCGCGGGACGTACCGCATTTTGATTTGGTGTTCCCAGGACCGAATTTTGTTCTGTACTTATATTTGGGAAGTGAATACTTTTTTTTTGCTCTTTACTTATATTTGGGAGGTGAGGACCTTTTTTTTGTTTGCTCTTCACTTATATTTCGGAAGTTTTTTTTTGCTCCGTCCCGCATTGCCGTCTCCAAGAAAATGGTCACCCTAATCTAAAATGGTCTTTAACTGTCTTTCCACTTCTAAGAACATATTCCCATGCTTGTCTTCTATCCATAACTACACGTGCACCACCACGTAAATTCAGAAACACGTTTTTTTTTGCCACGTTTCGGAACACGATGAAAACTTAGGTCTCTATCACGACCTACTTTTGCATTGCAAAGCTAAACACAACCATTCACGTTGCATTTAATTTTTTCTTGCAATTTTAAAGACATTTTTTTAAAAACTTGCTATGAAAACAACAGTAAACAAACTCGACTATTCTACAACCGTCAGTTTCTCAAAATCTCACTAGAGGCGCTTCAGTTATTGTCAGTTGACAATAGGTGCGTTCGATATAACTGTGCAGTGTTAACTCTGTGTCGTGCAAGTTTTTTGTCACGTGACCACTGTGCAGACTGTGCAAGAAAGTCAAAGACGAACGCTTTGTTCAGACTGTGCAGTTATTCAAATTATTATTCTTACCAATTTTTTTTGTAAACAAATGAATTATATGTGTGTGATTACATCAAGTCTGTCTCCTGCTAATTGTTTTGTACGATAATATATAAATGGCGCATGAAGGTTTTGCGATGCTTTTAAGTAATATAAAAGAAATTTTATTTGATGAGGAAGACAATTCAGAAGAATTTTCCAAACCAGGAAATATTTTGGTAAAAGTGTTTGAATATGCAGAGAGTACTGTTCCAAACATGACTACATATCAATTTAAAGTACATTTCCGCTTGTATCCAGAAAATTTTAAGTCTTTTTGATTGTATTTATATGTTCCATCATGAGGTTCATGTCTATACTATTTATTTTGCAAATGCTGCACGCCTAAACAATGATATCTTGATTGTTTTCACTCATATTGTTCTGTAGAAATAATAACTTTTTATTTTTACCGCGAAAAACACTATTGCACAGACTGCCGCCCGATCTGAATTTGTGACGATTGTGCAACTCAAACTGCACTCACAGTATATGCCGAACGATCTTCGTGCAGCACAAAGCACACAGAAAGTTTATGACGAACGCTTCTTGTGTAAATTATGCAGAATGTGTAGATTATTAGCTTATGCCGAACGCACCTTGTGTTGAAAATATACTGACTACAAGCCATTCAAAAAACGTTTCCCGTGTGTCACTCTGTATATAGTATAAATATATAAAGTGCTTTTACTCAAAATAAAGCCTAAAATCATTCTAAACCCCAAAGTAAACAATTTTTCTTTGAATCTCTTTTTAATATTTTAGAAGGGTCGAAGTAAAGACATTTTTTCAATTTTAGGTTGAATAAAATTTGTAGAATATTAGTCTAAATCTCTTATTATAATTCAAGTCACATTTTACGTCTTTAAGATGCGATTAGATGTAATAAGTACATAAAATATCCATTAAAGTATTAGAAATACAAATTTTTATTTTTTTGGGTAGAAACTTGGTTTTTATTCCAAGTTTAAAAGGATGACGTTTTTGTTAGTTCATATGTTAATTCATAAATGAACAAAACAAAAAAATTGCGGAATACATAATTGTTTCCGGCGCTTATCTTTTTTGTATTTTGGTTTTTAACGTAATTAGCCAACATTTTAACGTTTTTTTTTCTGCATTTGCTTCGTATTCAAGTCTTCATTAAATTCATAAGAAATATATTTATAAATGGCTTATTTATTTTTTTTTCTATTTCAAACCTATTTCTCACTATTAACAATGTTTTAATTGATTTATAAGTATTTCACAACTATAAATGATTTATTTCTCTTTTATACTTAAAAAAAAAAAACTAAAGTAATTTAAACAATAAGTACCCTTTGCTTACTACCTAGTCCCGATATAAATACTGTTTTACTCTATCTCAAAAAGGCTGATAGTAATAAATCATTTTGTAAGGCAGTTACCAGTGGCGTGCACATTTTAAACACGTTTAAATTGGTTTTGCGTATTTCTATATTACTATTTATCATTTTATTAAACGCACGCCTGTGACCATATTTATCATATCATTAAACACACCCCTGTGACCAGTGATGGCATCCTACCGGTTCGAACCGGTTCGCGCGAACCGTTTCTTAAAATTATTGAAACCTTAGGGAATCGGTTGTTAGAATTATTAAAAATAAATTAATTACTCTGACTTCAGTTTTGAATCGTGCGCCCTGCAGTGTTGCAAATGTAATATTTATTTTAGAGGTTATTAATAATACGCTCTTAAAATTGTTTCCTTATATTTAATAAACGGAAGTAAGTGATTTGTTTTCACTCTTAAAAATACAGAATAGGTTCCTAGATATCACATGACTTTATAGAACCGCTTCCTGAAAATTTAGGATGCCATCACTGCCTGTGACCATATTTTTCCTCAAAAATATTTAATATTAAATTAGGGTCAAATTTTTATGGTCTATTGTGTTTAACCTTAGTTCGTATTCCCATATAATATGTGCGGCACACTCGGTTGTTTTTAACAATATTTCGTTTCGAACTATTCATATTTTGTCGCGTTTGTTTTGCCGCTTCTGTGTGATAAAACAATAACTTTTTACAAATAATAAATTTTATTACTATAAGGGCCGAGGGTTCCAGTTCCTAATAAACTCCCTAATAGTTATTTGACACATACTATATTTATGAAGCTAATAAATTTATTGGTGATTTCCAAGTTACAAAATCCTTCTAATAGTTTATTAGCAACATAATTTTTTGCATTGGTATTTCTTATGAAGATAGTAACACGGTGCAAGAGGGATAGAGCTATACGTAAATTTGTAGAGCTAAAGTGAGATGAAATTTCGACACTGAATATTTTGACATTAAATATTTTGACAATAAATAGTTTGACTCGACATTCAATGACATTACGTATATTTTTTGTGTTACTGTTAAAATGACAATTAAACGGCGTTCAACAAATTTTATCACAGAAAAAGAGGACAATATAGATAGAAGAGAAGTTAATAAAAATAGTATTTTATAATACAAAAGTGACTGAAAATAAGAAGACAGCCATATTTTGCTTTATTTTACATTCCTTAAACAATATGAATTAAACTTATCAGCAATTTTCAGCCACACATCTTTATTATTCTGCCAATAATTGCGTCTGTCTTCTTATTCTCTATCATTCTCTGTCAAAATTTCATCTCACTTTAGCTCTACAAATTTACTTATAGCTCTATCCCTCTTGCACCGTGTTACTATCTTCATAAGAAATACCAATGCAAAAACAAAAAATTATGTTGCTAATAAACTATTAGAAGGATTTTGTAACTTGGAAATCACCAATAAATTTATTAGCTTCATAAATATATTATGTGTCAAATAACTATTAGGGAGTTTATTAGGAACTGGAACTCTCGGCCCTTAAATGTATATAAAACACTAAAATCACCATTATATAAATGTTTAAAAACTACACATTCGTATATTCTTTTAAAATTATACGGTTTTTAATTAAAATTGAAATATTAACACATTTTGCGAACTTGTTTTTGGTTATATGTCACTTTATTAAGCACTTCATGTTGCCTATAAGTTATTAGACAAATAAGCCTGTTTATTAGCAACCTAATAACTATTTAGGGGTAGAACTCTCGGAAAAAAAATTATGTTGCTAATAAACTTATTGGACAGTTTATTAACAACTGGAACTCTCGGCCCTCAGTCTTTTTGAGATAGAGATAGTACACAAATTCGATTAATCATAAAACCTAAATAATTCAAACATCTGGAACTGTTTTTCCCATCTAAAGATGGGAGCTTATCGAAGGAGCACTGGACACTTGCTTACTCCGTCTCCAAGGGACAGAATGACCAGAGCTAAACAACTAATTCACCGATACATAGATAACATCCATCGCAAAATTCTTTTATCCGATGAAATAATTTTCAATATTTAAGAAAATTTTAATAAACAAAATGATCGGGTGTATGCACATAGCTCTCGAGAAGCGACTCAAGTCATTCACAGAGTTCAGAGAGGTCATCATCCAGCATCTGTGATGGTTTGGTAGGGTGTCTCGTATGAAGAGGTTACTGAGATACATTTTTGTGCGCAGAGTGTGAAGACAAGTGCGAAATTATACCAGGATGACATTTTGAATAAGGTCGTCAAGCCTTTTAATGAGACCACGTTTAATTTTAGTCATTGGATCTTCCAGCAAGATTCTGTTCCAGCTCGCAAGGTAAAGTCCACACAGCAATGGCTGAACACTTACACACCTCAGTTCATTACAGCTGAAGATTGACCTTCCAGATTTAAATCCGCTGGCCTACAAATTGTGGTCAGTATTAGAGGACATGGCCTATAGCAGACGACATCCAAATTTGGAGGGTCTAAAGCAGTGGTTCCCAACCGGGGGTGCCAGCACCCCCAGGGGTGTGGGAAAGCATTTTGAGGAGTGCGAGACAATTTATAGAAATTTATAAAATTTATATAAAAAATCTAAATTTTAAATATTAAAAATTATTTTTCAATAAGTATATTTTCTTTCGTAATTTTATTAAGGTTATAAACCGCTGAATGCTACATCAATTAATTTGATCAATTTTAAAGAAATATTCATGCGATTTCCTTTTTTTTGATCTTTACTTTTTATTTTGATCAATCTGAACACATTTTTTATGGGGGTGCGGGAGCTTATTTTCACATTCAAAGGGGTGTTCACCACAAAAAAAGGTTGGGAACCACTGGTCTAAAGCAATCGTTGAAGAAAGCAGTGGCCAATTTTCCAATAGATGTCGTGCGGTCTGCCATTGATGATTGGCCGTAGGGATGGGAATTTATTTTTCTAAAGTATCGATATTTTCGAAATATCGATATATCATTCCCATCCCTAATTAGCCGTCACGTTTAAAGACCTGTGTGAAGGCGATGGGAGAGTATGTTGAATAAGACATTTATTTAATTTAATATAATACGTAATATGATGTGTAAATAATACAAAAATCATTTGTAACGCGCACTGTTTTTAGGGTTTTGTAGGTATGACCAAAAAACCCTTACGTATACCGTCATTTTGTCGTGTGTCTGTCTGTCTGTCTGTTCGGTAAAAATTGTAGCCAAACGGCTAAACCTAGAGAGTTGAAATTTGGCATGCTTATACAACTCTTGGACCCGCACATAGGAAAAATACTAAAACATCTAAAAACATATCCCACTAAAAATATAAACAAATATCTGCTCATAGAAAAAAAAAAAAAAAAATTCTGAGTAGGGTATCAAATGAAAGCCCTTAGTACGTAGATTAATGATCAAAATTTAATTTTTGCAAATTTTATTTAAATTATTTTTAAGCGATTTTTGCCAAAATTGTGCAAAAAAAATTGTCCCACACCCTGTAGCCCAGATGGTTTAAACTAAAAATCTGAAAAAATTCTAAGTAATGTATATTTATGTGAACCGGTGAATTTTTGATCAGATTATGTTTGCGGAAAATAACGTATTTTTGTGTTTTTTGCTTGACCATGTAAACTATTTAATAACTTAAGTAACACAGTAAACCAACTTGTTTTGATAGTGTAATGGTTACCATGCTCGCATTCTAATTTGCAATCTAAGGTTCGACCCGGTCTCGAGTTAATTTTATTTATTCTATTTTATTTTTGCATTTTTATTTTGTTTAAATTACTTTTTCAAAATTCTAGTTATATTTGGGCAAATGTTGCATTTAATTTTTAAAAGCGTAAATTTAATAACCTGTGGAAATTGAATACACGAAATCAGAGGGGCGGTGTTACGACTTAAAATAACCAATGGAAGCCATAGGCGTCATTTTCAAAATCTTAATGAACCTTGCTATATATAAAAAATTAAAAAAATACTGCACATATTTAGAAATTTAAATAATGGTATTAGGCATTCGAATTAAAATTAACAAAAAAATATTTTAACATAAAATTTGTTTTGGCATCCCAAATAATCATCATTCACTTACTAAATACCTGCGAAACCCTGAAATGTGTGAAAATACACACTAGATATCGTTTTTAGGGTTTTGTAGGTATGACCGAAAAACCCTTATACCGTCATTTTGCCGTCTGTCTGTCTGTCTGTCTGTTCGGTAAAAATTGTAGCCAAACGGCTAAACCTAGAGAGTTGAAATTTGGCATGCTTATACAACTCTTTGACCCGCACATAGGAAAAATACTAAAACATCTGAAAAACATATCCCCCTAAAAATATAAACAAAAATGTGCTCATCGACAACAAAAGTATTTTTTTAAATTCTGAGTAGGGTAACAAATGAAAGCCCTTAGTACGTGGATTAAAGATCAAATTTTTATTTTTGCAAAATAAATTATTGTGACGCGATTTTTGTCCAAATTATGCACAAAAAAAAAATTGTCCCACACCTTGTAGCCCAGATGGTTTAAACTAAAAATCCAAAAAAATTCTAAGTAATGTATATTGGTGTGAACCGAAATAGTACAACAGGAATTTTTGATCAGATTATGTTTTCGGAAAATAACGCATTTTTTGTGGTTTTTGGTTCATAAAG
This sequence comes from Liopterus haemorrhoidalis, assembly GCA_963971575.1. Taxonomy (NCBI): domain Eukaryota; kingdom Metazoa; phylum Arthropoda; class Insecta; order Coleoptera; family Dytiscidae; genus Liopterus; species Liopterus haemorrhoidalis. The sequence goes on along the minus strand of OZ020612.1, from coordinate 41,097,937 downwards.
TACAAAAGTTATATCAATGTAAGACACCCACATGCAAGGCGTACGATAGCGTAGTGGTTAGAGCACTGGTGTCGTAAGCTAAAATTTGCTGGTAACGAAGGGTTTCGAGTACGGAGTGAATTTTATTTTTACTGTTTTTTTTTTGCATTTTTATTATGTTGAAATTATTTTGTCAAAATTCTAGTTATATTTTGACAAATGTTGCATTTAATTTTTAAGAGCGTAAATTTAATAACCAGTCTTATTATATGATTAACAGACGATAAATTATTTTAAAAATATCGTTCATTTTGCCGTGGTTACTACAAAGTAAAATTTGTCCTACACACTCAGCATGCCGCCTTCACTTATTATATACCTGCGAAACCCTGAAATGTGTGAATATTTACACTTCACATCATTTTTTTTTTTATTATAATCTAAACACTTTACAACAAAATTTATGGCAGGACTAGGTACAGCCCTGGGTTTAACCACTGCTGGCCATCCAAGATAAACCTTTTGGTGTTGCGTCAGCTACCTTCGGTTCTGACGAAATTAATAATTTCATTGCGTCATTCACCGTATAATCAGTAATGAATACGTCAAGAACCTTCCTTTAATCCTTATCTCCGATCCTAATAATCCGTCTGTTTTTATTGCGCTATTCTCTGCAGCATCAGCAATTTGTGCAAATTGTTAATACAATGTGGAATCAATGCTGCTTCTTGCATGTGACCTTATAACAGGTTCCGGATGATCTGACTTCATAATTATTCTAACCAGTTATCGTTAAAAGTTGCTTCGTTTTTATTTAAAAAACAGTAGAACAGTAATTCTCAAACGATGTGTGTTTAAATTAGGATACAATATGGGATTAAAGAGAATACAATATGGATAATGGATTAGGATAATTGATATGTGATACTAATCCATGCAAATAATCTACTTAAACTTAAAGGTCAGTGTCAAGGATTTAAATCATTACAGAGGCGTACTAATTATTTACACTACCGTAAAAACCAATGGCGTGCAGTGACTTTTTACAATAGGCAGCAAATAATTTTTATACATATTTATATTTTAGGGTTTTGTAGGTATGACCACCAAAAAACTATTATAACGTCTCTTATCTGTAGAGCCCTGCAAATCCGAGGGTATCCGCGGATTATCCGCGGATATCCGCAACTTTTCTGCGGATGCGCATAAATTATCATTTAAACCATGCGGATGCGGATCGGATGCGGATTAAATGTCATATCCGCTTATCCGCAATATCCGCGTGAACATTAAATCTTCGGTTACTTTGGGAGAAACAAGCAATTGTGTTCTGACTACGCCGTCCTCGGTTATTTTCGGTTGTCTGTATATACATGATATTTTGTAGCATTCAATCTCACTTTATGTTATTTTTATTAAGACAATTGTCCATGATCAAGACTGAGTTGAGACAATCAACTTAACTTTCTTTTTATTATTGAATATATTATAGAAAATAATATTTTGGATAAAAGTTTCCTGGTACACTTTCGACGTAATTCTTCCAACCTCTGCTCTAATTCTGGCTTTTAAATCTGATAAAGGTTTTTTTTTTACATAAAACTGATTAGTAAGTTTTATTTAAATACCAAAATTTACTTACATAATTTTTTCTCGAAAATTTTATTATGTAACCTGCCAATTTTTGTATACTACCCGAAATAAAAAGTCTTGCAGAAAAATTTGAAAAATGACACATGTTGCTATTTGAAAAAGTTGCAACGCCTAACTCATGCGCGAAATGGCGTAAGAGAATTACTTGATCCTAAAAATATGAAGCACCTTCTATCAAGTAACTTTTCTGATTTTTTTTTTAAATTCAATATTAAAAAAAGCAGCATGCCACTTACTCCCTACGAAAAAGAACGCTTAGGCCCCCCAAAATTGTAATCTCTCTCTAGATTTAAATAAGTTATTAGCGCATCTAGGCCTTAAAACTTCTGGGGTCCCTTAGGTTAGGTTAGTAATAAATAAGCTGGTAAATCCAAAAAAATTTCAGTAGCGTTTTAGAGCAGAGATTACCTAAACAGGCGAAATATGTATTCTTTCCAAACTGACAGCAAAACCTGTAGTGCGGATAGTGCGGATATTTTTGCGGATGCGGATCGGATGCGAATTTGTTATTTACAAAAGCTGCGGATGCGGATCGGATGCGGATACAGAAAAGCTTATCCGCGCAGGGCTCTACTTATCTGTCTGTCTGTACGTAAAACTAGCCAAACAGTTGAACATAGAATGTTGAAATTTGGCATGCTTATACAACTCTTTGATCCTCATATAGGAAAAATACTGAGAGTTTATAAAAACACACCATCGGGTCTATTCTGTATCTTAAAAAGTTAAAAATTAACCTCAAGGTCGAAGTTAAAAAATTTTAACCACGCTTTACACTATTTTGTTATTCTGTAACTCTATGACGTTAAAATTTAAACCTCGATATGGTTAATTCAGTAGGTTATATTTGGAATTTTAACTCCAGCCAAATACATGGTGTTAACTTTTAACCACCTATAGTTCTAACCTCTAAACGTCAAATAGCCAGGAAAAATCCATTTTTAGAATTAATTATGGCAAGTCTGTTTATTTTAAATCAATTATTAATAAAACAAATTGAACAAAAAGAGGTTAATAAGTGAAAAATTAATATAGGTGAATAAAAAATATATACAAATACTTTTTTGGAGATCAGTTCGAATTAAACGAGGGCAACTGCATGATATGAGAGACCCTTTTAATTTACCTGAAGAAATATTTTAAAATATTTTCATTGTTCTAAAACTTACGAAATATTTCGTTTTACATGTTTTTTTTTTAATCCGAGAAGAATCAAAATATTTCCCGTTTCCTGATAAATTGCAAGTAAATATTGAAAACTTTGAAACTGTGATACATTTATAAATTTTAATTTCTCTGTTTAAAAATAAAAATAAGGTAAATATAACCTGAAAATAAAAGTATCTTAATATAGAAGAAAGAAAGAAAATATTGATACATTTGCATATTATGGTAATATTATAATATATTATTTACTTTCAGCACCCATAATTATTTATGTATAAATATTGTACATTTCCGCAATATAGATTTATTATATTTGATCGTTGTTCATTCACGATTCAACCATAACACTTGTTTACATTAAATCCACAATTACACAAGCAAAATACCTTCCCTTGTAGATAATTTCACAACATACTTTTAACCATAAGGTTAAAAAATTAGAACTTAACGCCTGTGTTATAACGTGAGATACAGAATAAGAAACAAGGTTAAAATTTTAATGCCTAGTTAAAATCATATATATATAAACAAGTTTATATATATATATGGTTAAAATGTTACTTTTTAACCATCATTTTTAACCAAATCTTTTTAACCACAAAAGATACAGAATAGACCCGCATGAGATAAATATAAAAAAATATGTATTTAATAAAAAATAAATAAACATTTTTTAAAATTTTAAGTAGGGTATCAAATGAAACCTCTTAATACGTGGATAAACAAATTTTTATTTTTGAAAAATCTTAATTTTATGGGATTTTCGCCAAAAATATGTATCAAAGAGGAATAAATCATTTATAGAAATGAAATACTTATAAAATAAATAGCACATTGTTAATACGTTTCTGAAATTGAGTTAGTTAGTTAATTTTTTTTGGCGCACAGCAACAAAGGCTATTTGCGCTTAACGCAGCCCATCTAAATGACTACACTACATATTAAAAACAATAAATTAACAATAAATAAATAAATAAAATCAATAAAAATACGTTTACACAATAAAAGAAATCTTGCACCGATAAACACAAATAAATAAGATAAAAAAAAGTCTGTTCGAAAAATTGAACAGACTCAGGGTGATGGTAAGAGGCTGTAAAGGGGCCAATTACCATCGAATATCACAGTCTCTAAATAGAACAAATTAAAATAAGGTGCAAGACTTCACAAATAGAACAGTAAGTTCGATTTTCTCAGGAAGAGTATCAGCCTGTCCATGAGTACTCTGTCTGGGGCATACCTAGGGTAAATGGCGCTCATGGCAAACATTAAAATTGTGCTCCTATCCTAACATGTCACATCCACTTTTTGAAAATTCTCTCAATTCAATCAATGTATCTTGGAACCAATAAGATATCGACTTAATTTTTGCTTATAACGGTTACAAATATTTACGAACGAAATTCAGAATTTTGCCCTAAACAACACTTAACATCTACATTCGGGGTCAATTGTAGAACGCTTCGCATTTCATATGTTTATTGAGATAACATTCCGTTTTGGCATATACCTAAGTGTCTTTTTAAAATCTTTAGAAACTTATTGAGTTTTTTAAAAATAATTTCAACCCCAAAAGGGGCAAAATGTTTTTTCAATTTTTTTTTCTTTTTGTGTTGTTTTCTTTTTTATTTATTTTTTTTGCCATTTTGCGCCCCTCTGCATGTGGACCCAGGACACGTGCCATGCCTGCCATACCCCCAGGTATGCCTCTGAGTGAACGTATATTTACTATGAACCTGCTTAGGGATGGGAATTTATTTTTGAATATCGATATATGCGCGATTCGATATATCGAATCGCGTAAGCGTGATATCGATATTCGATATATATCGAAGTAAAAATATAGATATTTTCGATATATCGAAATAACTAACACGTAACCAATGATGGGCGTTTACACGTAAACACTAATTGTTTACGTTTACGTGTAAACTTATGTAAACAATTGGTAAACTTGTCAACAATGTAAACAATGTAAGATTCAGTGGCGCACCCAGGGAGGGGGCCCGGGGGCCCAGGCCCCCCTAAGAAGGCAGGAAATAAAAATAAAAACAAACAAATACACTAGAAAATTTTAAAAATAGAGATGAGGACCTTTTTTTAGGTCATCACTTTGTATTTTCGAAGCGAGGACCTACTTTTTTTAGATCATCACTTGAAATTTAGTTAAATCATCACTTATTCATAATTTAAATAATAATTTTGTCTTCCGGGCCCCCCTAACAAATATTCCTGAGTGCGCCACTGGTAAGATTTGTAAACTGTCAAATAATGAGGTTAGTTTTAGTTATTTAATACGAATACTAGAGAGTAAATGAACAAGTATATTCAGTTCAAAACAATAAATTTATTAAAAAAATGGTGGGAAGAAACCGAAGGAATAGTTCTGAAGAACTAGGTTTTGTTTTAATTAAAGAAAATGAAAGAAAATATAGGGCGTTATGCAAAATTTGCAATGAATCTTTTCGTTATTAAAAAATATAAGCTGATTTTCTTAAAGGTGAAATTTAATGTATTTTGTTATTAAAAAAATTAGACAGAATTTAAAAAAAAAACAGTTTTTTATTTTTCATATTCATATTTACCAATTTGTATGTAACACCTGTATAATGATGCAAATTCGATTTTTATTAATATGTATATTGGCTTGTCCTAATTTTATATACTTACTTTTTCATTTAAAATCGTTTCAATAAAGTTTTATTATTTATAAAAATGTATTGAAAATGAGGTTCTGTAATTCAAAACAAGTGCGCATGTCTAAATCATTGTTTACATTGTTTTCGTTGTTTACATTGTTTTCGTTGTTTACATTGTTTACAAGAGTTTTTGTGTTTACTTTACATCAATTGTTTACGCGTCAACAATGAGGTAACTTACATCATGTAACTTACGCGCTTATCACTGCACGTAACAGGTAAGATATATAAATTACAGTTGGTACTCGCCCAGCTACCAACCAACTTTCTAATATTTTGCTAGTTAACTGCTCTCATAATTAAATATATATATATATATATGCTTTTCGCTTTTATAAGGACTAACCAGATCTTTTTCGTTACTTTTATAGTGTATTACGGACTTTAAATTAAAAATATTCCTTACGCTGTAAAACCGACTTTAGATTTATTGGTTATGATTATTATTAAGAAAGTGACATTTTTTATAATTTTTTAATACCAACAATTTCAAAGATGCAAATTATTGAAATCAAAATTTCGTTTTACAGGCTATTTCAAACTATAAGGCCGAACTAAATGGAAATTTCGGTATTTTAGGTTGTCACGAAAAGGGACATTGCTTGGGTTATTTCATGTTTCAGGTTTGGTATGTGAAAATTTAATTTTCCAACAGTAAAACCATGGAAACGAATGACATATGTCAATTTTTTTTCCATATTTTGAATACAAAAAATAAATAAATGGGAAATTTTTATAAAGAATGACAAAAAAATTAAATGCAATGAAAAGGACATTTTATAATGAAAATCAATTTAATCTAGTATTTGCAATGTGAGTTTGATTTACAAAGCTTAAACCAAATGACGAAAAGTCCGAATTAATAGATAAAAATTACTAGATTTCAAAATCTAGTTCCGCCTAAACGTTTGGAATAGCCTATAGTTTGTTTTTACAAAAGTGAACAGCATATATTTAAATGTAAAAAAGATACAAGAATTCTGATATTTTGTGCGAACATCGATATTTTACGCGATATATCGCATTTCAAATATCGATATAAAAATATCGATATATCGTTCCCATCCCTAAACCTGCTATAGAAGCCATTTATCACTATTTTTTCTTATTAATTTAATAAAGACTTAGATACGAAGCAAATGCAGAAAAAAATTGGTAGGATTTTTTAATTTATATTTTCTTATAATATAATTTTCGCAAATTATATAAATTTAGTTTAAATAAATTAAATGGAAGCTCTTTGTACTCAAATATCAAATAAAAATGATAATAATAAATGTGTTGAATCTGATGTGATTATAGAAAAACATTTGTCACCAGTGGCGCAGCCAAGGGGGGGGGGCGGCCGGCCTGGGCCCCTCCCAGGAACAGCAGGTTACACGGCGTTGCTCGGGGAGTTGAAGATAAATTTGTTAACGACAAGCAGTGGCGCAGCCAAGAAGGGGGGGGGGGGCGACGGGCCTGTGCTTCTCCCAAGACCAGCAAATTACACGCCGCTGCTCGGAGAGTTGAAGATAAAATTTGTTAACCACAACTGTAGTTAATTTTTAAATTACTTCATTGTAAACAATATTGGCAATTTTTTTTTTTATTTGATATTAAAGTGCTTCGACTGCAATTTTTATTTATTTTATTTTTTGTATAAATAATTTTTTTTTAAGATTGCCTACTCTTGATAAAGTGACATAATTATTGTTCAAGTGAAAATACATCACTTTCCAAATATGCTCCAACGAATTATATGAAGGGGAGCGTTGATCCTTTTTCCCCCTGACACATCGACTAAAACATTCACCCAGTCAAATGATAAAACTGTTGTAAACAACTAATTACTCGATTCAGATAAGATAAAGTCGAAATCTGACTTCGGTATAACCTTCACACGAGTCTGTTCGTCCGATACAAATTATGGCCAAGCGGCTGATTTAGAGAACTGAACATAAGTAAGAAAAATATTGAGACTTCAAAAATATATCCCGCGAAAAATATAAATAAATATGTATTTATCTAAGAAAAAACAAATGAAAGTTTTTGATACATGGATTAACAATTACATTTTTTTATGAACAAATAATGGAATTATTATTTGATATAAACATCAATATGCAACAGCAGGGGTGTCGATCTGATTTGGGTCGCAGTCTATTTTACATACAAAATGATAAACAGTGACGGAACTTTAAATATCCCGAAGGGTTTCTTGACATTTTTTTAGAAACAGAAAAAGGGAAAAGAGTATATTTTATATTTTTAAATATATTTTTCCCCTAAATAAGCTCAAGTGATTTTGATTACCGCTTCAGGAGCCACAAAAAATAAGGTTGAGGGCCATATGCGGCCCGCGTGCCCTCGAAATTTGATGCGGCCCTCCCCAAGACAAAATCCTGGCTGCGCCATTGCTTCTTACACTTATTAAATATCTACAAAATACTGCAATGTGTGAAAATTCACACTTTGCATACGTTTTTTAAAGATGTTTTTAAATTTTTTTGGCCTTCGTCCAGCATTGTTAATTGGGAGTTGATGACGTCACAAAAACAATGAATTTCCGATTTATAATGTCGTCATCGTGCAGTTGTACAGGAAATTGTTCCGTATCTATTTACGGACAAAATAAAACCATTGCTTTTTACGATTACATTTGGTTTTTTAAATTGCTATCAAATAAGAAAATAAAACAGAAAAAATAAATCTTGAGTTCTGATATCTGCTGCGTTTACTCCAGTGATGGGCGTTTACACGTAAACTTTAATTGTTTACGTTTACGTGTAAACTTATGTAAACAATTGGTAAACTTGTCAACAATGTAAACAATGTAAACTATGTAAACTGTCAAATAATGAGGTTAGTTTTAGTTATTTAATACGAATAATAGAGAGTTAATGAAAAAGTATATTCAGTTCAAAACAATAAATTTATTAAAAAAAAGGTGGGAAGAAACCGAAGGAATAGTTCTGAAGAACTAGGTTTTGTTTTAATTAAAGAAAATGAAAGAAAATATAGGGCGTTATGCAAAATTTGCAATGAATCTTTTCGTTATTAAAAAATATAGGCTGATTTTCTTAAAGGTGAAATGTAATGTATTTTGTTATTAAAAAAATTAGACTGAATTTTTTAAAGAAAAAAGGTTTTTATTTTTCATATTCATATTTACTAACTTGTATGTAACACCTGTATAATGATCCAAATTCGATTTTTATTAATATGTATATTGGCGTGTCTTAATTTTATATACTTACTTTTTCATTTAAAATGGTTTCATTAAAATTTTATTATTTATAAAAATGAATTGATAATGAGGTTCTGTAATTCAAATCAAGTGCGCATGTCTAAAGCATTGTTTACATTGTTTACGTTGTTTACATTGTTTACAAGAGTTTTTGTGTTTACTTTACATCAATTGTTTACGCGTCAACAATGAGGTAACTTACATCATGTAACTTACGCGCCCATCACTGGTTTACTCAAACTGAAGTGGTTTATTTCAGAATCATAAATCATTATTATTAATAAATAGTACGGTGTAGAATGGGTGGATCTTTGGCCCTTAATACCGGCCTGTAACGGAAGTTAATGACCACAGGTTGTTTGAGGGAGTTTTGAAGTTTTTTCTGGCGTATTTCATTTCATTTTTGAGTTGTAACAGATGCTGAGTTGAATGAAGTTTCCCTTGTTTAGAAAGACAGTGGATGTAAACATTTTTAACTAGATTTTTTTCTACGTTTTTAGAACGTTGGTTACTTGAATGTCAATAATCCAAATCAGAACATAAACATACAGTTGAACCTTGAATAAGTCCACAATAATTTAGTTGCCAATAAACTTTTAAATGAACATATGATTCAGTCGAAAAGGTTCTAAATAAAAATCTAACGTTTTTATTGCTTCGGAGAGTCAGAAAAAACTATCTTTCGGTTTCATAGTGGTGTACGCTTTTAAAATTTGGGGGGCAGCGGGAACCAGGAAATATTGACCGGGGGGTATACATTTTTTTTATCGATATAGATATTTGTACATTGAAAGATAAAAAAAGATTATTTAAATACACCAAAAACACGAATTGTTTTTCAGTATGAAAATATGGAAGCAGGCCGCAAAAGGTCCTTTGGCCAATTCCATCGTCCACAATTCAGCCTTTGAGAATAGCAAAAAAAAAGATCAGCAGTCTTTTTAGAAATATTCCGGACAGATGATTGAACCGGACACTTCGTTTTATCTACAATTTTCTCCAAGAATATATGAGGGGTGGCTGCTTAGGTCACAACAGTTTATAGGGGGGGGGGGGGATGCGCTGACGCTGGCTCTGGATATCAGTCTGTCTTTCGTGTCTTTGGTGGAAGTGGCGCATTTATAAAAAAAAACATACGTTTTTATTTATAATGTATATCTGTTTAAATATAACAGACAAAGATAAAACAACGGACTGCCGTGGTACGAGTAGTTCAAATACGTTATAGATACTTTACATAGAATTGTGTGAACAGAGAAATATTTGTTTATCGGCTCTCAATTCATCGATCGGCACCACAATTTTGAACGAGTATAATAAAAACGCAAAGCGCGGGTTCACTTATATCCCAGTAAACATTCAACTAACGGCCGAATGCCGGCAAACTGCTTTTATGCTGGTAAAGTACTGGCACCAAAAGTAAGTGCAACGCCAGTATTAATAATGTACTTCACATTTGTATTTCGCATTCCGCCTATACGAAGTACTTTACCAGCATTTTATAAGCACTCTTCTTCACTCATACTTTTTACTTAAAACCATCAGAAATAAATCTTGCAACTAATGCGATTATTTTGCACTTTACCGTTGCTGGGCCGGCAACTGATACATCAATGGGCCAGTAACGGCCACGGGGACACCGGGGTACTGGCCCATTACTTTCAATGCCGGGGAGTATGTGCTTTACCAGTTCTGGCCCGTATAAAAATGTTTGCTGGGATGGTTTTTCTCAATTAATATATTGGTAAATTTCCAAGATATTTCCAAAATTTCTGGAGTATTTCTGCAATTTAAAGAGACTCATAGAAAAACCGCGAAGCCTAGAATTATCAACAAAATTTGAGAAAAAGTTAGGTATGTCATAAATGCTGAAATAATTATAGATAAGAAGACGCTTCTTATCTATAGTCGGTGATAGCCCCTCATTGTAGCCGGGGGCTTCGTCCCTGGCTTGTGTTAATACCTAAATACAAGTACATTACGTTTTTATAAGGAACAACTTTACAAAATTCCAATTTACTGCGATGCGTAATTTTATTCTAAAAAAGGCTTTTGTCGTAACCTCTCCTCAGTAGCGTAATTACCGGCTGTGGAGGCGGTAAGATTGCACTGAGCATGGGGTGAATTCGAAAATAATGGGGCTATTTGATAGTCCATCCTAGGTCGCATAAAACTTTCGGGCACATGAGCGCAACTCGAAGTTGTTACGCCGTTACTTTTCCCTATTTTAACCTAACTGCAGAATGACTAAACAACGCCCTGGGGACTTTGTCTCCTGTTTATAAAAGTGAGTACACTGAACAACAACTCTTTAAAAATTATTTTTATTGAGATGAGTAATTACATTCTGAAATAGTCTTTTGTATATACTACCAATTTTGTCAATATTAGCAATTTTCAAAATGGTCTCAATTGGATAAACTCTAACTGTATATAATTCCATTCAATCAATTTGCTATTGATTTGTGACATTTGAATCAAACACGAAAGAGAAAGTTTGCGTACATCAGCGCACAAGCTAAATCAGGAACGGTCATGCAAAAAACCATTGTATCATTCACGTTTCTAAATTTCAAACAGTTCACCAATTAAGATTAATTCAGGTTAACGCCTTACTCATACGACTGCACCATCTAACTTTAAAAATAAAACAGTTTTTCAGTATTCAATAAGAATTTTTCTTTAGCTTATTATATTCTAATAACAATGGAAATTGTTTCATTTACAGCATCTTACTGTCATCCTACGTCATTTTTCGAGCATATTCTAATCTATTTGTGCTTATCCGTGCAAGGCTTCTTTTATTTTGTAAGTTTATAGATGCACAGGAGTAATACCTTGATTAGAGCTCTACATACGTTGCTAAAAATACAGCGGTAAGCGAAACAACATTATACTAGGTCATTATAACACAACAGTCACAACATTACTCTACGAGAGAGTCCATCTTCGTACTTATACTGTCAAAAGTGTGGGACAAACGGCAGGTGTCATAGGCATACTCCAGATCTTCTAGGTAGGTGGTAAGATGGCAATGGAGTCATCAGTACCGGTATATTTCCTCATCACATGATCCAATAAGATGTTAAAAAGGATGGGCAACAAAAAACACCCCTGCGTGACACCCCGACAGGAATAGTGTCCTAACAGTACCTTAATTCAGGATATGACAGGTGGCATCTTGGTAGGTAAGTTGAATAAAGTTGATAGATAGATTGTTTAAATAGAACCCTCCTTTTTCGTAAAGTTCTCTAAATCACATCGTGTGCAAGACAGTCAAATTCTTTTTAGAAGCCAGTGAAAATAATATGCTAGCCAGGAAGTGGAATTTGAAGGTAAGTAAACTACTTCAACATGAATACAGATTTAAAGGGTATCAAAATTCTAATGGTGGTATAAACCATCGAAACGTGCGTACGCCCTACATTTTCTTAGGGGGAACTTGGAAGTTAGAATTTTTTCTTGAGAAGGACTCACGTGTATAATCATTCAATTATACGAATAATACCCCTCTTAAAAATGTATAATTTTTATGATTAAGAAGGTATCAAGCCCGTGAGCTCATTTTATTAAAAACTGAGTTGAACAGAAAATAATCTTTTCTTTCGTCAATCGCAAATAGGCAAGGTTGCTGTCCTCCAAAAATTTTAACTTTTACTGCAACGACACACACTTTTGCTTTAAGTAAATAACTAGTAAGATATTTTAAATTTATTAGTTAGCGTCCCAAGTTCCGTCTTTTTCATAAGGGCACATGGGGCACGAGCCCAAGGCCCCCAGATAGATAGGGGCATCAAAATGCAGAGGTCGTCGTTTACACGAAAAAAAGAGAAGCTCAATTTTTAGTGCAATTTTACTAAGAATTGCCGTTAAATTTTCTAAATTTAAATGTAAATCAACAACCAGATGAGATTTATGGTCACTAATTGTAGTGGAGAGTGCTCATTTTCACGGCTAAAAAGAATAAAAAATGAATTACGAACGACTATGTTATAAGAACGACTTACTAATTTGTCATTCATGTGCACAAAAAGTGATATCCTTAAAAATTAGACTTTGAGGACATAATAGAAGATTTTGCACAACAGAAATCCCGGAAGAAACCATCATCATTAACGTAAATCCAACTCTCAAAATAGTAATCACTTCACTTATATTTGAATTGTATAAAGCTGACCATAGTAACCAATAAAGCCACTATATAAAAGTATACTGATGTTTTCATTCACATTTTTTTTTACTTTCTAAAAGGGCCCCAAACTCTGGGTGCCCAAGGGTCCCTGCATGGCCTAAGACAGCTCTGAGCGTCCCTCAGAAAACTCCATTAGAATGAAACATTATTTCAAGAGGAATGTAGGTCCAAAAAGCATTAAAATTCTAAAGGGTCTGGAGTATCGACACGCACGCACTCAGGAGGAGGGCTCAACGACTTTAGCCCAGAAACCCCCATCAGAATAAAAAATTGTGATGTTATATAGTCTATGTTCGAATCTAGGTTTAGTTTTGTCATCACACCAAATTTTGTGAAAATATGTCCAGTAATTTTTGTGCAAATCTCGAAAAGATAGACAGACACACAAACATACAGACAAATTTGGTGGTACCGTCTTATAAACACCTGAAACGTGTAGAAATAAATAAGAGGACACAAAACAGTAACAGATATAGCCTCCAATTTTATTTATATTCGCGTGTTAGATACAAATAGACAATATTGCTGTCCGCCAAAAATTCTAACAAATAAGTTTTTCATTTCATACATATTAGTTCATATTTGAAAACATTTTGAGAACTCCTTGGCTTATCTAATTAATCCCTATTCCTCTCCTGTTGAAGACCACATCTGAAGAACCTGAAGATTACAAACATCATACCTGAAACAGTTTTTCAGCATCCAGTGGGGATAGAAACACAAGGTTGTCACTATTCACCCCCCTCTATATCGTGTCTTTCCGTTCTTGGTACGTTCAACATCAACATTTCACTCACCGGCTGACTAACGTAGCGGTATTAACTGTTCGGGTTTCGGAGTGTTTTAAGTGGGTTCATACTAGTAGTGTTATTTAGGTTAGAAGAGAAATATGGATAGAAGTACTAAAGGTTTTTTAGAGTATGATATGCCGTCAGTTGATGGTGAGTTTTTTTATTTATGTTGTATGTTTTGTGTTTTTTTTTTCATTGTTGTGAATTTTAGAATGACTCACATTGATTATTTTTATTTTTTGATAACGTGCGATAAGAATAATTTGTTTTGCAAAAGAAAAAAAGTAAATAGAATTATAGTCTGGTTTTCATAGCAGATGACGTAGGTCAAAATGACACGCATTGTTATAATCATGATGAGTCGGATTCGGGAATTAAGTAGTCGAAGCTTTTTGGAGGAGTCGGAAAAACTATCGACTCTTGATTTAATTTTTATCAAGGATGAGAACAAATCTAAAACTAAAACACAATAAAATATATTACCTACACCCAATATTTGGTTGTAACAATGTATTTATTAATAGCGTGCGTATTCTGTTAAAAAAATGATTATACCTACTGTGTTTGCTAATAATTTCATTGTTGTGCATTGTTACTTGGGTTACTGGCCGCCCATGAGTAAAAAAAATATAGCCCCTTACTAATTAAATATTATTTAATTAAGAATTTGATATGTATTGTTTACTTTTACTATAAATGTTTTAAATATTTATCATGCAAAATAAATGAGCTTAGTTCCAAAACGTTTTTTGTCCAATTTTTTAAAATTCATTTTATTGTTTTTTGTCCTCTTTGAAAATAAAAACATAATTTCTTTCCAGACCGACCTAGAATCCTTAAATGACTTTAAAAATATAAAGCAGTGATTTTAAATAATTTATAATTGCATTGTTTTTCGTGGTTACTCTCAAGGTCTTTTTAGGTCGTACTTGTATTTTAGCAGTGAGGACCTTTTTTTTTAGGTTATCACTTTATATTTTCATAATTTGAAAAATTTTGTCTTTCGCCCCCCCCCCAACAAAAATTCCTGGGTGCGCCACTGATAAGAAACGTTTTGAAAATATGCTCTTCAAATATTTTTTATTTCATAAAATACAATAAAGATCCTTTACAATAAAAACGCTTTTATTTAAGAGGAATATTTTATTCCATCTATAAATACAAAACTATTAATTCATAACAAAGACAAATATTAGTAAATTGGAAGTGTAATAAATTATTTTTGACATGCAAATATCTTTTTTTATTGACAATAATGTAAGATTAGTATTAGTATTAGCATTACAACGCCCTTATACAAACAGGGCAAAATTTCAAATGAAGACCTAAAAAAAAGGTCCTCACTTTAACTTTGGCGCCCCCCTGGCATCAATCGTTCTTAATTTCGGCGCCACTTAAATGCCGGCGCCCTGGTCATTTATAACGTCCACCGCCCCATCGCTACGCCACTGCAGTATTGTTGTTTATTGTATAGCATTTTTTTTTTCTTAAATAAAGTTTATATTATTATTATATGTATAAACGACTTGCGGTAATTTTTGATTAATTTTAATTTAGAAAAACTTCTTTCCCATTTTGCCACAATTACAGGACTTAGAAACATTCTTACAGCTTTAAAAAAAAAAAAATAGGAAATGAAGATTCATTATCTATTATGTGCTCCAAAGTAATTCAGGGTTTTGTAGAACAGGGAAATATTTCCCTGAAACTTAACATTTCGTTAAATAATGCAGGTTCATTCAGGTCATTTGCTAAAACACAAACGGACTGCAGTCGGCCGTCCAGTTGCGAGTGCATTTTTGCACCCCTGCCAGGAACTGCGTAAGGCAGTCTGCCGTGATTGTTACTATCTAAATAAGGGGATTTTTTTATTACAGTAATTTCTAGATTTGCGCGGTTTCTATTTGTGGTTTCATAGTTGCGGTTGGATTATTACTTTTAATATTTCGGAATGCGCGGTAATTATTTCGATAGTCAAAGTTTCTTTTAAAATGAAATTATCTTACTGATAATTTTATTTATTAAATTATTTATAGACTATTCCGAACCTTTAAGTGAAACCAAATGGAGCTTTAATTTTCTTAAGTTGTCACGAGCTATTATTCAAAATTTGAAGTTGGCTTTTGCTAAACAAAATGATTAAAAGCTTCAACCAAACGTTAACAGTTACTAAAATTGAAAATCTAGTTCCGTTAAGACCAAAGAAACCGATTATTTTTATATATTTATTGTAAACATACAGGTTTAAATTTGGCGAGTTTTAGTTTTAGCTTATTGTCAACTGACAATAACTGAAGCGCCTCTAGTGAGATTTTGAGAAACTGACAGGTGGACGATAGTCGAGTTTGTTTACTGTTTTCATAGCGAGTTTTTAAAAAATGTCTTTAAACTTGCAAAAAAATAATTAAATGCAACGTGAATTGTTGTGTTTATGTTTGCAATTCAAAAGTAGGTCGTGATAGAGACCTAAGTTTTCATCGTGTTCCGAAACGTGCCAAAAAAGCCTTATTACCTTCAATTATAACCCTAGAGGTTACTTGGGCACTGAGAAAACGGAAAATATCATTTAACGCAACCCTTATATTGAATAATAAATTAATTTCAATAAATATCACATGAAGATACCATGGAACCTGTCAAAAATATCCTATCTGCGTCAGCCATGATGTACAATGCAGTGGCGCCTCTATCGGTAGTGTCAGATGACAATAGCCGATAAGCTATGTATTTTATCAAAATAATGAAGTTCCATTCAAATGCACTTATAGTCCATTTTTAGGGTTTTGTAGGTATGACCAAAAACCCCTTATACCGTCATTTTGTCGTCTGTCTGTCTGTCTGTCTGTCTGTCTGTCTGTCTGTCTGTTCGGTAAAAATTGTAGCCAAACGGCTAAACCTAGAGAGTTGAAATTTGGCATGATTGTACAACTTTTTGACCCGCACATAGGAAAAATACTAAAACATCTAAAAAACATATCCCCCTAAAAATATAAACAAATATGTGCTCATCGAAAAAAAAAAAATATTTTTTTAAAATTCTGAGTAGGGTATCAAATGAAAGCCCTTAGTACGTGGATTAACAATCAAAATTTAATTTTTGCAAAATAAATTATTTTGAGGCGATTTTTGCCAAAATTGTGCAAAAAATTTTTTGTCCCACACCCTGTAGCCCAGATGGTTTAAACTAAAAATGTGAAAAAATTCTAAGTAATGTATATTGGTGTGAACCGGAATAGTACAACAGGAATTTTTGATCAGATTATGTTTTCGGAAAATAACGCATTTTATGTGATTTTTGGTTGACGATGCATACATGTTATACTCTTATAGCACACTAAGTTGATAAGCGTTTGGTGGTCTAGCGGCTCAGTTGCGCGACAACTACACAGGATCGTTATTCACTACACAGGTTCGTTCCTGGCTTGTGGAGTCAATTTTATTTTTTGTTTTTTTTTTCATATTTATTTTGTTTAAATTAATTTGTTAAAATTCTAGTTATATTTTGGCACATTTTGAATTTAATTTTCAAGAGCGTAAATTTAATAACCAATTGGAATTATATTTTCATTCTATGTGTCATTTATACGAAGCCAGAGGGGCAGAGCGTATGATTTAAGACAACCAATGAAAGCCATAGGCCCAATTTTCAAAATCTTAATGAACCTTGTTATATAAAAAAAATACTGCACTTATTTAGAAACCTAAATAATGATATTAGGTATTCGAATTAAAATTAACAAAAAAATATTTTAACATAAAATTTGTTTTTAAAGCTCTGAGATTAACAGACGATAAATTATTTTAAAAAGATCGTTCATTTTGCCGTGGTTACTACAAAGCAAAATTTGTCCTACACACTCAGCATGCCGCCTTCACTTATTATATACCTGCGAAACCCTGCAATGTGTGAAAATTCACACTTCACATCGAATTTTTAAACTATAGAAAGTAAATTCAATTCATATTTACACATTAACAAATCAGCAATACGTCACTAGAATTCTCTTTTCAGGAAAATTGAATTTTCGCATAATAAACGTCAATACAATTTCATTATTTGTATTACCTTAGTGTTTACATTTGTTTTTGTAAATTTTACACCAATTTAATATAACTGTACTTTCTAATAAAATTTAAATATATGCATAACTTTTTTTTCGTATAAATAAAAATGAAATAAAATGTCTACTTTTAATCTACTTTTGGGGCAGCACATTACTTATTTATATCAATGAATAATTCAGATCATCTCAGTCAGGTTATCGTTTCATTATCGATCATTCGAACACATAAAATTATAATGTTTGAATATATTACAATATATGGTCACAAAATTAGGTTATAAATATAGATTGTCTAGACCAGTGTTGCTAAATCTTTTTGGTTTCGCGGACCCGCTTAAAGCAATTCAAGTTGGTAGACCCCTACCCAGGACATTCATATGTACACACATTTAAAGTATGTTCAAATAATTATGAAGTAACGTCACGCTTGGTTAATTTAATTGTCAATGTTAGAATGTAATGTAACTAACATGCAAGCCTTACTCAGTTGTTACATTTGGCTTCCACAGGTTGGTAGTCCTTTCCTACGTTGCCACATTTTAAATATTTCCCGTCGTGTTTCTGTTTAACGAATGAAAGAGTGAGGATAAGTTTACATCCTATTTTGAATTGTATCAAACATTAATCAGAGGTATAGTCTGTCTCAATTTGTAATACGAAACTAGATCTGGTTACTTTGGTGACTGTTGTGGTGTAAACAGACTTTAGCGTATCCGTGTGAACCAATACTATGACAATATTATAAATGTATTGTCAATATACAACATAAAAAATGAACTTTGTTAGTTCCGTATTACGAAATGAGACAGATAATATATTACGTTTTCAAAACTTTATTTGAAACATAATATTGGACAAACTTATGTATAGAACAATATTTAATATTATTCTTGGTATCCAATTGTTCGTCATATTAATATGTAAATTAAAAATATTAAATATTTTTTTAAATTCTCCTCGAGTACAAGATAAAGACGGAAGTGTATTATCCGAATTAATCTATTGAGAGATACTTTTTATCAATATATTTTCCCATAAATCAGTTGTTAAATTTCTAGGAAATATATAATTCTGTTCAATAATAAAATTTCCGCAAACAGAAAGAGGTACTGTTTATTTATAATATTTTGTTTATTCCTGATTGATAAATTAAAAAATAATAAACAGTAAGTAGACAGAATTCTGAAAACTGGTCGGGAATATATAAAAATAATCTTTATAGTAAACAAACAAAAGATATATTTTAAGGATTTTGTAGGTATGACAAAAAAAAGTATAACGTCACTCATATGTCGGTCTGTCTGTACAGTAGAAATTGTGGCTAAGCGGCTGGATCTATAATGTTAAAATTTGGTATGCTATAGTAATTCTTTGACCCACTGATAGCAAATCTATTAAATTAAAAAAAAAAAAACATCGCGGGAAAAATATAAACAAATATGTATTCAACGAATAAAATATATTTTTTTAAATTTTGAGTGGAGTATTAAACGACACTTCTTAATACGTAGATAAACCAACAAATTTTTATTTTTGAGAAATCAAATTTTTATGGGATTTTCGGTAAAAATGTGTCAAAAAAGTTTAGTCCTCCACTCTATTTTCCAGTGGGGATGATATAAAAATCTGAAAAAATTCTCAATAATGTACATTAGAACCAAAATAACACAATGGGAATTTTTGAAAAGATTAGTTTTTCGAAAAATATCGATTTTTTGTGTCGTTAAAAAAATTATTATTTTTTTAAAATGTATTGTGTTATCAAATGAAAGTTCTTAAGGACGTAGATCAAGGAATAAAAAGTATGTTTTTAAAAATGTCTTTATTAAACACGATTTTTGCGAAAATTGTGCTAAAAAAACACTTTCCTGAACAGGGGGCTTAACCTAAAAATATTAACAAAACCTGAGTAATGCACATAAAAGTAAACGGGAATAGAACAAGAGGAATTTTTGATCACATTATATTTTCAGAAGATCCAGCATTTTTTGCGTTTTTGCAAAATTGATCATTTTTTAAATTCATGGCTAAAAATCTTGTTTTTTGTATTTATGGATAAGGCACGTCTCTATTCGAAATTAAAAATATAATAACATTGTTTAACAACTTAGAATCGACTGTGTGCGCGAGCTACACTAGTATACTACGTCATGTAATGCAAGTTGTGTAGCGTTCATGTGTGAAAAATATTCATTTAACCTCTTTCACTTATTAAATACCTATAAAACCCTGAAATGTGTGGAAATGCACACTTCGCATCAATTTTTATATTAAATTTCCGTACTTTCATTATTTCACTTTTATGTAATACGTAGGTAAGTTACATCATCAATCTAGATACGACTCAATGATATGTCAAACAAATTAGTAACTATTAATTAATATATATAATGGTTAACTATGGGTCAATACTTTGACAGTTTGTTGACATTTCTGAACTAACACGCAAGTTATAACACAAATCAATTTTGGAATTACGAATAGTATGTGAAATTGACTGGAATTGAGAGAATAACAGCATACATATATACAGCAGAGTCTGAGAAATCAACTCGCAGAAAACTTGAGTGAGTATTGGTTCGGTTACCAGATTTTAAAACTGTTAAACGGGGTGTTTAACAGTTTAAATGTTTGTGGGACCCCTCCCCACAAACACTTTGAACTGTTTCAGGATTTTTAAAGAACTGATACTTTTACCGATTAAGTGAGGGTTTTGATCATTTTTTAGCAAAAGCCCAATTTAAACCTTAAAAAAAGAGCTCATAGCAACTTTGGATAGTGAAAATTTCAATTAGTTCAGCTTAAACGTTTGGGATAGCCTATAACATGTGTTTGACTAGTAGATTGGTTTAGTTTTATTACAAAGTAAGCAATGAACGAAGGTACTATGTAATGAAAAAATCACTAAGAATAGTATATTCTGTAACAAGGTTGGAATGAGAAAATTCGATGCGAGTGGAACATTCAGAGCTACTTTCTCCACGACCACCAAAAAGAAAAACAAATTTAACAAATAATTATTTTAAAAAACATTTTATCTTAACAAAAAATTTATATTACAACATTTATATTATATATTGTATATTACAACAATTTATATTATAACAAATTAACAATTAATTAAACTTATTTTTTTATTTATTATTTGTTTAATTTTAATTTAATTTGCCGCACATCGGCTACTATTTAAGTACTTTTTAGGAAGTTATGTTGCATTTATTTAATGTAAACATTGTATATATTTTAATGTAACCCTACAAAAACAAATGACAATAAGCATGGAATAGTTATTCCATAACAAGTGATGGAATGAAATACACGCAAAATGCATAAGATAAGTGCTTTAGAATAACATGCAATTCTTGTGTTAGAATATTAACTTTCTGTAGTAAAAATTGGTTTTAGAATTGGTAAATTCTATAGTGGTCGTGGAGAAACCATATTATTAAGACAATGACACATTAGCTACGTTTCAGTTCTTAGAAAGCGTTACTCACAACTTAAAAATTACTGTAATAAGTAAAACCGTTATCAAATTGATATTTCTTGCGATTTGACACGAATAATGTTTTCCACCAAAATATCGCGGTTTTGCAAACGTCAAAATTAATCTGATTTTTATAACAATATTTTGAATACATAAAGGAATTCCTAATTTGGCTTAATGAGTGGATAAACCAAAAAACTTTAGTTTTAATTTTTTTTTTTTTAAATACGATTTACGCGAAAAATATGCAAAAAACTTTTGTTCCCCACCCTATTTGCCAGAGGAGTTGATCTAAAAATCTGAAAAAAAATGTTAGTAAATGTACATTACTAACATTTTTTTGGGAACCGGAATAGTTCAACAGGAAATTTTGATCAGATTAGTTTTTCGAAAAATATCGATTTTTTGTGTCGTTGAAAAAATAATAATTATTTTTAAAATGTATTGTGTGGTATTAAAAAAAAGCTGTTAAGGAACAAAAAGTAGTTTTTGAAATTTCTTTATTTTAACACATTTTTTGTTTTTTTCAAAAATGTGCTAAATATTTATCAAACCCAAAGGTGTTGACTAAAAATCTGAAAAAATTCTAAGTAATGTACATTGATATGAACCGGAAACGTACGAAAGGAATCAGATTGCGTTTTTGGAAAATATTGCATTATTTGTGTTTTATTCATAACTAAATTATGACTAATAATGATATGATTTTTTTATATTTATGGATAAAATAATGTGTATTCTTTTGAAATAAAAATATAATAAAAAAAATTAACAGCTAAGGACTGTTTTGAACACCACACTACACTGTATACTGTTTGAATTCACGTGTGTAAGCTTCGCCTACTATTATGCTTCTTCATTCAACCTATAGTTTGAATTATTTTAGTTTTTTATTTTTAAAATTTCAAAGAGGAATATATCATTTATTATAGTGAAATAATTATAAATCAAACAACACATTATTAATAAGAAATACTTTTCTGGAATTGAAAAAAATGAAGCCATATATCAATATATTTTTTATTAATTTTATGAAGACCTATATACGAAGCAAATGGAGAAAAATTCGGTGGGATTTTTTAATTTAATTCATTTTAGGATGACTTTTTCGCAAAGTTAAAAAAAATAAATAAATGGATGCTCTTAGTACTCAAATAAAAGATTATAGAAAAAAATGTTCTAGACATCCAGCATTCTGTTGGCTTCTTACACTTATGAACTACCTACAAAACCGCGAAAGGTGATATTTTTGTAAAATCTTATTTGATTCAATGAAAATATTATTTTGGTGGCCAGTAAATGGTAGTAGGTCGGCCCAGCCGTACCTGCTCCTGCTGTATGACTAATTGAACAGTTAATATTTTTTAGAACTGGAATTTTTTATTGGAAATGTAGTAGTTCTCAGAATTAGATTATTATGTAATGGGAATTTGTTTTTGACGATCAAGGATCAGACACTGTCAAAGAATCCATTGTCAAAGTGATATCAAGTTCATTAGCTTATCTAAAAACTCGTCATACACTACTTACTCGTCTGGGAAATAAACTATATACGTCATGTTTTATTATCTATAAATATGAAAGATCTACGCCTACTGAAAATGTATTAAATTATACAATTTTCAGAACTGGAATGGTTTTACTGTTACTCTACTACAAATGCATTTAATATTTCACTACACATTTGCAAATAAAATTTGTATTGTTGATTTAATTTCTGCCCAACGTTGCAATAGGTATTTACCGACGTTTGTTGAGAATATCGTGGATAGATCAGGTGAAAAATTAAGAAGTTCTGCAGAGAATTGAAAACCCTTCTCTTTAGCATTTCTCTTCATCACTTCATCTTCATTAAAATAAATTAAATAAAAAGGAAACATCAAACGTCACATAATTATTTATTTATTTTTTATTATTATTATAGCTTGTGAGTTCCATAACAACAACAAAGAAAATGACAAATACAAAAAACATAGAATACAGTAATAGTTTACAAAAATTATTCAACACTAAAATAACCATTGAATAAAAAGACTAACGCTGGTTTGACCAAGATGGTCTGTCAAACTGGCGAACAATAGTTTCCGGCTGTACAGTGGCGTAGGTCCATTTATTAAAATAATTGTTATTGGTACAAAAAGAAAAACTACCAATATTGATATTTTCTAAAGAAGCTAAATATAGGAGATACAAACCATCAATAAAACACTATTACACATCTGTAATTTATTATTATAAAATTAATGATACACAAAAGTAAATAAATACATACAGAAATTATAGTAGAAAATTATGACAGAACGTCATTATCCATAAGTAACGTGTATGTTTAGATTACGCAAAATCTCATTAATTCAATTACATAATATGAATAAAAAATACTTACGAATGAAAAGTACTTATTTTAGTCTTTGTATTTTGTGTTTTTATTCGGCCGCAATCAGTATAACGAACCATTTTGACAAGATATCAAATTTCAGGTTAAATACGTAGTTTTATATTAAATTATAAAATAACTAAAAACTATTTTAGCCCTCTTTTATTTATGATTTATAAATTATGAGTATACTTTAAATTATCTTAATAAATGTTAATAATCACTTTTTAATACGAAAACAACATTATATTTGCAGCCATTGTGGTCGTTGGAATGACGTAATTTCTGTCAGAAAATTTTATATGTAAAAATTCATATAGCCTCCTTCCTTTAGTCTTTTTATTCAATAAAAATAACGTTGTTTGAAATAGGTAAAATGTACAGTTTATTTTTAAAATTGTTAGTAGAGGTAGCATCGATGACACAGTCCAGCAAAGTATATTTTTTGGGACCTCCCGATTGCACTGTGGCTCATAAACATACAAGCCCAGATTGGAATTCTAACCCTGGACTTTTGGCTCATGAAATAGAAGCCGCTACCTCTACGCTACCAAGGCCGACGAATTAAGTATTCCACATATTGAACATTCGATTAGAGAAGAAGTTAGCACGCACACATTTGGTAAAACAGTCCTTCTTTAGTTTAAATTTATGTCCACGCATTCCGATATCGTTGTTAAGGATAAATAACGATGACATATCACAAGTAAATGAATTGGTCGATAATAGTTATTAAATCTCGAACATGTCGATCCACCAACTTGTTGAGCTTTAATTCACGTAATCGGGCTTCATATGATGGCCTGCTATACCCATATGGAATTTGGGTTGCTCTGCGGTGCACATTTTCAAATAGGTTAATATCTTTAGACAAATAAGTTGACCAAATGACAAAACTCCATATGAGGACGAACATACGAACAGATGATGGATGATAATATTTTTTATTAAGAATACCATTGAATTTGCTTTTTTTTGCACATTTAAACGCATGTTTGGACCATTACAAATGTGAAGTAATCGTGATCACAATATCTATTTGTTCAGAAACGGGCTTAGTTTGTCCACATATTTGGTAATGAACTAGTGTATTATTCGACCCAATGTGCAGTACGACTGTTGTTTTAACAGGTTTGACAGGTTTTTGATAGGGTTTAATGGTATTCAGTTATTTGACCAGTCCACCAATTTAATCAGATCTTCTTGAAGAACTGTTGCATGCGTAATAGGATTATTATGTAATTTGGTGTCATCAGTATAATAAGAGCATGAGGAAGAAATTTGGATTTCAAATAGGTAACATATACATTAGAAAAAGAAGAGATCCTAGAACCGAACCTTGTGGTACACCACTGAGGACTTTTGTTGGGTCAGAAAAATAGTCGCCCAGTCCTACTTGAAAGATCATGTCCTATAAAAAGGTTCTATTTATCACTGCTATCAAGTCATTTCCGATCACCGTAGGTATAGACTGGAAATATAGTAGTAATTAGCACTATGCTCGGTTAGATTTACTGGACTTGATCTATAAACTACGTTATTCAAAGTGATGGGAATCAAATTAGCATTTTAAATTATCTATAATCGCAAAGGTTATAGGTTTTATAAGCCAAATATAGCACCCTTCGTTAATTAAATTTTACACATTTGCGTTTCCCATATTCTGTGCTTTATCTTTTTTGTCCGTTCTGGTTTTCACTGCATTGTCCGCATTTCATAGTAGATAGCACGCACTCAATATTGACTCTTCCAAATATAACATTATAAAAAAATCCATTAATGAATGAAAATGTCAGATGATTTTAATTACAAAATATTGATTTACTTTTTAACAATACAATGGCATTTGCAGTTAGCAGAAAAGTTAACATTACGCAATTTTTTTATAAAATCAACAAATGTTCTTTAGTTCGCGATAATACGAGGTGTGTAAATTAAGTAACCGGACTGATTTAAAATTTTGTTTTTATTCGTATATACTTACAATTCAATATTGGCTCCCTCAAAATAACTTCCTTGGGAAGTCACACAGCGCTGGAGACGGTTCTTCTAATCCTCATAGCAGTGCTGGAACTCGGATACTGGAATAGCTTTCAGTTGTCTATTACAGACGTTTGAATGTTTTCGAGTGTCCCAAAATGACGTTCCTTGAGGTGATTTTTCAATCTTGGGAAGAGGAAAAAGTCACAAGGACTCAAGTCAGGCGAATAAGGAGGCTGAGGGGTCACAGGAATGTTTTTACTGGCCAAAAACTCGTTTATTGAAATTATTGTGTGACAGCGCAGATTTTTCTCATCCCCAATTCATTGGTCAAAATCTGATAAACGGTAGTGTGAGTCAAATTCAACCCTTTCCCGATCATTCTGACTGTCAACCGACGATCTGAATGCACAAGATCCCGGATTCTGTCGCCATTTTCATCGGTTCTTGAAGATGAAGGCCTTTCGCTGCGTGATTCATCTTCAATCAACTCTCTTCCTTCTGAAAATGCCTTAAACCACCAAAAAACCTGGGTCCTTGACAAAACACTGTCTCCGTAGGCCTGCTGAAGTTTTGCAAAAGTTTCCGTTGCACTGTACCCAAGTCTGAAGCAAAACCAAGTCTGATAGCCCATCGTTGCTGGAAATGAATGTCACTCATTTTTAGAACGTACTAGAAAAATCTGTTTGACGAAAAAAATCGCAAAGGACAACAAAATTACTCTAGCTAGTTCAAACTCGTACTGAAGGCGTATCACATGTTCACCTGCCGCCCCTCCAAGTCCCGCGCCCCAAATGTTGCTAGATCAAACACTATGTTGCCAAACCGGTTACTTAATTTACACATCTCGTAAGTGTCCCGCGGGACATTGTTTGAAGACTTGCCCTATAACATTTCCTCCAATAACCTGAGGTAGCTATTTTGCATCTCTTCATTTTAATAACCAGTTTTATAGGTTTTTATTTTATTAATATTTATATATTGATAAATTACTAATTACAAAGGAATTTTAATTTGCAGAAATACTAACCATTGCGGTATTGTCACGTGTATTTTATTTAAATTCCAAATGAGTGACTAAACCTGTATAAAGTCCAATTTTTATCATAATCTAGTAATTTAACAAATTGTTATCGCTGCAAAATATGCAAATTGTTTACTTGATTAGGAGTTGAATCAGTGTCGAAAAATTACCAATTTTCTCCAAAAAATTATTTTTATTAAAGAGAAAAAAAATCTCGTATACTTTTTTGATGTAAAGTAAATAATAAGTGCGATATTTCAAGATTTTAGTTTTAGGGTGTACCCCCGTAATTCCCCAAATATTCATCTAATTAAAAAATCATTCAACAAAAAAGATTTGTTTTGTTACAATTAACAATTTTTATCAGATATATTTTTCTGTTAAGTCAATAATAAGTGAGATATTTTAAGTTTATTAATAAAAAGTTTTAACCTCGAAACACTCCCTTAAAATAAAAATTTTGAGATACCTTATATCAGCGATTCCCAAACTGTGCGCCGCGGCGCCCTGGGGCGCTCCGGCTGCGCATCAGGAGCGCCGCTAAAATATTCCAATGTTCCTCTAACTGTGTTAATTAGACCAATGTTCAGACTTGGGGCGGGTACTTGGACCAAAAATTGTGATACATTAAGGGCGCCGGGAACCGAAAAAGTTTGGGAACCAATGCCTTATATCTAGAGCCTTGCGCGGATATGCTTTTCTGTATCGGCATCCGCATATCCATGATCCGCATCCACAGCTTTTGTAAATAATAAATCCGCATCCGCAAAAATATCCGCACAACAGGTTTTGCTCTCAGTTTGGAAAGAACTAACATGTTTCGCCTTATTTGATAATTGCTGCACTAAAGCACTGCTGAAAATTTTTGAATTTTAACTAAAACTAACCTAAGGGACGCCAAAAATTTTGGAGCCTAGATGCGGTAATAATTTTGTAACCTGAGACAGTGAGACACAAATTTTGGGGGGCCTAAGCGTCCTTTTTCGTAGGGAGCAGGTGGCGTGCTGCTCATGAAATACATGTTGATAGTACTGTCAGGTATTATATTAATGTCAACTAACATCTCACGTCAGTTTTATCTTTTCCAAGGTGAAGAAAAAGTAATGCAACGTGGCTATATGTTTTTTTTTATTATTGAATTAAAAAAATAATAATAGTAAATAGAGAAAAGTTACTTGGTAGAAGGTGCTTCATATTTTTTCAAATACCAACAGATGTCATTTTTCAATTATTGTCAATTTAAATTTTCGGAATCAGCAAGACGTTTTACTTCGGGTAATATAAAACAATTGGCAGGTTACATAATAAATTTTTCGAGAAAAATGTATCTAGGTAAATTTTGGTATTTAAATAAAACTTACTAATCAGTTTTGTGTAAAAATAAAGCGTTTATTATATTTAAAAGCCAGAATTAGAGCAGAGGTAGGAAGAATTACATCGAAATTGTCCCAAGCAACTTTTGTCCAAAATATTATTTTCTATATACAATAATAAATAAAAAAAGTTATGTTGATTGTCTCAACACAATTTCGATCATGGACAATTGTCCTAATAACAATAACATAGAGTAAGACAGAATGCTACAAAATATCACATGTGTATACAGACAACCGAAGGTAACCGAGGACTGCGTAGTCAGAACACAATCGCATGTTTCTCCGAAAGTAACCAAATATTTATTATGTTCTTGATATGAAATTTTATCCGCATCCGATCCGCATGGTTTTAATGACAATTTATCCGCATCCGCAGAAAAGTTGTGGAAAAACCCGCGGATTTGCAGGGCTCTACTTATATCCTATGTTCGAATCCTGATTTTATTATATCCTCTTTTTATATAATATTTCCTAATTATTTTTCTTAGCACCAGTGGCGGCGCTAGCGGGGGGTCCGGGGGGTTTCCCCAAAAGTTGTTCTGGCGCCCAGCTGGCCCCAACCAATTGCTTGGAGAAAAATGTTTTTGTAGAAGTAAGGACCTTTTTTTTAGGTCATCACATAAAAAAGGATTTCAAATATTTCCTGCCCCCCCCCATTTTAAGAGCTAGCGCCGCCACTGCTTAGCACTTAATCTTGTGCTAAAGATCTCGATATTAAATAATAGGAAGCCAATAGCTTCTATTATGGCGAGGAAAGTTATGGAATAAATTAAATAGCGTATAATATGACTGTAATAAATCAGTATACAACAGTTGTAGAGTTGAGTTATGAGGAGACGGACCGATAATTGTAAATTTGTTCTCCGAGCACGTATTGCTATTGTTGCAACATTAAATAAGCATATGTGTTATCATCATGACCTGAGCTGATTACCACACGTCTTATACATATGTGCAATGAATTATAAATACAGTGTTGCCAGGTTATGCTTCTAAAAAAGATAATTAAAAAGATAGGAAGACAAATAACAAACTGAAGATCCGTGATCTGAACTATTAAATCTATATTAATAATATTGAAGGCTATATCTGTTTTATTTTTTCGACCTCATATTTGGTTTCTACACGTTTCTGATGATTATTAGAGCCAGTGGCGGATCTAGCTTTTTGGG
Organism: Liopterus haemorrhoidalis; assembly: GCA_963971575.1. NCBI lineage: Eukaryota > Metazoa > Arthropoda > Insecta > Coleoptera > Dytiscidae > Liopterus > Liopterus haemorrhoidalis. Next base: position 41,068,747 of record OZ020612.1, on the reverse strand, counting down.
GGCCCAGGGCTTAAAAATGCCAGGGGCCCTACACATGCTCTTCACTTATGTTGAATATTTTTTAACATAATAAGTGAAGAGCAAAAAAAAAGTTCCTCATTTCCCAAATCTAAGTAAAGAGCAAAAAAAAAGGTTCTCACCTCCCAAATCTAAGTGAAGAGCAAAAAAAAGGTCCTCCCCTCCCAAATCTAAGTGAAGAGCAAAACAAAAAAGATCCTCACCTCCCAAATCTAAGTAAAGAGCAAAAAAAAAGGTCTTCACCTCCCAAATCCAAAGTAATAGAATATAATAGGTATCTGTCCGAGAGGTTGGGGACCTCTTGCGGATCCGGGGCCCAGGGCTTAAGCCCTATTAGCCCGTATGTAAATCCGCTACTGATTAGAGCCCTGCGCGGATAAGTTTTTCTGTATCCGCATCCGATCCACATAGACAGGATCCGCATCCGCAGCCTTTGTAAATATAAAATTCGCATCCGATCCACACAGAATTTGCTGTCTGTTTGGAAATATCTAACATGTTTGGCCTTATTTGGCAAGTTGTTGTTTTAAAACTAAATTTTTTAAAATTTTATCACTTTAATATCACTTGGTCCAGAAATAAGTTTTCTATCTAACGTCGTACTGAGATTATATAGATTAAAAAATAAAGATGGAAATTATAATTTATTTAACTCTTAAACCAAGTTTATATAAAATGTAAAACTTTAAACAGCAATATGCCAGAAACTTAGTTTTTTAAGATATCTCACTATTATTTTAGAGCAGCGATATTTAGAAATAATTAAACAGATTAATTTATCACATTTATGACCAATAAATAACAAGGAAAGTCCTATAAGGTCAGCAAATTTAAAAATGTAAGTTCTTAATAATAAAACTAAATTCTTAAATTCATCCTATTATTAAAAGATGAAAGTTATGTGAGGATTTAAAGAATTTTAAGTTTTTTTTTAATTTGATATTATGCCTCTATGTTTTTAAATGTGGCAATTTACCATGGTTAATTTTTACTAATATTTCCAAAAATGCAAAATAAGGCGATACATAATTATTTTTAAATTAATAAACGCATTAAATCCAAAGAAATTGTTGTATCTACGGCTGTTATATAAACTCTACTATATTTAACTATTTAAGTAAGCGTAAAGTAGGTCTTTATGGGAAGAGTGAAAAAAGTAAAAAGTGCCGTAACGTATTATTATGTCACTCTTGCCATTAGCACAATATAAATGCCAGCGATACATTTTTGGGGTTCTAAACGCGTCTTCCGTAGGAAGTGGCATCCACCCGAAGATTTTATCCACGCGGATATGATATATAGTCCGCATCCGCACGATTTATATGATAATTTATGCGCAAACGCAGTAAAATGGCGGATATCCGCGGATTTGTAGGGCTCTACTGATTATCTGCAAAAAATAAATTTTTGTCTGTATTTACGTTCGATATTCACGCAAAAACTGCTGAACATATTTTATCAAATTTGCTATTCTAAGGTTGGGGTTGACATTCTTGGGTTTTTGAGTTAAAACTGTTTACTATAGTCTATCTCAGAAAGACTGATAGTAATAAAATTTATTATTTGTAAAAAGTTATTGTTTTTCACACAGAAGTGGCCCACAAAATATGAATAGTTCGAAACGAAATATTGTTAAAAACAACCGAGTGTGCCGCACATCACAATAGATCATAAAAATTTGACCCTAAAATTTTGAGGAAAAATATGGTGACAGGAGCGCGTTTAATGATATAATAAATATGGTCACAGGCGTACGTTTAATAAAATGATAAATAGTAATATAGAAATACACAAAACCAATTTAAACGTGTTTAAAATGTGCACGCCACTGGTAACTGCCTGACAAAAAGATTTATTACTATCAGTCTTTCTGAGATAGACTATAGAAATCTTTAAAAAATAAATAACCAGTGTCAATAGAGTTCAAAAACCTTTTTATTTTTAGATTAGTAAGAAAAATAAGATTATTTACGTACTAATTTAATCGAAAAGCCCTTTTATCAGCTCTGGTGTCGGTCTTTTTTTTTATTTTCACTTGTATTTCTTTTCTTCTTTCACGTCAGTGATGCCGTTCTCAAGGAAAAGAAAAATTTTGTTCCATTCTTTTTTGTCTTGTGTCCAAATTTTGCTGCATTCTAGGGGCCTTATAACATATTTTGGGGCCCTCTTATTAATAATTCAATTCTTCGACTGGTAACACAATATTTAAGAATATTTTTTCATTTCAATGTAAATTATTAAGATTAAATTTTTAACAGGAAAAGATAATAAAACACTCTGTTAGTTTCAAAGAATAAAACAAGTTAATTTGATATGTATTTCGGCTTATGAAGCCATCTTCAGAAATACATTCATATAAATATTAGTTTTTTTACACCATTTTTCATCTTAAATATTGCTGGGCGTTATGTATATCTTTTACTACATTACCATTTTGGAACGATATTATTTCTGTGATCTGTGATTAGGTAGTGAAAAAAAAGGATAAAAAACATATCACTACAAACAAAATAAATTTTCGCCGAATACATACCTATTTCATTCGTGAATGGCATTCCGTAATTTTTCAATAATAAAGTTGATCACTCTTTTGAAAATATTATGTTAATTTCTTTTATTGGAGATACTCTATAATTACCGTTCACTATATCAGGTCTAGCGATATCGCTTTTGGTCCGTTTTATCGAAAGAGTTGAACTGTTTTTTGTTTCAAATACACTATTATTTGTTGTCTTGAAGTCTAATAGTAATTTTTCTTTTTCAGAGGATACAACAGAAACAATTAGAATGTTAGAAGGAGAAAGTGAAAACGAAATTGGAACAGTAGTCATAATTGTTGTACTAGTTATTTTAACGATTGGTCTTCTTTTTGGAATGGCGATACTCATAGACTGTCGTCACAAGTAAGTAAAAGTTATATTCTATATTTTGTGCCACTTTACATAAATGACGGTAACGTAAATATACGTTTTCTTTTGCGTTGTAGTATCAGCATACGAGAATAGATTAAAAAAAAAAAAAACTTCATAAATAAGAAATTATTTTACATTTAAATTATTATCACCTTCGGAAAACTGCTTTTCTGTAATTACGCATATTGTTAAGTACTTTTTGGAATCGCTGTTAGATCACTCCGCTTTTTTTAAATCTCTTCAATCCTTTGAAAATTGCGTTCTCGGAGCGTACTTTCAGTTTTGGCAATAAAGACATATAGGGAGGGCCTAGTCAGGTCAGTATGGTGGACGATAACTCGTTCTTCAGTGACTTTGTTTTTCCCCAAAACTCGCCGAACCATAAAGTGTGAGCGGGTGCGTTGTCGTTTTTAGCAACTTCGGTCAAAATGTCTTGACAAGACCCGTATGATATTACTACTTCTGCTAGCAGTCAATCAGTTTAAAAAATATATATTTTTTCGTCTTTTTTGGAAATAGATTTGTAAATTGGTATTTAGGATTTGTGCATCGAAGAATAGCTATCAGAAAATATAATGAAGCAAAACAAAATCTAATTCCATAAGAATGTTGTTAATTATTCAATATTAAACAATTTAAAACGTCTTGCTATAGTGACATAGTTGGCCACAGGAAGCGGCTAAGATTAGTACGCGCCAATCACGTTAATGATGCGCATTATTATTTTTTTCCCGTTAATTCTTAAAACAGATGATCAAAATATAAACTAATATAAACAAACTGTATGTTTGACAACTTAGCATGGGGGAGATAGCACGAAGGCATGAATATATATACAGTCAAGAGTGAAATGATAAACGTACGTCGAATACTAATACACAGAACATCCACTGGTGGCAGCTACGTCACAATAGCGGAAGTTTGAAAATGTTTATTTTCCAAAATCATAACGAAATTTACAAAATTAAATATGCCAAAGTGTATAAACACTGCTTATTATTCATAAATAATAATAAGGCAGAAATTAGTGTTGCTCGGGTCACTCTGCATTGTGCGGGTACTGGAACTGGCGCAAATTCCGTGTCTGCACATCGTCAGGGTTTGAGATGCAGCCGTATGTATTTAGCTCCACTAGTATCTAGTATGACATGGCTCAAAAGGTTACTGAAGTTTGCGATAGATGGACGCTCGTCAAGATCTGATAAACCACAAAAATAATAATAATAAAATACTTTACAGGTCTGTTATATCATTTCGTAGGAAGTAGTAGAAGAATAAACGAAGATTTGTTATATTATTGTCGGCAAACCTTTTAACCAGGATAATGCTAAACTCATTCATTACAATTGCTCCTCCTGGAAAGGTGTATAATAGGGTGACCATTCGTCCCGCATTTTGATTTGTTGTCCCCAGGGCCGAATTTCGCTCTGTATTTATATTTGGGAGGTGAATACCTTTTTTTGCTCTTTACTTATATTTGGGAGGTGAGGACCTTTTTTTTTTGTTTGCTCTTCACTTATATTTCGGAAGTGACGACCTTTTTTTTGCTCCGTCCCGCATTGCCTTCTCCAAGAAAATGGTCACCCTAGTGTATAATGAACATAGTATAACCGAGCGTTTCGGTTATGCGTCACACCGGGGAAATAGGGTCGGGAAATAACAGTAGTTTCAATAGTTCAAATGTAGTCATAATGAATTCTGTTATATTTTACTAAATTTTATTTATTTATTTTTATTTCTTTCAGAAAGCGTGCTGAAAATGGCGAATCAAACCAAAGAAGAAGTTTATTTAATATAAAAATGCCGTCATTCTTTAAATTTAGAAGATTTTCAAATGAAGATGAATCGTATGCACGAAATGAATCTGATGTGATATAATCTAATGTAAATTGTATTATTAATTTTAATGAAACTCATGTTTAAGACTGTGATGTTATTATTACATAAAGACTGAATTGTAAATATGTATAGAAATATAATTTTATAAAAACATTTTATTTATTCGATATTTTATTTTTGTAGAATAGTTTTATAAATTTTAACTTTCAATATATTCATACATTTGCTACAGTTTTTTTAGATAAAAATAGAAAAAATAATACACTTTCAACAATTTGCTTGAACTGTGCATCTTATTTTATGAGTGTACAATCCCCCTCGAAAAATAAGTATTATTATAGATTGGATCTACATACGTGGAAAAAGTAGAAAATAGAATAAGACAAACGTTTAATTAATTAATAAATTTTAGAAAGTTATATTTTTAATTTATTATTTAGTTTAAAACTTAATTTCAATAAAAAATTTTACCTGTAATTCTATTTTACAAAACATTTAAAAAAAAAAAAAAAATACCAAAAATTCTGTATACACCCCTGATTTGAAGCATTGCAATACAATATTTTCGAGAAAAAAAAAAAAAAACTAGCTATCTAGACATATTTTTTCTTTTTTTTCTTTTTTCTAAAAATAAATAAATTCCATGTCAATTCATGGAATGAATTTATTTTTAAATTAACAGAATTGTCCACTTATAAAAAATTAAATTCATGGTCTACTAGACACTTATTTCGATCATATTGTATTTTAAATGTATTTATAGGCGATTCCGAACGTTTAGGCGGAACAAACTGGAATTTTTATTTTTGTAAGTTGTCATGACCTCTCTTTTTATTGTTTGAAGAAGGCTTTTGCTAAACAAAATTATCAAAAGCCTCACTTAATCTGTAAAAGTAACTAGAATTTAAAATCTAATTCCGCCTAAACTAAACAGTATTTAATTTAAAAACCTTTATGCTGTTCACTTTTGTAAAAACAAACTAAGAGGAAATTTTGATTTTAATAGTTTGTACTTTTGAAATTGTATGTCATGTTGGTATTAAAATCACAGTCCTTATATAAAATACATTCTAACAGCAGAGTAGTTATTAATTTCTTTTTTTAAATATATTTTTTGAAATATTTCTCTGTTGTGAAATATTCGCAAAAATCTTAAAACCGACACGAGTAAACTCCCATTTCTAGTTAACTGATTTTTATCAAAAGTTGATCAACTCGTGCCATTGATATCAAAACCTTAAATATGAAGTCTTATAAAAATCCTTTTAGCCGAATTTGCTCTGCACGTGTACACAGACTGACAGACATCATGCTAAAAATAGTCAAAACGTTATGTAGGGACCTCAATTTGCGGAGATCCATCGAAATCTCGAAATGTCAAAATCGGTATGATCACAATACCTCCCTTATATATGTATGTTGGCAGTCGGTAAAATTTATAAAAACTGTCCCTTTCTTTAAATGTCGAGCCATGTCATAGTGACAAATGTTATCTCAATTATAATGATCTTAACCAACAAATCTAAAGTCGGGTTTACAGCATAAGGAATATTTTTAATTGACATTTAAAATCAGTAATACACTATAAAAGTCATTAAAATAACTAGATCTGGTTTGTCCTTACAAAAGTGAACAGCATATAATTATCTTAAAAATATACTAATACATTCAGGTTATTTTAATATTATTTATGAAATTTATTTTCTTAAAATTTACAGTTTACAGTATTAGAAAATATATTTTTACTTGCAATTCTTATCGGCAAAACATTGATGTAAGCAATCAGTACAACTCCTAGGAGAACCCCCCCCCCGGTCCAAGGTGTTGACTTCATAACAAGTCACCCTCGTTCAGTCTCTATATTATACAACCTCATTGGCTGTGGGTGATAAAAAAATGCAGAGAAATTATCTAAATTAAAACGGAATAAGATAACCAAGATAAAATTCAACTTACAGAGACGACAATCTATTTTTACTATAATCTTATCAATTACAATTATGAATTTGTATTAAAATAATAACTATTCAATAGTTTGATTGATTATTTCCTGTAAATTAATACTCTTTGATTGTATCTTTTACTAAATTGATACACATTTCAAGTAAATTATTTTTAAACATAATCCATATCTTAATATTTACGAATCCATTAACATTTTCCTAAAACCATCGCCAGGAGAGCCATTCGGACGTACATTCCACACTCAGCTTGGCGAAAATAAGCTGCTCTTGGGTCAGTATCGAATTCTTGACTGATTTCAAAAACTCTCGGTAGAGGGTGAAGTACTACCATTTTCCTTTTGGCTCTGGTCATCAACTGCGGAGTTACCACGAAGTGTCCACACGCCTAAAACATGATCGATTAAAGATTAGATTAGATTACAATAAGATTTTTAATTGGGAATTATAAAATTGATTGAAAATAGATCACTCTGATTAAGAGAACAAACTGAAAAAAAAAAAAAAAAATGAATTGCCCGTTTGCTTTAAAACAGAGACTGAGAACTAAAAGAGTACCGTTTGTTTCTGTTCGGAATGAAAACATATTGCATCGTTTCCGTTCTTGCCTATAATCTTCCTCCGAAACCGGTTTTAACCGAAATGAAATAGCGGTAGCAATACGTTTGAGTGTAGTATAACCGGTAAATATGAATAACAACTAGCTGATGTACCAGTGCTTCGCTACGGCATTTAACTAATTTAAATCCAAAAAAGTAAAACGCTCACAACGTTATAGTTAATTATATAAAACGATAATATAATTTGCAATTAACTATCAGGCGATGGGAAATAAAGAATTCTCCAGCACTGACATCTATTGGTAAGTTCCGCACCAAATAGCGACGTACATGTACAACTCTCAACATTTCTGTGCATGTGTATACTTTACACTGTGATAACTTCGTTATTATCAATCTTTGATGTATAGTGTAAAATACTTTATGATTCTGCGTGAAATGCTCTAATTTATTATTCTAAAATAATTGATACATCCGATGTTATGAGTTTTGTTGAGCGGCGTCTATCGGCAAAAACGCCACGAACTTTTTCCCAGACCTGTTATAATGGGTAATTGTCAAAAAGAAAGTTTTTAAGGAATTACCTCATCCAGGACTGCATTGTTCATCCACGAGATAAAAAAAAAAAAAAAAACAATCATTTAGAGTTCGATGAACCCCTAAATAATGTGCCATAGTTATGTCGATGGATCCGGTTAAATTGACTGATTGTAACTGGATAAGAAAAATTCTCGTATAGACACCACGAGATTACTAGGTGCTAGTAATATAAATAGTACGAAGGTAGGGCTTCTTAAACGGTCCCATTTTCCCGGGATCCCGTATGAAAAAATACATCCCGTTATCCCGGGATTTCAACCCGGAAATCTCGCTTTTTTCGGAGAAGACATATTTAGTAATTAACGACGAGGGAACGGCATTACAGCCATTAAAAATTGGTATTGAGAGACTTGGCCGACGGGGCGCAACACTACTTGAAGCAGATGGTGTATTTGTGTTTATTTAGTATGAGTTACGCAAAAACAATAATAGTTTTTCGTCTAAAATGCTGGAATCTGTCCAACAGGGAATTGTCGAACGAAGGAATAATAATTTAGTTGGCTTACTAAAATAACTAAACAACTCATCAAATTATAACACTACATACGAATCGGAAGTAAATTCCATATTACTACTACCGTCTAAATCAGTATTGCAAGCTACAGCTAAAAAGTTATTTGCTAAACTTTTTGTTGCAAATGCGGATGCTTGTAGTATGGAAGATTTAGATAGTAGTGGTGATGTGGCTAAAAATTCGGCAGAGCGAGAAATCACGTCTGAATTATCACTTCATCAGAAGTTGGATGCTGCTATTTCGAATGTGACATGGATTGAGAATGCCGAAGGTTTTCTATATGACGTCAAAAACATCGCAAAAGAAATGAATATCTACGAAGCAACGGGAAAACGCACCAATAACTTATATGATACACTAATGACCATTCCACCGACATCGATTGAATCTGAAAGTGCCTTTTCTGCGGCAGATCTTTTCGTCACAAAAATTCGGTCATCATTAGGTGATAGCTCCAATGACACCTTATGTTTTTTGAAAAAATATTATAAAACTTAATATTTCCTAACGAAATTTATTTTTCGGTTTTCATAATTATTTAGAATTACATTTAAGTATAATTATTTTTGTATTATTATTTAAGTTTTTCTAAATAAAAATAATCTCTTTGTTGTAAATTAGTAGTAATATTTTTCCGAATTCTGAATCTGAATTAAAGATATTTCTGCACACACAACATGCTTATAGACTATACTCTATCTCTGAAAGACTGATAGTAATAAATCACTTTTTCAGGCACTTACAAGTGGCGTGCACATTTGAAACACGTATAAATTGATTTTGTGTATTTCTATATTACTATTTATCATTTTATTAAACGCACGCCTGTGACCATATTTATCATATCATTAAACACACCCCTGTGACCATATTTTTCCTCAAAATTTTAGGGTCGAATTTTTATGGCCTATTGTGTTTAACCCTAGTTCGTATTCCCATATACTATGTGCGGCACCCTCGGTTGTTTTTAACAATATTTCGTTTCGAACTATTCATATTTTGTCGCTTTTGTTTTACCGCTTCTGTGTGATAATACAATAACTTTTTACAAATAATAAATTTTATTACTATCAGTCTGTCAGAGATAGAGTATAATTAGTTGTATTAATGCAATTTTTAAAACGCCGGGAAATCCCGGGAATAGATCAAATTTCATCCCGGGATTTGAAAGTTGCGGGAAATGAGAATCCCTAGTGCAAAGTTATCAGATGTCCGAATTTCTGCGGAAATATCCCGATTTAGAAACTGTAATCCGAGTGCCGATACTCCCGATTTGCCCAAAAAATTCCAAAATTGAACTGAAGAAATACATATTACTTTAAAAGTCAATTATCCCTGGTAGTACGAGACTAAAAAGAGCGGAAATAGCATGATAAGAACATTAAAACAATAACATTACCTGTTCATATTCCTCCTGCGTTTCAAATCTCTCGCGTTGAATTCTGGTCATATACAAAACATCTGTATCCGTCAAAACTGATTCCAAACTTGGATATTCTTCCTGTGAAATACCTTTGGAGGCGACGTAATTTACAATATGTTTTGGCATCTTCAAATTGCTTGGGCTGACGTATTTAAGTTGTACATTATAAAGTGTCAAAAGTCTTGCAAGAGAGTGAACAGTTCTACCATTCTTTAAATCACCGACGAGAGTAATTGTGAGGCCATTTACTGTACCAATTTCTTCACGGATGGTGAAGATATCGAGGAGTGCTTGTGTTGGATGTTCGCCAACACCATCACCAGCGTTTAACATTGGTTTGCGACAATGGTGGGATGCTTTCTATAAAAAATATAACACAGATACATTTAATTGTCCGATGGACAAATATTGAATTTAGAAATAAAATTGAACCAAGTATGAAGTTATTTATTATGAATGAAATTTAAATTAATTAAAAACTAGCTGATGTAGCCTTCAATAATCGACCGAATATTGAACTCGGAATGAAAAAAACAGCAATGGATTTCTAAAAACCAATAAAGATTAAGTAAAAATTATGCTCTAAGTATTAATTTTACGACAAAAAATTTATCTGTACTTAAAGTATTTAGACAACAAAAAAATAAGTTCTGAAAAACATATAATAAAGATAAGCCAAGAATGCTATAAGATTTATGTGAAATAGATATAAATAAAAAATATTTACCATAACAGAACCTGGTTGTGGATGACGTAACACGACAACATCAGCATATCCAGCCATAACACTAACAGAATCTTCTAATGTCTCTCCTTTCTTAACTGAAGAAGAAGTTTCATCCATGTGTATAACCCTACCACCAAGTCTTAACATCGCAGCTGAAAAACTACAACTTGTCCTTGTACTAACTTCATAGAATATCGAAGCCATGATTTTTCCTTTCAAGATATGATCCAATGGTCGATCTTTAGAAACATAAACTCTGAATGTCTGAGCCAAGTTGAAAATATCATTAAGCTGTTCTTTCGAGAACATATCAACTGTAAGGATATGTTTGTTAACTAAACCGTGAGTATGATGACTAAAAAGTGAACCTTGTGGATGCTCAACATGTGAAAGGTTAGGGTTACTGTCACTTTTATGTCTCATTGAAGCTGACAATGGAAGAGGAGACACACTAGATAATCGAATATCAGGTAATTCTGAAGCGAAATGAACTGCTTGTTTTGGTTCTAATAAACGGGAGAATATTTCATTAGTTGTTCCATCATTCATCCATTCTTCTTTATCTTCTTTATACCCATTAATCATAGGATATCCAGGTGATAGAGGTCTTTCCAAAGCAGATGTAGGTCTACTTTCAATTGCAAAATTCATGAATGGTTTCTTTGGCCATTCTCGTACATTTTGTCCATATCCTGGAGGAACTAAAACTTGCCCATCAACATACGCAATTTCACCGCGTAACACCACACGATGGACACTTCCTTTTATTTTCATTCCAGCGAATGGTGTCCATTGAGACTTGCTGTATTTCATAGCTTCTGGAATTGTCCATTCTTCATTCATATCAACTTCAACATACGTGTTTGGTTGGTCTGGAAGATTGAATATACGTTTTGGATTCCAATGGAATTTATCTTCAATGTCTTTAATGGTTAATCTTCCTTCATTTACAGCATTTAATAGAAGTGGAAGGATTGTTTCTAATCCTGGAAAACCAGGTGGTGGGTTGTCGCTATTTTTTTCTTCGACTGTGTGTGGCGCATGGTCAGTAGCAAAACAATCTATTATATGTATGTTATCCCAGAGAGCTTTTTGATCTTCCGGGGAACATAAAACAGGCCTGACGTTAGACCTTAATTGACCAATACGATCAATGTCATTAGTACTTAGGAATAAATGATGAGGGCAAACTTCACAAGTTACTTTTAAACCTTTTTCTTTTGCTGCTTTGATGACTAAAATTTCTTCTTTTCTAGCAACATGGCAAACATGAATTGATCGGTTGTGTAGTGTAGCTAAAAGTAGGATAGCGGCGGTTGTTTGGCTTTCCGCATGCACACAAATAGGGGCCTTTTTAGGCCAATTTTGTATATGTTTCGACCATACGGTTAAATCATTTAATTTTAAAGTTGTGTAAGTTTCATTCAGGTACATTTTAAGGGCTGCAGCTTGTGGTGCTAACTCTGGAATTATAGTAGCATTATCACTTGAAGCTCCAATAAACAAAGCGTAATCACATCTTGCTTTTTCTTTAGCGATTTTTTGGACTTGTTCGAGTGTTTCTCGGTCTACAACAGCTGGGTTTGTGTTTGGCATGGCACATATCATGGTAACTCCACCGGCTAAAGCTGCTGCTGTACAGGTACTAAAATCTTCTTTATGAGTTGCTCCGGGATCTCTGACATGAACGTGAGTGTCGATGAAACCATGGAGTTTTATCATTTGGCGAGAAGATATACAGTCGATATGTGTTTTCATTGCTGGAGCTTTTCGGATAAGACGGAGAGCCTGTTAATACAAGAAAAAAATAGTTTGTGCCACTAAAAAACTTAAAAACTACTGGAAAAGATACAGTAGAATTTCGTTTTTTGGCGTTCTGTTAATATGATGAATTACTATTTTTTCTATATAAGATATTTAGAAATAAATAAATTAATAATAATAATAATAAATAATAAAATAAAATAAATGAATAAATACAAATAATACAATAGTATTTTCTAAATATCGGCGTATCAGTTTCGGCACATAATTTTTTAGTGATTTTAAAGATTAAAAAAAAAAAAAAAAAAAAACGGAATAAGGCCCACAGAGGCTTGAATATTGAATGTGTAGGACATTTTTTTGAAGTATTTTTATCTGAAACCGAGTCAAAATCGATCGTTTTTGAAAATTAATTTTCGTAAAGTATTGGGTTGTTACATAAGTCCGTTCGTTTTTTTTTTTTTTTTTTCACTTTGGCAAACGCTAATGCAATTTCATAATGCCATCTCTCCAGAAGGTTCCGTCTTTGCTCTCACAACAATATTACTCTTAAAACAATATTTTAACTTCGCTAACGTTTCGATTTAATATTAAATCTTCATCAGAGCTAGGTTAAAAAGTCACAAAATAAACCAATTTATTTTATTTTGTGACTTTTTAACCTAGCTCTGATGAAGATTTAATATTAAATCAAAACGTTAGCGAAGTTAAAATAGTGTTTTAATTTTAATTTCTGACCAGTCCGAATCCCATTACTTCCTCATCTTATTGGGAGCTATATCTGTTTTTTTTTCGGCCCGTTTGATTTCGACACGTTTCAGATATACGGAAGACAATATCCGGAAAAAAATGAATTTTTGTCTGTCTGTCCGTAATTCACGTAAAAACGGCTTGACATATTTCAGTATAACCAGGATTCGACCAAAGGCATCTAAAAATTTTTAATCTAGGGAGGGGGTAAAACTGTTAATTAAAAACTAAAAATATCCCCTATTTTAATGACTTACATAAATTGACTACAATAAATCTTTTCTGTTAAATGCATTTTTCAATTAAATGAATATTTGGGGAGTTACGGGCGGACATCCTAAAACTAAAATCTTAAATATGTCACTTATTAATTACTTTACATCAAAAATGTGTATGGGTTTCAGGATTTTTAAATATTTTAAGCTCAAAACATTAATACACTGATATAATAGACGCAATTGTTGACTACGTTGACTGACCATGGGCGCGTTTAGCGAACGCAACTGCTGAGAATCAGCACTCAACTTGTTTACTTTCTGATTACAGTCAACTGTTGCAAGTTCGCTAAACGAACAGCAAGCGAAATACTGCGATTTGTAAGTCAACATACTCAACAGTTGCATTCGTTAGAAGCGCCCAATGATAGGAGGTATGTCATCACTATCTTAAAAACCTTTAAATGGCCTTCTATAATCTTTAAAAAAAGTTATTATTGCAAGTCTAAAATATCTCATTTTTTTATCGTTTTGATTAGACTTATCATATTAATTTTTAGAAACAATTATTCTACATAATTAATTTTATATTCTCCGAAAAGCAATGCATTTCAAATGAAAGTTTATAAAATTACCAATGTTTCTTATTGCAGTTGAAGTTATTTTCTACTTGATATAACAAAGACACTGCGAACAATGTCACATTGTGGCTAAAATTAGAACATTAATGAATAAAAAAAGAATTTAACTGAGCTGTCACGTGTTTTTACTCTAATAGTTGATATAAATAACGATATCATATGTCGAGTTTATTGTTACTTGATTATATTTGTTTTTCTTTTCAATGAATTTTATTACTTGTAATCAGTAGCGTAAGTAGGTGTTGGCATTGGGGCAGTTGCCAAGGACGCTGGTACTTGAAGGGCGGCGTACATCGATGAGCGCCCGTACTAAGGGTCACGGGGGTACTTGCCGCCATTGAGTCTCGTGTTATAACGACTCGCGCGTGTCTGTGCGAGCTGGCTTTAACAAACCAACAATGGTCTCGCAAAATTCATGAAAATTTAATAAGCGGTTCGCGCGATACGGATGCAATACACCACTAGCTGCGGAATAATAGGATATTTATTTATTTAATATTTTAACTTACCTCTACAAGAAGTTTAGTACACTTTACATCCGTAACAAGAGGAATTGAGTAATCAATTGCTAATCTTCTTGTCCTGTAGCCGTGAGTCATGAAAGAGGACACTCTTCTAGCGCCGCCATTTCTCATTGGAAGATTGATAACTAAATCAAATTGTTTTTTAGACAAAAATTCCGCCAAAGGTTTCAATTCTTGACTTGTAATGTCATCAATGTTTTCAAATGTCCATTGAACAGATTCAACCTGGAATAAAACAAAATAAAATGTAATGAAACGAGAAAAATGTAGGTAAAGGTTAAATTAAATTAAGTTAGCATAACAGTCACCCACAATGCACATACTTTGGAAGTTTCTTAATTAACGTAATTAAAAGGTTTCGGAATTGTTTGTATTAAATACATAATACTTATGAATATTTTCGTCCACTTCTTGATTATAGTCTATTCATTTTTTTTTTTTTTTGACAATTATAAGACCATTTAGGTTAAAATGACAGTTTTATTTGAGTTTGATTTTTAGATAATAAATGAAATATTACCTTGACAACTGGATAACATAAAAATATAATAATAATAATAATAATAATTTTTATTTATACAGCTTGTAGCTAAAGTATGTTCCTTTGGTTTAGGCGGAACTAGATTTTCAATTCTAGTTACTTTTACCGATTGATTGAAGCTTTTGATCATTTTGTTCAGGAAAAGCCAACTTCAATATATAAAAAAATAGCTAATGACAACTTACAAAAATGAAAATTCCAGTTAGTTCCGCCTAATCATTTGGAATAGACTGTAATAATAGAAATTTAGAAAATATTACAATGAAAATTCAAATCAAAATTTAATTTGTTAATTAAATTATAGTTTTAAGGCCTAAAAGAGGCTTTAGTCTGCGGAAAGAATATCTCAACACTTTGGTGCAAACCAGACTCTCGTGCGATAATTAAAAACAAAGTTCTAACCCTTGATGTATTTAGGGAATTATTTCCATATAATTTAATTCGCCTACGTCTCAAAATACACATTTTGAAGGAAATCAGAGAGAAAAAATTTTTGCTTGCAAATCGATAAAATCGTAAGGTGTACCTCTAAAATTTCATTTTCTTTATATTATGATTTTTTTGTGTCATTGTTAATACAAATTTCCCATTTATTTATTTTTTTGGGATTAAAATATGTAAAAAAGCATTTTATTTTTGACATATGTGATTCGTTTCCATGGTTTCACTGTTGGAATTTTAAATTTTGACTCGTGACAACCTAAAAGAACGAAATTCCCATTATTTCCGCCTAAACGTTTGGAATAGCCTGTACTGTAAAAGTTCGATTATTAAGGCTCTAATTTTTTCTAGACTAAACAATATACGAAGATTTAAAAAATTCAAACCGCAGTTTTTTATTTTTTATTGTTCTTAATACAATGTTCCATTACTCGACAAGTTTCCCGTTCCGAAAGTGTACAACATTAACCTTTTCAGGAAAATTGTTAGGTTTCGGAACGAGGTTACTGAAAATTTTGGTTACTTTTTTGTAACCAAACTAACCGTGGAAATATCGCGGTTAGTGTGGTTATTTCCTCCCACTACAAACTTCAAATCTAATGTAAACTACAAAAGGCGGGAATTTCAGAACAATTACTATAAGGCGAGAGTTAAGTGGAGGGAATTAATCATTTCTTTGTAGTGCAAGTAGTAACTTATAATATTATTTTACTATAGTCTATAATTAAAACAGTAAGAATGAGTGTAACTAACTGATTTTTAGTAATATTGATCGTTGTCGTGAAAAATAATATCGGGAAAAGTCATATATGTTCTTATATAATGTGCCATTGTAAACAGGTAATAATAAAACAAATATTTTTATTAATAAGTTTGTAAGAGAATATCTATAACCTATAACTTCCATAAAATGACAGTTTAGTTGTCTGTTTTATCAACTGTGAGGTGTGACAACCATTCCGTAACAAAAACGCGTTTTCAGGTAACCACTGGGTAACCACAACTTACCGTAACCGCGACCGCGGTAGTTAGGTGTGCAGTTACGGAACATTGTATAAGTTAGAATTTTTGAAATAAAAAGAAAAAATTGACAATTAGAAATTTCGCAAAAAATGTTTTGTTTGGGAATTGCTTCAAAACGAATCCTAAGCAATGTTTCCTCTAAGCTGCGCGGGTGCGTGGCCACACACTAATTTTTCGAAAGTTGCGCAGCCGATTTTGTACTTTTCACACAATGGGCAAAATTTTTGACTTCAAACAGGGGGGGTCCTGTGACAGGACCCCCTACTTGCACACTTTTACATACGTTTTAAACATTTTTGCTCCCATATACTTTTGAACCGCGCAGTCAGCGAAAAAATTAGATGGAACATTGATCCTAAAGCCCTTTAGAATCTCAGGATTTCAAAAATTTTAACCGCAGATCTCTATCTCATGTAGATTTTGAGATACGGTCTTTAGGAAATGAAATATTTACAAAAATACACGGATCAAAAAGATGTTAACAAAGGAGGGCCCTATTTTTTAATCTAGGTAGAAAAAAGTCTGTAGATTTCTAAAGTTCAAACCGCAAGTCCCTATATTTTATTGTTCTTAAGTAAGGATTTATTTTAATAAAAAAAAAAAAATGAAAAAATAATAATTTTACAAATAAATTTTTTGTTTGGGGGTTGTTCTATAATATGTGCTGAGGCCCATTAGGACCTCGGTATTTAAAAAAATTCCAAACTATATAAGATAGGGATTTTATGTAGTTTTTGAGATTTTCGAAAGTGAGATATTTACAAAATTTCAAAACTACACAGATCAAAATTAACTCAGAAGAACTACAATATTTATTGAGGCAGATAAAAGTCTAGATTTAAAAAATTCAAACCGTAGGTTTCTATCTCTAATCGTTCAACAATAAAATCATCTCGCGAAAATTTAGACTTAATATTAACCTTCCCTCCATTTTTCTTAGGAAAAGTAAAAAACTAAGATGCCTATCTTTGTCCTTTCTTAAATGACAGCAAAAAACAATATAATTTGTTATGCTTTTTCATAACTTCTGTCGATATTATAACAAAAATTAAACACTATAATATACAGAGTGATTATTTAATGGCGAGACGACGTCACCGAATTATCAAATAAAATAATAGAAAATCAAATAAAAGAATGGCAGGAAATCATTGACTCAATAATTTGGAGATGGCGGAAGTGTCTACTACGCGCATGCGTGCATAATCGCCTGCTACGATGTGTATGAAACGACAAATTATTAAAACTTCCAGTGACGTCGTCTCGCCATTAAATAATCACTCTGTACGTAATAAGTTCAAACTGTATTGCAGTATTTAGTACAATAATTTGGCCACCAGTTACCGGTATTAGAGCATGGTTAGTGACCTCAATACCTCGTATATTTAAGAGCATGAATTAAGAAGGCAATATTTCAAACAATATAGATAAAATGCATCACGACAAAAGTGATCTTATCAAGTTCATTTAGAGTACAAGTATGTCAGTAATCCGTATAACATTTTTTTTAGATAAAACAACTATCTACCAAAGATACAATATCTTTTCATCATCTTTAAAAAATGATAAGATTTTAAATCTCATTAATATTTCTTGCTGCGAGTTCAGTAAATGTTAAGACGAGCTTGTAGTCATGTCTGTGATATTGTGTTAAATTTCCAAAATGGGACTTAAGCACAGTAAACATAAAAAAGAAGAAATTAAAGAAAAAGAACATCAAAAACATAATACATATTTAGAAAAATCTAAAGAATTAATTAAACATGACTTAGATAATAATATTGAAGAGTTTTTAGTGAATAATTTGTTAATGTGTGTTCAGTTTTTTGAAAACTATGAGAGGTATGTAACATTTTATCACAGAAATTGGTTTCAATGCAAATTAAGTTGTTGGTAACAATTGTTACCGAATAAACAGACTAATAAATGGCAGTATAAGGGTTTCTTTGTTATATCTACTAGTAGAGTATGGCAAAAAACCAACAAAAATCACTTCTACCTGGTAAAAATAGTAACAAACTTTAAACGTTTAGTAAAAAACGCACAACAAATCGCGAAGCATTACTAAAAATTATAGTGCGATCTACATATATTTTTTTAAATTTTTGTTGTAATTTCCCCGAACATAATAATACTTAAATCGATAGATTCAGTTGTAGGCTCTCGTTGAAACATATTGAATAACAGGAAAAGATAATTAAACACACGGTAAGTTTCAAAGAATAAAATAAAACAAGTTTATTTGATACTTATTTTGGACAATGAGGCCAGAAGATCTTCTGAAGATGGCCTCATAAGCCGAAATACAAATAAACTTGTTTTACTTTATTCTTTAAAACTTACCGAGTGTTTTATTATCTTTTCCTGTTATAATAATACTTCCTAGAAAACGCCACGCCGGACTCGTGTTTTCACTCACTCCCCTGAAAACTTGGCGGCCAAGCTCTAAAGGTTACTTCAGTGGCGGATCTAGCTTTTTGGGGGCCCAGGGCTTAAAAATGCCAGAGGCCCTACACATGCTCTTTTTGTGTTGTTTTTTAAAGTAATATTTTTGTTTTGTTCCCAAATCTAAGTGAAGAGCAAAAAAAGGTCCTCACCTCCCAAATCTACATGAAGAGCAAAAAAAAGATCCTCACCTCCCAAATCTAAGTGAAGAGCAAAAAAATGTCTTCACTTCCCAAATCTAAGTAAAGAGCAAAAAAAGGTCCTCACCTCCCAAATCCAAAGTAATAGAATATAATAGATATCTGTCTAAGAAGTTGGGGGCCCCTTGTGGAACTGGGGCCCAGGGCTTAAGCCCTATTAGCCCGTATGTAGATCGGCCACTGGGTTACTTTTTTTTATCTATGTAAAAATTACTTTTAAAAAAACGTGCCGGGCCGTTTAGCTCCTCGTCCCGTGATAAAAGTATAAAAGTTTCAAAGGTTGACCTCTACGAGACCATAAAAATCAGTTAATAGCATGGACAAAAACTGGTTACTATAATAGACATTTTTATAACTCGCGCAGTCGGTTGGATCCTATTAAAATATTCCAGAGAATCCATGAAAAAAATGTGAATATTATGTGTCAAAACAGTGGGGTATTTGGGCCGAAATGTTCTGAAACAATGTCCCGGAACTTTTTTTATAGAGACAGAACACGTCCCGAAATTTGTTTCTAAATGACATAATAGGAAATTATTAAATTTATAAGCTGTTTCTTTGTTTTAAGCGTAACTAGAGATCTCCTAAGATTGAGTGTCTTTT
Source organism: Liopterus haemorrhoidalis (assembly GCA_963971575.1). Classification (NCBI taxonomy): domain Eukaryota; kingdom Metazoa; phylum Arthropoda; class Insecta; order Coleoptera; family Dytiscidae; genus Liopterus; species Liopterus haemorrhoidalis. The sequence goes on along the minus strand of OZ020612.1, from coordinate 41,049,046 downwards.
CTCTGAGTGCAGCTAGCCGTTCTTTTATAGTTAAGCTACGTTCATAGCTCTAAAATTAATAGACTATGCGCTATGAGTTGTTCACTGTTGATTGTCACTAACAAGTTTGTCATATGGTAACGCAAGCGATCGTTCACAGCTCTAAATTTAATAGAATATGCGTTATCGTCTGTCGACTGTTTTTAAAACTTTGTAGTTAGTGCGCTGTTTTAATGAGACAGACTAGTGTAATAATAATTGTTTATTGATGTTCAGACATTGTGTTTATGAAACGGTTACAACCGAACCGCAAAACCGCAAGATAAAACCGGGGTTTTCGGTTTATCCTTAAGGAAAAAGATACAAAGGTAAGAAGAAAATCTCTCAAATGTGGCAACAAATGTATTATTCTTGAATAAAGGCTTTATTAGATTTTTTTTTAAATATCAGTAGATAGGTGCATAATGTATGCTACCAACTAGACTTTTCTTTTTTATTAGATATCAAACATAAAGATATGTATTGGCACCAGTGCACTATTCACTATTAAAGCAACATCCACCTACGCCAAAAGAACATTTTCATTAAGCGCCAACTTCTGCACCAAATTGCGTTCACGTTTAAATGATGAACATTTAAATAGTTTAGTGTTTTTAAAAGCCTTTTATTTAAATATAAATAAACCTTAAGTTAGTATGCTACATAGGTTGTAGTGTATAATTATTGTATGTTTTTTTATTAGTATACGTTTTTTTATTGTACAGTACAATTCGCGATTCAAACTAACGTTGGCGGCGCTTCGTACGACAGTTGATGGCCAACGAGAAGCGTATATGTCAGAAGTTCTTTCATAATATTTATCATTTCAAACAATATTTCGGCAAAAAAGCACTGTATTTAAGTTACTATATTTAAAAATACGTCTTAATTTACATAAACTGCAGCACAACACTACAAATATTATACAAATATACGCTTCTGTTTAATTTACCAAGCCGCCACCAGATGTATCACTGTTATTTGGAGTCGCGAATAGTGTATTTCAACACATAATAAAACTTCAACACATAATTTTGTTATTAAAATTTAGTAAGAAATCAGGATCTCGCTGATGGCGGGTTCGTAAAAAGTCACATAAATGAATTTATTCCATTTTAGTTGGTTTGAAAAAACATAGAAGTCACAACATTCGTTAAGCATTCATTTTTATAGTTGTGAACACTGTCATTAAACGTTAAAATTGTCTACTAAATTTATTCACAACGTACAATGCATAGTTGATTAATTTTAGAGATGTTAACGCGGCTTTAGTTAGTTAAAACTTTTTGGCGCATAGCAACAATGGCTAATTGAGCCTATCGTTCTTTTATGCGGGTAACGGCATTATAATTGAGAAGCTACTAAGAATAATAACCAAGTTCTCATAAACTTTTTTTTAACAATGACCCATACTATTGTCTCCCAAAATCTTTCATTTTCTCTGACTGCCTGTGTATTAATAGTAATATTTAAAATTAATATAATTCTTTAAAAAATATTTGCTTTTGAAATTTTTAATTAATATAAATAAATACTGAGCAATAATTGTAATATTTGACCTTTGCAAATGAAAATGCGTACACTTTAAAAAAAGTAGTGTTAAAGAGACTTCATGGTACACTAAAAAAACTTTTAGTATACCATGCTTGTCGCGTTAATGATTTACACTTATTTTTGGTTAATATTAGTGTAAAGTTTACACTTACTTACTGGATAAATTATATTGTTACAAAATAGATAGTGTTAAAGTAGTGTTAATTTTAACACTGAAAAAGTAATATTTCATAAAAATAACACTAACTGAATAAATGAAGATTTACATGGTGATTTGGTAAAAAATAGTGAACTTTTTTTAAATGAAAATTTTGACACTAAAATTTAAAACAAACTGGGAATGAACTTTTACACTTATAATTTTTTTGCTGTGTAGGCAGGGGCCTGTAAAAAAAGGCGCTTCAGAATTTACTATTTTTTTTTTTAATTTACGTACATTTTTGATATCATACCATATTGTATCACGCAATTGATACTGAAGAAATAAGTAAAGAATTCGCTACCTTAAAAGCCAAATGGGTCCCATTGAGTTAGAATGCCAAAGACTTAATTGAAATTTAATGTAGTTAATTTTGTTGTTTTGTTATAAGCATTGATTATTTTGTTAAATTTTTCATTTTGTTAAGTAGATAATAATAATAAGAATAATAAATAAAAAGAAAAATTAACAATTGTGTGTTGTTTTTTTTTTGTTATGCGCCAAATTTTTCCTGCACACACAAGAAAAATTTGACGAGCCGGCCCTGTGTGTAGGTAATTATTTGTTAATCGACGAGTGTTCGAATACTACCATGAGTTCAAAAAGAAATTACATTAGGGTTGGCTATGGAAAAATAAAATAATGTTTACTGCAAGCTTTATATATCAATATAAACTTATGACAACAACAACAGTGATGACAGTTAATTAATTCTAAAGCTTGCTGTTGATATTACGTTTATTTTCCATAGTCAACCCTTATGTAATTTCTTTTTGAACTCATGGTATTTGTATTAACAATACTTTGTTTATAACTACCATCTGCACCTGTTGATTTTTACAAATCATTTCTTTTTCAGGGAAATTAAAGAAATACGCGATTGTCCTGTGAATAAAAGAGAATGCGAGTTAAATAATGTACTGAAGAAACACAGGAAATATTGTCAGCTTCCTGATGTCGTGACAAATTTGGTAAATAAAAGAGTTAAATTTCGTCCAGAACATGGACCAAATAAAGAGATTTCCGAATCGTTAGTTCCTCAACGTATGTTTATATTTCACGATGTTATCGAAATTACAAAGAGAGATGAAGAAGATGATGGATATGCTGTGTTAGAAGAACCTGTACATCAATGCATATTAGAGGAGGCACCAGGAAAAAAAGGTAATAAACTATAATCAGCAATCATTTTTATATGCACGAACGAACTATATATTAATACAGCAAAAGTTTAAATTTAAGCAGTTTATGAGACCGGTTGCGCCACCTCTAGATAAACTGCTGGATAGCTATATGAGGATAAATTTATAGCACCCGTTTATCAGTCAGATAAAATTTTTGTGTTGTTCCTAGAATTTTAATTCTGTTGATTAGTTCTCCGTTAGGTGACAACGGAAAATAATAATTATTATTATCACAGGCGCATTAAGCGGTGGGCAACCGCCCGGGGTCCACGAAATCGGGGGGGCCACCGAGGCCACATACCAATATTTCCAATCTATTTAAAATGGTGAAGGGCCCATTTTAATTTTACCGCCCAAGGCCCCCAAGCAACTTAATCCGCCACTGATTATTATAACATATATCCAGTGCCATAATTAGCTTTTTTCGGACCCTGGGCAAGATATTTGGGACCCCCTAACCAAATTATTTTTAAAAAATTCAGGGCCCTGACTGTCATAAAAACAAACCTATTTTATCATAAACGATAAAGCACGCCGTTGCTTTATCGTTTATGTTACACTACAAATGAACCATATCTCTCTGCCTTCCCTCGCTCACCATCATCTAGTGTTTCTGATTTCTCGACATCCAGAGCCGCAGTAAGGAAAACTTGCGCTAGGGGCAAAACTGCGTTTTGGCGCCCTTGGCAAATAAATGTAAGTGATAATCAAAAACAAGATTCTCACCTCGAAAATTCCAAGGGAAGAGCAAAAAAAAAAAAGGTTCTCACCTCGAAAATTCCAAGTGACGAGCAAAAAAAAAGGTCCTCACTTTCGCAATGTGGCGCCCCTTAGTTAAGCTCATCGGCGTCCTTTTCCTTAGTGCGCTAGGGGCCGTCGCCCCCTCCGCCCCCCCTTACTGCGGCACTGTCGACATTTTTCATTTCTCGAGAAATGAAAAATTAGACTTATTTTCCTGAGAATTCTTGAGAAATCTCGAGAAAAATGATTATTACAATATATATCTTTTTTACTTGCCCGACCTTAATATATAAGGGGCAAGTATTGTATTCGCGAAAATTTTCGATGTCGAGATTTTGACGGATGACCACGTTTCATGGTCCAGGGAATTAAAAAAGTGCCGTCCGTATGTGTGTGTGTGTGGTGTGTGTCTGTGTGTATACACGATAACTCAAAAACGGTTTAACTTAAAGAGTTCGTTCTGGTACCAAAAATTTCTCCTATTAAATGGGAAGAACCCTATTGTTTTTTATGAAAATCGGTTGACTAGAAATGGGAGTTTACTCCTGTCGATTTTAAGATTTTTGCGAATATTTAGCAACAGAAAAATATTTCGAAAAAATTTATTGAACAAAAGTTACTATAAATGCAATAACTAATAACTTTTATTTGAGATGTTTTTTGATAAAACGAAAAATTTCGAAAAATTTTTGTAAAATTATTTAAAATTTTTCTCAATTTTTTCATACTTATATGTAACGTTTCCATGGTCATGATAATTAATTCGTAACTAGTAAAGCAAGCCTTGGACAAAAATTTGTATAGAGCATAATTTGATGTATTTTTGAAGATTTATCTAAATATTTAATTTTTTTTTTTTTTAAATTTACATTTTTTAAAATCTTTTTTTTTTATGGGAGGGCAAGTCTAGCGGATGTTTCCCTTCGCCACTGGTTTAATGTTGAAAATATTGTAGAGCAGGGGTTCTTGAACAACATGTTGTCTGTAAATAATTTACAGTTGAATAAAAATTAATAAATTTTTACTAATTTTTGTTTAGTTATGTTAATAACTAGTTAAATAACAACAAATACAAAAAATCTTGACCATCTAGGATTTATATTAAATAAGTTATTTGAATAAAAGCGAAAAGTTAGGGGATGTAAAAATAATGTCAACATTGTTTCGCGGACTCCCAGGGGTCCGTGGACTACAGTTTAAGAACCGCTGTTGTAGAGGTTAAAAACAATTTAAAATTATAGTCAGCTTTAAAGTACTAAAGTATTCAATTAAATAACATTAGAACAAATGGACAACGGGGCTTTAAAAATGATTACGAAAACGGCACGTAATTGCATATTAATTGAAAATACATATGTATAGAGACATTTTCAAAAAATACAGAAATTAATAATAATAGAAATAATTATTTTATTTAACCCTTTACCGCATAGTGTGCCATATATGGCACATTCCGATTTTTATTTTTTATTTTAATTTTAAAACTGATCAGAACGTTACTTCATGAATGTTCATATATGCCACATACACAGCAATGGATCCTGCAGTATCTCAAGTAATGGGCTGCAATAGATTTGAGGATATCAAGTGGAATTTGCATTTCAACGATAACTCTGAATTTATTGAGAAAGGACAATTAGATGATACGACCTTTTCTTTTAAAAAATTCGAGTGCGACTGCTTTTAATCCCTATTGAAGAACACCTAGCAATTGACTAGCAAATAATACGGAATAATTTTCTTTTGTAGAATCATAATGTAGAATCATAATGTTCCATGTATGGTACAAACCCTATTTTAATAAAAATAATAATTAATATTTTAAATATATTTTTTTAATTAATTTTTCTATCAATAAGAACCAATTCCTAATGCCCATAAATTATTTCAGACAAAAATAAAAATTCATGCAGTAAAGGGTTAACTTGTAGTTAATCTTTTACATAACAGTCTTAAACTAAACAAAAAATGAAATGTAATTGATTATTTTAAATAATACACTAAATTAAAATAAAATATTGTAACAATAAATGCTAATTAGCTAAATATTATAAATCGCTTCTTATCTGTTGCCACAGTTGCGTTGTGGGAGATAGAAGACAAATTTTATCAAAATAAAATAATAAGCAGTGACTCACTAAACATTATATTTTTTTAAATAGTTTATTAAAAACACAATGCGTTTAACGTGGCGTCGAGAAAAATTTACATTTCTCGAGACAAATATTTTACATTTCTCAAAAAATGAAAAATGAGAATTATAACTTTTTCTCGAGAAATTCTCGAGAAAGAATTCTCGAGAAGAAACACTACTATCAATACACTATCGCAGAACACAGAATATAGGTACATGCACAGTCCACGTGATTTCCACAGTCTAGTCCATTCAATGTGTGTTTTTAGTTTATTTATAAAAACAATGAAGTTTAAAGGCATAAAAAAGACAAGTCTGTGGAAATATTTTGTGAACACGTTGGTGGAAACCGCACTTTCGTCCGATCAATAGGAGTAACGCATAAAATTTATATTTTCTTAAAACTACACTTTTTTGATATGTTAATGTTAGATGTGTCACCTAACAAAACTAAAATCACATTTTATTTAATATTACAGCCAAATTTTTTAATTAAAATATTGTAAATTTGAAATAAGCCGACCACAGCGCGAAGGTTGCCGAGTAAATACGACTGAGCATGACGTCAAACTCTACACGGCCCAGACTACAACATAATCTTTACGTGTGTATATTGTATTATTCGAGAGTTTTGTACTTGTTTTTAAACAATTTTTCACGCATTTATTATTAAAATGGCAGATAAAGATTTTGTTAGGGCTCAGAGTGATAATTTACCCAACATTTATGCTTTTATGCTCATGGAATATATGAAAAATAATGAATGCTACAGTGCTGAAGAAATACGTGTTATTAAAACTTGTAAGTAAACCATTTATGTATTCTATAACTTTATGTAAACAATATAAACGCTGCAACTCTGTAAAATGTAAATATTTACGTAATTTAGATGTCAGAATTTTACTACATTGTTTACATGAAGTTACAAAACGTTGGAGGCATAATTGAAATACTGCAATATAGTTTATATATTTTAATCAAATAATATAGATTTTATTTCGCCTCATAGCTTTCAGTCACAATTTTAGCCTTTTCTGTTGTTTTTCGCCGTCAGGTAATGATATAAATTGTTTTTTTGGATTTCTAATTGAAGTATTTGTGCACAACAGTACTAAACAATATTTTCGACTATGTTTGGAAGTACTGTGGCCTGGATCTTCCATATTTTATATATTTTAATATAAAATTTAATGCGATAAACATGTATAAATTGTTTTTATACAATTAAACTTTATTTTAATGAAAATCACTCTAACTTTACACAATCTATAAAAGTTATACAAGCAAATAAGTTCACGACAGACTGTGTAGGCTGTACGCAGTACACTTATGTAGGGTATGGCGTCACACGTGGTTTTCGCGCGCTACATACATTTATGATTTTTTAAACCTTATACCGTCATTTTGTCGTCTGCCTGTCTGTCTGTCTGCCTGCCTGTCTGTCTGTCTATTTGTCTGTCTGTCTGTTCGGTAAAAATTGTAGCCAAACGGCTAAACCTAGAGAATTGAAATTTGGCATGCTTATACAACTCTTTGACCCGCAACTAGGAAAAATACTAAAACATCTAAAAAACATATCCCTCTAAAAATATAAACAAATATGTGCTCATCGAAAAAAAAAAATATTTTTTTAAAATTCTGAGTAGGGTATCAAATGAAAGCCCTTAGTACGTGGATTAACGACCAAAATTTTATTTTTGCAAAATAAATTATTTTGATGGGATTTTTGCCAAAATTGTGCAAAAAAATTTTTGTCCCACACCCTGTAGCCCAGATGGTTTAAACTAAAAATCTGAAAAAATTCTAAGTAATGTACATTGGTGTGAATCGGAATAGTACAACAGGAATTTTTGATCAGATTATGTTTTCGGAAAATAACGCATTTTTTGTGTTTTTAACTAAAATATGTTAACTATTTAATACGTTGTGTAACATACCAGATCAGTAGCTCTCGTGGCGTGGTTGGATTTGTCGTACGCTTAATAATATAAGAAACTTGCAAACTAGGGTTCGAATCCTGTTGATTTTATTTTTTGTTCTTTTTTTGCATTTTTATTTTGTTTAAATTATTTTGTTAAAATTCTAGTTATATTTGGTAAATGTTGCATTTAATTTTTAAAAACGTAAATTTAATAACCAGTGGAAAGTGTTGAAATTATAATTTAATTCTATGTTTGACGAAATCAAAGGGCTGGTAAGCAACCAATGGAAGCCATAGGTGCAATTTTCAAACTCTTAATGAACTTTGCTATATAAAAAAAAATACTGCATATATTTAGAAACTTAAATAATGGTATTAGGCATTCGAATTAAAATTCATAAAAAAATATTTTGACATAAAATTTGTTTTGGCATCCCAAATAATCATCGTTCAGTTACTAAATACCTGCAAAACCCAGAAATGTGTGAAAATTCACACTTCACATCAATTTTTTATGTTTATATGCAACAAGTGGAATATAATAAAAAATAAAAAAAAAATCATGGCTATCTCCTATTGTTAGAGTTTTAAGCATTTATATTTTTAGGGAATTATTACCATATAATTTTAAATATTTTGCTTGATTTTAATTATTTTTAAAAAATTCAGTGACCCTGAGAATCATATAAATATGCCTATTTTACCACAACGATGCTATCAGTGCAGCTGTTCTTTAGTTTTGAGGGAACATACATACAGTTCGATTATCTAAAGTAGTCCAGTCAAGGTCTTATTCGAATTATGCAAGTACGTTTGTCGTTATACCTTACAGATAAACAACAAATTTTGACATTTTTCATTTGTATTTCTCTTACTATTTAGCCAATGTGAGAGAGAGAAACACATCAATACGTTAATTATTATTTCAGTCATATGACCTTGACTGGACTTCTCTGGATAATTGAACTTTATATGTGTACATACACATAAGCGAACTAATTTATATATTAGTATAAATAATAGAATATAGCCTGTTTCTTTGGTTTAAGTGGAACTATATTTTGACAACTAGTAATTATTATCGGTTTAATGAGGCTTTAGATCATTTTGTTTAGCTAAAGTAGGATGACCATTCGTCCCGCTTTTTGCAGGACTGTCCCGCATTCTAACATTTTGTCACTTGTATTTGAGGACCTTTTGTTTTGCTCTTCACTTGGATTTGGGAGGTGCGGATCTTTTTTTTTTGCTCTTCACTCGGATTTGGGAGGTGAGGACCTTTTTTTTGCTCTTCACTTATATTTGGGAAGTGACGACCTTTGTTTGCTCCGTTCCGCATTGCTTTCTTAAGAAAATGGTCACTCTAAGCTAAAGCCACTTTCAAACATTAAAAAAATAGCTCGTGAGAACTTAAGAATATTAAAATAAATATATTTTTATACAATTGTTATAAAAAAACACAATGTATCTATTGCAGGGGTTCTTAAACTTATGTAGTCGGAGGACCCCCTCTTGAACAACTTTCTTTTTTTGCCCGGGACAGTTGATCCCCCAGATAATTAATTCCCACAATATCTAAAAGTATTTATATTCATATTTACATATATCGTGAAGGTGATAAATAAATTATATTTAAATAGGGTGGGCGCAAATTTATACAAAAATAGCTTTCGTATGAAATTACATATAAATCCACATAATTAAGAAGTAGTAATCGTAATTATATTACAATTTTAGTAGTGCCTATATGCTTTATTTCAAAGTTCTAGCTTAGATTATAAATGAATAAAAAAAAAAATTTTAACATTTTTTTTATTGTTTCTTATTATTGACGTTTTCAACTAGTATCATTGACAAATTTGTGTGTGCCTACTTAAAGAATAATACATAATTTTATACATTGTTTTAAATTGTTTAAATTAAAAAGTCATTTAAGTACTTTTCGTTCAATTTTATTTTTAATTTTTTTGCCAAATTAGGTGCCGTAAGTTTAAAATAGCGGTTTAGTAACAGCCAAAGATATTTATAAAAAACGGTTTAGCTATAATGGTACATTATAACTTTTATATTGTTTTCATTTGCAATTTGAATTTTCTTTTAAACATGAATTTTCGTTTATATAGTAATTTCACATTCAAGATATATGTAAATATGAATATAAATACTTTTAGATATTGTAGGGATTAATTGTCTGGGGGATCAACTGGCAGAGGGATCAACTAGCCCGGGGATCAATTGACGGGGACCAATTGTCGAGGGATCAAATGTCGGGGGATCAATAGTCACCGAACCAATTCATAGGCACTACGTTATAATAAATATTGGTAAAAATGTATCCCTGGTTATTTTAATAACTGGTCTTGCGCATTTGTAGAGATGAACATTTTTATTAGCATATAGAACAAAAAACATAAAATGAATAAAAATAGTAGTAAAAAGAACAAAAAAGTTACAAATTATAATACGTTAAACTCATACAAACATTTCTTAGTCAAAATAAATCTTATTATAATATGTTTTCTGTAAATAATTTGCAGTTGCATAAAAATAATTAAATTTTTACTAATTATTGTTTAGTTATGTCAATAACTAGTTAGATAACAACAAATACAAAAAGTCTTGATGTAGGATTTTTATTAAATGAGTTATTTGAATAAAAGCGAAAAGTTGGGGGATGTAAATTTAATGTCAAAATTGTTTCGCGGACCCCAGTTTAAGAACCGCTTATCTACTGTAATGCTTTTTACAGCACCTAAAAATATTTTAACAAAACCTGTTTCTAAAATAAATACTTTGTCCAAACACTCCGTACGATTTTTATTCCATCAGTAAAAATAATTGAGGAAAAAGTGAGATATTTCAAGATTTTAGTTTTAGGGTGCCCCCATAACTATCACGTTATTAATATCAAATTTATTATAGTTTAACATAGTCTTCATGTTTCAGGGTATGTGAAATTGGAAAGAATAGCTATTAAAACAAAAGCCAACAATGCAATACAAAGTGAACAAAACACAGAAACAAAAAATACGCATGAAATCAATACTTCTGTTAATTTTTCTACACCTGCATCAGAAAATTCAGTTCCTAAACTGCCTTCAATTCTAAAAACTTCTACACCTGGTCCAATGACGCCTAATAAAGAAACAAAATTTCATTTCCCAGAAGTAGAAAGAAGATCTAGTATTTCTAAATTTTTGCACAGATCTAACAGTGCTAGTCAAAATAAATTTGTAAGTCCAAGAGTATCTTTAGTTAGGTCATTAAGTAGAGATAACTTTAAAGGACCAAGTGAACCAGAAGAAGAAACGTATATGTACACATCAATTACAAGCTTAACTTCAACCAAATCTTTGCAGGAGACTAGGGCTGGAGTGGATGAACCAGATCTTTCTGCACTTCCAGACAAATGTATTATAACTAAAACATTAAAAAACGAAAATATGGATGATGAAGGTGATGATGAAAGTGAAAATTTATTTAAATATAAATATTACATCAACTCGCAAGAGTTTTTCAAACATTTCGCAGATGTCTTTAATAAAGGGTACGAGGAACTAGGATTCAGTAAGGAAGCTATGAGACAATGTTGCTCGCAAGGAAGTATAATCTACATAAATAAAGAAGACGGTGAGAAAAGTATCATAAAATGCGAGATATACCCTGCATTAGTAACACCGTGGCCAGGAATAGCTACCGAATGGTATATTAGGATACGTAACAGACAGTTATCACCATGGCCTACGGATGAAGCTGTCGATAACATATATAGAAATAAAGCTGCGTTATTACCAATCGGATATATGAAGAAAAGAGGAACTAATGAAGAATATAATGAAGAATGGAGTACAGCTTTTCCATACGCCGAGAAATATCTAGAAAATCGACTCACCCATAGTCAAATGAGATGTTATTTATTTATTTTACTACTTTATAAAACATTTATTGAACAACCCAATCCAAAATTAGGACTTTCTCCACATCATATAAGAACAATGATTTTTTGGGAATGTGAAAAAAATTGGACAACTTGGCGGGAAGAAAATCTTGGTGCAAAAATGTTAAAAATATTTCATAAAATATATGAACGATTATCTGAAAGTCGTTTGAGGGACTACTTTGTAAGAGACAGAAATCTTTTAGAAAATACACCAACAATATATTTAAATGAATCTAGAAGAAAATTATTCAATATTTTAGAAAAACCTTTTTTTCATACTTTATTTGCAATTCGTAATTTAAGATATACGAATGATAAGTTTTTTCCAAAAATCAATATATATAAATTAATAGAAATATTGGAAGAAAAAAATTCTTTAACATATGGAATTTCAAATTCTGTTATTAATAAGAAAATTGTTAATAATAGACGTAATGCAGGTGATCCTAAAGAAGATAAAGGACAAAGATGGAAACGTATAAGAAGAAATCGAATACAAAATGATCAGAAAAGAAGAGAACAGGAAAGAATTGAAAAAGATAGGAGGGAAAGAAAACGATCAATAGAGGAAATAAATGTAGAGGTAAGTCTCGTAATCTCATAATAGCAAATATTTACTTACAACAGATGGCATCTGTTGATGAAAAGTTGACCTACTGAACTTTTTAAAAAAACATATTTATTCATTGCGTTGTTTACAAGTGTTTTTGTATTGCATTTGTTTATATATATATATATATATTTTTTTTCATATCGGGGCTTTTTTTCCAACAAAGAAAATTCATTGTTAAGATTTTCACTCTTCATATTAATTTTAGAGCAAAAACTACAAAAAATGTTCAGAACTAAAAACTGTATTGTGGTTTATATTTTATATTAACCCTCTATTGCATTTTGTTCCCATTTGGGAACGTAAAAGTTTAACTTTTTATACACGTTTCTTATGCAATATCCATCCATAGCTATCATACTGCGACTGTATATGTATAGATATGCTATCATACTATAATTGTATTTTCTTCAAAATATATTTTTAAAAACACATATAATTACTTGATTTTGTTCATAATGTTCCCAATCGGGCACAATTCTTATTTGAAAAAAAATGTAATTAAATTTTATTAAATATTATGTAACATACATATTTTCAATACTCGGACAATTCTTTAGTAAAAAAGCAATTTCTGGTACACTTATTTAAAAAAAAATCATACAATAGAGGGTTAATGAGCCTAAATTTGTTGATTAAACCGATTTCATTCACAAAAAAAAAAAAATCGGTCTTTTTATAGACACAAAATCAAATTGACAATTTGAAGGTACAGGCTATTCCAAACGATTAGGCGGAACTAACTAGAGTTTTCATTTTTATAAGTTGTCATTAGCTATTTTTTAGGATTTTGTAGGTATGACCAAAAAACCCTTATGCCGTCATTTTGTTATCTGTCTGTCTGTTCAGTGAAAATTGTAGCCAAACGGCTAAACCTAGAGAGTTGAAATTTGGCATGCTTATACAACTCTTTGACCTGCACATAGTAAAAATACTAAAATATCTAAAAAACATATCACTCTAAAAATATAAACAATATGGGCTCATCGAAAAAAAGATTTTTTTTTTTAAATTCTGAGTAGGTTATCAAATGAAAGCCCTTAGTACGTGGATTAACGATCAAAATTTTATTTTTGCAAAATAAGTAATGAACATTGGTGTGAACCGGAATAGTACAACAGGAATTTTTGATCAGATTATGTTTTCGGAAAATAACGCATTTTTTGTATTTTTATGGTTGACGATGTAAAATATTTAATAGGTTATGTAACACAGTAAACCAGTAAGCGTTCATAGTCTAACGGTTAGCCTTCTCGCTTTCTAAGCTGCAAACTAGGGTTCGCTTCCGGGCTGTAGACAATTTTATTTTTTCTGTTTTTTTTTGCATTTTTATTTTGTTTAAATTATTTTGCCAAAATTCTAGTTATATTTTGGCAAATGTTGCATTTAATATTTAAAAGCGTAAAATTAATAACCAGTGGGAATAGGGGATAGGCATGATTTTATTTTAATTTTTTATTATATTCCTCTTGTTGCATATAAACATAAAAAACAGTTTTGGATTTTTTTATTTTTTTTTTATTTTAATTTGAAGGCTTAAAAAAATCATAAATGTATGAAGCGCGCGAAAACGGCGTGTGACGTCATGCCCCTTCTAAGTGACGCAGTACACTACTAACCTACCCAGTGTACAGCGTGCAGCCTACATAGTCTGTTGTGAACTTATTTGCTTGTATAACTTTTATAGGTTATGTAAAATTAGAGTGATTTTAATTAAAATAAAGTTTAATTCTATAAAAAATAAAAACAATTTATACATGTTTACCGAATTAAATTTTATATTAAAGAATATAAAATATGGAAGATCCAGACCCCAGTACTTCGAAACATAGTCGAAAATATTGTTTAGTACCGATGTACACAAATAGTTCAAATAGAAATCCAAAAAAACAATTTATATCATTACCTGATGGCGACAAACAACAGAAAAGGCGAAATTTGTGGCTGAAAGCTATGAGGCGAATTAAAACCGATATTTCAGAAAAAAGTAAACTTTATGTTGTGTGCATAAATGCATCAATGTTGGGTAAATTATCACTCTGAGCCCTAACAAAATCTTTATCTGCCATTTTAATAATAAATGCGTGAAAAATTGTTTAAAAACAAAACTCTCGAACAATACAATATACACACGTAAAGATTATGTTGTAGCTGTATCTGTGCCGTCAAACCCCAGTCGTTTAACGTCATACTCAGTCGTATTTACTCGGCAACTTTCGCGCCCTGGTCGGCTTATTTCAAATTTACAATATTTTAATTAAAAAATTTGGCTATAATATTAATTAAAATGTGATTTTTGTTTTGTTAGGTGACATAACTAACATTAACATATCAAAAAAATGTAGTTATAAGGAAATATAAATTTTATGCGTATCCCCTATTGTTGGAATTATAATTTAATTCTATGTTTCAATGTATACGAAATCAGAGGGGCGGAGCATATGACTTAAAACAACCAATGGAAGCCATAGGCGCAATTTTCAAAATCTAATCACTCACTAAATACCTGCGAAACCCTGAAATGTGTGAAAATTCACATCAATTCAACATCAATTTTTTATATGTTGAAGTTGGCTTTTCCTGAACAAAATGATCAAAAGCTTCAATCAATCTGTAAAAATTATTAGATTTGAAAATCTAGTTCCGCCTAATCGTTTGGAATAGACTTTACTTATAAACAGATCACCATGAAATCACCATATAGAATTTCAATATTTCATAATATACTTTTTTTTTCAGTTCCCGATGCATAAAGTACGTTTTGATGATAACAGAAAAGCAGAATTACTACATTTTTTTGTAACCCATATAATAGAAATAGCAAAATACAACATGGAATATAAGGCATATCTTCAAGCCCTTACATACCTAAATTATGTGGAAGCACTGACTTACGTATGGCTAGAATTACCAGCAGCAGAATTCATAGAAAGCGAGGATAAAATACTGGAGACAATAAAAAATCTTAAGCTTAAATGTAGAAAAAATCTAAAACCACCCCCTCAAGTACCTTCAAGATCTGGCACACATATGTCAAACAGAAACAGTTTGTCAGAAAGTCCAATGAGTCCAATATTGATACCTGGTGGTATACAACCTGCGGTTTCAAATTCATCATTAACATTTGTTGAAGTTCATACGCCCTTTGATGAAACAAAAAATTCTCCTAAAGATTCAAACATTCCAAAAAGTACTCCACCTAACGATAGTCAATCAGAAATTAGTCAAATTCAACCAGTACCGACAGTTGTTACACCACCTGAAAGAAAAAGGCCTGCCAGTTTCCATCTTCAAGAGATTATACCAGAGGTTAATGAAGAACAAGACAAAAATAGTCCAAATAATTCTGTAAGTTCACCCCCTAAAACTACTGAACCTAACGAATCTGAGCAAGAAAACAACAAAGTAGCAATTGAAACAACGATTCCAGAACCTAAAGAAGAGATATTCGAGTTGAAAAAAGTAGAAAAGACCATCATAAAAGAAGAGAAACCTGAAACTGAAGTTACAAGTTTACAAATATTAAAAGAAATAAAACCAAACGGTATTATGAAAAGCCCATTATTAAATAAATCATCAAAATTAACTATGAAAACTGAAGCTCCCATTGAAAGCCCGAAAAAGCCAAAACAAGTAGCATTTAAGATTGAACTAGATGAAGAAAACGGTGGATCAACAGATCTGTGATGTGCGATGAACTATTTTTCGAATAAAATTTAAGGACAATATACAGGTGTCCCAGCCAAGTGGCTCACCATTGCTATCTTTCTTAATATTATAGATAGAGATTTGGTTAAATGAACAAAGTTCGAGTATTTTACATAGGAAATATCATAGCAGGCTTAAAAAAAATTTGAATGTTTCGTTGACCAGATACTTTGAAAATAAATATTTTTTTAAATGGAATACCCTGTATATTACTAGACTATAGGAACAACAATTTTTTTGTCTTAAAACTAAACATGATTATAATGAAATTTTTTTAATAACGGAGATATCAATAGTTGAAAATTTATGATATTATTTATTAATCATTTGTCACTACATGGTACTGAAGTGCGTTTTACACCATTCAATTAATTGAAAAAGTTGACATTCAATTAATTGATATGCGTAAAAATTTCGTCAATTAATTGACAAAAAAGTTACAATTTATTAAACAATTTATTTTGAAAATAGAACAAGTTCTATTTTTCGCCAATTTTTCATCAATTTTTTAGGGAATTCTAGGTATATTTTTATCTGTTAAGATATTGCCAACTGTTTAGTTGTAACATAACCTCGAAACATATTATTTGTGTTTCAGTTTCAAATCTAACATAACCTCAAACGTTCTAATTTATCATCATCTAGGTTATTTCTTTTGTTTTTGTTCACAGCTCGTAATTTTGTGAAGATTTTTTCAATGTTTTCATTTTGATAAATATGTCAACATGTTTTACAGTTGGTAATGTAAAAATTTTCAAAAAAATTGATAAATAAATTGATATGTGTAAAGTGGTTTTTGTTTCCAAGGTTACCAATAAATTTTTCAATTAATTGACAAAAAACTTGATCAATTTGTTGATCAATTAATTGAACTGTGTAAAACTAACTTGAGCGAAATAATTGAATTAAATCTGTCATTTTGTTAAAGTTTCAGGTAATTGTTAATTGTTACCTTTGTAATAGTTTTGTAGACGAATTTTAAAGATTGAATTATGTAACTGGTTCATGCAAGCTTCTACAATCGATAGCAAGTTATCTTATAAAATATTGTGGAGGGTCGAGGCTAATTTTACAAATACCGGTGTTTTTAACAGAAATAATGAATATTTGTGAACACGTGAAAATACACATGCTTTCCGCACTGTGCGACAACAAACAAGATTTTTTATAAATGTTTGGTGTGGAGTTTTAGGAAATACTGTAATAGGGCCGTGTCTCTATGAAGAAAATTCGACTGCTGTAAAGTATTTATTTTTTTTTGGAAAATACTTATCAAGATTTATTTGACGATGTGCCCCTAGCTAACAATTTTTACTTTTGTTTTTATTATATGTAAGTTTTTAATCGTACTATTTTTATAAGCTTTTAACGTTGATATATCCGTTATTTAAAAAATTTCATTATAAACATGTTTAGTTTTTTATAAAGATAAAAAAATCGTTGTTCCAATAGCCTAACAATATACAGGGTATTCCATTTAAAAAAATGTTTATTTTCAAAATATCTGGTCAACGAAACATCCAAAAATATTTTTGAGTTTGTCATAATATTTCCTACAAAAAATACTCGAACTTTGTCCATTTAACCGAATCTCTATCTATATTATTAACAAAGATAGCAATGGTGAGCCACTTGGCTGGGACACCCTATAAATCGTAGTTATATTGTGTTTTTTATCCTTTTCTTTGTGTACATTATATTTGATCGCTGTTTTAAATATTTATTAGGACAATAACTTACCTCTACTCCGTGTTCATTATAAAAATCAGCAGTACCCAAACTTGCATAAAGTTTGTAGCCCATTTTGTTTAACGCCCGCATGCTAGGTAATAGCTCCATTTTATGCTGTAAAAAACAAAAAATATGTACAAACTGTAAATATTTTCTTTAATAAATAAAAATTACCTTAAAGCTTCCAATTGATAAAAGAATAGAATTTTCAGGTATACAAAATCCAGTACTCATCATAGCTTTGAGATAAGCTTCATATCTGTTCTCACCAAAGCAAGCAACTTCTCCAGTAGATGCCATTTCAACACCCAACATAAAATCTGCACCAGCAAGACGAGAGAATGAAAATTGTGGAACTTTAACACCAACTTTTCCACATCCAGAAAGAACATCAACAGGTTCTACTTTTTCTCCAACAGTTACTCTAGTTGCCATTGCTACAAAATCATGATCCAATGTCTTGGAAACGAATGGAAAAGAACGGGAAACTCTAACATTGCACTCTATAACCTTAAGAACGTTATCCTTGGCAATAAGTTGCATGTTGAAAGGTCCAGTAACTTCTAATGAAGCTGCAATAGCGCGGGATATACTTTTAATTTTAGCTAAAGTTTCTTCGTTGATATCTTGTGGTGGTGTTACTAATGTAGCATCACCAGAATGTACTCCAGCATTCTCTACATGTTCAGAAACTGCCATACATAAAATAACACCATCAAATGCCACAGCATCAACATCTATTTCTTTTGATTCCAAAATAAATTTAGATATAACAACTGGATGCTCTTTGCTTACGTCACTTGCAGCGTTTAGGTAAGTTTCTAAATCTTGATTGGAATGTGCAACATTCATAGCTGCTCCACTTAAAACATAAGAAGGCCTGACTAAGCATGGATAACCAACTTCTTCACAAAACTCAACAGCGGACTTTAAGTTAGTTAATTCTTTCCATCTGGGTTGGAGAATTCCAATGCGATCTAACATACGAGAAAACTTGAAGCGATTTTCTGCTCCATCAACACATTCAGGAGATGTTCCTAAAATTCTAGCTTGTTGACGATGCAAATCCATAGCAATATTATTAGGTAATTGACCACCCATCGACAATATTATACCAGTTGGATTTTCGATGTTGTAAATATCCATTACAACTTCAAATGATATTTCCTCAAAGTACAGTCGATCAGACATATCATAATCAGTACTAACAGTTTCAGGATTGTAGTTTATCATGATTGTTTTCTTGTTCAAATTTCTTAGTTCTCTCAAACAACCTACAGCGCACCAATCAAATTCAACAGAACTTCCTATTCTGTAAACTCCAGAACCTAAGACAATAATGTGTTCTTCATTAAATTCTAAATCATGTGTTGTAGCATTATATGTAAGGTATAGGTAATTAGTAAAAGCTGGCCATTCTGCTGCGACTGTATCGATTTGTTTCACAAAAGGTAAGACATCTAATTCTTCTCTCTGCATTCTTATAGCTAATTCGGTACTTTTTACAAAAGATGCTACTTGTTTGTCAGAAAATCCCATTTGTTTTGCTTCGAGTAAATGTTCATATAATAAACTATGTTGGTTCAGAGTTTCTAAGAACACTGAAAAATCAATGATATTTTTCATTTTTTGCAAAAACCATTTATCAATTTTTGTAAGATCATACAATTTATCAACTGTGTGCCCAGCTTTAAGAGCAGCTGCAAGAACAAACATTCTTTTATCAGTAGGTTCTTTTAATTCTTCATCATCAACTTTCCTTAAATTTGGATCAAAACCATTAACATTTTCATCAACCATTCTAAGTGCTTTTTGGAAAGCTTCTTCAAACTTTCTTCCTATAGCCATAACTTCTCCAACACTTTTCATAGAACTACCAATTTTTGTACTGACCCTACTAAATTTGCTTAGATCCCATCGTGGTATTTTAACAACACAATAATCTAAACTTGGTTCAAAGCAAGCTGTTGTACATCCAGTAACTGAGTTCTTGATTTTTGGTAAAGGAATCCCAAGTGCTAATTTTGCTGCTACATAAGCTAATGGATATCCTGTTGCTTTGCTGGCTAGAGCAGAACTGCGTGATAATCTTGCATTTACTTCAATTATATAATATTCTTCTGAGTAAGGATTTAAGGCGTATTGTATATTACATTCACCAACAACTCCAAAATGACGAATTACTTTAATAGCTGTTGTACGTAAAATATTGTATTCTCTATTTGATAATGTTTGACTTGGCGCTACAACAATGGATTCTCCTGTATGGATACCTAATGGATCAACATTTTCCATGTTACAAACTGTGATACAATTGTCGTAAGCATCTCTTACTACTTCATATTCTACTTCTTTCCAGCCTTTGAGGGATTTATCAACGATTAACTGACTGGAATGCGCAAGTGCTTGTTGAGCTAATATTTTTAATTCTTCTTTATTATCAGCAAAACCAGAACCTAATCCACCTAAAGAAAATGCTGCTCTTGCCATCACTGGGTACCCTAAAACCTCAGCTGCATCCAGAGCTTCTTGAACACTGTATACAGCACAACTTGGTGCTACTTTTTCACCAATTTCTGAAATTCTTTCAGAGAATATCTTACGATCTTCTGTATCTATGATGGCTTGAATTGGTGTACCTAAAATTCTAACACCATATTTTTCAAATACACCAGCCCTTTGGAGTTCTACACCACAGTTTAGGGCAGTTTGTCCACCGAAAGTTAGTAATACACCACCTGGACGTTCTGCTCTAATAACTTGTTCAACATACTCTGGTACAAGAGGGAGAAAATAAACTTTATCCGCAAGACCGCGAGATGTCTGGACTGTAGCAATGTTTGGATTTATTAAAACTGTTTGTATATTTTCCTCCTGTAGTGCTTTGATAGCTTGAGAACCAGAATAATCAAATTCTCCAGCTTGACCAATTGAAAGTCCACCAGAACCGATGATAAGAACTTTTTTTGGAATGCTCATACAGTATGGAACCTTAGGAACATATTTAACATGATCTGTTATCATATCTTTAATATTTAATTGTTTAGAATCAGCATTTTTAACAGCGTCTATAAAAACATCAAATAAACATTCTAAATCTTGTGGGCCTGCTGTGTGCTCTGGATGAAATTGGACGCTGAAATACGGTAGTGAATTATGTATGATTCCTTCGTTAGTTTTGTCGTTTGCGTTTGTAAAGAGAGCTTCCCAGTCTTCAGGAATTGCTTTATCAACAGCAAATCCATGATTTTGAGATGTCATGAAGCAACGATCGGTACCATGATGGATACAAGGTTGATTATGACCGCGATTACCATATCTAAAAATATAAAAATATTTAAATACAAAGAATTTTAAGAAATAAATTTAGACTACGAGCTAACACGCACGAACCATAAATAGCAAAAAAAACTTTTATTTATGCAATTGAAGTCTAGTTCTAGTTAAAGAATGTACTTAGAATTTTTATCTTAGCTTTTTACGAATGTGAAGCAAAAAAAAAACAAATTACATTCTCTTCAAAATTTATTGTCAACAGTTTTATTGAACTGTTAGTTTATCTGATTGTTGCTGTTTACATGATTTGCAGTTGTGCCCCTGTTCGTGCGCTCCTTCGGTTATTACCAGCGGTTGTTTAGCTGCCGTGGCGTAACAACTGTGCGCTTAAAAACAACTCGTACTCGTTAGTTCTAATTATTGTATTAATTTTAAAGAGTTGTAAGGAACGTAGAAAAGTGGGTTTAAGGAACTTTTCAGGTGGTTTTTAAAGAAACTTACGTCATTTTGAAAGTAGAACAGCCAGCAGCTACAGATAATAACTGATGTCCCAAACAAATACCGAAAATTGGTTTAACGGTTGTACCATTCAATATGTTCTTTATATTTTCTATTGTTTCCTGGCACATTTCTGGATTACCAGGACCATTACTCAAGAAGAGACCATCATATTCATCAGTATTCAACTTATGGTTCCATGGCACAACATCCACTCTTGCACCGCGTTTCAATAGACAACGAATTTGATTATATTTTAAACCACAGTCAACAGCACAGATTCTTGGAGATCCTTCCGGATTAAATGTTGTTGATTTCTGCAGAAAAATAAATACTTCAGAACAAATAGATGATTGGTTAACTGAAAATTCAATTGTAATGTTTTTAATTTTAATTTATTTTTGGCTATATTTCACCATAAAACAACTACTATTGTAGCTTTGAAAATAATTCGCACTGAAACTGCTGTCAGCATAAGTGAATTATATAAGTGAAGAGGTAACATTCTAAACTTGTTTTGTCACATAAAAAAATCAAAATTGTGATTTCTTTTAGTTCAATCTATAAAATATAATTATTAAATTAATTTTAAACTAAGGTGACCATATTTTTTAGTTCAAAATTCGGGACGAGATCTCATAGACGGGAAGAGGGGTTAATTATTCAATTATTATTGTTTACCTAATTCATTTTTTTAAATACAAATTATATACAGAGCGGTCATAATTTCTTGTCAGTTATGCAATAGTTGACAGAAACATTTTGTTATCAAATTTATTTCCAAGGACATGCACACATAGACGTAGATTCGATTTTTATATTGGGTTATGTATGTTCAATATTTCACTTACCTCTAAGAGCTAACCTCGATCAACAATCGTCTTCCAATTACAAGCTTAATAACAATAATATCAACAACAACAATAATAACGAAAAAAACAATAACATATCTTAACAAAAACCACTACTTTTTCTCTACACGCCATTAAGTTAACGAACAACATGAAGTTATCAATACAATATCGTTACTGATTGGTTCTTTGTTAAATTGGAATTTTTAGATAAGAGATAGAATACAGTTTTGATATTTTTAAGCTCATTGTTTACTGTTATGTAACTGACAAGAAATTATGATCACACGGTACAATAAATAATTTTGATTTATAATAAATAAAAATTTCCAATCACAGATAATTAACTTATATTAGTAAAAGGAACATTATTAAAATCACAGTATTATTTTAAATGAATTCAAAATTTATTCATTAAAATTACTCAGTAGAAAACTTTTATATTTCTCCGAACTATGGATTTTTTTGAGTAGGTCTTCCTTACTTTGAAGCATATAAAAAATTTATAAAAATCCGCACTGTTTTCTTCACAATTTACTTTGATCAGTAATATTGCTTTTAATGTGTCTACATCATTTGTAGGGAAAATATCGTATAAATAATTGTAGGGTAGATTTTTTTTTTAAGTTCATGTTTTGTAAAAATAATTTTAGTTGAAATATATTAAAAATAAACATTGAAAATAAGTACCTTTTCTAAAATTCGGGACAAATATTGCCTAAATAATTCTGAACGCAAGGAGCAAATTCGGGACGTATGGTCGCCTTACTTAGGCTACGGTTACAGTGGAAGCGTGTTCGCCCGAATTGTATTACGCTCGTACTCGACCCGTTTCGTATTCGGTCGACTGATTCAAGCGTGTAGAAGTACGCATGTGTGGTTACAGTACAAGCTTGTCAATCGCGCGAAACTGTTAGAACTAAACACCACCTATCTACTCACTCGAATACGTGCGAATATGCCCGAAGTGTACTTCGGACGAACACGCTTCCACTGTAACCGCAGCCTTAAACGTGTTTTGTACAATCTAAAACGCAATCTAACGCGCAAACAAAAACAAAATTATAATTAATATAAAAAAGTGTTTTATTTTTACTTGTTTATTTATAAAATGGTACAAAGAATTGATCTATGATCTTCCATCTGTAGAAGTTCCTCAAGAACACGTTGTACATGATTGTTCGGAAAAATAAAGTTGTGATTTGCATATTTATGAAACGATAAATAAATAATAATATAAAAAAAAAAGAATAAACAAAATAATGTAAACATATTTTTATTAATAAACATTCATTCAAATTAGATTATATCTTTGTTTCGTTCATTTAAAGCATCATTTATTCGCCAAATTTATTCGACACGTGTTTTGTCTAAATTTAAATAATCGATTTTTCGTAATACTCATTAAAATTTTAATAATACGTTTAAATGCAATGTTTGGGATCTCATAACTGGATGGAAAATATATTTCGAACTTATTGCACACAGGCCTAAAATATTTTTTGTAATTACCTTAAAATTACATTACTGAGACAAAACCCGGTTTATATGTTACCTCCTAAAAATATGTGTTAGTGAAACTTAACCAAGTGTCTCATTTAAGAAGCTACTACCTATTCATGTTTATTATACTATAAATTATGCATCTTTACCCCTTTGTTGACTGACGGTACTTATAAGTACCCAGTTGATTTTCGCCCGTTACTTTCTATGTATAATAGGAATTATCGTTTTTGCTAGACGGTATATCAAAGTACCATTGTGTACTATAAGATACGTCAGAAAATAAAGCTAGCAGGGCTATGGTCTCGGGGATCCCCTGCTATATTCTTATATGTTACAAAATTGCAGCATAAATGGAGTGCAGTCTAGACCGTATTCTATTTGTTCAACATGCAAAATTCATTTATGTTGTAATGATAAGAAAAATTGTTTTTGTGATTATCATAATGTAAATGAAAATTAAATAAATACGTAAAATAACAAGACAATATAATCGCTTTTCTCTTCTAAAATTACCTCTTCACAGCCTAACGGTACTTGCAAGTACCGGAGGTGTAACTAAGAGGAGGGATGAAATAATAAAATAATAATTGCATATATAGCTTTCTTTTAACAGTACCATTTATAAAACTTGTAAATAATTTTTAATTTGAAATTATTTTTGACTGCCGGCAACAAAGGGTTAACTAGAATCCACTACGAGACCAAAGTTTTCCTATATTATATGCACTGAATGCAGCCAGGTTCTACTAGAATGGAGAATTAATCAGCTTTTAACAGCTGCCACAACATTGTGCAGCAGTTATATATATCTTCAATTAAGCCATTTTAAAAGATTACAGTGTAATCAAAGTTGAAAAATATGAATTCTTACCTGAATAGACACTTCAGCAACTAAATTTCTTTCATTTGGATTATTGACAGGTCCCATATCTGGACCTTGTGGTACATGTTGTACAATTTTGCCCAACATTGTACCCTTCTCAGCCAATTTTTTAGTAAGAGCTCTTGTATCCACACCACATATTCCTGGAATGTTTTGTTCTTCCATCCATTTGGATAATGTTTTAACTTGTCTCCAATGACTTGGACTATCGCAATGTTCGCCAACGACAAGACCTGCTGCCCAGATGCGATGAGATTCAAACCAGCTAAAATAAATAATAATATGTTAAATATATATGTATATACCGTGAGTTTATTTTATCATAGAACATAGAGGTTTCATTTCTTTAACAACCGATGACTGACAGCAATGTAAAATGCGTTTATTTTAAAATAAAACAAAAGTTGCAATGACAATGCAACTTTGACAATGGCGTGAGCCGAAACTGCAGTCAGTTAAAATAAAAAAAGTTAGTGAAACAAAAACCATGTTTTCTTTCAACCTCTTAAGTAAAGAGAAATCGATTTAGAAGGGGACTATTTTAAATAAGTAAACATGAATTTTTTAAAAAAGTTTATTGTGCATATTTAATTATTATGTGATTTAGCGATTTTATTGTTACTTACTATGGTAGGCCATGTTCGTCTTTTTGTTCATCAGGTATTCCGTAGTTACCTATCAACGGGTAGGTCAGCACCAAAATTTGAGCGTGATATGATGGATCTGTCAGCGATTCGGGGTAGCCAACCATTCCAGTTTGAAACACTAAACAAAAATAATTTTTTATTAAAAAAAAAAAAAAACATACATAACAAATGTACAAAAATTTTCAGTTATAAACATAGGAGTACGCGAAAGGCAGGTCCAGCGAGCACTTACCTTACTTTGGACGACCAACGGTATAACAGAAAATGAATACAGACAAATCTAGCGACGGAAATACCGCTAGACATGTCTTAATATAATAGGCAAATGACAGCACTCGCACTCAGGTGAATATTTCCAGTATGGAACTCGTTACACAATATAAAATAGTACAAATTATTCTAATTAAAAAATAAAAAAGTAAAGATTTTGTTTCTTCTTAGTTACTGAATTATTTGTTATATAGTACAGTGTTCCTCAATCAAACACACACCGCGGACCAGTAAAATATATAATTTTCTAACGCGGACCACTAATAATAATTATTGGTTCATTTATTGCAAGAAAACAAATATATTTAATGTGCTACAAAATACATTTATTTTATTTGTAGAAAATCACAGGAAGTTTACAGAAAATAAACAAAATATAAATTATTTACATAAAATGTGCATAAAAAATAATAAAAATACCCCAAAAAACATGTACAAAAACTTTCGCGGACCACTAAAATTTTTCTGCGGAGCACCTGTTGAGTAACACTGATATAGTACGATAAAATTTTATTAAAATAAAATAAATGTGGTGCGGTACTGATTGGGTGTGCGATGTATCTATTAAGGGGAGGGGGGGGGAGGGTCTGATAACCACATTTTAAGCATATTTTTGTGATTTTTTTTCAAATCTATGGTTAAATTTATTCATTTTCAAACTAAGTACATATATAAAGTATGTTTTGAAGAAAATACAAAAAATTTTGAAGGCAAAATATGGCGAAATGAGCCAGCTGTGGCAAATCTTCTCAGACTCCGGGAAAAAAATTAGATTTTGCGGTGACCAGCATAACTCGTCACTGGATCATCTGAAATCAAAAATCCAAAAAGATTTTGTTAGTTTGAGTTTGCCGAGGTAACGACGTTGAGATATTTTTTTTTTCATGTTTTTTTTTTATTTAACAATCACAAATATACTCATTTTTAGGTTTTTTTTAGGGGGAATTATTTTTTTTGTCTTCTAAGTAACGCTAAAAAATGAAAAATCATTTTAAAAATAAAAACTCAACGTCATTACCTCGGCAAACTACCAAAATCTTTTTGGATTTTTGATTTCAGATGATCCAGTGACGAGTTATGCTGGTCACCTCAAAATCTAATTTTTTTCCCGGAATCTGAGAAGATTTGCCACAGCTTGTATCTTCTTCAAAACATACTTTATATATGTACTTAGTTTGAAAATGAATAAATTTAACCATAGATTTGAAAAAAAATCTCAAAAATATGCTTAAGATGTGTTTATCAGATCCTACCCCCCCCCCCTTAATATTTATTAAATTATCTATTTTTTTAATTACAAATTGTAATTTACGTGTATATTTTATATGTAGTCTACATGTAACCTGCACGGTGAGTTTAATGAAAATTATTTTTTATTATCAATTTATAATTAATCGAAAATTTATTGAATTCCTTGTTATATGGAATTATGATGGTGAAATGTAAATAATGTAAACGTAGTATAAGTTTCTTATAAATAAATAAATATAATTATTAGAAAAAAACATTTACTATAGATACAATTGACTTATTTTAAAGATCTACCTCTTTAATGTCTGATGGAAAAGACGAAGAATAACTTTATTCATTAAATAAGTTTGAATTCAGCCAGTCAGATTATCCGATTTCGCGACGTAACCCCACTCTTATTGCCTACATAGTCGACATAGATTACATTGTCTACGCAATGTTTACATGTAAAATAAACACAAAATACGCAGACGCCCATCTTTGATAAATATATCTGAGTATTATATAATTTTTATATTCTGAATGTAATAAAAAAATAAATATTTTAAATAAGATATTTAAAATATTTATTTTTTGCCAATATTTTTAATGCTTAAATAAAGAACGTGTCAAGGTGAAAATGGTAAGCTTCCCATTACGAAGTAAAAACTCTTTTCTCCTTATGATCAACATTGTACACTTCACTTCTCGGGAATTACCCCTCCCATGGCAGCATCCTACTTATGACAAAATTAAATTTTATCTTAAAATATATACAGTGGAGTACCCAAGAAAGAGTTCAACAATCAGCTGTTCGGGGTCAGAAATTAACCAGTTATTAAATTTCTTGATTCCATAACGCTGTATTGTTTTTATTAAATTTTATGAAACCTATCAAATATTTAGTTTTGAAAAAATGTTATGATTTTTATTATTTTTTTTTCCTGGGTTCTGTTCCTGTGTATCTGGGTAGAAACGGCACTGGAAAGGACATATAAAAATTGAACGAAGTAGCACGTGCAATCAATTTGAAACATTTTGTAGTTAAGTTGTGTTACTTTGTAGCGGCAATGACCATTATAGTTTTTCTCAGGCTTTAGTGGAATGACTTGACTTCTTAACGAGCAGGGTAACCCCAACGTTGCGGGGGTTTTATATTATATGAAAGATCCGGATTAAATAAAATTTTGTAAAAAGCTGTACACTAGTACTGCCTGAAGAAAAGGTTTAAAATTACAAAAAAAAAAAAAAAATATTACCCTGTTTTACTACCCGTATAATTCTCTTTAAATCCCACCCGCTATGAAGGTCAGATTAAGTCATTCTCTTGTAAGTAGAGACAAACTATACTATACAATATTTCTGAGAAACTAAAAATTTCACTTAACAATATTAATACTCAGGTTTATCAAATTTTCAAACAGGGATTGAGAATGGAAGGAAAACGAAATAACAATATAAACCAGCATTTTTTAAAGAAAATATTTTTTCTTCAATATTATTCTGTACTGAGTAATGTAAGAGACAAGAACGTAAAGAACTGAAACGATATTTTTCCTTTTCGTTCAGAACGATATTTTTTTCGTTCTCAGTGCCATTTCCCAAATCGTTCCAAGATCCCTGAGATCGCCTTATGTACCCTAGGCTGGGAATCTGTTTTATAGCCTCGCACGATCCTCTTTTAAAACAAATTAATCTAATTTCCCCAAGCAAGACTTTTATCTACGGTCATCAAATAATAAATGTATTATGTGTCCAGCTGTAAATACATAAAGCCGCTCATATTACAGGCCGTGTAAAATTGAAACGCGCAGGCGTGCTCACCCGTGGCTAAAGAACTCCTTTCAGCACTACAAATTTTTATTTAGTTAGTTAGTTAAAATGTTTGGCGCACAGCAACGGTGTCTATTTGCGCCTCACAAAGCCCATATTAATAATTAGAATATTATTTATAAGTTAGAATAAATAAAACAATATTTTAAACTTTGTTGTACTTTAGAATCAGCTGATGGTTCTTCAGCCATCTTGATGCCGTAGGTTCTGTAGCTAAACAATAAAAAAATAGTTAAATAAAATTTAATATTTTTAAAATGATTAAACTAAATAGTTGTTGATAAAATTTTGTATTTGACTCGCATATAATGGCTATTTTACACTCAGATGAATTACAAACTCCATCCTCGTGTATTACAGCCTCCATTATATGCTTGTTAAATACTATTATTAAAGAAAAAATAATATTCTACTTATATAATTGACCTGTTAAGTGCTAGCTGTATTTAATGTTGTAAAATATTTATATAAAAACCAAGTTCAATCCCACAGATATTATTTTGTACGCCTATGTCTTCTTCTAGCAACAACAAAAAAATTAACCGGCGTATCATGTTTCACGTCTATTAGACAAAATGAAATAGAACTCTAGTAAAAAAAAGGAAGTGACAGAATAAAATAGTAAATAACAAAAAATAAATCCAGTCCACATCTTAATATTGTCATAAAAACGACAGCATTTATTTAAATAATCGATTATTACAAATTGTCTGCAGTGAGCATGCTCAAATTACATATACTACTACCATTTCTAAAAACATTCAACAACCACGTGTTAAGATAACCTACCAACTTCTCCATTAGAAGGTATATTTGCACCAAATGATGTCCCAGTTAAAATAGTACCATCTTCCAAAACTAAATAACACATAGATTTATCTTTAACAGTCATTTTAGTAATTAAACTTTAAATAATTAAAAGGAATGTAATTTAAAATCTTGTATATCGAATATTTTCACTGGAAATCACAGCACTTCGTTTTAATTTGATGAGCTTTTAAAGATATCTTTTAATTTACTTATTTTCTGATTTATTTGAGGACCGGTGATATTTATGTGTTCATTCGCGCTCTCTTGAGTCGCAAATGTTATCAACATCGTTCCCCTCTCCAGTTTACAGCGCGAAGTAAAAACATACATATCGTACGGTCGACTAAACCGGTTGTTAAATTTGAGAGATGTCCATTTTTTAAAGACCCTTTTACCTGTAACTTTTGACAAAATGTTACCTGTTTCACTAAATATTTAGTGAGGATTTGAGTGTAATATATAACTTATGTCAGTGACAAGAGTTATGGTTGAACACAATTCTTTTGTTGTGTATAAAAACCTTTTTTCCTGCAAAATTTTACCTGAAACATTAAATTTCCATTTCAGCACGTCTTTGTTAAATTTGACTTGAGGGTGTTAAGTGGAACCAATGCCAGTTTTAATGTTGTCAGCCCTGTATCATATTTTTTTAAGTAAGGCCTCCCAAATCTTACATATGTCAATATATCAGTCTAATGACGTGGTCCGCATGACGTTATTTTATGTGTTGGAGGTATCTCAAACAGTTAGAGCCATATACCACCATGTTAAATAGACAATTTTCAAATTAGCATTATTTAAATTTGGTACCTCTAATACTGTTTTTATGTCCACTTTGTTTCTAAGGTGTATAGGCAATTCCAATAGTTTAAATGGAATCAACTGAAATATTTATTTTTGTAAGTTGTCACGAGCTTACTTTTTAAATATTGAGGACCTTTGCTAAACAAAATGGTCAATTAATCAAAAAGCTTCACTTAATCGGTAAAATTACTATATTTAAAAATTTAGTTCTGCTTAAACCAAAGAAATAGGCTGTATATTTATTAGTAGTAGTACCTATAAATCTTTATTCATGCCTTTCAGTTTCGAATTAAGTACATTTCATACATAAATTTTTATAAACCCATCAATTGTTTAATAATCAAAAACCTCAAAAATTCATTTAAAAAAAAGATATATATACATATATATAAACAAAAAATATCACATTACTTAAATTACATACCTATCTAAAGTTTTTTAGGAAAATCATCAGTTTTTTGGCTGTTGGACAAGAGTTTCTCTCCTTTTCTTCACATTCCTCATCCATTTTATGCCACTTCCGGATTCCCAATTACTTTTTCCAGTCGCCCTGACTGTTCCCCGAATGTTCTACATTTCCTCTCTTCTTCTCTCTTTCAAATATATTTATTATATCAGTGAAAATTAATTAATGAAGGTGTCATGGTGTAATCAAACGTAAAATTGTATTTTAAATCTGACACTTTATGGTTAAGTGAGATTATAATTTAAGTTATTCTAAACATAAAAAATTGTCGAAATGCTGTCCTATTATTTAATTTTTGGTTGCACGTCAAATGCTGTAAAAGACGCAAAAATTTCATTTTTTAGAATGTCAAAAAAATTATATTAAGTAGAGTATCAAATGAAATCTCTTGATATGTGTATAAACAAGCAAATTTTTATTTGTGAAAAATCTTTTTTTAAGGGATTTTCGTCAAAATATGTCAAAAAACTTTTGCACCCCTTCCCGGAGCAGTTGATCTAAAAAAAATCTCAATAATGTACATTAATGGGAACCGGAATAGTTCAATAGGAATTTTTTATCAGATTAGTTTTTGAAAAATACCGATTTTTTGAGTCGTTGAAAAAAAATATTTTCCTACGATTACTTAGGAATTGACTCATTTCGATACTGTTAGTTGACAGGAAATTAGCTAAATTTCGCAAGCTACCCTCATGCGCGCGCAAGCGAGGCGGAAATGACAAATGCGCCCCAATGCGCATGTGCATTGTGCGGGAAAGAATAAATTCGCAGCAATGCGCATGTGCAGTTTCCGAGAATTTTCAATCCCGTACTGGCTGCGCGCGCATTAATGGCTGTTAACCATATTTATATTGTATTTTCTTGATTATTTATTTATTGAAAAATGGTAATCAGAGGAAAAGCATAGTGAGCAACACGCGCAGAATACATATTCCGCACTCGAATGATTTGCTTCACTCGACTGCGGCTCGTTTGCAAACTTCATTCTCGTGCTGTATACCTACATATATGTAGGGATTGCAATCCCGCACACTTTTCAATCCCGCGGGATCCGCGCTCGATCCCGTGCGGGATTGATTTTATGATAGAAATTGATTGCGTACACATTATAAATGACAAAATGACACATATACTTACGTATTCAAGTATTTTTGTTAAAATAAGCTCAAAAATCGATAATTATTGAAATAATATATGTATAGATATGGTAAATAAATAAAAAAAAAAAACATTTTTAAATGAATATGTTGTTGGTGTTGTGTACAAATGTTCAAAACTAATTAAATGTACTTAAAACAGGTTTTTATGACTGTTTTATGATTTCAGTTAATAAAATGTTTTCTTCTAACCATAAATAGTAATTGATATAATTTATTACATTAAAAATCAATTATAATGAAACAAAAATAATAATGAAATGTTATATATATATATATATATATCCGACATTTATACTGTATGGACAGTTTTAGTTGCGTCAGATATATCCAACAATATCGTTTAAGGGTTGAAAAAAGTATCAAATTATAATAATAATTAAAAACTGAAATTAAGTAAAAATAATCATTGCAAGAAATGTGATCTTAATAAGTAGACACTATACAAAGTATCATCTCCCAATCTACTTCTCAAAGGGCTACATAAATAAACAGTGGCTGAAAAAGCTCGCTCAGCCTCTACGCTTGTTGCGATATGGTCATCAAGTAATCGTACATCATACTCAGGAACTTGTCTCTTACTCCGGCACTTTCGTAGGCCAACATTTCCTTTTTCAATATTTTCTCAAAAGATTCGATATCTGGCACCTTTTTTACTTTTTTGTTCAGTTGTTCTTCTATTTCTGTATTTTGTTTTCTAATTCTTCTTTCAACGATAGATTAGTAGGTTGTTGGAATTTTTCAATAGATTATTCATCTCCAGATTCATTTTTTTCAATTTTAGAAACTATTGTCAGCAATTTTTTTATTTATTGACGTATCACGGTTATCTTTGGCATTGAAAATATATTTCCAGTTTTTATTATTTTTACAACGTATTTTTTAAGGATTTTGTAAGTAAATTAACAGGCCAGTTTAGTTACTACGACGTTGCGTTAATCTCTCACAAAGTGCCGTGGCTAAATCAATGCTCAGGGTTGAAAATTGCTGATCTAATTTTTCTGAGATTAGATTCTCTCCTGCATAATACTTCGAGACCGAGTTTCACTGGTTCCAGGCAGAACATCAAGTCATTAATTTGAGACCATTTTTGTGAAATGAATTTCTGATGTAATGTCAATCAAAGCTTTTCTGATGCATAATCTCAGGCTATAAAATCGTTCCAACATGTCGAGCAGACTGTTCGACCTCGTCTAACAATCAAAAATAAATTTCAAATTTTTGCTGTGCTCTTCTAGGATATATTTCTCTGTAATTTGCGTGCAAAGACAATCTATTCATTTCAATAGACCATATTAGTAACTACGTCACAAAATGGGATTCAGTGCTGCCGTCTCGCGGTTGGATTCCTTTTATTTGAATTTTTAAGCTGTTCACTTTTGTAAGAACACACTAGATCTGGTTATTTTGGTTACTTTTATGGTGTGTTACTGACTTTAAATATCAATTAAAAATATTCCTTACGCTGTAAAACCGACTTTAGGTTGATAAGGTTATGATCACTATAATTAAGATATCATTTTTCATTATGACATATGTCAAATGGATCGACATTTTAAAAAAGTGACATTTTTTAATACCAACATGACATAGAGCTTCAAAGGTGCAAACTATTGAAAACAAAATTTTCTTTTAGTTTGTTCTTACAAAAGTGAACTGCTTATACAGTCTGTTCCAAACGGTTAAGCGGAACTAAATGGGATTTTCGTTCTTTTAGGTTGTCACGAGAAGGGACCTTGCTGGGGTTATTTCATTTTTAACGTTGGAATGTCAAAATTTAAAATTCCAACAATGAAACCATAGAAACGAATGACATGTCAAAATTAAATTATTTTTTTTTTACAATTTTTAATGATTTAAAATATAAAGAAAATGATATTTTAAAATGATATTAACCTTAACCAAAAAATGTTAATTGTAAGTATGATTTACAAAGCTTAAACAAAACGACCGAAAAGCACGATTTAAGCGATGAAAGTAACTAGATTGCAAAATCTAGTTCCGCTTAACCGTTTGGAACAGACTGTAGCATGTTGTTTTTTTGTTAAATTGTATTTTGGAAATATAAATTAAGTTTTCAAAGTAAGAGAGTGCTTCACATCAAAACTACAAGTCAATATTTATTTATTAAAATTCTTATTTTATACATTATAATTTAATATGTCATTATTTTTGCAGAACAATATTATTTTGCAGGTTAATTTTGAAAAATTTACGTTAATAATCGTTATTATGGCAAGTAACATAGCAATAAGTGTGTGTGCCATATCTAAATGGTTTAAAGGAATAATATGTTGTTTTTAATTTTCCATTATTGTTTTTCATTTTCATCTGTCAAAAAACGAAAAAATTTGCAATTAATAATGTAGATGTAATTGTTACAATTTCGAGCAAAACAATACACCAATATGCATTCTAAAACAAAATATTAATGATTACTTAGTGTTAATTAAATAAATACTAAAGATATTCCGATTTTCATATTATTTAAAAACGTAACCTATAAATATATCTTCGAATCCTTATTTATATATTTATAAAATCATTATTCCATAATATAAAGTATCTGGACTGTATATACTAGTATATATTTATCAAAAATACATATTTTGTGCTCCAAAATTGAAAATATTTATAAAATTAAGGTAACAAAATAATGTCCCATGTATTTTAAACTTCAAAAGGACTCAGCTCTCAGATGGCAGCACATGTATGTGACGACATACTAATATGGTCTATTGCATTGCACAAGTTAATCCCGCAAATCTTGCAAATCCCGCACTGTAATAATGCGGGATCCCGCTTGCGCTGAAATCATGCGGGATTCCGCGGGATTGCGGGATCCCACTTTGCGGGATTGCAATCCCTACCTATATGGCATTTCGCGTTTGTTGCACAATATACTATTTTTTTAAATGTATTGTGTGGTATCAAAAGAAAGCTTTTAAGCCTTTTATTTTAACACTTTTTTTTCAAAAATGTTCTTAAAAATTACTATCCCTCACACTTTAAACCAAAGGGGTTAAACTAAAAATCTGATAAAATTCTAAGGGCCAGTTGCACCGCTAACACTTAAACTTTAAGTATAACTTAAAATTGTTAAGTGACGTTTATTCCATTGTACCGCTGTTTAAGTGCTTAAGAAGTTTAAGAACTTATTATTTGTTAAGTGAAACCTAAATTAAGCCCTAGATTAGGTTGGGCTTATTATTTAAGTGAAACTCAAATGTCCTATTTTGACAGTCATTGAAAATATAAGTATTAACATTTTTATTTATAAGAATGGATGGTGAAGTAATTGTGGACGATGTACAAGATATTTTGGAAATATATTTAGGTTTTATGGAAAAAAGTGTATGAAGGACAAAATTATTTGTAATAATGGATGAACATTTCGAAAATATTTCGACAAATTAAGATACTGTATGCCAGTTATTAGAAAAATTGGATTGAAAATTTTAAATGACAGCTATACGAAGATCTGTGGTCATCATCTACAGAAACTAAATGCTAATATAATTAACCTCGAAATAATTTTATTTAATATTAAATACATAGTTGTTGTTGAAAATAAAATTATTTAGAACAAATAGCAAGACTTAATTTTTGATGTTTATGCATTGTACTAGTATTAGGTATTTGTAATAATAAATAATTTCTTATTACGTTTTATAATTGACGTTTTCACTTTTGCCTGGCGAAGCCATATATAATAGGGCCGACTTTGATGAGTAGGTATGGGCTCTTCCATACCTTTACGCGGAACTACCTGGAATTTTCATTCTTGTAAATTGTCATAAGCTCTCCTTTTAAGGTTTGAAGAGGGCTTTTGCTAAACAAAATGATCAAAAGCCTTATTTAAACGGTAAAAGTTACTAGAATTGCCACTTAAACCAAAAAAACAAGTTATATTGTATTTCAATTTTATTTAAAGTAATTTATAGTTTACTTTTGTTCATATTTATTTATATTTACATACGTATTTTAATTTTAGGGTTTCACCAATTTAAGAAATTTTGAATACTTTACGATTTTACTCTACTAGTTGTCATCCAACAACCGTAGCTGACTATTATTTACCACGTTAAATGTTAAAATTAGAATTTGGTAAAAACAAGTGACAGTTATTCTTGATAAAAACGTTACATATTTAAATTATTCCGTGTTTCACCACCTTAAACCATTCCTTAATAAAGCGCTCCTCAAAAGTAGTCGGTGCAATGCATTTATTTTTTAAGTGTCACTTAAATTTAAGTTACACTTTGTAAAGTGTTAGATTTATTACAAAGCGGTGCAACTGGCCCTTAAGGAATCAGAACAATTTTTTATAAAAATTCCTGGTTTTTTAATTCCATTAATGTATCTCTTCTTTAGAAAATAAAAATATAACAAAAAATTTGAAACATCTGACTCAACGTGTTGATTCAACTTGTTATTTGAATTATTTTAGCTTTCTGTTTTTAAGGTATCAAAGAGGAATAAACCATTTATAGTAGTGAAATACTTAAAATAACACATTGTTAATAGTGAGAAATAAGTTATGAAAATTGAAAAATTAAGCCATTTATCAAAATATTTCATATTAATTTAACTAATACTTACGATAGGAAGCAAATGTAGAAATAATTACTGGGATTTTTTTTATTTAAATTTTATTGTGACGAAATTTTTGCAAATTATTTAAATTTAGATTAAAAAATTAAATAAAAGCTCTTAGTACTCAAGCAAACTGTTTTATTTTGATTATATGAAAAAATAATGTCCTAGACATCCAGCATTCTGTTGGCTTCTTACACTTATTAAATACCTACAAAACCCTGAAATATGTGAAAATTTACAACTCACATCAATCTTTCTGGCACCTCTGTCATTTTTGGGCATAAAGGTTTTTAAAACAGATACAAAAATGAATTTTTATTTAAAAATAACATTAATTTATTATACTTAAAATACATTTAAATTTTTAATTTATATAACAATTTATAAATTTACGTTATAAAACTTTGTACAATATTAAAATTACATAACAATTATATTGTGACTAATATTAAATATTAATTCTACATTTCACTGTTAGTAACAATAATGCCAACTTTGAGAACTGGCAGTTGTAAAATAAAAATATTTTCGCGTATTATCCGCATATACGTACATGTGATTTATATTAACAATTATATGACTTTGTTCGACAAATGTTATGAAAAAGTAAGAATAATACGAATACGAACAGATAAAAAGGAACAGAATCATAAATTTTCGTTCGGACAATTTTAATTTCTTTAAAAAATTTAAAAAATTTAAAAAATGTACCATTATTCCATTGTTGTCAATATTTCGAATTTTAAATATCATTCTTTAAAATTAGTCTTTCACATTAATCCTTTCTCCTTTCTAAGTCACAATTCTTTTTTTAAATTCTGACTGAATAAATTTGTTTAAATATCAGTGTTGATGCAATCATGAAATGGCACTGATTGTCTGGTGGATCCAGTCGACATTTGAAGTGATCTTATCGTACATCCTTGGCCGCTGAACGTTCTTAGAGCAAGCTATTCTCCAGTTACTGACCCCGACCAAAGACCATCTCACACCGTCTGGCAATAGACACAGCATTGGGCTGCCTGCTAACTCTTCTTCCTATAACAAATACACAAGATTTTTTTTAAAAACGGGGACAAAAACAGGAACATAATTTTGTGTTCTAAAAATAATAAATGTGATATTATTAATTATTCACCTGATTACTTGCAACACATATATGTTTAAATGGTTGCATATATTCATGAAAAAATAGTTAATAGAAATATGTATGTATTATTAGCTGAGTACCCGAGCTTCGCTACGGGATATTGACTTTTAAGTAAAAAAGTAGACGATATCTCCATCTGTCCTAAGAGATACTGAGGAATCCGTGAAAAAACATTTTACCCCTCTTCACCGCATAGGGGTCGAAATTGAAAAAATCCTTTCTTATTGTGTTCTTACGTCATACTGAGGAATGTACGCTCCAAATTTCTCATTTGTAACAAAAAATACTTTACCCTTTAGGAGTGAAATTTAAGAATACTCTCAAAACAGTATCCTAAGATTTAAAAAAATCTCCTATATGCCAGAAAGAAATGTTATTGAGACCTGACACGCTCGAATAGCCTGGTGGTCAAATATTGTACTAGGAGCTCTACTACTGTTTCAACTTATTACATATGTTCTGGTGTTGAATTTTTGTTAGAATGTCGATAGAAGTTGTGAAAAACTATAAAAGTAGAACAAATTGTAGTGTTTTTGGCTGTCATTCAAGACAGGACAAAGATAGGCATCTTAGTTTTTTTCTTTTCTTAAGAAAAAATGGAAGGAAAGTTAATATTAAGTCCAGATTAGGAAAACATTTGGTTATGGACAGGAGGAAGCAATGGGAATATATTTTGAGTTAAAAAGTAACTAATACTATGCGAGTTTGTTCATCACATTTGTCGCAGAAAAACAAAACTGCACTAATATGCTTGCACCTGTAAGTTGCATATTTAACTGCTTTTAACTGCTCCTGTCCAACTAAAACTAATTTTATTTCATGAGGCAATGCACATAATGCACTTGTTTGCAAACAGAATCTATATATTGTAAATTCAGATGACCGACACTCAGATGTACCACATAAAATTACGTGCCCAGCATTTAACACCTGCTCAACTACAAATTACACTTCAATAAATCTACTGAAATCAAACTTTTAATACTGTAATTTGATGCCCACCTTCTGTTATACACCTCTATACAAGTGTAGCGCTTAAAAATTAAAAAATTTCGCAAATATTTACTCGCATTTTCATAAAATAAAAATGTACTGTGCTTAAATTAACCTGTTCGCTATTAGCATATTGACAGTTGAGTACTAGAGACAACAGCCATATTGCCTTGATTGCGTTGATTCGCCCCTTTAAGTGTTGATTGTCGCAAAATCCTGCATTACATTTTTATACATGCATACAGGTAGGGTCAACGAGAGATATGGAGATTTTTGCACCTAACACAGCCTTTTTGCATCTACATGACTACAAATATGTATTATATAGAGTGTACCAAATAACTTGTTAAGCATGAGGATCTTAAGAATTGTAAGCGATACGACGTCGATTAAATTAGACCAAAGTTGCCGCATTAAGGGACCATTTTAACGATGTCTTTGTTCTCCTAAAAAAATACATAGGTTACTAGAACGAAAATATAAATTTTCCGGTTTTTAATTTTTGCTCATAACTTCCTAAATTAAAATATTAAATGATATTGGTGTGCACTTTCTTTTGGCACTGTTTCATCATAAATTTATAGAGGTTCTCAAATTATTTATCGCGTACCGTTTTCAATTTATCGGGGTAAATTTTAATTTTTGATATGGAGCTTATAGTGGATTATGATAATTTTGATTATACTAAAAAATAATACTTACATTGCAGTCTTCTTTCGAGAAAGCAGATTCTGTACAGACACTATTCACAGTAGTTATGCTAACATTTTCACATTTTTCCATCTCACTTATCTTCAGCTGTACCCTCTGCAGTTGTTCTCTATTTCTTGCCCAACCCAGAGTGTTGCAAAAGCTCATATTGCTACTCAAAATACTTGATTTTTCCTTCGGCAAACAAATCGGTCGTACAAAATCAGACATATGCACTTCTTCTTCTAATTTTACCATCGCTACAGTGCTTCCTTCTACCGGAGATTTAACCAAACCAACAATCCTTCTTTCTTGTTGCCATGGAGAAGTTCCAGCTAATCTAACAGTTCCTAATCTCGCTGTCCATTCAGCTTTCGGTTGTCCTTGGAAACAAGAAGCTGTTGTTACTAACCAATCTGGAGAGACTAATGTTCCATCACAGACATGGACATCTTCTTTAAATAACGCAGCATGCCATGGCCAGTCGCCGTGTCCAGCCATTTTGTTGAGAATTTGCATACCACCTTGACCGTGAATTGTCTGCAATCCACATTCTAAATCTGTGCATTCAACGTGGAGTACTTTTTTTGTTGGGCACATTGTACGGATGAATGTTATTTCTGATGCTGTTGGATCTTTCATTCGGACGTATGGTATGTTAGATTCTTCGTCACGTTTAATTTGAACTTTTGACACACGTCTAAAATAAACAATTAAAATTAGAATAGAAAATAGTTAGTTAAAATTTTTGACGCACAGCAACGATGGCTATTTGCACTTATAGAAAATACTTGAAATTTTGAATCCATATTAATAAAATTAGAGGTTATATCTGTTTTTTTATTTATTCTTTTCCCTCATATTTCTACACGGTTCAAAAAGATTAATTTTTTGCTGTCTGGCTGCCTGTCTGTCCGAGATTTATGCAAAAATGGCTAGACATATTTTCACGTAATTTGGTACAATGATAGACTAAAATCAGTTTTCTAACATAGGCTATATAGATT
Organism: Liopterus haemorrhoidalis; assembly: GCA_963971575.1. Lineage (NCBI taxonomy): Eukaryota > Metazoa > Arthropoda > Insecta > Coleoptera > Dytiscidae > Liopterus > Liopterus haemorrhoidalis. Next base: position 41,008,639 of record OZ020612.1, on the reverse strand, counting down.
CTGAATTTTTTTATTCTAAGGGGGTATTTCGGTATTTAAGAAAACAAAGAATAAAAAATTATTCAATAAAGTTTTTCAATTGGATGAATATTTTGGAAGTTACGGGTAGACATCGCAAAACTAAAGTCTAGATCAGGCATGTGCAACCTACGGCCCGCGGGATCGATCCGGCCCGTTGCCTCATTTTGTCCAGCCCGCGATAACTATCCAAAATTTTATTGAATCTGGCCCGCGAGTATATCTTTTTTTCAACGTATATCGCGTTTTCAGAGATCAAATGCGGTTGATGTAGATGTGGAATAAGCGCTTTCTCTGCCAATGGAACTACTTGAGCTACAGAACTCATATTTGAAGTAAAAAATTAAGGACATTTCACTAATTGAGCCATATAAGAAATATTTCCTAGTTGACAAATTCCCGAAACTCACAGTTTTTGCTTAGAAGCGAATTACGCTCTTTGGAAGCACTTACAAATGTGAGCAGTTATTTTCTCGGTTGAAGTTCGTTAAATCAAAAACAAGGACGCGAAGAACGGATTCGCACCTAAAAAACACGTTGCGTGTTGCAACATCAGTTGTTTCCCTGAACATTGACAAACTTGTGAGCAATATGAAAGCCCAACCGTCCCATTAAAATTAAATAAACGTTTTGTTCTTATTTAACAATATTTATGCATTGTAAAAGATTATTTATTTTTTTCTTGTATTTTTTATGAATCTTATGAACTTTTTTTTGTATAGTTTAAAAAATTTAGAATAATATATTTTTTTTATAATAAGGACATTTTCAGTGAAGTAATTTCACAAAACTGATGATTCTAAAAATAAATCCCTAAAAATTTCTGGCCCGCGAATTTATGTCAGATCGCTATCCGGCCCTCGGTCTTTGAGAGGTTGCACATGCCTGTTCTAGATCTTTTTCCCTTAACACCTAGCTAACCTAACAAAATCGTATATGACAAAAACAGTTTATAATAAGAAAACAAATCTTTTATTTCTATGCATTTTTTTAATTTAGATGAATATTTTGGTTACGGGAACCCTAAAACTACACTTTTAAAATATCTCCCTTGTTATTGACCTAACAGAAAAAACTTATATGACAAAAATTGTTTATAATAAGAAAACAAAACTTTTTTTTTGTATGAATGTTTTCGACTGGATGAACATTTGAGGAGTTAGAGGGGATACCTTTAAACTAAAATCATGATATATCTTCCTTATTGACTTAACAGCAAAATCGTGCATTACCAAAATAGTTTATGATAATAAAACAAATATTTTATTCTTCCCTAATATGCTTGGAGAAAATTTAATTTTTTTTAGACAAAACTAGTGTCCGGTTCATTTTGTGAATATTTTGAATTGTGAGATAGGAATATTGCCCGCATTTATTTTAAAAATTCAAAACCATATTATTTTCATTAATATCAAAAAAAAAGTACCCCCATTAAATATTTCCTGGTACCCGCTGACCCCCAAATTTTAAATTTAGCGCCACCACTGATATTAACCCTGAAACACCCCCTTAAAATAAAAATATTGAGATGCCATATAGCCTATGTTCGAATCCTAGTTTTACTGTATAAATACGTCTAGCAATTTTTGCGTGAATCTCGGACAGACAGATAGACAGACAGACAGACAGATAGACAGACAGACAGACAGACAGACAGACAGACAGACAGACAGACAGACAGACAGACAGACAGACAGACAGACAGACAGACAGACAGACAGACAGACAGACAGACAGACAGACAGACAGACAGACAGACAGACAGACAGACAGACAGACAGACAGACAGACAGACAGACAGACAGACAGACAGACAGACAGACAGACAGACAGACAGACAGACAGACAGACAGACAGACAGACAGACAGACAGACAGACAGACCGACAGACATAAAGACAGACAGACATACAGACAGTCAGACAGCAAAAAAATATTTTTTTGCAGATATCGTCTTGTAATCATCTGAGACGTGTGTAAACCAAATATGAAGCCGAAAAAATAAAAAACAGATATAGCCTCCAATTTTATTAATATAGATAGAAGAGTTGTTTAGAACAGTGTTTCTCAACTGGTGGTCCGCGGACTAATGGTGGTCGTCAAAATTTTTGTGGTAAGCGAAATGCTTGTAAATTATTATTTTTGAGATTTAAGTTGAATGAAAATATAGGGGGGGGTGGAGAAAAATTTTGAGTAAAATTTTTGGTGGGCAAATAGAAGTAATGATCTAAAAAAAAGGTCCTCACTTCTAAAATATATTTTTCTCCAAACAATTCTGGGGGGCCCAACCAGTTGCGCCCCCCCCCCCCCCGGACCCCCCGATAGCACCACCACTGTTTAGAATACAGAAATGATTATTTTTTGTTCTACTTAAAATTGAAATATCTCACAAAATATTTGTTGAAAAGTATTTTCATATTTTTTTTTCGTATTATCATTATTTATTTTTTTTTAAACGTTCGGGGTCCTATTGCTTCCTATTGTCCAACCGATCTAAAACCGACGCTGGATAGAGACACCAAGTTTCGCAACTACAACCTAATAGGAAATCAAGAAATGGATTACTTTTACTTATTTCCTAAAGCAAAGATATAAATCACCTTTAATTTACTCAGCTACCTTACTTAGACCACTATTTAAAATCTAATTTACTCTAAAAAGATCTATACTTACTGGTAGGACAAAGTATTGCATAAGGAACTAGCCACTGTCTGTAGAACCAAGTCTGTTTTGTTTGGAAACAATGAGTTGTTAACATTTTCAGCGCAGAGTTTACCAGTTTGACCTTTCTCGTTAAAAATCACATAGCCCTCGGAGTGATACCTGGATAGGTGTGGTGTCACGAACTTCAACTGTTTAGTGACATTTGCCAGACTTGGTGCAATGCTTACTGCAACGAAAAGAAAAATTAGTGCTTCAGGGGAAATTTCTCTTTCAAAACTTCCATACATGGTTAACATTATTTAAACATCGAACTTATGTTATTACTTGATGTGGAAATATTGAATTAAGGAGTTTATGTTAGGTTAGGTTAGAATTGACCAACTTTTGGAAGTATCCTTAATTTACTCTATCTTTAAGTTTGTAAGAATATTACAGTTGACATGGAACATGAAAATGGTTTTAGAAATGCCAAATTGGAATATTATAACACCTCCTCTATTACAAAAAGCAAGATTTAAAATGGGAATTTAAACAGATTAGGACCACAGCTTTCAGTACCTATATTTTTTAGTTTTTGAGAAATGATTATATAACTTTTTAATGAAGTAGGTGACCAACATCAGTAAGGTTGGATCTAGAGTATGGTGAATAAGGCACTTGCCTCAGGATCAAGGTTAATTGGGGCGCAAGTGTAAAGCTGACAGGGTCCATATAAATAACTTTCCTTTTTTGCTCATTACATTGGGTTTCCCATTTTTTTTTTGTTCATCTCTTCGATTCGCCTTTTTTTTGTCTCTCTTCACCTCCATCAGCTACTATTTTTTTTCTTATCACCAATAAGGGTGCGCAAGACTGGAACTTTGCTTCGAGCGCAAAATTATCGTTCAAAGTCGCATGTCAGCGCGAAAAAATCTTTTTGACAGCCAAATATTCATGCAATTGTGAATGTATGCTGGTCCAACTAATATCCAACGATACTTCAATCTCACGATAAGTCATATGACGATCTTGCAGTATCAGTTCACGCACAGCATCAATGTTTTCCGGAACAACAACCGATTTTGGACGACCTTCACGAAATTCATCCTTAAGCAAACTACGGCCACGATTGAAGTCTACAAACCATCGATAAACAGTAGTCCTTGATGGTGCTTCATCGCCAAAAGTCGAATTAAGTTCATCGATGCACTGTTGTTGGGTTAATCCACGTTGAAAGTTGTAAAAAATAATTGCTCGAAAATGTTCACGATTAAATTCCATTTTTAGCCGAGATAAGTTACTGTAAACAACACAAATAGCGCTGGTACATCAAAACTTTCTGAGTACGTATACCGTCAAAAATGTCAAACTTTACGATATAAGTGTCAGTTGCCAGATGGCAGCATTAGTTTAGCGTAATCCTGAAATATAAGAGGCAACCCTCGTATTTTGAGTTAAATTAGAAAAAAAAAGTTAAAAATCGATATTTTCTCTGTTAAACCTCGCACCTTTGCGCATTGGTGTGTGGAACAGTTTTGAATTCCTCAGGATCTATTTTGATCATTGGATCGATGTTTGCTTGGCTTTTCGACAAGTATATTCTGGCACTGTGATATTTATAAAAAATTTCAACTGCAATCCAATGATTCATAACCAATATTGTACTCGATTTTACTTTTAATGTCTTAAATCGCTAGGTTTCGAAGTTGGCTATTGTTTGAGACCAATTTCGACGTCGTAGCGCTTATAATTCCGAGTTAAACTAATGTGAAGTTTGGGCAGCGCAGAGGAAAGGCCCCAAAACGCCACCCTTCCAGCTTATAACAGCGAACTTCTAGGTCATTAACCTTTGTTCCCTCAGCTATCAATTAATACTAGGTTGATCGCGTTAATAATACTGAAATTATTAGACCCAACTTGATGCATTTTTTTTTTTTTCTTTATGCTCAACTTCCTGTACTAGCAATTATAAAGACGTATTCCCGTCAAAAGGGAGAAACCAAGCTTTGTTGGGGCCCTAGGCCCAGGCTACTTGCTCTATATATAAATCCGACACTTACCAGACACGTAAAGGAAGAAGAGCGTAGGGTTAAAAATCTAGCCGATAATCCGAGCGTCAATACTGCTAATATTAAAATGAAGAAATTAAATTATAGCAATGTTTAAGGTAAGTATTGTTGATACAATATATTTGCTCCGTTTTTAAATTAATTTGTCATAGTTACATTTCAGTAAATGACGAACTATTAAATTTTTTGCATATCATTGGACCAATTAAAATCGGTTTTGTGGTCTAGAAATTAGATTTTTGGCAATTATGCAACACATTTTGAAAGTATAACTACCGATTTTCTAATCAAGTATTAGAACCAATTAGCATAAAACATAAAACCAATTTCAATAGTCTTACATCATTGATTTTTTTGTAGAATGCAAATGCCGAAAAGTAGAGAAATTAAAGAAAATTTATAAAGGAATAAAATCCATGATTTCGAGACATATTGACCTAGCATTAGCGAATTTATACGTTTCTGCCCTTAAGTACTTTATTTATTATTATTTTTAATTCTAATGGGAAATTTGGCAGCTAAGGATGCGAACATACAGAAAGCTGGTAAAACAGCGCTGATAATCGGTATCAAAAATAAGCGTACTGGGTTACTGGTTGAGCACACGCTAAACGCTGATATTGCATATGCCACTGACAGATGATATAACCTATATATTGAAGTTTTTATTTGTTTTTTCCTATTTATCGTACAGTTTTTAATTATATTGGCCTAGTTTTGAAAGTGTATAGCTGCTCTTTCGTATATTGGCTCATTTATATGTTGAAATAAGTGAAAATGGTGAGTTCTGACTCATCTTTGGATTTGTTGTTTCTACAGAATCACTATATTTAAAAATGGAACCAAAAAGAAACGGTATACATGCAATAAACCAAGAGAGACGTAAATATGGGAAATACCACCACCTTTTTCCTCAATTAAAAAAAGATGATGCAAGATTTTTTAAATATTTTTTGTTTCGGCGCTGACAACAAGCTACTTAAACTACTTAAACGTTTCGGTAAGCGGGTAGCCAACAGCGACCGGCGCCGACCAGTACACAGCGCGTGCGGTTATATTTGAAAACATGGACAGATCCTCCGGCAGATCAGCGCTTGTTGCCAGTAAAGCCGGTGCCGGTTTTCTGTATATTCGCAGCCTAAAGGAGGAAAACCTTTTGGCGTAAGTGTAAGAGGTGTACTGTTTCGAACGAGGTAATATTCTATTAAAAATTAATTGAATAATTGAATATACTGTTTAGATTATTGTTTATTTTTCTAATGATAATATGAATTAATTGTGAAATTTATTACAATTACTATAATATAATTTAAATAATTAATTATAATTTCCGTTATTCATGTCAATAATACAAATTTTATTTGTTCCTAAACAAATAAATTTAAACAATTTTCCTGGGAAATTTAAATAAATGTGACAGTTTTAGTAATTACATATCAAAAACTCATTCAGTGGAACACATTAAATTTATATTAATGCATAAAATTTTATACTAAAATTACAATTTACATAAAATCTAGAATTACGAGTAAAAGTTTATTATTGAGATTATTTACATTGAATGTAAACTTTCATCTGCTTCACTCAATTAGACTTGCATCATAAACAAATGGTTTTAAAATTATAAAACATATGGTCGACTATGCTCCACTTTCATACGACCATTATTTATTTGCTAATATATTTATGGATAACTGAATATCATGGGTAGATCTGTCATCATCATTGGCACTATACCCTGTTCGAAATGCAGAAATAATAATAAAATCACAAAGATTGAAGTCGCTCCCCTATTGCCTCTCGCCTAAATTTAACAGCTCAATGCCAACGGACGATGACAGTTCGATAAAATTATCACGTGAACATTGTATCATTATAACTTGATTTTGAACAGAGTATACAGTCCGAGGTAGGCCTTGGCCTCCGTAAGAAGTATCCGACATTTTGTCCTCGCCTGAGCAACCATCCAATAGTTCCTAACACATCATCATCATTTTTGACAGCTTTTGGTGAGCCTTTATCGTCCTTCAGTCGTTCGAATCCAAGATTATTAAAGTAAAGGTTGTCTCGTAACTTCTGACCAATCAGAGCGTGAGAGGGAATACGTCACATGTCTGCTTAGTTCAAACTAGCATACAAAATTAATATAGATGTTGCATGTTTTTAAATATTTTTATTGACTATATCCATAATAAATATTTATTTCAAGACATTTCTACTGAATAAATTATAAATAAATCCCTAAGGAAATTTTATACTGATTTATATAAAATTTACGATGATGGGTATTTGTATTATAGTTAATAAATAACAATAAAATCGAATACAAATATAATTTTAGGTATATTTAAATAAAAATAGAAAAACAAATTGCTATAATAATATAGTAATTAATAAAATTGAGTTTAAATCTGTTTTTAAGAACGGCTGGAAGTATTATAACGAAATTTGGTACAATAGAGTAAAACTAGGATTCAAATATAGGCATGGTATTTCAAAATTTTCTTTCTTAGGGGGTGTTTCTGGATTAAAACTGGTAAAAATTAAAAATATTTCTTTTATAAACAGAACTATCTTAACAGAAAAAAACTACAATAAATGTTGTTTATAAGAAAACATATCTTATTTTGTTCTCTGCATTTTTTCAATTTGATGAATATTAAGGTAGTTAGGGGGGACGCCCTAAAACTAAAATATTGAAATATTTCACTTATTATTCCCTTCATATCAAAAATGAATGTAAGAAAATTTATTTAGAACGGAAAAACATTCCTTTCGAAGAAAAAAGAAATTAAAACAAGTAGAAAATCAAAATATGAAACGATATTTTTATATTTATAGACAAAATTCAAACTTCACGTATATATAACATATAAGATAAACAAAGGCTGACGTTCCGTTAGCAGAGTTAGTTAGTTAGTTAAAAATTTTGGCGCACAGTCCCGTTAGCAGACAGATGACGTGTAGCTTCGCTATTTACCCCCACTACTACAAGTTAAGAGGCAAACTTGATTCGTATCAACTGCTGGATATTGGGCTCAACAGCGCTATAAAGCGGGCTATTAAGCGGACAAAATCTGAACTCATGAGACGAGTAACTGTTTATTGTTTACATGTGGTTATCTCATGTTGTATCTATCGCATTTAAACTTTGAGTGTTGTAGTTTGTTTGTAATAATAATTTTTGATGGCAATTATTACTATTTTTTTTTTTTATTAATTTGAGTTATAACAAGTTGTCATAACACAAATTGCTGTGAATTTGGTTGTCACTCTAGAAGAGGAAGCGATAGAAACACTTAGAATTTTCCAAATGAAAAACAATTTGTGAAAATAGTAAATAAATTTGGTGTTGTGAAAGGGATAAATGCGAAAATGTTATAAATACTGTAAAAAAAAGCGACAAAATTGTGCTCAAAGAATTTCGGAGCTACAGATTACTTCAATATTGTTTACTTATTAATATTTAACTAGTATTTATTAAACAAATTAAATAATTCTTGAAGCTCCTGCTTTACAGGTGCAGGTTATCTTGAGTTAATTTTAATTTTCCAGTGACTGTGTGAGGTGGTGATTTTAGACTGCTTGTTTGTAAACATAACCCACATATGTCAACATGCTCATCATTTTTTCCGAAATTCCGCATAACGTAACATAACAGGCGTTTAACTCTTCTCCTTCAATTTAGCACCTAGAAGAAAGCTATGCACTTAAAAAATTTAAATAATTTAGTAAGGATAGCTGTTTATCGTTAATTGTAAATATGTGATTTAACATGTAAACAAATAAGGACAACTTTCGCATTACTCGTTTCGATTACCTGATTTACAGCGATCGCAGTGCAGTCATTGGTTATTGTTGAACCAAATAGACCTCCCTTAAACATTTCTAATTTTCTCCGTTTTGAACTTCTTGTAGCCAGTTCGTACGAGGGTTAACTTTTATGTTTTTACAAATGAACACTAGATGGCAATATTGAAATGTATCATTATATTCGTAAAATTTGACATTTGTTATTCTGAAATCAGTGGCAGCTTATAAATTGACCGAGTAGTTTGTTGACAGTGAACGTTAAAAAAAACAAGTTTGTGCAAAATTGATATTACTCGTGAAAGTTTTCGTTGGATGATTTTTTATGATTTTAATAAAGGCCTAATTCAACAACAATGCATAGATTCGCTTCGTTCAACTTTTAAATGAAGCATTATCAGTAGAGACTGTTTACAATTGGTTTGCAGAATTTCGTCGTGCGTCCGTCAGTGATGAATCTCGTGAAGGTTGACCAAAATCGGTTGTGACTCAAAAAAACGTCGATGCTGTACGCAAAATGATTGAAGAAAATCGGCATGTGACCGTGAGATAGAGGCATTCTTTGGCATATTGCAGACTGCAATACATTCGATTTTGCATAAACATTTAGCTGTGAAAAAGGTCTATTCCCAATGGATTCCGCATCATTTGACTGAAGCTCAAAAAAAGGTGTTGATTGGTGTAAGGGAATGCTAAAAAAATTCAACTTAGGCACTGCAAAATCCGCATACAACATCGTTACAAGTGACGAAACTTGGATTTATTCATATGAACCGGATACTAAGCAACTATCCACTGCTTGGGTCTTCCAAGATGAACCGAAACCCACAAAAGTTGTTCGTTCACAAAGCACTTCCAAGAAAATGATCGCTTTTTTCTTCGGTTGTACTGGACATGTCGCAACCATTCCTTTAGAGGATCGGAGAACAGTTAATGCTGAATGGTATACAACATTTTTTTTTTGCCAGAAGTCATTGACAAAATCAGGAAAAGCCACGAAAAACGTCACATCATTCTTCATCATGACAATGCAAGCTCCCACACAGCACGTCAAACAATTGCTTATTTGAAGGAGAAAAACATCGAATTAATGTATCATTATCCTTATTCACCTGATTCATCCCCTAACTTTTTTTTTGTTCTCCAATGTCAAACAAAAAATGCGTGGACAGCGATTTTCATCTCAAGAAGCTGTTTAAGCCTTCGAAAACCATGTTCTTGAGATACCAACTTCAGAATGGAAAAAATGTTTCGAGAATTGGTTTGAACGCAATATTTTGAAAAGCAATAAAACAGTTTGTTCCAAAAAAAATTTTTTTTTTAGTTTTTGTAAAAACTTAAAAGGTAGCCCTCGTACTTGTAAACATCAACCTGTTCAATGTTGGCACAGTAGATTTTTATCGCCTTGCTCAATACAAGGTTTGTTATCTGATTTTTTCGAAACAATTTATGCATCTATCAAATCTTCTATAACAGAGGTTCTTAAACTTATGTAGTCCGAGGACCCCCACTTGAACAACATTTTTGTTTGCGGACTCCATCCCAACCCTAGGCATTTTACGTCGTTCTTGAGACTTAATTTCTGGTTCAATAATCTTATAGGCACTACGTTATAATAAATATTGCTAAAAATGTATCGCTGGTTATTTTAATAAATGGTCTTGCGCATTTATAGAGATGAACATTTTTATTACCATATAGCAGTGGTTCTCAAAGTGGGTGCCGTTCATTACCAGTAGGGGTACCGCGGGCGTGGTATGAAATTTAGCATCGTATGTATTTTTATACGCATAATAAAATTTTATACAACCGAATGAATGCAAACGGGTACAACTCGTGGATGCCTACATTAACTTCCGACCGATTTAAAATCACTACTCGGTATAGCGCGTTGATAATGTTAAAAATTTCAAATGAATATTTGAAATCTATTAGATTTATCATAGGGTGCGTTTTGTTGGTGGCTGGTTAGAAGTACTAGAATTGATGCGCAAGAAAACGACAATTTTGATCGTGAAGTAAACATGGAATGACATTTGCATGAAGGTTAAGTCATATGGTTGTAGAACAAATAACGAACATATTTCATCGATCTGGATAATCTAAATAATAAAGGCAGAATAATAAAACTTTATATTTGAAGCAAATATTCTAGAACGTAATGTTTTAGAACGAATAATTGAATTGTACATCCATTTTAAGTTTAGATTTAACAATACCATATTAAAATCATATAGGTATAGTTTGTTTCACGATAAGCTGAAGTGACTATCTACTTATGGTCCTAAACACAGTGGGTGGTAATTACAAATAACTCTCATTCCTTGTTTGTACCCATACACTAGCCAGAGATGTATCAGGTATAAATTACATTACACCATGTAATGACACAATTGTAACAAGAAATAAACATAAGATATCATCAAAATAAACTTTATTTTTATTATAAATACAATTAATTTATAGAACTTATAATTAAATTTAAAACATTACAATTAGTATTTAAAACATTACAATAAAATAAATTTTAAATTAAATAATGTTTAAGATAAAAAAAAATCTTACAAGTCCAAATCATTCTCTGAATCAGTCTCTAAATTAATGATTATAGTACGTTCTATGTCGTACGAAATAAACTCAAATGGTTGGGTGGATACGTCAAATAAATGTCAAACAAGAGCACCGTCTAATAAAGGTAAATGTATTACGATACTTCATGCAGGTTCTGAAACTGGATGGATACCGAATGCACTCTTGCTTTCTGCGAAAAATATCAAAGATTCTAGACTCGACTACCATGACGATACCACGGCGGAAATGTTCGAAAACTGGTTCGAAAATAAATTACTCCCGAATATACCGGCTAAGAGTGTTATTGTTATGGACAATGCAAGTTACCATAGTCGGCAACTAAATAAAGTACCGAATAGTGCAAACAGTAAGAAGGAAATCCAAGACTTTTTATATAAAAATTATATTACCTTGAAGAAAGTTATAAAAAAAAATTGTTTAATTAAATTATTAAAAAGTTATAGTTTTTCTAAAGAATATGTTTGCGATAATATTGCTCAATGCAAAGGTCACACAGTTTTACGACTACCTCCGTATTATTGTTTATTCAATCCTATTGAACAAATGTGGAGTCAGTTAAAGGCGAGAATAAAACGGAATAATGTTTCTCCCACTTTAAACGGCACTGTGATAGAACTTAGAAGTGGAAAATATCCCTGTAGATAGTTGGAAAAATTGTGTAAATCATGTTATTAAAACTGAGGACAGTTATATTCAAATAGAACGTACTATAATCATTAATTTAGAGACTGATTCAGAGAATGATTTGGACTTGTAAGATTTTTTTTTATCTTAAACATAATTTAATTTAAAATTTATTTTATTGTAATGTTTTTAATACTAATTGTAATGTTTTAAATTTAATTATAAGTTCTATAAATTAATTGTTTTTATAATAAAAATAAAATTTATTTGATGATATCTTATGTTATTTCTTGTTACAATTGTGTCATTACATGGTGTAATGTAATTTATACCTGATACATCTCTGGCTAGTTTATGGGTACAAAGAAGGGATTAGAGTTATATGTAATTACCACCCACTGTGTTTAGGACCATAAGTAGATAGTCACTTCAGCTTATCGTGAAACAAACTATATATATTTATTTTAGGACACAAAATGAGAAAATACCTAAGATTAAAAATTATTTTGAAGCAGTAATACCAAGATTTAATTCTAATACATTTAAAAACCAAATGAAAACAAAACAACTGCATTCAAATATTACTTTTCATCCCCACCACACTTATTCATTCCAGTCGTTCGACCTCAAGTCACCGAATGAGTAGAATGAATAGAATGAGAATACAGTTGCAACAAAACATGTATTCTGATTAAACCGAAACCAGAATTGGCCCAACAAAACGCACCCATAGAAATCATGTGTCGGATTATGTACCGATGGTGCCACTTACCAAAAAGGAAAATACTCTTATCATATCTACTCATTGTTCTTTACATCGACAAGCCCTAATTTCAAAAACACTAGGAGAGGAGCTATCAACTGTTCTGAATAAAATCATTAGGATGGTAAATCTTATTAAGAGTAGGTCTCTGAAATATTTTCTCTCGGTATTTTTGAAAATAAAAGTCCATGAAGGCAACTTGGAAATGTTTACAAGAACAATTATAACAAAAGAAAACATAATTAACTTGATTTATGAACACTTCGCATCACTGGGAACACAGATTTGCCACTATTTACTAATAATTTAGTAAATAATACGTTGTGTATGAAATACCCTGATATTTCATTAGAATCCTTTTGAATATTAATTCCAAAGGAGAGATTGAAGTCGGTAGAACATGAAATGCGACTATGTGTGTCCAAAATACGCCCAAATATAAAGGAATTATGTAGAAAATTACATTAAGCTTATTTATCACATTAATTTTTTGTGTATCTTTTGTTCTCATTTAAAGAATATATTTTTAATTAAAAAAACATATAAAACATATTTTATTTAATTATATTATAAACGTTTATAAACATAAGATAAATAAAATGTCTTTATAATTTCATGCACATGATGGGGGGTGCCGGAAATTTTACATAATTGATTTTTGAGAAAGTTTGAGAACCACTGCCATATAGGATAAAAAACATAAAATGAATAAAAATAGTAGTAAAAAGAATCAGAAGTTATAAATTATAATACGTTAAACTCATACAAATATTTCTTGGTCAAATATTATTCAAATTAGATCTTATTGTTTAGTTATGTCAATAACTAGTTAGGTAACAACAAATACAAAAAGTCTTTTCTATGTAGGATTCTTATTAAATGAGTTATTTGAATAAAAGCTAAAAGTTGGGGGATGTAAAGTTCATGACAAAATTGTTTCGCGGACCCCCGGTAATGGATACGTGGACCCTCACTGGTCCGCGGACCATAGTTTAAGAACCGCTGTTCTATAACAATCTTGTGCGCAGCACCATGATTAAGACTGAGTTCTTTAGTTAACATATGCACTGTCAAACATCGATATGGACGGATGCATGCATTTGCGCATACAATGCGTTCAAAATAATTGTTTAAATATTTCATAATTTAACGTTTATTATTATTTATAAAACAATGCGTCAATTGTAAATTGTTATCTTACGCAATTTTTATAATAAGAGAAATTAAACATATTTAGCAGGTTAACAACAGTTTAACAATAACTCTCACTTATTTAGATTAAATCAAAAACATTACAATAAGATAATTATAAAATTTAAATATACGTAAAAAAAACACCTTTTGCAATATAATTCTACTGTTATTTGATGTCATTTTTAACAGTTAATTTCAGGCTAACAAAAAAAGGAACTGCATGTCGATGAACTCTGTCAATCAGTGGATCATGACAAAAGAGATTTATTTGACAAAAGTATAACTTACGCAATAGTGAAAATAACGTAAATAAAAATTTGTTGTTTCTAGAACATGAACGTTGACAAAGCAAAATGAAACTATAGCAGTGATGAGAACCTTTTGAGCTCGGTGTGTCAAAATTCGGGAAAAGTCGTTTCTAAGGTGACCAGATTTCAGTTTAGGTAAACCCTGAGAAAATCTGCAAATACAGTATATTTTACTCAATTTTGCTTTTATATCCTAATACATTAACAACGTCCATCTACTGTCTGACTCGCACTACCGGCTGAGAGTTGATATTCTGAGTGCAGCAGATGGTGGCACATAACAGTCAAACAGTCGGCGATTACTGAAGGCTCTTTATATCCGGCTAATCGGCTTTAACCTTTGGCGTGATTGGAAATACAAAGAGTTATAAATACGCAGGCCTAGCGCGTGAGATTTGCGATGATTATATGAAACGTAACTATGTTATTTTCATTGCTATAGATCAGTGTTCTTCAACCTTTTTGCACCTGCGGTCACCGGTCCGGTGAAAATAGGATAAATATTTCGCGGACCGGCTGAAAGCTAAGATAAATTGATATACGTGGCTGCAGAGTTGTTTCTGGGAGACGAAGCGCTGCATTGACATCCATTTCTCTGTTTGGTTTTATAATTGACATAGTTGAAAAAGCTTTTTCGCACAATAGGAAGTCGAAAAAATGACCAATAATTTGATAGCTTTATAACAAAAATTTATGTTCATTTTCTTAATATTTCCAAAATAGAGACATCGATTGCATTTTATGTCTGGACACCAGATTGACAACAAAGGACAACTCGTCAGCTTTTCTTTTTCACGAGGATCAAGTGCACATGACTTTATATCTTCCAAGAATGAATTATTAATCCAGAGGTTAACTTTACGAGGATCCTCATTTTCAAGGAAATAATTATTAAAACTATCAGCTAATGCTCTTAAATGTTGACTTATTATGTTGAATATGTATTTCTGGTTGACATCAGCAGCAATAAAAAATTCTGCCAAAAGTGGAAACATTTCTATGTTTTCCTCTTGTAAGCGACTATTCCAAAGAGCTAGCTTCTTTTTGAACGTATCCATTTTATTTCTTAAATTAAAAATATTTGTATGACCACTGCAGACAAATATTAACTTCATTGGGAAGACTGAATATGTTCGCCATGTAAGCAAGTTTTGCCAGCACTCAAATGCACGGCAAAATCTGGAAACACAATCTAAATAATTATGAAAAATAGCCGCGAGACGCGTTGAATTTGAGCGAGTAAATAATAAATAAATCGTGGTTCGGACAAATATTAGCTTTGGCGTCGACTACAAAAATGTGCTATATACTCGTGAACAGAGTGTGCATCTATATGATTCGTTCGAAATTTTTCGCGGACCACAGGTTGAAGGATATAATCACTGCTATAGATCATTTTAAATAAAATTAGCGTAACCCGGAGATTTTATAACAAAACCCGGAACCCGAAAAAAAGATGTTGAAACCCTGAGACTTGGTCACCCTGGTCGTATCATGTTTCTAGAAATATCCATAGTTTTGTAATATTTGCAGCCCTTGTAAAAAAATAGTTATATGTTTGATATATTTATTTGTTAAAAAAGCAAAAAGAAATAATTCTTTACATTAGTGACTTTTTTGTTATTGAATTGCATTTGCAAAATCTTCAATTGAAGGTTGGTATTTCGTGCACTTCAAGCCTAAACAAGCGCTACTAACTTCATCTGGCAGTCGGTTTCATTTATTGGTTTTATTATTTAACGCCGAGAATAAGGTCTCATAAACCTACGTATAGGGAAAAATGGTGCATAAAGCCATCGTTGTAGTTCTAAAAAAGTGCTTAAAGTGTCCGGTAATCGGTTCCAAGCGCTCCAAATTTCCTGTTCGTAGAGGCACTTCTTTTCATTCTCCAAACGATTTCTTTCCAGATTCTCAAGTTTGGACCTCAAGTCGACAAACACTTGAGCCCAGATGCGTTCACTGTTCTTGGCTGAAGACTGTCCGTAAACGATGCGTGTCACCCAAAATGTCTTGGCGTAGTTACAGTATGAATTGCTTATCTACCCTAGTGGTTCCCAACCAGTGGTTCGCAAATCCTCGTGGATTCACGTGGCATTATACAATTTAACGTAGACCGATTTTCTATTAAGAGCTGCTTGCTGTAATATTACGTAATAATTTTATAAATATTTTTTATAATATCTTTTATGCTCGCGGCTAAAAAATTCTATCAAAATTTTTATATATAATTTAAACATAATGATTTTATTGCAAAATAAACAATTCGAAAATTATCTTCAGGCGAAGAATTATATCTTTATTTTCTCTTTCACGATGCGTGGCATTCTATTTTTACAGAAAAAAAGACAATCAGAGACGAATTAAAAATTAAATATCACTAGCATTTTTGAAAGTTATGTTAGAAATGAACAAAATAGCTTTATAGCGTGCAGTGTGTCACAAATTATAATACTGACCTGAATAAGTCTGTATTTAAAAAGTATTCCGATACCAAATTAAATGGTAATGTATAGTCGAAAAAACAAGTTGATTACTTGAGGATTCAATAAGATGTGTTCCTTAAAAATGTTTATTGAGTGCTTGGAAGGGGGGGAGGGTGTTTTTAAAGCCAAAATTTCATATGAGAATCTGTTCCCAAAAAGTTTAGAGACCACTATATGAAATTAATTTTTTATTTTAAAACAATATTTTGTTACTTACAGCATGCTCTCTCGTCGCTACCATCTGGGCAATCAATCTTGCCATCACATCGGTGTTGAGGAGGGATGCATGCTCTTCCTGTTCCACAGTGCATGTATCCTGTAGGACAATAAGTGCAGGCCTTTTCATCGGACACATCCTGGCAGTCGATTACACCATCGCAGAGTCGTGTTGTTAAAGATTTCCTCTGCATTTCCGCTACGCAGTCTGTAATCAAAACTAGTCTGTAATTCTACACAAAATAGAATAAAAATTTCTTCGTCACTCCATTATTAAATTAATTAGAACAACTGACAAGTTTGTAGGTTGGATGACAAACTATCACATAACAATTCCATAGCATCAGACAACTACGTTATAAATAAATATATTAAAAAAAATATATTAAAAATAAATTAAAAATGATTTACCAATTGCGTAAACGTCAAACGTTGGACATACCTCAGAGCGACAGAAAGTTTACACCTTTGGACGAATAAACTTTCGACCATCTATATGTAAATAATTATACTGTTCTGTAAAACCTATTCTTTTGTTTTGTATCTTATTGTAAAAAAATCAGCTGTGGCCACCGCAGGACCGACCGCCATCATAAAGTACTTCTATAAAATACATTCTAGCAGCAGAGTAGAAATAACTTGGACGAATATTTTCTAACAGAGATATTATTTATCATGACCATGGAAACGTTACACATAAGTATGAAAAAATTGAGACTTTCACAGAAAAATTTTACAGAAATTATTCGAAATTTTTCGTTTTATCAAAAAACTTCTGAAATAAAAGTTATTAGTTATTGCTTTTATAGCAACCTTTGTTCAATAAATTTTTTAAATATTTTCTGTTGTGAAATATTCACAAGAATCTTAAAATCGACACGAGTAAACTTCCATTTTTAGTCAACCGATTTTTACCAAAAGTTGATCAACTTGTGCCATTGATGGCAGAAGCGTAAATATGAAGTTTCATAAAAATCCTTTCAGCCGACTTTGCTCTGCATGTGTACACAGACGGACAGACGGACAGACAGACAGACGGACACACAGACAGACGGACGGACAGACAGACCGACAGACATCATGCTAGAAATAGTCAAAACGGTATGTAGGGACCTCAATTCGTGGAGATACATCGAAATCTCGAAATGTCAAAATCGGTATGATCACAATACCTCCCTTATATATATGTATGCGGTCGGTAAAAAGGGATGTATGTTAATCTTAAAGCCATATAAATATCTGAGGAAAGATCATAACGACCATGAGGAAAAATATTAAGTAGAGAATACAATCCCGGGATTCCGACTGTTTTTTGGCCCCGAAAATCTTGCGATTTAATACTGCTAATCCCGCAACTTCGATATTATCAGAAAGTATGTTATTGAATTATATTATGCTAAAAATGTTTACTAAAATCAAATATAATTCTATACGAACAGACCCCTCACAACAACGTTGGCAAACTGATATCGAATAAAAATCAATATAAGCAGGAATCAATTATTAAAATGTGCATGATTCTGCGTATATTAACAAAACAAAAACGTTTCTTGATTATACCTAGGAAATCCTAAAAAACCGCCCAATGCGTGTCGGTTAAAAATTAGTATCGGACCGGACACGGTCCGCGGGCATAACATCAATTGACACAATATTCACCGTGCATACTGACTTGTGAGCTCTGGTAAGCCAGCTGCTTTATTGAGGTACGTCATTCCCGCCACTCAGTTCGTGACCGACCGCATGCCGCAAGACCCGCTGGCTCCCAGGAAATTAGCGTTACGTTAAGACAGAAATTTGGGCTTTTATTTATATAATATATTAATTAATAATATTAAAGTATGGTTATCTGGTACATTGAATTTTCTTAAAAATCTTGTACGAGGTGACAATCTGTTTTCCACTTCTAGTCGAGCCATGTTCATAAAGCAGTTAAAGCAATTAATTAAGAGGATAAATAATATTAAAGATTAACTAAAGAGTAATTTAGCAAGAAAATGAATGCAAATCAGCTGAAACACAGCTGTTTACTCAACATACTTTAAAAGAAAAATTTTAGGAGGAAATAAATAACTATTAGTACGAAGACCATGAAACCTGAGACTCGAAGAGAATCTGATTTACTAACAAGCATAAAAAATTATGAATTTATTTAAGGGAGAATTAGCATTTAAAATTAAAAAAGCGTTGAACCAGAGGTTTTTCAGCTACCGTCCTTATTCGTAACAAACTAAGAAGTCGATTTGTAGCCTATTTAAATTGTTATTTCTTCGTTCACATTTTCAGAAATAGATTTAATAACTGGTTAAGTGACTTCTGAAAATGTCAACAAATGTGATAATTATAATTTCTAATTATAATTGTATTATTTACATTCCAACTTGTTCCTAAAAAATGATTGGATAATTTTTAAGTTGTTGTATTTTGAAAAATAAATCTATATTATTTTTATGTAATCCCGGAATAGCTTTTTTAAAATGATGTGAAACTGGGATTAAAAAACGTCTCTGGATTGTATTTCCTAGTAGTAATGTATCAACGAGCACAAATATAAATGCGCAACCCAAAAAAACACAGATATGGATATTGAAAATGGTGATTAGATTATTGGACTATCAACGATCGCCAATGGAATTTGTTTTAGGCCAGAAGCTAAACAAAGACCCGGCTCTGACGGGTATGCAAGGCATGCGGTGCATGGGGGCGCCGCTGCGAGGGGGGCGCTGACGTGAGATTCGAAAGGGCGCTAAATGGTCAAATGGATATAAAAGTAAGGTAGTAAAATGTAATTTTAGAAGTGAGGACCTTTTTCACTTAGAATGTAAAAGGGAGGACCTTTTTTCTTTTAGATCTTCACTTCAAATTTAGAAGGGAAGATCTCGA
The DNA here is from genome assembly GCA_963971575.1 of Liopterus haemorrhoidalis. NCBI lineage: Eukaryota > Metazoa > Arthropoda > Insecta > Coleoptera > Dytiscidae > Liopterus > Liopterus haemorrhoidalis. The sequence continues at coordinate 40,989,037 of OZ020612.1, read as the reverse complement.
AAAAAGCTAATTGCACCCTACTTAGGGGCGCTCAATTAAATCTTGCCTACGGGCGCCGCAGACACTGGCGCCGGCTCTGTTTTAGGTTGTTGACATTTGTTTGTGTTCGTTAGATGTGTTCGCAGTTTAACAAAGTGCAGACTGTCTGAGCTTCTTTGTGAATTATATTTCTTAAGAGCGTAATGTACCTAGGTTACGCTCAACGGAAACGTGCATTTGGAAGGGCCAAAGAATTTGAACCAAATGTTGTCGGATCAATTTGATTTTTTTTTTAATTTGAAGATAAAGATTGGCCCCGTTGGATTTCAGAGTTAAAATTTGGTTTTATTTTTAATTTTCAGTTTTACAATGTCCTAAACTTTGTGTAACTTCACATCACTGTTACTCCGTAAATCAATAACAATTGCAAATTCTATAGCTGAAATCCTATAGATTGTACTTTTATCTTTAAAATGAGCCCTTGTTTATGAAAATTAATTAATATTTAGCACCAATTCTTTGACCCACACCGAAACACTATTTATATGAAATACTGGCATTTACAAGCATCGAGAGATGTATCCATCTGGTAGCGTGGTTTTAAACTAATCTAGTCATAGTAGAGGGAGTCTTAAGCTCCGCCTTAATTTTCTACACATATCTTTGTATTTGGTGTTTAATTAGTAAGACATAAACTGTTGACTATGCTTATTCAATAATTTTCTATTGTTTTATAAAAATTGGTAACTGAAGATTTTTGGAATAAAACAGTTTGTGATGTCAAATTTACGTGTTTTATTTTAGACTTTGCTCTTTCCGTGGTAGAATACAAATTCATATTGACCGTTTTTTTTTATTTCATCCCTAAAGGGTGATAAGGGGTGAAATGTGAATTCAAAGATTCCTTAATATCTCTTAGGACCAATAAGATATCGAATTGGTTTTTGCTTACAAAGATAACCCGTACAAATACCGAAAAACTTATTTCAGAATTTTGTCCTAATCAACCCCTGAAGGGGTGAATCTACAATTGGGGCGAATTATACATCCTGTCGTATTTCCTGTGTTTGTCGGGTATTAACATTCCTTTTTGGCACTTAGGTGTCTTTTTAAGATATCTCGAAATAGTTTTGACTGTTTCTTTAAATTTCACCCCTAAAGAGTGAAAAGGGATGAAATGCGATTTCAAGGATTCCTAATATCTCTTAGGACCAATAAGATATTGACTTGGTTTTTGCTTACAAAGACTACCCATGAAAATTCGAAAAACGTGTTTCAGGAATTTGTCCTAATCAACCCCTAAAGGGGCGGATCTACAATCGGGGTGAATTATACATCCCGTCGTATTTCCTGTGTTCGTTTATTTGCAACATTACTTTTTGGCACATAGGTGTCTTTTTAAAATGACTCGAAATAGTTTTGACAGATGTTTAAAATTTCACCCCTAAAGGTTGAAAAGGGGTGAATTGTGGTTTCAAGGATTCCTTAATGACTCTTAGGACCTATCGACTTGCATTTTGCTTACAAAGATTAGCCATACAAATACCAAAAAACTTATTTCAGGATTTTGTCCTAATCAACCCCTAAAGGGGTGGATCTACAGTCGGTGTGAATTATACATTCCGCCGTATTTCCTGTATTTGTTGAGTTATAAAATTACTTTTTGGCACATATGTGTCTTTTTAAAATATCTCGAAATGATACTGGCAGTTTTTGTAAATTATATCGCTTAAGGGTGAAAAGGGGTGAAATGTGAATTCAGGCATTCCTTAATATCTCCTAGGACTAATAAGATATCGACTTGCTTTTTACTTATAAAGACTACCCATACAATTGTCGAAAAAATTATTTCAGGATTTTGTCCTAATCAACCCATAAAGGGGTGAATCAACAATTGGGGCGAATTATACATCCCGTTGTATTTCCTGTGTTTGTTGAGTTATAAAATTACTTTTTGGCACATATGTGTATTTCTAAAATATCTCGAAATGTTATTGACAGTTTTTTAAAATTGCATCCATTAAGGGGGAAAAGGGGTGAAATGTGAATTCAGGGATTCCTTAATATTAGGACCAATGAGATATCGACTTGATTTTTGCTTACAAAGATTACTCTTACAATTGCCGAAAAACTTGTTTTAAGATTTTGTCCTAATCAATCCCTAAAGGGGTGAATCTACAATTGGGGCGAATTATACATCCCGTTGTATTTCCTGTGTTTGTTGAGATATAAAATTACTTGCTATTTACTTATAAAGACTACCCATGCAAGTACCGAAAAACGTATATCAGAATTTTATCCTAGCCCTATTAACCCCTAAAGGGCTGAATCTACAATTACTTTTTATTTTACTAATTATTTTTTGAATTTCTTATTTATCTCTCCTACTATAATTTTAGGGGTGCTTAATAAATTTCTAACAAGCCAAGGGGTAAGTCAAAAAAAATGTTGAGAACCACCGGTCTACAATGATGGTCAGAGGCGTAGTAGGGGGGGGGGGGATTGGAGAGAAACTTCTACACACATATTATTATTATTACATTAATGATTATTAACATAATTTTTTGATGATAAAAAAAAAAATATTATTTCTACAAATGTATCTGTAAAATCAGAATTGGTAATAAATATTAATCACTTTTCACATACAAGGGCTTATTTTAAAGATAAAATTATTATATAGACTGGTCCAGTGTTAACATTTGTAATTTTTATTCATTTACTGAGTAACAGTGATGTGAAGTTAAAAAAAAAGTTCAGCACTGTAAAATTGAAAATCAAAAATAAATCAAAATTTTTCTTTCATATTTAGAAGTTTTAAAAAAAACCTCAAATTGATTTGAACATATTTAGTTTATATTTTACGGTTCCGAAAAATCCTGGGTTGTTTTATAAGTATGTGCACTTTTCCCTCTCCCTGTAAGCTACTTCGAGGTGGGAGAATTTGTTACCACACCTCCTGTGACGTATTAAGTCTCCTGGCCACCGCACCCCGCGGACAAACTTGACTTTTGAGTTCGCTACATTATCACCTTAAATACATTTGTTGAAAATTGGAATCTATATATATAAAATCGTAACTAAGCTACCTACTCATAATCAACGCCCAGCCCAAACCACTGGACCTATAATCATGAAATTCGGCGAGTATATTCCCTCCATGACGTAAGCACCCACTAAGAACGGATTTTTCGAAATTCATCCTCTAAGTGGGTGAAAAGAGGGTTAAAAGGGGTAAAATGTGGCTTCACGGTTTTCTTAATATCTCTTAGGTCCAATAAGATATCGACTTGGTTTTTGCTCACAATGATTACTCATGTAAATATTAAAAAACTTATTTCAGGATTTTGTTCTAATCGACCCCTAAAGGGGTGAATCTACAATCAGGGTGAATTATAGAACCCTTCGCATCTTCTGTGTTTATTGTGTTATAACATTCCTTTTTGGCATATAGGTGTCTTTTTAAAATATTTAGAAAGTGTTTTGACCGTTTTTTTAAATTTCACCCCTAAAGGGGTAAATCGGTATTTTTTATTCGATAGAATTTCGTCTAGACAAAGAAGCATAAAATTCGGGGAGTATATCCCTTTTATTTAACAACCCCCTCAGAAATGATTTTTGGAAATTCAACCCCTAAGGGGTGAAATGGGGTAAAATGTGTTTTCACGGATTCCTCAATATCTCACAGGTCCAATAATATATCGCTTTCATTTTTGCTTATAAATATTATCCATAATAATGCTTATAAATATTATCCATATAAATGTTCACAAATGTTCCTCAAAATCCTGAAAAACTTATTTCAAGATTTTGTCCTATTCATCCCCAAAAATGGTGAATCTACAATCAGGGAGAATTATAGAACCCGACGTATTTCCTGTGTTTGTTGAGTTACTAAATTCCAATTTAGCATATAGATGTCTTTTTAAAATATCTCGAAATGGTTTTGACAGTTTTTCAAAATTTCACCCCTAAAGGGGTAAAAGGATATTTTTTATTTGATAGAACATCCCTTGGACATAGATACATGATATTCGCAAAGTATATTCCCTCCATGAAGTAAGCATACACTAAGACGGGATTTTTCGAAATTCAACCCCTAAGGGGTGAAATGTAATTTCAAGGATTCCTAAATATCTCTACGGACCAATAAGATATCGTCTTGGTTTTTACTTACATAGATTACCCATATAAATGTTGAAAAACTTATTTCAGAATTTTGTTCTAATCCACCCCTAAAGTGGTGAATTTCCGAACAGGGTTAATTATACAACCCACCATATTCTCTGTATTTGTTGAGTTATAAAATTCCTTTTGGCATATAGGTGTCTTCAAAATATCTCGAAATGGTATTGACAGTTTTTAAAATTTCACCCTTAAGGGGTAAATGGGAATTTTGTATTCGATTGAACATCCCTTGGACATAGATAAATAAAATTCATGAAGTATATTCCCTCCATGACGTAAGCACCCACTAAGACGGGATTTTTCGAAATTCCACCCCTAAGAAGTGAAAAGGGGTGAAATATGATTTCAAGGATTCCTCAATATCTCTTAGGACCAATAAGATGTCGTCTTGGATTTTTCTTACAAAGATTACCCATACAAATGACGAAAAACTTATTTCAGGGTGTTGTCCGAATCAACCCCTATAGGGGTCTACAATCGGGGTGAATTATACAACCTTTAGTATTTCCTGTGTTTATTGAGTTATAACATTTCTTTTTGGCATATCGGTGTCTTTTTAAAATACCTCGAAATGGTTTTGACAGTTTTTAAAAATTTCACCCCTAAAGGGGTAAATGGGTATTTTTTACTCGATAGAACAAGATACATGAAATTCGTAAAGTATATTCCCTGTATGACGTAAGTACCTACTAAGACGGTATTTTCCGAAATTCAACCCCTAAGGGCTGAAATGTGATATTAAGGATTCCTTAATATCTCTTAATACCAATAAGATATCGACTTGGCTTTTGCTTATACAGATTAACCATGCAAATGCCGAAAATTTTATTTCTGGATTCTTTCTTAATCAACCCCTAAAGGAGTAAATCTATAATCGGGGTGAATTATACAACCCGTCGTATTTCCTGTGTTTATTAAGTTATAACATTCATTTTTGGCACACCGGTGTCTTTTTCAAATATCTCGAGATAGTTTTGAAAGTCTTTTAAAATTTCACCTCTAAATGTAAATGGGGGGGGGGGGGTATAAATGGGTATTTATATTCGATAGAACTTCCCTTGGATATAGAGACATGAAATTCGGGAAGTATATTCCTTCCGTGATGTAAGCACCCACTAAGAAGAGATTTTTCGAAATTCGAGCGCTAAGCGGTGAAATGTGATTTGAAGGATTCCTCAATATACCTACATTGGTAAATCTACATTTGGGGTGAATTATAGAAACCTTTATATTTTCTGAGTTATAACATTCCATTTTGGTGCATAATTTTCTATTTAAAATACTTAGAAAGCGTTTTGAAAGTTTTTTAAATTTCATCCCTAAAGGAGTAAATTCAATAGTAAATTAATAATTGCACGATGATGGCAAACCGTCAATAAACCGTAGCGAAGCACGGGTACTCAGCTAGTATTTAAATAAAATCTGTGCAGTCTTCTGGCATTTTGCAGTCAATTATAGTGTCCTTGATTGACACATTAGTTACAAATTCATATTGAAAGTTGCATAATAAAAATTTGTAACCAAAAATAGCATAAAAACAATTATACCAGCCAATATTTGTGTAACCTTGGAACTTTAAATCAACACATTCAATCTTTTTAATTAATCACTTCCTGAACATTTGAAAAAATAAACTGAAAGAATGTTAATATTTTACAAAATAATACAGATATTTGTTGTCATTCGTTTTAGGATAATACACTTGTCTAATAAGAAAAATAAATTCCATAAAAAAAATAAATAAACAAACAAAATAAAACATATAATAAATAAAAAATTTAACGCTAAATCTGTATTGCTTAAGGCAGAGCTTCCCAAACTGTGCTCCGCGAGCGTCTACTAGTGCTCCGCGATCTACTAGGGTTGCTATATATATAGCAACGATAGTGCTCCGCGACGAAATCTTTTCGTGAAAAGTGCTCCGCGGCTCAAAAAGTTTGGGAAACTCTGGCGTACGGAATCGAAACGCAGCTTGTGCTGCTAAATACCATTAGAAATCTATAAATTCTGTAATGTATCGCATAAGGTAATGCTCGTTGGAAATCTACATACGTGTCGCAAACGTATTGCTTCTTTAAAATTTTCCGGAGATTTTCCGATGTCCCGATGGGTCAGTCCTTATAAGGTCCTTAAAGGAAACTAAATAATTTAAGTCCACTTTAAGATTTTCATTTAAATGAACAACATGTTTAATGCTTTTTTAGTACTTAACAACACTCTAAGTGTTTCCATTTCAGTTTTAATATCACCACAAAAAAGCTAATTCTCGGTTTAAAGTTATGCAAAGTTAGAGAATTGTATTAATTAAAATTTTAAGCATAACAGCATCACCTACTTATTTGCGAGCTGTCATAAAAGAAATGTTATTCTCTGAGAAATTCTATGTTCTTTTTTAGTAAAAAAAGTTTTAACTTCTTAGAATTTTGTCACGATATATTATAAACTACAGTACTGTTACAATATATAAAAGAGAAAATTATCTGAAGTAGAAAATCTTAATTATAACTGTGACCGTGAAAGTCAAGGAAAACATAAACAAATTGATTACTATAGTTTGAAATACCTTTGATTTTCTACATTAACAAATATTGCTTATTGTTTGCTTTCTCGACTTTTTATTACCTTTCTTATTCCTACAGATATGGACCATTAATATATAGAACAAAAATAGATACCTTCTAAATATGGACCAAAAGGCGTATGAGGGTATCATGAACAGAACGACGCAAAACTGCGTCAATTTGAAAGCATTTGAATAATTGGACATAATCTGTACTAGACTGTCTATGAGGATCAATCAGTTTTCGGAGATGCCATAGAAAAAATAGCAGAAGACAATATTAATGATAGGAGTCTAAGACAAAATTTCTAAGGACCAGTCTTTCCACTTCAGGTAATTCTCTAGGCAGAGTTGGGCATTATTTAACTAAATTTTCAATCAACTAAAAATTTGAATGAAATTTTAATCAAACTAAATTAATAACTATTTATTAAATAAATAATGGATGTAATCAAAAATCCTTAACTAAATGGTAATCATTAGTTATTAATCATATGGTGATATTTTGTCAGAAAATCTTGAATCTCTTAGATCTATTTATATATATTTATATAATATATAGAAACAACTGTTTGCCTACTTTTAGAATCAATATGTTTTTAAATGCGAGAAATGCATCGTTTTTTAAGATGAGATATAAAATTCGATGAAATATTTTTATATCATTTAATTTCAACTTTAGGTTGGCATTCACCGCATTGAGCAATGACCTTATTTTGTTCCACACAGCTTTTTTCGACTAAGCATTGAAAAAAACATACCATCTACCATTTTCGATTTAAATAAAACATTTCTTCTTTTACCATCATTAGCTGACTGAGTAGATGCACCAAAACTTTCACGAGTATCGTTGTTACTCATGTTAGCGAAAAAATACAAATATATAATGGTAATTGTAACTGTACAATGTATAAACACTAAATGCAAATGAACAGTGAGAGTGAAAAAATCAAATCTCAATCCTGATTTTAGTTTCAATCATAACTAAAAATTTAATCATGCTGATGAGTAAATAATTAATTTAGTTACCAATGTGAATAACTATATTATGAGTGATGTACCTTACTCATTAATCAAGTCTTGAAATTAAATTTTTAATCTCAATCCTCAATCATTAATTTGATTGCAATTTGCCCTCTAGGTAACTATCTGACAGATAAAGTTATGTGATACTTTCTGAGCTGAATAAATGTCATCCCGTCTTTCAATACAAATTTATATATCGGATAATGAAACTAACGAATTGAATTTTCTGATTGGTATTGACATTTATTCAGTAGATGAAGTTCCAGATAACCTTATCTGACAGATAGTTACCTAGAGGTTTACCTGAAAGTGGAAAGACCGGGCCTTAGAGATGTACTGACCAGATGATAAATCTAATAGGTCACACCAGGGTCGATATGAAATTTTGCGGGGTCGGGTTCAGGAACAAAGGGAACACTAAATAAAGTGCTGAGCTAAAGTTATTTTTTAATGGCATCATTATCATTATCGACGCGACAGCCCGAGATGAGCCTAGGCCTCCTGTTTCCAGGTTTTTTGGATTAGTGTAGTTTATTAAGTCTAGAAAAAATTTGGGGCCTTATTCGTTTATTGTATTTTAAAATTATGACAAATTTTAATATGGCGTGATTTATATAAATTTTCATCTTCACATGGACGTATTTCAAAAACGAAATGCGATAAATACCTGCGGTTAAAATTTTTGAAATTTTGTGGCCCTAATTGATTTGTAAACAAATTGAGAACAAAAAAAAAAAAATATTTTCATTATTTTTTTAAATTTTAAACTAAAAAATGGTAGGGGTAGAAATATGAGGTTTGAATTTTTAAAATTCACCTACATTATTTAGTCCTAAAAAAATGGGCTTTAATCAACCAATTATTAAGTTTTGTATGGACAGTAATCCATAACCCTTGAAAATGGCCAAAAATCGAAAATATCGTATGGGGTAGACCTTACAAAATCGTGATTTTTAAGAAAAAAATTGTCTTCGATTTTATTGAAAATTGGTACAAATATGTATTTTTGGTCATAGGTCAACAAAATTTGGTTTAAATTTGAAGTTTGGGCAAAAGTTTTGGAATTATAGGAAAAAAAAACTGACCCAAATCGGCTCTAACTCAAAAATTAGGAAAGCATGAATATACATTTTTTTCTTTCATAATCTCCGCCCCCCCCCCAAACTAGTTTATGATCTAAAATTTTTACATTTGCTGCAAAAAAAATCTACAAAAAGGCTCAGTAGTTGATGTATCCGTAACTATTTAATAAAAAAAGGCTCAGAGCCGATGAAATGTGAGCCTGCCCTTACTTAACAGCAAAACTGAATATGACAAAAGAAACTACCGGCTATTCCAAACGTTTAGGCGGAACTAAATGAGAGTATCGTTCTTTTAGGTTGTCACGAGAAGGGACTTTGCTTGGATTACTTCATGTTTCACGTTTGGTATGTGAAAATTATAAGAAAAAATAAATAAATGGGAAATTTTTATTAAGAATGACAAAAAATTAAAATGCAATGAAAAAGACATTTTATAATGACAATCAATTTAATCTAGAATTTGCAATGTGAGTATGATTTAAAAAGCTTAAACAAAATGACCAAAAGCCCGAATTAATAGATAAAAGTTACTAGATTTCAAAATCTAGTTCCGCCTAAACGTTTGGAATTGCCTATATGTTTTTGGTATTCACGAAAGGAATTCAAGAATCTAAGAAAAGAACCAAGGAGTAATGGAATTAATATCGTATTGGAAACAAAAATAACCGTTATCTGTAGGGTGACCATTTTCTTGGAGAAGGCAATGCGGGACGGAGCAAAAAAAGGTCGTCACTTCCGAAATATAAGTGAAGAGCAAACAAAAAAAAGGTCCTCACCTCCCAAATGTAAGTAAAGAGCAAAAAAAAAGGGTCTTCACCTCCCAAATATAAGTACAGAGCAAAATTCGGCCCTGGGGACACCAAATCAAAATGCGGGACGAATGGTCACCCTAGTTATCTGTCTAGAAAATTCTGGAAACTTTAACGATTAACACCACATTGGAAAAGAAAATAAAAAAGTAGTACCAGTTGAAGAAAAAGCTTCTAAATATAAGTATTTATTTTTTCTTACCAGGTTTAGGCCGACAATATTCCAATCCTGAGTATTCGGGAAATTGATTACAATCCAATTTTTCCTTCAATCGCGGTTGTAACCTGCTTCCACATCCAGCCATAAATTCCCTACAATAACTTCTACACGGAAGAATCGAAATATCTTCTGGTTGTCCACTCATACAAAATGGCTGCATAATTTGGCAAACAAAGTCATAAGCCAATCTATAACATTCTCCATCCACCAATTCCCTAAAAGAAATCACATCATCTTCAACATCTTTAATCGATTTATGACCCAGAATATTTGGATATGAAGTTATATTATAAGGTAAACTGCTGCAATATTTCAATCGAACTGGTTGGCATTTTCTTGGTGGTGGTGGTTTTGTGGTTGATGCTGGTGTCATTGGTTTTGTGGATGCAGGTGTTGTTGTTGTAGTCGTCCCTGAATAATTTTTCTGGACATCCAGACTTGTGGAATCTATTGTTAGATTGGCGAATGTTGGAGAGTTTTCGAGATTTAGTTCTCGAGTTAGGATTTGTTCGAGGTCTGAAGCTTCGATTATGGTAAAACCTGGATCCATTCGGACGTTGAAATGTACTATTAGATCTTTGCCTTCATTTCTGAAACAACAAATATATATTAACATCAATAATTAAAATCATATACAGTCAAAATCAGATTAAAGTCATGAAAAGACGAATTACAAATTAATGCTAACACCTATGACAGAGTTCAAATATTGTAAACTATGACAAATTTGATGAAACTTAATGACAAACTTTTATGAAATTTTTATTATTTCGTATGGCATAATGTCTAGGTGTCGGAGATTTTCAGGTTGCGACTAGCGCTGACTGGTATAACCTAACTGCTTCTTACGGTAGCCGAGACTACCGGCTTTAAGTATCCTCTGAAGCACGCCCCAAAATTCCGAATAATAATTCAGATATATACAGGTACTCATTTAAGGAAGGACTTACGGTTGCAGCGTCCAGATTTAAAAAAAAAATCTTTTGCCCGTCAGGGAATCGAACTCAACCGCGTGTTTTATCTACGTGTCGCGTCTATATTGCAAACTTCCTGTACAAAGGAGTCCGAGAATTGATCATGCTACGAATATAACCAAAAAATTTTAATTTCAGTTAGAGAGTATTGTAAATACACAGTGTAACTCATTTTATGCAAAGTTTCGTAGAAAAATTTACGTCATTATTGGGTTAAGATATGTTAGGTTAGGATAAATTTTACATTGTAATTGTAAAACTTCATATGTATAATGCAGTGTTTCCCAAACTGTGGTTCGCGTACCCCTGGGGATACAGGAAAGATTTGTAGGGAGTACGCTGCGAATGAGTGACGAGTAAGTGTTGATTTACACTTTACAGTGATAGCCGGCGCATTGTCTTGTTGTCGCAACATAAACAATGCCATCATTCTCGTTAACTAATATAAATATAATTAATGTTATTATATAATATAATTTGTTATATATCGTTTATTATTATAACCATTATAACTATTTAAATAATAAATGTGTTTGATTGTTAATAAAAAAAAGCGATTTTCCCTAATGGAGGGGGTACTTAGCGTTACGAAAACTTTAAAAGGGGTACATAGATGTCGACACTTTAGGAATTACTGGTATAATGTATACAACATACAAAAAATCTTGCAAAAGCTAAAATGCTGGCGATACATCTTGAAAAATAATTAAAGAAATTTAGTAACTAACATTTACTATACTCTATCTCCGACAGACTGATAGTAATAAAATTTATTATTTGTAAAAAGTTATTGTTTTATCACACAGAAACGGCAAAACAAAAGCGACAAAATATGAATAGTTCGAAACGAAATATTGTTAAAAACAACCGAGTGTGCCGCACATATTGTATGGGAATACGAACAAGGGTTACACAACAATAGAACACAATAGATCATAAAAGTTTTGACCCTAAAATTTTGAGAAAAAATATCGTCACAGGGGTGTGCTTAATGATATGATAAATATGGTCACAGGCGTGCGTTTAATAAACTGATAAATAGTAATATAGAAATACACAAAACCAATTTAAACGTATTTAAAATGTGCACGCCACTGGTAACTGCCTGACAAAATGAATTATTACTATCAGTCTTTCAGAGATAGAGTATCAGACCAATTCTGTAACTCTGTTACTATGATAATAGTTACTAAATTCGTCACTATGAGCAAGGTCAGTTTTAACTCTAGCTTACGCAAACTTTGTTTCAAACGTCCATGTTGTCCATGCGAGACTCAAAACTACCTCGAACACGTCCAACCATATTCGGCGAACTCCTTTCGCGACAAAAATCAACACTGTGCAGATCAAATCGAGCACTTTGCGATGTGCTTGTAACCCCGTCCAAACTAGACAAAAATGTTACACCGAATATTACATTACGTGGTATATTACAGAATCTGCTCGCTAATCTGGACCCAGTTTAACATCCTCCGCTATTTAAAAATTATGCAGATACAATTATAGTAATTAACATTAATCAAAACAAATAAAAATTACAAATATCATGTAACTATTTCACTTTTATTTGTAATTAATTTTAATTTATAAAAATATACAATTAAATTGTATAAATACCTGTAATAAATAATTATACTGAAAAACAAAAGTAAAATAGTTATAAATTTTATGTTTACTTTGTTAAGCGGAAACTGAATTTTATTATTAATTTAAATTTTGATTAATTAACTTTTACTAGGATGTTTATTTATCTAATTGAAATATAAATTTTATTTCCATTTCCTTTTGTTGCCCAATATCCACGTGCCGTCCTCACCTACTTTTGTTTCCTCTGACATAGTTCTTTATATTTATCATCTTATCAGTGCAACCATGACTTCGTATTTTGCATATAATTAATTTAGACTCGAATATATTTAGTAATGGTAAATAAAAAAAATTATGTGAAGTGTGAATTTTCACACATTTCAGGGTTTTGCAGGTATTTAGTAAGTCAATGATGATTATTTGGAATGCCAAAACAAATTTAATGTTAAAATATTTTTTTATTAATTTTAATTCGAATGCCTAATACCATTATTTGAGTTTCTAAATATTTGCAGTATTTTTTTTTATATATAGCAAGGTTCACTAATATTTTGAAAATTGCGTCTACGGCTTCCATTGGTTGTTTAAGTCATAAACTCCACCCCTCTGATTTCGTATACATTCAAACATAGAATTAAATTATAATTTCAACACTTGTTATTAACTTTACGCTTTTAAAAATTAAATGCAATATTTGCCAAAATATAACTAGAATTTTGACAACATAATAGATACAACAGAAAAAATAAAAATTGACGGGATTCGAACAGTAGGTTCTTACAGTAGTTTCAACTCACGAAGCGACAACGTTACCACTGTATTTCGCAGGTTCACTCGTTTACTATGTTAAATAGCGGATTAAATATTTTACATATTTTAGTTAAGAACACAAAAAATGCGTTATTTTCCGAAAACCTAATCTGATCAAAAATTCCTGTTGTACTATTCCGGTTCACACCAATGTACATTACTTAGAATTTTTTCAGATTTTTATTTTAAACCATCTGGGCTACAGGTTGTGGGACAAATTTTTTTTTGCACAATTTTGGCAAAAATCGCTTCAAAATAATTTATTTTGCAAAAATAAAATTTTGATCGTTAATCCACGTACCAAGGGCTTTCATTTGATACCGTACACAGAATTGTAAAAAAATAATTTTTTTTTCGATGAGCATATATTTGTTTATATTTTTAGGGGGATATGTTTTTTAGATGTTTTAGTATTTTTCCTATGTGCGGGTCAAAAAGTTGTATAAGCATGCCAAATTTCAACTCTCTAGGTTTAGCCGTTTGGCTACAATTTTTACCGAACAGACAGACAGACAGACAGACGACAAAATGACGGTATAAGGGTTTTTTGGTCATACCTACAAACCCTAAAAATACGAAAAATTTCAGTTTACCTTCTTGCACACACAACCCATCTTGTTCTTTTAAGGGGAAGTACAACAACATAATTCTTACAAGTTTCTTATACAAAACTAGTAATCAAAAATAAAATTAGTAACAATCTACACATCAAAATTTGCAGCGAATTTTCATCTATCTAATACGATATCTTTAATTATAAAAAAGTTATATAATTGTAGATAAACAAATAGCATTATAGACATTATCTTGTAAACCAATCGACGCATATTTGCGTATGGTGCGGCAAATTATAGGTTAGATTCATTCTTCTTAATTTTTCTAGTTATTTTGTTCTATGGTGAAATAGTTATTGTACTTGGTGTTCTATTTTTGCCACCATCTTGAATATGCCGTGGTTCTCAATATAGATGCTGCGGGTAAAAAATATTTAATTTTCATATGAACACATACATCAAGTGGTATTCCATGATCATCGAGTATTGAGGAGTGACACGCTCTAATACGCTAACTGGTGGCCAAATTACTATACTAAATACTGCAGTATAGTTTGAACTTATTGCGTATTACGTAGTAGAATTTTTGGCAGACCATATATCAAAACCGTAAGATAGAGAGACCTGCGATTGGAATTTTTAAAATTTCGAAATCCTAAAGGGCCACAGATCATATTAAAAAACAACACAACACAACACAAAATTATGAAATTTTAAATTTAATTTTTTTTTTTTGTAGTTTTAAAAAATCCTAATAGTCTGGTGCCTACGTCGAAAGATACTGCACTTGATGATAATGGAATGCCGTTTGGCACACGTGTTCCTTATAAAAATTAAATCATTTTGACCCGCAGCACCTATTTGTGAATCGAGGCAAATTCAAGATGGCGGCGAACCTAGCGCGCCAATTACGATAACGATAACTGATTCTTATGATACAGCAAAATAGCTAAATACATATATGTACAATGGACTTTTAGCTACAATTTGCCGCGTCGTACGCGAATTTCCGTCACTTAGTTTACAAGATACCGTCCATAATTCATTCTCAGACGCAAAAAAGTGATTTCCGAAATGGCTAACGAATTTCGTATGATATGGCTCGTTTTCTATTAATTTAATGCCGTAGATTACGAATCTGTTATCAAAATGGCGAAAATTTAAAATTTGGTAGATTTTTTTCCCAAATTCGAGACATGATGATATTCTCTAGCACTGCAAATCTGCGTATATTAATATTTTGTTTCAATTCTTCCTAAATCTGTAGGGCATATCCTTGGCTACAAGAATATGTGCGGAATTTTTCTCTGCGGGGCGCCAAAATTAAGGTAGCGGCCGAAATATGTAAAGTCTCAACTTCGTATTATTTTGACATTCTTTATATCGTTTTCGACCAAATCGGACCTGTAAATTACAAAAATGAAATAAAAAATGGCATATGACTTGTTATTATTCGGGTTTTGCCCGAAATGAAATTAAAAAAATTACATATACGGCCGGAACGGCTGTAAATTATGACATTTAAGTAAGATACTCCATGCATATACGGAATGCATCAATTTGCTTGGGTTTGTTCGCAGCACCTGGTCTCAAATGAAGCCGCTTTCGAAATAACGCTCGAAAATCGAATTTTGCTATTTACATCAAATTTATTGAGTTGTATATCAATTTCGGGTATATTGAAGTCGTAGATTTCGAAAATTGTGTTAATTTAAAGATTTGCTACACATAAGATTGTATTTTACCCAGTGTATTTTACCAAGTGTCTCTCCATCCAAAAGAGTAGTAAATAGCAGTTCTGACAAAATAATATAGATTACTACACACTTAATACGATTCTAATGGTGGCCGAAAACTATTCTTTCGAAAATGGTTAAAATATTCTCTAATATTTTTACCAGTTATTAGGACAACATTTTAATGTGTTGATAGTTCCTTTATGTTTGCTAATAATACTGACTTCCAGTCCTACCTTACAAAATAATTTATTTTGTTTACAAATCAAAGTCGAAAGCCTCACTAATTGGGTGGGCCTATGTAAAGATAAAATTCTAGTGAGATAGAGTATGTCCATTCATGCCATCAATTGTACTGATTATTGCCATTATTAATTTTAATTTTGGTTTATTTTAAATTTTTAAAGAGATAAATTATTTCAAAATTATATTTTTAAAAACTACGCCTATGAAAACGCCAAGTCAAGTTCAGGGGTAATTACGTCCGTTCCCTAATAATTAAAAATTACTTATTATTTCTTAAATTAAAGTTTATTTAAAATGTTTCTTCAATTAATTATGCAAAATAATGTTTCACACCAGGTTTCGGCTTCGATTCAGACTAGTGTTGAATAAGAATTCATCGAATATCTTCATTTTGTATAGAATTAAGTAGTAGAGGAAGTCAGTATTATTGGCACATATAGAGGATATATCAATACATTAAAATGTTGTCCTGATAACTGGTAAAAATATCTGAGAATATTTTAACCATTTTCGAAAGAATAGTTTTCGGCCACCATTAGAATCATATTAAGTGTGTAGTAATCTAAATTATTTTGTCAGAACTGCTATTTACTACTCTTTTGGATGGAGAGACACTTCACTGCCGTGTAATGAATCTCATTGCTATGTAAAGAATACATGTAATTATTTTTTTCGGGCAAAATAAAATCTTATGTGTAGCAAATCTTTAAATTAACTTCATTTTCGAAATCTGCGACTTCAATATACCCGAAATTGATATACAACTCAACAAATTTGATGTAATTAGCAAAATTCGATTTTAGAGCGTTATTTCGAAAGCGGCTTCATTTGATGACCAGGTGCTGCGAACAAACCTAAGCAAATTGATGCATTCCGTATATGCATGGAGTATCTTACTTAAATGTCATAATTTACAGCCGTTCCGACCGTATATGTAATTTTTTTAATTTCATTTCGGGCAAAACCCGAATAATAACAAGTAATATGCCATTTTTTATTTCATTTTTGTAATTTACAGGTCCAATTTAGTCGAAAACGATATAAAGAGTGTCAAAATAATACGAAGTTGAGATTTTACACATTTCGGCCGCTTACTCAATTTTGGCGCCCCGCAGAGAAAAATTCCGCACATATTCTTGTAGCCAAGGATATGCCCTACAGATTTAGGAAGAATTGAAACAAAATATTAATATACGCAGATTTGCAGTGATAGAGAATATCATCATGTCTCGAATTTGGGAAAAAAATCTATCAAAATTTTAAATTTTCGCCATTTTGATAACAGATTCGTAATCTACGGCATTAAATTAATAGAAAACGAGCCATATCATACGAAATTCGTTAGCCATTTCGGAAATCACTTTTTTGCGTCTGAGAATGAATTATGGACGGTATCTTGTAAACTAAGTAACGGAAATTCGCGTACGATGCGGCAAATTGTAGCTAAAGGTCCATTGTACAAATATGTATTTAACTATTTTGCTGTATCATAAGAATTAGTTATCGTTATCGTAATTGGCGCGCTAGTTTCGCCGCCATCTTGAATTTGCCTCGATTCACAAATAGGTGCTGCGGGTCAAAATGATTTAATTTTTATAAGGAACACGTGTGCCAAATAGCATTCCATTATCATTAAGTGCAGTATCAACGTAAAATATGGTGCGTAGGCACTAGACTATAACTTGAAAACAATAAAATATAGGGATCTATGGTTTGAATTTTTGAAATCTACAGACTTTATTCTACCTAGATAAAAAATAAGGCACTCCTTAGTCAAAGCCTCTTTAATCCGTGATTTATTTTTTATTTTTTATTTTATTTATTGAATTGGCGGCACAACAGGACAGTGTCCCAATAATAGTGCAACACTGTTATACAAAAAGAAAAATTTACAGTGTACATGTAAAATATTAATTCATTTATACAAAAACAAAAATAATATTGAATAGAAAAAAAAAAAAAAAAAAAGTAATAATAATAATAACAATTAAATTACGCAAAATACAATTTTATACAAAATTTACTATAAATAATAGTTTTAAAGACAATTTTTTATGACCCTTTTAAAAGTAAGAATATTTGAATTGAAAATATCTGGAAAAGATTCTAATGCGGAATATTTATTAAAAATTAAACATAATCTGTTAACAGGTGAATTATACGCCGAATTAGTGCGGTTACGTGGTAAGGAAAAGAGATCATTAGTTCTAGTATTATAGGATGGTACGTGAAACATTAGAATGTTTAAGATCTCTGGACAATCAACTACATTATTAATAATTTTAAACAGAAATGATAAATCTAGAAATAATCGTCTTTTCTCAAGAGACATTATATTAATCTTTGAAGTAGGAAATTTCCGACTGTAATATTTAACAAATCTATCCTGAATATTCTCAATACGTTTTATATAGGTAATATAGTTAGGACACCAACAAATCGTAGAAAACTCAAGATGACTTCTCACTAGAGTGAAATATAAAGATAGTATAGTCTTGCATTTCACAAAAGGTTTACTAACTCTTAATAAAAATCCTAACATTCTGTATGATTTTTGTATTATGGTATTGATATGAACATCAAATATCAATTTAGAATCTAAAATAACCCCGAGATCCCTAATTTGGCTAACATTAGATAATGGACTGCCATTAATTACATACTCATAATTCAGCACGTTTCTGTTCCTTGTGAAAGATATCTTATGACATTTATTTATATTTAATTTCAATCTATTCATTTTTGAATATTCAACAAATCTATCAATATCTTCTTGGATATTTTTGCAGTCATTAAAATTTTCCACCTTTCCAAAAATTTTCAAATCGTCAGCATACATGATAAATCTAGAGTTTAGGAAACATTGAGATATGTCATTAATAAAGATATTAAAAAGTAAAGGACCCAAGTGAGATCCTTGTGGCACACCTGATGTAATTTTTATATATTCTGAGGAAAACCCATTTACTACTACAGACTGTTCCCTGTCAGCCAGATACGAATTAAACCATTTCAGAAGACTGCCATGTACACCGATACTATAAAGTTTTGACAATAATAAGTTATGATCAATAGTATCAAATGCTTTACTAAAGTCAGTGTAAATTGAGTCAATCTGTATCCTTTTGTCCATTGACTTTAGAATAAAATCAACATACAAAACTAAATTCGTATCAACGGACCTTCCTGGAAAAAATCCATGTTGCTCAGTATTAATGACATTTTTAACGTAATTAAATAATACATTATAAATTATTTGCTCAAAAATTTTTTCGAAAATACATAGCTTGGAAACCGGCCTGTAATTCTCCACGGCATTTCTACTACCACTTTTAAATATTGGCACAACCAGAGCACGTTTCCAAATTGCTGGAAAGGTAGATTCACTAAGCGATTTATTAAATATTAGCGAGAGAGGAAAACTCAAAGAATGGACACAGTTGATAATAAAAATGCCTGGAATATCATCAGGTCCAGCTCCTTTCATCGGATCGATTTTTTTAATACAATCCGATATTTGACATTCACTTATTTGAAATTTGTTTAAATCATTGTGCGACAAACTAGCAAGATTAAAATCATCAATATTTTGATCAGAAGGTAACGTATATACAGATTTAAAATACTCAGAAAAATATTCACAAATTTCTTCGCCATTTTGAGAATTGGAATTACCATATATAATATTATTAGGAATACTAGATACTTTTTTAATGTCAGCCATGTAGGACCAGAATTTTTTTGAATTACGCGCAATATCACCTTCTATCTTATCTAGGTAAATCTTAAAACATTTTTTAGTAAGTATTTTAACACGATTCCGAAATATTGCAAAATTATTATAATAAGTTTGGTTCTTAAATCGCTTATATTTTAAGTGTGATTTATGCTTTTCAATAATTAATTTAATTAAATCTTTAGAATACCATGAGGGATATGACGATCTTTTCGTAACATTTCTCTGAGGGACAAATCTATTTATAACTTGATCAAGATTACTATAAAATTTATTTACAGATTCATTTGTATCTAAATATTTAAACTGATTATCCCAGTCAATATTAAGAAATGCATCATTAATTTTAGCATAGTCTGCGTTTCTATATAAAAACATTTTTCTCGACACTGAATTTAAACATTTTTGATTAATATTAAATAGATAAATGTCCAGTGGCGGGTGATGCAGGTCTATTTTACTTAACGGATTTGTGCACTCAATAACACTTACCTGCTCGGTATTACTTAAGATCAAATCTAAAATTCTTGCATTATGGTTTAGAATAGTATTGAATTGAGAAAAATTACAATACGAAATGCAATCTACAAAATCATTAGAAGTTGAATCGTAAGTGTTATCGGTCACAAATTCATCATTTTGAAAAAACCATTTTAAATGAGGAAGGTTGAAATCTCCACAAATCAAAAACTTATCATCAGGAGCCAGATCACGTAAAACATACAAATTATTTAAAAATGCATTGGGTGCACTTTTATTGCCTGGAGGCAAATACACACAACATACATTTAGTTTATAATTTTCGTTTGATCTTAGATTCACAGAGATCCAAACATCTTCTGCGCTACTAGACCAGTCTGGTTTTTCAATAAATGACAGATTATTTTTCACTCCAATTAACACACCACCACCATCACCTTTTAGTGAACTATCGGCATTTCTATCACGCCGCACTACACTATATTTATCGCACAAAACTTCACGGTCGTAGACTGAAGAGTTAAGATTAGTTTCCGTTAAACAAATAATGTCATATTCACAAGATGAAGAATTAGTATTAATTATACTAGTTTTTGTTCTCAAACCCCTAACGTTCTGATAATAAACTGATAGTGTCATAATGGAATAAACAATTATAATATAAGTATACAAAATAATTATTCAAACTTACTAATGTCACCTAAACATTGAATGGGACGAATTCGGGACCCATCATCTTTCCTAGCATAAATTTTACCATTTTTCACCCAAATGTATTTGTAGCCCTTTGGCCGCAGAGTTTCACGAGCTTGTTTAAAAATTAATGCATTACGTTGGCTAAGATGTTCGTTAATATACAGTGTTAGGTCCTGGTCGAATCCTGGAATGGTTATTCCCCGAGATGGTGAATTCCTTCTTCTCTTATAGGCGCTTAGCAGTTCTTCTTTCAAGCGTCTTGAGGTGAATCTAACCACTATATTACGTGGCTTCTTATCAGTATTAGTCAGAGCGTGGAGCCTGTGAGCTGCATCAATATCCCCATCTTTTAACTTCACTCCTAAACTAGTACTAATATCTGTGGCAATTTGAAAAATGTTTTCACTCCGATTTTCTGGACAATTGGCAATGATTAAATTATTTAATTTAGAATGCTGCTCCAAATCATTAACCTTATCATTTAATTGATCGACCTGGTTCTTTAAATTAGCATTCTCCTGTTTTAAATCTTCTAATAATTTTAATTTCTCATTACAAGATTTCATACTTTTCTCGAAATCGTTGATTTTATTACTACAAAATTCAACAGATCTGATGACCATGTCAAATTTGTTATTAATTTCTTCCATAAATTCAGATTTAAATGAATTAATCATTGTTTGCATTTGGAAAACTGAGCAATAGTCGCCTTTCCTTAAATAATTTTCCGAGTCATCAAGCACTACAGATGAATTTCCATCCTGAGTTCGACACTCCGGACAAAACCAGGATACAGCATCCGTTTTGAAGATTTTTAGATCTTCAGCATTAATGCCTACACAATCAGAATGAAAAGAAGACGAACATTTCCCGCAAATAATTCCTGGGTACTTTCTGTTGATGAGCCTGGCACATTTTTTACAAGATACGCCCATGGTGTTACGTAAAGAACTTGTTCAAATAGGAAACACACTGCACTATACTTGTAGAAAACAAAAATATGGTAGAGTTCACTGATGGCCACCAAAATTATTAAATATTCTTAAATAATGTCGTTAAAAATGTTCACTAAAATTGCATAGCAATATCTGGACTATTTATAACTTTTTACTTTTAAGATTTTAAAAATTTTCATATACATAATATTTTTACACTGACTACAAGAGTATCAATAGGTAAACATGTACACACACTTCGACTGCAAGAACTGTGATGTTTTGAGATGATGTTTTGAGATTTGTAAATATTTCATTTTCGAAAGACTATGTCTCAAAATCTACATGAGATAGAAACCTGCGGTTGAAATTTTTGAAATCCTGAAGTTCAAAAGGGCCTTAAGACTAATTTTGAAGCAACTCCTAAACCAAAAAAAATGTTGTGAAATTTTTAATTTGTCAAATATTTTTTTGAAATTTCAAAAAATCTTATATGAAGAACGATAAAATATATAGAACTGCGGTTTGAATTTTTGAAATCTTCGTATATTGTTTATTCTAGAAAAAATTGGGGCCTTAATATCCAACTTTTACAATAAATACGAATCGTTAAACAAAACCTTTGAAAATGGCAAAAAACGAAAAAATCGTAAGTGGTACCCCTTACGATTTTTTTAATTTTAAAGCAAAAATTCTTTATCTCTGATTTACTTCAAAATGTGTATACTTATGTATTTTGAGTCGTAGATCTCAAAAATAATCTCCATTACAAGGAACAGTTTACCATTTTTGTATAAATTAACTACAGAAAATTACCACTGTTCAAAATATACATATGAGATGGCGCTTTAAATATATTTTATAGACTCCCCACCCTAAAATTGGTCTATATACAATAAAAAAATAAAATAAAAATGGTAAAATTTGCGCGAGAAAATAACATATGTAGAACGATGATAACTTACTAAATTATTCGCAAGCATAAGCACATATTTATGAAATGAAAAAGCATTTCTCTGATTCTATTTTTTGTTTCCGTATTTGCATGCAAGATATGCAAGTCTATTGTCAGGTGAATAACTGTAGTCATTACAAATTCTAGAACGATTACATTGTTATAAGTAGGTTGCTCTGTTACAATAAAATAATTACATGCAGTAGGTTGCAACAAACTAAACATTACACCTGTTAATAACTTCATTGCCATCATAAATAAACATAAATAATTTAATTTTTATTTCCCTCATTAAAACCGCAATTAGTAGATGTTAAATTTATGTTTCATAATTTGTTATAATTTAAATAAAGTATTGTTGTAACTATTATGTCAAATATAATAATAGTTGTGGCTTTATTACAATAAGTCACAAAAGGTCAAGTGTCTTCGTAGTGAGAAATAATTCCTTCAGAGGTGGGCCAATAAATTTGCGTCATTCAAGAACAATAGAATTTTGCATTTATTATTTTATTCTAATGATCAGTCAAAGTATTTTTTCGATGTTTAATTTTTATAGTATTTCCTCGTTAACAAGTGTTACCTCTACGCAAGTGTTAGCTAATTTAAGAGTGGGCTTAGTCAACATTTAGTCTTAGGCTTACCCTTAGGTATAATTTTTTGTCTTAATCGTAACTAAATGAGTATAGCATTTCCAAAATGAAATGGCCACTCTCCCTTTCTGATTCCAATAATGACTGATAGTATAACCATTATAACTGCTGAGTTTATGGTTCTGTTAAAAATAGTTGCCAGGACCGTGATAATTATTTAAAATAAACGTGTTTTCTTATATGCTCTTTAAAATGAACTGTATATACTCACATGACATTCCTTCACATATTTATCAGGCTTAGGCTGGCTATATTTGAATTATAAATACAGGCATGTTTAAAAATCGTTTTGTTTTAAAGTCTTTATAGTCTATATTAAATACTTCAAATTTGCACAAACAAAAATCATTCTTTTTTTGAAACAAAAATAAATCTTAGCAACTTCAAATAATTATACATCTGGCTAACTTTGTATGGAAATTCTATTCCGTCTTCTTTTTTATTAAAAGATGCACAGTCGGCACTATATTTTTCGAATAAAAGTCGTATATTTTATTTATTATTGTTTTAGACATAAAACTATCTATTTTCTTGAAAACTTGTTAATCGGGTCGTTTTCACTGCTGATATTTGCCACGAACAATGATACGTTGAATTGTTCTGTATGGAACAATAGTTAATTCCGCAGTTCTAAGTATAGGTTTGTCATTACCTTCCGAAACTAACTTTTTATAAACGATCAGTATCAGAACTTTGCAATCTTCTGACAAATGACACTTTTCTTTAGTAGCCACGTCCACATTTTCGCAGTCCACGTCAACGCAGTGGCGTAGCTAGCATGGGTGACACCCGGGGCGGATATTGATGGTGTCACCCCTCGAAAACCGTTAAAATCTACATTATGTAAAAGAAAAAAATCAGATAAGCGTGAAGTTAAAATTATACAACAATTTAAATAAACATTTAAAAAATTATAAGTCATTGATCATCAAATTGCAAAACTATCAATCAAGTATCATAAACATATATAGAAGAAATTTGCAAACACTTTTAATTTAAAAATATTTTAAGTTTTATAATCTCTTCTTTCTAGCTTTGATAGCTGCAAACTCGGAAATCATATCTTCAAAATTAATACTTTGTGTTGCCGCTTGTTTGATCGTTAATATTGCAAGATTGTTAATTTTCGTGTTGCTCATTGTTGAACCAAAGTAGTTTTTGACCAATTTTAATTTACTAAAGCTCCTCTCACACGAAACAACTGATACGCAAATTGTCATAAATAACTGTAGCGCGACCATAAGATTTGGAAGGGATTCTGTAAAATCCCATTCCACGATTTTGAAGAGGTCTACGGATACCCAATCAGACACTATAACATTGGCTGCTTTTAAATGTCTTCTCAACCTTGGTATCTTTAGGAGGAGTTCAGCTTCTGATACTTCATCATAAAAACCAGTAAATTTTGATACAGCTAATTTCAACTTCTCGATGTTCACCGAAAGCAAAGTATTTGTCTGGACGACCTCGAACGATGAAGCTACATCGTCAATGGACTTTGATCTAGTTCGAAGTTCCCTACTGAATCGGTCAAGACATTCCAAAATATCCTGATGATTTTCAGCTGTCAGTGTAAGTTCTACATCGATGGCCATATCCCTGGCCATTCGTTTTTTTACGACGAATTCGTTTTTCTATTCGAATGTCGTAGTGGTCCGATTTTTTCGCAGCAAGTCCTATTGCCTCTTCTACAATATGATTCCGTTTTTCTTGAATATAAGACGAACTGCCTTTATTTTTATAGCTAATTGATCAAGTCTCAAACCTTTACTTTGCAATGCAATCTGAGCGCAATTTATTTCCCTTAGTACGTCATTCCAAAAGAAAAGATATCAAAGAAAAGTGAAATTACATTTTCCTATTGATCACATAATTCCCAAATTGCAGCCACAACCTCATCAAAAATTTCTGATAGTATTTTTACAGCAGCATAATGAGCACTCCAACGCGTTGTTGAAAGTCTTTTAACAGATGCTTTACTGTGTTTGATTTGATAATAACTTCCCAGCGGCTATGGAAGCAGAGAAAAATGTGCGTCTGTATACTGGGATACACTATGTGACCTCCAATACTAAAATCTCTATGATAACACCAGGGCCGCCCTAACCACAGGGCTAAATGGGCTATAGCCCCAGGGCGCAAGCCTTTTGGGGCGGCAATTTTTATTTGCGATATATATATATATATTTGTTATTATTAGTTATTTATTTTTAGTAGCCCACGGGCACCGAATTTCTTAAGACGGCCCTGGGTAACACTGTGCATAATAAATTGAAAACACAAAATGCCCTAGAGATTGACATAATTTAATTTAATATAAAAAAAAAAAATTATAGGCTTTTTTTTAGATTTTAGTTATTTCATTTCACGGAATTTTTGTAAGATATATATTTTTTTCAATCGCGGAGGTGTATCACCACCCTCTAGCTACGCCACTGCGTCAACGTCCACATTTTCGCACTCCAAATCACCTTTCACAGATTCACTATTTTCACTACAGAAATTAGGATTTCTTCAAAATCAAATGGTCACCAAAGAGCCATGTTGTTAATGTATGCACGCTATCTACGTTGAAAATTATCTAACAGACAAGTATAACAACCCCAAAAAATTTAGAAACAATAGGATTATAAATTGGAAATTATCCTTAATGGTTTTTAAGAAACTTCAATTGAACTAGTGTTACATCTATTCGATTTAAATTTTAAATTCACTTAATACCTCTTATATTCTTTTTACAGCTACGAGTCTTGGGATTACTGCCATAAAAAGCTTCTTAACAAAAATGGCCATTTAATTTTGGAAATACTATACGAGTTTATCCAATGATTTATGGCGTGTTCGATTGGACCACTCTGGAATTGCTCTGCGAGCGAGCAAATGATGTCATGCTCGATCCGAGTTTTACTGCGAGCGCACCAGAGCAACTCTCAATCGAATACGTTTTTACCGACTGCCAACAAATATAAGGGAGGTACTGTGATCATACCGATTTTGACATTTCGAGATTTCGAAGGATCTCCACGAATTGAGGTCCCAACATAACGTTTTGACTATTTTTAGCATGATGTCTGTCGGTCTGTCTGTCTGTCCGTCCGTCCGTTTGTCCGTCTGTCTGTGTACACGTACAGAGCAAATTCGGCTGAAAGGATTTTTATCAAACTTCATATTTAAGCTTCTGCCATCAATGGCACGATTTGGTCAACTTTTGGTAAAAATCGCTTGACTAAAAATGGGAGTTTACTCGAGTCGATTTTAAGATTTTTGCGAATATTTTAACAGAAAAATGTTTAGAAAAAATTTATTGAACAAAAGTTGCTATAAAAGCAATAACTAACAACTTTTATTTGAGACATTTTTTCATAAAACGAAAAAAAAAAATCGAATTTTTTTCCAATTATCTATTTTTTCATACTTATATGTAACGTTTCCATGGTCATGATAAATAATATCTCTGTTAGAAAATACTGGGCCAAGTTATTTCTACTCTGCTGCTAGAATGTATTTTATACTTGGTACTTGGTGATGGTGGTCGGTCCTGTGGTGGCCACAGATGATTTTTATTATTACAGTCAATCAACAGATTTTTATCCTATTATAGAATGACTATACTAACCTAACCTTACATTTATGTATAACATTTACAATTTAGCGAGAGTTCACATTATGACAATATTTGTCAAATGAACCACAAAATACATCAAGTACATTGTCAAACTGGTATAAAGACTAAACATAGAATAAAATGGTGAATTGATTAAAATGTTTGATCTTGGTTTGGCCAGGGCAAACGTTTTAAGGTTCCTTGTAAATACAGGGCGGCAGTGGAGATTTACCATCTCAAGAAGAACAGGGCTGTCAATGATATTATTTAATATTTTATAAAGACAATGATATTATTTAATATTGTTATTATTAATTATTTAAAAATACAGTAATTTCATTGCGTAAACAGTGCAAGCAGGCTTATTTCGGTCGCTTACGCTCCTGAAGTTCCCGTCCTAGCTGTGTCACATGTTCGTACGTACATGTACCCGAACCCGCATCACTGTGGTTGTCAGAATGGGCTCTCATCCTCTTAACTACATTGTCAGACTTAACAAGGCTTTATGCAACTAGACCTTTATCGAGGATGTCGGATTATATGACTGAAGTATTGGATCTTGTTTTCTATTTCTTTTTAATAATTATCATAATTTGTAATTCTTTCGCCCAGTCTCCTAAAGATTTATTTCAATTTATACTTATCGTAGTTATTTTTAATAAACATTATTAACTGTTGTTAAGACATAAAGTAATCCTTAAGTTCTTTACATTGACATAAATTATACCATAAATAATATTTTTTGTATATGATTTATGTCTTGTATTATTGTTATTGATTATTATTTTTAAATCTTGCGATATAAAAGGTATGTAAAACTGGTAAACAAATACGTTTTCAAGGCCAATCCATATTCATTTGTCTTTAAAATAATGAAAATATGTCGAAATTTATGTAGTTGCATTTATAAATAGTTGCAAATAGGCGTAATTAATAAAATTACCTGGGTAATTGTCAGTGAACGATTTCTTATGTAAATAAATGATGCACTTTACTCTGCTATTGTTTCGTAATTTACCATAAAGATGGTTCGTTAACTAACTAAACAATTATTAGATGAGATTATGTTTGTATAGTTCTCATATTTGAAAGGAATAAATCGTTTAAAAAATGAAGAATTGCATTGAATTTCGTTTAGGGAGGTGAAAATTGAAAGCATGCCACTTAGTTCCGTCTTTTCCATAAAGGCACATGGGGCACGAGCCCAGGGTCCCCGGCTGGATGGGAGCTTCAAAATGCCGAGGTCGTCGTTTACACGGAAAAAAGAGGAGTTCAATTTTTAGTGCAATTTTACTACTTTTATTAAAAAACCTTGCAAATGAATCGGCAGACTTGAGTGTATCAGCCTTACATAGTCTAATAAAATCAAATAAATTAGAAGACATTTTCCAGAATGTGAAAGGTGCTACAAGGTCACCAATTGTAGTGGAGAGAGCTCATTTTCACGGCTAAAAAGAATAAAATATGAATTATGAACGACTATGTTACAAAGACGACTTACTAATTTGTCAATCATGTGCATAGAAAGTGATATCCTTCAAATTGATAGACTTTGAGGATATAATAGAAGATTTTGCACAACATAAATCCCGTAAGAAACCATCATCATTAACGTAAGTCCAATTCTCAAAATAGTAATCACTTCAATTATATTTGATTTGTATAAAGCTAATCATAATAACCAATAAAATCACTAAATAAAAGTACATACTGATGTTTCCATTCACATTTTTTTTGACTTTCTACAAGGGCCCCAAACTCTGTGTTTAAGGGCCCCTGCATGGCCTAAAATAGCCCTGATCCCACTGTCTGCGTATAAGTATTGAGTCTTGTTCGATATTTCCTTTTCACAATTACTCGACGCATCACATGTACTTAAAAAAATTCTTGAACCACATTAAGCTAATAAATTGAAAGTTTTTTAACTTACCCATCTAAAGCTAATACTTCTGTGTCTACGAATCTATCACTAAATTCGCTTCTCCTGAAGAGAGCGTTTAGTCTATCTTGATAATCTTTGGCACGAATTCTGAAGTTATCATTGGATGGATTTGCCATCTCTGGGGTGAAACTATCACCATCCACTACCCGAAACATTGCCCGGAAGGTCTGTTCTTCTGGCTGTTCCGGTTTGAAGAATGTATCTGCAAATAAAAAAGAGATTTTATTATTAAAATTTTAATACACCAATAATACGGGGATCATTTAATATGTCTAAAATCTTTGTGCATAAAGTTTTATGCCCCCTCCCCTTGATTTTTTTTGTATGTAATGAAGAATGAAATTTATTCATCCATCTTTGCATAATATGTTAAGCGGTGTCCACACTATGCCGCAGTTTGCCAGTTGGCCAGGCCATTTGGCAATGCCAGAAGTAATGTAGACGTGACCGTTGGCACATGCCATCGTGACAGCGGCATGCCAACAAGAATCGCTCGAGTGTCGGTCTCCTTCAAAGAAAGCCGATAAGAACGGATAGTGGGGACGTGCCAACTGGCATCACGCGGCTTTAGACTTAAATTCAGGTTGTGATTCAGACGCCGATGAACAACGTTGTTTATAGATGGAGTGGACAAACAAAAAAGTGCTTAATTTGATCGATTTATACCGGGATCGTCTTGTTTTGTGGGACTGTCGTTTAAAGGACTATAAAGACAGGAATATGAGATGTGACGCTCTATTGGAAATTGCGGTTAGTTTTGGAGTATAAAAAGAAGAAATTGATAGAAAAATCAAGAACTTGGTGTGTCATTTTTCGCGCGAATTAAAAAAAGAGAGAGAAGGTAATAAGTCCGGTGCGTGATCTACTTTGAAGACTTGGACGTACCCAAAACCGTCGTTTGCGCCGTTTGCGTATTTTTTCTTCACTGTCAAGTATGATAACAGCAGCTGAAGCAATTAGTAAATCTTCCTCGGTGAACATTGTACGACTAAACTAAATGCCAACACAGATGTGGACGTTTATAGAACCACTGGCTTTGCCAGCTGGCCTTGCCAACTGGCAAACAGCGGCATAGTGGGGATGCGCCTTTACACATCAAAATGGCCAGTGATGATAAGGTGAAATATCGTGTTAAAAATCTGGACGCTCAAACGATTTGAAAATGACGGTCTTTTTTAGGGATTAAGTACAGGTAGCAGGCGCGCATCTATAGGGGATGCTCAGGGGCTTGAGCCCCCCCCCACTATCTTGTAAGATAATTGTAGAAATTTAAGACTAAAATTGGAAAGCTGGACAGAATAACTTTTCTTGTATCTTATGAGAGATAATTATAAGATGTTAAATAGGCCGCTGTATCATATTTCATATCAATTAAGAGTGACAAGAAGTGTCAGAACTATCATTAAAGTATCTTATATTATATTTTAAGATCACACTTATCACCCAGTTGACAGAATCGCAAATTTTCTCATTTTTAGAAAGTTTCTACTTTCAGCTTATATGATACGGATCATTGGTAAGTTTCTTTAAACCAATTAACGTAAAGGGAATGTTACACGACAAAGTTAACTGTATATTAAGCACTAGATCATGGATACACAACATTTTCGGCTTTCAGGCCTTATATATCTGAAGACTGGTTTTGCGGACTGTATAAAAACAAAATAATTTCTTTGTTGCCAAATATGCATGAAAATCAATAATTCGTGCCTATTTTAATTGATTGGGAAGTCTTTTATAAATACTTTACACAAAATAATCATGCAATATAAATAATTTTAAAATATATAAATAAATAAATAATAGGATCCCAACGCCTATCTAAGCCTATCAGGCCTGAATGGGCGTTAAAAAACTACTTTTCATTCCTTTATCTTTGTCAGGGCTGTTCAACCTTTTTGTATTTGGGATCTACTTTTTTATATACAGGGTGTTTGTTTGAAACGGGGCACCCCGAAAATCTCCTTTATTTGTAAAGATACAAAAAATCTTCAGAACAAAAGTTAAACTAGACAAAAAGGCCCATCTAAAGGTTACTATAAGAATTCTGAGGCACGTAGCAAGTTTTGAAAACAATAAAAAAGTAAACAAAATATCTCTAAAATAAACTATTTGACTATTTAGAAAAAAAAAACTATTACTTTTTACAATTATTTTACAAAAAAAAAAAAAAAAAACAAATGTTCGATCAAACCACCATTATTGTCCACACATTTTCTCATTCTTATAACAGTTTATTTTAGAGATATTTTGTTTCTTTTTTTATTGTTTTCAAAGCTTGCTACGTTCAACTTTGTAAAACTTATGTTGATTATTATTTTGTAAATAAATGGTCACCATTTTGAAATGGTTAACATAAAAATATGAATTTTTGGTGTCATTGTACAGCTAATTTAATGTACTTTTAGGAAAAAAAATATAACATTATCGATTCTCTATGCTAGATCAAAAGTTGACATCATTTCCGGTGGAACCGGAAGTGCCTCAGAATTCTTATAGTAACCTTTAGATGGGCCTTTTTGTCTAGTTTAACTTTTGTTCTGAAGATTTTTTGTTTACAAATAAAGGAGATTTTCGGGGTGCCCCGTTTCAAACAAACATCCTGTATATTGTTACCACGATCGACCAGAACGCGTAGCCGGTCACCGGGGGGGGGGGGGGGGTATTATGTGCCTTCCAGGGTCAGGGGGTCCTCTCCCGGGAAGAAAAATTTGAAAAAGTAATTCATGTAAAAATAATCTAATAAGCAAAAGGATATTTAAAAAAATATATTTATAAATATTCTTCATAGACCCTCCAAGACGGCACTTTTAGCCCGATGGTTAACACATTGATCGCCAAAAAAATTTATGCAAGATGATGGTTCTTTGTTTTTAAGTTTTGTTGGTTAGGATATGTTAAGGTGGCGCACAACCCTATAGTTCCCTATAGTTTCTTATACAAAACTAATAATCGGAAATAAAATTAATAACAATCTATATATCAATATGTGCAGCGAATTTTTATCTATCTAATAGGATATTTTAAATTTGAGAAAAAACTGTCATGTAATTGTAATTAAGCAAATTGCATTATAGACGCCATCTTGTAAACCAATCGACGCATATTAGCGTACGATGCGGCAAATTGTAGCTAAAGCTTCATTCTACAAAAGGGTTTTAGCTATTATGTTCTATTGTGAAAACTACTTATAGTTATTGTACTTGGTAGTCTATATTTGGCGCCATCTTGAATCTGCCGCGGTTCTCAAAATAGGTGTAACGGGTAAAAATAATTTAATTTTTGTGAAGAATACGTGTACCAAGTGGCATTGCATTATCATCAAGTATAATATTTTTCGACGAAGGTTCTAAACTATAAGTAATCAAGTCGAAAAAAATGTTGACGTATTATTTGAACATTTCTACACAAAACTATATAAATATAAAAATTATTTGAAACTCATAAATAGATTTAAAAAATTACAGAACAATGTTGCTGATGTCAATCATTAAATTATTGAGCGATAATATTTTTACAATAAATATTTCTACAATTAAAAATATCTTATTAGATAGATAAAAATTCGGTGCAAAAATTGATGTATAAATTAATACTAATTTTATTTCAGATTGTTAGTTTTGTATAAGAAATTGGTAAGCTCTAGGGGTTATACGTAGCCTTAAGATAATGTTCTTTTTTCAGTGTATTTTCATAAATTAGTGGTTTTTTGATGTGCGATCACTGGTCTCCATTACGGAAAATTTAGAAAAATTATATATTACATTTCGCCAGGTCATTTTTACTTATATATATATATAATGTATTTTTAAGTACATGGAAACGAGAGAAAATTAAAGATCTACTGAAAATCACGCCGCGATCGACCGGTAGATCGCGATTGACTGGTTGGGCAGCCCTGATCTATGCCTTAAGAACTCTATTTTGATACCACACAATAAATTACAAAATAATATATCAGCACCTTAGAGGTAAACTATATCAAGTCACATTATTATAATAAATGACATTTTAGTGCCAAGTGACTTAATATACATGGTATGTCAAGTGGAATATAATTTGGGGCTGAATCTCTAGCCAGTTTCGATATTCCTTGTTTTAAAACTATATTAAGGCCCAGTTGCACAGTAACCGCTTAAGTTTTTATTTAGGCTTAAGTTTTAGTTTATGGTTTAGTTGTTGCACAGTTTCAGTTTTTGGTTTAAACTTAAGTTTAAATAGGAAAATACTTAAGCGGTAGATTTGTTTTGTTTAACCAAAATAAGCTGTCAGATTGCTGCAAATTTTTGGTTATCTGTCATATTAAAATGGATAAAATTAATTTGGTTGAAGTGAATGAGGAATATGATGATGATTATGAGGAAATGTTATACATTAATTTATTTATTCGCCCTCGCCGCACTCCCGTCTATAGGCATCGGTTTGATAATTTGAACTTGATTAATTTACCATATCAGTTGGCTTAGCTAAGTATTTTTTTATTTTTGACTGTGCAACATCTGACACTTAAGTATTTGGTTTAAGCTGAAGCTTAAGGTTTAGCTAAACTAATACTTAAGCGGTAACTGTGCAACTGGGCCTAAGTCGATCAACGCATGGCGGTAAACAATCTTAAATCGGCTTTTCTGAGCTATTTATCATTTGCAACTTAATACAATTTACCTCTGATGTGCTGATATGTATATGTATAACGACACAAAAACATCGACATTTTTCGAACAACTAATAAAAAAATACACCAAAATAAAATATTCCTGTACCCATCAATGTACTTTATTGAGAATTTTTTCAGAAATTTAAATCAACCCCTCTAGAAAACTGGGTTCGGGAAGTTTTTTTTGTCACATTTTTGGCGATAATTCCGTAAAAAAATGGTTTTTCCAAAATAATTTTGATTTATCCACATATTAAGAGGTTTCATTTGATACCCCACCAAAATTTAAAAAAAAATCGTAGATTACATATTAATTTATATTATTCCCGCGATGTGTTTTTTTTTAACTCTCAATACGTATCTTATATGTGGGTGAAAGAGTTGTACGAGCATACCAAATTTAAACTTACTAGATCCTTCCGTTCGGCCACAATTTCTACCGTACAGACAGACACATGAGTGACGTTATAAGGGTGTTTGGTAATAGCTACAAAATTCTAAAAATTGGCGTTTAAAGGATTCCACACACCAAAGCGGCCGCGGTGGCGGCCACGGTAGCGATACGGCAGCGGCCTAACGCAACTTATACAATACAATGAGACCACGCACATACAAGCGTTCAGCTATCTGAGAACGCCACCGAATGCAGCGTTCAGTCTAGCGATCACCAAACACTGGCGGCCGAACTCGACAAGTTGCGTTAGGCCGCGCGATATTCATTGTTTATATACCACAGAGTGAATATATTTAAGAAAATAATGTCGAAAATAGATAATTTAACAGAAAAAATCATAGATCAGTAAAGGATCATTTAATTTTGTATGACTTAGCACATCCTGATTACAAGAATATTAGGAAAACAAATAAAGTGTGGAACGAAATAGGAAAAGTTTTGGAAATTGATTGTAAAGTCTGTTGCAAACGGTTAGGCGGAACTAGATTTTGCAATCTAGTTACTTTCATCGTTTAAATCATGCTTTTCAGCCATTTTGTTTAAGCTTTGTAAATCATACTTGCAACAAACATTTTTTGGTTAAGGTTAATATCATTTTAAAATGTCATTTTCTTTATATTTTGATTTTTTGTGTCATTCTTAATACAAATATCCCATTTATCTATTTTTTGTCATTAAAATATGTAAGAAAATTAATTTAAGTTTGACATATGTCATTCGTTTCCATGGTTTCATTGTTGGAATTTTAAATTTTGACATTCCAACGTGAAAAATGAAATAACCCAAGCAAGGTCCCTTTTCCAACCTAAAAGAACGAAATTCCCATTTAGTTCCGCCTAACTGTTTGAAACAGACTGTGAGTAGATTATTATTTTTCCTCTACATACAATTAATTATTCTATTGTGTTCTCGCAATCAATATTATCATACAACTATATACCGTGATTCACTAACTGATCGCTACCGCTACCGCCACTCCCACCGCGTTAGTGTGAGGAGACCTGATCGCTAGTCGTATCGCTACCGTGTCCGCCACCGCGGCCGCTTTGGTGTGTGGAATCCTTAAATGTTTCATCAAGTCAGTAAAAAGTTCCATCATTCACACTTCTCGTGAACCAAACGAAACAAAACGTTTCTTTTGAAGCACCAACAAACTTTTCTGTACCGTGGAAACTCTTGTTCAAAGTAATAACGAGTGATAACTAAAACAAAAACGACAGAGAATGCCGGGAAAAAAATCACGTTTGCCTTCGAAGACATTTAAATTATGCCAGTCACATGATATTTTATATATCATACTATAAAGAAGCGAGATTTGGAGAACTAGAGAACGATTATAGCCACGGATGTTTCGTGTTATTTGTTTTTTAAAACACGCATAAGAACCCCAACGAACATGATGGAGCATTTGTTTATGCTCCACGTTGTTCGTTCATTTATTTAGACTGTACACGTATCGAGCAAATTTCTTTGTTCATGTTCTTAGGTGTGTACAAGGCTTTAGAAAAGAAGAAATTCTCTTGGGTATTAGGTATTATAGTTCTGCAAATAGACATGTTACTTATTTATTAACTATATATGTCTGCAGATCATTAGATAAGAAAATTACAACAATTACCTGCAAAATAAACATGAGTTATATTGAATTTTTTAAAAGGTACTCATTAGTAGATAACTGTTAGAGAAAAATTACATTATTTTCTTGTATATTTCCTTTTATTTAAAAAGGTCTCTCAAAAAGTTATTTTCAGATGCGAAACATTTGGTGTACATTTTGAAAAACGTGTTAACAGAGAATCTTTTAAAAAGTATGTCAAATAAAATGCTGGTTTAACATATGCTGATTATTCAATTATATTAGTTAATTTTCCAAACACCAGATGTCTCATTACTGCAAAATTTCACTGTAAATTACGACTGAAAGTATGAGAAGTAATTAAAAGAAATCAAATTTATATAACAGAAATCTAATGACTACTCTAAAAACGAATGGTGTGAAACATTCCTAGTTATTGTTTGCATCTCAGACATCATAATTATGATTATTATAAGCGGAATATTGCATTTCCTCCATCATAAAAGTAGCAGTACTATTATACAAACGATAGACATTTTTCGCATTGTTTTCTGATGTCAATTGCTGACAAAGCGAAGAAAAAATACATTCTTTTGAGTTTAAAATTACTGTGTTCATGCTTGAATAGTAAACATATTTAGGATTTCGTAAGTATAAACAAGAAACCTTTATACCATCAGTCATAGAGATTGTGAATAGACCTAGACGGTTGAAATTTTACACATACATTGTGATGCGCATAATGGAAAAATATTGGCACTTTGAACTGCATTTCACTTGAAAAATATTTACATACTTTTATTTTCGCATTATTATGCGAAAATAAAAGCCTTCTATTGAAGAAGGATAGCTAAGAAAGCTAGGACATATACACAGAATGAATGAAGACAAAATAGTAAAAAAAGTTTTTGAAGCCAGAACAGTCAAGAAAGTTAGACCAGGAAGACCGAAAAAAACTTGGCACCAAGAAACAAAAGAAGTGGCAACGAAGAGAGGTGTACAGTGGGAGGAGATAAGGATATATACAAATAACAGAACACGATGAAAGAAGTATAGAGAAAAACGCCAGAAAATTAAAAACTCGACTACACCCTAAATCGCAAGGAAGAAAGGCTTCAGGATTAAATATTTTTGTAACGTACTACATACCTACAAAATTCTGAAATGAGAGAAAATTCACATTTTAAGTTAATTTTTACTGTATTTAGAAGCTCTAACACGTAAAATATATATATTTTTAACTGTTTAATTAATTCATATCATTGGACATAAATTTCTTTCTCTTCTATTATGTTTTTGGTCAATCTGATATTTTGATATCCAAATGGTATATATTAGTACATGGTTTTTCAATTTCAATCAGTTCGTTGTACATCTTTCTTTCAAAAGAATCTGTATTCATTAATTTTTTGTTTTTTCTTCAGGAAAAAATAAAATAATTATATATTCAAATCAGGCCAGCACCCAGAATTTTGGAGGAGGGGGTTAGAAGACAAAATTGTTTTATAGAGGCAGAGATCACGAAATTACAGGAGTGCTGACCAAAAGCATTTTACGTTCCAAAATAGAAGTGTTGATCTACAAAAATATTCTTCGCTTCAAAAATACAAGCGCATACCAAAAAAGAGACCCTCACTTCCAAACTTTCAAAAATTACAAGTGATGAGACTAAAAAAAAAAAAAAGAAAAAACTCAAGAATTCTAGAATTCAACTGCATATCTTAAAAACACCATAAACACGTGTTTATTGAGTCCTTGGGGGCCTCAAGCCCCCAAAATGAAATCTGATAAAAGCCACAAACAATACTGTTTGTGTCTCTTTTTTTTTCTGCAAAATTTAAATAAAATATTCAAAGTATTTATATTAACGGTATAGGCAAGACGTTAAGGAATTCGCTTAAAAACGTCATTGTCATGTAGTGAATGTATAGAGAGCACGAGCTGAGACCAAGGACGAATGGAAATGTCTCTGGAGATGGGGCATTGCTATCTAGATACAGGTGCAGTAAACGAACAACTCGCTTACAAGCTTACATTCACGACTTGGTTTCTCCGACACTTCAACCAATTTAGAAATCACAGATGTAGATGAACTAGTACACTGCAAATCTTAGTGAGTAATAGTACTCCTTTTAAATGAGTACCTTTTATATTACTCATTTAAAGTGCGTACTTGTACTCAACCTAGGTACTGCAAAATCCATAAACAACATCGTTACAGGTGACGAAACTTGGATTTATTTATATGAACCGGAAACTAAGCAACAATCCACTGTTTGGGTCTTCCAAGATGCTTGCCAGAAGTCATCGACAAAATCAGGAAAAACAACCAAAAACGTCGCATCATTCTTTATCATGACAATGTAAGCTTCCACACAGCATGTCAAACAATCGATTATTTGAAGGAGAAAAACCGCGAATGAATGTCTCATTGCCCGTATTCACCTGATTTATCCCCTAATAGTTTTTTGTTCCCCAATGTCAAACAAAAAATGCGTGGACGGCGATTTTCATCACCTCAAGAAGTTTTTGAGATACCAACTTCAGAATGGAAAAAATGTAAATTGGTTTGAACACATGCAAGAGTGTATAAATCTTAAAGACGAATATTTTGAAAAGCAATAAAACAGTTTGTTACAAATAACATTTTTTCTTTCTTAGTTTTTGTAAAAATTTAAAATTATCTAACAGATAATGAGATTGACGTATTGAATTCACTGATTGGTATTGACATTTATTCAGCAGATGAATTTCCAAAAGTGTACTGACAAGCATTGAACAGCTTTATTCAAAAAATGCATTAGTACAATCACTGCAAGAAAAACTACATAATCTTAAAACCCGTGGTATAGAAGTACACCTTATTTGGATTCCTTCACACGTCGGTATTCAAGGCAATGAGAAGGCCGATATTGCTGCTAAAGAAGCCACCCAAAAGGAACCACCCTTGGACCTAACTATTGAAGCAACTGACCTTATAAATGAAATTGGTAAAAGACTAATACTAAAAGAAGAACGAAAATGGCAAGAACTAAGGGAGAACAAACTACGGCGGATAAAAAAAGACACAAAAAAATGGAAATTCGAAGGGACAAGAAGACAGCAAATAGCAACGACTAGACTAAGAATCGGACATTCCAGACTGACAGACAAATACAGACTTGAAAGAAAAGACCCACCAACCTGTGACGAGTGTAACACAAGACTGACAATCGAACATATTATATTAGACTGCACAAAATACGAGACGATACGACAACGGCACCATATACCTGACAACTTACAAGAAGCTCTCAGTGACAAGGCGGAAAACCTGGCAAATCTTCATGCATTTTTATTAGACACAAATCTATATTCTGTATTGTAATAATATAAACACAAAACAAAATGTAAATTAATAATGTACGGGCACTAATCACTTTTGCAGTGGATGTGCCTCTGTTTTGTTTTAAATAAAAAAAAAATAAAAATTAAAAAAAATTCCAAATAACCTTATCTGTCATATATTGTAGTTACTTAGAGGTGTACCTGAAGGTGGAAAGACCGGGCCTTAATGATGTAACAAATGATAAAAAACAAATGAAGATATATTCTTTCCCATAAATAAATAATTAACACCTTATATTTAAATAATATTTTTACAAAAATTGAAATTAGCAACCGATTTCAAATGATAATTACAAAATCCCACAATGCACCTATGCATTTAGCGTTTTAAAATGAATAAACAAACAACTGATTAGGCAAATAATTTGTTATTTCATTGCACAATTTAAATGAGAAAATCAAGATAATATTTTCATTATTCAATTTCTTTCCTACACTACTTGATGATTTAGTATTATGAAAATTAGTGGGATGAAATATTTATGTGTGAAAATTATTGTTAAGAACAAAGAAAATTAATTCAGTTTTGAAGATGATTTTTGAACTGACTATTCTTTAAGTAACGAAAATGTTGAAATTATGTAAAAATTCGTTCTCATACTCTTATTATTTTTATAATTATGTTTAAAAAATAACGAATTATTTCTGTTATGAGATTTTAAAATTCTTAGCGAAATAATTATTAAATGAAATAATTCACTTAATTAAAGGCAGGATAAACACAACAGCACTCACAAGTTTCTCATACAAAACTAACAAACTGAAATAACATAATAATACATCTTTTGTGGTAATTTTTTTTTTTTTAATTTTATTCTATATAATATGCTTTTATTTCCTAATTTACCAATATTATAATTAAGAAAGTATAGTTGACTAAAATGCAAAAGTAAAATTAAAATAAACATTTTGAAGTGTTTTATTAAAGACTAGAAATACATTTAGGTTTTAAAATTAACATCTATTTACCAGTGGCAGCTGGTGCAGGGAGGGCAACGGGGCAATGCCCTCCCAATTATTTACTTTTGAAAAATAATAAAAACATCTTTAATACAAAATAATAATAATAACATGTATTATTTTCATTTTACCCATTTTAAAATAATATTTAGTTATATTGAAATGTTTGTAACTTAAATTCGTATCGCGCATCGCGCCGCGTTTCGCTTAATAAAACAAATGTTTTTAGAATGGACATACGCCAAGCAGGGCAAAAGAGCGAATGTCTCAAATATTTGTACGAGTGTAGATGCGGAGTACAAACGTGGGTGAAGGACGAGCAATAGTATCTAACCTGTAGCAGCCATTGCAAGTGGGTCAAAACATATTTTGTCCGTAGTTTTAATTATCAGTCGGAGTGCTTTATTTTGACATTTGTTTGTAGTTATGTGTTATTAAAAGGTTATGTATGTTCGATGTTTTAATAATTACATTATTTTATTAGTATATTTGGTAATAATTTACTCGCTACATTTTCTTAAGTTTATGTGATTGTGTTTTATGTAAGTGGCGAATTTTGTAAAAAAAAAATAATAATAATAATAAATAAATAAATAAATTTTAAAAATGAATGAGTATGAAAATAGCGTGATTTCAATTTTAGAACTGGTTTCCAAAAATAATTGAGCCTATGATATAAAAATTAGACTTAAAACTTTAGGACCACCAAGACCGGAATTCATTTTAACGAGTTCCGAAGAAAATAATAAAAAGCAATAAAGTTATTTCAAGGCAATTTCATTCATAAACCTTTTTGATAAATTTTTGCTCTAAAAAAGTTTTTTGTCCTACCAGAGAATAATTTCGGTCATGTTTTTAGCCTCCACTGCTATTTACACTCTTTACGTAAATAAAATATTTCCGGACTTTAACAATAAAATGCTTATTTTAATCTTAAGTTTCCCAATAATATTATTTTATTTAAAATTCCCGCGATTTCTCCTAATAATAGTTTACCAGGCAGCCATTGGGAGCAGCATGTATGCTGCCAATTTTAAAACCGTAATCGGGTCTATTCTGTATCTTTAGTGGTTAAAAAAAATTGGTTAAAAATGATGGTTAAAAAGTAACATTTTAACTAGGCGTTCAAACTTTAACCTTGTTTCTTATTCTGTATCTCAGGTTATAACCATAGGTGCCCGCAGAAATTATTCTAAAGGGGGGCAAGACCAAAACATAAATATAGATGTCATATTCGAACAATGCTTTCCAAGTGTCGGGTCTGGGAACGATCCTGGCTGAGGATAAACATTTATTTTCTAGTTAAAAATGTGTTCTCTATACTTAAAAATCATCGATTTAGTAAATAAGAACTATCCTGGCTAATAGCCAAAGTTGCTCCCTTGCGGGCGCCTATGGTTATAACCCAAGCGTCAACTTCTAACTTTTTATTTATTTATTTTTTTATTTAATGGCCTTTGCTGCTTCGGCAATTAGCCAGTTTAACTTTTTAACCTTATAGTTAAAAGTATGTTGTGAAATTATCTACAAGGGACGTATTTTGCTAGTGTAAATGTGGATTTAATGTAAAGAAGTGTTATGGTTGAATCGTGAATGAACAACGTTTAAATATAATACATCTATATTGATAATAAATAATACTACCATAACATGCATGTGTATCAATATTTTTTCTTTCTTCTATATTAAGATACTTTTATTTTCAGGTTATATTTACCTTATTTTTATTTTTAAACAAACAGAGAAATCAAAATTTATAAGTGTACCAATTACAATTTTTTTAAAATTTTAAATATTTACTTGCAATATATCGGAAAATCATATGGTTCTTCTTGGATTTTCAGAAAAACAACATTTGTAAAACGAGATATTCCGTAAAAGTTTTAGACAAATGAAAATATTTTAAAATGTTGCCTTTGTTTAATTTGTACTGATCTTCTAAAAAGCATCTGTATATATTTTTTATTCACTTATATTAATTTTTCACTTATTAACCTCTTTTTGTTCAATTTGCTCTAGTAAGGATTGGTTTAAAATAAACAGACTTGCCATGATTAATTCTAAAACTGGATTTTTTCTGACTATCTGACGTTTAGAGGTTAGAATTACAGCTGGTTAAAAGTTAACACCATGTATTTGGCTGGAGTTAATATTCCAAATATAACCTACTGAATTAACCACATCGAGGTTAAAATTTTAACGCCATAGAGTTACAGAATAACAAAATATTGTAAAGCGTGGTTAAATTAATTAACAGGAGAATAAGGATCTGTATTGATGAAGACGCTGGTCACATATCCCATCTTGTTTAGTTTATAAGTTTATTATTTGAAATAACAGCTTCTTATATAATTTTGTAATTTTATTACTTATTTGTGAATGACAATTAATGATTCATTAAAACAATTTTCCTACAAGTTATAAATTACTGAAGAGTCATAGAGAGGCAATGCTGACATTTCAAAGCAATGAATAATTTTTAAATAGCTCTGTGATAGGTGTATGCAAATTGTGTGAACACTACCTTT
The DNA here is from genome assembly GCA_963971575.1 of Liopterus haemorrhoidalis. NCBI lineage: Eukaryota > Metazoa > Arthropoda > Insecta > Coleoptera > Dytiscidae > Liopterus > Liopterus haemorrhoidalis. The sequence goes on along the minus strand of OZ020612.1, from coordinate 40,946,706 downwards.
CCCTTTTTTACAATTTTCTTTGTTACTAAACTTCTGAATCAACCGTTAGATTCAATGCAAGATTGACTGTTCTTTTTATTATACATTTAATGAACGAACATAACCAATAAATTGTAACGAAAAACAACAACAACGAATACCATAATTCAGAAACGAATAGTAGAAGAGTAACAAACCAAAAATGTCCAACAAGTCCTTATTATTATAAGAAACGTACGAAATTTAATAGCTATTGCCTTCACATTAAGTTAATATTTCCAAGGTCTAAAAAGTATAGAAAGTATAGTTATGTAGAACAAAATAACTAAACTGTTTTTGTTTGTTTACGCAGAATGTTAAAGTGTTAAACTAAGCAGAACTAAAAGCTGTGTCTTTTGGAATTGTGTAATATGACTATCTTTAAATAAAAGAAAGTTTTAAACATAGTTTTAAACTTATTTTAGTATATTTAGTACATTTATTATACATATTCAAATGATAGACAAAAATTCTTCAACATGAATATATCTTCAGTCTGTATAATAAGACATACATGCTTATGACTAGAGCCCTGCGCGGATAAGTTTTTCTGTATCCGCATCCGATCCGCATCCGTATAGACAGGATCCGCATCCGCAGCCTTTGTAAATATAATATCCGCATCCGCAAAAATTTCCGCACAATCCGCACAGGATTTGCTGTCTGTTTGAAAATATTTAACATGTTCCGCCTTATTTGGCATATCGCTGTTTTAAAACACTACTAATTTTTTTTAAATTTTATCACATTAATATTAGTGGGTCCTGAAATACGTTTTCTATCTAACGTCATTGAGATTATATAGATTAAAAAATAAAGAGGGGAATTACAATTATTCGACTCTTAAACCAAATTTATATAAAATGTAAAACTTTAAACAGCAAGATGTCAGAAACTTAGTTTTTTAAGATATCTCACTATTATTTTAGAGCAGCGATATTTAGAAATAATTAAACAGATTAATTTATCACATTTATGACCAATAAATAACGAGGTAAGTCCTATAAGATCAGCAGATTGAAAAAAATAAGTTGTTAATAATAAAACTAAATTCTTAAATTCATCTTATTATTAAAAGATGAAAATTATACGACGATTTCAAGAATTTTAAGATTTTTTTAAATTTGTTATGAATTTCTATGTTTTTAAATGTGACAAATTACCATGGTTAATTTTTACTAATAATTCCAAAAATGCAAAATAAGGCGATACATAATTATTTTTAAATTAATAAACGCAATAAATCCAAAGAAATTGTTATATCTACGACTGTTATATAAACTCTACTCTCTACTATATTTAACTATTTAAGTAAACGTAAAGTAGGTCTTTATGGGAAGAGTAAAAAAAGTGAAAAATGCCGTAACGTATTATTATTACACTCTTGCCATAAGAACAATACAAATGCCAACAATACATTTTTTGGGTTCTAAACGCGTCTTCCGTAGGAAGAGGCGTCCACCCGAAGATTTTATATTCACGCGGATATTGCGGATAAGCGTATATGATATATAATCCGCATCCGATCCGCATCGGCACGATTTAAATGATAGTTTATCCGCATCAGCAGAAAAATGGCGGATATTCGCGGATTTACAGGGCTTTACATTTGACTCAGGATCAGGCATGTGCACAAATAACAGGTTCAAACATGATAAGAACATCAAGACCTAATACGCCCGATAATAAAAATTGTTTAGTTAGTGTTTTGTCTTTCAGTACTGCGGTTGTAATAAATAAATAAATAAAAATAAATAAATAATTTATAAATTTATAATAATTTTTAAATATTTCCATGGAGTTTGATTTGACTTCTGTTGGTAACACATTTAAGAATTTAATTGAGTAATAGTTGCTACAATTTTTTGTTTTTGATAATCTAGTATAATCAGGGTAGATTTGTGTTTTATTTCTTGTGTTGTAAGAATGTAACTGCTCAACAGTAGTGTATGATCCAACATTTTTAAATTCGTAGAGACACTGATAAATATAAAGGGATGGCAGAGTCATTATATTTAGACTGATAAAATGTTCCCTGCATTCTGCTTTGTAGGATACTCCAACGATTATCCTTATTAAGCGGCTTTGCAACTTAAAAATATCCGCTGATGGACTGTGTCCCTATACAGAATAATGTTGTGTAATAATGAGTGTTATTTATGCAAAACGATTTGAAGCAGTATTTTTATGTACCCACCCAAAAGGGTCAAAAATGTCCTTTTCAAGTGCAGCAAAATATATGCACAAATCTACTGACATTTTGTGAAAAATTAAATTAATAAAAATGATTACGATTTACCTAATCGTGGATTAAAAAAAGTGACCACTAAAAAACAAGATAAAGTGATTTTTAACGCTTTTAAAAATAATTCTATGTTATCTTTACAAACAAATCGTTTTACGTTAATATCAGGCAATTTTGTTAAAAAACAACAATAAGTTAAGTCTAATGACCCTGAGAAATCGTTTAATTGAAAATGGTATTAAATTCAGGAACACCAAACAAAAACCATTGTTATCGGTGAAACATGTCGAAAAACGACTCGCTTGGGCCAAGGAAAATTTAAACCGCGATTGGAGTGATGTGGTTTTCTCTGATGAATCTAGTTTTTACATAGGGGGTACGTGAAATATGAGCTTCGAACAAAAAATTTATGTGAAGTGTGAATATTCACACATTTCAGGGTTTCGCAGGTATATAATAAGTGAAGGTGGTATGCTGAGTGTGTAGGACAAATTTTACTTTGTAGTAATCACGGCAAAATGAACGATATTTTTAAAATAATTTATCGTCTGTTAATCATATAATAAGATAATTATTAAATTTACGCTCTAAAAAATTAAATACAACATTTGTCAAAATATAACTAGAATTTTGACAAAATAATTTCAACATAATAAAAATGAAAAAATAAAATTCACTCCGTACTCGAAACCCTTCGTTTACCAGAGAGTTTTATCTTACGACACCAGTGCTCTAACCCATTACACTATCGTACGCCTTGCATGTGAGTGTCTTACATTGGTATAACTTTTGTACTTTGTGAACCAAAAACCACAAAAAATGCGTTATTTTCCGAAAACATAATCTGATCAAAAATTCCTGTTGTACTATTTCGGTTCACACCAATATACATTACTTAGAATTTTTTTAGATTTTTAGTTTAAACCATCTGGGCTACAGGGTGTGGGACAAAATTTTTTTTGCACAATTTTGGCAAAAATCGCATCAAAATAATTTATTTTGCAAAAATAAAAATTTGATTGTTAATCCACGTACGGGCTTTCATTTGATACCCTACTCATAATTTAAAAAAAATATTTTTGTTTTCGATGAGCACATATTTGCTTAAATTTTTAGGGGGGGGGGTATGTTTTTTAGATGTTTTAGTATTTTTCCTATGTGCGGGTCAAAGAGTTGTATAAGCATGCCAAATTTCAACTCTCTAGGTTTAGCCGTTTGGCTACAATTTTTACCGAACAGACAGACAGACAGATAGACAGACAGACAGACAGACAGACAGACGACAAAATGACGGTATAAGGGTTTTTTGGTCATACCTACAAAACCCTAAAAACGTTCAAAATTTGGATCAGGTAACTCGTCAAATGCCAAAGTATGCCGAAAAACTGGTAGAAAGTGTACCGAAAAGATGCCAAGCAATAATTGATAATAATGGGGATTGGACCAATTATAGGTAGTAGCGTAATAATATTTGCAGTAAATTTTTAAATTATTTTTAGTTTTTGCTTTTTTTTCTCTTTTATAGTTCGCCAAAAATCAACAAGGACGTCTTATATAGACTGTAATACTTTCGCACGGCTCTACATGTAACCCCCGCGAATACAGAGACCAGACTTAATACAGTTTTTATGTACTTTTGAAAGTGATATCTCATAATTGCAGTTCTACCTAATAATAGCTATTTATTATTTAAATTTCTATTATGACACAATGCAACATAAAATCAAAAGTAATATTAGAATTGCAATTAGATGATCTAGAAACGTTGTGATTGTGTAACTAGTCTTAAGTTTACAATAAGTGAATGTAATTTCTCGTGGCACGCTAATTGAGGACCACTGTTCTAGGCTAAGTGTTCATTGTATCTAATATTATGTCTAGAGTTACAGTTCTTTCGGTGTTGAACGGTTCGAGAATTTTTTATTTAAAATAAGTATGTCAGTTGAGTGGGACAATATATTGTACGTGGGTTTCACCTACTGCCTCAATAATAACATCAGGATGACTAACACCAACTCACAATGGATGATAATATCGCTTAAGGGCGTTGTATTATATTAAATGTAAATTTACTTTTTAAGTCCGGTTAAGATTGAATCTTACATTAAGTCGAAATTTAAAATTACTTGTAGTTCATTTCTTTGGTTTTAAACTAAAAGGGAGTTTTGTTTTTAGGGTTTTGTAGGTATGACCACCAAAAACCCTTATAACTAGGCTTACCATACGTCCCGGGTTGAAGGCCAGTTTGTCATTTCATCCCGGATATTTGGTAAAAATTAAAAAGTGCCGATTATACATGCAGTACAAAAGTGCAGCCTCTGAAAATGGCGATTAGGCAACAAATTAAAAATAACAAAGAATTTTTAAAGAAGTTTCACTTTAGTGAAAAATATTAATAACTTATGTTAACAAGTTATGTTCAATTAAGAGTAATTAAAAATTATTACTACGTAATTTTTGTTTTTTTGCTAACCACTCCGTTATTTATCCTTTTCAATCATGTGTACTTAGCGTAGAAGACGCTACTTTCTGTTTTGAGCAAAATATCAAAATTGTCCCGGTTTGAGAAACAAATATTATGGTTAGTCTACTATCTCTTAATGAGTGGATCAAGAAGCAAATTTTAGATTTTGACAAATCAATTTTTTGTGGGATTCTTGCTTAAAATATGTCAAAAAACTTTTGTCCCCCACCTATCTCTCAGAGGGGTTGATCTAAAAATCTGAAAAAAATCTCCATAATGAATATTGATGGGAACCGGAATAGTTCAACAGGAATTATTGATCAGATTACTATTTAGAAAAATGTCGATTTTTTTATGTTGTCAATAAAAAAAATATTTAAAAAAAATTATTGTGTGGTACCAAAAGAAAGGTCTGAAGACATAGATTAAGGAGCAAGAAGCAGTTTTTAAAAATTCGTTTTCTTTAACACGATTTTAGCCAAAAATGTGCTAAAAAAGTTCTTGTCCCGCCCCCTTTTACCCAGAGGGGTTAAACTAAAAATCTGAAAAAATTATAGATAATGTACATTGATCTCATCCGGAAACTTACGAGAGGAATTTTTTATCCGACTGAGTTTTTGAAAACTATTGCAGTTTTTGTGTCTGAAAAAAATAATAATTTTTTTAATTCATGGCTAAATTATGGTTAATAATGTTATGATTTTTTGTGTTTATGGCTAAGATAGTATGTCTCTTATTTTGAAATTTTGTTTAAAAACATTAAATAGAAGCTCTTAGTACTCAAATAACGACTAAAAATGATTATCAAAAACTGTTGATTTTGATGTGATTATAGAACAAATATTCCTAGACATCCAGTATTATGTTGGCTTCCTACACTTATTAAATACCTACAAAATCTTGAAATGTGTGAAAATTCACACTTCACGTTAATTTTTGTATGTTGTCACGAAAACAGAACTAGCCTAAAATATTTTATGTTTTTTAGATGTTTTAAGATCTAAAAACATGTACACAATTTTCGCTGGCAATAAAATTGCAATATTGAAAACTTATGGGAATTTGTAAAATTCAGGTCAAAAAGTGTAAGTTACATCAAAAATGCAATTATGTTGATAAATATTGTGTTATTTCCTTTTCTCATTCAAAGTAATTAAAAATTTTAATTAATTTAAAAATAAACACCCAACAAAAAAATCTTTAAATCTAAATCTAAAATTATGCCATAAATGTTAAATTTCGCAATTTATAACACATAAATTAAAACTATGTCCGTATAAAAACCGGATATGCAAAATAGAGAAATCGATGAAAATATTTGTTAAAATTTCATTTATGATTGATTTGATAAGTTTTTTTTATGAATAAGAAAGCCTTAATGCCTAAACATATTATTAGTTATAAATAGGATGTTTATTTATTCATATGTGAATATGTTAATTATTTTTTAAATGATGAATCATACTAATTTACATATTTAATAGCCAATTTCAAAGTTTTTCCGGACTGTTTCTCTCAAAAAGCTCATCAAAGAGAGATGGTTCAGGAAGGATAAATTTCGCATTAATAGTCCATATATAGGTAGAGATAATGAGATCTATACTCTATCTCAGAAAGGCTGATAGTAATAAATCATTTTGTCAGGCAGTTACCAGTGCACATTTTAAACACGTTTAAATTGGTTTTGTGTATTTCTATATTACTATTTATCATTTTATTAAACGCACGCCTGTGACCATATTTATCATATCATTAAACAAACCCCTGTGACCATATTTATCTTTCAAATTTTAGGGTCAAATTTTTATGGTCTATTGTGTTTAACCCTAGTTCGTATTCCCATATAATATGTGCGGATCACTCGGTTGTTTTTAACAATATTTCGTTCCGAACTATTCATATTTTGTCGCTTTTGTTTTGCCGCTTCTGTGTGATAAAACAATAACTTTTTACAAATAATAAATTTTATTACTATCAGTCTTTTAGAGATAGAGTATAGATGTGCAACATATGGGTACTGAATCGAACAAACTCGATCTGCATTTGTTAGGAGGTTTCTACACTGTACACGCAAGGAAATCACTTTATAAATAATTCATAAAGGGTTACGAATTTAGAAAAAATAATACAACAGAATTAACAAATAATATTTGATCTTTACATATATTTTTGTTTGATTTTGATCAGTTGCATATCATTGCATATAATTGTCTTGAAAAAAAAATTGATGTGAAGTGAGAATTTTCACATAATGCAGGATTTCATGGCGAGTGTATAGGACAAATTTTGCTTTGTAGTAACCACGGTAAAATGAACGATCTTTTTAAAATAATTTATCGTCTGTTAATTTAAGAGCTTTAAAAACAAATTTTATGTTAAAATATTTTTTTGTTAATTTTAATTCGAATACCTAATACCATTATTTAGGTTTCTAAATATGTGCAGTATTTTTTTTTATATAGCAAGTTTCATTAAGATTTTGAAAATTGCGTCTATGGCTTCCATTGGTTGTTTTAAATCATACTCTCCGCCACTCTGGTTTCATATACATGACACATAGAATGAAAATAAAATTTCAACAATTCCAACATTTGCCAAAATATAACTAGAATTTTGACAAATTAATTTAAACAAAAAATTAAAATGGAAAAAAAAACAATAAATAAAATTGACTCCTCTGGCAGGGAGCGAACCTTATAAATCTGCGTAGCTAGCGAGCAACGTAACCACTAGACTACGATACGCTTTACAATATAACGTGTTATATAACTATAACTTTTGTGCATCGTCAACCAAAAAACACAAAAAATGCGTTATTTTCTCAAAACATAATCTGATCAAAAATCCCTGTTGTATTATTCCGGTTCACACCAAGATACATTACTTAGATTTTTTTCAGATTTTTAGTTTAAACCATCTGGGCTACAGAGTGTTGGACTACAAAATTGTTCCACAATTTTGGCAAAAATCGCATCAAAATAATTTATTTTACAAAAATAAAATTTTGATCGTTAATTCACGTACTAAGGGCTTTCATTTGATACCCTACTCAGATTTTTTAAAAAATATATTTTTTTCGATAAGCATATATTTGTTTATATTTTTAGGGGGATATGTTTTTTAGATGTTTTAGTATTTTTCTTATGTGCGGGTCAAAGAGTTGTATAAGCATACCAAATTTCAACTCTCTAGGTTTAGCCGTTTGGCTAAAATTTTTACCGAACAGACAGACAGACAGACAGACAGACAGACAGACAGACAGACAGACGACAAAATGACGGTATAAGGGTTTTTTAGTCATACCTACAAAACCCTAAAAAAGACAAGAAAAAACAATAACGATATTGTTCAAAAAATAATCTGATCAAAAATTCCTGTTGAACTATTCCGATTCGCATTAATGAACATTGTTGAGAATTTTTTGGATTTTTAAACCAGCTCCGAAGTAAAATAAGATGGGAGAGAAAAGTTAAGACACATTTTTGACAGGAATACCATAAAAAATGGTTCTAAAATAAAAATGTGTTTTTATTAAGCGGTTTCATTTGATATCCCACTCCAAAAGAATGAAAATGTATTTATTTTTTCGTTGACTACATATTTTTTTTTTATATATATTTTCACCGCCATGTGTTTTTTTGAACTCAATAGTTTATCTATATGTAGGTCAAAGAATTATACATGCATGCTAAATTTTAACTTTTTGCGTCCAGCCGTTTGGCCACAATTTCTACCGGACAGACAGACACATGAGAGAGGGTATAAGGGTTTTTAGTTCATAGCTACAAATTCTTAAAAGGAAACTAAAGTATCTAGGGTTACATCATGTGAAATCTCAAATTCAGCTTATTGCAACACTTCATGCAAGGCAAAATAAAGAGAATTCGAAGACCTGGGAGATTATTTATTATTATTATTTCGTATGGCTTAATGCCTAGAAGTTAGAGATTTTCAGGTAGCGACTAGCGCTCTCTTGCATAACCTAACGATTACTTTTTACGCCGGGACCGCCGGCTTTACATGCCCTCTGATGCACGTCCCATATTCCCGAATAATAATTCAGCTATACAGGTACTTATTTAAGAGAAGGCCTTCTATTCGGCTCAAAATCATGAGGCAGTAAGTAATTACTACAGAGAAGAATGTTGATAAAAATATAGGACACTCTCTTTAATTTCAAAATAAAATAAAATTATTGTTAGAAAAAAGTAATCATCACGTAACTTTAACGTCTAAAAAAGGATTAGACTTGCTCTGTTGAAATAAAATGATTGTAACTCGTGATGAAAGTTAAAGGACATATATAGCAGAAAGAGATATCTGTACTTTCGACTTTAAATGAAAAACAGATCTGTGGTTTTTGATGGAATTCAATCCTGTGACCCTGACCACTATCCATTTCTCTGTGAATGATTTATGTTACCACTTGACCACTGTACTCTGGTTTTACTGTTATAATGGTCAATATTCTTATTTTATCGCATCATTGATTTTGTTTTATTGAGCTACCAGTTAACTGCTATATCACATTAATCTCATTGAATAGGTACACCTAATAATATAACTAATTGAAGAAAAATTCCCGTTGAACTATTCCTGCTTCAGTCAATCTATATTATTAATAATTTGTTTAGATTTTTTGATCAATCTCTCTCAGTCGCGCACACAAGGGGGTGGTCCTCGGGTCCAGACCCCCCTCCCCTCAGGAATGGAAAAATCATATACTTATTTAATACAAACTAAGCAAATGAAAATAAAAATTTAACTTTTTTATTAATAAAAATTAAATTATAATCAAAGTTAAAATATACATGAGCCAACTCTTCTTAAAAAAAATAAATAAAAACAATATATTTGTATTATTTTACCCGCCTGATCTCTGGTAAATGGAGTGGGGAAAAAGAGTTTAATGGCCTATTTGGCGGGAAACCATAAAAAAAAAATTATTATTATTTTTTTTTTGACATATTGTCATAAAATAAAAGATCTCGGCATAGATTAAAGAATAAAAACCGCCATCCCAATGTACTTGTATAAAATAGCAGCAGAGTAGAAATAACTTAACCCAATATTTTCTAAGAGAGATATTATTTATCATAACCATGGAAACGTTACATATAAGTATGAAAAAATAGATACTTAAAAAAAAATTAGCGGGCGCAATTGCGCTCTCGGGCGATCTGTTATGCGCCCGCGATACGATTCCCGGTAAATTAAAATATTATTTTAAATTTTATTTCCAATCAATTTCATTTTCCAACTTTTAAGCAAAATTTTCTTGGAATTAAATACTTATTTATTAATTGAAATTTTCAAGTAATTTTTTATTATGCCATATTAAATACCTCCCTATATAATAAAATATAAGTAGTTCCACTACAAAAAATATTATTTTAGCGAATTCTATCGAATTTTAGCGCCATTTTTTATGTTCTATTTATTAAAACTGATCATTGAATGACAGTTTAAGAGTAGCAGTATCAATTACTTATGTCAAGAAACAGTCTCAACCTTCTCATTAACGAATAATAATTTGTCATATATTATGTAATTATATGTAATAAATGTCGTTCAATAAAATTATTATTACAAATTATTATTATTATTTTGTTGTATTATGTTATGTCAAAAATGAAGAAGAACATTTTTTCAAAAAATAATGGGATTTTAACCTATAAGTAAAATCAAATAAAAAGATTCAAAATTAAAAATGACAAAAATTAACAAAAACTTTTTTTTTTTTAAATTAAAATTGAGAAATGAAAAAAAATAAATAAAATTAACTTTAACAATAAAAAACAAAACATATATGATGTCATTACATATCATTGCACCCGCAACGTCTCAGAAAATTCTTAATTGCGCCCTTGCTTCCAAAAAGGTTGGCCACCCCTGATTTAAACCATCATTTGTTCATTAACATCATGCAAAACGTGAATTGTCAAAATGTAAATAATCGATTTTTCGCAATTGTGCTCATTAAAAAAGTTTGAATTCAATGTTTGGGACCTTAAAAATATATGGTTCGAAAAATTAGGTTCTAAACTTGTTGTAAACAGGATTATAATGTGTTTCGCAAATATCTCAAAACTATATTACTGTGATAAATTACATTTTGAATGAACCTCCTCATATACCTAAATAATTACATTACACAACTTTTAAAAAATTTCATTTTAATGTGTATTTGCCAAAAATATTTCCAAATTATTTTGAACCGCGCCTTTCTTTCGCTTACTTCTTATTTTTTCGCTTGCAAGTTATTGTAATGCCTACAATCGTCACGGCTGCCCAGACCTCCACCATTCTGTTGGTTTCTTTCAACTACCTATTGACTACAAAACATTGAAATGTGAGAAAATTTACGCTTCACTCTAATTTTTATAACATTATTAACATGTTTGTGAATTAACATTTCAAATATCTCTCTTATCACATCCTGCTTTTCTATTTTCTATTCATTGATTCATTCATTGAAATGCATTGATATAAATAAACATTGAACTTACATGCAACATAAAGCGCTGCCGCTGCCAGTAGCAGGAAGAAGAGGAAGGTGGCGGTGATGCAGCATCCGCACCGGATACTCGATCCGAGCTTCTTCCGCGTAAACCGGATGTCACTGTCGCTGGAGATGATCGAACTCGCCGAACGACGATACTGTCGTGTCCCAGAGCTAACTGTGCTCACTGACATCTGCTGAACAACAAAAAAATTACTGATTAATTATATAAAATATTAATAATATATTTAAACACAATTTTAATGAAACTTTTGTGTCTAAAACATGTTTAATGAGACACAACTTTGTCGCGCGAGTCGAGGTTAAAAAACAAATCGCTAAGCGACGAGTTTTCTAATCGATAAGTGCGGCAAAAAGCTTTATGTAACAAGAATTTTATACTAATTTTACTATTTTGCTTTTTCATGCCTTTTAAAATAATACATTTGCAATATATAATCAATCAACATCCTCGATTAGAGAATTTTGTATGTAAATGTAACGGTTGGCTAGACTGTTTTGACAATTTTGGTTTTGCCAAGATAGCTATCAATTATGTTTTATAAAGTTTGTAGGTTATTGTATTGATTTTACCAATTTTATGAAATAAAATCTTTAGTTGCAGTTTCATAAAGACTTTCTTACGACTGTAAAATAGAAAATAGTTATTTAAACATTAAGGCAAGTAAGTAATATTTACCAGTTAAGAACGTTTTTGCGCCCGAGCGATAGCGAGAGCTAGTATTGAGGTAAAAATTTACCACCCGAATTGTTTATAATATTTGTTCCACTCTCCAAGTTATTTTAATTGCATAGTTTCTTTTAGATTAATTTATTTTAGATATTTGAATAAACTATCAGTATGTCTGTGGCCGGTTACTATGGTTTTCATCAAACAAAGCGTGAATATTAAAAGCGTTGTGTCAAAAGTTTGTAAAATGTATTTGAACAAAAGTTAAAGAAAAATGGGAATTGATGAGGCTGCAAACGTTGCATGTTCATTCCTCCTGCCGGAGAAATCGAAGGGATATTACAAGATGGGATAAAAAATTTGGTTTTGTTTTATTTTTTCATTTACTTCCCCGGGGACGTAAATTTTTACTTACATCCCGTTGTTAATAGTAACCACAGTAATAGTAATTAATAGTAAGCTTCCTCGGTAATGTGTATCTACTTCCATTAAATCAATGTCATAACAATGTACTTACTATGTAGAGCAGGGGTGTCAAACTGGCAGCCCGCGGGCCGCATGTGGCCCGAATATTGCCTTATTGCGGCCCGCAACGACTTCTAATACTATAATATATTTTTATACTATTAAAATTTATTTGAACGAAAATACCTCGTGACAGAATCTATTCGGACCGCGGCGTCAAGACTTTGGCAAAGGGCGGAAAACCAATAGTCAGACAGTAACTCTGGCAGTTAGCCAAGGCCGTGCGATATTCGGTAGATCGGTGATTCCAAATAATATACTCGTAAGCAGAACTTTCAAATAGAACTTTTCTATATAGGTACAACTGCTGTGTAATTGTTATTATTTAAATGTTATTTCTTTACTTCCCCCAAGTAAATATTCAGAAAAATGGTGGTTAATGAAAAACAGAATGAGTAATAATATAAATATATATCGTGCGGCCCGCGCGAATTTTACTTGTTAGAAAAATGGCTCAGGGCTAAATTGATTTTGACACCCCTCATTTAGAGAGTGGAATAAATATGTTTAGTATTTATTCCGGGTGTCCCCAAACTTTTTCGTTAAAGGGCCACGTCAAAATTTCTAAAATATATGGCGGGCCGGAGAAAATTAAGTTAAACTAGGCTGGACGTTTAATGCATCAGCACTGTTAAAACTTCGTTTATAATAGATTCATAGCACAAGTGCATGGCATAAACATAAAGATGTATCAATGGAGTATATTGTCTGTTTATTACAAACAGGTAGATGTTCGTATTATAAGCAGATCAGTGATAGACCATTGATTCGGCTTATGCATATGTGATATATTTATATTATAAACGAGGCTTAAGTCTGGTTTATAATAGATCCATAACATAAGCGCATTGCATAGGCATGCAGATGAATCAAAGGTGTATTATTATTCTGTTTATAATTTTAACATTTGTTTATAATCAGAACAAATCGTCAAAATATTTTTCTTATACCTATGTATATCTTATATTTGGATTATATCATGAGTTAAATAATTTATGAGATCGTTGCTTACTTAATCTGTCTACTTTTAATTAAAAATCTTCCGTTTTTTGCCCATTTGCATTAAAAAGCTTTAATTCTCAACGCTACAATGCCCAAATATAATTTGATCAACAAAAAAGAGCATTGTACTTCCAATGCGAAGATCCTGAACAAAAATTCTTTCATTAAATAATTTGGATGATATATAATAATTAAAATGTTAATAACCCGAAATTAAAAATTATGAACTTAATAACTTATCACACGAGAGAAATAAACCAAATAATAATAATGATAACAATATTTATTTTCCTCAATTAAATACAAATAAAAATTATAAATACATCTTTCTTCCTTTTTCGTTCTAAAGGTTTCCACTACTTTTGAAGTCATAGATAATAACTTACTAAATTACATTTTATAGTATCAGCGGCTGAAAGAAATTCTCAGCACCTTCTGTCCCTTGTTACTTTTCCTCGCCAACTTAACAATTTGATGTGCCAGATAAAAGTTTGGTTATTGAGAACTGTATTGAGAACTGACACGCTCGAATACGCTATCTGACGGTCAAATATTGTACTATACTCTATCTCCGAAAGACTGATAGTAATATAATTTATTATTTGTAAAAAGTTATTGTATTATCACACAGAAGCGGTAAAACAAAAGCGACAAAATATGAATAGATCGAAACGAAATATTGTTAAAAACAACCGAGTGTGCCGCACATAGTATATGGGAATACGAACTAGGGTTAAACACAATAGGCCATAAAAATTTGACCATAAAATTTTGAGGAAAAATATGGTCACAGGGGTGTGTTTAATTATATGATAAATATGGTCACAGGCGTGCGTTTAATAAAATGATAAATAGTAATATAGAAATACTCAAAACCAATTTAAACGTGTTTAAAATAGCACGCCACTGGTAACTGCCTGAAAAAATGATTTATTACTATCAGGCTTTCAGAGATAGAGTATAGATACACTAGATACTCTAGTACTGTTTGAACTTATTATGTAAGTTTTAGTGTTGAATTTTTGTTAGAATATTGAGAGAAGTTCTGAAAACATATAAAAGCAGAACAAATTGTAGTGTTTTTGGCTGTCATTCAAGACTGGGCAAAGATAGGCAACTTAGTTTTTTTTCTTTTCTGAAAAGGAAGGAAAGTTAATATTAAATCCAGATTGGAAAAAAAAATGTTATGGACAGGAAGGCGTGGGAATATATTTTGAGTTACGGCAAAAATGTAACTGATATAGTAAAGGAGAATTTACTTGACAGATTGATCGATTGATCGATTGAGAACCGATAAAGAAATAAATATCTATTTCACACAGTTTTATGTAAGATGTCAAGAAAGTATTTTTGCTTCTTACTGTAACGTACGTTCATAATTTTCTTTCATTATATTATAATATGGTAACTTCAACGTATGTCCCTTTGTATACACACGCTCTGGGCGGTCGCTAATGGTCTTTCCTTCTCTATGAGTGAAACAAATTGTATCTCTTTCTCTATTTCTAGCTTAGTCTGTGAACAAATGATACCGCTCTATTAAAAAATGGAAATTTTATTGCTATTGGTCTCTTCCATTGAACCATATGCTTTAATTAACCGTCATCTGTCAACTAAAGTCTTCTTTACTATACTATGCGAGTCTGTTCATTGCATTTGTCACAGAAAAACAAAACTGCACTAATATGCTTGCACCTGCTTTACAGCTGCAAGGGGCATATTTATTTTTAGCTGTCCCTGTCCAACTAAAATTAATTTTATTTCATGAGGCAATGAACATAATGCACTTGTTTGCAAACATAATGCATATATTGTAAATTAAGATGACTGGCACTCAGCTTCTAATGTACCACATAAAATTACGTGCCCGGCATTTAACACCTGTTCACCTACAAATTACACTTCAATAAATCTATTGAAATTAAACTTTAAATACTGTATTTGATGGCCACTTTCTGTTATACACCTTGATCTAGCCTTTACAAATTCAAAAATGTTGCAAATATTTACTCGTATTTTAATAAAATAAAAATATACTGTGCTTAAATTAACCTGTTCGCTATCAGCAAAATGACGGCTGAGTACTAGAGTAAACAGCCATCTTGCCTTGGATCACAGCGCCGCCATCAGTAATGTCACTTCTCAGTAATAACTAATTTATAAATATCGTTTAATTATGCTAGTTTATATTAAATTGAAGAGAGCACGTAATTAAAGTTTAATTTAAAATATTCCAAAATATAATTAATATGGAAATACCAAAAATTCTTGTAGATACAAATTGTAAATCTATGTCTATATTACAATTTCCGTCATTTTAAATATTTCACAGGATATCTGAAATTTATCTTCTGTGAGAATCAGCTTATGTTGCTACATATAATGACTTAATAGTTCAATTTTAATATATTAAATAATTATACATTATATTCTTAAAGATTATTTTTCTATCAATAAATATGAATAATTAAAATTAAATAATTAAATACAAATAAAGGAAACTGTAGAATCTAGGCCACATCATACAAAAACTTAAATACAGCTTATTGCAAAAGTTCATGCAAGGCAAACGGGAATTAGAGGATCTCTTGCTCAAAATTTTGCTGCAATGGTCTGGAGTAGGCGTGTGTCGGATCATAAAAAATTCATATCCGCGGATACGGATACGGATTAAAATGTTCTGTTAATCTTTAATAATAAAATTTGTTTTAAAATTATAGTTAACAAAATAAATATAACTTTTTTCATATTAAGGTTAATTCAAATAATTTTTAAACTGTTTTAAGAAAAGTTTTAGGGTTCAAAATAAGATAAACAAAAATATGTTTACAAAATTTTATCATGTCAATAAAGGTAATATCATGTATATAACATATAAAAACTTTCGCGGACCACTAAAATTTTTCTGCAGACCACCTGTTGAGTAACACTGTTATAAACGCATGCACAATGATACACAATTTTAATTGGGCTAATGTGATGGAAAATAAACTACTGTGCACCTAAAAACAAGGTAATTAGGTTAGGTTTAGTTAGTAAAAATCTAGGACAGCAGAAGCCGAATGGGTCTCAAAGTCAACTTATAGGAGTTTGTGTGAAAAAAAAAAATAATAATAATGTATACACTTTACAAAACAAAAGAACAAAGAAATAACGGTAATACAACAGAATTACATCCTACACCACCATTTTCACAAACTCCTTTAAGCTTACTTCGAGCTTTTCGGCTTCTGCTATCCTACACTTTTACTAACTAAACCTAACCTAATTACCCAGTTTTTAGCTCATCATTGTTCATGCGTTTATAATAAAGAAGTGGTGTAGGATGCTAAAATAAGATCCCCCTTTTTTACTCTTTAATCAGCTGTAAAATTAATGTTATTATTTATTATTATTATTAAATACCGGCATATTTATTTAATTAGATTTATTTAACTGAAAGTTAAACATTATTATATAAATAATTTGAATTCTATTGTGATTTTAGTTTAAATTAACTTGTTTTAATTTTACTATAGTTGGCCACATTGCCTGGTGGGTTTGCTAAAGTAGAATAGTACCAAAATTCAGAAAATACAGTCAAAAATAATGCAAATATTTACTTCCATTTTAATAAAATAAAACATATGCTATGTACAAATTGACCGGGTAAGTACTACTGTCGCTAGTCAAATTTCCTTCTATCACAGCGCCGCCACCGGTAATGTCACTTCTCCTTAGACCAAAAGTGTGTATAGCCTGTTTCTTTGGCTAAAGCCTAGAACAGAATGCACAGCGCGCTACGGCGCGCCGCCAGCACGCTTTTATTGCGGCGTTGAACGGTGTTGAATTTTCGCCTGCACACAATGCAATAATTTTTAACGCCGTCAAAGTGACAAGTCAAAACCTATATCTGTGTTTATACGTGCGCTTTCTTTTATTAAAATTATAATGGATGATGAAGACTTGTGTGTGATGTTATTTATGTTGTATGCAAGTTATTTATACATACAAACACTTTACCATTCAGTAAAAACTGAGGTTAGGTGTTCACGTCAACGTTCAACGGCGTCAAAAGTAGGAAGTTGACGAACATTTAATATCAACGGCGTGGAACGCCGTTCAGACGTTGTTCATTCTGTGCACTTGCGTACTACAGTTCGATTTTAACTTCGCACTGAGAGATAGCACTGTCCAAACGCCGTCAACGCGTCGTAGAACTCGTTGCACTCTGTTCCGCACTTTAAGCGGAACTAGATTTTGAATTCTAGTAACTGTTTGGTTCCGATTAAGGGTTTGGAATAGCCTATATGTGCGAAACGTCGGTGCTAAGAATTTTTTTAGTAGTTCATCAAACTGACACTAGAGCACTGTAGTGGCGGGAAATTTAAAATGAAATTACCATTAACAACTCTGTTTACCTTTCCTTAATGGTCAATTAAATTTCTACAATTATCTACTTGTGAAACTAATGAGCTAAGTAAGTGTAAAAATTTATTATTAATAGCAATCACCCCCACATTACCGTCTAACATATGCTTGCAATCACTCTTATTACCATACAAGAGTGGACTTAACACTCCTCTTCGTTTTATTAAGATTCAAGTAAACTACCGATTGCAACGATGCAATTTCTAATAAAGTCAGTATTGAGGCCATTGATCATTATTATTAATATGCTATTGAGGACATACCACACACAAATGTAAATATATTTAAATGCATATGTTTCCGTTATTGATAAATATGAGAAAATATGTGAATATCAAATTTAGTGACCTTAAAATATATGCTTATAATATTGAGTTAATGTTCGGGTTATATTTAAGCCTCCTTTCTCTTTTCTTATACTAGCTACCCCACCCGGCTATGCTCTGTGACAATTCATTATTATTGATCAATATTTTTTTGGAACTTAAACATATCTAGTGAAAAGCGCTCATACGGCGAATGTGTGTATCATATTATTGTTTCGAATAATGAGATTTAATATCATTTCCTAGTTTTGGTCACAGTTTTTATGGAATTTACAAAAACAATAAAATTTAAATATTTATAATTTCCTTTCCTTTCCTAGACATTAATTTGTATATTAAATAGCTTTTCAATCATTATTTTGTGATTAAAGACCCATTAAATAATTAACTTGTCTTTTATTTTAATTTCACTTTAATGGTTAATATTGTAATTTTTTACGGCCCACTTAATTTGTTAAATAACTCCCACAATTTTTAGGAAAAAAATCAGGAAGAATTAAAATGAAAAAATATCTTCTATCTAGTAGGTATATGAGTATTGAGAAGTGAAATTACCGATGGCGGCGCTGTGCTCCAAGGCAATATGGCTGCCGTCTCTAGTGCTCAGCTGCCAATATGCTAATAGCGAACAGGTCAATTTAAGCACAGTACATTTTTATTTTATGAAAATGCGAGTAAATATATCCGAAATTTTTTAATTTTTAAGCGCTACACATGTTTCGATGTGTATAACAGAAGGTGGACATCAAATTACAGTATTTAAAGTTTAATTTTAGTAGATTTATTGAAGTGTAATTTGTAGTTGAGCAGGTTTTAAATGCCGGGCACGTAATTTTATATGGTACATCTGAGTGTCGGTCATCTGAATTTACAATATATGGATTCTGTTTGTAAACAAGTGCATTATGTTCATTGCCTCATGAAATAAAATAAGTTTTAGTTAGACAGAAGCAGCTAAGAGTTAAATATTCAACTTGCAGGTGCAAACATATAAGTGCAGTTTAGTTTTTCTGCGACAAATGTAATGAACAAACTCGCATAGTCTCAGTTACTTTTTAACTCAAAATATATTCCCATGCCTTCCTTCTGTCCATAACCAAATCTTTTCCCAATCTGGACTTAATATTAACTTTCCCTCCTTTTTTCTTAAGAAAAAAAAAAAAAAACTAAGATGCCTATCTTTGTCCTGTCTTGAATGACAGCCAAGAACACTACAATTTGTTCTACTTTTATAGTTTTTCACAACTTCTATCGACATTATAACAAAAATTCAACACTGTAATAAGTAATGTAATAAGTTCAAACAGTACTAGAGCGCCTAGTACAATATTTGACCAACTGACTGCGTATTCGAGCGTGTCAGTTCTCAATAATTTCGAAATAAATGGTAAATTGAATAATCAAAAATGATGTCCAAATATTCTACTTACAACGAAATATCATACAAAAAAGAACATTATAGTAAGATAAAGGAATTGTGTGTGAGGCCAAAATCAACCCAACAGCGCTGGGAAACAATAAGTAGAAATATGGTGTGAGCCACCAAGTCTACGACGACACTAAACATGATAACTTAAATTCCTGAAGTCCCAGGTTGCTCTTGAGATTGGTTTATCTCCGTCGACTGCATAAACACCGACAATGCACAGGATTAACTGGTCTCCGTCACCAATGAGATATGTCTAATCAAGTAGACGTTTTCAGTTTGCGGACGACCAATATGGAAACCAAACGATTGTAAAATTGGCACAATGATTTTTGTACATACATACATACAAAAAAAAAGTGTCTCAAATAAAAGTTGTTAGTTATTGCTTTTACAGCAACTTTTGTTAAATAAATTTTTTCGAAATATTTCTCTGTTATGAAATATTCGCAAAAATCTTAAAACCGATACGAGTAAACTCCCATTTCTAGTTAACCGATTTTTACCAAAAGTTGATCAACTCGTGCCATTGATGTCAAAAGCTTAAATATGAAATTTCATAAAAATCCTTTCAGCCGAATTTGCTCTGCACGTGTACACAGACCGACAGACAGACTGACAGACAGACAGACAGACAGACAGACAGACAGACAGACAGACAGACAGACAGATAGACAGACAGACAGACAGATGGACAGACCGACAGACATCATGCTAAAAATAGTCAAAACGTTATGTAGGGACCTCAGTTCGTGGAAATCTCAAAATGTCAAAATTGATATGATCAAAATAATAGGATCCCAACACCTAGATAGGCGTGTATGGGGCAGAGAAGGTAAGTTCTCCATTTCTAGACTGCCGGCCGTAGATATGAAAGCCACGTGGTCAGTGTGACGTTTCGACCGGTCTTATTATCCCTGTATAAACAGGTCAAAATACCTCCCTTATATATGTTGGCTGTTGGTAAAAAAGCGGGATTTTCGTAGTCATGTGATCTAGTTACAGACAGGTTCTGGGATTTGCTTGCGTTCAAGCACATTTTTTTGCTGGTAAACCATAAACTGACATTGTCGATGAGGGGTTCATTTTCATATAGAAGTAAGTTTAATGCATGAAGCATGATAAAGGAGAAGTCGTTGATATAAATTTAAAATAGTAGTGGGCCGAGAACCGAGCCTTGGGGGACACCGAGAAGAAGAGGAAGAGGTTCAGATTTGTGGCCGTCAATTTGGGTAAATTTTTGTCGATTGGATAAAAAAGACTTAGGCATAGCACAATAGCACATAGCACACATAGTACATGAAAGTCTGGTGTACACTTTTTTTGAGAGGATATTTGAGACCAAAAATTTACCCTATTCAAATACCCAAGAAGTTGATATTGTGATATGTATAACAGAATGAGGAAATGATGAGGAATTTCGCTAGGGTACTCTGTACGAGTGTTCTATGATTGAGAACAATTTACCGATGATTACATGTTAAATTACAGTTGTCGGTTTGCGAACGTGTAAGGAAAGGCGTGCATTGCATGGTTAGGAGCGATTCAAGTCTGTGATGAAACACTATAATCATAGGTTACAATTTTTAGGTGTACGTTCAAAACTTCCTCTTTATGAATCACGTCAAATGTCTGCAGTTCATTTCGAAATGTTAATGTGTTAAAAAGAACAAAAAAGGCGATGTTGTTTATATTAAAAGGTTAAATTTTTTCTATCGTTCAAGCAAAAAAATTACCTATATTTCTTTAAAGTAAGACACATTGATTTTAAAATTCAAAAATAGATTACTTTGCTTTTAATTTTGTGATCTTAGCTACTAATGGCTATGAACCAGTATGTTATTTATTTTTTATTTTTGGATACATTAGTAATTTTATAACAAATATAAACAATAATTTATTTATTCGAAGTGCATATAATAAGTTTTTTTTTGGTTACGTTTTAAAAATTATATCGCCCAAATATTGGCCTTGACGGGCGATGCACATACCTATGTAGCCGTTCCTTGAAGTTTTCTTCCACTCTCACCAGCATGTCTGGAGGAATTCCGGCGATTTCCTCATGAATGGCTTCCTTGAGTTGTTATAGGGTTCGAGGATGGTGTTTAAAAACCTCTGCCTTGAGCTACCTCATAAGAAAAAGTCGTAAGGCCTCAAATCAGGGGAATGAGGGGGCCATTGAATGGCTTCTCGTAAGGAGATCAGTCGACCGGGGAACATCTCTTGCAAAATGGCGCGAGAACGACAGGCCGTACGGGCTGTGGTTCTATCCTGTTGAAACCAGAAGGCCTCTGTATCGTATTCCTCCATTTTAGGGCGTAAAAAATTCTCCAACATGTCACAGTATCGGTCGGAAATCAAAGTAATAGTGACGTCACCCTCTTCAAAAAATAAGGCCCCACGATGCTTACAGAGGACAAAGCACACCAAACAATTTCCAAAATGGATATAACATTAAATTTGATTTAAAACATATTACACATATGTTGTACAACATATAAATAAAAGACAAAGCTGTTTGCACCCGACAATCAATACAGTTCTAAACTATCTCTGCATGCAAAATAATACTTAAGACGTTAGAATGATTCCTTAATTATCCTTGGCTTGCATGTATTTGATCAGGTCATGACACGATTTGAGTAACCATATTCATTGTCATACCAAGAGATAAGCTGTTGTTCAGAGTGGTCTATTAGCAGCTTCCTTAACCTTAGTTTTATTTTCATCATAGCTAGCACCTTTGCCCAATCTTACAGTCAAGTCTACAACTAACACATTGGGGGTTGCTACACGGAAAGCCATACCAGTAAGTTTTCCACTTTTTGGCTGTGAAGAGATCGTTGGTAGATTTCTCGGGCCAGGGGCACTTGCCAGGGGCGACATTGCAAAGATGAGGACCTTTTTTTTGCTCTTCACTTGGATTTGGGGAGGTGAGGACTTTTTTTTGCTCTTCACTAAGATTTGGGAAAGTCAAGACCTTTGTTTTTTGTTTAATCAATTTACTTTATTTGCCAAAGGCGCCAAAATCATTGCTAGGGTTCTGGTTATGTATTTTCTTATGAAGAGTGACGCATTATTTTTAGTAGCCCACGGGCGCCATTATGCCCCACCCTGTATTACAAAAACGTCTATTTTATAAAAATAACGAATATCTCGAAAACAGAGACGAGATATATTCTGAACAGATTAGTTTATTACAAACTAAACTTAAATTCTACTGAATAATTTTCTTAGTCTGTAGTTGACCATACAATAAAGTACTTGACCACGACATGATAATAGAGACATAAAATAGAGCCAGAACGTAGATTTCTTGAAAATCCCAAATATTAACGAAACGTATATGATTCATTATATTCTGAAGCGGTAGTGTGATTCGCCAATTGAAATAATCTTCAGAGTATAAAGTGCCTTCAGAGCTGCAAAACCCATTAACCTCAAAAGATTCAGCCTCAAGTCACTAATGGCACTATACGAATTCGTTTTAAACTCTCGAATCAACAAACAAATATTGAGGACTTTGACCGAGATTCGGAACTAGGCTTAACATGGAGAAAACGAATATGTTCTTCATTAATGCTGTAGCTAAATAATTTTCGATAGATTAAAGGTTAGAGAGACCATTAGAAACTTTAATTAAAATTGCAATTTAATAAAATTAACATTTTGTTTTTACCAAGAAAAAAGAAATTTTGGAAATTTGACACATTATTGTATGTCACAGAAACAAGTTTTTTCAAAAACCAGATTTTTTCTGTATTCCACATTTAAAAAGTTCAGAGAAAAAAACAAGAAGAAAAATCAAATTTGTGAACCCAACATTAGAGAATACATAGTTTAAATTCATAGTTTATAAAAAAAATTCATGGAGCCTTTCGGTATATTTGACGACATTACTTATCCTTTTGTATGAAAATAGGCCGCAACCCAAATGAGTTTAACACCCCTGATGTTGGATATTGATGTTTATATCATAAACAAAACGTGTCCCCAGTGCCCCTCCCCCCTGTTTAATACTGTTGATCAAGAAGTATTAAACGTTTTGTCAAGAAGCAAACACTCCGTTTTCGGATTTTCGGATTTTTTTATAATCATTCGAGAACTGCGAACTAATAACTAACAGTAAAATTTCCAAAATGATCAATTATTACAGTGGCGGCTCAGACAGTGTGGCGCTGGGATAGTGACCTCCTAAAAAATTTTAATAAAAAAAAATCGAATTTAAAATCTCATTTATAATTTCATTACTAATAACTTTCTCATTTAAAATTGCATTAAATTAGCTTAATACAAGTGTCTCAAAAGAAATTTTATATTTATTTAGCTTACTGCGTGAACGCAACGTATCCGAGGGGCGCGGGGATTATGTCAATCGGTAGCCTGGCTCTTGGGAATGCAGTCGCTATGGAGCGTTTCTCGGGAGCAGACCGCGCGTTATGCGTGCGAGAGTTTTACAAAAACGGTGATTCGGCGACTGTAGCGCGTAGAAAATTCTGCAGTATTCGAGGTTTTCGCCACTTAAATGATGCGCCAAGCATTCCTCTCATTCGAAATTGGGTTAAAAAGTTTGAAGAGACTGGTACAACGCTGGATAAATCAAAATCCGGGCGACCTAGGTCATCAAGAATGGTAGAAAACGTGGAGAATGTTAATCAGTCTGTTCGTGACGACCCGAACCTTTCAATTCGGAAGCGCGCAAGTGCTTTAAATGTGCATAGATCATCATTACATCGCATTATGCACAAAGACCTAAAGCTGCACCCCCTACAAAATTCAATTGGTGCAAGAATTAAAGCCCCAAGATACCAGTCAGAGGCTTAATTTCGTAAATCAGGTGATTGAGCGATTTTCAACGTTTACCAACATTTTGTTTTCGGATGAAGCTCATTTGCATCTTAATGGCCACGTAAATAAGCAGAACTGCCGCTACTGGAGTGCACGAATCCGAAACGCAAACATCAGAAACCCCTACATTCGCCTAAAGTGATCGTATGAGCTGCGATGTCGGCGCGAGGAATTATCGGCCCTTACTTTTTTGAAGACGAAAGGGGGCGTGCAGTTACAGTGAATTCAGAGCGTTATGTGGAGATGTTAGACAACTTCTTGGTACCTGAACTGCAAAACTTTCCTGGCTATAACCAAAGAACATGGTTCCAACAGGAAGGAGCAACTTCACACACGTCCAATATGGATTACCGGAGAGGTGACCTCTCTTACCTTATGTCACCTCTCCCGGAGAGGTGACATAAATTGGCAGTCCAGATTTAACCCCTATGGGGTTAAATCTGGACTGCGTTGGTTTTTCCTGTGGGGTTATCTTAAATCTAAAGTTTACGCCAATAAACCGACTTCACTGGCGCATTTGAAAGAAAATATCCGTCACGAAATGGAAGCCATCCCTGAGTCCACCTGCCGAGACGTCATAAGTAATTTTACTGTTCGATTAAATGAGTGCCGAGAACGCGAGGGTCTACATTTAGACGATATTATTTTCAAGAAATAAATCCCCAAAAGGTGTATTTTAATAATTAATAAACATTTTTTCTATATACGGCTTACTTTTTTTTTAATCGATCCACTAAATATAAAATTTCTTTTGAGACACCTTGTATATCTGCATATATTTATTTTTATTATTTCTAGTTCAACGATTTTTCATTAAATTTGGATCTATAGTCCGTTCGAAGGTGAGTTTGCAGTACAGGGCATATGGAGTAGTTCTTTTTCATACTCTCTAATGCAGTGTTTCTCAACCAAAAACGCACCGCGGACCAGTAAATATATAATTTTATAACTTGGACACTAATAATAATTGTTAGTTCATTTTTTGCAAAAAAACAAATATATTTAATGTACTACTAAATACATTTATTTCATTTGTAGAAAATTACAGAAAGTTAACAGAAAATAAAGAAAATATAAATTATTTACATAAAAAATGTGCATAAAAAATATTTTAAAAAACGCAAAAAACGGATACAAAAACTTTCACGGACCACTAAAATTTTTCTGCGGACCACCTGTTGAGAAACACTGTTCTAATGGGTTTACACAATGACGCTATCCTTTTCTTGCTTGTCGACGTTGCCAGCTTTAAAACGCGCTGATCTGTGAAGACGCAGTATTCTACAAATGGCCATTTGTTTTTGTTGAGTGTTATTTTGAGTTTTATAAGAGTTGATATTTGTAAATCATACGAGTTTTTCATATTATTATAATTGACACATTTGACACTTTTACAACATTTGGCAACACCGCTCCCATTTGCCATAAGAGCTATACTGCAAACTCACTTTTGAACGCACTATAGAAAACAATGCTCCTGTGGACACTACTTGTATAATGTCCCGATACACAGTGTTGCCACATGCGATGTATTTATCCACGCAAGTAATAAAAATGAACTGGAAAGGGCAACAGCGGCAAGGTTTAGTGTGTTTAATGAATTTAAGCCGGCGACCTTAGCTTAGTTCGTTTGTTTTGATTTGTGATAAGTACTCAGACGTAAAACTGGATACAGTGCGTTTTATTAAAACTAACGTGCTTAACTATGAAACTATATTAAATAAAAAATATTGGACCTCATTGGCCAAAATTGAATATTTCACAATCGAACAAAAAAGAAAATAGAATAAAACAACGGTAATAACTTAGAATGGGACACCCAAACTACAATTTTTGAAACGACCGATGATTGAGCTAACTATCTCGGAGCTTAATAAAAAAAAATATATAATAAAAAATATTTCACTTTCAAGTCGTACGAAAATATAATTTGAAAGCGAAATATTTTTAATTATTTTTATTTTTATTATGATCAACTTAGGTCATCAATTTTTTTTACTAATTTACACATCGGGTTTTTGAGAAAAATCGTATTCCTCTACCTTGATACATTGTGTATATGAATTCTAAATATGTTTCACAGGCCAAATTGAGTTGGTTTGGGAGCCAGGTATTTAAAAAACACAGTGAACGAAGGGACGAAATTCAGTTAAGAACGTAGGGAAGAAATCCTGAAAATCAATTAAGGACAGAGGGAGTGGAGATATTCTGAAAATCTTTTGAGGATGGGGAAGGGTGATTCCAAAAAAACAAGGAGCAGAAAATTCATGCGAGCCGTTTGAAATTTATTATTGGGCCAGATTCGGTCCACGGGCCGTAGGATGGACAACACTGCAATATATGAATCAAAAATTGTCCCTCCATTGTCAATATTTTATACACCAGCCGCTACTGCAATATTGGACTACGATCGTTCTTCTCTTGGATTCTTCATTTGTATTTTGTATTTATTATTCATTTCTCTTTGTTTATTTTTTGAATAATTAAATCACGTACTCTAGATAGACATTATCTAGTATTAATATCAAAATGTTGTTATTGACCATCTTGTAAACCTGTTTTATAAATAGAAGAATATCGATAATAGTAAAAGTGCGATGGAATGTTAAAAATAAACCGTTTAAAATGACGGATGTAAAATTAATGAAGCATGTAATAGTAAAATGACAGACAGTGATTGAGACCAAGAACTGCCTGCAGCACATATAATTGTTGTTAGAAATTGCATGTTTACTATTTCGATAATAATATCGATTATGCTTCGACAGGATATAAAATGAAGTTGTAAAAATAAGAGATTTGCGTGTTTTTAAATAGATCTTTCAACTTCGTACAGGAAACCCTTATTCAGCAGTAAAAAAATGGTTCCACGACATTTGAACATACGACAGATTAACATGGGACAGATGAACTTGACACATTTTAACTAGAGATGGGAATTTCGGCTCAGTTTGCGGAACCGGATCAGTGGAGGTCGTTCAGTTTGTTGAGCCGGTTCATTGATCCGGCTCAGTGATCCGGTTAAGTAAACATGTTTCCAAAACACAGGACGGTCGTTAGTTCGTAGGTAGAAAGTCGCTTAGAGCCGGTTCTTGCTTAGAGCCGGTTTTTGCAATATATGAACTGTAAATATGATCCCGAGACACAGGTCGGTCGGTCGTTCGGTCGTAGGTAGAACGTCGTTTACAGTCGGCTCTTGCTTAGAGCCGGTTCTTGCAATATATGAACTGTAAACATGATCCCGAGACACAGGTCGGTCGGTCGTTCGGTCGTAGGTAGAACGTCGCTTAGTGCCGACTCTTGCTTAGAGCCGGTTCTTGTAAACATGATCCCGAGACACAGGTCAGTCAGTTGCCGGTCGTTCGGTCGTAGGTAGAACGTCGTTTAGCCCCGATTCTTATCTAACATTTTTGAAACAAACAATTCACTTTATGTAGCTACTGTATTTTAAACCAGATGTGTTAAGTTGATGGCGATGTTTATTGCCCTTATAAATCGGACATCTGCGATTTGGGCAATATTTTTAATATTTTTATATAGTATGGTTGTAAGAAAATACAGACTAAGCCGATTAGTTTCAAATAAACTGCCCTAAAAATTGATGACTAAATACACTTTATGATAATACATTACAAGCCAAGTTCTCGCGAAGTTCAACATGACATCGACCCAGATCCGGATCACTCCGGTCACTGTTCACAATCGCCCCACCTATCGTATTCTTGAAACTTAAAACTATACAATGAGCCGTGAGCCGGCTCATTTCAATTTGGTGAACCGTGTCACTTCGGTCAGTGTACTGAGCCGGCTCAGTGAGCCGGTTCGTTCATGAACGACCCATCTCTAATTTTAACACAAGACAAATGAACACTGTGACATATTATCATAGCGACAGACGAACATACGTCAATTGAACACATTTGATCTCACATTTCATTTTTATTTTTATTTTTATTTATTTTTTATTTATTCTAGCATATAAGTTTAGCGATTGGTCAGCAGTTTTTTAGTTGGAAGTAAAATAATCGCAGTTATGACGTATGTTATGAACGATTGAACTAACCTGACCATAGGTCGACAGTGTTAAAATGTGTCTATGTTCATCTGTCGCATGTTAATCTGTCCAGGTTAAAGTATCGCATGTTAATCTGTCGTATGTTCACATGTCGAGACATCTAAAAAGATATGTTTTAAAAAGTAATAATAATAATATTTAATAATTATTGTTTCGAGGTTACTGGTCTGTCTCGATAAATACAGTTGTTGCAATAATTACAGTATTCTTTATAAAAAAACTGAAAGAGAAATCTATAAAAACTATAACACCAAAGTTAAAAAAATCGATTTACAAATAGTATATTATGTAAAATGTTGGTAAACGTCTATCAAGTAGACCGGACAAATGTCAGACGAATCACGATTTTATAATAAAATAATCTCACCGTTATTTAATTATCGTTCACTCGTGAGTAAAGTTTTCACAGCTTCGTGTTAGATCATATTACCACAGGAAAATGAAAAATAAGTCAACCGAGAAATAATATGAACACTGGAATGATACTGTAATAATAAGACGATGGATTTACAATAACTTTGACCTGTCAATAAATACGCGAAGAATGAAGAGAGATTGTTATTTAAAACGATACAATACTACTGGCAGAACTGTGTCAAATACTCAGTAAAAGTATTTCAAATAACAAGTACCGATCAAAGTATTTCAAATAATAATTACTTACTATTATTCATCACTGATAAATAGTATTTGAAGTATCTAATACTTTTAAAGAGTATTTAAAAATCGATTTGAAATGCTAGAAATATTTAATTACGTGAAAATATGTTTAATCGTTTTTTGTGTGAATCTCGGACAGACAGACAGACAAAAAAATGATTTTCTTGATAATCGATAATCGATAATATTGACTTCTAATCGTCTGAAACGTGTAGAAACCCAATATGAGGCTGAAAAAAAATATTAAAAAAAAACAGATAAAGCCTTCAATTTTATTAATATACCTAATAATAATAATAATAAATTTATTTTCCCTCAATTAAATACAAATTGAATTTTACAAAAAATACCTTTTTTATAGATGATAGATAAGTTTGTCAAAAAAAAATTGATTCTGATTTTAGCCAAAATATAATTTTGGGCTAATTTTAGGGTGAAGATTATGAAAAAAATATTTAAAAAATTCATGCTTGCCTAGTTTTTGAGTTAGAGCCGATGTGGTTCAGTTTTTTGCCTTTAATTCCAAAACTTTTGCCCAAACTTCAAAATGGACCAAAAATACATATCTGTAGCAATTTTCAATAAAATCGAAGACAACAAATTTTAGCTTGAAAATCCCTTTTTCGAATTTTTGCCATTTTGAAGGGTTTTGGATTACTGCCCATACAAAATTTAATAATTGGTGTAGGAGAAATGTAGGAGAATTTTAAAAATTAAACCGCAGATTGCTATCACTAACCAATTATTAGTTGGGATTTTTCAAAATTTTCAAAAAATGTAATAAAAAATTTCAAATTTCATTTTTTTTTTTGTTTCATCAGTCAATTAGGACCTCAAGATTTCAAAAAATTTAACCGCAAGTCGTTATCGCATTTCGTATTTGAGATATGTCCATGCGAAGATGAAAATTTCTATAAATCACGCCATATTAAAATTTGTCATAATTTTAAAATATGTAAAACGACTAAGGCCTCAAATTTTTGCGAGACTAAATAAACAACGAGGAATCCAAAAATTCTAACATCAGGTCGTTTTCTTTAACCATATTTGAGTTATGATTTTTTTTTTAATTCACAATTTTCACAAATAATGGAAATTATGCCAGTAAAAGATTTATCATAATCTCAAAACACATTAAACGATTAAAGTCCCAATTTTTTTCTAGACTAAATATACTACGGAGAATCCTAAAATTCTAACCGGAGGTCGCTGTCTCTAATCGTTTTTGAGTTGATAAGTTTTTGGTCACTCAGTATAACTCTGTATCTGTTATGAACCAGTCGGTTTGATGAAAATCTGACATCTTAAATACGAGCACATACAAATGGACCATTAAAAGTTTCAACCTTGAATTTCATAGAATTGTAACATGAGAAATAGTTTTATTTTTATAAAAAAAAGTTTATGAATGTGACAGCTACACAAAATAACCGCTCACTATTCTTATAATTTTAATTGTATTAACAGAATTTTCAGGCAGATTTAATCTTAAATTCATGGAAAAAATCCAGTTAACTACATTATATTTACTTTGGATTTAAGCACATTGTATAGCTACACTTGTAGATTTGAAGATTTCTTGAAATGTGCGTGAGATAAAATCGCATTGCATCACCTGAATAGTTGTGAAGTTTACAGGTAATCCCGTAATGATGAGGATGCTAATATGCATAAGTGTTATAACTATAATTATGTTCATAAGTGAGCTATTTAAATATTTCTATAGTTATTGTTTACTGGATTATGTAGTTCTTTGTTAAATAAAAGTCTAGTGTAAATAAAGGGTTTCCTAAATAATTGCACGCGTTGCGAAATACCTAGTGAGCGAAAAAGAAGAAGAAGAAGAACAAGAAGAAGAAGAAGAAGAAGAAGAAGAAGAAGAGCGATTTGATATGATGCAGTAATTACCTATGAGTTCACTGCCGCTGATTTTGTGTCCCTGTTATTTCGTTCGATCTATTATTTTTAGGGTTTTGTAACAATGACCAAAAACTTTTATATCGTCACTCATGTGTCTGTCTGTATGTATGTCTGTCTGTCTGTCTGTCTGTTCTGTCTGCCTGTTCTGTCTGTCTGTCTGTCTGTCTGTCTGTCTGTCTATCTGCCTGTTTCTCTATTCGATAGTCTGTCTATTGTAGCCAAATGGCTGAACAAAGAAAGTTAAAATTTAGAAACACGTAGATTTCAAGCGAGCATTACATTACGCGGTACATTACAGGATCGGATCGATAATTTAGACCCAGCTTTACCGATAAGATAAACAGTCGATTCATTTTTTTTTGTTCATTAGCTAGTCTGGATTGCATTTTTTAAGGTTTTGTAAGTATGACCACGAAAAATCAATTATAACGTCCCTCGTGTCTGTCTGTCTGTACGGTAGAAATTGTAGCCAAACGTCTGAACATACAAAGTTGAAATTTGGCATGCTTGTACAGCTCTTTGACTTACATATAGGAAACTATAAAGAATTCAAAAAAAATCTCGCGAAAGAAAAATAAACAAATACGTGTTTAATGAAAAAATATTTTGATACCTCTTACCCCTGCCTGGGTGAATTTTAATTTTTGAAAAATAATTTTTTTTTTCAAAAATCTGCTAATATGGTTTACACTTGTATTCCCTACCATTAATATTTGTTCCCACTGAATGTATCTGTTAAAAAATAAGTTTAGTTTGTAATTTGAACTCCTGTAGATGGCGTCACTGCCTAAATACGTATAAAGTAATATTAAACTTATATTTGTGAAACTTACCGAGTGTTTTATTTATTAATCTTGTATTAAATATGTTTCACCGAGAATACACGGACTCCTCTGTCAAAAATTTTTTATTGGAGTTTTCGCCAAAACTTTTCCAAAAATGTTTTGTCACACACCCTATTTTCCAAAGGAGCTCATGTAAAACTCTGAAGAAAATTGTAATACAGTGGTACCTCGGTTTTCGTTGACTTCGGTTATCGTCGGTTTCGGTTTTCGTCGATTTTTCGCGAAATATGTTTTCGTCGGTTGCCTCGGATTTCGTCGGGGTACCGCGACCCACGCGCTCCGCACTGTTGCGTTGTTTCTCGTTGTGTGAGCATCTAGCCCGCCCGGCTAGCAAAACAATTCCATTGCTTTCCAATGTTAGTGTTTTTGTGCTTTTTTTATCGAGAGTCTATTGTTAGAAATTATTGCCTCGGTATTCGTCGGTTTCGGATTTCAATACTTCAATAGGATTTTTGGATCAGATCAGTTTTTCGAAAAATATTGGTTTTTTCTTGCCGTTAAAAAAACGGGAAGTAGAAAAGTAAACGGAGGTTTTTTAAATGTCTTTATTTTAATACGATTTTTGTCAAAAATGTGTTAAAAAATCCCTGTTAATACCTGGGTTAATATAAAAATATGAAAAAAATTCTGAAATCTGTTTTAAAGTACCTGTATTGGATGGCCCAGTGAATTGTATATTTTGAAAATGAAAAGAAATATTAAAAATCAGCTAAAATTAAAAGGGAAAACTTAGTAAAGGAAGGAAATATTTACGATTCAAAAATTAATCAGCTGTAACTGTATAAGACCTAAGGTCATTGTTCGACATAATTATTTATATATCTATAGACAGTTTTAAGTAGTCTATATTAGAGAAAAACAATATTCGCTACTGTAGGTAAAAATAGAAACTGCTATTGATATATAATAACTTTAAATGAATCATTAAAATAATCGTAGAATTATTTTAACGATGTAATAACTATTTATTTTTATTTTTTCTTAGTGTCATTTTCCCCTAAGAAATGCGTGTGAATAAGTGTGTGGCGTAGACAAAAAGGTTGGAAAGAACTGGCTTAGACTAAGTCGTGCCAGTCTAGACACGCCATAATGATTTAAACGACATATTCTTCTTCAATAGTGTATAGAACATACCCTATTATTTTTGAAGATCGGCATAAAACAATTATCCTGTATAACTATAATCACATTGTTAAACTACCATAGTACTAGGGTTCATGTTTACAACCACGTTGTAAACAGTCAACGATCAGTGGCGTATGCATACGTTTAAGTATTAACTATAAATAAGTATACTTGTTTTTGTTAATCATTTAAGTAAGATGCGTAATGTGAAAAACTAGTCCCTAGTTATATCACTTCTATTGTAATTTTATGAGTTCACTAACTTTTATTATTTTATTGCGATCTTCAAAACTAATTTGGTACGGACTGTATCTCCAGAACAGAGCCGCAGTAAGGTAAACTTGCGCTAGGGGCAGAACTGTGTTTTGGCGCCCTTGGTAAATAAAAATAAGGATCCTCCCTCTCAAAATTTAAGTGATGAGCAAAAAAAAAGGTCTTCACCTCTCAAAAACCAAGTAACGAGCAAAAAAAAAAAGGTCCTCATGCTTCGCCATGGCGCCTCTTAACAAGCCCGTCAGCGCCCTTTTCCTTAGTGCGCTACTAGGGGCCGTCGCCCCCTCCGCCCTCCCTTACTGCGGCTCTGCTCCAGAATACAGGTAGAACTCGATATACGCCGGTTCGAAGTACGACGATTCACTTTTACGCCTGCGCTGAATTAACTATCGTACACCTAGGATTCCCCGAACTGATCGGGAAAATACCGCGGCAACTGGACTGGACAGCGCTCCAGTATCATCACGTATAAGTATCCTTCTACACGTCTGGCGTATATCTAGTTTAGTTATTCCTAATTAAATTAGTTTATTTGTTTCTATAAAATAGGTGTTTTTTGCATACGCATATACAAAAGGGTACAGTAAAATAAATACCATGTCTGAGAAGAAGAAAAAGGAAATGTTAACTCAAGATGGACCTGAAATGGCTAGAATTGCTATCTCCCTTGGGAAGAAGATGGAAGTTATTAAACGAATGGAAAGTGGGGAAAAACGTCCCGATGTTTAGGTACAGTATAATGAATTTACCGTCTTCAACTGTTACTACCATTATGAAAAATTGATGTGAAGTGTGAATTTTCACACATTTCAGTATTTTGCAGGTATTTAATAACTGAATGATGATTATTTGGGATGCCAAAACAAATTTTATGTCAAAATATTTTTTTATGAATTTTAATTCGAATGCCTAATACCATTATTTAAGTTTCTAAATATGTGCAGTATTTTTTTTACATAGCAAGGTTCATTAAGATTTTGAAAATTGCGCCTATGGCTTCTATTGGTTGCTTAAATCATTAGCCCCGCCCTCTGATTTCGTATACATCAAACAGAATTAAATTATAATTTCAACACTTCCCACTGGTTATTAAATTTACGCTTTTAAAAATTAAATGCAACATTTACCAAAATATAACTAGAATTTTGACAAAATAATTTAAACAAAAGAAAACTGCAAAAAAAAAACAAAAAAAATAAAATTGACAGGATTCGAACTCTAGTTTGAAGTTACCTGTTTACAAATTAGAAAACCAATGACTAAACGCATATAGCTATGAGTGCTGACGTATCAACTTGGTTACATAGTGAATTAAATATTTAACATATTTTGGTTAAAAACACAAAAAATGCATTATTTTCCGAAAACATAATCTGATCAAAAATTCCTGTTGTACTATTCCGGTTCACACCAATATACATTATTTAGAATTTTTTCAGATTTTTAGTTTAAACCATCTGGGCTACAGGGTGTGGGACAAAAATTTTTTTGCACAATATGGACAAAAATCGCGTCAAAATAATTTATTTTGCAAAAATAAAATTTTGATCGTTAATCCACGTACTAAGGGCTTTCATTTGATACCCTACTCAGAATTTCAAAAAAATACTTTTGTTGTCGATGAGCACATTTTTGTTTATATTTTTAGGGGGATATGTTTTTTAGATGTTTTAGTATTTTTCCTATGTGCGGGTCAAAGAGTTGTATAAGCATGCCAAATTTCAACTCTCTAGGTTTAGCCGTTTGGCTACAATTTTTACCGAACAGACAGACAGACAGACAGACAGACAGACAGACAGACAGACAGACAGACGACAAAATGACGGTATAAGGGTTTTTTGATCATACCTACAAAACCCTAAAAATGCAGATAAAATCAAATAAACTGCTCAGCAAACTACAAAAGTAAACGCTAAGTACGAGTCAACGAGTACTAAGTCAAATAAAATAGCGTTATAGATATCCTTCATGTCTATTGTTTATTTACTTGGAACGTAACCCGATACGCTCACTATAAGTTAGGTTCATTTTACGCCAGTTCGGTTTACGCCGGTTCTCCTAGGAACGAAACTGCGGCGTATATCGAGTCTACCTGAATTTAATCTTTTTCGGTTCTTTATTAACCTCCATTTTTACGAGCAATAAATTAATTTAAATTTACCGAAATTTAACACTTTTAAAATTTTTTGCCGACTTGAATAAATTTCCATGACAATGCAGTTTTGGTGACGTTTTATTTAAATGGTTTCCTGATTGCGAAATGAAATAAAAACTTTAATAAGGAAATAATACAACTTCTGTAAAGTTGTTAATTACTGTTGTTTAATTATATCTCTTGCGTTGATACACAGATTGGTAAAATCGAGAACATGAGAACAATGTTTCGGAAATGTTTTCGCTTTTATTGGGAATTGAAATTGAAACAAACATTTGCAAAGTACTTTATGGTTTTATAAATTTTTAGTATTAGGTGAGAAAATGAAATGCAATCTGGTGAAACTTGTGAGAAATATTTTTTTTTAGGTTTTACATCTTCATTTCCGGAGGAGTTTGTTGTTCTTTTACTCTATTTTGTAGCATAGGGCTTCTATAACTATTTTCCGACATATTGATGTGTAGGGTTTTACTCTTGCTAAAATTTATACATTTTTCTATTGGCAGTGAATGTTATTATTATAGAACCTAATAGACCTGTAGTTTTTTTTTTTACGAAATTTACAAAATTAAATAAGCCAATGTTTATAAGAACTGCTTAGTATTCATTGACAAATTGAAAAATTACTCTACAGGTCTATTGTCAAAAAAGTGCGAAATGGATTAGCGTACAATTCTTAATATTTTATTTTGTGGTTTCTCCATTTTCAGTTTATTTGGATGAAACTAAAAATTGGTCATAGAACTTCAAAGGCTCATACAGTCATACAGTGACCCGTATGGCGATTTCAAAAAACCCGTACAAAAGAAGTTCTATGTAGTTTTAAAGGTTCTAAAGAGAGATTACAAAATAACTAAGGTTAGGTCTAAGCCACCGTTTACACGAAATAGGTTAGCAAAATCAACAAATATGATAATAATAGCGAGATGGAATTCAACTATTGCCTGTTATATACCTGTATTATACACGTGACACACAAGGCCGCTAACTGAGGTAGAATTAATAAGATTAGCAGGTGGTTCCACGCAAATACTTATACTCTAAAGCAATGATTCTCAAAGTGGGAGATACCGCCCCTTGGGGGGCGCTCCAGGGGGGCGATAGTAGGCTCGGGTACATTTGGGGGGCGTTGAATAAAAATAAGGGGACATAAATAAGCAAATTCCTACAGCTTATCCTAGGTTATGGGCTATAATACAAAAGTTGTTAATTGCATTCCCTTCGTCATATTTAGTGGAACGTGGGTTCAGTGCGGTCACAAATCTATTAACAAAAAAAAAAAGAAACCGACTGCAAATAGCTAATCGCGGTGATTTACGAATACTGCTGACAAAAATAGAGCCGAGGATTGATACATTGATAGCAGCGCACCAGGTTCATCCTTCTCATTAGATGAGAATATGAATTTAATAAATAATTTTTAATTTCAAGCTTCGAGGTGTCTTATTTACAACTTTGTTTACTATATTTTAGAACGTAGGTAGAAATATAGATACATAAATCTTTCTGTTTGTTCGTTTAAAGAATACAGATTTCCAGGGGACGCTGAGTAATTTTTTTTCAGAAAAGGGGGCGGTAGGCCAATTAAGTTTGAGAACCATTGCTCCAAAGCAACAGATATTTATTTACGCATTATATTAGGTGTACCGGAAAGTTTTTTCGTTTATTTGAAACAGACTGACAGATGAAGTTAGTAGCGCTTGCTTGGGCTTGAAATGCACGAAATACCAACTTTTAA
This sequence comes from Liopterus haemorrhoidalis, assembly GCA_963971575.1. Classification (NCBI taxonomy): domain Eukaryota; kingdom Metazoa; phylum Arthropoda; class Insecta; order Coleoptera; family Dytiscidae; genus Liopterus; species Liopterus haemorrhoidalis. The sequence continues at coordinate 40,909,458 of OZ020612.1, read as the reverse complement.
TTGAAGATTTAGCAAATGCAAATCCTCGTATAATATAGCCTCGATTATATGCTTGTTAAATAAAATACTATTAGGTGTACCGGAAAGTTTTTTCGCTTATTTGGTATTATTAAAATAGAAACAAATCGAAAGAAAAAAATGTACTTTATTAAGTAAAATAGTTACCATTGTGATCTATAACACTCTGCCATTTATCAGGAAGAGAAAATATTTCCGATTTATAAAATTTTTTGAAGGAAAAAATTGTTCAAGGCTCATTTTAACATGGTTCATATCTCTAAGTGTTTTTTTTTTTTTAAAAGTGTTTCAGTGACCGAAATAAGTGATAGTCGGAGGGTGAAATGTCTGGTGAGAAGGGTGGGTGTGTTAGAACCTCCCAATCAAACTCGGAAATTTTTTCGCGTGTCTTTTTTTTTGTAGAATTAGGTTAGGCATTGTCGCCTTGAAGAATAACTCCTCTTCTATTCACAATTTCTGACCGATTTCTGGTCAAGTTCTGACTCAGTCGATCCAATTGTTCACAGTAGAGATCAGAATTAACACTTTGCCCCGGTTTTAACATCTCATTATAAATTATTCCTTTATAAGGCCTTCCATAACAAAGCTCATCATCCAAGCATAAATTTCCTGATTTAAATTTTTTAAACCACTGTTGACATGTGCGTACACTTAGTTTATCACCATAAACAGTGCAAATGTTTTAAGTAGCAACTGTAGCAGATTTTTTTTATGGTACTCATACAACACTAAACATCATAAAAAATGTTTTGATGAAAATTCTTCCGCCATTTTAAAATGCAAGGGTTTAAAATGAAACGAAAACAATAATTAGGTACTCAAGATTACAGAGTTTAATCAAAACTCAAAAGGAGTCGGTTTAATTCAGCGAATAAGTCATGACTAGTTCGCATACTGCACTAATAATAAAACAAGCTGTGGCCACCACAGGACCGACCGCCATCGTAAAGTACTTATCTAAAATACATTCTAGCAGCGGAGTAGAAATAACAAAATCCTTTCAGCCGAATTTGCTCTACATGTGTACACAGACGGACAGACAGACAGACGGACAGACGGACAGACGGAGAGACGGACAGACAGACGGACAGACAAACAGACGGACAGACAGACCGACAGACATCATGCTAAAAATAGTCAAAATGTTATGTAGGAACCTCAATTCGTGGAGATCCATCGAAATCTCGAAATGTCAAAATCGGTATGATCACAATACCTCCCTTATATATGTTGACGGTCGGTAAATACGAAAAAACTTTCCGGTACACCAAATATATTAGACCCGCATTTTGAATTTACAAAATTTCAAATTAAATTTTGACCCCCTGGGAAAAAAAGGTTCGTCATTGCTGCTCAGCACCATAGCAACGGGGTGGCGTCGGGGCATTTATTGTATGATATTGTCTTGTTTTATTCAGTACCACGTTTCAGAGCTGTATATAAATATAAAATGGAGCAGAGTTTGGAAGAGCATCTTAATTTTTTATATATCCACAAGCACGTTTTAGTTTCAACAATTTGCCGTTAAATTGCATTGTTTTAAATGAGTATAAATATTGGAAAGCATCCGATCCGTGAAATGAGAACTGCTCTATTCTGAATTAACTGTACGTTTTATGCTCTATTTCATATTTTAAATCGTTTTGTTTTAAAGTCGTAATCACAGGAATTGTTATCCTTTATTACACTTGTCACTTCCTAAAGTTAACTCGTTCATAAAAGGATTAATGAAGCTAATAGTTTTATGGTCTACTTCATAAAAAAGATTACTACATTTTAATTTTTATTGCTGTAGTAATACAATGACTCATTATCTTAAAAAATATCATCAGTAACCAGAAATATTACAAAACAATAATTTTTTATCAACTGTTAAGCTGCGTTTAGAGCTCTTTAAATTAGTTGACTGTTCATTGGTGCGCTATGGTTTAGTAAATAGTTTTAACATTCAAGGCAGCGTTTACAGCTAAAGAAATTATTGCGTTACGAATAGTGCGACATCTGCGTGTCTTTCTCAAATGAGCTTCGTGAAATGTTTATTATCTATTATCGTTTTCCTAATCCTGCTGTCCTCTATTTTTAATAACTAAATCTAACCTAATTATCTAAATTTATCATACTTACTGTCTTTTGGGCGAGATTTGTTGTAATCGGCGCGATGACATATTGTTAGGTTATGTAAAAGCATACAATGTGAACGTTCTCTCCGATGTAGACTGAGATAGTCAATGTGTTTATATGCATGTCTCATTAAAACAACTCAATAACTATAAGTTTGGAAAAGTATCGACAATCAACAACGTATAACGTATTCAATTTAGAGCTCTGAACGATTGCTCGCGTTACCATATGAGAAACTTGTTACTGACAATCAACAGTGTCATAGCCTATATTCGACTAATTTAAGAGCTCTGATCGCAGCTTTAGGGGAGAGTTACTTAACACATACTCGTCATCTAAAACGTAAATTTTTTGTAAAGAGTAAATTTTTGGGAATAGTTCAACATAAATTTACTGTTTCTGCAAAAACTATTTTATTACCGACCGCCGACATTTTGAGATTTCGATGGATCTCCACGCATTGAGGTCTCTACATAACGTTTTGACTATTTTTAGCTGGATGTTGTCGGTCTGTCTGTCTGTTGGTCTGTGTACGCATGTAGAGCAATTTCGGCTAAAAGGATTTCTATGAAACTTCATATTTAAGCTTTTGACATCAATGGCACGAGTTGATCAACTTTTGGTAAAAATCGATTTACTAGAAATGGGAGTTTGCTCGTGTCGATTTTAAGATTTTTGGGAATATTTCAGAGAAATATTTCGAAAAAATTTATTTAACAAAAGTTGCTTTAAAAGCAATAACTAACAACTTTTATTTGAGACATTTTATGAAAAAACGAAAAATTTATGAAAAATTTTTCGAAATTTTTATTAGAAATCTATTTTTTTATACTTATATGTAACGTTTCCATGGTCATGATAAATAATATCTCTGTTAGAAAATATTGGGTTAAGTTATTTCTACTCTGCTGCTAGGATGTATTTTATACAAATACTTTGTGATGGCGGTCGGTCCTGTAGTGGCCACCAGTTCCGTCTTTTCCATAAGGGCACACGGGGCACGAGCCCAGGGCCCCCGGCTTGATGGGGGCCCCAAAATGCCGAGGTCGTCGTTTACACGGAAAAAAGAGGAGCTCAATTTTTAGTGCAATTTTACTAAGAATTGCGGTTAAAATTTCTAAATTTAATTGTAAATCGAAAACCAAATGAGATTTCTAAATATTTTTTAAACAGTGGACAAAACTTTACTAAACCTAAAAAAAAAAAATCAAAAAAATACGTAACGTAAAATTTCTTATTATTTAAAAGATTTTTTTTTTTAAATTTATTTAATATTTATTTTATTGTTTAGTTGATTTTACTTGGTAGTATAGTAAACTTTAGTAACCATTATTATACCAGATAATATACTATAGATAGTAAAATATACAAACTAAGGGATATGAATAATTTCTATTTTTGTTAGAACAAAATATTCAATTAATTTTAACAAGCAACTCAATTTTAAACAATCAATATTGGAATAATAATAGAAATTATATTTTTTGTATATAATTATAGCTTTTTATAAAAATTTTGAGAGCGTTCATTTTCACGGCTAAAAAGAATAAAAAATGAATTACGAACGACTATGTTACAAGAACGACGTACTAGTTTGTCAATCATGTGCAAAGAAAGTGATATTTTTCAAAAACTATACTTTGAGGACATAATAGATGATTTTGCAACATATAACCTGGAAGAAACCATCATCATTAACGTAAGTCCAATTCTCAAAATAGTAATCACTTTACTTATATTTGATTTGTAAAAGCTAAACATAATAAGAAATAAAGTCACTAAATAAGAGTACATACTGATGTTTTCATTCACATTTTTTTTTACTCTCTAAAAGGGCCCCAAACTATGTGTGCCCAAGGACCCCTGCATGACCTAAGACGGACAGCTGATGGCCACAGCTGATTTTTTTCCATTTGAATTTCTAATATTTCCAATATTTATTTTGAATCCTAATTTGCCAGATTGTTGCTATGCAGTTTCTGTAGACAAACTATGAAGCTTCCAAAGTATACAAAATTTAGAGTATTACGAACATATGGGTGCCTCATCGTTCACCCTATCAGAACGCTTTATATTTTTGACGGTGTCGCACTAGAACATTAATGTTCTGGTCATTTTATTCAAAACAAATGATCTCTTTAAGTTAATGTTAATTTCTACAATTACAATAAAGTAGTAGCCTTTGTTTTCTCTTATGAACAATCGTACCACTCCCTTGAATAGAAAGACAAAAGAGGGCGCGATAATCAGAAAGTACACATTATTTTCTTATCAGTAATCTTAATCTAAATACCAATATAAAACTGGTAATAAATGTTGACAATAAAATAGTGAAAATATATTACCTTCGAGTCCCACGACGATTTCCTGCTATTTTTGTGATCCATCGTCACGGTCATTGTCTATTCACATTCATAAGTTCATGTTAACATTCACTGCTTGTTTATTTTAACACTGTTGAAATGTTAATGTGCGTATATTCTTATTGCACAGTAGTTATGGTCTTGAATATTAACATCAGGTCACAATATACCTAGCACCTAGCACTTTTCACGTATGTCCAGTTAAATTAAAACAGTTATGTCAAGCATTTCACAATCTAAAAAGATTAGCAAATAATTTAATTTCGAGTTTTGAGTCAATAAACTGTACACAATAATATTGTTTTTATTTACAAAAGTATTTTACGGTTTTTTAGTTGATTGTAGAAATTATTTAGTAAACAAATATGAAAACTATTAGCAGATGAGCTAAAAGAGGTCATCAGGAAAAGATGTCTGAAAGAAGCTAATTATATAACAGAGAGTGAGACAGACAGACAGATAGATAGAATGACAGACGCTAAGAAAGATATAAACACATAGCTGAGAAGACTGAAATGCGGACAGACCAATATATGGACACAAAGTGAGAGATAAAAACACAGAGATACAGAGGCCGATAGAGGAACAGACTGAAATTCAGACTCTCAGAGAGACAGACAGACAGATGCACAGAGAGTCAAAGAGTCAAACAGCGAAATAGAGGACAGACAGAGAACCAGACAGACAGTTAGATAGATAAACAGACAAATACATAGCGAGATTGACAGAGAGCAGAGAGAGATAGCAGAGAGAGAGAGCAGGGAGAGAGCATGGAGAGAGCAGAGAGAGCAGATAGAGAGCAGAGAGAGAGCAAAGAGAGAGAGATAGCAAGAGAGATAGCAGTGAGAGAGAGAGAGAGAGAGAGAGAGAGAGAGAGAGAGAGAGAGAGAGCAGTGAGAGAGAGAGCGGTGAGAGAGAGCAGTGAGAGAGAGCAGTGAGAGAGAGCTGAGATAGAGCAGAGAGAGATAGAGAGAGAGAGAGAGAGAGAGAGAGAGAGAGAGAATTGATACAGTCAAATGGAGCTAGTTAAAAAGTTAAACAGAAACATAAAGTGATATACAAATATACAGAGAAAGACACTTAGAAAGATAAAAAGTGACAAGCATGCAGTGGGATAGAGACACAGCGAGAGATATATTGATAAAGAAGAATAGCCACAGAGAGAAAGATATAGACAAAAATTTATAAGAATTTTCACACAATTCAGGATTTTGTAGGTATTTAATAAGTTTAAGAAGTCGACAAAATGCTGGATGTCTAGGACAATATTTTTTCTATAATCACATCAAAATCAAAAGTTTTTTGATGATCATTTTTATTAGTTATTTGAGTACTAAGAGATTCCATTTAATTTATTTAAACTAAATTTAAATAACTTGCGAAAATTTTGATATAAGAAAATTTAAATTAAAAAATCCCAGCGTTTTATCCTGCATTTGTTTCCTATCTAAGTCTTCATTAAATGAATAAGAAATATATTGATAAATGGCTTAATTTTTTATTCAATTTCAGAAACGCATTTCTCACTATTAATATTGTGCTATTTGATTTATTAGTATTTCACTACTATAAATGATTTATTCCTCTTTGATACCTTAAAAACAAGACGTATAACAGTAAGCGGAGCTTACACACATGAACTCGATTCTCAGCTATTAATTTTTTTTAAATTATATTTTTATTAAAAAAAAAAACTAAATTGATCAAAAATTCCTGTTGAACTATTCCGGTTTCTATCAATATACAGTATGGAATTTTTTTTCAGATTTTTAGATCAACTCTGGGAAATAGGGTGGGGGAAAAAAGAATTTTGTCACATTTTTGTCGAAAATATCATAAAAAAAAGATTTTCAAAAATAAAAATTTGCTTGCTGTTCCACGCTTTAAGAGGTTTCATTTGAAACGCTACTCAAAATGTAAAAAAAATATATTATTTTATACATATTTATCTATCCCGTGATGTGTTTTCTTGTTATAAGGGTTTTTTGGTGGTCATACCTACAAAACCTTAAAAATGAAAAAAGATATATAATAAAGTTTCAAAATAAAATATTTGTCGATTTCCGCAGTCAGGCTATAAACTTGCTTTATAAATATATTACGAAATATTTTCTTTAATTAATTTCTCAAAACTCCAAATTACTATTGCTATTGTTATAAATATAATCTGGCAATCAAAGTGTTAAATAAGTGACTTACTTAATCAATTCAATTGCGAAATAATATTTTTAAACAATATAAAAAGATTTAAATCAAACCTAAACTTCTTCCTAATTTCGTAAGTTCGCGTTTTAACGTTCGCGTGAACTATCACACTTTGAGATGTTTCTCTGCAGATCTAATCTTGGTAAATGCAGCTTTCTCTCGGATTGACTGATGCTGTCCTGGAAACATTAGACATATTAATTTATAAAGAATAACTAATAAAGTATTTATGTATGTACATTATGGATGAAATTATTTGTGTCATTGTTTTTAATGTAAGAAAGTAGTGTCTTTTTAGATAATGAGACAGATTACTCACAAAACATGAATATTATTTTAAGTATTTAAGAATTGAACAATTAAAAAATGTAGCATTCTATTCCTTTCATGTTTCGAGATAATTATTCTTGATAAAATAAAACGAATTACGAAGACTAAATATTTTAGTTCGACAATCTACGCTTAGACAGCTTTCATTTGGTACATCAAAATAAGTAAAATAATAATAATTAAATATACATATAATAATAAATTTCCATACTGTTTGGCTAACTTAAACTGGTCGGTAGCGCACTCGTGAAATATATAGAAGGGGCGTCATTAGTATTTGTGTAGCAGTCGTGCGGTACAGTTAAACAAATTGGGAAGCGTTAAAAAGTATTTTTTTCCCGACTGTACTTGGGTGGCACAACTTATGTCTCACTCAGTCATAATACTGTCGCAGTCTGCACAGCACAGTCTCTCACTGGCCAGCTTAAAATAGCCCGACAGTACCCATACTCGTAACCCTATGTACTTTTTTATCTACCACATGCGCGTACTAATCTCTTTCTTAAATCCTTCATATGTTCCGCATATGTTCATTTCACCATATAGATATTTGACATATTGATCTACTTTAATTTTTTATTTTTAAATTTTGATATCTTAGCTTCTCCTACCATATCACAGTTGACATCAATTTTACAATTTTACATTTTTATTTTATTTATTATTATTTATTATTAATTATTATTTTTTTATTATTATTATTGTTATTATTGTTTTATTACCTTATATTCTATTGTCAGTTTTTTATGTTCTGCATTTTATTGTTTTGTATTTTATTTAGTTATTTATTTAAGATTTAATTTATTAATGTTTAGGTATATAAGCGTTGTACATAACATTGTCAGAAAAAAAAAAAATAAATAATAATAAAATACCATTAATATTCCAAGAATACATAAGTATATCAAAAATGTCTAAGGATACCTAAAAATAAATGTACTAAACTATATACTCATTATAGTATCGTTTAGAAATTCTTCTATGCTATAATAAGCCTTGCCTAATAGAAATATTTGAATCCTTCTTTTGAAGTAATTTAAATTAAGTTTTCGTGTTTCTCGGGGAAGTTTGATATAAAGTTGAGCCCCTACATATTTTGGCGCTTTTTTAGTAACTGTGTAATGCCATTTTGGAACCCGTATATTATGTCTACTTCTGGTGCAATATTCATGAATTTCTTCATTTAATTTAAAGTTGTGTATATTTTCTTTAACATACAACAGTTGCTGATAAATATACAACGACGGCAAAGTTAAGATGTTCAACTTTGGAAACAGATCTCTACAGGGGGGAGACAAAAATCTTAGGGGGGTTCAGAATTTTTTTTCTTGCGTTTGTTTCATGTTCAATTAAAAGAAAAGCGTGTATCTTAAAATCGTGTTTTTTAAGTTCCTGGGAAGAGGCTCAAGCTTGTGAGCCCCCCTGGGTTTTGTATATGGGTTTCTTGGTTATAACTTCGAAACCCTAAAAATTGCTCCGGTAAAAAACAACGTCTGTATACCATGAAGAAGGTTCCATTATTTCTTCAGCACCATGTTTTTAAATTAAAAATGATTCAAACATTATTTAAAAAATGATAGTATATGTTTAAGACCTATAAAAATAATGTTATTGTAAAATTTATTAATGACGTTTACATGTCTAATTTTTTGTTTTGTTTTAATCTAACATTATCATCAGAAAGTTCTAATTGAACTAATAAAACTACTTTTACTCTCAAGATCTTATTACTTTATTTACTTTAAAAAGAGAAATTTAATAAACATTTGAACACTTCAAATTTTATGATAAAAATTTATTTTCTATAATTTAAATTACGTATAAAAATATCGAATCTAAATACGAATTCAAGTGAAAGGGTAAAGTATCTTGTATTGGAGATATCAATAGTAAAAGTGTGTCAATATACTCATTTGAAAATGGAGAAGTAAAAAGGGCAACATAAGAATATGTACATAAATACCTCAGAGGCAAAATAGCAGTTTCACAATAAGAATATGTTTTGTTCGTGTTTGGAATTGCATTATTCTGAATTCTTTTAGAAACAAGAATGTACTGTAGTTTCTACTCCAACACATACACAGCAAAAAAATTCATAAATATAAAAGTTCATTCTCAGTTTGGTTAAAATTTAAGTGTTATAATTTTCATTTAAAAAAATTGATGTGAAGTGTGAATATTCATACATTTCAGGGTTTCGCAGGTATATAATAAGTGAAGGCGGTATGCTGAGTGTGTAGGACAAATTTTACTTTGTAGTAATCACGGCAAAATGAACGATATTTTTAAAATAATTTATCGTCTGTTAATCATATAATAAGACTGGTTATTAAATTTACGCTCTTAGAAATTAAATACAACATTTGTCAAAATATAACTAGAATTTTGACAAAATAATTTCAACATAATAAAAATGCAAAAAAAAAAACAGAAAAAATAAAATTCACTCCGTACTCGAACTCGAAACCCTTCGTTTTCCAGCCAGTTTAAGAGCGCTCTAACACATGTAGCCATCGCACGCTATGCATGTGAGTGTCTTACATTGGTATAACTTTTGTACTTTGTGAACCAAAAACCACAGAAAATGCGTTATTTTCCAAAAACATAATCTGATCAAAAATTCCTGTTGTACTATTTCGGTTCACACCAATATACATTACTTAGAATTTTTTTAGATTTTTAGGTTAAACCATCTGGGCTACAGGGTGTGGGACAAAAATTTTTTTGCACATTTTTGGCAAAAATCGCATCAAAATAATTTATTTTGCAAAAATAAAAATTTGATCGTTAATCCACGTACTAAGGGCTTTCATTTGATAACCTACTCAGAATTTAAAAAAAATATTTTTGTTTTCGATGAGCACATATTTGTTTATATTTTTAGGGGGGTATGTTTTTTAGATGTTTTAGTATTTTTCCTATGTGCGGGTCAAAGAGTTGTATAAGCATGCCAAATTTCAACTCTCTAGGTTTAGCCGTTTGGCTACAATTTTTACCGAACAGACAGACAGACAGACAGACAGACAGACAGACAGACGACAAAATGACGGTATAAGGGTTTTTTGGTCATACCTACAAAACCCTAAAAATGTATGTGAAGTGTGAATTTTCACACATGGTAGGTATTGTAGGTATTTTATAAGTGTAAGAAGACAACAGGTGTGTTCGATTTGCACATTTGCAGTTACTGTTTACAGCCGCGTTAAAAAAATCTGTTCGTTTTGTTTCGCAGTAACTGCAAATCTGTTCGATTTGTCGTAATTTACTGCCAGTTTATGACGCTACTGCGAAAAAGTTATAGCTGCTTCTCTTGCGGATTATTTGTTACGGCTGTGTTTGTTTACCTTTTTGAGTTGGTACCATAGATAAAGAATAAATGGTTGGTACTTTGTTTTTGACTTTTTGACATTAATATGGCTAGCATATTTGTTTTGATATTTATACTATATTATTTGATGGCTAATGTCTTACAATTTCTTTTTTTGAATATCCTGGGACAATAGTTTCTATAAAAATTTTCAGTTTTTCTATCCTGGGGCATTTTGTAAACCTCGCAAATACAGTTCATAACTTCATCATCCAAACTCGAAAAATCTAAATCTGAATCAGATGATTCTGGATTTGATAATATTTCAGGATCCATTAAATATATCTAATATTTTTCACCCTTTCGACACTAGGCTGACCAGATTTTTTTCACAGAAAAAGAGTATACTAAAAAAAAAGGTTACACTCCAAAAATTCAAATAATGAGCAAAAAACAAAGGTCCTCATTCAAAAATACTAGTGACGAGAAAAAAAAGGTCTTCACTCCCAAAATAGAAGTGATGAGCAAAAAAAAGGTCCTCACTTCTAAACTAGAAGTAATAAAAACAAGTGACCATCAAAAAAGAGTATATTCAGGTTTTTTTTTAATAAAAAGTAAGAGTATAGAAAATATTACTCAAAAAAGAGTACGTCTGGTCACCCTATTCGACACACAAGATAATCTTGAACCAAATCGTTAAAAGATTCTTAACCTGGAAAGTTATCTGACATCTGTCTGACATTTAACATTTACGTCAGACGTACTTCTTATTTTTTACGTATAAACAAATCGAACAGAAAATTAAACTCGTTGTATGTAACCAGTTTTTAGTAGTAAACTGCTAACTGCAGGGTTTTACTGCTAGCGTTTAGCAGCATAACGCGAAGGTGCAAATCGAACATACCTAATAGAATACTAGATGTCTAGGACAGAATTTGTTCTATAATCACATCAAAATCAACATTTTTGGTAAATCACTTTTCTTCGTTATTTGAAAAAAATCCTAGAGTTTTTTTTTTCTGCATTTGCTTCGTGTTCGTCTTCATTAGATTAATAAAAAATATATTGATAAATGGCTTAATTTTTTGAAATTCAGAAACGTATTTCTAACACTTAATAATGTGTTATATAAAAACAAATATCTAATATAATTAAAAAAAATAGGTTAATTCACAGCGTATAATAGTATAATATCATAACTGAACACTCCTGAACTCCTAACTGAACTGAAGTGTTGAGTGTATATACAAGGTGTCTCAAAAGAAATTTTATATTTAGTGGATCGATTAAAAAAAAAGTAAGCCGTATATAGAAAAAATGTTTATTAATTATTAAAATACACCTTTTGGGGATTTATTTCTTAAAAATAATATCGTCTAAATGTAGACCCTCGCGTTCTCGGCACTCATTTAATCGAACAGTAAAATTACTTATGACGTCTCGGCAGGTGGACTCAGGGATGGCTGCCATTTCGTGACGGATATTTTCTTTCAAATGCGCCAGTGAAGTCGGTTTATTGGCGTAAACTTTAGATTTAAGATAACCCCATAGGAAAAAGTCCATAGGGGTTAAATCTGGACTGCGTGGAGGCCAATTTATGTCACCTGGCTCAATCACCTGATTTACGAAATTAAGCCTCTGACTGGCATCTTGGGGCTTTAATTCTTGCACCAATTGAATTTTGTAGGGGTGCAGCTTTAGGTCTTTGTGCATAATGCGATGTAATGATGATCTATGCACATTTAAATCAATTGCGCGCTTCCGAATTAAAAGGTTCGGGTCGTCACGAACAGACTGATTAACATTCTCCACGTTTTCTACCGTTCTTGATGACCTAGGTCGCCCGGATTTTGATTTATCCAGCGTTGTACCAGTCTCTTCAAACTTTTTAACCCAATGTCGAATGAGAGGAATGCTTGGCGCATCATTTAAGTGGCGAAAACCTCGAATACTGCAAAATTTTCTACGCGCTACAGTCGCCGAATCACCGTTTTTGTAAAACTCTCGTACGCATAACGCGCGGTCTGCTCCCGAGAAACGCTCCATAGCGACTCAATTCCCAAGAGCCAGGCTACCGATTGACATAACCCCCGCGCCCCTCGGATACGTTGCGTTCACGCAGTAAGCTAAATAAATATAAAATTTCTTTTGAGACACCTTGTATTTTTTGTGGTGTGGTGTGACTCGATTCGCAGCTATTTAAAAAAAAATATATATTTTTTTTTATTTCTAAAAAATACTATATTAGCACTATATTACCTATAAATACAAAAAATCCTTAACATTATTAGCCACAATTTAGCCATGAATTAAAAAAATATTTTGTCAAAAATAAAAAAACTGCCATATTTTTCAAAAACATAATTTGATCAAAAATTACTCTCGTACGTTTTCAGCTCAGATCAATGTACATTAACTAAATTTTGTTGAGATTTTTGGTTTAACCCTTTTTGGTAAAAGGGTGCGGGACAAGAACTTTTGCACATTTTTGGCTAAAATCGTGTTAAAAGAAACGAATATCAAAAAAACTATCTATCGTTCCTTAATCTACGTCTTAAAAGCTTTCTTTTGATACCACACAATAAATTTTAAGAAAATATTTTTTTATCAACGACATAAAAAAATTTATCTGTTCCTGTTGAACTATTCCGGTTCCTATCAATGTTCATTACGGAGATTTTTTTTCAGATTTTTTTTTAGATCAATCACTCTGGGAGATAGGGTCGGGGACAAAATTTTTTGACACTTTTTTGGCAAAAAATTTTTTATTAAATACATATTTGTTTATATTTATATGTGTTTTTTTGAACTCTCAGTATTTTTCCTATATGTGTTTAAAAACGTTGTATAAGCGTACCAAATTTCAACTATCTATGTTAGGCCGTTTGGCTACAATTTCTACCAGACAGACTGACAGACAGACACATGAGTGACGTTATAAGGGTTTTTTGGTGGTCATACCTACAAAACACTATGAAGAAAAAAAGCACTATTTTTAATCAAATCTCCGTGTAAATCTTCATTTATTCAGATAGTGTTATTTTTATGAAATGTTAAATTTTCAGCGTTAAAATTAACACTACTTTAACATTATTTATTTTCTAACACTATATTTTAACCAAAAAAAAGTGTAAATAATTAATACGAAAAGCGAGGGGGCAATGAAGTTATGCCATTGCATATGAAACGTAGTATCCAAAGATACACACCTAAATTCTTAGTAATGTATCTTACATTTTAAAATATTTCGTTTATACCCAACTGAAATCAGTAACAATCCAATGTGGAATACTAAAGAGACCCACCCATCTCAGGTTACTGAAATGAGCAGCGAACCTTATTAATAAATATAAGGTAACCTCTTGTTTCAATGACTCTAGACCTGATTGTTGCATATATTAGTCTCAACAAGTCAGTACCATTGTTCGAAACAATGAGGCACGTGGCTCATTGAAATCTCTTTAATCCATTTAACTGGTTTTTAGATTCTAACTGTTGTTTAAGATCTTGGAAAAGTCTGTCTCAGAGTTACAACTGTAGTATTCTGCAAAGAAACATGTGAAAAAGAATTATCTTAAAGGAACTGACGGAATTTTCCTCAGGCCATTGTTAATTACTTTCACACCCCCATGAGTAATAATAATAATATAATAATGTATTTCATATTTTTCTTTACATTATACAGCGTGCATCAAAAAAGAACACGATTTTTCTCGAAAACGTAACGTGTGAGCAAGTTGGGAAAAACATTTTATGACCAAAGTTTACCCAAAGAATCGAACGGTAGTTTTAAAATTTTCCGGAATAAACCGGAAGTATAGTATATTAAGGACAAATTTGTTTCTTTAAATGGGAACGTAAAAATTCTATCAACACTTATATTTTAGAATTTTTTAATAACGTTTAGAATTTTTGAAAAGAAACAACTTTTACTTTTTTTAATATCCTTTATGATTTACGAAAAATTGAAATATCTATAACGACTTGAAAGTAAAGTATTTTTACTTACAAGTGTTCAAACAGCCTTACCTTTTGATTTAAGCACTTTTGCATCCTTACGCTTGAGCTATAGCTGGGAACATTATAAAGATGCTATTGCTTTTTTGGTAAGTATTTTAAATGAAGCAAGCCTGTAGCCGCAAGCGTAAAATCGTTTGTACCTGCTGTTTGACCGCAAAGTATGTGTATGGATGTAAGTTTAACGCCTGCTTATGTCAAAAACATAACTGTGATAGTAAAATTATGGGAATAACAAACTTTACGACAATTTACAACTTCCTCGATTCCAAGTTTTGTTATTAATTTAACATTGTCTGAAGTAGGTGGAAATCTGTGGAAAGATCATTCAGGGTTTCTGTTTTTCGTTAACTTGCCCATAGGTACACAACAATAAGATTTAACCATTTTCGTGGACTTCGCAAAAACAAATCGACATAAACAAACTTAAACAGTATGACTAACGCCAACGACTTCTACTTTGAAGTAAGTCACTAAAGGTTCATCACTTAGAATCTCGCTTATCTGGAAATGCCGATATTTGAAATAATCCACTACTATCGCCATAACCTACAACAATCACAAAATATAGTTTTTATTTTTTTTTTTTTAGAGACGTGTCGTGCAAAAAATAGCTTTATAAACATTTGTATATACGTACTTGTTGATAAAATAGAAAAAATAGGTTCACAAAATATTGTTACATATATTTATTCCTATAATTTTACTTTCACAGCTATGTTACAATAACATTAAACACCCTCTACTTACATTTCAATATTGACCACCGTGGCGCTATGATCTTAAATTTATTTCCCTATACAAATTACTAGCTCTGCTTAGCCGTTCGCAACCGACTATAAACTGTGGGTGCATTTTGTGTCTGCCAAAAAAATGGACGTAATACTGATCATATTACTTCTGAATGTACATAGAATGAAAATGTGGTCATGAAACTTGGAAACAGGAGGCCTAGGCTCATCTGTCGCGCCAATTATGATGCAATTTCGCTAAGAATGCCAATAAAATTATCAGTCAAGGAAATATCTAATAAAAATTAAAACTAAGTACTACCGCTTCTATTTAAATTGCACGGAAAACAATAAGGAATTAACTATAATGAAGTAAATTTGGATAATCATTTCCAAAATCATTATATCAACAGACAAATGATGAATTTAATTCTAAGTATTAGCCTACAAAAAATTATATCCTGGTGGGAAGTAATTGTGTCTAAGTTAAATTTAAAGCCTGTTTAAAATATTTTATTGTTTGTTTTCAAAAAATGTCTGGTATAAAAAGTATGTCACGTGTTGTTCCGCGCCTAGCCCATATTCAATGACAATCGGCCCAGCATATAATGAACCGTTACTCGGCGACCACGACAGTAACTGCTACTGACCTATTCCGATGGATGAATTTACGATTGACGGACATTTTTCAACGAATACATCACTGCTGAATATGCCAACTAACTGGGTAATTAGAATAAAAATTGTTACAGTATGTTAAGGTTGTATTTAATAGAATATGAAGATTTTATCTAGGTTATGAGATGTGTTAAGCTTTGTTGGTTCTGGTGCAATATACGGAAGAAAGATTATATTTCAGGAAAAGTTCTTTTTTATCATTTAGGTCCGGTATTTCATCTTCGGTTAAGTATTAGTTAGTGATAACCAGTAGTTAAGGTATTATTTTTTGCTATGAATTGCTATAGTTAACTAGTAGTTAAGTATTTGACTCTTTACCAGGCCTGGAAAAGACCAGGCTTTTTAATCTCTGCTCCTGCTACTTATCTGGGTTTCGTCCGGAAACTCCGGTTTTGTTGTTCACCTCCGAATTTAATTCTAAATCTTCGATTTTTTCTTGATTGTTCGGCAAAATTTTAATTTAACACTACTTATAACTCCCAGAGATTACAAGTTTTTTATACAAAACTAACAAACTGAAATAAAATTAGTAACAACCTATAAGATAATCTTATAACATATTTTTAAGTGTAGAAAAAATTCTTGTTAAAATTTCATCGCTCAATAACTTAATAGCAATAATAGACAGCAACAGATGCGCACCCAGGATTTATTCTTGGGAGGGCTCACACATTTTTGTTAGGAAGGCTCAGAAGCAATTTTTTTCAATTTCAAGAAAAACGTGACCCTTTAGAAGTATAATTTTTGATTGCATGGGGGGGGGGGGCTTAAGCTCGGCGGAGACTAAAAAATATATTTAATGCGCCCACTCATGAGTATTTTTTGAAATACGCTAATTTTCCGTTGAATTTATTCAAAAACGGTAAACCGTAGCTTGTAATAGAGTTATTTTTGAGATCTACGACTCAAAATACAAGTATACAAGTATACACATTTTGAAGTGAATCAGAGAGAAAAAAATATTAGCTCTAAAATCGAAAAAATCGTAAAAACCCCTTACGATATTTTCGATTTTTTACCGTTTTCAAAGGTTTTGTTTCACGATTCGTATTTATTGTAAAAGTTTGGTTATTAAAGCCCCAATTTTTTTCTAGGCTAAACAATATAAGAAGATTTCAAAAATTCAAACCGCAGTTCTCTATATTTTATTGTTAAGTTAGCATTTTTTGAAATTAAAAAAAAAAAAAAATACAAATTAAAAATTACGCAAATTTTTGGTTTGTTCGTAATTTGCTTCAAAATGAGCCCTAAGGCTCTTTAGCATATCGGGATTTTAAAAATTTCAACCGCAAGTATCTATCTCATGTAGATTTTGAGATACGGTGTTTCGAAAATGAAACATTTATAAATTTTCAAAACTACACGGATTAAAAAGACGTTAACTCAGGAGAGCTTCAATTTTTATTTAGGCAGATAATAGACTAGATTTCAAAAATTCAAACCGTACGTTTCTATCTCTTATCGTTCAACAACAGAATCATCTTGCGAAAATTTGGACTTAATATTAACTTTACCTCCATTTTTTTTAGGAAAAGTAAAAACATTAAACCCTTAAAAATTAAGATGCCTATCTTTGTCCTTTCTTAAATGATAACCAAAAACACTATGATTTGTTCTGCTTTACGCAGTTTTGAGATACGGTCTTTCGAAAATAAAATATTTACATTGCGAAATTGGATAGATATTACTCATCCTATTCAATAGACGATGTCCAAAGTGACGTCAGCAACATTAGCGCCAGTGAGCTTTTGTCAAACTATTTGTCCATTACCGGAGTATAATGAATAACTTTATTTTTAACGATTACGGGGAACGAAATTTAAATATGTTAAAATAAAAGATTCAAGAATTAACCCTCTCATACGCAACTTTTTAGATTTTAGTTTTATCGTATGAAAAAATATATTATAAGAAATTTGTTATAAATTAGGCAAAAGAACATAAATTTATAAAAAAGTATATTGAAATATATTTTTTTTTTTTTTCAATAAAAAAAAGAATTGTCCACATATGTGGACAAAGTGCATAAGGTTTTAAAAAAATCAATCATATTATATTGGAATTACTGAAATATAACACGTTTTACTTATTTTAGGTGTTATTTGACTCAAAACATTCAGGGCACAGATATATTTCGCATCTTTTGCAAATATAACTCGTTCGCTTCGTACAACTCAAACTTTTACATCGTGCAGCATTTTTCAAATAATTGATTTTTGGGAAATACGACATAGCTATTGCCATCTATGATCATTTATGGTAAACTTAAGTACACAAATGTGGATTGTGTTCACTTAGATTAGGGTGACCATTTTCTTGGAGACGGCAATGCGGGACGGAGAAAAAAAAGGTCGTCACTTCCGAAATATAAGTGAAGAGCAAACAAAAAAAAGGTCCTCACCTCCCAAATATAAGTAAAGAGCAAAAAAAGGTCGTCACCTCCCAAATATAAGTACAGAGCAAAATTCGGCCCTGGGGACAACAAATTAAAATGCGGGACGAATGGTCACCCTAACTTAGATACTCATTTCAAGTATAGATATTAGAATTATACTGAAAATTGTAAGTGTCCACGTACGTGTACGTGGCGCATGAGAGGGTTAAATAAGTAATTAGATGTCGGGAACCACAAAAAACTGGAAACAGGAAAGCTTTAATAGAGAAGTTAAATTTAAGTGCACATCGATTTTTTTTTTTTTATAGTAATAAAAATAATAAATTATCTATGAAATTTTGCTAAAAAATATAAATTCATTTTCGAAAAGTTAATTTGTTAGTATCAGGAAAGCAACTATCGATTTTAAATTGGATATCGTCTATTGATTAAAATAAAAAACTCGAAGTCGTACAGACTGTTAGTTCTTCTCCGACTGTACAGAAAATATTTAATAAATGTTTAAATGTGACCTTTTATTATTTAACTTTTAAATAAAAACACATTGCTGGCCGTCAAATGTACAAGTATTTTATTAAAAATGTATTTTTAAGTAAAGTATATATTAATTTAATTAATAGTTATAATAATTAGTAATATTAAATTTTAATTTATAATGAAAGTAAACTGACATTCAGACATTTTATTAAAATCAGTATAGTTAACGTGGTTACTTTGCACGTTTCTGCACTTTCCAGAGATTATGTACAACTTTTTCACTAACCTTCAACTACTCAGACATACATTTAAATGATTTAATTATGCTCTTAACATGAAACAACTTTTAGCAAATATGTAGCAGGCCAATTATGTTTTTTGTTTCGAGTAACGGGCACCTTTTTGCCAGCCAAGTGAAGCCGTTAATTGTATTTTGGACATGTGTTTTTTTAGAATTCTTTCATTTACATCTGAACTGCAGTTTGCCAACAGAGATGTCTTAGTCTCTTGTAATTTTAATAATAATAATAATAACAATAATAATAGGATTTCAACGTCTAAGAGACCGAGACAAATGGAGAAAGCTACTTTAGTTAGGCTAAATAGGTACTGTCCTAAGTAGACAGTACCTATTTTTTCAAAAAAATAACCATCAAAACAACCATCTCGTAAGGTTTCCGTGCCAACTGTGCCAAATAATCATTAAAAGTATTTTAAATACTAAATATCGATCAAAGTATTTGAAATAACAAATACTACTAGTCATTACTGATAAAAAGTATTTAAAATAGTGCATTTCAAATACTTTAAATGTATTTAATATACTAGAATACGGAGAACACTAGGAAATATTTGAAATAATAGGGAAATATTTGAAATACTAGGGAATATTTGAAATATGTACTAGGGAAATATTTGAAAAACTGGGAATTATTTGAAATATATACCACGGAAATATTTGAAACATGTACTAGGGAAATATTTGAAATATATATTATACCTTGTTCGAAATGAAGAAATAGTAATAAAATCACGTGAAATATTGAAGTCGCTACTCTATTGGCTGTCGCATAAATTTAAAGGCTCAACATCCAACAAACGATGAGAGTTCGATAAAATTATCACGTGAACATTACATGATTACTACTTTTTGATTTTGAACAGAGTATAGGAAAATATTTGGAATAATAGGGAAATATTTTGAATTACTAGTGAAATGTTTGAAATAGTATTAGAAATATTTGAAATACTAGGGAAATATTTGAAATATGTACTAGGGAAATATTTGACACGCTAATGAAATATTTGAAATATTTACTAAAGAAATATTTGAAATATGTACTTCTTGTTCTTTTTCTTTGGGCACTTTTAGTCGGGTTGACTTTTGGCCTCATTTACATGAGTCCTTCGAAAATAAAAATACTAGGAAATATTTGAAATACTTCTAAAGTATTTCAAATACTGACATATTCAGACAAAAAATATTAAAAGCAGTGGCGGTACTAGCACTTAAAATCTGGGGGGGACAAGTAATTTTTGAGTAAAATTTGGGGGGGAGGCAGGAAATATTTCAAATATTTTTTTTTATCGTTTGCACATGAAAAAACAAGTGATGACCAAAAATGATGACTTCTAAAATACATTTTTCTCCAAGCAATTCTGGGGGGGAGGGGCAACTAAGGGACAGAGCAATTTGGGGGGGGGGTGCTAGCGCTGCCACTGATTAGAAGTAATACCTATAAAATACAAATACAAATACCATGGAGAAAGTATTTGCAAATCTAAATACCACGAGCATTTTTTTGAAGTATTTGAAATACAATATTTCAACTACCAGAAAGTAATGGAAATACTTTTTGAAATATTCCCAACTCTGGTATAGTCTATTTCACGATAAAATGAAGTGACTATCTTATGGTCCTAAATACAGTGGGTGGTAAACACACAGACACACACACATACGGACGGCACTTCGAAAATAGGTATTTTGGATTCCCTGGACCATGAAACGTGGTCATCAGTCAAAATCTCGGCATCGAAAATTTTCGCGATTACAATACTTGCCCCTTATATATTAAGGTCGGGCAAGTAAAAACGAAGTGGAAAATATACCTGTAGATAGTTGGAAGAGTTGTGTAAATCATGTTATTAAAACTGAGGACAGTTATATTCAAATAGAACGTACTATAATCATTAATTTAGAGACTGATTCAGAGAATGATTTGGACTTGTAAGATTTTTTTTATCTTAAACATTATTTAATTTAATATTTATTTTATTGTAATGTTTTAAATACTAATTGTAATGTTTTAAATTTAATTATAAGTTTGTAACGTTTTAAAAGAAATTTGTTTATTTTATAAACAAATTTAATACGGTACGCTAATGTACAGCAGCCTACTTTATTAAAATAAGACAATATCGCATAGATTTCGGTAACCATGATTACACAATAATATACAAGTAATAAACAGTATTTTATTATTCGTGAAAATCATTTAGTATGTGGTCAGACCTTCGTTCTCAACAGAAGAATATTATTATACGGTGAAGAGTATAAGTATTTAGACCTTTAAAGGGATTTGTTTTGAGAACGTAAAGGTGAAAAGGACGTTGAGTTCCTACGATTTATTCGGATTTATATTGCCACAATACAAATTCACTACAGAGAGCCGCATAACATCTTAAGGTAATAATCTAAATTATTGTGTTGTATTGCTTGTATATTTTTGTATAATTGTATGCGGCGCTTAAAACGCAAGCATTTACCGAGATTTAATGGATATGATCTTATTTTAGGCTCTCCTTCCCAGTATTTCTCCTTTTTCTCTCTCTCTCTCTCTCTCTCCCTCTTGGTGCGTCGCAGGAAATATCCAGAGCCAGCTTACGGCATTGGCGTACTGGTTTGGATAATTTGGGGCTGGACGTACCGAGCGTCGAAAGAAGGCAAGGATAGAGGAAACTTCAAGAAAAAAATCCAGATAAGCCTTTTTAATCAAAATTATTTGTGTTATTGTTTATATATTGTTTATTTTAAATTTTGAATATCAGTTGTATATATTTTTTTTATACGTTAGATTTTATTCGGAATGTGTAGGAATTTCGTGGCGCTGGTCGACCAACCCGGGAAAGCTTTGTAATCCAGCGCATTCTGGTAAAATCGCTTTAACCAAATTTACCTTTAATTAATATTTTTATTATTTGTTTGTAATTTATAATATTATTATTCTAAATTTATTTTTGGTATCTATATATTTTATTTACATTTTGATTTTCAATTATAATAAATTTTATTGTTTTGATATTTACTATATTCAGTTGTTGTTATTGACTTATGTCCCAAATATCTCGTTTTAGGTTAGGTTTCGCCTAGTGAGACTGATTTGGTCAGTCTTAGTTAAAATCTAGTCTGTGCGTGGGATCTACTGGTCGGTCCCAATTATTTTATTTCAGACCAGTTGGCGCCCTTAAATTTTTTTATAATTTCATCTAATTTTGGAACCGCACGACCGTCTCGGCTGTTTAAAGGCTAGCCACAAAAGACTAAATAAACCTATAGCCGGTGTTTTATAGGTCACAAGTTCTATAAATTAATTGTATTTATAATAAAAATAAAGTTTATTTTGATGATATCTTATGTTTATTTCTTGTTACAATTGTGTCATTACATGGTGTAATGTAATTTATACCTGGTACATCTCTGGCTAGTTAATGGGTACAAACAAGGGATTAGAGTTATTTGTAATTACCACCCACTGTGTTTAGGACCAGAAGTAGATAGTCACTTCAGCTTATCGTGAAATAGGCTATACACAGTATACTACCCTATGTCTTAAAAGATTTTTTTTACTAATATTCCCAATAACAATATATATATATATATATATATATATATATATATATATATATATATATATATATATATATATATATATATATATATATATATATATATATCAAATAATATGTTAATAACATTACAAACGTTCTACCAAAAATATCAGATTACTATCTTCTTAATTTTAATACTAAACATTTGGTAAAGTACTTTTAATTTTGTGTCAAGAACGAAATCAAAGAACCGTTAAAATATCATGGAATTATCAGACCTACTCCACATGATAGGAATTAGCAAGCTGTCGTGTCTTTAATATGTTTCAAAATTGCAGTATTTAAAACATTTATATTTGTAGGTCTTGGCATTCTAGAGAATTAATTAATTGTTTTAAATAAATACAGAAATTATTTATTCTTACGACCTTTAGAAACTTAATGTTGTGGAACATGGAGGTTCTCCTTCTTTCGGTATCATGTTGGTTCTACAATCCGTACTTGGAAAATAAAACATTGGAAGTTATGGCATCTTATAAAAATTTAGGTTGTAATCTAAATAATTAGTTGTATATAGAACAGAAAATTAAATCCCGAAAAGCAGAAGCCAGAAATGACTGTGAAAATGAAAGCATTCATATACAGTCGGGGACTGAATTAAGTGAACAGTATAGTAATTTTCAAAGTAGGCATGCTGAGTTAGTAATGACAAGGGCAATCAGGGTTATAAAGAGATGTATATTTGCAGGGACGTGTTCAGTCTGTCTTTAAAAATAAACACAAAATTGAGTAACAATTTACTCGTTTTTTTATTTAAAAGATTTATTTTAAAATATACAAATCATTATAGAAAATTGTCAAAATAAATAATTTAATACATAATAAAAGTAAATTTTGTATGATTTAAAAACATTTTTTGGATTGCATGTACGTAAGTCTATATATTTTCTACCTGAAGACCTGTATATTATAACTGCGGCCTATTCTAGGTAAATGACATTAATATTTATGGCCTATTGTCCTTTTTGGTAGCCACAAGCTGTTAATTCCACTAAACTGTCGTTATATAATTATAGATCACCAAGTCATGTTACAATACTTTGAAAATTACTATACCCACGGTCCGTATACATCACAGTTTGATATTTTATCTGAAAATGTCAGTATTTGAAATACTTTAGAAATGTTTAAAATATTTCCTAGTATTTCAAATATTTTCCTAGTATTTCAAATATTTCCCTATTATGTCAAATATTTCTCTAGTATATATTTCAAATATTTCTTTATTATTTAAAATATTTCCCTAGTATATATTTCAAATATTTCCTTGTATTTGAAATATTTCCCAGTATTTGAAATATTTTCCTAGTATTTCAAATATTTTCTAGTATTTTAAATATTTCCTTAGTAATTCAAATACTTCTAGTATTTCAAATACATTTCAAGTATTTCATTTTACATTTATGGTCTTTGCTACTAAGGCAATTAGCCAGGACAATTTTATTTTCCGTATTAAAATTTTCATGCCTACAGGATTCGAACCTGAGACCTTAGCAACGCAGAGCATGTGTGTTGCCACTACGCTATGCCGGACAACGTTTCCAAGTATTTGATATACATTATTTAAAATACTTTTTAAAAATATTTGATATTTTTAATGTGCGACCTGAGGAAGTATTAATTCCGGAAAATCTACCATATACACCTATCTAGGTGTTGGGATCCTATTGTTTGTCTTTTTTATTGTTTTGTTATGGGGAGCGCTACCTATAAACCAAGTATCTCACTTATTATTTACTTGACATCAAAAATATATACAAATGAGTGGTTTAGGATGAAGAAACGATTATTTTGTGTTCTACTTGGAACTGAAATATCTTACTTATCATTTACGTTACAGCAAAAATATATATTACAAAAACCGTACCAAGTACGGGTACTCCAGCTAGTATATGTATAAGTTCGAAAGACGATTCGACGGACACTCTTAGGGGCCCCTAACTTCGTCCTTGCTTAAACCAATCTTTTTAATAATATGAATACCTGAGATAAAATCAATATTCAATATATTTTTGTTGAAAAGGTTGATGCCCTGACAATGACAACAAATTATTTCAATAAAAACTCAATGAAATAACCAAAAGATAACCCAAACAAATAAATTCCAACCAACCTGTCTTGAATAATCCAAAGAAAACACCCAAACACACTCACACACAGCTGTCACGGTATCAACGGTCGTACAGGAGTGTTGTATTAAACTCGCGGCTCGCGAAGACCCGACTGCCGAAGAGATGGTTGACCGTACACCGCGTTGTTCTGTTTCTTGTTCGTGTTCGACTGCCCCACTCTATTAAGGGGTTCTTGTATTTACGGTTCGGTAACTGTCTGCATTTATTAATATAGGGATGTAATTAAAAATTTGCATTTAATAGATTGTTATTAATAATTTTATGGTTAATGAACCTGACGGTGTTAAGATATTTTTATTATCTTCCAAATTACAGAAACTGGGAAATAGATCTAGAACAGAATTCCGACATTCGCGGATTACTGTAAGGGTAAGTAAATTATTCGTGGACAGTGACTTAATTATAGAATCGGAGCCCGCTCACAATAATCTTTGTGGAGCTCTAGCGGTTCTTAAACTGGGGTCCACGTAGCCATTACCGGGGGTCCGCGAAACCATGTTGACATTAACTTCACATCCCCCAACTTTTCGCTTTTATTCAAATAACTTATTTAATAACAATCCTACATGGTCAAGACTTTTTGTATTTGTTGTTATCTAACTAGTTATTGACATAACTAAACAATAATTAGTAAAAATTTAATTATTTTTATTCAACTGCAAATTATTTACAGAAAACATATTATAATAAGATCTATTTTGACTAATATTTGACCAAAAATGTTTGTATGAGTTTAACGTATTATAATTTTTAACTTTTTTAAATTCTTTTTACTACTATTTTTATTCATTTTATGTTTTTTATTCTATTGGCATCTGACACTACCGATAGAGGCGCTACTGCATTCACATCATGGCTGACTTTGGTAGGATATTTTTGACAGGTTCAATGGTATCTTCATGTGATATTTATTGAAACACACGGGAACACACTCTAAAATGGTCTTTAACTGTCTTTCCACTTCTAAGAACATATTCCCATGCTTGTCACAAACTCGACTATCCTACAACCGTCAGTTTCTCAAAATCTCACTAGAGGCGCTTCAGTTATTGTCAGTTGACAATATGCTAATAAAAATGTTCATCTCTATAAATGCGCAAGACCATTTATTAAAATAACCAGTGATACTGTTTTACCAATATTTATTATAACGTAGTGCCTATGAGATTATTGAGCCAAAAATTAAGTCTCAAGAACGACGTAAAATGCCTAGGGTTGGGATGGGGTCCACAAAAAAAAAGTTGTTCAAGAAGGGGTCCGCGGACTACATAAGTCTAAGAACCCCTGCTCTAGTAGATAAAAATTAGGCCATGCAGGGGCCCTCGGGCACATAGAGTTTGGGGCCCTTGTGAATGAAAACATTAATATGTACTTTTATTTAGTGACTTTATTGGTTATTATGGTTAGCTTTATACAAATCTAATATAAGTGAAGTGATTACTATTTTGAGAATTGGACTTACGTTAATGATGATGGTTTCTTCCGGGATTTCTGTTGTACAATATCTTCTATTATGTCCTCAAAGTATAATTTTTGAAGGATATTACTTTCTTTGCACATGATTGACAAATTAGTAACTCGTTCTTGTAACATAGTCGTTCGTTATTCATTTTTTATTCTTTTTAGCTGTAAAAATGAGCGCTCTCCACTACAATGGTGACCATGAAGCAAAGGAG
Organism: Liopterus haemorrhoidalis; assembly: GCA_963971575.1. Taxonomy (NCBI): domain Eukaryota; kingdom Metazoa; phylum Arthropoda; class Insecta; order Coleoptera; family Dytiscidae; genus Liopterus; species Liopterus haemorrhoidalis. The sequence goes on along the minus strand of OZ020612.1, from coordinate 40,883,117 downwards.
TATCCTTGTAGCAACTTCCACATTCGGGAAAATTTCTTCTAATTTATCTGCTTTTATTAGAGTATGTAAGGCTGAGATACTTAAGTCCGCTGATTAATTTGCAAGGTTTTTTAATAAAAGTAGTAAAATTGTTGTAAAATTGCACTAAAAATTGAGCTCCTCTTTTTTTCGTGTAAACGACGACCTCGGCATTTTGAGGCCCCCATCAAGCCGGGGACCCTGGGCTCGTACCCCATATGCCCTTATGGAAAAGACGAAATTGGGGGCCCTTCATGATCGGGGTTCGCACATACTGCGGCCTTCAGTGTCTGTACTTTATGCCACTGTTCGTGGGCCACTATTTTTTTTTTTTCTTAAAATATAAAACAGTATAAAAACAAGATGTCTTTCCAAACTAAAATTTCATGTCTGAAAATAAAATACGACACATGGTTTCCTCCCCTAACGGCTAACGTCGGTAGTATGTTTTATTTCACACTTCAAGGAACACGTAAATAAATGCTAATCTTTAAAATAAGGGATCAGAAGTCCCGGAATATCCAGAATCTCAATTTTGAATAGGATGGATTGACAACTTAAAGCGGCTCGGGAATACTTTTGTAGGCCGGTCTCATGTATAAAATAATGCGATTTTAAATTTTTGAAATCTTCATTTTTAGGGTTTTGTAGGTACGCCCACCAAAAAACCCTTATAACGTCGCTCATGTATCTGCCTGTACGATAGAAATTGTAGCCAAACGACTGAACACAGTGTTGAAAATTTACATTTTCGACATTGCGATTTTCGTTTTTGAAAAATTATTATTTTTTTAAAATGAATTGCTAAATTATGGCTAATAATGTTATGGATTTTTTTGTATTTATGGCTAATGTAGTATATGTCTTCATTTGAAATTGCAAATATAATTTAAAAAAAAATAACATCTGAGAGTTCATGTGTGTACGGAGCCTATAGGCGCAGCACCTACTATTATACGCCATGATTCCAACCATTGTTTGAATTTGTTTAATTTTTTGTTTTTAAGGTATCAAACAAGAATAAATCATTTTTACTAGTGAAATATTTCTAAATCAAATAACACGTTGTTTATAGTGACAAATACAGGCTATTCCAAACGATTAGGTGGAACTAAATGGGAATTTCGTTCTTTTAGGTTGTCATGAGAAGAGACCTTGCTTGGGTTATTTCATGTTTGACGTTTGGTATGAGAAAATTTAAAATTCCAACAGTGAAACCATGGAAACGAATGACTTATGTCAAAAATAAAATAATTTTTACAAATATTTTAATAGCAAAAAATAAATAAATGGGAAAAATTGTATTAAAGATGACACAAAAAATCAAAAAAATACAGAAAAGTACTTTTTAAAATGATTTTAACCTTAACCAAAAAATGTTTATTGTAAGTATGATTTACAAAGCTTAAACAAAACGGCTAAAAAGAACGATTCAAACGATGAAAGTAACTAAATTGCAATATCTAGTTCCGCTTAATCGTTAGGATAGTCTATACGTATTTGAAATAAAAAAAAAAAAAAAAATACATTTTTCAATATATTTCTTATTAACTTAATGAAGACTTAGATGCGATGCAAATTTAAAAAAAATCGCTGGGATTTTTTTATTAAAATTTTATTGTGACGAAATTTTCACAATTTATTTAAATTTAGTTTAAAAAAATTAAATGGAAGTTCTTTGTACCCAAATAACGACTAAAAATGATTATCAAAAAAATATCATCCGAATATAATCCGAATACATCCGAAGGTTCAAGACGCCATAAGAAATCATAAGGCGCATCCCAATTTTAAGTCGATTTTTCTGCATAAAAAGGTGCGTCTTATGGTCCGAAAAATACGGTATTTAATAAGTGTAAGAAGCCAACATAGTGCTGGATGTCTAAGAATATTTTTTTGATAATGCCTATTGATAATCATTTTTATTCGTTATTTGAGTACTAAGAGCTTACATTTTTTTTTTTTTTTAAATAAATTTAAATAATTTGCAAAATTTTCAGCACAATAATAAATTAAAAAATCCCAGCGATTTTTTCTAAATTTGCTTCGTACGTTGTTTAAAAAGTGTGCGATGAATTGAAAAATTGAACGAGTTCTTTCGCATACTCTTGTACTTATTAAAATTGCTCGAGATTAAAAGGGTTAAAAATTGCTCGAGTTGAGCAAGTACATTTTTTTTTTTTTTTTTGAAAATTATTTCTTTATGAGGTTATTGAAGCCGAACAATATAAAACAATACCTACCACATTATCGCAATATAATTTTTAAAACTTCAATCCTTTGTCGATAATAATCTATCCATTAGTTCGCTTCCCCCGTATAAAGTAATAACAAGCTGCTATGACTAAACACTAAAATTGTTCATTTCACTGTGACCTATTTTTTATTTAATTCCCATTGCTTTTACCTGAACAAAGAAAGTTATGCACTTATAAACAACAATGATTTATATAGGAAATTTTTGCACTATAATTTTCGTAATTCCTATCTACAGATCAATTCTTTGTTTTATAAAAATTTCCTACTGAATGTATTTCATATAATTTGACAGATATAATTTAATTAATACTTATATAAACGTATCTAATATGATTTATGCACAGCCGTGGGAAATTTTATGTTAAAAATATCACTGGATTACTTTTTAACTTGTTTATAAAAAAATACAGAACTTTACAGTCACGTAAAAACAAAAAAATGGGCAAACTAAAAATTGTAAAAGTTTTAGAAAAAATTGACTGTCAAAACTTATATATACATCTTAAATAGAAGTCTAGAAGTAGAAAACTTACCTATAATTATTTTAGATCTGTTAAGTCTTAACAAACATCCACTTACAGAAGCTTTTGGTAGGGTTACCATACGTCCCGGTTTGACCGGGACAGTCCCGGTTTGAAATATGTCCTGGTTTTTTAGTATTAGTATAAATAAAATAATAAAAACTATTTCGTAATATTTTTTTTTTTTTATAATAGTTTAGTACCCGGGATCTGGGTATCAAGTTTGATAGTAGACTTACTTTCAACTCGCATATAGATACGATTTGTTCTTCGTCCTATAAAATGCTAGGATTTATTATCAGAAATTCACGCACTTTTTCAAACATAAACGTTATCTTCACACTTTATTATGCATTCATTTGCTCTAAAATTGAATATTGTTCAATAGTATGGGATCCCATTTATGAGATTCAAAAGAATGCCATTGAAAATCTAGATTCTCAATGTTCGATCTCTCATATAGTACCCTTCTTAATATTTTTTCCACCAAATCTTTAAGTGAGCGTCGTGAGTTAAGCTCCACAAACTATCTTAAAAAATTAGCATCAAATCTAATTGACGATCCACTTTCCTTTCAACAATTAAATTTCTACATCCCATCTTACCGTACAAGGCATTCCTCACTTTTTTATCTTCCCCAGGCACATACCAATCTATTCCTTAAATCCCCATTGAACAGGATGTGTTTATATTATGAGCAGAATACAAAAATTGAACTGTTCTAATAATTCTAATAATTTTCATATAAAGTTCTATAAATTCATTCATTTTTGTGTATTATGATTTTTTATGTTTAATAGTTTTTAATTTTTAAGTCTTAAAATTGTTAATTATGTCCCTGTCCAATTTTGGCTATGCTGTTGGGACAGATGTATTAAATAAATAAATAAATAAATAATTATTATAAATAAAATAATAAAAACTATTTCCTAATATTATTTTTTTTTATAATAGTTTCAACACTAGAAAGATTCGATTTACTTAGGCAAATTACATGCACCCCGCAGAGAGAGGAACTCGCTTCCGCCTTACATCCTCACTTCGGCGACGGTCACAAATTCTATCAAGTTTGCGAATCATACATTTCTCTTTAGCAACAAAATTTTGAAGAGCTTGAAGAATATACCGGGGCATTCGATGTATCTATGAATTGGAATAATATTGAGAAAACAATGGAGCAAATTAATTCAAAGTTTTCCAATCCAGTTATTAATTCTGACAGATTATTTGACGAAGTTGTACACGCAAAAAAGTTTTTTGATAACACTAACCACAAAAATTTATGGCTCGAAAAAGGCACTAGTATCGAGGAAAAGTGGATACAATTATTTCAAGATTTTCAAGAAAAAATATTTTAATTACAAATTTAAAGAAAATTATCGAATTTATTTTTTGTTTTCCTGGAACATCAACATCCATAAAGCGTCTTTTTTCTATTGGCATCTGACACTACCGATAGAGGCGCTACTGCATTCACATCATGGCTGACTTTGGTAGGATATTTTTGACAGGTTCAATGGTATCTTCATGTGATATTTATTGAAACACACGGGAACACACTCTAAAATGGCCTTTAACTGTCTTTCCACTTCTAAGAACATATTCCCATGCTTGTCACAAACTCGACTATCCTACAACCGTCAGTTTCTCAAAATCTCACTAGAGGCGCTTCAGTTATTGTCAGTTGACAATAATGCAAAGCGTATGAACATCTGAAAGAAATCGTTTGCTTGAAAGAAATGTTGGTGCATTATTGTTTGTTAAAACAAACGTGTATTTAAACTGCACTGAATTTTATAAACACATTGAAAATAACGATAACTTTCTACAAAAAGTATTATCTACAGAAACATATAGGAACATTTAATGTTCAATAAAAGAAAATCTGTGATTATTTTGTAATATCTAAAATAAAATCAAATTATTATTTAAAACACGCTTTTGTAATTTTTACTCTGTCCCGGATTGGCGCACAAAAAATATGGTAACCCTAGCTTTTGGGTCACAAACCCTGACTTAAAGGTCGTCTAGGCCAGTGTTTCTTAATGGTCCGCGGACCACTGGTGGTCCTTAGCAAAATTTTAGTGGCCCGTGAAAGGCTTATAAATAGGGTGACCATTTTCTTGGAGACGGCAATGCGGGACGGAGCAAAAAAAGGTCGTAACTCCTGAAATATAAATGAAGAGCAAACAAAAAAAAGGTCCTCACCTCCCAAATATAAGTAAAGAGCAAAAAAAAGGTATTCACTTCCCAAATATAAGTACAGAACAAAATTCGGCCCTGGGGACACCAAATCAAAATGCGGGACGAATGGTCACCCTACTTATAAATGATTATTTTTGAGATTTTTTGTTAATTTTTTTATGATCTTTTGTTCATTTTCTTTGATTTGTATGATTTTTTATTACCGAGATATTTATGTAGTCTACATATACAATATTTATATATGTAGATATTATAATTTGTTTATTAGTAGATTTATTTTTTGTGGTCCGCGGTAGAAAATTATATACTGGTCTGTTTTCGGTTGAGAAACGCTGGTGTAGGCTACACCAAATTGAGCGCCTTCTAAATATGCAACAATCAAGCAGCACTGCTTTCTATGTTCTATAGATCAAGAAGATAAAATTCATTCTACAGATAAGAGGTGCGTTCGGCATAAGCTAATATACTACATATTCTGCATAATTTACACAAGAAGCGGTCGTCATAAAGTTTCTGTGTGCTTTGTGCTGCACGAAGATCGTTCGGCATATACTGTGCAGTGCAGTTTGTATTGCACAATCGTCACAAGTTCAGATCGTGCAGCAGTCTGTTCAATGGTGATTTTCGCGGTAAAAATACAAAGTTATTATTTCTACAAAACAATATGAGTGAAAACAATAAAGATATCATTGTTTATGCCTGCAGCATTTGCAAAATAAATAGTATAGACATGAACCTTATAATGGAACTCAAAAAGACTTAAAATTTTCTGGATACAAGTGGAAATGTACTTTAAATTGATTTGTAGTCATGTTTGGAACAGTACTCTCTGCATATTCAAACACTTTTTCCAAAATATTTTCTGGTTTGGAAAATTCTTCTGAATTATCCTCCTCATCGAATAAAATTTCTTTTATATTACTTAAAAGCATCGCAAAACCTTCATGTGCCATTTATATATTATCGTACAAAACAATTAGCAGGAGACAGACTTGATGTAATCACACACATATAATTCATTTGTTTACAAAAAAAAAAAAAAAATAGGTTAGAATAATAGTTTGAATAACTGCACAATCTGAACAAAGCGTTCGTCTTTGACTTTCTTGCACAGTGGTCACGTGACAAAAAACTTGCACGACACAGAGTTAACACTGCACAGTTATGCCGAACGCACCTTTGATTGGTCTGAATATTTTAACGCAAAACGAGGCGGTTAGTACAAAAATAAAAAGTTAGTAGTTATACGGAACCTTTTAGTGAAAGATGCAGTATGCGATCTGGTATTATTTTGCTACAAAATAGAATTTATTAATTCCTGAAATATTGTAATGTAATAGGTTCAAAGACATTGCGAATGTGGCCCAGCGCATTTTTTTCTTTCTAGGAATACTAGAGGTGTAGTTCCACATGCTATGGCACCGTAAACCACAAGTCCTTGGGTACACGGTCTTGCGTTCCAAAGGTGGGTTCGGGAAGCGAGCTCGGAATGTTCCAATTCACTCTGTTTAACTCCAGATCGCTCGAGGAAACGCGTTTAGGCCTTTTCTCGAACGCTCTGGAGTGATTCGGAGCACTCCGAGCTTGCTTTCCAAACCCACCTCATAAGTCTGTTCTACATTATACTTTATACGTCAATTTTCTAAAAATTTTTCTTTGAACTAGAAGTTGTCAAAGTTTTAATACAATTTATTTTTCAATTTTTTGGTAGAGAATGAAATTCTTACACGTGTTTCAGTTCATTTAAAGTACCAACATAAATATATAATTCATATCTTGCCAAGTGTTTATAACCTAGCTATTAGATTTGTAAAATTACTGATTTACGTACAAAACACAGTTTATATATTCGCTTATTCAAACCAATGATCAACAAAACATGATTAAACATGTGGCAATACAAAATATTTACAAGCGTAATTTTAATGTTGGTACTATTGTTAAAAGTGTCTACTGCGCATGCAAGGAGTTTAACTTGAAAATATTTTGAAGAAAAATTTGTCCAAATCTAGTTTTGAATAAAGTTGACCTTGACTTCATAAAGTGTTCTACACTCTACGATTTCACTGATTTATTTCTAGTACAAGTTCTAGTCAAAGAAATAAGTATGAAAATTTGACGAGAATTGTATAATGTAGAACACGCTATACAATACTGAACTTCCCGCCTTTCTCCATGCCTTCGGCGTATATCGTGAGCCCACGACAAAATCAGGGTTCGTCGCTAAACATAATCTGATACGTTCTTGATCGATGGACATGAATAAAAAAGTATCGACAGACATGTAACTACAGGAGTAGATTCAAATTGACCTAAGATTACATTCCCAGTAAAAATTGTCGTAACTTTGGAACTACTGAACAGATCTCAAAAATTAATTTTGTTACATCCACGCGACCAATTTCATTAAACCTGTGGAACTACTGAATCGATTTTAATAAAACATAGCCGAAAATCCACATGAAAATTGGATCAGCAGTTCTTGAGTGAAAAGTGCACATACAGACAGAGAGACGTTGTGTTTTGACTACCTGCAGGAAAAAAAATGTGAACCTATAGGTAAATATAGGTTTATACCTATTCGAATAAAGGGTCTAAATGGGTGCCTTTTGTTGTGCCATTTCTGGTTTCGGTTTAATCGGATTACACGTTTTGTTGGGACAATATTCTCATTCTATTTATTCGATGATTTGAGGTCAAACGACTGAAACGAATAAGTGTGGTGGGGATGAAAAGTAATATTTGAATGCAGTTGTTTTCATTTGGTTTTTAAATGTAAGATAATGAATTAAATCTTTGAATTACTGCTTCAAAATAATTTTCACTTTTAGGTTTTTTCTCATTTTGTGTCCTAAAATAAATATATATGTATATGATTTTAATATAGTATTGTTAAATCTAAACTTAAAATGTATGTACAATTCAATTATTCGTTCTAAAACATTACGTTCTAGAATATTTGCTTCAAATATAAAGTTTTCCTATTCTGCATTTATTATTTAGATTATCCATTTAAGGCAGTGTTGCCAGATGTACGATTTAAATCGTATTTGTACGATTATTTATGCATGTGTACGATGTACGACTTCTTGGTATCAGATGTACGATTTTTTTAATGTTTTTATTGATGAAACATATTTATTTATATACATTTTTAGTAAGTTAAATATTAATATTATATAATGCGATATATTGAATATTTTAGCCCTCGGATTTCAAATCGACGCGCTCTTAAATAGAATGGTTTATCTCGCTAATATCGGGTATGCTCGGGCATATTCGAATATTCAAAAATAAAAAGCTCACGCCTCATTAGTTATACCCTTTTCACACTAGAACTTTAAGACGAGTGAACTTAAAGTACACCGATGTTTAACATCGGTTTGCTTTCACACTTGATGTTTAAATCTCCGGTGTTGTCATCAGCTACAGTAATTTTGTCCTTAAGTTACCGTCAGGAAATTACCAGTTTTAAACTGTCTGCGCAGACGCACATTTTGAATTATTATAAACAAATATGGATATTTCATTTCATTCTACAATAAAGACACTACAATAAAGAATATATTACACCTGTATTAACATGTAAACAGTGATGGGCGTTTACACGTAAACTTTAATTGTTTACGTTTACGTGTAAACTTATGTAAACAATTGGTAAACTTGTCAACAATGTAAACAATGTAAACTTTGTAAACTGTCAAATAATGAGGTTAGTTTTAGTTATTTAATACGAATAATAGAGAGTTAATGAACAAGTATATTCAGTTCAAAAAAATAAATTTATTAAAAAATGGTAGAAAGAAACCGAAGGAATAGTTTGAAGAAATAGAAGGAATCTGAAGAACTAGGTTTTGTTTTAATTAAAGAAAATGAAAGAAAATATAGGGCGTTATGCAAAATTTGCAATGCATCTTTTCGTTATTAAAAAATATAGGCTAATTTTCTTAAAGGTGAAATTTAATGTATTTTGTTACTAAAAAAATTAGACTGAATTTTTTAAAGAAAAAAGTTTTTTATTTTTCATATTCATATTTACTAATTTGTATATAAAGCCTGTATAATGATGCAAATTCGATTTTTATTAATATGTATATTGGCTTGTCCTAATTTTATATACTTACTTTTTCATTTAAAATCGTTTCATTAAAATTTTATTATTTATAAGAATGTATTGAAAATGAGGTTCTGTAATTCAAAACAAGTGCGCATGTCTAAATCATTGTTTACAAGAAATCTTGTGTTTACTTTACATCAATTGTTTACGCGTCAACAATGAGGTAACTTACATCATGTAACTTACGCGCCCATCACTGCATGTAAGTTGATACATTTTATCTCAATTATTGTAACAATAAAAATTTATAATAAGGACTTTGCTCTATTATAAATTTTGTATCCTTTTCTGCTACTATGATTGTGCAATAGAAAAATATATACCTAATAATTTTTAAATTAATTACACAGCAAATTTTGTACGATTATTTTTTAAAAAATACGATTGTTTGTACGATTTTTTTCTTGAAAATACGATCATTTTGAAGTGTTGGTACGATTTTTTCTTTTTCACCATCTGGCAACACTGATTTAAGGTGAAATATGATCGTTATTTGTTCTCAGTCGTATGACTTAACCTCCATGCAAATGTTATTCCATATTTACTTCACAATCAAAATTGTCGTTTTTTCTAGTACTTCTAACCAGCCACCAACAAAACGCACTCTCTATTTGACCCTATTATATTTTTTTTTACGCCAGAAATCTCTGCTGAACAGGATAACTTGATACATATTAATTCATCTTTTATTTTAGTTTGAAAAGTAAAGAGGAGGTAAGTATGAGGAAGAGATGTATAAATCGAAAATAACTCTTGTTACAATAAGAAATATTTTATTTTAATATTCTGTATTCTATAATTCATGCATTTGCATTATGTATACATTGAAACAATTATTTAAGACTTTTATATTGTGGAAAACTACCCTGTAATTTTTATTAAGTGGTAAAAATTTTAAGCAAAAATAACAACACGACTAATTCTAGGGATAAAATTGTGCAATATTAATATAAATAAAATTCGCGAAAATAAATTGTGTTACATTTTATATGGTATTACAGAATTTTTATTACTTACTATTTTTCTACATTAAAAAATATGGGACAAAACACGATGTACGGCAGTCTGTATGGAAAATATTTGAAAGAAAAAAAGGAAGAAAGCAATAAAATGGTCCCCTTAATACCCAAACTGCACCGTTTTACAAAATAACATAGCTTTGCCTTGAATTTAAAAAAATATTAGTACGACATCAAGAAGTTACGTTAGGGACTTGTAATTTATACTCATTTAACAATTTGGTGCGTTGTTATTTTGTAAAATGGTGTTTCCAGTGTTACCCCAAATAAAAACAACACAAAAGAGCAAATACAAATATTTTGTTTATTTTAAAAGCTACCAATAACTATAACTATAAATACTGCTAATAAATTATAATAATGATTTTTTAAAATATATTTCAACTACCAAATAATATATCTAATAAAAATATTGTGCAACTTGTGCACAATTCAACTTAAAAAGGCTCATATGATTTAAAATTAAATACCATTTTCAAGAAAATTTTGTGCACAAAAATTTGATCGAAACTATATTATTTGATAGTTAAAATATGATAAAAAGTTGTATAAACTTTCACAAATCCTGACTAAGAGCTGTTTCAGACCACTTTTTGCAGTTGTCGACAGTAAAAAGAGGTTAGTAGTTTCAACGGACCACTTTTCAACCACTTGCAGACGAACTGTGGTGAACAAATGTAATTTAATATCATAATACAAATAATACACAAAATCAATTAGACAATTATTTGTGTTCCATGCATAGAGATAATAGAGAGAATCAACATGACCTTGTCTCCAAAACGTATTGGATGGTGTTCCACTGGACGTTATCTTGTTCTTGGTCAAATATTACGTGTTTTCTCTGATTTTTACGTAGTGTGTACATCCTAGACAACTTTTTAACTGTTATCTGTTTTATTCAGAACCTTTTTTATAAACAATTGTATTTTTTGTGTTAATATACTATTTAGTGCCTAGTTTGTCTAATACAGTTTTCACTGTTTAAGATTAGGTACATAGTTTTTTAGTTTATACCATAGAGATAGTTTTTATTGTGAGATACAATATATATGAGCTAAAATGGTGAACTGTTGTTCATTTGGGTGTACAAATCGTAGCTATGCTAAATGCATGAATCAGGTTGCAGCAGAAGAAATGAATTGACCTGCATCATTTCATGCGTAAGTATCTTACTGTATTTGTAATTTATTCAATTTTATTAAGACCTTTACCTGTTGAAAAGATTATTATTATTTTTGTTATAATCTATTCTGTTTTTTAAAATATACAACAAAGTATATTGCAAGAATACACGCAAATTAAATATATGTGTTAATAAAAATGTTATTTAGTTCCAAAAAATAAGAACAAAAACAAAACATAATATAGATATTACATGGATGTTTTGACCAGGTTAAATATGGCGGATGCCTGTTTCTCCCGTTGCACTCTGTTACACTTACCTTTTTACGCCGCACTCTGCTACACTTACGTATATAAACCCTGTTCTCTCTATATCTCCATATCAACAAACAATTGATGGCCAAGTTCGACCACTTTTTAAAGTATTGTTTGAATAATATTCAACCACTTTTAATGGTCAACTACTGCTAAAAGTGGTACATATAAAAAAAGCTCTGAAGTGTACAAATACACTTTTATGTATATAAATAAATGCATACCTAAATAAGTAAATATAGATATGATAGGATATAAAAAATGATATAATGTCGATGAATCTAATAAAATTCTAATAAAAGATTTATGCAATATTTTTTTTTTTTTCTCTAAAGTATCCTTTAAACGCAGTCTTAATAGTCTATAGACACCTAAACATTTAATGATTATATTTAAAAAACCACAGACAGATATATTAATCTACAAAGAATACACTTCTCGTTAATGTTCAGAATTTGTCTATAAAAATAAAACTGGCAACAGTAAGATGATATATAATATACAAAAATTAGTTTAAAATTTTTGTATAAATAAAATAAGGTTATAAAACCTTAAAAAACAACCCGTAAAATAAATAAACCGTTCTCAAAGCTGCTTATAATACTTATGTATCACTTAATTTAAATTTAACTATTAATTTGTTCAAAATATTCTCTGTAGATTGATAAATCTTACTTTTAAAAAAGTAAATAAAAGGTTTTGAACTTTTACAAGTCCGTATCATACCAAGCTGCCTCTTGGTTATTATCTTGTGGAGGAGATGGAAGTTCATCTAAATGATCAAAAGTAAGATCGGTTTCATGGGTTCCAACATCCATTGCGTCTAAAGCACTGTATGTTGAACCGTTTCCCCCTCCGTGGTGGGATCCTATCTCGAGACCTTGCATTGAATCTATTGGTATCTGGTCATAACCTGAATAAATCGAATATTGTTGGTAAGGAGAATTGTTTATACTATGCACTAACTAATACTTAATCAAATATAAAGGATAATAAACTATTTTAACATAAAAAGTTTATGAAGTGTGTACTTTCACACATTTCAGGGTTTTGTAGGTATTTAGTAAGTGTAAAAAGTCAACAGAATGCTGGATGTCTAGAACAATATTTTTTCTATAATCACATCAAAATCAACAGTTTTTACCGACCGACAAAATATGTAAGGGAGGTATTGTGATCATACCGATTTTGACAGTTCGAGATTTTGATGATCTCCACGAATTGAGGTCCCTACATAACGTTTTGACTATTTTTAGCATGATGTCTGTCGGTCGGTCCGTGCACACGTGCAGAGCAAATTCGGCTAAAAGGATTTTTATGAAACTTCATATTTAAGCTTTTGACATCAATGACACTAGTTGATCAACTTTTGGTAAAAATCGGTTAGCTAGAAATGGTAGTTTACTCGTGTGGGTTTTAAGATTTTTGAGAATTTTTCACTACTTTTTTTTAAAATACAAAATTTATTTAACAAAAGTTGATATAAAATCAATAACCAACAACTTTTATTTGAGACATTTTTTGATAAAGCAGCTTAAATTAAACAAGTACTTTGTGATGGCGGTCGGTCCTGTGGTGGCCACAGCTGATTTTTGTTAGTATATTTTTAGGAAAAAATCATGTTAAAATAAAAAAATCATAAAAAACTAATTTCCGTTACTTAATCTACGTTTTAAGTGTTTTCTTTTGACTCGATAAATGTTAAACAAACATTTTTTTCAACAACAAAAAAATGTATCTGGTCTCCTCTGAGAAATAGGGTGGGGAATAAGATGTTTTTCTCACATTTTCATGTTTTTTTCATCACGTATTTTTCATCCCAGTGAAAAATACTGTTCAAAAATAAAAATTTGCTTTATACTCCACGCCTTAGGAGGTTTCATTTGATACCCTACTTAAAATTTTTAAAATACTATTTATTATTTCATTAAATACAAATTTGTTTATATTTATCTGGTGATGAGTTTTTTGAATTATCTATATTTTTTCTATAGGTGGGTCAAAGAGTTGTATAAGAATGCCAAATTTCAACTTTCTATGTTCAGCCGTTTGGCTACAATTCTACTGTACAGACAGACAGACACATGAGTGATGTTAGAAAGGTTTTTTGGTGGTCATACCTACAAAACCGTAAAAATGAAGTTTCCCTCTTAGTTACGTAAAACAAAATAAAACATATCTTTTTTATTGCCCTTTGCTAATTCGTCAATTAGCCAGGATATATATATTTTTTTAATTCCATTTCTGAACGAGTTTCGAACCTGAGACCTTAGCAACGCGGGGTACCGCTACGAATCGGCAAATCAAATATATACTAATGTGTATTTCTTAGAATTTTTAAATTGGCCTCACTGAGAAATAGGGCGGGGACAAAAAAAAAAAAATTATACATTTTTGACTGAATATCAAAGTTTGAATGCAATAAAAAATATGTAGAAATTAAGTATCAAAATACTGCCTCACCAGCAATCGAACCCGTCAACCAAAGAATTTCGCGTTCTCGTTCTAGACCACTAGACTATAGGTCACGCCTTCGTAGTCTAGTGCAGGGCTTCTTAAACTGTGGGTCCCGACCCCCCCCCCCCCCCCGGGGGTCGCGAGGCTACTGAAGGGGGGTCGCAAAGATCTGCTACTTTTGGGTAATAATAAATAAATTTTTAGAATCTACAAGGTAAATTCTACAATGTCGCGATATTACACCTACATCTACGGTCAATATTAATTTCATTACATGGTGGGTCGTTTAAAATTTCCTAGGCTTGAAGGGGGTCGCTATATGAAAAAGTTTAAGAAGCCCTGGTCTAGTGGAACGCGAAATTCTTTGGTTGGACGGATTGGATTCCCGGTGAGGCAGTATTTTGATATTTAATTTCTACATTATATATGTATCATCGCTTTGCGTTTCAGAAATCCTGAATAACTCTGTATTTATAAAAAATTATGTCATCAACAATCAGTCAAGAAAAAATTTTGACACTGGCGATTTTATCAACAGAAAATTAAACAATAAAAATCATATTTTATTATGACATAATGGATTTCCTGTCTAAAATAAAATTAGTTGAGTGATTTTATACAAAACGCAAGTGTAATTCGAATGTTTAATTTTATTTAGTAAAAAATATATTCTAAAACACTTTATATTTTTTAATCGCATTTTTAATTTTAGTAGAATATTCTGCATTTTCATTTTGCATATAGAACAGCAATTTTCGCAATTATGCGCATGTCGCTTTATGCTGTCGAAAATCTCATCCCTGAAATTGGATTTTCATTTATAATGTACGAATAGTTTTCCTTTATATTTAATTAAATATGCAGCAAAAATATTTTACATATTACAGCAAATAAAATACAAAACATGATGCATCATTTTCACTGTCGTATTGTTATCTACATTCAAACTATAAAGCACAAAAACAAAAGAAACACACACACACACACACACTAATAGCTAGTACACACATAGAAGCATGCAATATTAAATTCATGAGTCACACACGATCACCTATTGTTATTTGTGGATCCTCCGTTCAACAGTCGAAATTAAACAGCTGCAGGGCAGACATTTCATTGAAATAAACATTAAACAATTCCATTAAAGTATGGTTATCAACAGAGCTACGATAAGTACTTAGTTTTTATATAATATGTTTATTTAAACAGTGATTGGTACTGTCCATTTTTACATTAAAGTACAACATTACTATTTTTATAATTACTTATTCCGATGACCTAAAATGCTTCTAAATTCTACAATGCATTTACTTTTAAAAAAATAATATCCAAATACGTCTTCCGCACCCCCAAATTTTAGACAATTTTTAGAAAAAATATTTATTATTACGATAACTTGTACCTTTCGGTCATAAGGTTTAGACTTCCGGTGCGGACGATAAGACGCACCTCAAATTTATGAGACAATTTTTAGAAAAATATTTATTATTACAATTTGTACCAGCAACATTCTGTTCATCTTCACTCTGTACTATCCACTCGTCTCGTTAATTTGTTCCATATATTTGTACCTTAGTTAGGAGTTTGCATTATTTAATAAAATATGTGCAATAGGTCTGACTTCCAACGCCATCTAAAATCTACGCCAACCTACTGGTTACCGACGTTGTGCAATATTGTCCCCCTCAGTTCCACCGCCAGGCTGCATGTGCTCGAGAATGCAGGAACATTTTCAGAAAAACAAACCTGTCTATTCACGCAGATCTCAAACCATTTCGCTCTAGGCTTCCTTTAAATCTCGACATCCATCAGTGACGAGTAAATATCCTACAGTTAGGATTACATTCGGACACCTTAATTAAATGGATGAACCCCTGGCTAACGAATGCACCATTAGAATGGCAGGCGTTGATGCCTACTAAATGTGAAGCACCTGGGTTCGACCTTTCACGACATCTTTGGTCAAACATTAACCGCATTCGTACCAACCACGGTAGATGTGCTGCTACTTTCACGAAATGGGGTATCACTTCCTCACACAGTGCAGCACATTGTATTCGAATACCCTCTTCGAGCTTATCCTGGCAAAAAGGAGGATTTCATTACCATCCCACATGAGGTTCTGACGTGGCTAGCTACCCTTGACGTCCAAATATGACGAATTCTTGTGCAATAGATTTTTTTAAATATTAATTGTATTTTTGTTAACTATACGTTCCTTTTATTTTTGTTAATGTATCTATATACTTGTACTAATGTATCCATACGCTAAATAAAAAAAGTCTCGTTAATGTCACTGTTCGTATTATTTTCTTCTGAACTATTGTTGTCAATCTCTTCAAAAACCAAGTCATCTTCGATACTATCCAATGCGTTGCTTATACTGAATTTCTTAAAAGAATTTATAATCTTCTTTTCTTTTACAGCTTCCCATGATTTTTTTACACATGTACTTCTGAAATTGTCCATTTTATACATCCTGTTGCTGTAACATCGTGATTTGGCTTTATCATTCGTTTATTCCACTCTTCCCGCAAAAAATTATTAAATGGTTTATTAACGACATATCCAAGGGTTGTCATTGACTTGTAAGGCCTCCAGAAATGACAGCTAATTCTGTATTCATTTTTATTATATTTTCTTGGTTGATTCTCTTTTATGCGCTCTGAATTGATTCCAGACTATATTTTCTAGGTACTCCAACACCTTCAAGTCTTGGTCGTGCGTAAAGTTAAAAGCTAATATTATCCATCGATAATAAAACACTCAAATATTCTTTGGCTACAATTAACCCTGTGGTGGCAGATGGTTTGTGATCCATCTAATGAAAATTTCCAGATTATATTTTATTACTAATTTCCTTCGGGTTTAACATATTTCAAGTATTTTTACAATTCCATTTATTTTACAACATTAGATACGAGGGGCGGTTGAAAAGTAATTGGCCTAGGCAAGAAGCACAACTTTTTCGACAAAACTTAATTTATTTCTCAACATAGTCTCCTTTCAGAACTATATATTTCGTCCAATGATTCTCCATTACAAATGCGCACTTATCGATCGACATTTTCGCTTCATATCGATCCAACAGCTCTGCATAATATATACCCGTGAATGATACCGTCCGCATCCCAAAAAACTGTGGCCATGGATTTGTTGGCCGACAGACACACCTTGGCCTTCTTCGGCTTCGATTCACCAGCAGCAGTCCACTGTTTAGACTGTTCCTTGTTCTCTGGTGTGTTGTGATGGACCCTTGTTTCGTACACGGTTACAAAACGGTGCAAAAAGTACTTCTTATCGCGGTTGAATTTCGCCAAACATTCCTTCGAAATGGTCAGATGATTGCGTTTGTTGTCGACTGAGAGCAAATGCGGCACCCATCTGGCAGAGAGCTTCCTCATTCCTAAATATTCAGGCAAAATGTTGAGCACTTGTTCAGTTAAGATGCCCGCAACCTCAGCTATCTCGCGCTTAGTCACTCGTCGATCATCGATTATCATTCCATGGATTTTATCGACCATTTCTGGCATGGTGACCTCTTTTGGACGGCCTGGACACTCATCATCAAAAATGCTCTTACGACCGCATTTACATTCAGCTGTCCAATATTTAATAGCTGATATCGAAGGTGCAAAGTCCTCATAAATATCGTTTAATTCGATGTTGATTTCATCGTTCGTTTTCTTTTTCAAATCACTGCACGATATTCGTTTTTATTCATTTTTGTATAAACGCAAAAGTTGTTCGCTTTCAATGACTGTCAAACACAAACTAAATGACGCAGCTGGTTGAAAATTGTACAGTAGTCTTTTAAAGGTTAGGATTTACGAAAAACAACATTGATTTGATACTGGTGGCCATAAACCATCTGACTACGACGAGAAACGATCCCTTAAGTTAGCAACATTCAGTCAGTTACCGATACATCTCCGAACAGTCAAAATCATATCATATATATCAGTCCAAATACAAATCATTTAAAAACTCTAATACTGGCATTTTTATTTAAAATACAATAATCCCACAACCCTAAAAAAATGAATAATACTAACCACTGGTTTTTTTAAAAAAATGTTTAATAAAAAATTTACAGTTGCTAAATTAGGATTATTTAAAACTATATGTACAGTTTTCCGCTCAAATTTTCAATTTACAGAATATATTACAATATTTACAAAATATTTAAGTACTTTTCAGCTCTGTTGTTATAGGTTAGTGTTAAAACTTACAATATTATTTGGACGAACTGTCCTGTTATATTTTATTAGTAGTTATAGATAGTTTATAACGTACCTTGCTGTTGGTAAGGTCTTCCTCCATGACTGCTGTGAACACTGGGAGGCCCTTGGCCATACATACCATCATAGCCCTGGTCTGGGCCAAGCATATCCTGTAATGGTGTATAAGATGCACAAAATAGTCCAAATAAAAATAAAACTAATTTAACCTAGGGAGTATTTGCTGTAAGTTAATGAATGTTTATATAATTGAATTAAATTTAAAAAATATAACTCATGTTAGAAATAAATTTAAGTGATGTGTAAATTAAAAATCAAGTAATAATGTACAGAAAATTATAAAATTAATTAAAAGTAAAGAGTGAGTGCCATTTTTTTAAATTCGGTGGCATTTTTTTATATAATTTATAATAATATTAAAAACCAAATATAAACTAAACCGATTAATATAAAAGAAGGTTATTTTTAACGGGTTTAGCAATAATCAAAGTCGGCATTCTATTAACGGCTGTAGGATCTCGGCGCCCAGGCTTTCGTGGCTAGAAGCCGCTTGTTCCTCTGAAGAGAAAGCGTTTACATTTGTGATCAGCATATATGGTGTCCACTTTTGTAAAAACAAGCTAAGAGGAAATTATGATTTCAATAGTTTGCACCTTTGAAATCGTATGTCATGATGGTATTAAAAAATTATTTTAAATGTCATTTTATTAATATGTCATACCATTTGAGATGTCATAGTGAAAAATGATATATTAATTATAATGATCATAGCCAACAAATCTGAATACTGTTTTACATTAAAATGTGTTCACTTTTGTAAAAACAAACTAGGAGGAAATAGTTTGCACCTTTGAAATTGTTATGTTGGCATTAAAAATATCACTTTCTTAATAATTACTTACAATAAACATTTTTAGGTTAAAGTTAATATCATTATAAAATGTAATTTTCATTACATTTTGATTTTTTGTGTCATTTTTAATACAAATGTTTCATTTCTTAAATTCTTACATTTTCCAAAAATTTGCAAATGTATTATTTATTTAATTTTTCTAATAAATGTCACTTAATAATAAATGCCAACATGAAAAATAAAATAACCATAAAATAACCAAAAATAAAATAGCTAAGCTTCGTTTTCGTGACAACTTAAAAATACGAAACCCCCATTTAGTTCCGCCTAAACCAAAGAAATGATCTATAACTATATAAGGAATTTTTTTAAACGACTTTTAAAGTCAGTAATACACTATAAAAGTAACAAAAATAACTAGATCTGGTTTGTCCTTACAGAAGTGAACACAATATACAGGATATTCCAAACGTTTAGGCGGAACTAAATGGAAATTTAGTTCTTTTAGGTTGTCATGAGAAGGGTTATTTCATGTTTCACGTTTGGTATGTGAAAATTTAAAATTCCAACATCGAATGACAGATGTCAAAAATTTTAATACATTTTTCCAGTTTGAAGACAAAAAACAAAATGGGAAATTTTTATTAAGGATGACAAAAAATTAAAATGCAATGAAAAGGACATTTTATAATGACAATCAATTTAATTTAGAATTTGCAATGTGAGTATGATTTACAAAGCTTAATGCTGCGTTCAGAACCTCTCAATTAGGAATTAGAATTAGTACTTAGAATTAACGTAAATGTTTGTTATACGTAACTGTACGTTATCGTTCACAACCTTCAAAATTATACTTATAAATTAAAATTAGAAGTTAGGGGACGCCAAACTCTTACGTTAATTTCTAATTGACGCGTGCGCAGTAAGCAGCTGTCAATCTGTCTAACCAAAAATATTATTATTAAAGTAAACATCTAAATTGTATTGGAATTGAATTGGAAATAACACAATAATGACGCAGACCTATCACACAGACTTCTAAAATGCTTCTAAACACACAAAACCTTATTACAAATATTAACAGATCGATCGGTAAAGTAGAAATGGATAAAAGTTTGTCGCTAAAATACTAGATGTCAGTGTCTTAATCTTAATTTCTTAATTTATATTGTGAATGCAACTTAATTTCTAATTCTTAATTTTATGTTAAGTACTAATTTTATGTTAGTTCTAATTTATAATTGAGAGGTTCTGAACGCAGCATAAACAAAATGACCAAAAGTCCGAATTAACAGATAAAAATTACTAGATTTCAAAATCTAGTTCTACCTAAACGTTTGGAATAGCCTATAATTTTTTGTATTAAAATTTTACAGCTGGAAATTGACTAATTAATTGATGTGTATAAAGTGTTCATTTTATTTTCAATGTTATCAATATACTGGTCAATTAATTGATAAAAAATTGATCAATTTATTGGTCAATAAATTGAACTGTGTAAAACGGACTTTAGAAATGCTTCAAAAAGCTGACGACGCCTGCGCTATTACATTAGTTTTCAAATATAATAGGCATGCGTAAAATACTCGAGCAGAAAGGGTTTTATTTAAATATTGCACCGTACCTTTTTGGATAATTTAAATCAAATTACAGACAAATTTTGAGGTTATGCGTAGCTCTAAAAAATAAACTAAAAAAAAAACATATATGCAGTGGTACATCTAAAATTCTGGCATTCACAATTTACACTGTTTCTATACAGATGTATACATCGCATGCAGATGGCTATAAGTCTAGTGACATATATTATCGAAGCAATAAATTAAAAAATAAAATTAACAAACCTGTAAATCAGGTCCCATTCCAAGATCGGCATTATTCCAAAGATTTGTATCTTCTCTGAATAAAGAATTAGTCAACTCCATAGAGAGTCTCTTTTTATAATCTTGTGGTTTATCTTCCGACATCCTGAACAATACCGCTGCTGCATATGTGGCGACACCTTCATTTCGGGAGTGTAATAATTCTGTTAATGGAGCTGTAGCACCTTCCTGTTCGATCATCTCAGCACCTTCTTTATCGGCTGCAAGTTCACAAAGTACACCGGCTGCCACACGTTGAATGTTTTCTATATCGTTGAATAGTAATTGCACAAATATCGGGATAACCATTTGTGAACGTATTATGGCTCGATTGTGGGATTCACGGGCTAGAATGTGAAGGGCTCCTACTGTTCCTTCTACGATTTCTTCCATTCTAACACCATCAGCGTAAGCTGTTGGTTGTTGGCTTCCTCCACTTGCTACGGACGCCCTCTGTGAACAATTTTTAAATTAGTTTTAAGTATTGTCGAGATTTAAAATAAAATTATCTTTTAACAAATTGTATGCAGGTTTCAACAAATACGTTTGTCCACATGAATTAAAGTTTTTTTTTTTTGTTTCAGATTTTTACATCAACCGCTCTAATAGGTTGAGACACAATAAAATGTAGTAATATTTTTGGAAAAAATAGTGTCTAAATAGAAAGATTTTTAAAAACTAATTTTGTTCCTTAATATAAGTGCTTTCATTTGATACCCAACAATAAATTTAATATCTTTCAAAGGAAAAAAAAAAAAATCCATATTTGTTGTAAAAATACTTGAACAAAAATTGTGAATTTACTATTCCTGTTCACATCATATGCATTAAAGTATTTTATTTAAGATTTTTAGACCAACCCCTCTAATAATAGGTTGAAGCACAATATTTTTTAAAAATTTTATTGAGAAAAATTTCCGTCTAAATAAAAAGATTTTTAAAAACTAAGTTTTGTTTCTTAATATAAGGGCTTTCATTTGATAACCCAATATATAAATGTAATAAATTTCAACTCAAAAAAAAATATACTTCGAAAAATCCTTGAACAAAAATTCTGAATTTATTATTCTGGTTAACATCAACATGTTTTGGATTATTTTAAGGCAAAAATTCTTTAGATAATTTTAATTTTCAAAAATAATAGTTTGTTAATTTACGCAACTAAAGCTTTCATTTGCCAACCCACCCAAAATTTTAAATAATTTACAAATATTTAAAATTATAATAGATATTTACAAATTATAATTTTCGAGTGATGTCTCAGTATGGTTTCAATATCCGGGTCAAAGAACTGTACATGCATGCCAAATTCAACTCTCTAGGTTTGATCATAATTTCTATCATACAGAGACATACATAAATGACGGTATAGGGGTTTCTTAGTTATACCTACAAAACCCTATAAATCTACTTATAGTTTTTATAACGGCCAAGCTGTTAAAAATGCTGATTCATGTGTAAATTAATGATAATTACATTTAATTTAAAAATTTATGTAATTCCACTTTCATTACAATTTGTAAAAAATTAAGTAAAAGTAATATAAAATTAAAATAAACTTAATCTTACCCTTTGCGTGTCTTGGAAAGCCCTCATCAAAAGACGTACAAGATGGTGTATAGCTCCATGTTCCCTTAGTGGTGCATGATTGGCAGGACACAATGCCAAGTTTCGAATCAGTCCAATAACAGCCTTAACTAAAGGCCAACGAGATGGAGGATGTAGCAATTTCACAATCACCTGAATACCATAATTCAACCTGACAGCATTCTGTGCCATCTCCGACTCAACATGACGTGAAGTAAGATGTCGTAGAGCACATACAGCTGGCTCGGTAATTTCTTCACGATCACCAGCATTAACAATTGTGCGTACAAGTGCATCAACACCACCAACCTGACAAACCGTTACTTTGTTTCGTTGATTATTACATGTCAGGTTAGATAAGATACCAGCAGCGCAAGTAACAACATTTACATCTGTAGATGCAAGTACTTGAACCAAACTTTGAAGTAAACCTTCCAATCCATCAACCTTAGTGCCAGCATCAGATAAATTACGGAGTGTCCATAAACAGTTCTGTACCAAACGCTGACTGGGGTTTCCTAAATGCATAGCTAATGCTTGCATACCACCTGCTTCTACAATCGCTGGTTTGTTACTTGAGCAAACGGATAAAACTTTCAGTACTCGTGATGTGGTCCAAAGTAGCTTCTCGTAGTCATAAGAACGCATAATACGCACCAACTCAATAGGACCTTGTGAAGCAAGAATAATTAACTTTGATTCTTGATTTCCGTAAGCCAAAATTTGTAAACAATCAGTTACAATTGCTAAGAACTTAACATTATTACGTTGTAGTAATGCCACCATTTTTTGTAGACCACCAGCTAAACGAACAGCCATCTTAGAACCATCTTGATGTAACAGAAGGTTGTGTAAAGTTGTGATAGCGTAGAACAAAACAGATTCTACAGGAGAGCTTAGTAATTTTACTAGTGCTGGAATTCCACCGCTCTTGAAAATAGCCAGTAAACCTTGTCTGTGGTGTGATAAATTATGTAGGGTACCAACAGCACCTTTAGTTGTTTCCAAATCATTGCTATTTGATATTGCACGCACCAAAGCGGCTACCATTTGTGGGCTGTTCATTATAGCATGTCTTGAAGCTTCTTTCTTGGACAACTGGTGTACCATCATAGCAGCCTGTGAAACAACTACTTGATCTTCATCGTTGAGCAGTTTGATCAATTCGGGAATAGCACGGGTTGCAAGATCAGCATCATCTTGGTAGTTTATGAGGTTGACGACAGCGTGTTTTAACATCTGACTTGGTTCCGCGAGACGTTGAACAGCTGTTGGCTGAGCGGGATCAAATTGAGTTGAAGGAATTTCAATTCCTTCTTCAAGAGTTTCAGGGAACATCGCTGCCCTGACACGCTGTGAGCGAGTCTGATTAAGTTGCTGATTCATTTCTATATAAATTAAATAACATAAATATTTATCTAGATACATAGAGTTTTTAAAGAAAACTTTATTTTTAAATTTTAATTGTCCGCGAATAGGGACAGTGACTTTTGAAATCCCGAGGGGGTCCTAAAGGGCCTCAGGACATTATAAAACAACACCCAAACAAAAAAAAAAAAAAATTATTTTTCAATTTCTTTTTGGAAATTTTAAAAAATACTAACTTAAGAACAATAAAATATAGGTACCTGCGGTTTGAATTTTTGAAATCTACAAATTTTTTTCTACTTATATAAAAAATAGGGCCCTTCTTAGTTAACACGTTTTTGATCCGTGTAGTATTGAAAATTTGTAAATATTTCATTTTCGAAAGACCTTATCTCAAAATCTACATAAAATAAAGACCTGAGGTTGAAATGTTTTAAGTCCCGAGGTTCTAAAGGGTCTTAGGACTCAAATTAAAAGAACTTCCAAACCAATTTTTTTTTTGCAATTTTTTTTTGTCAATTTTTTTTGAAATTTCAAGAAATCGTAACTGACGAACCATGAATTTAGAGAACTGCGGTTTGATTTTAAAATCTTCGTATATTGTTTAGTCTAGAAAAAAATTGGGGCCTTAATAACCCAACTTTTACAATCAATACTAATCGTCAAACAAAACCTTTGAAAATAGTCAAAAATCGAAGTCATAAAAAAACATTGATCTAAGGCCATTTAGGACAACAGGATTTTAAAAATTCCAACCGCAGGTCTCTACATATTATAGTTTTTAAGATACAGTCATGCGAATATCATTTATTTTTGTAAAATTCGTCTATTTCAAAACAATTTAAATCAAAATGGGGCACGACTTGTAAGGCCCTAATTTTCTTACAAGCTAAAACAACAATGAGAATTCTAAAATTTATCTATATACAAATTAACATGAAAATTTTTTGATTTTAGAACATATTAATGATATTCTTACCGTCAACTTGATCCTGGGTGAATCCCTGTGCGAAACCCTGATCTAGATCAAACATCAATTGATCTCCTTCCATTTCGTCATCTTCCTTCCCGGAGAGTGATGGGACCTGAGTAGCAGCTCCGGAATGGATTCCAGAATCTCCCATATAGGAGTTCTGTTGCCAGACCAACGTCTGATCTTTCGCAGACTGCATCGGCAAATCACCAGGGCCTTGGTAATTTCCATGGGAAACTGCAAACAAATACATACAATTATTAGATATTACAACAGATATGTAATATACAGTAAATCTTCAACCTAAGCCACTGATGGCACTGATCGATTGTTAAAATTCAACTGAACCTAATTTTTTTAAAAATTCAGTTTTTCACGAGTGCATGAATACAGTTTTAAATCATTTCTTCCCCAGTAAAATCTATGTGATGTTCAGAATCGACATAATAAAGCAACAGTCAAACTGATTTGACCTACACGGACGAAATAATACCTGATATATCAAAAACTAAGAGTCATCAAGAAACAAACGAAGTACTAATTTGCAGAGGATATTGGAAAACCCCTAGTAGATCAAGAAAATATTTTAAAAAAAGACTGTAATATAGAAAATATTAGTGAACGGGTACAGAGTTGAAAACATTAATGGAATGAACCTATAAATAGAAGAGATAAGCAAAAAATTGTAAAGATCATAAGAGATGAATTATTAGAGGGAAAGAAAAGTGCAGACAGATCAAGGAGTGATAATTTAATAAGATAAAACAAGGTACATTTTGAAGAAAATAGGCTCAAACTTAAAAAGAAAGTAAAAAGAATTGACAGTTACATTTCAGAAAGATGAAGAAACTGAGTGAATATCAAATTTTTAAACAATAAAAGATAACAATTCTATAAATTGAACGAATTTGATAAATATACTGATAAGAAACCAAAAATCATTTAAATATTTTATAAAAAAATATTATTTGTAATTAAAGAAGTAAAAATATTGTTTTGTTTATTGATTTTTACGACTGTTTATAAAAATGAAGAACAAAACATAAGCAAAACAAAAAAAGCATAGAAATAAAAGATCAAAGAGAAAAATAATTCACTCTTGAGTAATGGAAGAGAGTAGGTACTCAACAGCTGGCTCTTTAATTATCCAACATACAAATTGCATAATTAAAAAAATACTTACGCGGTCGGTTTTGACCTGATTGCATCTGATAACTCATGGTGCCACGGGTGATTCAGCCTCACACCTAAAAATCACATAAAAATTACGACACAATTCCCCGAAAAATAAACACTGTTATCACTTTATAACATAGAATGAAATAAAATCGAACTAAAAACTTAAAACAACTTATTAAAAACGATTAAAACGTTGATTTACACGTGCAACACCCTAAACAATTGACGGCATGCACTATTATGCACCCACAATAACAAAGACAAGTGTATTTTGTAAATCTCCATTACTGTGTACCTGCTTCGAACTACACTTTAATACCACACCCAAATAACAGCAAAATACACTGATAACACTACTTTAAATGGTAGATATTTGATTATACACTTATTTGCTTTAGTCTAAACGTACCGTATGCCCAAGAATTAAGCTTGAATATTAAAAAATTAAAATATTTAGGAGAAGTATGAATCACTACACACACCCCTACTTGAGATGTTGAAGTTCCGCTTGGAACTCTGGGTAAATTATAGACCAGATGACGCCATCTGTTCACGAGATAACAAGTTACAAATGGAATTTTAATGATAAATTTGTTTTTTAAGAAAAATACGTTAACGCATTTTATTAGCAGTTCCTATAATCGATAAACCATATATATTTTATACCAAATAACTACAGATAATCTTGCAATACAAATTTTCAAGCAAGAGCTGCTGGCAATGTACTTTTAATAAATTAAATATAATAAGTTTATAAATATTTTATTGTTTTACATACAAAATTACAAATAAAAGTTTGACTATCACAAATGTACATATTATACAATACTTATATTTTATAAATATTTTTTACTTTTAAAATTATGAATTGTAGCAGTACTTGATAGGTGCTGCCACCTGTGAACGATGTAAGAACTAGATATTTAAACCACAAACGCGGACGATGCATTAGTTTTATGGATTTTTTTCACATTTTGAGATTTTTTTATAATAGTGAAGCTGGTGGTAATGTAACTGAGCTATGTCCGGATAAAGTAGTTGGTAAAGGTGACAATCCACGAACCCAAGTATTTCTTTCACAACAATAACATTCTGTATTACTTAATGCTCTCATGTAAACTGTTGTAACTCCTCCAATTATTAAAATCTGTGTTCCCAAGTAAGCCACGGAATGACCATGTCTAGGGATTAACAATTCAGTTTGTAGTTTCCACTCTTTGTCTTTAGAGTCCCATACATCAATGGCACCTACGCTTGATGTTGTTCGGTCGTTATCGGATATTTTACCCGCACCACCTATTAAATACAATTTATCGTTCATTGTAAATAAACAGGCACAGCAACGAGGGATTCGAAGATTTTCAATCAGGTCCCATCTATAAATAAAGAAAACGAGATTTAGTACTACTCCTTTGTGGCTTTGAACAGAATTGAGAACTTAAAAATAAAAATACCTTTAGATTCCATAAATTTATTTTTTAATTCAGACTTTACGGAAACGATTTTCTTTAAATTGGTCTTATAAAAAACAGAGATTTATTTGTTCCTTTTGATCTATTGGAAAAATATCTATTGGTATTGAAAAGTGACATACCGATAGCGGCGTTTTGATCGAAGGAAATAGACTGGCGACTCTAGTACTTAGCCTTAAATTTGCACATAGCGAACAGGTTAATTTAAGCACATTTCGTTTTTATGTTATTAAAATGTGACTATATATTTCCGAAATTTTTAAGACCCATACATGGATCGAGGAGTATAATAAAAGGTGGGTAAATTTTTAAATTTTTGAAACTCCTAACTCGAAAACTGGACAAGGTAAAGACCTGCAGTTTGATTTTCCCTGTATATTCCCTGACTGTATCTAAAAAACTATAATATATAGAGACCTGCGGTTGGAATTTTTATAATCATGATGTCGTAAAAGGCCTTAGGTCACATTTTGAAGAAAACAATTTTTTGAAAGATTTTGATTTAATTTTTTTTCTTTTCTAAATTTCTGAATATTCTATCTTGAAACCGATAAAAGATAGAGACTAAAATTTTTGAAACCCTAGTGCCTTGTTTAGTCTAGAAAAAAAAATATGCTTTAAACACTAAATTTTTTGAATATGTATGAGTCATACAAATTCAAAAAATTTACAAGCTTAACCGGTGGTTAAGCTAAACTCTTGAAAATGGTCAAAAATTGAAAAAATAGTAAGGGGTACCCCTCAGGAATTTTTTTATTTTTGGCCATTTTCAAAAGTTTTGTTTGACGATTCGCATTTATTGTAAAAGTTTAGTTATTAAGGCCTAAATTTTTTTCCAGACTAAATAATATACGAAGATTTAAAAAATTTAAACCGCAGTTGTCTATATTTTATTGTTCTTAAGTTAGAATTTTCTGAAATTTCAAAAAAAAAAAAAATTTACAAAATTTTGTTTTGTTTGGGAGTTACTTTAAAATGAGTCATAATGCCCTTTAGGACCTCAGGATTTCAAAAATTTCAACCGCAGGCGTCTATCTCTTGTAGATTTTGAGATACAGTCTTTCCAAAATAAAATATTTACAAATTTTCAAAACTACACGGACCAAAAAGGCGTTAGCAAAGGAGAGTCCTACTTTTTATCTAGGTAAAAAAAGTCTGTAGATTTCAAAAATTCAAAGCGCAGGTCCATATATTTTATTGTTCTTAAGTTACGACTTTTTAAAATATCAAAAAAAAAAAAAAAACAAAATAAATAAAAATTAAAAATCTCACAAAATATTTTTTGATTGGGTGTTGTTTATAACATGTCTGAGGCCTATTAGGACCTCGGGATTTCAAAAATTTTAACCGCAGATCCCTATCTCATGTATGTTTTGATGTACGGTCTATTGCAAATTCAATATTTACAAATTTTCAAAACTACACAAATCAAAAAGTCGTTAATTCAGGAGAGCTTCAATTTTTATTTAGGTAGATAAAAAGTCTAGATTTCAAAAATTCAAACCTATTTAATCGTTCAACAACAGAATTATCTTGCGAGAATTTAAGACTAATATTTACTTTCCCTCCATTTTTCTCAGGAAAAGTAAAAAAAAAAAAAACTAACATGCATATCTTAGTTCTTTCTTAACTGACAGCCATAAACACTACAATTTGTTCTGCTTTTATAGTTTTTCATAACTTTTGTCGACATTTAACAATAGAATGTACGTAATGAGTTCAAACTATACTGCCAGGCCCTGAAAAAGCTTCAATAGGGCCCGGGCCAAACAACATTTCGGGGGCCTCATACCCCTCCGTTTATTTATGTAATTTATGTAAAATATAAATAATATTCGGGGCGCCGGGGCTCGGACCATACGGCCGTCCTAGCCCCCCTTTATCTGGACCTGTGTACTGCAGTATTTAGTACAGTAATATGGCAATGAGTTTTTTTGTTGTTGAAAATTTGACTTACTCAAAAGAACTGAATGACTAGGTGAACTAGGTGAATTTGAATTATTTTATTTGTTTTATTGTTATTGTTATTATTATCTATTATTTTTATTTGTATATTTTATTTTATTTATTTATTTATTTATTTTTAATATATTTATCTTTATCATACATTAATTTATTTAGTAATTTGTCTACATCAGTTTTTTTAATTTTTTTTTTATTTAAATTTTTATTTTATTTTACTTTTTGTTATTTATTTTATTATATTTATCTTTATCATATATTAATTTATTTAGTAATTTGTCTACATCAGTTTTTTTTTTAATTTTTTTTTATTTAAATTTTTATTTTATTTTACTTTTTGTTATTTATTTTTATTATATTTATCTTCATCATATATTAATTTATTTAGTAATTTGTCTACATCAGTTTTTTTAATTTTTTTTATTTAAATTTTTATTTTATTTTACTTTCTGTTATTTATTTTTAATATATTTATCTTTATCATACATTAATTTATGTAGTAATTTGCTTCTTCTTTTGTCTACGTCAGTTTATTTTTTATTTTATTTTACAATTCTTTTTTAAATTTCTTGTTTATGATTTCATTATTGTCACCACAAGATACTTCGTATCTTTTATGACAGCATTTTTATCATGTGTATTTACTGAAGAATTACATTTATATTATTATTCTAACTTTTTAATTTTTTTGTATTATTATATGTATGCATACATTTTATTTATTGTTAAGTCTATTTTATAATTTACCTTCAATGTATCAATGTTATATGAAATGTGTTATATACATTTGTATAATCGATGTAATATTTATTTCGTTCAAAAAAACTAACAAAAGGTGCATTTGGCATAACTGTGCAATGTTAACTCTGTGTTGTGCAAGTTTTTTTGTCACGTGACCACTGTGCATACTGTGCAAGAAAGTCAAAGACGAACGATTTATTCAGATTGTGCAGTTATTCAAACTATTATTCTAACCTATTTTTTTTTTTTTTTTGTAAACAAATGCATTATGTGTGTGTTATTACATCAAGTCTGTCTCCTGCTAATTGTTTTGTACGATAATATATAAATGGCGCAAGAAGATTTTGCGATGCTTTTAAGTGATATAAAAGAAATTTTATTTGATGAGGAAGACAATTCAGAAGAATTTTCCAAACCAGAAAATATTTTGGAAAAAGTGTTTGAATATGCAGAGAGTACTGTTCCAAACATGACTACAAATCAATTTAAAATACATTTTCGCTTGTATCCAGAAAATTTTAAGCCTTTTTGAGTGTATTTACATGTTCCATCATGAGGTTCATGTCTATACTATTTATTTTGCAAATGCTGCAGGCATAAACAATGATATCTTGATTGTTTTCTTGATCACTCATATTGTTTTGTAGACAAAGGCGCATTAAGCGGTGGGCGAACTGGGCGGCCGCCCGGGGCCCACGATACCGGGGGGCCCACCGACGCCTAAATACAAATATTTCCATTCTATTTAAAATGGTAGAGGGCCCATTTGAATTTTACCGCCCAGGGCCCCCAAGCAACTTAATTCGCCACTGTTTGTAGAAATAATAACTTTGCATTTTTACCGCGAAAAACACTATTGCAAAGCCGCAGTAAGGAAAACTTGCGCTAGGGGCAGAACCGTGTTTTGGCGCCCTTGGCAAATAAAACAAGGTTCTCACCTCTCAAAATTCAAGTGACGAGCAAAAAAAAGCTCCTCACCTCCCAAAACCCAAGTGACGAGAAAAAAAAAGGTCCTCACCTCCCAAAATCCAAAGACGAACGAACAAGAAAAAGGTCCTCGCTTTCGCAATGGCGCCCCTTAGTCAAGCCCGTCAGCGCCCTTTTCCTTAGTGCGCCCAGGGCCGTCGCCACCTCCACCTCCCCCCCTTACTGCGGCTCTGCTGCCTTACGATCTGAACTTGTGACGATTGTGAAACACAAACTGCACTGCACAGTATATGCCGAACGATCATCGTGCAGTACAAAGCACACAGAAACTTTATGACGAACGCTGCTTGTGTAAATAATGCAGAACGTGTAGATTATTAGCTTATGTCGAACGCACGTACAGGGGACAAGTTCTCAATGTTACTGTATTAATTTTTGATGAAATTGTACAAATGTAATTGAAAATGAAAATCACATACTGGTTTCTTCTGCAATCAAAGCATTCAACGTTATTATTAAGCGGTGATTTCCTGGAGGCTAGCATTCCTCCTGCCACCCATATACAGTCTCTGTACTTTGCGCATGCCACCCCCATCCTGGCGGTCCTGAGAGAAGCCACTTCTATCCAGGACCCTCCCGGTTCGAACCTCTCCACTGACGACAGCATTCTACGACAAAATCATTATTCATTTCGGACACATTCTTATATCCCTTCTGCCTCCTGTCGGTTCTGACCTTCGGTTTTTAAACCTACGAAAAACTTGGGGTTATAACGTTTTTGTTAAAGGAAAAAGCTTTTTATACAGTGTAAAATACTTTAAATGGTTTCTTTTTGAAATCTATTTACTAAAATTTTCAATTCCGAAAACGGTTTTAGAATTTATAATGATTTTCAAATCTTTTTAACACAAATATTCATCAATTTAACAATATTTATGTATCTTTTGAAATTTGTACCTGGAAAATTAAAAATTTACTTTTTTCCACGACTATATAGATTTATTTATTTATTTATTTATTTGTTTATTTATTTAACCAGTAACTATACAGATTTGTACAGTAGTGCAGTCTAGTTACATAGTACTGGGAAAAAAATACAATACAATTATAATAACAATAATATAGAAATACAAATAATATAGAACAGTGGTTCCCAACCTTTTTTTTTGTGTTGAGCACCCCTTTAACTGTGAAAAAAAGCTTCCGCACCTCCATAAAAAATGTGTTCAGATTTTTTCAGTTGAGTCATATTTATATTTCAAATTGATCAAAATAAAAAGCGAAGAGCAAAAAAAAAGGAAATCGCATGAATATTTCTTTAAAATTTTTCAAATTAATTGATGTTAGCATTCTGCTGTTCCTTAATAAAATTAGAAAGAAAATTTACTTATTGAAAAATAATTTTTTATTATTATTTATTACAAAAAAAAAAAAAAATAATAATAACACAGGGAAAAAATATATAATGATTCTTATTCTGCCCAAAAACAATAAATAATACAAAATAATACAAATTACAATAATACAATAATACAAATAATACAATCATACAATAATACAAATAATATAATCTGTCTCAATTTGTAATACGAAACTAAAATCTGGTTACTTTGGTGACTGTTGTGGTGTAAATAGACTTTTTTGAAACCATGTAAACTTGTAAATCTGGCTTTTACATTTTTAGTGAAGTTGCATTATACTGAGGTTATATTCACTCAAAAACTACATGTCAGATACCACATTGACCTGTCAAATTTGTGATTGACATGTCAAATATTTTGAATTGTATACAAATATTTATTTCATCTTAGTTCGCTTATTCATATTTTCTTTTCTGGTTGCATAAAATATATTTCAAATGCTTGTCAATTTGTGTTTTATACAATTTGTGTTAGTAAGTTGACATATACGTAATTTAATGTCAATTATGAATTGTCAAATATTTTGAAAGGTGTTACCACCCTAAGGTGATATTTTAAATATACAACATAAAAAATTAAGTTTCCCTGTTAGTTTCGTATTACAAAATGAGACAGATAATACAAAGCGCTTAAAATTCTGATGACGTCACACGTCAAAATGAAAATTCGAGTGTTAAAAAAATTTAGACTATTTAAAATTTAAATAAACTAGATTTTTTATATAAATTTTATAAATTTCTATAAATCGTTTGGCACCCCCGGTTGGGAATCACTGATATAGAAGAATAAAACACAATAAACTCCATTCACAATAAGAATGAGATAACGTCATACTTGGTTGATTTAACAGCCAATGTCTATATAATCTAATATACAACGTCTATAGAGTATAATATAACCAAATTGCAAGCATTACTAAGTTGTTACATTTGGTTTATACAAGTTGGTATCACTTTCCGACGTTGCCACTTCTTAAACAGCATTTTGTCGTGTTTGCTTGACATTAGAACGAGTGAGGTTATGCTTACAATTTATTTTGAATAGACCATATTAGTAACTACGTCACAAAATGGGATTCAGTGCTGCCGCCTCACGGTTGTATTCCTTTCATTTGAATTTAGCATGTTGTTTTTTTGTTAAATTGTATTTTGGAAATATAAATTAAGTTTTCAAAGTAAAAGAATGCTTCACATCAAAACTACAGGTCAATATTTATTACTAAAATTCTTATTTTATACATTATAATTTAATATGCCATTATTTTTGAAGAACAATATTATTTTGCAGGTTAATTTTGAAAATTTTACGTTAATAATCGTTATTATGCTAGACAACGTAATGAATAAGTGAGAGCAACTGTCAAATTATTAGTTTTTAAAGAGAACTGAAGAAAAATTAAATAAGTAATAAAGTTATAGTCGTGGAAAAAGCATAGATGAAACTTGCATAAGATAGTCGTTACATGCTCGTTGCATAATATACTATTTCATCATTATTTATTATGGTTTTCAACGTTGTACTAATTTTTCGATTGCATCTCTACAGAAGTTTTCAGGTTTTGACTTAAAATAACTGATCAGGTAATTTTCTACATCGGTGATATTTCGATTTTTTTTCCTCTGAGTGTGTTTCATAGTCCTAAATAAGTGAAAATCGGAAGCCTCGAGATCGGGTAAATACAGTGGATGTGGAATAATTTCCCAGTATATTATGTAAAATGATTCATTTTCAGTTAAATAAATTTGGACGCTTTTCCTTTAGTTTCTTATTTAGTCTCTCTTAATGTTGAAATTAGTACAACGTTGGGAAGTCGTAATAATGGACCCCTCCTCGACCAACTTTCTTTGTGCGTACCTAGTTCCACTAGCACTCTGTATATGAATGCAACGGGATCAGCATGGCGTTTTGTTAACTATTACTCCCAGTGTCCAAAAATAAGACTCCCATTTGAAAAAATAGGTTTTTAGGGTTTTGTAGGTATGATCAAAAAACCCTTATACCGTCATTTTGTCATCTGTTTGTCTGTCTGTCTATCTGTCTGTCTGTCTGTCTGTCTGTTCGGTAAAAATTGTAGCCAAACGGCTAAACCTAAAGAGTTGCAATTTTGCATGCTTATACAACTCTTTGACCCGCACATAGGAAAAATACTAAAACATCTAAAAAATATATCCCCCTAAAAATATAAACAAATATCTGCTCATCGAAAAAAAATATGTTTTAAAAAATCTGAGTAGGGTACCAAATGAAAGCCCTTAGTATTTGGATTAACGATCAAAATTTTATTTTTGTGCAAAAAAAAAACCTGTAGCCCAGATGGTTTAAACTAAAAATCTGAAAAAATTCTAAGTAATGTACATTTGTGTGAACCGGAATAGTACAACAGGAATTTTGTCAGGAGTTGTATCAGATTATGTTTTCGGAAAATATCGCATTTTTTGTGTTTTTTGCTTGACCATGTAAAATATTTAATAACTTATGTAAGAAAGTAAAACAGCATGCTTTCATGGTGTAATTATTAGCTCTCTCGTATTCTAATTAGCAAACTAGGGTTCCGGTCTCAAGCAATTTAATTTTTTCTGTTTTTTTTTACATTTTTATTTTGTTTCAATTATTTTTTCAAAATTCTAGTTATATTTGGGCAAATGTTGCATTTAATTTTTAAATGCGTAAATTTAGTAACCAGTGGAAATTGTTGAAATTGAATACACGATCAGATGGATGTCGTTATGACTTAAAACAACCAAAGGAAGCCAGCCATTGGCGCTGTTTTCAAAATCTTAATATATAAAAAAAGCACATATTTAGAAACCTAAATAATGGCATTCGAATTAAAATTAACAAAAAAAAAAATGTTAACATAAAATTTGTTTTGGCATCCCAAATAATCATCATTCACTTACTAAATACCTGCGAAACCCTGAAATGTGTGAAAATTCACACTTCACATCAATTTTTTATTTATTAGGAGTAGAAAAATATATAAAAGGATCAATTCTTCTTTGATAAACATATGTTCGACTTGACTATGAAACTTCAAATAAATAAATTAATAAATAAAATTAAATTAAATGAATAAATTAAGTAATTATGTGAGTAATAAAGTTTTGGTTTTGTTGCAATTGTCAGTAAAATTTATATTTTGTTTGTTTTTAATGTCCTTCAATCCCTAGAATTGATCCTTAGTCTCGAATAACACTGTTAAATTAAAATGGGAATCTTATTTTCGGACAAATTTTTGTGTGAAATGGGACTCTTATTTACGGACAGAGGGAGTAATATTTATTAAATAAATAAAAAATAAAATTTTAATAGATATTCAAAGACGGGAAATACATGTTTGAAATTATTTACAGGAAATAATTGAATTATTTGTATGTAGTCACTAAATTATTAGTTAACTCACCTGCCTGTTTTGTCTTGTCCGGCAATAGCGTAAAGCTTCTTGTCAGATACGACAAGGCCGAAGTTCTTCCTGGCAGTTATCAGGGGATTCTCTCTGTACCATGACCTCGTAACTGGATCGAAACTCCATACAGTATTTACAGCGCAATCGTCTTTGTCCCCAGAAATGCTCGGATTTGCGCCACCTATAAATGGTTTTTCACTTTGTCACATAGATACACGTTAGATAAAACATATTTTATCTTTTATTTTGTACTGAAATATATCATTCAAGTTCAAGAATGTGGAAAATATTTATAAAGAATTTTACAGAGTTAAAAATTTAGGTGTTTTACCGTCAGGGCGTCACGAGACGTAAAGAGCGGGCCCCGGTAAAACTATATTCACAGCCCGGGCCCTAGGAAAACAATAATATTTTTCCACTTTCTACATAGTACGAGGGTTGTCTTTTATATTTCGGGAGTTTGCTAAACTAGTGCTGACATCTGGTATCTGACGCTTCTATCGTCAAGTTTGACATTTTTGATGGTATACGTAGGTGGTTTTGACGTACGAGCGCCATTTGTATTGTTTACAGTATCTTGAAAAAAATCATCTCTGCTAAAAATGTAATTAAATCGCAAACATTTTCGAGCGATTATTTTTTACAATTTTCGACGTGGATTGACTATAGCAGTGTTTCTCACAAGTAGGCTGCTTACGATCTGTCATCAACTGGTAAGTGTAACGTGTAACAGCCCAAAACTTATAACACGACAAGTCTTACGACATGACACATTCTCACACACAAACAAACATACATTGTGCTTTATATATTAAATATCTTATATGTAAAATATTAGTCCAGTAACCTAGTACATCATAAGTTGCATCAAGTGGGGGTAGTTAGTTTCGTTTTTTTTTTTTTTTCTTGTATGGGTTGTGCCTGAGATGCAAAATCCAAGTTTTCGACCTCGGCAGCCTTCCGGAACACTTTTGAATTTCGCAAAAACTGCTAAATTTTCGCACTCTTTTCGGTTTCTGCCCATTTTGACCATAAAGGAGCATGTTTTAGACAAACACCATTCTATGCATTTTTAAACTAGATTAAATTTTCTACAATTTGAGACCAAAATGGGCTCGGTAGTCTTAATAGTTTCCGAGATACAGCTTTTCAAAGTTTGAAATAATCTCCAAACTTGAAAATTATATGCTATATCATGCTCATGGGCACTGTTTATTTTTAGAAGCGAAAATTACTCCTTATTGTCAAAAATTATAAAATAAAATTGCAAAACCTTATATTGCTGCCGAAAATACTGGTTATGTAGATGTTTCGAAAAAAAAATTATTGGTTTTTTAAACATAGCTCCTTCATTTTTAGTGATAGAAAGTTTTTTCAAAAACGATTTTGTAGGGCTTTTCAAGAGCTATAAGACTGTGTAAATTAAATTTCTTAAGATCCCTTAGTTTTTAAATGGGGTGAGTTTGAAGGGCTCGAAGAAAAAGTAGGTACCGACCTTATTTTGATCATAAGTCGCTTAATTTTTATACTAGAGACTTTTTTTTTTGTTTGAAAGGTCTAATCAAATACTTTAAAAAAAGATTCAATGAGTTTTCTTCGAAAAATGCAAATTTTTCCTGTTATTTGACTTTGAATCTTTCAAATTATGCATTTGGCGAAAAAAAGTTAACCATCAACATGCCGTATCGCGGTTCGTATTGGTCGTAGAAAAATAATAAAAAAAGGATTTTGTTTTTTTTTTTTAAAGCTACAATTTAGCTCTCTACAGTTTTTTTGATAAAATGCATATTTTTCGAGTTATTCGCAAAAAACTTTTTAAAAACATCGATTTTTTCGTCGAAAAACTGTTACACTCGTATTGTAGTAAAAAACCACAAAAACCACCACAACCTTCAAAATGTTAAATTGAATATATGTTTACTTCACTGACTCATGTTAGACAGGTTGTTGAAGATATAAAGGCAATTGTAACGGGTGTTTTTTTTAGAGGTATAGAACTTTAAATTGCAATAAAACAACTATGGATTATTCGATTGACATGAATTTTTTTTTATTCGAAAGATAATCTTGTGGCATTACATTAAATCATACCAACAAGACGGCGCAACATGTCACACAGCTCGTGCCACAATCGATTTATTGAAAGACACGTTTGGTGACCGCCTAATTTCACGTTTTGGACCTGTGAATTGGCCTCCAAGATCTTGTGATTTAACACCGCTGGACTACTTTCTGTGGGGCAATGTAAAGTCATTGGTCTATGCGGATAAGCCACAAACGCTTGACCATTTGGAAGACAACATTCGCCGTGTTATTGCCGATATACGGCCACAAATGTTGGAAAAAGTCATCGAAAATTGGACGTCCAGATTGGACTACATCCGAGCCAGCCGTGGCGGT
The DNA here is from genome assembly GCA_963971575.1 of Liopterus haemorrhoidalis. Classification (NCBI taxonomy): domain Eukaryota; kingdom Metazoa; phylum Arthropoda; class Insecta; order Coleoptera; family Dytiscidae; genus Liopterus; species Liopterus haemorrhoidalis. The sequence goes on along the minus strand of OZ020612.1, from coordinate 40,844,689 downwards.
CATATGCCAGAAATAATATTTAAAATGTAATGCCACAAGATTATCTTTCGAATAAAAAAAAATTCATGTCAATCGAATAATCCATCGTTGTTTTATTGCAATTTAAAGTTCTATACCTCTAAAAAAAACACCCATTATATGATGAAACATGAAAATTAGCATAAAATTTTCAAGTTTGGAGATTTTTTCAAATTTTGAAAAGCTGTATCTCAGAAACTATTGAAGCTACTGAACCCATTCTGGTCTTAAATTGTAGCAAATTTAATCTAGTTTAAAAATGCATTGAATAATGTTTGTCAAAAACGTGTTCCTTTATGGTCATAATGGTAAGAAACCGAAAAAAGTTCGAAAATTTAGTAGTTTTTGAGAAATTCAAAAGTGTTCCGGAGGGCTGCCGAGGTCGAAAACTCGGATTTTGCATCTCAGGCATATCCCATACAAGAAAAAATGACGAAACTAACTACCCCCACTTGATGCAACTTTTGCCCCATAATCATGACAAGCTTACTGGACTATATAGTTAAGTTAAATAAAACAGAAATTTTAAGAAAATAATATTCTCATTCAATTACGGAGCTGCCTTGTCTCCTATACTTCCAATCAGATCTTCCAACAGGAATTGAACCGAAAACCGAAAACCGAAAAAAAACGTTATTTTTGTCGGAACGAAAACAGGAGCTGAACCGAAAAAAAAATCGGTTTATTTCGGTTCAGATAATGTTTATGGGAGTGAACCAAAATATAAAATACATTTTATTATTTCGGGGAGGGGGGTGGGTGGACGCTCAAAACTCCCCCTGGCAGTGGCCTTGGTATGATTATTACAAAATAAGGAATAACATTTTCTTCTAAATTATAGTAGAAAATAACTGAGCCGAAAACCGAAAAAAACAGTTAATTTTGCCGGAAGGAAAACTGGAACCGAACTGATATATATATATTTTTTAAATTGAACTGGAACAAAAACCTAAACGAAACAATAACGGTTCGAAGCCCTGCTTCCAATACATCTAACAATTTATAAAATATATATCCCAGGCCCCCCTATTCGAGAAATTTATTTTCAATTGTTCTAAAATGGTTTCCTGATTTAGGATTAACAATCCATGTTAAATCTATTGTAATACAACTATATGTGTCTCGAAAGATTTAACAAGATGTACATTATCTCTTACATTCTCACAAAAAATTATTAAAACACCTGTTCAGTAGGTAATTACCTGACTTGTTAAGACTTGTAACAACTTGTTATATACAATACCTTTTAGATATAATTTTCTTACCTACTAGGTACACCCTTCCTCTGTAGAAAGCAACGGCGTGGTGGTGCCTGGGCTCAGGTAATTCGCCTACGTAGTCCCAGCGGTTATCCTCCGGCAGGTACCGATATATGTTATTACCAGTATTACGGTTCATACCAAATGGAGAGTGCGGGTCTATTCCACCAAAAACTAATACACTCTCACGATCATAAGAAAATAATGAACTCTCATCTATGAGATCTCGACGAGGAGCTGGAGATTTGTGTAATACTGCTGGTCTGAAATAAATTCATCAATTAAAATAATGAAAATATATATATATTTTTTTAAACCACAGAACAGGACTCAATGTCCCAATTACACTGTGGCTCACAATACCTCACATAAACACAATCACATTGTTTTGTTTAATAGATAGGGTAATATTTTACACTATTGATAGTGTAACGGTTTGCGGATCTATGTTGGTTAAACTTATCTCACTCATACCTTTGGTCAGTACTATACCCTGTTCAAAATGCTGAAATAGCAATAAAATCACGTGAAAGATAGAAGTCGCCACCCTATTAGCCTTTGCATAAATTTAACAGCTCAACAGCCAACGAACGACGAGAGTTCGACAAAATTATCACTTGAACATGGCATGATTATTACTTCCTGATTCTGAACAGAGTATACAGGATGTACCAGCCAAGTGGCTCACCATTGCTATCTTTGTTAATAATATAGATAGAGATTCGGTTAAATGGACAAAGTTCGAGTATTTTTTGTAGGAAATATTATGACAGACTCAAAAATATTTTTGTGTGTTTCGTTGACCACATATTTTGAAAATAAACATTTTTTTAATGGAATACCTGTATATTGTTAGGCCATTGGAATAACGATTTTTTTGTCTTTATAAAAAACTAAACATGTTTATAATGATTTTTTTTAATAACGGAGATATCTACGTTACAAACTTATAAAAATAGTAAGATTAAAAACTTACATATAATAAAAACAAAAGTAAAAATTACCAAATTACAAAAGTAAAGATTTTTTGTTTGAGGATTTCGGAAAAATGCAGTCTATACATATCCAATTAATAATTTAGACAAACTAAAAAATAAAATATCTCTTGCTTGCAGCAAAATTTCTAAAAATATATTACGCAATGTAATGCAAAACATAAAATAAAGAATAAGATTGTGTTTAAACAATAAGGGATATTTATTCGAATAATATTTGTAACCAAAATACTTGGTAATTTTTACTTTTGTTTTTATTATATGTAAGTTTTTAATCGTACAATTTTTATAAGTTTGTAAGGTTGATATCTCAGTTATTAAAAAAATTTCATTATAAACATGTTTAGTTTTTTTTTAATCGTTGTTCCAATGGCCTAATAATATACCGGGTATTCCATTTAAAAAAATGTTTATTTTCAAAATATCTGGTCAACGAAACATCTAAACATATTTTTGAGTCTGTCATGATATTTCCTATGTAAAATACTCGAAATTTGACCATTTAACCGAATCTCTATTTATAATATTAATAAAGATAGCAATGGTGAACCATTTTTTAACCTCATTTTTTAAACATCCTATATATGTTTTTATGTACTGTGGATAGAAATACATTAGAGTACAAATTATAGAAAAAAATTACAATTTTAAAACATTTTTTTTTTCAAACGCGCATTAGTAAATTGAGTTAAATAATTTAAATAGAAACATGAACATTAAATGGAATTAATTAGATAAGGTTCATCATTAATGTACGGCACTGTCTGACATGTCAACTGTCTAATAAGTTTCAATTTTGACACTGTCTGTACAGTAATAATCTTAAAGAATTCAGCTGACTTCATGAATTGAACACTTTCATGAATTAGTGATCTTACCACTGAATGAAAATTAATTTCAACTATTACTATTTAGGCAGTAATAGATTAGTGGTCTTCAAAATTGTGATCGTGTATCCTTAAGGATGGTTTCCAATTGACGTAGACGTAGAATTCTACGTCGACGGGAAAATATAAATAATAGGAAAATATAGGCTACGGTTTCCAATCAGACGTAGACATTGATTCGTTGACGTAGAATATACATATTTTTATATTTCACGTCTACGTTTTTACGTCCGACCCATAGAACATGACAAAACATACAAAGTGATTATTTAATGGCGCGACGACGTCACTGGAAGTTTTAATAATTTGCCGTTTCATACACATCGTAGCAGGCGATTATGCGCGCATGCGCGTAGTAGACACTTCCGCCATCAAGGTTATTATAGTCATAGTATTCACTAGTATTTCTGCTAGGAGGCACGTAAAATTCGGTGACGTCGTCTCGCCATTAAATAATCACTTGTTACTCAATATGTCGTATTTAGATAGATAGAACCTTCAACATTTGTTGGGATCACGGTATTGAAATAAGGGAAATAAATAATTTCCATGGTTAGATTATTGTTTAATAATGATTATATATTGTTTAATATATAATAGATAAACAAATGGGCGGAATTTGGGGTCGATTTTATAGAACCCTACTAGTAGAGGGCGATCTTATGAAAGCTTGCGCACGGGCGGCAATCGGATCTATTCTAGGAAATCCAGTGTTATGTATGTTTGCACACGGGCGGCTGACACCAACTGGCGGCCCTGGTTGCAAAATTGGTCTAAACTACAATCGTGCTTTAGATATTCTGTGTTTACGACGTTGTTTGCTAATAATTAGCATAATAGTAACAATAAAAATTGCTAGCGCATGTTATTCGACACTTTTTAAGAAAATTCTTTTACAAAAAGGTTAACTTAAAGAGTTTTGATACGATATTCTAAGTTTATTAGAAATCAAAGCAACAAAATCTACGTTCTACGTTTTTCGTTTTATTTCTACGTTCTATGTCTACTTCAATTGGAAACCATCCTTTGAACCGGAAAAAATAAATAACACGTATAAGCCATTCCAAACCTTTACGCGGAATCAAATGCAATTTTAATTTTCTTAAGTTGTCACGAGCTCAGACAACAATTGTCTATAATTTTTTAAATATATTTGTGGGTTTCAAATAACTCTTATATTTATATATTTTATATCAAAATGTTCAAATAATATGTCAACATTTTTGTCGACATGATTGTTCTGTACTTGATGATAATGGAATGCCACTTGGTACATATGTTCTTCACGAAAACTAAATCATTTTTACCCGCAGCACCTATATTGAGAACCGCGGCAGATTAAAAAATAACACAACAAGTACAACAATAAATATTTGTCACAATAAAACAAAATAGCTACAAAAATATTTGTAGAATGAAGCTTTAGTTACAATTTGCCGCGTCGTAATCGTCAAATACGTCGATTGGTTTACAAGATGGCGTCTAAATGTATTTTTTTTTATTTTAAAATTAAATAACAATTACTTTTACAATTAAACATAAAACAGTTTTCTTCAACCCGTGGTCCGCAAAAAATTTCGACCGAATCATGTAGATGTACACTCTGTTCACAAGTATATAGCACATTTTTTTAGTCGACGCCGAAGCTAACTTTTATCCGAACCATGATTTATTTAATATTTACTAGCCCCAATACAACGCCTCTCGCGGTTATATTTCATACTTCTTTAGATCGTGTTTCCAGATTTTGCCGTGCATTTGAGTGCTGGCAAAACTTGCTTCCATAATGGACATACTCAGTCTGCCCAATGAAGTTAATATTTCTCTGCAGAGGTCATATGCAAATATTTTTAATTTAAGAAATAAAATGGATACGTTCAAAAAGAAGTTAGCTCTTTGGAATAGTCGTTTACAAGATATAGAAATGTTTCCATTTTTGGAAGAATTTTTGATTGATGCTGATGTCAACCAGAAAGTCATATTCATCATAATAAGTCAACATTTAAGAGCATTAGCTGAAAAATTTAATAATTATTTCCCTGAAAATGATGATACTCGTAAAGGTAACCTCTGGATTAATAATCTTGGAAGATATAAAGTCATGTGCACTTGATCCTCGTGAAAAAGAAAAGCTGATCGCGTTGTCTTCTGATGTCACTCTGGTGTGCAGACATAAAATGCAATCATTGTCACAATTTTGGAAATCGAAAGTAAAAGAACATTCATCTTTAAGTTATAAAGCTATCAAATTATTGGTCATTTTTTAGACTTCCTATTGTGCGAAAATACTTTTTCAGCCATGTTAATAATAAAAACCAAACAGAGAAATCGAAAGGATGTCAATGCAGCGCTTCGACTCCCAGAAACAACTCTGCAGCCACGTATATCAAATTATCTTAACTTTCAGTCGGTCCGCGAAATATTTATCCTATTTTCACTGGTCCGCAGGTGCAAAAAGGTTGAAGAACACTGTGTTAAAATACATAAAAATTCGCTACAAATTTTGATGTATAAATTGTTACCAATTTATTTCAGATTGTTAGTTTTGTATAAGAAACTTGTGAGAGTTATACTGTTGTGCGTCCCCTTAATATTTTATTATTGAACATAACTTCATTTGTAAGTGTCATAATAGGTTGTACGTGTCCTAATTTCATGGTACATATGCGGAAAATGCAAAGTTTTAACAAAGTGACACATTTAATTAGTTTGAAACACCCTGTATATATACACATATCGAAGGAAAGGATAGGCAGGAAAATAAAATCACTTTCAGTTATCTGGAAACATTCTAGACACGTCGCTAGTTCTATTGAGAACAACTTTCAGGGCTAAATCTTGTAAAGAGGGGAGATATCCTTTCAGTTTCTATAACAGCGTTACTTCGACCCTTCATATTAGAACCCTTTCTTGAGATTCTGATATGACAGTAAATAGACAATTATCTGCCTTAGATTTTACCGACACCTAAATACAATACATCTCAACTAAAACAATGTATACTCTGACAAATATAAGATGTCGATTCAAGGCCATTTATAAACTTCATCAAAGGCAGTAGTATAGTAGTCATTGAATAAAAAGACTAAAGCATGCAGGTTGTATGAATTTTTACATACAAATTTTTCTGACGGAAATTATGTCATTCCAACGACCACAATGGCTGCCAGTATTTTGTTTTCGTATTAAAAAGTGATTATTAACATTTTGATAATTTAAAGTATATTCATAATTTATAAATCATAAATAAAAGACAGGGCTAAAATAGTTTTTATTTATTTTATAATTTAATATAAAATTACGCATATAACCTGAACCTTGTCCAAATGGTTAGCTATACTGTTTGCGGCCGATCAAAAACGCAAAATACAAAAACTAAAAGAAGTACTTTTTATTCGTAAGTATATTCTATAATTATATTATGTAATTGAATTAATGAGTTTTGATAAATCTCAACATACACGTTACTTATGGACAATGGCGTACTGTCATAAATTTCTGCTATAAATTCTGTATGGATTTATTTATAATTAAATTTATAATAATAAATTACAGGTGTACAACTTTGCTTCCGCCGTTTTCTTATAGATGGCTTTAGCGGTAAGTGTTGGTCGAAATAAATAGATCATAGACGTCATGTAATAAACCTGGGCATCTGTCAACATAACCCCATAAAAACATTAGTCGATTGTGTCTGCAGCATAAAGTTATTCTCGATTGAAAATGTCAGTTTACGAGCCAAATTCTCGTCATTTGCGGGAGGTTTCAATTTTCTGCTTCAATATGAAGAAATCTGCGGCTAATGCTCATCGTATGCTTTCAAATGCTTATGGTGAGGCCGCTATTAGTGAAAGAACGTGTCGTGAGTGGTTCCAACAGTTCAAGAACGGTGATTTTTATGTCGAAGACCGGCAGAGCGGTGGAAGAAAGAAGGTTTTCGAAGATGCATAATAGGAGGCATTACTTTAGGAAGACTCGTGTCAAAGTCAAGAAGAATTGGCGCGATCATTGGGAGTGACTCAACAAGCAATTTCAAAACGCCTTAAAGACATGGGAATGATTTAGAAGAAAGAAAATTGGATGCCGTATGAGTTGAAACCAAGAGATGTTGAAAAACAAACCTGGAAACGTTGAAATGGGAAGTCCTACCCCACCCGCCGTATTCTCCAGACGTTGCTCCCTCTGACTATTACTTGTTTCGATCAATGGCACACGGCCTGGCTGACCAGCACTTCCGGTTTTATGAAGAAGTAAAAAATTGGATCGATTCGTGGATCGCTTCAAAAGATGAGCAACGCGGGATTCGTATGCTGCCCGAAAGATGGGAGAAAGTAGTGGCCGGCGATGGACAATACTTTGAATCATAAATATGTAACCAGTTTTTTACAATAAAGCCCCGAATTTCGGAAAAAAACGGCGGATGCAAAGTTGTACACCTAATATAATAGAGTTTTATTGATTGTTTGTATCTCTTACCTTTAGCATCTTTTGAAAATATCAAGACTGGTATTTTTTTCTTTTTGTACCGATAACAATTATTTAAATAAATGGGCCTACGCCACTGTACAGCTGGAAACTACTGTCTGACATTTTGAAATACTATTCTGATCTGTCCAATTAGCATGTAAACCTCCTTCCTTTAGTTTTTTTTATTCAATGACATGGATATAATGTTTCGACCAAGTCAAAAATGGCGGCTATCTGTTTCTCCCGCCGCACTCTACTACATTTACCTCGTCACTAAACCCGGTTTAGGTGTTCTCTATATATCTGTGCTTAAGAACGTGTTTAATGTTTCAGCTCGAGTTATGTTTAACTCGAGACCTAAATAAAGACATTGCATTGGCATCAGACATCATAAGTTAAAATTGAAGATCTTAATACAGAGTATATACAAATTGAGTGTGGAGTAGGAAAAGGATGCGTTTCATCGCTATTATTATTTAGCATCTATTCTGAGGAAATTTTTTAAAGAACCACTAGATGACGTAGAGTTTTTGTTAATGGTGTAAACTGAAGAAAAAGAAATAGTTCTATTATTACTTACGTTTCAATTTTCTTCTCTTTAACTTGCATTTTATTGTTTACTTTATTAGCACCATCAGTTTTTGTTGTACAAAATAGTGATAATATTTTATGTGTTCTTGGTTGAAACATCGTGCCTTCTAAATTCGATTTGGCAGAATTCAATTTCTGCAACAGTTCTTTTTCTCCATAATCACCTGATCCAGAAGGAAGTTGAGTGAAGGTACTTTGTTTCCTGGGGAATTTTTTACTTTTTTCTACAGCGATACTTTCCTCATCACTTATTTCCGCTGACGCTTCAGAAGTCATTTCATTTCCAAAATTAATATGATTTGCTATGACAAAGTTACCTTTTGGAAGGGGAGATTTTGGTGAATCCTAAAAATATAAATAATAACAAATAAATAAATAAATAATAATAAATATTAAATTGTGTTTTGTAATCTGTAAATATTAAATTAATTTATTAATAATGTTTAAATTTTAAATAGGGACACAATTTACTTTCAATTTAATGCTACTGATGAGGATTACATTGCAGATCGAAATGGTATATCTAGTATTATTATAAATACACTATTAAATTGAAGGAAGGTTTCAGTGTAATATTTTAATAAATTATAATAAATTAAATTTTATTGTAATTTAATTTGGTTTCAAAATGCTCTACTTTTCTATCGGATTTAGGCCCAGTCTTTCCACCTTCAGGTAAACCTCTAGATAACTATCTGACAGATAAGGTTATGTGATACTTTCTGTGCTGAATAAATGTCTCGTCTTTCAATACAAATATATCTATCGGATAGTTATCTAATGGATAATGAGACTGACGTATTGAATTCACTGATTGATATTGACATTTATTCAGCAGATGAAGTTCCAAATAACCTTATCTGTTAGATAGTTACCTAGAGGTTTACCTGAAACTGGAAAGAGCGGGCCTAATACGTGTTTATAGGTCGCTGACAGCATACCCGAGTCTTGGTAAAATAAAAATTTCGGGCCCGGATCCCAGTAAAACAATTATTCCGCCCCCCGGAAACGATAATTACAGTTTCGATGATATAAAAAAATACGTAGATAGAAACTAATTTAATTTGCGTCGAGAACAATCAATTTCATTAATCAAATCTTCACGGTAGAATCTGAATCAAAACAGAGGTAATGGGGAAAAATTACTTCATTGCGAAACTGAGAAAAATGCATCGAAATTGTTCAATAGACGAGAGGATTCCTTTTCTTTTAATTTGTGTTTAAGTTGTTATTTAAATCCGATCTATGTATGTTACGGATCATTTCTCGGACCTTTTCATTTTCAACTTTGTCCAATCTTGACATACCATAACTAATCTATATTGGTATCAGACATCATCAGTTAAAAATGAAGATCATAACACAGAGTATCTATGAACAGTATCAATCGAATGTGGAGTACCACAAGGAATAGTTTTTACGCCATTATTATGTAACATCTATTCCAATTTTTTTTTTTTTAAAGAAATACTAGAAGATACGACAATTGACTTTCAAGATACGTACTTTTCAAGAACCGCGGTCAGGATTGAAGTTAAGTTCGTAGGTCAAGGTATCACTGTAATTTATATGGTTTTTATTATTTGTTAATGGTTGTAATTATTTTGTACATGGCTATTTTGAACATTAGAATGATGTTTTAAAACAATCTGTATTCTGCAAAATCATCAAGGTATTTGTAAAATTAACCATGTATATTTATTTTAATAAAAATAATCTAATATATAAAGCGCAAAGTATGTACGTATGTTCATTTATGTGTGGTGTTGTGTTATGCTTCATGTGATGTCGTAAGACTTCGTAAAAATGACCTTCTCTGCCGAATAAGTGCTGTTTACCCGTTACACGTATCAGTATCAGTTGATGAGTGAACGTAAGCAGTGTACAGTAGGTGGCCAAATTATTAGGGACAGTACAAATTTTCTGTAATTTTCAAATGAATTTAATGAGGAAATAAGTGGCTTTGGGTCTCGTATTTATTTTTATTCATTAGAGTGCTTTATTTAGAATATAAAATGACATAATTGCTTATTCATAACCATTTATTTTTGTATAAAAATTGTTAATTTAACATATTAAGTAAAATCTTAATATTTTGTAATGCCACCCTTTGCTGCGATTACGGCTTCCAGGCGTTTGGGCATGCTTTCTATGCAGACTTTTGCGTTGTGTCGGAGATTGGGGTTGTGATGCCACTCTCTGATAAGGGTTTCTATCAGTTGCCGCTTGGTGGTGATGATTTCTTTGGCGATCTCCCGCTTTTTAAAATAATAATGATACCAGCAACAAGAATATAGAAGAAAAATGATTTAAAAACAATTTATTTTCTCACAAAATGCATTTAATAATTTGGCCACCCTCTGTATGTCCTTTGTTAATACCCTACATAAAACTATTTTGATAAATTAAACGCTCTTAAATTATATTCCACAAAATAAAACTTTTTAATGTAAATATCATTCAAGAAACTTTATTTTCTCTCGGGTAACGCCGGGTTTCTCTGCTAGTCTTACATATTTTGGAAAATATAAAAAATTTATGAGAAAGATATGCATACTATAACCAATATAAAATAGCATCAGGCATGGTCATGGAGTACCACAAGGAGGCGTTTATCGCCATTATTATTTAACATCTATTCTGAATAATTTTTTTAAAGAGGCACCAGACGACTTAGACGAGAGTTCGTGTTGATGGTTTATTGTTAAAAAACATCCGTTATGATGACGACAATCTAAAATACCTTCAGTGGCTACCAGGTTTTTCTTCTGTCTGTTGCTTATTTGCCATACTTATAAATATACCATATATGGTATATAGTACTTTAAAGCATGATGCTGTTTATTCTAGGTACTACAAGTAGTTGAGAGAATTTTGTAACCAAATTAAATTGAAATGTTTACATAATATAGTCATATCTAACATCTCAAGGTAAGAGTTATGCATTGTAAGTGCATATAATATTGAAACAATAGCAGTAAACAATGCTTCTAACTCATACCTTGCGGTTAGAGACTGGTGTATTAAAGACGTTGGCACTTACTATGCATATCATTACCTTCAGTGTTTGATGGAAAACAGCATTGCACTTATGAATAAATCATCATTTAACTAAATCAATTTTCTTAAATAATTTAACAGAATTAATTTCAAATTTCAACACGAATATAGATTCCAACAACGTATAAATGAAAATATTTTGTTATTACAAATGTATATAAAATAATGTAATACAACATTCAATCTATGCTCGCCACAAAAGAAAAAAACATTTTTAACATAATGAGAATTAAAAAAACTCAAATTTATTTATAAATTATTTAATTATCTAATATATAATAAGTGTTTTTCTTTTACTACTGCTTCAAAAAAAATTATATCACTTCATTTAACTACCGCATTCGTTTTACTTCATAACTAAAATATATTTTCAGCAGTGGTGTAGCATAGGGGGGGGGGGACACGGGCCTAGGCCCCTCCCAGGACCAGATTACACGGCGCTGATCGGAGAGTTGAAGATAAAATTTGTTAACCACAACAGTAGTTAATTTTTAAATTACTTCATTGTAAACAATATTGGCAATTTTTATTTTATTTTTTTTTTCGTATAAATAAACATTTTTTTAAGATTGTCTACAATGTCGTTATTGTTCAAGTGAAAATACATCACTTTCCAAATATGCTCCAACGAATTATATGAAGGGGAGCGTTGATCTTTTTTCCCCATGACACATCGACTAAAATATTCACCTAGTCAAATGATAAAACTGTTTTAAACAACTAATTACTCGATTCAGATAAGATAAAGTGGAAATCTGACTTCGGTATAACCTTCACACGAGTCTGTTCGTTCGGTACAAATTGTGGCCAAGCGGCTGATTTAGAGAACTGAACATAAGTAAAAAATATTGACACTTCAAAAATATATCCCGCGAAAAATATAAATAAATTTGTATTTATCGAAGAAAAAATCAAGTGAAAGTTTTTGATACATGGATTAACAATTACATATTTTTTTATGAACAAATAATGGAATTATTATTTGATATAAACATCAATATCCAACAGCAAGGGTGTAGAACTGATTTGGGTCGCAGTCTATTTTACATACAAAATGATAAGCAGTGACGGAACTTTAAATATTCCGAAGGCTTTCTTGACATTTTTTTGAAAACAGAAAAGGGGAAGAGAGTATATTTTACATTTTTAAATATAATTTTCCCCTAAATAAGCTCAAGTGATTTTGATTACCGCTTCAGGGGCCACAAAAAAATAAGGTTGAGGGCCGTATGCGGCCCGCGTGCCCTCGAAATTTGATTCGGCCCTCCCCAAGACAAAATCCTGAAAATCCGTGCGCCACTGATTTTCAGTCTTAGTGAAACGCAACAGTTTATTTAAAGCACCCAAATAGTAACTCAGTTAAACTTCCCTTCACTTACAAACCTAACCTATAAATTATAATAAGTGACAGCTAAGAACAGAAACTACCGAAGTAGTAATTGCGTCATAACATCACTTAGTACTTGGTATCCATTTATTGAAGAATTAAAATCTTCATGAATGAACGAGTGTTCATTTTCTAATTAACAATGATAAGGACAGTGATGTCAAATATGTAGTTTAATGTAAAATAGAAATAGAACCTGCCTGAAACACGTTGTTTTTAGACGTGTCGCATCTTTCCTGAAGTTTTTATAGGTTAAGTGACCGTTAAGTGAGGTCGGTTCGTTTAATTTTTTTCGGAATCGCAAATACCTTCAGTTTTGAATAAAATGAAATGAAGCGATAGTAAAACGAAAACCTATAATAACATTTTAAAAATAAATGGAACTATTTGAAATATGTACAAGGGAATTATTTGCAATAATAAAGAAATATTTGAAATAATAGGGAATTATTTGAAATACTAGGAAATATTTGAAATATGTACTAGGGGAATATTTGAAATAATAGGGAAGTATTTGAAATACTAGGGAAATATTTGAAATACATACTAGGGAAATATTTGAAATAATATGGAAATATTTGAAAAACTAGGAAAATATTTGATATATTAGGAAATATTAGAAATTTGTACTAGTGAAATATTTGAAATACGTGCTAGGGAAATATTTGACATATTTACTAAGGAAATATTTGAAATATTTACTAAGTAAATATTTGAAATTTGTACTAGCGAAATATTTGAAATAACAGGGAAATCTTTGAAATACATACTAGGGAAATATTTGAAATGTTTACTAAGGAAATATTTGAAGTACTAGGAATTTATTTGAAATACTAGTGAAATATCTGAAATAATAGAGAAATATTTCAAATAATAGTGAAATATTTGAAACGATAGGAAAATATATGTAATATTTTATAAGGAAATATTTGAAATACTAGGAAAATATTTGAAATACTAGGAAATATTTGAAATTTGTACTAGGGAAATATTTTAAAATAATAGGGAAATATTTGAAATAATAGGGAAATATTTGAAATTCATAGAAAAATATTTGAAATATTAGGAAATATTTGAAATTTGTACTAGTGAAATATTTGAAATACGTGCTAGGGAAATATTTGACATATTTACTAAGGAAATATTTGAAATATTTACTAAGTAAATATTTGAAATTTGTACTAGCGAAATATTTGAAATAACAGGGAAATCTGTGAAATACATACTAGGGAAATATTTGAAATGTTTACTAAGGAAATATTTGAAGTACGAGGAATTTATTTGAAATACTAGTAAAAATTTGAAATTAAGAGGGAAATTTTTAAAATACTAGTGAAATATTTAAAATATTTACTAAAGAAATATTTGACATACTAGGAAAATATTTGAAATATGTACTTCTTCTTCTTTTTCTTTAGGCACTGTTAGTCGAGTTGACTTTTGGAGGACTCACATAAGTCCTCCGAAAATAAAAATACTAGGAAATATTTGAAATACTTAAGCATTACTGGCATTTTCAGACAACAAATATCAAATACAAATACCACGGAGAAAATATTTACAAATCCAAATACAAAGAATATTTTTTGAAGTATTTGAAATACAATATTTCAAATACCATAAATAATTGAAATACTTTTTTAAATTTTCCCACCTCTGGTACCGACTGAGTAATGTTTGCATGTTAGTTACATTACATCTATCATTGGCAACTAAATTCACCAAGTATGACGTTAATTCATAGTTATCGTTAATGTGTTTTATAAATATTTTTCATTTATTCCGAAAATTGATTTAGGTAAATCGTGTTTATTTTGTAAATTCAGAAAACCTAAAAATATACAAAATATTAGAGAAAACATTCAATTAAGTATTAATTGTAGAATATTACGTACCAAATAACATTTTACCTAAAAAACTTTAAATTATAAAACCAAAAAGTGCTGCTAAAATTTGTATTTATAACCTCAGTTAACTCGTACAAAACACAAGTTTCTATTGTTTACTTACAAAATTTCTGGAAGATTCATTAGAGGAAGGCATATATCTATCTAATAATTCCGGGGAAGGAGCACATGGTTCCAAAGGAGGTATATTTCCTTCGGTTTTCTTCGCATCAAGACGAGTCCTCTCGAGTAAGTTTTCTCGACGATACGAGTCGAGGAATGCTAAGAACTGTCTATATGTGACGTAGCTTTTTTCACTACCAGCCCAGTTACGCTCGGTTGGCTCTGTTAGACCGAGCAATTCAATCCAATGAGAATAATCATCTGATTGATGACCGTACCAGTATTTGATGATGACAAATCTAAAAATAATCCAGGATTAAGTTATTGGTTGATAGAAATATCTAATAAGAATTGATAGAATTTTGTAACTAATTCCAGCGCTGGCAAAACTTCTTTCCTAGATGGAGCAAAATAAATTTGAAATTTTGTAGATTCAAGATCGCGGGTCAAATATATAATGCTTAAATAAAAACCTGCCGCTTTAGGTTGTAAGTATTTGTGTGGAACCTCCTGCTAGTCTCGTTAACTCAACCTGAGCTAGCGGCCTTGTGTTTGACGTGTATAATACAAGTATAAAACATGTAATAGTTAAATTCCATCTCTTTTATAATCAAATTTGTCGAATTTCCTATCCTGTTTCGTGAATGCGCTCGTTTGGGACCTTTTTATCTTAGAATCTCTATTTAGAATCTTCAGAACTACAACGATGTTCATTTGTACGGGTCATAAGTGGACTTTTAAGTTGTTACTAGCTTACTTTATTAAAGTGGGCTTTTGCTAAACAAAATGATCAAAAGCTTCATTCAATCATTAAAAATTACTATATTTGAATATCTAGTTCCGCTTAAACTAAATAAACTAACTATAGGACATATTATAAAACCAGCCTCAAACAAAAATTTGTTTGTAAAATTTTTAATTTTTAATTTTTTTTATTGAAATTTAAAAAAAAAACCAAACTTAAGAACAATAAAATAAAAGGACCTGCGTTTTTTTCTAGCTAGATAAAAAATAAAGCCCTTCTTAGTTAACGCCTTTTTGATCCGTGTAGTTTTGAACATTTGTAAATATTTTATTTTTGAAAGACCGTATCTCAAAATCTACTCGAGATACAGACCTGTAGTTGAAATTTTTTAAATCCTGAGGTTCTAAAGAATCTTAGGACTCCTTTTGAAGCCTCAGAAACAACCAATTTTTTTGCAAAATTATTAAATTGCTAATTATTTTTTGAAACTTAACAACAATAAAATATAGAGAACTGGGGTTTGAATTTTTGAAATCTTTGTAAATTGGTTAGTCTAGATAAAAATTTGGTCCTTAATAACTCAACTTTTACAATAAAGATGAATCCTCAAACTCGAAAATGGTCAAGAAACGAAAAAATCGTAAGGTCATTTTTAAGGGTTTAGCTCAACCTGTCATACAAATTCAAAAAACGGGTATTTAAGGCCTTATTTTTTTATTCTAGATTAAACAATGTACAAGGGTTTCAAAAATTTAAATCGCAGTTCACTATCTTTTACCGTTGTCAAGATAGAATTATTTGAAAGTTAGAAAATAATTTTAAAAAATCAACATTTAAAAAAAAAAAAAAAAATTCAAAATATGACCTAAAGTCCTTTAGGACATCAGGATTATAAAAATTCTAACCACAGATCTTATATATATATTATAGTTTTTAAGATACAGTCAAGCGAATATAATTTTTTTTATAAAACTCGCCTATTTCATAACGATTTAAATCAAAAATAGGCACTGCTGGTAAGGCTCTAATTTTTTTACAACGTAAAAAGACAATGAGAATTATAAAAAATCAAACCGCAGGTCTATCCACCGCTCGAGATAATATTTTCAAAAATTTCAAATTTTTCACAAAATATTTTATTCAGGATTTGTCTCAAAATGACACCTACCGCCATCTAGGACCACAGCATTTCAAAAATGTAAACCATGGGTCTCTATCTCTTATAATTTGTGAGATATGGTCATACAAAAATAAAATTTGACCGATTTTAGCAATAATTAAAACTGTTACTGTAGAATTTTTTCTCTTTGATTTACTTCAAAATGTGTATACTTATATATTTTGTGTCGTAGATCTCAAAAATAATCTTCATTACAAGCTACAGCTTACAGTTTTTGAATAAATTAAAAAAAAAAAAAACAACAGAGAATGCCCATATTTCAGCAATGACCACAAAAAAGATCCTCACTTGTATTTTGACATAACACGTAACAACCAAGGATGGGGAGCTGGAGTCGGAGTCGGGAGTCGAAGCTTTTTGGAGGAGTCGGAAAAAGTTATCGACTCCCGACTCTTTGATTCAATTTTTATCAAGGATGAGAACAAACCGAAAACGAAAGCAAAATAACCATATTACCAGAATTTTTTAAAGCACGAAAACATGAACGACAGTCTGTTCAAGAACGAAATGAAATTAAAAATATTCAATACCGGCTTTACCCGGTTTCCTTCATGCTTTCCAGTTTAAAATTTGATTAATACTACTCGTATTAACAGATTCATACGATGAGGCGATATTTTGTTTTTACTCATAACCCTTTTTTTAATACTTTGTTTATTATGTTTAAGCGGAACTAAGTTGGATTTTTATTTTCCCAAATTATAACGAGATTCCTGATGACAGCCAAAATCTAAATGTTCAAAGGAAAAAGCGACATATTATGAAAAATAAAGTACATGCTATTCCAAACGTTTAGGCGGAACTAAATGGGTCCTTTTAAGTTGTCACGAGAAAGGGCCTTGCTTGGGTTATTTCATTTTTTACGTTGGCATGTGAAAATTTAAAATTCCAACAGTGAAACCAAGGAAACGAATGACATACAGTATTGGCTATAATGATAGCAACTTTTGATAATCCTCTTTTATTTTTATTCTATTCAATATTTTTAAATTTAAAAAATGTAATTCTTACCTTTAACAATCCTCTACATATATTATAGTAAAAAATTAAATTTTAATAGTAAATTCTATTTTTTTACCTGGACATAAAGATAGCAATTACTCTTAAAAAAATCTTTTCTTTTTATTAATTAAGAAAATGAATTATTATTAACACATCATTTTTAATATTTTGTATAGTAACCACCAGTATTTATAACTTCCCGACATCTTTTCGGCATTGATTCTAATAATTTCGTGATCATTTCATTATCAATATTAGATCCTGCAAAGCTTTAAACAAATCATCAATATTTGAATGCGTTTTGTTTCTAATCTTTCTGTCGACAATCTCCCAAAGGTTTTCTATTGGATTTAAATCGGGTGACTGTGACGGCCAAGTCATTACGTTAATTTTTGAATCCTCGAACCATTTTTTGACCCACTTCGAAGAATTTTTTGGGTCATTATCAAGCTGAAAAATATGTGGTTTTTTAGCAGGACGGCGATTAAAAAGACCCTCACTAACTAATCTTCTGCGAATAGTTCTTGTTGAGATGTTTTCTTGATCCATTTGTAGCAAAAGGCCCAAAATTTTCTCCGATGACAGAAAGGGGTTATTGGTGGATAAATAAATAATTTTTTTATCAGTTCGTTTTGTAGTTTTTCGTGGCCGTCCTGGAATTTTTTAAACTTCAAACGGACCTTCTACTCGAAATGGTTTTATAATTCGCGACACAGTAGATTTATGAACATTTAAATTTTGTGAAATCACATTTTGCAGCAGGCCGTCTTTAAAACCAGAAATTATTAAGTTTCTAATTTCACTTGAAACAGTTTTACTACGACTCATGATTGACAAATGTAAACTGAAATATTACTTGTGCACACCATATTATTTATGGATAAAACCTACATATAACAAGAAAATTCAAGTAGTTGCAATATTTTTGTCCAAGCAAAAATGAAGGAATAATTTATTATTAATCTGTAAGTCAGATTATTTAACTATTGATTGATGTAACAGACATAATATGATTAAAGTATAGAACTAAGAGTATTTATTTTCCAATATTATTATTAAAATTTGAAAAATTGAAAAATGTTAAAAGTTGCAATCTTTATGGCCAATACTGTATGTCAAAAATAAAACTCTTTTACTTATTTTAATGACAAAAAATAAATTAAGAATGACACAAAAAAGCAAAATATAAAGCAAATGACATTTTAAAATAATATTAACCTAACCTAAATATGTTTATTGTAAATATGTAAATTGCTGTGGAGCTTAAGCCCGTCAGTCCCCCCCCCCAGGATGCGCGCCTTGTCACTTCTCAATAAGGGTCGTATTTAGTTGTCCTGCTCCTTTGAAATTTTATTTTATATCATAAATACATGGTAATTTGATTAGTTAATTTAATTTTCGCAATATCAGTTATATCGTTCCTATAACTTTATTAAATATATTGATTTTTTCTTAAGAGCGTGCTTGTAGCCCGTTTATTAAATTCCAGATAAGAGAATCCATTTTCTCTCTTCCTCTCCTTCGTTTATATCATATGGCGGTTTCTTTGTCTGGTTATAACAATCAGCTTAGTACATTGTTTTGTTCTCGTTAGCTTGTTGGGACTTGGTGAAGCGTACGTGGTGCAACTTTGAAAATTATTACAGGAAATGAGTTCATGTTTGAAATTTTAACTTTTCATAAGAAATTTAATATGCATGTTAAACTTTGGTAGGTCAGGTGACATATATTAAAGAAGAAAGGATAACTTTCGTATACAGGACGTAACAAGATAGAGAGAATACGATTTTTGTCGAAAATGAAATGTGTGAACAAGTTGGAAAAAAAAAATATGATCAAAGTTTACCCAAGCAATCTAATGGTATTATCTGTCTCAATTTGTAATACGAAACTAAGAGGAAAATTTCATTTTTTATGTTGTCTATTTAAAATATCATCTTAGGGTGGTACTGCTGAAATGGCACCTTTCAAAACATTTGAAAATTCATATTTGACATTAAATTATATGTCAATTTATTTTTTTATTGAAAAGTATTTTTATACAATCAAAATAAGAACATAACATCAGAAAATATGCATAAGAGACAACAATTAGATAAATATACAAAAAAAAAACACATATGTTACGCTTATGGAAAACTTTTAGAAAAAAATGGAACAAAATTAAAAAGAAGCGAAATTATAGACCTTGGGCAGATATTTTTCAGTAAATCTTGATGTCCTTTTTGTTGTGAAATATAAAATAATTTACCCATTTCAATTTCTTTAGATTTCTGAAGGAGAAGTAAGAAAAATTTTGAACGAAGGTGTAGAAAATTTAAGACTGACGAATATGGCAAGAGGTAATAATAAGAAAACAGATAGAACCACAGACTACATGTTTCGGAAAGATTTGCAGAGAAAAATTTGGGATTTACAATCAAAAAATGAATATTTTTGTTTAAATATGTTATTAAATTTTGCAAAACAAGAATTAGATTTTAAGGGCAGCAGAATAAAATGATAAATTATTATTATATAATATGTATTTTTGTTTTTTATATTTTATCACGATATTTCATTGATAATCGTAATATTTTTTTACTATTATACGAGTAATAATCCAGAGTTTGATGAAATAAATATTAATATATACATTCAAAATATTTGACAATCACAATTTTGACATGTTAATTTAGTAATAACCTCAATATGATGAAACTTAACCATACTTTTAAAAGCCAGATTTACAAGTTCACATGATTCTACAAAAATCTATTTACACCACAACAGTCACAAAAGTAACCAGATCTAGTTTCGTATTACAAATTGAGACAGATTATAGCATTGAAATTTTCCGGAAAAAACTGGATTATATTCGGAACGTATAGCCCGTGTCTTTGCTTTAGGTGGAACTAGATTTTGAATATTAGTAACTTTTATCTATAAAGTGAGGCCTTTGGTCATTTTGATTAGCAAAAACCCACTTCAAACCTTAAAAATAAAGTTCATAACAACTTAGGAAAATAACAATTCTAGTTAGTTCCACGCATGGGCGGATCGAGGGATTGAGTCAGCCCGGGCGATTAGGATAATTCGGCCCGGGCTCACGGGACTTTTTAATCATTTATAGGGAATGTTTTAAGAGGCCCGAGTCCTGGGTATAAATAAAGACCAAAGAGTATTTAAATAAACGTATTTAATTTATATTTTTAATATTAATACCGAAAATAAAAGTAGTCTTTAAAATAATAAAAAAATGTTAGAAATACAAACAAAAAGTGAGTGATTTCTAAAATAATATCATAGAATTGATCATAGGTATTTGAGTGGATAGCGGCCGTCGCAACGGCCCAAAAAGCTGACGGCCCAGCGATAGGTCTATCCACCCCTGGTTCCGCGTCTCTAATTAGTTAGGTATCTTTGGATAGAGCTTTTTAAAAGAAACAATTGTTACTTTTTAGGATTTTGTTGGTATGAGCACTAAAAAAACTTTTTAATATAACACATGTTTTTGTTTTTCTGTCTGTCTGTCCGTGTCTGTATGGTAGAAATTGTATCTAAACGGCTGAACATTGAAATTTGCCTTATATGTATAACTTTTAGACCCACATACAGTAAAAATATAGCGAATTTAACAAACATGGAATAAGGATATTTTAACATTAAAAATTTAAAAAAATTCTATGCACTCAAGTAACGAATAAAAATGATTAAAAAACTGTTGATTTTGATGTGATTTTAAAAAATATATTGTATCAGATATCCCGCATTCTGCTGCAGGCTTCTGACCATCGGAGTTTGCATCGGGGCACTTGCCCAGGGGCGCGAGATTTGAGGGGTGAAGTCCTTTTTTATGCTCATCACTTGGATTTGAGGGGTGACGACCTTTTTTTCAATCAATTTACTTTATTTGCCTAGGGCTCCAAAAACATTGCTACGACTCTGCTTCTGACACTTATTAAATACCTACAAAACCCTGAGATTTGTGAAAATTCACGCTTCACATAATTTTTTATTTATATCGTAATATTTGTAAGAATATTTTTAACGGTTTACCAACAATTTTTTTAGAAAATTATATTTTTTAGAATAACTTGAAAGTAAAATATTTTTATTTACAAATGTTCAAAGTGCACAAGAACATCTGTACTGACACTTTTTGATGATTTCTTAAAGAGAAATACATTTTTCATACGATAGATAAAAAAATACAGGCGGTTAGATTAAAAAAAGCTTTTTTGTTCAGTTGTTTTTCCAATTTAATATTCTTGTTTGCAGTGTAAAAATACTTAATCTTTCCTAACTTAACCTACTTCGGATCCCTTATAATAAAGAAGTTAGCAATGCTTAAACAGTTACGATAACTCCATGTATATTGCAATTCAAAAATAGATAATAATTTAATAGTTTAATTTACTAATCAAGTTTTCGTGATTTTTGGTCGAATAGTGTAGATCGGACAGTAAGATCTTATTATTTTAATATTTACACAAGCTTTATATTTTCAGTTATTTTATTTGGTACGCAGTTTCAGTAACCTTACAGTAGACAGGTTTCCAATTTTTGTAAATCTGTTGTTTTATGTTTAGTTCAGACGTGATGTATTAGCCAGAAAGTACAATGTAACCGGCAACCCGCACGACAACTCTGTAAGAATGGTTGCATGCTCATGAAAAAATAATATTGTGAACTTTCTGCTAAAAAGGTGACTTCTAAAATTAAATGTTCAAATCAATAGTAACTACAGAAGCTGGAAGTGTCAAGATATCCTAGCATTGTACGTGGGTTGCCTTTTATATTTCGGGATTTGAGATCAAAAACAATTATTTATCAACAAAAGTGACTTTATTGTTTTTCAAAATATTCTCCATGAAGATCAATACACTTTTGCATGCGTTTGAACCAATTTTCTAAGCACTTTCCACTCCAATTGAGACTTTTTCCACTGCGATTGTCAAATTATGTGGGATCCAAAGTGATCAAATCTTTTCGACGGCCAAATGTTTATGCAATAGTGAATGTATGCTGGTCCCACTAATGCCCAAGGATACCTCAATCTCACGATAAGTCACATGACGATCTTGGTGTATCAGTTCACGCATAGCATCAATGTTTTCCGGAACAACAACCGATTTTAGACCATCTCCACGAAATTCGTCCTTAAGCGAACTACGGCCACGATTGAAGTCTGCAAACCATCGATAAACAATAGTCCTTGATGGTGCTTCATCGCCAAAAGTCGAATTAAGTTCATCGATGCACTGTTTTTAGGATAATCCACGTCGAAAGTTTTAAAAAATAATCGCTCGAAAATATTCACGATTTAATTCAATTTTTAGCCGAGATGAATTTTTTCAAGTTACTGTAAACAACACAAATAGCGTTCGTACGTCAAAACGTTTTGAGTACGTATACCTAACTTTACGATAGAAGCGTTAGTTGCCAGATGGCAGCACTAGTTTAGCGCAATCCTGAAATATACGAGGCAACACTCGTAATATTTTCTGATGTGGACAAACTTCTTTTGCCCTAAACTTTTGTTTAGGCTCACCATTGCTATCTTTGTTAATAATATTGATAGAGATTCGGTTAAATGGACAAAGTTCGAGTATTTTTTGTAGGAAATATTATGACAGACTCAAAAATATTTTTGTATGTTTCGTTGATCAGATATTTTGAAAATAAACATTTTTTAAATGGAATACCGTGTATATTGTCAGGCCATTGGAATAACGATTTTTTTGTCTTTATAAAAAACTAAACATGTTTACAATGACATTTTTTTAATAACGGAGCTATCAACGTTACAAACTTATAAAAATAGTACGATTAAAAACTTACATATAATAAAAACAAAAGTAAAAATTACCAAGTATTTTGGTTACAAATATTGTTTGAATAAATATCCATTACTGTTTAAACACAATCTTATTCTTCATTTTGTTTCGCATTACATGCGTAACATATTTTTAGAAATTTTGCTGCAAGCAAGAGATGTTTTATTTTTTAGTTCGTCTAAATTATTAATTGGATCTCTATAGACTGTATTTTTCAGAAATCCCCAAACAAAAAATCTAAAGATGTTAAATCAGGAGATCAAGGAGGTCCATTAGTACCAATCCATTTGTCGTCATATTTATTTTGTAAGTAATTATTTACAAGATAGGCATTATGTGCAGGTGCACTATCATGTTGAAAATACTTCAAATTAATTCTGTTAGCTATGGGCATATCGTCAAATAAATCTTAAAGACAAATTTCAAAAAAATCTAAATACTTTACAGTAGTCAAATTTTCTTCATAGAAATACGGCCCTATTTCATAGAATTCCAAGCATGTGTATTTTCTCGTAAAATATCTCTTGCTTGCAGCAAAATTTCTAAAAATATGTTACGCAATATAATGCGAAACATAAAATGAAGAATAAGATTGTGTTTAAACAATAATGGATATTTATTCGAACAATATTTGTAACCAAAATACTTGATAATTTTTACTTTTATTTTTATTATATGTAAGTTTTTAATTGTACTATTTTTATAAGTTTGTAACGTTCATATATCCGTTATTAAAAAGAAATTATTATAAAGATGTTTAGTTTTTTATAAAGACAAAAAAAAGATCGTTCCAATGGCCAAACAATATACAGGGTATTCCATTTAAATATTTTTATTTTCAAAATATTTGGTCAACGAAACATCTAAAAATATTTTTGAGTCTGTCATGATATTTCCTAAGTAAAATACTCGAATTTTGTCGATTTAACCGAATCTCTATCTATAATATTAAGAAAGATAGCAATGGTGAGCCACTTCGCTGGGGCATCCTGTATACTTTTAAAGTTTTGTTCAAAAACATTTTGAATGTGAACATTGTTTGTATATCTGTACTAGGCTTAAGATGCAGCGCAGTCCGATTTGAAATGCGAAGTTGTCTAATGCAATCGGATTCTGACGTTTCTGACGATTCTGACGACAGATGGTTTCCAATTGACATAGACGTACAATGCTAAGTCTACGTAAAAATATAAGTAATGGGAAAATGCATGCTACGGTTTCCAATCAGACGTAGATGGACGTAGACGTAGAAACGTTCACGTAGAATATTCATATTTTTATATTTCATGTCTACGGTTTTACGTCCGGCCAATAGGAAAGAATGATAGAAAATGACAAAACATACTCAATATGTCTTATATAGATAGATAGAACCAGTCAACATTTGTTGGGTTCACGGTATGGAAATAAGAGAAATAAATCATTACCATGGTTAGATTATTGTTTAATAATGAATATTTTATTGTTTAATATATAATAGATAAACTAATTGCGGAAGCTTTTCGGCGTAGAGGGCAGTAGCGTGTGTACTGACTGCACCGGGCGACGCAACAAATGGGCGGAATTTGGGGTCGGTTGTATAGAACCCTACTAGTAGAGGGCGCTCTTCTAAAAGTTTGCGCTCGGGTGATATTCGGTTTGATTTTATAAAAGCCGGTCTTATGTTAGCACACGGGCGGCTGACACCAACGTAGCGGCCATGATTGCAAAATTGGTCTAAACTACCATCGTGCTTTAGATATTCTATGTTTATGACGTTGTTTGCGAATAATTTGCATAACAGTAACAATAAAAATTGCAAGCATTGCTTAATCGTCGTCCATATTATTTGACGAATAAATCTTATACGACACTTTTTAGTTAGTTAAAATTTTTGGCGCACAGCAACAAAGACTATTTGCCCCTACGACACTTTTTAAGAAATATCTTTTACAAAGACGTTTTGACACGATATTCTAAGTTTATTGGAAACCAAAGCAACAAAATCTACGTTCTACGTTTTATTTCTACGTTCTACGTCTACGTCAATTGGAAACCATCTTAACTGGAATTGGACATAAGTCAAGCCTCTTCGAATTTGCATTCCTAAAAGATCGTTGTAGATTGTAAAATGAAAATAAAAATTGGTTATATACCATCCTGTTACAGTCAATATTAATTATCCTTTTGTTTCATTATATAAATTTAGCTCTAACCTAACCTGCCCTAACCTTTACGTCTAGGTCTTATATAGAAGAGCAACGGTAACCTTCCTCACATAACTAATGCGATTAATCAATAAATTATACGCACTGGAAACTGTATTAAGTCTTCAACTCAATGAATTCTCCCACAGGGCTTTATTAAATCCCTAACAAAACATATTTTCTACGCCACTGATTTCTAATACGCTTAATAAAAACAAATTTTCCCCAAAATTGACGAATATCCCCTTCTTTAATATAAATATTCTCTGTTCCTGTCACAAATATTATTTATGATGCTACCGTTCTCATAATATAAATACGGAAAATGTGCGGATAATATAAAAGCAAAATGTATACTAAATTTATATATATGTAAAGTAAAAGTAACTTCTCCCGATGGGAATATAAAGTAAAGGATGAACAGTAATATGTATGTAAATTAAAATTGTTTTACCAAATTAAGACGGAATATATTAAATTTTTGACAGTTGGTATTACTTCTTTAATTAATAATTTCATGTATGTTATGAAACAACAGAGTTATATAGATTAAAAAAGAAATTGACAACTGTTATCTATTCTGTCTCGATTCCAAGGTCAAGGGAGTTATGGAAAGAAAAAGTAGAGGAAAATATAAAAAGGCTGAACATTACCGGATGGAAAAGATCGATAGAAACTAGGAAAAAAAAAAAATTAGAACAAACCATGGTCTGTTTCTTTGGTTTAAGCGGAACTAGATTTTGAAAAACAGTATTTTTTATTTTTTAAGTGGACGTATGCCATTTCAATAATTAAAAAATTGATGTGAAGTGTGAATTTTCACACATTTCAGAGTTTTGCAGGTCTTTAGTAAGTGAATGATGATTATTTGGGATGCCAAAACAAATTTTATATTAAAATATTTTTTTTGTTAATTTTAATTCGAACGCCTAATACCATTATTTAGGTTTCAAAATATGTGCAGTATTTTTTTTATATAGCAAGGTTCATTAAGAATTTAAAAAATTGCGCCTTTGGCTTCCATTGGTTGTTATAAGCTCCGCCCCTCTGATTTCGTGCACATTGAAACAGAATTAAATTATAATTTAAACAATTTCCACTGGTTATTAAATTTACGCTTTTAAAAATTAAATGCAACATTTGCCAAAATATAAATAGAATTTGGAAAAAAAAAATATAAACAATATTAAAATTAAAAAAAAAAAAAATAATAATATTGTCTCTTCTCGCAGGGTTCGATCCCTTTCGGATCGAATTACTTGGGTAAAAAGCCAGCGCAAAACCACTACACCAGCATACATGTTCTAGTGTAGCGTGTTACAAAGCTATAACTTGTGTACATTATTAGCCAAAAATCACAAAAAAATGCGTTTTTTTTTTTTCATAAAACGTAATCTGATCAAAAATTCCTGTTGTACTATTCCGGGTCACACCAATGTACATTACTTAGAATTTTTTCGGATTTTTACTTAAAGGTGTGGGATAAAAATTTTTTTGCACAATTTTGGCAAAAATCGCTCCGAAATTTTATTTTATTGTCTTTAATGGAAAATTTATTTTGCAAAAATAAAAACGTGATCGTTAATCCACGTACCAAGGGCTTTCATTTGATACCCTACTCAGAATTATAATTCTTTTTTTTTTTCGATGAGCACATATTTGTTTATATTTTTAGGGGGATATGTTTTTTAGATGTTTTAGCATTTTTCTATGTGCGGGTCAAAGAGTTGTATAAGCATGCCATATTTCAACTCTCTAGGTTTAGCCGTTTGGCTACAATTTTTACCGAACAGACAGACAGACAGACAGACAGACAGACGACAAAATGACGGTATAAAGGTTTTTTGGTCATACCTACAAAACTCGTGACAACAAAAATAAAAATTCCATTTAGTTCCGCTTAAACGTTTGGAATAGACTATATAGTCGGATTGCTGATAAGTGACTGTTCGTTGCTACAAGTATCGATATTCAATACTATATGTTTTCTCTGTCTATATCATTATAATTATTTGCATACCCATAGTAATGTATAGTGACCCAAGTTGACAACTAAGCTTCAAAATTATTTGAATAAAAACAAAGCATTAGAAAGAAACCGCATGATTCGTAGATATCTTTACTAACTAGAGCGCGAAAATAAATTGAACATTTATACTCAAACAAACAAAATTATTAATTTTAAGGTTATAATTATAAATACGGAAAAATTTATACTCATACGTAAATTTTGGATTATAATTTGTTGTTTATTCCAGCAGATTTAAAATTAAAGTTTGTGAATTTAATAATTGGCCGCAAGCCATATTTTAATTAATATTTATTACCAGACACTGACAGTTAAGACAAATAACAAAAAACATTTTTAAAATCGCTGAAAAATGGTAACTAGATTATTATATGAATGCACTACTTGATACATACATGTAACAGTCACCTATCAGCAATCCGACTATAATAATGTTCTGGTTTTTTTTTGTATTCATGGCTAAGATAGTGTATGTTTTCTTTTGAATTAAAAATATAATAAAAAAAAGTAATAACAGCTAAGAATTGAATTTATGTGTATACGCTACACCCAAGGCCACCGAGAGCATTTCTGGGGCCCCGGGGAGAAACTGTTTTTGCGGGCCCCAGGGAAAATCTTTTTTTGCGGGCCCCGGGGAAATACTTTCTTTGCGGGCCCCGGGTAATGATCAATTCTATACCCGGGAATTTTTATTATAATACAGTTGAAAATACAACTGATGTTCTAAAAAAAAGGTCCGCAAATACAAAAAACAAGTGATGAGCACAAAAAAAGGTCCTCACTTCCAAAAATACTACTAATGAGTAAAAAGTCCTCACTTCCAACATACAAGTGAGTGACGGCCAAGCGCCAACTCCGGGAACCCAAACACCGGGGGCCCCAGGAAATTTCCACGGCTACCCCCCCCCCCCCCATCTTGTCGGTCCTGGCTACACCTAACTATTATAAGTCATGATTCAACCTATTAATTTAGTTTTTTGTTTTTAATACGTTTCTGAAATTGAAAAAAAGAATGCATTTATCAATATACGAGGGCATATTGAAAACTAATACCTCCATGGCCATAACTTTTATAATGACGGGCCAGACCGCGTCAAAAGTGGTTTGCCATTTACCTTAAGTATCTGTACATAAGTCCTCCTAGCGGAGATTCTCAGCAAGATCGCGTTTGCGCATGACAGTTCTAAACAAGCCGGCAGGCATGGATGTGCGGTTAAAATAACGAGCTGTCATTGAATTTCTTACTGCGGAGGGTGTAGCGCCCATTGATATGCATCGAAGGTTAAATGCCGTCTACCGTGAGGCGTGTGTTGATGTGAGTACTGTTAGAAGGTGGGTAAGGAGTGTGAAAGACGCAATTCCTGCTGAAACGGATGTCCATGATCGGGCACGCAGTGGCCGACCAGTGTCTGCATATAGTGAAAGGCAGGTGGCTCTTGTGGATGAACTGGTTCGTGAGAATCGACGGTGTAAACAAACTGACATAGCCAACAGGGTGGGTATTTCACAAGAAAGAGTACAACGCTCGACTTAACACAAGTCAGAGAACGCGCGGAACTTGAGTTTCATGGCGTTTTACCTCATCCACCTTATAGCCCAGATCTTGTTCCTTGTGACTTTTTCCTCTTCCCAAAGCTTAAGGAACATCTCAAGGGCAAGCGTTTCTCTTTGGATGCAGAGGTGATAGCGGAGGTGCGGAAATGGTGCCGTGGGAAGTCTTCAGACTTTTTCCGTGACGGACTTGAAAAACTCGTACCACGTTGGCGTAAATGTATTACTGTCAATGGTGATTATGTTGGAAAGTGAATAAATCAGTGCGTAGAGGACAGTTTATACTATTATTTCACATTTATATGTAAACCATATATCAATTACTAATAAAGTTCTAGCCATGGAGGCATTAGTTTTCAATATGCCCTCGTATATCTTATTAATTTAATAAAGTAAATCACTGAAATACTCACTGGGATTTTTTAATTTACATTTTAATGTGTCCATATTTTCGTCAATTATTAAATTTAGTTTAAAAATATTAAATTAAATGGGCCACGAAAACTATGTAACTAGCTGCTGGATATTTTGCTGTAAACGTCATTCAGAATTTACTTGTAATGTTTTTCAATTTCAGACATTTCTTCCACTTTGTCAATAATAGTTAACATAACCGTACGTTTATAATTTTATTTACTATAACGAAAATACGCAAAACATTCTTTTGTGTGAGAAACTTTTCTTATGTATATAAAAATATCCTATGGCATATTTTTTTCATAAAGGAACTACCAACTTACAAAAGAATAAATTGGAAAATATTTTAGCCTTATACATTTTGAACTTTTGTAATTTAGTTTAATCTCGAGGAAGAAATATTTCTTCATTTTATAGAGGAAATAAATAAACCTTTTGTTCCAGAACGAAAGGAATCTGAAAGGATGCAAAGTGCACAATGCAACAAAAGTATTGTAAGAAAAGTTAATTTTACTGCAATATTTCGCGACTCTTACAATTAAGATCTCTTTTAATTTAGCAATTACTTTTGCCCTTAATTACGAAGATTAAAAGAAATATGCTAATGTCCATTTACATCGGTGTTAATTGTCGAATGCATTAAACACAGCTGTAAAAATATTCCATTTTTACTTATCTACTTTTCTGTAGAGTGTTCTTTAAAAAGGAAACCGCTATTGTTTCCGGATGTTCTTTTAAATATTGTACAGAAATACCTCGTATGGAGGATACGAAGTTGTGCTTAAACGAAAAACAATTTTTTCTACAATTAAAAATAGCCTATTTAATAGATAAAAATTCGATGCATTTTTTTTTTTTGCCGTAAAAAGAAAGTGCAAAATATACACGCAGTACAAAAAGTACAGCCTCGGAAAATGGCGATTAGACAACTATAGGCTATTCCAAACGTTTAGACGGAACTAGATTTTGAAACCTAGTAAATTTTATCTATTAATTCCGATTTTTAGTCATTTTGTTTAAGCTTGGTAAATCGTAATCACATTGCAAAATCTAGCTTAAATTGATTCATTCATTATAAAATGTCCTTTTCGTTGAATTTTTTGTCATTCTTAATAAATATTTCCCATTTATTTATATTTTTGTCTTCAAAATGTGGAAAAACGTATTAAAATGTTTGACATACTATGTCATTCGTTTCCATAGTTTCCCTGTTGGAATTTTAAATTTTCACATAGCAAACGTGAAACATGAAATAACCCAAGCAAGGTCCCTTCTCGTGACAACTTAAACGAATGAAATTTCCACTTAGTTCCACCTAAAAGTTTGGAATAGCCTATAATTAAAAATAACAACGAAATTTTAAAGAAATTTCAGGCTAGTGATAAATTTTTATATTTTTTTAATAATAAGTTATGATATAATTTATAAGTTAATTTATAAAGTAATTAAAAATTATTACTACCTAAATTTTGTTTTTTGTTAACCACTCCATTATTTATCCTTTTTAATCATAAAAGTATTAGCGTAGAAGGCGTTACGTTCTATTTTTAGCAAAATCTCAAAATTGTCCCGGTTTGAGAAAAAAATATTATGGTAAGTCTAGATATGAAGTAAGTATTAGTTTATTAAGATACTTTAAAAATATGCATGCTAACATTGCATCGGCTCTGAACTTTTTTGTGGACGTGTTTTTTTTTTCTTTTCCGCAATGTCAAAATTTTATACCGAAACTCAAAAGTGACCATATATTTCTGATCTAAGGCTAAAAATGTATAAGTATACCAATATTGCAACTAAATACAAAAAAAAAAAATTTGATTAAATTTTTTTTACTCCGATTTTAGCCAAAATATAGTTTTATGCTAATTTGAAGGTGAGGATTATGGAAAAAATACTTAAAACATTCCTGCTCTCCTAGTTTTTGAGTTAGAGCCGATTTGGGTCAGTTTTTTTGCCTATAATTCCAAAACTTTTGCCCAAACTTCTACCCCTTACAATTTTTTCGATTTTTTTCCATTTTCAAGTGTTTTGGATTACTGCCCGTACAAAACTTAATATTTGGTTTATTAAAGCCCAATTTTTCTTTTTATACTAAACAATGTAGCAGAATTCTAACAATTCAAACCGCAGACTCTATCCCTAACCATTTTTTAGTTAGGATTTATAAAAATATTCATAAAAATTTATAAAACATGAGAATTTTTCAAAATTTTATTTTGTTCCAAAATATTGCTGCAAGTCAATTAGGACTCATTATCTCATTTCGTTTTTGAGATACGTCCATGCGAATCTGAAAATTTATATAAATCACGCCGTACTAAAATTTTTCATAATTTTAAAATTCGGAATTTTTTCCTAGACTAAATAAGCTACGAGGAATCCAAAATTTTTAACCTCATTCGTTTTCTCTAACCGTTTTTGAGTTGTGATTTTTTTTTATTTCACAATTTTCACAAATAATGTAATTTATGCCATTAAAAAAATTAATAACTAATGTCATAATCTCAAAACGCATTGAATGTTTAAAGCCCCAATTTTTTTCTAGACTAAATAAACTACGAGAAATCAAAAATTTCAATCTCAGGTCGCTATCTCGAACCGTTTTAGAGTTGTGCTTTTTTAAATTCAGAATTGTCACAAATAATGTAGGTTATGCCTTATATATTAAAAAAATTGTCGTAATCTCAAAACGCATTAAACGATTAAAGCCTCAATTTTTTTCTAGACTAAATAAACTACGGAAAATCCAAAAATTCTAACCGGAGGTCGCCGTCTCTAACCATTTTTGAGTTGTACTTTTTTTCACAATTTTCACAAATAATGTAAATTATGCCATTAAAAAAATTGCAGTGGGCTTATCCTAAACAAAATGATCAAAAGCCTCATTTAAACATTAAAAGTTATTAGTTTACAAAATCTAGTTCCGCTTAAATCAAAGAAACAGACTATATTGAAAACAGTATGTATGTATACACATAAGGTGAATCTATGCACATAGTTTACAATACATAATTATCCCACACTAAAATCTTATTGCACCTATGTTGTAAGTTAGCAAGGAAGTTAGAAAATTGTCCTCTTACTTCGAGTGATAAGTTGTTGAACTTGAAGGTACAAAAAAATCGAAGTATACTAGCGTCGGCGAATCAACGCATTTACGTCATACGACGTAATAAACGATTGCATTGTGCCAGACAATACAGTCGTTTGTTACGTCGTGTGACGTAAGTGCGTTGATTTGCCGACGCTAATCAAATCAATTCTGTAAAAAGTTATTGTGTAATAACGTTACTACAACATTAAATATTATAAAAAGTATAATGCCTTTCATTCATGGTAGTAACTGACCTTGCTCATAGTGCCGAATTTAGTTACAATTATCATAGTAACAGAGTTACAGAATTGGTCTGAGTATATATCTATTATTTATTTGTACACATTCACCAACAATTGAAAATGTGTACATAAACTTACACAAACTGGTACTTTAAGTGTGATTGAAACCATTTTTTGTGGATATAAAAAACATAAATGTCCAATTTTTATTGTAATAAAAATATTTTTTTACTTACGACAGTCCATCATCAACCATTTTGGATATCTCCGGTACCGTCATAATTTCTAAAAGCTCTGGATTTTCTGGATTGCGCTTGATATCGACCAGCTGCCAGGGCGCGATCAGACCAAATCTAATACAGCTCATTATCCTTACGAGGTGCTGCAAACGATTCTCCCAGTCGTATTTTAACCATCGCACGGCCGACATCAGTACCTCCATTTCGCTGTAACATTACACCCGAGGACTTTATCCAGGGAAATTATAGACGTAAGAAGAAGAGAATATATAAAGGATAAGAAGGATGCGAATGACATGATAAGATCGATCACTTTTTTATAGCTTCGGAGTTTTTAATATTATATTCGATTGGGAAATTCTAAGAGTTTTTCTTCCGCGAAAATGTGTTAAGGATGATAAGACATAGATTCTATATCCCCCATTAGAATTATATTTATAACAAGTTTTTATATGTTATCATTCTTTCAACCTTTATTTTTAATATCTAGAGCAGGGATTCTTAAATATAGAATAAAAAACATAAAATGAATAAAAATAGTAGTAAAAAGAATTTAAAAAGTTACAAATTATAATACGTTAAACTTATACAAACATTTCTTGGTCAAATATTGGTCAAAATAGATCTTATTATAATATGTTTTCTGTAAATAATTTGCAGTTGAATAAAAATAATTAAATTTTAACTAATTATTGTTTAGTTAGTGTCAATAACTAGTTAGACAACAACAAATACAAAAAGTCTTGACCATGTAGGATTTTTATTAAACGAGTTATTTGAATAAAAGCGAAAAGTTGGGGGATGTAAAGTTAATGTCAAAATTGTTTCGCGGTCACCCGGTAATGGCTACGCGGTTTAAGAACCGCTGATCTAGAGGGAACAAAACACGTTTTTTTCGAATTTCGGGGAGACAAACCAGGAGGACAAAAATTCTAAAAATCACTTAAAAATAAGAGGGGTCAAAACTTAAAATGAAATCACTTGGGGCGGGAGGCAAAATTACCTGGGAAGGGATAAAAATTCTAAAAATAACCTAAACTGAGGTGAAGGCAAAACTTAAAAAATCATCGGGGGACAAAATTCTAAAAAGGATCTAATATTAAAAAGATCACTTGAGAATCGGGTGCAGATATTTAAAAATCACCTGGGGGCGGGAGTTAAAATTACAAAATATCACTTGGTAATAGGGGGGGGGGTCAAAATATCACTTAAGGACGGGGAGGCAGGTTTTAGAAGTAGGAGAAGGATTTTAGGAATTCATTGTAAGCCGTTTCAAAATTATTTTCGGGCCAGTTACGGCCTGTTTTGTTGAACACCACTGGTAATGTAATAAATATATGGCAACAATTATATAAATTAATACAGTTGTAAC
This sequence comes from Liopterus haemorrhoidalis, assembly GCA_963971575.1. Taxonomy (NCBI): domain Eukaryota; kingdom Metazoa; phylum Arthropoda; class Insecta; order Coleoptera; family Dytiscidae; genus Liopterus; species Liopterus haemorrhoidalis. The sequence goes on along the minus strand of OZ020612.1, from coordinate 40,810,140 downwards.
TTATATAAATAAAATTTATATATATTTTCTTTAATCATCATGAATGTAGTTAATGTGGAATAACTGGATCGTAAATAAAATAATTAAGTAATAAATTGAATTATTTCAATTGTCAGGAAATATTCTTATTTGATCCTATAATTGTAAAACATGCACGAAGATCTGTAGAAAGTATTAATGTTGGCGTGGATTAACGCTGGACAGGTGACGCTGAGATTTTATAATACCGATTTAATATTGGATGTAGTTTGGATTAACTGGATCGTAAATAAAATAATTAAGTGATAAATTGAATTATTTCAATTGTCAGGAAATGATCTTATTTGATCCTCTAATTGTAAAACATGCAGAAAGATCTGTAGAACGTATTAATGTTGGCGTGAATCAACGCTGGACAGGTGACGCTGAGATTTAATAATACCGATTTAATATTGAATCGTAACTATTGAGCGTTATTTACCGTCCACGCAACATAACGCCAGCTTGCCGAATCTCACTGAGACCCAGTCTTTCCACCTTCAGGTAAACCTCTAGGTATCTATCTGACAGATAAGGTTATGTGCTACTTTCTGTGCTGAATAAATGTCATCTAGTCTTTCAATACAAATTTATCTATCGAATACTTATCCAACGGATAATGAGACTGACGTATTGAATTCTCTGCTTGGTATTGACATTTATTCAGCAGATGAGGTTCCAGATAACCTTATCTGCAAGATAGTTATCAAGACGTTTACCTGAAGGTGGAATGACCGGGCCATATTTATCATTGTTCCGTCATTTTCTGACAACACCAATTAAAAGTGTTGACCCATATTTCACTACTGTGATAAATAAAACCACTATAGGTATACAGTGGAACCTCTATATTCGTCAACCTTCATATTCGAAATATTCGATATTCGTCACATTTTGATGACAATTTTTGTCCCCCATATTCGTTAGTATTTTCCGTATTCGGCACGCCCATCGCGGCGCGCCGGCACTGGCACTGCAATCGCACACCAATCAACCAAACGTATTAGAAACGATGGAGGTGAATTCGTCTGAAGAGGAAGAATCGAGTAAAGCATCCATACCTAACGCTGACACCAATGAAATGCTATCTAATTGGGCCAAAGTGCAGAATATCGTCGAAAAATGGCACCCAAATTTTGCTACAGTCAACCAAAACATAAATGCATTTAACGCTAATGTGATTGACTACTTCAGGAAGATTTTACAGAGCAGACAAAAACAGACAACATTGGACAAATTCCTTTTTAAAACGAGTGCTGTTAAATCATCCACAAAACAGACCCCATGATCAGAATTGGAATTACTATTGGCTGTTTTGTTTTAATTGATAGCAACTCTTGTTTTCAACATTAACCTTCCTCCTTTTCCACTTCTACCACTATGTTTATCTAAATAGTACAATAAAGTTAAAATTTAAACAACATTTTTTTAATTTTTGTACCACTTTTAGGAGTTGGAAACAGATTAATTAAATTTCAGTTCTTTCTTATGAGAAAAATTGTTTCTATATTCGTCATATTCTATATTCGTTACACCCCCAGGAACAGATTAATGACGAATATAGAGGTTCAACTGTATTTATATTACAGCGAGTAGCGGCTCTTTAAGTCCTTATAATTCCGCTTTTCATCATGATCTCAGTTAATTCATACGTCTATGGTCTGTGAGAAAAACGGAGGGGTAAACCATTATGATATCCAATAATGTGTAATCAGTTTAACCCCTCTTCAAATGATTTTAGCGATAATGGTATTATTTAAAAAACATCCTTTTGTTGTTTTTAATGAGTTTTAATCGTTAGAATTGAATACGAGGATGGAATACAAAAGGATGTTTTATAACCGGCATTTGAATTTATTCGCTTTGTTTATTTGTTTAAATTAATGGTTTAATTGATTGCAGGGTATTTAGCAGAAATTTTAACGTTAAAAATCGCTGAAATTATTAAAATAAAGAAAACAGGGAATTGAAGGTCATATTTATTATTTGGCCTAATTTATAATTTGCTACTTTTTATTCATGTTTCCAAGACTTGATAATAGTTTTTGGGGATTTCTAGGTATGACCATTAAAACATCCGTATAACTTAACTCATGTGTCTGTCTGTCTGTACGGTAGAAATGATAGCCAAATGGTTGAACATAGAAAGTTGAAATATGGAATGCTTGTACAACTCTTTGATCTACATATCGATGTGCAACGAAACGCGAAACATGGCAATTTAACATGGGATTTTGGATAAGTACGGTAATTGGCTCTTCTGTACATTTTAGAGCAAAATTACAAGAATAAAAACTTGTTTAAAATTAGTTTTTATTTTAAAACAGTCTAAATTTAATGCCATAGTATATCTGTATATTTGGAAAATGAAATTATGTTTTTGTAAAAATTCAGATTCGGAAATAAAACATAAAACAAAATAGTAATGTTTAAACGACTATCCTGCTCATCTACAATATAATTCGCCAACGTATGTCCCTGCGTGAGTGCGTGCTATGACGTCAAAAACAAATTTGAAGCGAGATTCCGAAATGTAACGAAATATTCCGAAGCTCACCGAAGTGTATAGTGACATATAACTCGTGATAATAATAGTTGTTAATTGATATGTTTACACAAAAATAATATAAATTAAAATTATTAGTAGCAGAAAAATAATTATTTTAAAAAATATTTGGTTTTGATGAAAGTATGTAAGAAAAATGTGACTTTCTTTTATTTATTATTTTTTTATTTCTACGATTAACGTTTTAAATTTTCAAAAATGTAAATATAATGCAGTGAGTAAAACACGCTTCGGTAAAAATGAATAATTTTTACCAAAAATTACCGGCAGAGTTTGGTCATTCATATCAGCGCCAGTAGGTGACAATTTATTTGTGTAAATTTAAAATTGCTTCGAAATATTTAAAATATTTTGGTAAAAATAACAAATTGATACATTCAATAGTTTGCACCTTTGAAATTGTATGTCATGTTGGTATTAAAACATGTATTAATATTGGGTAATTAACTATTCTTCTAGAGGTAAACCTCTAGGTAACTACCTAACAGATAAGGTTATGTGATACTGAATAAATATCATCTCGTCTTTCAATACAAAATTATCTATCGGATAGTTATCTAACGGATAATGAGACTGACGTATTGAATTCATTGTTTGGTATTGACATTTATTCAGCAGATGAAGTTCCAGATAACCTTATCTGTCAGATAGTTACCTAAAGGTTTACCTGAGGGTGGAAAGACCGGGCATAAATGATTTTTTTAAAAATGGGATATCAAAATTTCTTAATGCGTGGATAAACAAGCAAAATTTAAAAATTATTAAATATTTTTCTTTTTACAGCCGAGAATTTATTGTGCAGCGTACGTCACTGGTAAAATTTAGTTAACTGTTTAACTTAATTAAAGAAAAATTCTCACCAATTGACAGCTATATAGTTTGAACTTAATATAATAACAATTTCATCAGCATCAAGTTCAACAAAGTCTTGTGAACTGACAAGTATTAAGAAGAAGTTTCTTATCCTTGGTATCATGAGATCCTTGACAGCGTGAATACCTCTCTTCTTTGCTTCTTTATACAATAAAAACGCTGTGTCTTCTGAAAATACTTCTTCGCTATCAATAAACGCCCAACACTGTTCCTCGAGTTCTACAAAAAACTTTATATGTTGAAATCTCATTAAAACTTCGTAATACTTCACATGGAGTAACATAAAATCATACTATATCATTATAAATGAATGGAAATAAATATTATGTTTCCTTCAATAATCATTTTGTTATTTGCGTGACTCGCAAAATTTTCTCAAAACGATTTTATACCAATTTTGTATTGATTGACGCTAGATATAAGAAAATTTAAATTTAGAAACTATTAATAACCTTGTGGTGGTTACTTGATGAGACGATTGCCTTGGATTGCCCGTGGGTGATTGCGCGGGTTCAAATCCCGAACACCACTTCAGAATTTTCGTGTAGGTTGGTATGTCTATTTCCGGAAACAAACCAGTAAATACATCTTGGTTTGTCAAACAATATTCCGCTGTAATAACATTTTATGAATTATTTATTTTTTTCTCGACTGTTAACAGTATTTTTGGGAAGTTTTTAAGCATTGCTAACTTCTTTATTATAGAAGATATGAAGAAGGTTAAATTAGGAAGGATGAAGTATTTTACTCTACAAATAAGAAAATTATTTGTCGACGTTATTCAGCGATGTGCTTTTGAATAAATGAATCTCATTGTCATCGTGAATACTGTCACAATTATGGTATAATTGTGTTCTAATGTCTCAATTCCTTGAGCGGCCTTTAGGCTGTGTAGGTCAAGGTTGCTGACTTATGGTTTTGGGAATTAAAGAATGCGCAGAGTGTTGCGTGTTTATCAACATAAGTTTTAAACTACATTCTAATGTGTTGATAAACATTATTCAATTGTGATGACTATGGTCTTTAATTGCTGCCAACAATTACACAAATGAATAATGTTTCCAAAACAATTGAGGTAGGACCTGACGTCATAGTGTCCTGGTTAACAGTTATAAAATGATCTTAGGGAACAGAGTCGTGGTTAGTTATTTTTGGTAGTCAAGCAGTAGTCATTCTTGTGACCAGTCATCAGTCCGCATCACGCTACCCAAGGACCAGCCCAGCTGTTGAAGTTACCAAAACGAGATGTGAGTGTTGTCTACAGGGCTTCTCCACGTGTTCGCCTCGTGCGGATACCTGGAGTGGTCCGACCGATCCTGGAGAAGCCGGGGCAAGAACGAGACTTACATCAGCTTCTAACGGACAACACCAGCAGCCATTTTGACCAACAATTGCATTCTGATGTAAATTAATAGTATATAATAAATTTTGTAGAAAAGATTCCGTTCTTGAATTGTACAGGCTATTCCAAACTTTTAGGCGGAACTAAATGGAAATTTCGTTCTTTTTGGTTGTCACGAGAAGGGACCTAGCTTGGGTTATTTCATTTTTCATGTTGGAATGTCAAAATTTAAAAATCCAACAGTGAAACTATGGAAACGAATGACATATGTCAAAAATAAAATACTTTTCTATATATTTTAATGACAAAAATATAAATAAATGGGAAATTTGTATTAACAATGCCACAAAATATCAAAATATAAAGAAAATTACATTTTAAAATGATATTAACCTTAACCAAAAAATGTTTATTGTAAGTATGATTTACAAAGCTTAAACAAAACGACCAAAAAGCACGATTCAAACGAAAGTAACTAGATTGCAAAATCTAGTTCGGCCTAATCGTTAGGAATAGCCTAAACATCGAAATATATATTATTTATAGAGTATATTTTGTTATTATTTATATATTTAGACATTTATTTATATTTATGTAGGAAGGAGAATGTCTAGCTTGCAGGCGGCTGAAGGAAGAAGACGTAGAGGAAGACCAAAGAGAAGGTGGAAGGACTGTATCGTACAGAACTTGAGTGAGAACGAGGGAGATACACAGAACAGGATAGAATGGAAAAGAATAATTTAGAACAACGACCCCTAAATACTACAGGGAAAAGCTGAAGAAGAAGAAGGTATTATGGAGAATTTAAGTAATATGTTTTTATTCAGTTATATATTTTTTGGGTTGTCTGACATATAAATATTTTGATATGTAAGTATTTTTTTGTGAGTAAATTAATAAAATTTGGCAGAAAAATAACTTGAAGCTGGCCCTGCTGGTATTATAAATAATACTCAAGAGAAGTATGTCAAAAGTGGGCAGTATGGCTTACAATGTATTTTTACAACGAAGTCAAGAAGGGATAAGCAAAACTCAAACTCTTACATTATCATCAAGAGAGTTTGGTCAAGTTGTTATGGAAATAGTTAAAGAAATGAAGAACAAGGGATCAGTCTCTTCACCACCCAAGAAAAGAACATGTAATAAAAGAGAAATTTGATTAAAAGGGTTCAAATAAAACAATATCACAAACCAGTGGCGATGGAAGACCTCCGCTAGACTAGAAAAAAAATAATAATAAAAAAAAACTTAATTTTTTTTTTAAATTTAAAAAAATATTTAGGTAAATCTTCAAAAATCAAATTATGTTCTATACAATTTTTTGTCCAAGGCTTGGTTTAATAGTTACGATTTTTTTAAAATTTTAATGTTTATTAACTTCCGTTTCCGGTTTCGGATTTTAATAAAAAACAATAGGGTTCTTCCCAGTTATTAGGAAAATTTTTTAGTACCAGAACGAACTCTTTAAGTTAAACCGTTTTTGAGTTATCGTGTATACAGTCTGTTCCAAACGGTTAAGCGGAACTAGATTTTGCAATCTAGTTACTTTCATCGTTTAAATCGTGCCTTTCGGCCGTTTTGTTTAAGCTTTGTAAATCAAACTTACAATAAACATTTTTTGGTTAAGGTTAATATCATTTTAAAATGTCATTTTCTTTATATTTTGATTTTTTGTGTCATTCTTAATACAAATTTCCCATTTATTTATTTTTTTGTCATTAAAATATAAAAAAATATATTTAATTTTGACATATGTCATTCGTTTCCATGGTTTCATTGTTGGAATTTTAAATTTTGACATCCCAACGTGAAAAATGAAATAACCCAAGCAAGGTCCCTTCTCGTGACAACCTAAAAGAACTAAATTCCCATTTAGTTCCGCTTAACCGTTTGGAACAGACTGTACACACAGACACACACACACACACATACACATACGGACGGCACTTCGAAAATAGGTTTTTTGGATTCCCTGGACCATGAAACGTGGTCATCAGTCAAAATCTCGACATTGAAAATTTTCGCGATTACAATACTTGCCCCTTATATATTAAGGTCGGGCAAGTAACGACATATCTTCAAAGCTAAAATTTCTTATATAAATATTTATTAGACTATTTTTATGCTGTTCTTTCATCTGTCAAATGTATCTGTCAAATCCTCCATCCTGGATCCTGTCACACAATCTCCATCTGTCAAATATATAAGATACATTTGACAGATAAGAACAGCATATAAATGCTCTACTTAAAAAGTAAGTTACACTATTTTTTTTAATCCGTGTGGTTTGCGGGAAAAGTCCGGGTGTCTCAGGGTGTAGTGGCAGCACTGTAAAATTTTTATGCGCGTGCGTCGATCGATCCGGCATTCAGGCTCCAGCCACTATGGGACTCCACTTGCTCCTACCACCGATTGCAAAGTTCGTGGTGTTATTCGTTTTTTGACGGCAAAAAATAAAAATACTACTGAAATTCATCGCTAGTTGTATAGTGTTTATGGTGAAAACGTTATGTCAAGGCCAATGGTTTCTCGTTGGCGCCAATCATTCATTGAAGGGAGAACAACATTACACGATGAACAACGAAACATATCCGGACATCCGCCTTACTCCCCTGACCTTGCACCAAGTGACTTCCACCTGTTTCCGCAGCTGAAGCAACATCTTGGGGAAGACGCTTCACAAACGAGGATAATTTGAAACAAGAAGTTGAAAGATTTGATTGTTACGACGGTACCAAAAATGTATTGAATAACAAGGCGATTACGTAGAAAAATAAGTTTAATGTGTACTTTTCGAAATATACTTTTTTTTTAAATTTTTCTTTTATTTATTTAAAAAAAAAAATAGTGCAACTTACTTTTGAGATGACTCTCGTATTTATGTAAGAAACTTTAGTTTTGAAGATATGTTGTTTGTGATATTGTTTTATTTAAACCCTTTTATTTATCTTTTATTTATAATGCATAGTTTTTAAAAATAAATATTTATATAGTGTAAGTGTATTATCTTGTTTATTTCTATACCTTATCAACCAGTTTCTTTTTTATATTAAAAAAAAAAACACTGACTAACTCAGTAACTACACCCAAACCCTAGTTGTAACTTTTTTTAAATTTCCCGCAATAATGTATTTATCCTGTGTAAATCGTACTCGGTTCGCAGCGCTATCTACTACCTTCTTATTTGACACAGTGTGAAGTCAATTCAGTACGTTATATACGTCAAAATCAAATCGACTGACGGTATAAATAAAAAACTGTACCTTTTATGCCAAGATATCTGGAAGCAATAAAAACATCCATAATGTTATCTCTCTTCAAAAGTCGTATACAGTCTTGTCCAGTTATCATCCAGTCATAAATAATAACAAATGAATTAACTGATACTTCATTCTATGAAACAAACATTACATTAATATAAATATTTTCAATTGAACAAATTAATTACCAATGGAAGCTCTAGCCTCTTAATTCCACATTGTTTCTCGAAAAATTCTGAGTATGACTGTAAAACCATTGAGTGACAAGAAAATTCCTCCTGGCCTATTATTACTTGCACATCAGTGTTCCTGCATAAATAACACCATTTTTATTATTATTATCTTTGGGATTTGTCAGGTCTTGACAAGTGTCCACTAATCGCAAACTTCAGCAACCTTTTGAGTCACGTCATACTAGACTCTAGTAACTAGAGACTAGTGGAGCTAAATTCACACGGCTGTATCCCAAACCCTGCCGACATGCAGACGCAGAAATTACTCCAGATCCAGTGTCCGAACAATGCGGGTGACCCGAGCAACACTGCTATTATTATTATTATTATTTAGGGGTTTGTCAGGTCTTGACAAGTGTCCACTAATCGCAAACTTCAGCAACCTTTTGAGCCGCGTCATACTAGAGATTATTATGGGGTTTGTCAGGTCTTGACAAACGTCCACTAATCTCTAACTTCAGCAACCTTTTGAGCCGCGTCATACTAGATACTAGTGGAGCTAAATACACACGACTGCATCCCAAACCCTGGCGATATGCAGCCGCGGAAATTACGCTAGATCCAGTGCCCGCACAATGCGGAGTGACCCGAGTAGCACTGCTTTCTGCATCCTGCAGATCAAAGAGTTGGCAGAAGATTTGCAGACGGGAATGGACTCGATTTCCCTGGCATGAAAGCCTCCATGCCACCCAAAACACCAACTATCAGGACTACAAGCTTAACTTTATACCCGGGGTACAGCTTTCTAAGCTCGGACAAAAGATCCATATACTTGGACCTCTTTCCTCCTCCTTGAGAGAGATATTCTTCTCAGCTGGACTTGAGAATTCGATCACAAACATCTGTTTGGTCTCGATATCCAGGAGGGTTATGCCAGGCTTAGTGGCTGTCAGTAACCTCGAGGTGGGGAAGGAGTTAATTCCAATAAATACGGCACTTGGAATTTTCCACCACCGATTCTATGTCAGAAGGGACGTACGGTATAACCGGTATTTGGTCAATACCATAGGCATGTCTAAGATGATAGTAGAGCACGCAGAGAGCAGAATTATGTCGAGACACGTAGCTCGACGCTGCAAGAGATGGACAAGCAGACAGAATGTGCATAATCGTTTCAGAATGGTGGTGGCACAACCTACAGAGTGTGGACTCCGCTATTTGGAATATGCGGGCCCTGTACGCCAAAGTATTTATAACATCATCCTGACACGCAAACACAAAACCTTCTGTTTCTGATCTCAAACCAGCAGACTTAAGAAACGAGAACGTGAGTTCGGTGGACAATTCTAGACTTTTAATATGTTTGAAGAACACAGAGTGCATACTTTTACTCATTTGTTCTTTTGTCAACATGTCTGTCTCGCCTCGTTTCACCGAACTGGTAACTCTGTTGTACTCCTCCCGAGAGAGTTGTACTCCAGCGTTTTCCCTGGCGGGACTCAAGTCTGACAGGTTAAATCTCGTTGCTGCTCTTCGCGCTCCCTGGTAAAGAAACGCCCCTTTGCCACTAAATTCGTGCTCACTAACGAATTTTAATAGTGGGTCCTGACTTCTGAGGATACTGTTAGCTGTAACCAGGACGAGTCGATCGTGCAAACACTCCAGATTAAGTAATCCCCGACCCCCATTTTGACGAGGGAGGTATATGCGCTGCACAGAAGATTTAGGGTGAAGACTTCGGTTGATGTTCATGATCTTTCTGGTTCTTCTGTCGAGATCCTTAAGATCATCAACATTCCATTTCATTACACCAAAAGTGTATGAAATTAATAGGACAGCAAGCATGTTTGTGGCAGCGATCTTGTTCTTGCCAGACAGACATGATCTCTATATCTGCGTCAGTCGTGCCATATATTTGCTGCGAAGGGCCTGCTTAATAAAAGTGACATCCTGGACACCCCTTTCACTGATGCCTAGAAATGTGTAAGACCCTTCGGCATTAAGATGTTTTATAATGCTCCCATCAACCAATTGAACATCTTCACCGTTGTCCAACCCTTTTCCTCTGCATATATGAAAAACAGCGCATTTTTCCAACCCGAATTGCATACCTATCGCGGCAGTGTACTCAGCAACAGCATCTATGGCGGTCTGCAAATTCCTCTCGTTCGAGGCGTAGAGCTTCAAATCATCCATGTAAAAGAGATGGGTAATTTTGTGCTTACGCTTCGACGGGGGACCCGCCATGCAGCCACTGCCGCGCCTAAGCTCGATCGATAGAGGAAGAAGTGAGATGCAAAATAGTAGCGGGCTTAGGGAATCTCCCTGGAAAACGCCACGCTTGAAATATATCCACTCTGTCGACACTGCGGTTGATCCACTTGGGACAGCAAATTGTGTCTTCCAGAGGGACATAAGTTGCCCAATGCATCTCACTATCTCCGGGTGGACTCGTAACATGCGCAATAATGTTAAAATAAGAGCATGTGACGTAGTGTCATATGCTTTTGCGTAGTCCACCCAAGCCATTGACAGGTTGCGTTTGAAATACGCCGCGTCATGACAGACTGACCGGTCGATAATAAGATTTTCTTTGCAACCTGCTTGGCCCCTCTTCGATCCCCTCTGTTCGTAGATGTCTGACCAAACAGAGGCGAAGGAGCTCAGTACCCGCTCGTTTAATACGCTGGTAAAGATCTTATACAGCGTATTGAGACAAGTAATACATCTATAGTTCTTCGGGTTGGTTAAATCACCTTTTTTGGGGATTAATACTGTACGCCCCACTGCTAACCAAGATGGTATTGGTATTTCGCCACGGACAAAAGAAGTAAAGTTTCGTGCAAGATGGCCGTGTGCACTGGTAAATGATTTCCACCAAAAAGCAACGATACCGTCAAGTCCTGGTGCAGCAAAATTGCGCGCTTTTGATATAGCACGTGTTACTTCTTCCGGGGTAACAGGGGGGCATGCCTGAGGATCTGTAAGATGTTTTGTACAGAATTCCTCAAATCTCTCTAAAACTGGAGTGTTTTGTACGATCGCCTCGTGTTCATAAAGTTCCCTCCAGAATATCTCTGTCCTGTCGACTGATAACAACGGTTCAGAAACCTCAGGTTTGGCCATGAAAAGGCGTGACGGGCTCATGAGGAACATAGTATTTTCCTCCATGGTTCTAAGCCGGTTGACCAGTTTCTTTCTTGCCAGGGCTAGTGCTCTCAATTTGTCCACCGCTTTCTGCTTTAGCAGAGAGAGAGTGGACAAATTCAGTGTGTGATGCTTTATGCGCAATTGATGTAATATGCGCTTAGTATTCGCACTTAGCGACTTAATACTTCGTAAAGCATCAATAGCACACTGAATATGAGAAGCTTCCTGACGTGAACGCGTCATTTTCTTCTCTAATTGCTGTATACGCAGAGACTACTCTGAGGGGAAATTTGCTTGTCAATAAGCTCGTTGAGTCGCGTGAGGTCATCAGCACGAACTTTGAACTTATTGTGTCCAAGTCGGGTGCGTTCAGAATGAGGCGAAAGAAGGGCTAAAAAATCCTCACGAAGATTTTTTTCCGGTGAAGAGGGTGTTATTCCTGCATTAACTGGGAAAGACCCAGTGGCTAACTGCCCACCTCCCATTGGTGGGCTTGCAGGTGTCGATGGCTGTACCGGTATTTGGGACAACCTTCTCGACTCTCTTCGTCTCGATCGCCTCATCCTGCGTCGCAGGCGTGCTACTTGGTCGCGCAGATTTTGTTGCGTCATGAAGTCCAGCTCGGGATCATTTTCACACCATTGTGAGTGGACTCTGACCATGTAGCCTCTGCGATGGAGTGACGCTGCCTCGTAAACCTGAAGCAGGTCTTCCTGCTCCTCGGGTGTCCACTTGTGGCGGGTCCGGCTAGCGGGATTGTAGCTTCGCCCAACTGTTTGTGGGTCCCCATCCGAGAAGGACCCGTTGTGGGAAGTGGTTTCTTATATTTCCTGGAACCATTTATACATTTCATGGGAAGGTTGGCTCCATGAAACGGTGGCAGGATTCATCGACCAGATTATAGGGTCGACGTTACCCCCAGATTATTATTATTATTATTATTAATACATTTTAGGGAGGAGGCCGTTGACAGCTGTTTGTTTCGTTTCATTATTTATAATTTAAGTTCAAAAATCGCAGATTTTGAAAGGGGTACCCATTACGATTTTTTCTATTTTTGGCTATTTTCAAGAGTTAAGTTTGGTCGTCAATAAAAAATATACTAAGATACATATTAAAGCCCCAAATTTTTTCTAGACTAAACAAAATATGTAGATTTCAATAATTCAATCCGCAGGTCTCTATCTCTTATCATTTTTGGGTTATAAGTTTTAGTTCAATACGAATCGTCAAACAAAACCTTTGAAAATGGTCAAAAATTATCGTAAGGGGTACTTTTTCTAGACTAAACAAAATATGTAGATTTCAATAATTCAATCCGTAGGTCTCTATCTCTTATCATTTTTGGGTTATGAGTTTTAATTCAATACGAATCGTCAAAAAAAACCTTTGAAAATGGTCAAAAATTACCGTTTTCAAGGGTTTTGGTTGGGGGCCCATAAAAAATATATCAAGAAACATATTAAGGCCCCAATTTTTTTCTAGACCAAACAAGATATGTACATTAATTCAATCCGTAGGTCTATATCTCTTATCATTTAGGAGATAGTAAAAAAAAAAAAATAGAAATTATCAAAATATTCAAAAAAAAAAAAAAAATTGTTTGGGATTTGTTTCAAAATATGTCCTTAGGGTAATTAGAACCTTAAGATTTCAAAAATTCCAATTGCAGGTCTTATCCTTTTTAGTTTTTGAGATACGTCCAAGTGTAATTGTGATTTTGTAGTTTTGGGTTATTTTAAAAATGACGTTAGAGAAAGATCAAAACGACTTTAACGATGAAAGATCCAATTTTTTTATAAATTAAACAAGATATGCAGATTCCAATAATATAAACCGTAGGTCTTTATCTTTTATCATTTTTGAGTTACAAGTTTTTGAAATTATGAAAAAAAAAATCGAAAATTTCAAAATATTCATTTTGTTTTTTATTTGGAATTTGTTACAAAATGTGTCCCAAGGGTAATTTGGACCTTAGGATTTCAAAAATTGCAACCGTAGGTCTTTATCTTTTTTGGTTTTTGTGATTCGTTCAAGCGAAATTGTAGTTTTTGGTTAATTTTAATACTTTCAGCATCACGTGCCTTCCGGTGGGTCATAGGTAGAGGTGTGACCACTGGAGGACACGTGGGGTTCAAAGTGTTTTAAAATGACCTAAGACTAAGACGACTTTAACGATGAAAGCCCCAATTTTTTCCTTCCAAATAAAGTTAATTCAAAGGAACATTTCTCTAAGTTACTGCCATTATCATAGTTTATACTAAAGTTTAAAGTTCAAATAGGTAAATAAAATTTACAAGTAGTTGCTGATCCTCCTGTGAAGTTCTAAATATAAGTTCGTCTTCGCAGGAAGTGTTAGGTTGGTGTAATCAATGAAGCCAACATTTGTATAACCAAGTCTGTCTAAATTCATTTCCGGTTTCAAACTTTCTATCGACTCAAAATCTGTTTCATATTCTGTTGGGCCACCTTCAGGCTTATGGTGGACTTTTTCATCCAATTTTAACATCCCCTAAAAAATAAATCACTTTAAAGATGATAATGACATAATAAGGGGAATTGTAATTCTTGAATAACAAATACACCAGAAAAATATTGTTCTTATTTCACTTATATCAGAGATTCCCAAACTGTGTTTCCTGTAAACCCTTTTGGCACTACATGATCAGATCCGACTTAGGACGCACTTACCGTTTATAGGTTTACAGGTAATAAGTTACACTTTAGGATAAATTTGAATACAAATTTAGCATTAGTGACCCTCTATTGAGCTAGTGTAATTTTTAGCCAAGACAAAAAAAAAAAAAAGGGCACTAGAGTGTTAATACGTATCATTTTTATTGTGAGGTTTATTTTAATATCAGTTTTTATGTTAAATATTTTTGAAACATTTAATAAAAATCAGCTGTGGCCACCGCAGGACCGACCGCCATTATAAAGTACTTATATAAAATACATTCTAGCAGCAGAGTAGAAATAACTTGGCCTAATATTTTCTAACAAAGATATTATTCATCATGAAAAATTTTTCAATTATTTTTCGTTTTATCAAAAAGTATCTCAAATAAAAGTTGTTAGTTATTGCTTTTATAGCAACTTTTGTTCAATAAATTTTTTCGAAATATTTTTCTGTTGTGAAATATTCACAAAAATCTTAAAATCGACACGAGTAAACTCCCATTTTTAGTCAACCGATTTTTACCAAAAGTTGATTATCTCGTGCCATTGATATCAGAAGCTTAAATATGAAGTTTCATAAAAATCATTTCAGCCGAATTTGCTCTGCACGTGTACACAGACAGACGGACGGACAGACGGACGGACAGACAGACACACGGACAGACGGACATACAGACAGACAGACGGACGGACAGACAGACAGACGGACGGACGGATAGACGGACATACAGACAGACAGACAGAGAGACAGACGGACGGACGGACGGACAGACAGACCGACAGACATCATGCTAAAAATAGTCGAAACGTTATGTATCGAAATCTTGAAATGTCAAAATCAAGAAAATTAATAATGAAAAAATATGATACAAAAACAGGAAGCCCTTGTTGCGTTAGCATCTTGACAGAATAAGTTAGAAAACATTAACTGACGTCCAGAGGCGGCTCAAGACGGTATGCAGGCGATGCGCCGCATCGGGGCGCCACGATATAGGGGCGCCGAGTCGAAGAAAAAAATATATAGCCTATTACAATAACAAAATAGCTTTCATTAAATTAATATTCATTTTTGTAATAAGTATTGTGACCTTTAATTAAATCTAATTTCATATTTCATTTCACTGATATCTGAATTTTGACGAAAACATATTTTGGGGAAAAAAATCAGGGGCGCCCATGCCTGAGGCTGAGAGTTATTTGCAAATAGCTATTATTATTATGCCACAATTTTTAAATAACATTAATTAAACTTAAAATATTTAGATTTTTCATGTTGGAAATATTTTTATAAGACATAAAATATTGCCAAGGTAAATCCTTTCTTTATTTTACTTTTTTATGAAATGCGTAACTCAGTGTTTAAAATACTTATTCAAGTTATGAGGAACTTAAAGGTATTAAAAATGTTAGTAGATTTAATCTCGCATACCTGAGGGGCTTGGAATAACTTGGACGGTATTGGAGGCATGATATCCTTTAATTTTGTCTTTTCCAGTTCTTTTGCTATATTTATTTTAGTTTTAGTCGGCTCTGCAACCAGAATACTCACTTTTTTAGAACTGAACACCACCTGCAAATATCAAATATTTAATTTTATAACAATAAAACAAAATAGTTAAAAAATTTATAGTGAGAGAGATGGGGTAAGAGAAAAAGACGACAAACAGTCCACCAGTGTTATGCTCTACTTCATTGGATGATACTTCCTCTGTTCCAAATTAAGGTATGCATAACTCAACTTTATTTAATAACCTGGAACCTGTAGTTCCATATTATAAGGTCATTAGGTTAGGTTATGGTAGTAAAGAATCTAGTACAAAAGAACCCGAGCGGCTCCAATTGAAATATACTCTCTTTCCTTCGTTATTGAAAAAAGATAAAAATGAGAAAAAACAAGGAGTTAGGTACCTACGTATATTGATTTGTGTAAGTTCGAGAGAGATGGAAACAATAAATTGTTTGTTTTATAGCATATTTAACTACTCAGAAGTTCCATATCAAATGGCAAATACGAGGGTAGGTCAATAAATCCTAACAAAACAATAGAAAATACATTATTTTCGATAGATTCATTTTTATTTCTCAACTTGGTCTCCTTTTAGCTCGATACACTTCTTCCAGCGTTTCTCCAACCATTTTCAAGGCATCCAAAAAATAAGATTCCCAAAGAGGGTCCTTTGGGTACATTCGATTTGACGCTCCGAGTGTTCTGAGCTCGTTCTGTACACTCAAACTTGTTCGATTTGACGCTCGAGTACACCCAATTACAATTGTTTTGCGATCGAGCGTGTATTTAGAGTGCGCTCTATGTGTTCGAGGTTTTAAGACCAAGCATATGGGGTAGTACGGAAAAAGGTGGGGAAACGGCGGGAAAACAATAAAAGTTTAAAATTAAATTGTAAATAAAAATTATAGTCATAGACAAATAATATTTTTATTTGCCTATGGCTACAGAGTACAATTAAACATTACTTGTAAAAAAAATTACAAAGTAAAATTACTTGTTCAAATTCATCAACTTCATCACTGAAAAAGAAATCAACAAAAAACCGAGGTACATAATTTTGATTCATGACTGACGTGAACGAATCTGACAGTAAAAACGCCGCCTAAAACTGTAAACATTACGTCGCAACCCAAGCTCGCTCCGTGTTCGTGTTGCTGCGCTCTTTCAGTGTTCTATTCATGACATCACCATCAACTGTTGACTCAGCGCTCGCTTTACCCTGTATAAATCGAATGTACTCAAAATAGGCATCTTTTTCGACAATGACCTCCTCGTTCGACGTGAATATTTTTCCGGTGAGTTATTTCTTCATGTTTAGAAACAGAAAAAAGTTGCTGAGGGGCAAATCGGGTGAATGCGGAGGATGTGGCAACAATTCGAAGAGTAATTCATGCATTTTTGCCGTTGATCACACGATTGCGTTTATTCTCCACTGTGTGCAAAAGCGGCACCCAGCTTCCCGCTATCTTTTTCATACCCATGCAAAATTGAAACCACTAAGCCATGTGATATGCCTGTGGCTTCAACTATTTCGCGTACTTTGACTCGTCGATCACCCAAGACCATATCGTGGATTTTATCATTTCTAGCGTAGTCACCTCAAGTGGACGTCGCGAACGATGTTGTGGATGTACGACCACGTTTAAACTCATTCACCCAATTGTAAATAGTTTTAAATGCTGGTGCAGATGTGCCATAAACTTCATCCAACTTGGCTTTGATTTCTTTCGGTGTATTGCGTTTCAAGTTGAAGTGTTTAATAACTGCACGAAACTATCTATCGCTCGTACCAAGAGTGTCTTGTCAAGTAACGATCTATCGCTCATACCTAGAGCGTCTTGTGAAGTAACGATCAAATGCTCGAACCGAGAGCGTCTTGTTAAATATTCGTCTACTCAGCTCTACGGGTAGTGACCCCGATTCGGTCTTCTTTGCTTTGTTGCAGTTCACGAATGTATGTGACATACATTCGTCTCGTGTCCTAGTGTTTCTTCTATGTTAATTCGCGAATTCAGTTTGGACTTATTAAGTAAATAGAACGCGGCTGTGTGTCCAATCTCTCCATTCTAGACCTGGTGGATCAGAAGACTACAGCACCTTAAAGGGTTCTTTGATACGAGCACGCTTCAACTACTAGGTAAGCCAATTAACCTGTATTTATATTCAATCCCATCTCCAGTATTCTATAATCGCGTGAGATTGCGCGTAATACAGTCCATTCGCTTTAATTCGTGTTTTCCATCTAGGGTCTCTACTTCACGACGCTGCGATCGTGCTCCTTAGAGTAGGAACCTGGTCAATGTCTCCGTCTGGGAACATTGCTGGGTTTCGCACTTAACATTTTATTCTAAAATAACAAAAGTTTTTGTTATTCGACGAGTTTGCTTCAATCGACTGTAAAAATGAACCACGCGATGGATATGGCTGAAAATTTGACATCAGTCTATTGACTGATGGTACATTTCATAAACAAACTTGTTTCGTTACTACTAGCGTGTTCTCTTAGATTTTATAAGGACTTATTGACCTTACCTCTTACGGTGGGAATACCAAAATATTTGAAAGGGAAAATAGGAAAGGCAGGGGCAGAGTTGGGAGGATTGCGAGATTAATATGTGGTAACGAAGAACGGGGCAACATATACTGGGCAAAACCAGAGGACAGAATGTGCAAGGAGGAGGAAGAATCCTTAGAACATTTAACTAAAAGATGTAGAAAGATGACAATATGGGAGGAAGAGATAAAGGAGCTGTTGAGTGAAGAAGGCAAGGGAGAAAGATGTGCGAGAAAACTCGAGGAAAGAAGGCGGAGAGGTAAGGCAGGACTGAGAACAGGATGAAGGAGAGGGGCAACGGAGGAGGAAAGAAGAGATGGAAGAGAAGCGAATAAGTATTTATAATGTGATTTTTTGTAAAATAATGTGTTAATTAACTTTTTGTTATTATTTTCAATGAATATTTATGATGTAATTGTTCATGAGTGGTATCTGACCTCATTTATTGTAATAGTTTTAACCCAGCACGCCGAAAGGCCTATGGACAATAAAGAATATATTTATGTATTATTTACCTGTTCTGGTTCAACTTTGAGGTTGCCACTAGGTGTCTGCGAGAATGGGAATGTTTCCTGATTCTCTGGATCAGATTTACGTTCAACTCTTGTTTCGTTTCTATCACTACATAATTAAACACGAACTATACATCATTATTGCTGGATATGCTACAAATATATCAAGTTGAATTCACCTTTGTCTAGGCAGTCGATCATCAGGCAAAGACCCCCGAACAGTGCATGTTGTTTGATTTCTTGAAACTTCGTAAAAATTGTTGGGTGAAGTTATTATTGGCCGTCTGGGGCTATTGTGAAGGGGATTGCACCTTTCTAAACAAAGTAATTTATAGATCTAAGGACCAGTCTTTCTATCTTCAGGTAAACCTCTAGGTAATTATCTGACAGTTAAGGTTATGTGATACTTTCTGTGTTGAATAAATGTCATCCCGTCTTTCAATACAAATTTGTCTATCGGATGGTTATCTAATGGATAATGAGAATGGCATATTGAATTCACTGATATATATTGACTTTATTCAGCAGATGAAGTTCCAGATAACCTTATCTGTCAGATAGTTACCTAGAGGTTTACCTGAAGGTGGAAATACCGGGCTTAAATAAAATATAGTGTTTAGTATTTAGTATTTAATATTTAGTATATATCTTGTTCGTTAAAAAACTATTATAATTCTTGGACATCCAAAATAATGATCTGCTTTAATACTAGTGGTGTGTTGTCTAGGTATGCGGTGTATGCGCCGCATACCCATTCGATATCGCTCTACATTTAATTTGTTTCAATGAAATTTTATTATACCGTATAAAAATTCAGTATTTAAGAAAAAAATGCAATATTACTTGTATTTTTTCACTAGTCATTTTGAAGATTTACAAATTTTAAAAGTTTTTATTTAATATAGGGACATTTGTATTGGTATCGCTAATTTTTACTTTGTTTACATTTACCGACATTTTATAATACGTTCTGATTTGTTTTGATACTTGTGTTCACATATCTATTTTATAGTAATTTCTAAAAACCTTTTGTATTTATTTTGTTCTTTATTTAAAAGTTTAGTGTTTAGTTATATATTTTCTTATAGATATCTTATAGATTTTTATTTGATGTTGTGTGTAATGCATTGCTTTTCAGGTTAAATTCAACTTATTTCTATTTTCTTTTCGTTGATCATATTTTTGGATCACATAAGTCCTTTTTAAGACTATTTTGCTTATTAGAATAGTTTATTCGTTTCTATTCTGTTATTATTTTTATATTTTCATTTCATTTCGATACAAGTGACAGCGAATTTTACATTCTTTAAATGGATGCTATGTAAACGTACCTAGTATGATGTCACAAAAAATATGATGTTTCCAGTGACGCAACTGCACTGACTCGCCTACTACCCTATACTAGACTTGAAAATCTAGTTCCGCTTAAATTAAATAAACCGTCTTTACTCTGTATTAAAGAAATTTACCTTGATTAACAACGACTGTGTGCACCGATTTGTACCTAAAATATAAAAGTACTCTCTTGAAAATAATTCCAAAAAGACACAAGACTTGCCACGTACCTTGCTGAATGAGTTCGTCTACGTGGTGGTGAAATTTCCAAATACTGAAATTAAAAAACACAAATTATACGCAAGTCATGCTAAAATAGATCTGCAGAGCGATATTTTTCTATGAATATTAAGCAGTTTTTATACACAGTGGCATATTTAATTTTTTAAATTTCGTTATGATTTTGACAAAAAAAAAAAAAAAACGTTATTGTGACATAGCTGCCGCTAGTGGATGTTCTGCTCTATAGGTTTGTTCCAACAAAACTTCAGAGATTTACTGAGTTTGCGCAAAACGATTTTAGCGTTCTAACAAAGCGATTTAAAAATTCAGAACTTACAGCGCAGTGTTCCAAGAACGAGTGAATTGTGTTCTGAACTGATTCGGAATCGTTCTTAAAGTTCCAGGATTATACAAGAATTTTTATTCTGAATATTTTGTATTTTGATTGGCAACTGTGCTATTAAATAAAGATATTATTGTTATTGTTATTGTTATAAGTTTAACGTGTTATCTAACCTCACTTATTTGTTTTTGTTTGTTTGATTAAATTAGTAGTAGTAATGGAAGAAGACAGTGATTTTTCTGATTTGTCAGGATTTTCAAGCGAAAGTGATAATGATGAAAAATTCTTGAATGATGTTAATGTTTAAATAAGACAAAACAATGAAAATTACCTACGGATGATAGTGCCACAATATAGTGATCAGCTTTTTTTGGAACATTTTCGGGTTAGTAGAAATGTTATTGAACGACTAGCAAGTTTTGAAGCATGTGAATACTATAAGTACCATTCTGGCCAAAATGGTAAAATTAGTGCTCAGGATCAACTTCTTATATTTCTCTAGTATATTGGCCATTACACTGCAAGTTTTCGAGGTGTAGCAGACAGGTTTGATATTTCCAAAAGTAGTTTGGAGAGAATATAAGTCCGAATTCTACAATTCTTGAGCAACAAATCTAACAACATAATAAAATGACCAAACAACGAGGAAAAGGTTGTTATTGAAAGACATTTTCGGCAAAAAAGATTTCCAAATGTAATTAAATCCTTCAATTAGTTCCATTTCTTCAGTTTAAAAATGCAAGGCACAATGATTTTTAACAGATGTTGTTTTGATTTCGCGATTTTATAGGTTAGGATAAACAAACCAAATTCTCAACGGTTCTAACTCGTTCCAACACTAGTTAAGATGATTCTAGAACTATACGTTCGCACATGGATTCTAAGCAGTTCTGATTCACGTTCTGAACTGCTGTGAATTTTTTGTTGGAACAAATCTAATATTCGACGAACGTTTTTATTTGTCTGTGGATATTTTGTTAAAATTAATTTATTATTTGTCATTAGAAACATACCTTTTGATCCGGCTGATTTTGTTGTAATTTCGACCTCCCGCTCTCCCCAAAATTTAGTCTATTTTCTACATTCCCTCTGACATTGGTTTGTGGTATACTGAAACAAATAACAATATAAGTTTCCCACTTAATGATAACATTACTAAAATTAATACATTAGTGAGATATGTTTACCGTAAATTTAAAAGATCGGACACAAAATTACATCTATCACTATCCAAACAAATTTCTTCCTGAAAAAACATTTGCAACTGTCATTTCTTATTGATATTTTATTATTTTGAGTTACCTGGTTCTGATAATCTCTATGTTGTTTGTTCATTTTATTACAGAGATTAATAAATAAAATTTATAAGTTTGATTTCTTCAGAAAATAGGGTTCATAAAATAAAAAATGTTGTAATTATATAAGAACATTTTGTAGTCATAGATACTTTGATAGTACAATTTGTAATTAAGAATTTTGTTTTGGAGATGGTTTAAGATTTAAATTTCGCGCCCTTATTAACACCTACAGTCTATTCCAAACGATTAGGCGAAACCAACCGGAGTTTTCATTTTTGTAAGTTGTCATTAGCTATTTTTTTATATATTGAAGTTGGATTTTATTGAACAAATTGATCAAAAGCTTCAATCAATCGGTAAAAGTAACTAGAATTGATAATCTAGTTCCGCCTAAACCAAAAGAACAGACTTTATGATACAGTATTTATAAGTACAAGCGCGCAACAAAGCGTAAACGCCAAAGCAAGCGTAAGCGCGAGAAAGAGCGTAAGTGCGTAAAATTACGCAAGCTTTAGAGGAGGGGTAGCGAAACTACGACACGCTTGCCTGCACGATTGCACGCCAGTAAATTTTGTCGACACACAGGTGACTTTAAAACTAAATTATTTTATTTAAAATTTATTTAATAAAGGCACATGGAATTAAAGAATAGTATATTATTACGAGGGTTACCTTTTATGTTTTTACAAACGACCATTAGATGGCTATACTGAAATGTGTCATTACTATATTCGTAAAATATGACATTTGTTATTGTGAAATCAGTGGCAGCTTATAAATTGACCGAGTAGTGTGTTGACAGTGAGCGTTAAAAAAGAAAAAGTTTGTGTAAAAATGGATATTACTCGTGAAGGTTTTCGTTGGATGATTTTTACGATTTTATTAAAGGCTAACAACAATGCATACATTCGCTTCGTTCAACTTAAAAGTTGGTGTTTAAGGTAATGAGGCACCATCAGAAAAGAGTGTTGATAATTGGTTTGCAGAATTTCGTTGTGGTCAGTGATAAATCTCGTGAAGGTCGACCAAAATCGGTTGTGATTCAAAAAAACATCGATGCTGTGCAGTAAAATGATTAAAGAAGATCGACATGTGAGTTACCGTGAGATAGAGGCATCCTTTGGCATATCGCAGACTGCAATGCATTAGATTTTGCATGAACATTTAGCTGTGAAAAAGATCCGTTCCCGATGCATTCTGCATAATTTGACCGAAGCTCAAAAAAAGGCTCGTGTTGATTGGTGTAAGGGAATGCTAAAAAATTTAACCTAGGCACTGCAAAATCCGTGTACAACATCGTTACAGGTGACGAAACTTGGATTTCTTCATATTAACTGGAAACTAAGCAACAATCCACGGTTTGGGTCTTCCAAGATGAACCAAAACCCACAAAAGTTGTTTGTTCGTGAAGCACTTCCAAGAAAATGATCGCTTGTTTCTTCGGTTGTACTGGACATGTCGCAACCATTCCTTTAGAGCAGGGGTCGGGGAACATTTTTACCCATTACCCAAAGATATATTTCTTTACACAAAGGCAAAGGCTCACCTCCCAAAATCTAAGCGATGAGCAAAAAAAAGGTTCTCACCTCCCAAAATCTAAATGATGAGCAAAAAAGGTCCTCACCTTCACAATGGCGCCCCTTAGTCAAGCCCCTCAGCGCCCTTTTCCTTAGTGCGCTACTAACACGTTTATAATTATAGCAAATTAGAAAAATTGCCTTATTACCCCCAAAAATTTCATTTTTACCCCATTTGGGGTAATTTACCCCGGTTCCCCGACCGCTGATTTAGAGGATCGGAGAACAGTTAATGCTGAATGGTATACAACAATTTGTTTGCCAGAAGTCATCGACAAAATCAGAAAAAACAACCAAAAACGTCGCATCATTCTTCCTCATGACAATGCAAGCTCCCATACAGCACGTCAAACAATTGATTATTTGAAGGAGAAAAACATCTAATTAATGTCTCATTGCCCGTATTTACCTGATTTATCCCCTAACGACTTTTTTTTCTCCCCCAATGTCAAACAAAAAATGCGTGGACAGCGATTTTCATCACCTCAAGAAGCTGCTGAAGCCTTCGAAAAAATGTTTTTGAGATACCAATTTCAGAGTGGAAAAAATGTTTCGAGAATTGATTTGAACGCATGCAAAAGTGTATAAATCTTAAAGGCTAATATATATATATATATATATATATATATTTTATTTACAAAATTTTCGGACGCTTCAACAGCATAGGTTATTAGCGCCCCGGTACATTACGGTAACAAAGAGTAGATGCAATAATTATAATAATGATAATAATATAACATAATGTAATAAACTAAGTATATAATAATAAATACATGATTAAAGATATTTAATAGCTAGTTAGGTCTATATTAGGTGGTATATATTTATGTCCTTTAGGAACTTTATCACTTTTGTTTCAAGGTCTTTATTGTGGGCAAGGGCTCGTTCGAGGGTTTCGGGGATCTTGTTGTTGCAACGCTCTGTTGTATATTTACAGCACTCGATTAGAATGTGACTTACAGTGATACGTGAGTT
Source organism: Liopterus haemorrhoidalis (assembly GCA_963971575.1). NCBI lineage: Eukaryota > Metazoa > Arthropoda > Insecta > Coleoptera > Dytiscidae > Liopterus > Liopterus haemorrhoidalis. Next base: position 40,785,756 of record OZ020612.1, on the reverse strand, counting down.
GCATGTGTCACAAATGGGGGGATCAGAATGTGCAAATATATGTTTGTGGGTGGTATTTGTATGGCCAATCCTCAACCTCGTGAGCACAACTTGGTCATGCCTGTTTGCACTGGATGCCCATGGTTTGGTGTCCATTTTTATGGTTCGTAGGTGGTTGTTGGTGATTGAGTTCCAATATTCCTTCCATGTATCTCTTACGTTGGCGCGAATATTTTGAAAAGCAATAAAACAGTTTGTTCCAAAAACAATTTTCTTTCTTAGTCTTCTTTTTTTGGAAAACTTAAAAGGTAGCCCTCGTATGACCTGGGCTCTGCTGTCTTAAGTTTATTATATTTATTCGGAATAATGTTTCATTTTATATATTAATTTTAAATTATAATTTCATGCTTGCTGTTTATTAAAGATCCTAAATATTTTAATTTAGCAGGTAACAAAGAACCAAAATTTCATAACAAACAGATTTAAACCCAGTTTAAAATAACAATTTAACCTATTATATTAATATATTTAAGTCCTTCATTCATCCTTTAATTATATAGTTAAGATATACTTGCATATTCATGTATGTAAATTTACAACGCGCTTGCGCAACTGTAATTTACATAAAATGGCATCCTTAAATCAAATGTCCTTTATTTCAGGAAATATGTACTCTGTTAGACAGGATATTGATCGTTTTAATATATTAGTCTTTAAATTAATTAGAACATAATAAATAATTTCAGAAATTTAACATTATATTCTAGATAATAATCTAGAATATAATTTTAAATTAAACTAGACAACGTAGTTTTAAATCGCGATAGAGTTACCAAATGTCTCTCGTGACAGTGTAGGATATTTCAACTAAAAATAGTAGTTTAGTAGGACACAGTAGGACAGTTTTTTTTTATTTTTTTTTATTATGCTACGAAATATATAGGTACCTAATTAAGTTCAAATCCCATAACAAGGCCTTTTTTTCATAGTAAGGCATTTTTTTCATAATGAGGCCTTTTTTTAAATTTATTTAACAATACTATAAAAACATTTTACTATAGATTATGTATTATTAAACAAATTATCAAAAAGGCCTCATTATGAAAAAAGGCCTTATTATGGGATCCAACATAACATATAATTAACAAGAAACAGTCAATAAATAATAAGTAATACTACTAATATGAAAATTAAATTATGTTTATTGGTTCACACCTTTCTTTAAATTTAACAAAATCACATTTTAGAAATAAAAATGTAAAATAAACCATAAGAAATTTTTAAAATTTTTCTTTATATATAGTAATTAATAAGAAACAACCAATAAATAATTAACAATCATGTTTATATATATATGATAATAAAAAATATAATTAGATATGTTTATTGGTTGACGTTCACATTTTCTTTTCTTTTTTTTTTTTTTTAATTAAATCATATTTTTTAGATGTTCCTGCTTTTTTTAATAAAGCTTTATCCTTAATGACTACATAGAAATTTAGTCAAAACGTTATGCCTCGATCGCGTTCATCGGCAAACGTCGACTCAGCGGTAAGGGCGTCTTCAAAAGTAAAAATACTATAGTAGGACTAATACTAAGTAGGACATTTTCGATATTTTTTAACAGCAGGTAAGACGAAGGACAAGGAGGTAAATTGTAGGACTTTTCCTACTAAAGTAGGACGGTTGATAACCCTAAGTCGCGAGCCAACATTTTTTTATTCTTACTTCGCGGGCCACATTAGTAACAATTTGATGTTATACTTGTCTTTTGTAATTTCTATTTTTTACGATCTCAAGCACGGGGCGCTAGTTGCAGACCCATGTTCTAGATCAGTGTTTATTTAAATTTTTTTTTCGCGATTCTAAAATTTAATTCCTACTGTCTTCGCGACTCATTGAATAAAAATAGGATTTCGAGAAAAAACCTTATGAGAGAAAAAAAAAAATAAGAAACCTGATGAGCATAAAAAAGGGATTTGAAAAACCGCACCAGCAAAAGAACAATGTCGAGAAATCGAAAGAGCAAAAAAAGGATTTCGAGAAACCTAAAGAGCAAAAAAAAAGAATTCGAGAAAACTGAATGGCAAAAAAGGAATGCAAACTAATGAGCAAAAAAAAAATCTGGAAATATCAGAAGTGAGACCGCGACCAAGGTTTGGGTACCACGTGGACTGGCCTATTTTTACCTGGTCTGGAGGAAATATATATATTTTTTTTTGTCATTCTCACACGTCCTCTCTGTTGTCCAAGAATTATACCTAAACCGGTGTCATATTTTTTTGCAAAAAGGCATAGTAGTTAATTTTCAAAACTTATAAACTTTAATTTTCCTCCGTACATAATACATCTTCTAAAATCATATATATTAAATAGAAAATTTCAGGTCGTAATAAATAATAAAACCTCCGCCCTTAAATCTATTGAAGCAGGGGTCCCACAAGGAAGCGTGCTTGGACCTGTCTTGTTTAACCTATATATAAACGATATTCCTAAAAGTAATAGCACCAGTCTCAGTCTTTTCGCTGCTGACACTGCTCTGATCACATCATATTGACGTCTAATAATGGTGCGATTATGGTAATTTCAGTTAAATATTTAAGCTCTTTAAATGTGAAGGTCACAGGCTTTAGCGTGAAGTGCAATTACGGTCACCATTTAACGTTAAATAAATCCTTAAATTTTTCTTTAAGGTACAGCCAGATATATCTCTCTATAGCGCTAAATTTGAGGTTATGTTTGACACTGGATCCGATTGTAACGTGTCCCGAAATTGTATTTAAAGTTATTTATTTACAAGAAAATGGAACTGATCCAAGTTTTAGTTCATTTAACTACCGAGGAAGATGACAACAGGTAATAAAAGATAAATTTATAAACATTATATCAAAAATATGTACAATTATCCAAAATATGTACTTTCTATTTTTAGGAACAATCTTCGCATAGAACGAAGATTTGTAAGAGACACAGATAATCCATTTGAAATGGATAATAAAAGTTTTAGAATTTTTTTTTTTCGACTGTCAAAATAGCGAAATTTTGCAACCTTTACATAATGGACAACCTGCAAGGCAAGACGAACTTCCACTACATCTCAAAGTGTTAGGAACTACCTATCAAATTTTTGGCACTGGTTCTGCACAAAAAGTTGTAGGGAATTCCATTTTTAATTGCATAGGCCAGAGTAGTTTAAGCAAAGCTATAAATGAAGTATGCAGGCTCATTACGAATCGCTTAAGCCATGTATGTTATTTTGTATGAAGATTACCTATGAACATACATTTTTATCTTAAAATTATACTTTTACTATTTTTTGGGTAAATATTGTAAACATGGTTTAATAAATTATGTACTCATTCGTACGAATTCATTTTGCTATGTATTTTTTTGTTTTTTCTTCCATAAATAAAGATTTTAAGTTTTTGGTTATATACCGTTATATGTTCTGACAGCGAGCACAAAAAACACTAAATTTACACGTCTTTACTTTTGTTTTCTCTCTTTATTCAATGCGCCCAGACAGAGACAGACAATGCTCAGTTGAACGTTACTTAATTAGCCTCTAACAAGGTCACAATTCTGTAGCTAGTATTTAAATTTAGTTGACCATAATAGCAAAATTTTAAATAATTTAACAGTCGAAGTTAAAGATTCATTTAGCCTTAAATTCTGTAAGATTTACATGTTGGACCATAATCGCACCATTCGTGCTGTAGTAAATAATTTGAATCAGATAGCCAATAAAATTGGTATTTTTTGAAATGGAGTTTAAAATTAAATGAACTAAAAACAGAATTCATTATACTCACAAAACGCCGGCCCAATTTATCAAATATTGCTATTAAAATTAATAATATTGAAATTAGCTAAAATAAACTAAACAAGTTAAGTATCTTGGTGTACTATTTGATGAAGTAGTAAGATAGTCAGCTAAGAAAACCTTAAGACAACTTTACCCGATTTACAACCGAAGATCTAATTTAAATCAAAAGAACAAATTTATAATATATAAAACAATGATAAGACCAGTTTTAACTTATGGATGTCCTGCCTGGCACTTTTCTAGCAACTCCAACATAAAAAATTTACAAATTATTTAAAATTACTGTCTAAGAATAATAGGCCGATATCTTAAGTACCATCTCATCAGTAGTATGCACCAAGATATAAAACTTGAATATATTCATGATCATATCATAAAAACCAAAGATAAAAATTTTCAAAGGATAGCTAATCATGAAAACCACCTAATAAAAAATGTAGGATCAGTTTATAAAACATTAAAATATTTGAAACATCCTGCTGTAGTGAACAAATAACTAATTATTTCTATTTTTTTCCTAAGTACTAAAGTGAGAGGTTTTTTTTTAAATTTTTCCTCTATTTTATAAAATAATTCAAATGTAAAAAATAGCATATCTAAAAATTATTAAAAACATGTAATTATAGAGGTTATACGTATAAGTGGTATATTCTGTATTTTAAAAAATTTTGATCCATAAAAATTATTATTATTTTTTGCAAAAAAAAAAAATCTATACAATTTGTCAATACAAAAAATTCCATATTTTTCGAAAAACTAATTTTAGCAAAAATTCCTATTGACCTATTCCAGTTCCCATTAATGTACATTACTGAGAATTTTTTAAAATTTTTAGATTAACCACTCTGGGAAACAGTTGGGGGGGAGAACATTATTTTGACACATTTTTGGTAAAAATTTTGTAATAGTATATTATTACACGAGTTTTATAAAAAGATGAATTGTTACATGAATTGTTTGGTATACTAGGAGTGCAGCGAGGAGAGCTCCAAAGAAACAAGTCGGAATACAATATAGGGATTTTACTGAAATGAGGTTACCATAGAACAATGCACAATAAAACAATTTCTATGATAACACAACAAAACAGTAATTTGACAGATACAAAACAACAAAATTTCTTTTTAAAATTTCTTAATAATAATTATCTGGCTTGGAAATACTTACAAATTGTATCAAATAAACATTTTAAAATATTTGAGGTTATCAATGACATGTCGTAGACGAATAGTACTGCCAGTCTCTCAAAATAAAAAGTCACCAAAAACAGTTTAATTATACAGTCTGTTCCAAACGGTTAAGCGGAACTAAATGGGAATTTAGTTCTTTTAGGTTGTCACGAGAAGGGACCTTGCTTGGGTTATTTCATTTTTCATGTTGGGATGTCAAAATTTAAAATTCCAACAATGAAACCATGGAAACGAATAACATATGTCAAAATTAAATATTTTTTTTCTATATTTTAATGACAAAAAAATAAATAAATGGGAAATTTGTATTAAGAATGACACAAAAAATCAAAATATAAAGAAAATGACATTTTAAAATGATATTAACCTTAACCAAAAAATGTTTATTGTAAGTACGATTTACAAAGCTTAAACAAAACGGCCGAAAGGCACGACTTAAACGATGAAAGTAACTAGATTGCAAAATCTAGTTCCGCTTAACCGTTTGGAACAGACTGTAGCTTCTATTGTTAAACTGTTTTCAGTGTAACAATGTTATTATTGTGAACGCAAAGTTTAAAAAAATATATATTTCAAAGATAAAAATTTGTTGGTTTATCCACGCATTAAGAGATTTCATTTGATACCCCACTCAAAATGGAAGCCACGAACTCCGCGAATATATAAAATACGCAAAATACGAATATAAAAATCAGCTGTGGCCACCACAGGACCGACCGCCATCACAAAGTACTTGTATAAAATACATTCTAGCATCAGAGTTGAAATAACTTGGCCTAATATTTTCTAACAGAGATATTATTTATCATGACCATGCAAACGTTACAAAAAAATTTAATTTTTTTTCGTTTATCACAAAATGTCTCATTAAAGTATAAATATCATAAAAGCATATTTATCATAAAAGTTGTTATTGCATTTATAGCAGCATTTGTTAAATAATTTTTTTCGAAATATTTCTCTGTTATGAAATATTCGCAAAAATCTTAAAACCGACACGAGTAAACTCCCATTTCTAGTTAACCGATTTTTACCAAAAGTTGATTGATGTCAAAAGCTTAAATATGAAGTTTCATAAAAATCCTTTTAGCCGAATTTGCTCTGCACGTATACACAGACAGACGGACAGACACACAGACAAATAGATAGACGGACAGATGGACAGACAGACCGACAGATATCATGCTAAAAATAGTCAAAACGTTATGTAGGGACCTCAATTCGTGGCGATCCATCGAAATCTCGAAATGTCAAAATCGGTATAATCACAATACCTCCCTTATATATCGGGTGAATTATTTAAGGAGCAACATACATGTTTCACATATAATGTTAATGAAGTAAGTTATTTCATTTGCAACATAGTAAATTATGAAAGCAAGCTAATATCCATGGCAACATATATGCAATGGTGATTAGATATAATAGTTATTTGACATGATAAAGTTCCTAGACGGCTAAAAAATAGTAAATTAGAAACAATAAATGAATTTTTATTAGTTTTTTTTATATTTACATACAAACAAAAATAATAATGTCCTTAGTAGCTAAGTCCAAAAAATATTTAATAAAATAATATTTTGTCATTTCTATGGATACTATAAGCATTTGTTTTATGGCTATGTTGCTTTTGAAATAACTCACTTTATTAACATTATATGTGAAACATGTACAGAGTGATTATTTAATGGCGAGACGACGTCACCGAATTATCAAATAAAATAATAGAAAATCAAATAAAAGATTGGCAGGAAATCATTGACTCAATAATTTGGAGATGGCGGACGGGTCTACTACGCACATGCGCGCATAATCGCCAGCTACGATGTGCATGAAACGGCAAATTATTAAAACTTCCAGTGACGTCGTCTCGCCATTAAATAATCACTCTGTATGTTGCTCCTTAAATAATTCACCCGGTATATTGGCGATCGGTAATAAGGCTAATTATAGGATGCCTTGAATTTTTCATGTTTTATATCAGGATTCTGTCACCTACAAAGGTTGAGAGCAGCTGATCTAAAAAATAAACTAAAGTTATTTTTTATTGCAAGAAATTTTATTTATATTTAATATAAAATTATTTTAATAAAAAATTGCAATGCTCTCCAGAAGCGTAGAAAAGTAAAATTGAATTTCTAGTTATAATTCAATCCTGTCAGTAGAGATCTAAATTAAAAAACTCAACAACGTAATATTCTATGTCTGCATATTTTATATTTATTTGCAGTTAGAGCTTTCTATATATATCTTAGTAAACAAAAACAATATTTTCTGAAGAAATACTTTATTAATTCTTTAATCTACTTCTACCCACGTTCTCCTAAATTCCTGTGGATCTTGTGATTATTCCTGCTTCTTTGAGTTACTGAAATGTAGTAAATAAATACATAGCAAAATAGAAAGTAATTTATATCAATAAAAATTCTTGTTTTTGTTCGAGCTATTTGGCTATAAACATATTTCATAAATAAATTTGATCCGGGAATATAATAAATGTGTTTTCTTTTAAATCAAACGGATGAAGAGAATAAAATTGGATGACTATGTAGAGAAAATGGGAGAAGGTAGACTAGTTTATATTGGACAACCTTCAGAGAGAAGAAAACTACGAAATTAAGTTCATCTCTTCCTCAAAAAAAAAAAACCAATTGTGGCCACCACAGGACCAACCGTCATCACAAAGTACTTGTATAAAATACATTCTAGCAGCAGAGTAGTTATTATTGTAAAGGACAATAACGTATTATACCATGAGTTCAAAAAGTAATTACATAAGGGTTGGCTATGGAAAAATAAAATAATGGCTACTGCAATCTGTATATCACAATATAAACTTATGACATAAAACAATAGTGATGACCGTTAATTTATTCTAAAGCTTACAGTAGACATTATTTCATTTTTTCATAGCCAACCCTTATGTAATTACTTTTTGAACTCATGGTAATACGTTGACAACATCATAATGTGTATTTATAATTTGCGATAACCATGGAAACGTACTTGCACACATACAAAAAAAAAATGTCTCATATGAAAGTTGTTATTGCTTTTATAGCAATTTTTGTTAAATAATTTTTTTCGAAATATTTCTCCGTTGTGAAACATTCGCAAAAATCTTAAAACCGACACGAGTAAACTCCAATTTCTAGTTAACCGATTTTTACCAAAAGTTGATCAACTCGTGCCAGTGATGTCAAAAGCTTAAATATGAAGTTCCTGGAGATCCATCGAAATCTCGAAATGTCAAAATCGGTATGTTACAATACCTCCCTTATACATATATGTTGGCGGTCGGTAAAAAGAAACAGCACAGAATTACCACCTTAATATTAAAAAAAAAAAATCAGCTGTGGCCACCACAGGACCGCCATCACAAAGTACTAGTATAAAATACATGCTAGCAGCAGAGTAGAAATAACTTGGCCCAATATTTTCTAACAGAGATATTATTTATCATAACTATGGAAACGTTACGTATAAGTATGAAAAAATAAATACTTTTCAAAAAAATTGTTTTAAACTTTTCAAAATTTTTTCGTTTTATCAAAAAAACGTCTCCAATAAAAGTTATTAGTTATTGCATTTATAACGATTTTTGTTATATAAATTTTTTCGAAATATTTTTCTGTTGCTAAATATTCGCAAAAATCTTAAAATCGACACGAGTAAACTCCCATTTCTAATCAACCGATTCTTACTAAAAGTTGATCAACTCGTGCCGTATATTGATGTCAAAAACTTAAATATGCAGTTTCATAAAAATCCTTTTAGCCGACTTTGCTCTGCACGTGTACACAGACAGACAGATGGACAGACGGACGGACAGACAGACCGACAGACATTATGCTAGAAATAGTCAAAACGTTATGTAGGGACCTCAATTCGTGGAGATCCATCGAAATGTCAAAATCGGTATGATCACAATACCTCCCTTATATATGTTGGCGGTTGGTAATAAATGCAAGGTCTACTAGGTGACATTTTTTTGTACTATGTAAAACTAAGAGCGAATCCGGTTCTAAGTGGGGAGCCACAGGGATCAGTGTTAGGGCTCTTACTCTTAATACTTTTCACTTCTGATATACCCAGTAGCATAGCTGCAAACCTCATCTATGTTGATGCTGTGAAATTTTTTGGAAATTCGATTACATTTCACACAAGCAACGAATATAAATGCCCAAATACGAGAAGCAGCCCAAAATTTCCAACTTAATATTTAAAAAATAAAAGACGATGCTTGCTAGACCATTTTTTTAATCATATTGTACGGTGTAGAAACAATAAAGAGCGAAATCAAATGAATTAGGTGCTTAAATGATTTCTTATTGAATTTTTTAATAAATAGGGCGTTAGTTATAAAAGCAGTATTGTTTTGAATAAATGATGAAGTGTATAGTAACATGAATTATTAAAGTATTATTTATAATTAGCATTTTCCATCTCAACAAACTTACCTGCCTTAATAATTGTTAATTATATTTCAAGAGTTCCCGCGATCCGGTTTCAAGTGCACTAGCTTTTCCTTCTCTCTTTCCTCCAACCGAGGTGTACGCCTGAAAACGGAGTTAATAAGTAAGTACAAATGCAAATCATCTGACTTTACTAATTAACTGTCATGAACATATATTTTTAATTGATATTTATTAAATGCTGAAAGTTTTAAGTAGAATGATATATTCTTGATGGTTGATTTTGATTTTAATTCAATTATGACTTCATTAATGTTGTTTACTGCTGAAAATTTTGTATGGATTTAAATTGTGTTTTCCTGTAAAGTTTTACTAACAGTTTTGCTTTTCATTCAGGAAAATACTAAGAGAAAAAATAAGCAAATATTTAAATCTACGACCAGTTATCTGCAGTTTTTGGCGAAGAACAAAATCATTTTCATTCCCCATCAACCACAATCATCTGTATTGGCCCCATGTGTCTATTTCTTGTTTCCAAAACTGAAAAGTTAGTTAAAAGCATACATGGTAAGGTAAAGAATTGGATTGAGACATTTCTAACAAACCGAATGTTTCAATTACGGGTTGGAAAATCTGTTAACATCGAAACCGGTTCTAAGTGGGGTTTCACAGGGATCAGTTTTAGGGTCTTTATTGTTCATAATTTCACTTCTGACATACTCATCATAGCTATACATAGCTAGGGATGGGAACGATATATCGATATTTCGAAAATATCGATACTTTAGAAAAATATATCGATATTTTTATATCGATATTTGAAATGCGATATATCGCACAAAATATCGATATTTGCACAAAATATCGATATTCTTGTATATTTTTTACATTTAAATATATGCTGTTCACTTTTGTAAAAATAAAATATAAGGCTATTCCAAACGTTTAGGCGGAACTAGATTTTGAAATCTATTAATTTTTATCTATTAATTCGGACTTTAGGTCATTTTGTTTAAGCTTTGTAAATCATACTCACATTTCAAATTCTAGATTAAATTGATTGTCATTATAAAATGTCCATTTCATTGCATTTTAATTTTTTGTCATTCTTAATAAAAATTTCCCATTCATTTATTTATTTTTCAGTCTTCAAAATATGGAAGATCGTATTAAAATATTTGACATATGTCATTCGCTTCCATGGTTTCACCGGCGTTAGTTTCACTGTTGGAATTTTAAATTTTCACATACCAAACCTGAAACATGAAATAACCCAAGCAAGGTCCCTTTTCGCGACAACCTAAAATAACGAAATTTCCATTTAGTTCCGCCTAATCGTTAAAGTAAGACGAAATTTATATTTCAATAATTTGCACCTTTGAAATTGTATGTCATGTTGGTATTATTTTTTTTTTTTTTAATTTTCACTTTCTTAATAGTGGTCATAGCCAATAAATCTACAGTCGGTTTTACAACGTAATGAATATTTTTAATTAACATTTAAAGTCCGTAATATACTATAAAAGTACTTTTACTATAAATTGTGTTGTATCCGTGTGAACCAATACTATGATAATATTATAAATGTTTTGTAGATATAGAACATAAACCAAGGGAGATCACCAAGGGAGAACATAAACCAAGTGGCGAAGGGAGATCTCCGCTAGACTTGCCCTCCCATAAAAAAAAAAAATAATAATAATAAATACATAATTTTTTTTTTTTTTTAATTTAAAAGAAGATTTAGGTAAATCCGCATAAATACATCAAATTATGTTCTATACAATTTTTTGTCCAAGACTTGGTTTACTAGTTAGGAATTTTTTAAAATTTTAAAGTTTAATAAGTTCCATTTCCGGTTTCGGATTTTAATAAAAAACAATAGGGTTCTTCCCAATTATTAGGAGAATTTTTTAGCATAAGAACGAACGCTTTAAGTTAAATCGTTTTTGAGTTATCGTGTATACACACACACACACACACAGACACACACACATACGTACGGCACTCCGAAAATAGGTTTTTTGGATTCCCTGGACCATGAAACGTGGTCATCAGTCAAAATCTCGACATCAAAAATTTTCGCGATTACAATACTTGCCCCTTATATATTAAGGTCGGGCAAGTAAAAATGAACTTTCCCTATTAGTTACGTATTACAAAATGAGACAGATAATATAAAAAAAATATTTACTATATTTACTATAAAAGTAACCAAAAAGATCTGGTTTGTCCTTAAAGTCCATAAAGTGAACAGCATATATATATTTAATTATAAGAGCAGTTAACTAGGAAAATATTGGAAAGTTGGTTGGTAGCTAGGTGAGTACCAACTGTAAAGTGATTGTCTGTCAAATGGCGACTTCTTTTCCCGCCAAGTCAACAAAAAAAAACTGTAATTTAATTATCTTACATGTTACGTGTTCGTTATTTCGATATATCGAAAATATCGATATTTTTGCTTCGATATATATCGAATATCGAATTGAGCATATATCGATATTCAAAAATAAATTCCCATCCCTATACGTAGCATCTATGCTGTGGATGTGTAATATTTTGGAAATTTTCTACACACGTCTCTACAAACAGACGTTAATTCTATTTACGAGTGGTTTATGCATGGTACTTACTTCTAAATCCTTCCAAAGGCACTGTAGAATAAGATATATTTCTTCTTTGCTGTTGCCTATCGAACCAGATAAAACTGAACAGGTCTGAAGATAAAATTAAATAATAATAAAAAAAATATGAAACTAATAAAGAGCTGTCAAAAAGTGAATTGAAAATGTAGGGGATACCGCTACAAGATTACGTTAGTTATGTTTTCTGAAAGTGTCGTTTGTGTATAGTAACGAAACCCTGGTCAGCAATGAATGTCGTTTATTTCGATAAATTTCATTCGTTATAAAGGTGTCTCAAAAGAAATTTTATATTTATTTAGCTTACTGCGTGAACACAACCTATCCGAGGGGCGAGGGGGTTATGTCAATCGGTAGCCTGGCTCTTGGGAATTTAGTCGCTATGAAGCGTTTCTCGGGAGCAGACCGCGCGTTATGCGTGCGAGAGTTTTACAAAAACGGTGATTCGGCGACTGTAGCGCATAGAAAATTCTGAAGTATTCGAGGTTTTCGCCACTTAAATGATGCGCCAAGCATTCCTCTCATTCGACATTGGGTTAAAAAGTTTGAAGAGACTGGTACAACGCTGGATAAATCAAAATCCGGGCGACCTAGGTCATCAAGAACGGTAGAAAACGTTAATCAGTCTGTTCGTGACGGCCCGAACCTTTCAATTCGGAAGCGCGCAAGTGCTTTAAATGTGCATAGATCATCATTACATCGCATTATGCACAAAGACCTAAAGCTGCACCCCTACAAAATTCAATTGGTGCAAGAATTAAAGCCCCAAGATGCCAGTCAGAGGCTTAATTTCGTAAATCAGGTGATTGAGCGATTTTCAACGCTTACCAACATTTTGTTTTCGGATGAAGCTCATTTTCATCTTAATGGCCACGTAAATAAGCAGAACTGCCGCTACTGGAGTGCAACGAATCCGAAACGCAAACATCAGAAACCCCTACATTTGCCTAAAGTGACCGTATGGGCTGCGATGTCGGCGCGAGGAATTATCGGCCCTTACTTTTTTGAAGACGAAAGGGGGCGTGCAGTTACAGTGAATTCAGAGCGTTATGTGGAGATGTTAGACAACTTCTTGGTACCTGAACTGCAAAACTTTCCTGGCTATAACCAAAGAACATGGTTCCAACAGGACGGAGCAACTTCACACACGTCCAATATGTCTCTGCCACGTGTTCGTGAAATTTTCTTAGGCAAATTGATCTCCCGGAGAGGTGACATAAATTGGCCTCCACGCAGTCCAGATTTAACCCCTATGGACTTTTTCCTATGGGGTTATCTTAAATCTAAAGTTTACGCCAATAAACCGACTTCACTGGCGCATTTGAAAGAAAATATCCGTCACGAAATGGCAGCCATCCCTGAGTCCACCTGCCGAGACGTCATAAGTAATTTTACTGTTCGATTAAATGAGTGCCGAGAACGCGAGGGTCTACATTTAGACGATATTATTTTTAAGAAATAAATCCCCAAAAAGTGTATTTTAATAATTAATTAACATTTTTTCTATATACGGCTTACTTTTTTTTTAATCGATCCACTAAATATAAAATTTCTTTTGAGACACCTTGTATATGAACTGCTGGCTCTGCGGTGAAAGTGCGCCATTATTGACAGTATACGCTGCAGCTTTACAATGTTCTCTCCAGCTTCGTACTCGCCCAACACCGCACAATCGCCGCTCATTTTGTCTAGAATTTTGTATTTTTTTGTCCAACCGAATCTTATATCATTTTACAAATTTTCTTTGCAAATGTTTATATTATTAACGAATTTTTTGTAACTTATTCCACTTTTGCAGTGATATTAATTCGCGGTCTTTGCACTCTGATATTGTAGAACTTGGTGTTATGAATCATTTGAGCGGTCGAATGTGCGTATAGCCCTCCGATTGTGGAGTTATGACTGCTGAAGTAGTGGGAAATGGCGTATTTACACGTGCAGGTATCATCTTAAAGTCAAAATCGTGATAAGAGGGCTATTCGGAAAGTAACCTCCGTTTGGCTATAAAAATAAAACCAGCATCTACTATTATATTGTACAAGTGTGGTATGTATGTTCTATTCAACTTCTGGTGTATCTTCATTTTTCCGGTAACGCGGAGAGAAGAAAATGAACCGCCGTCTTATCCGGCTGATATTTGTTCAGTGATAAGGCTTAATTTTATTTCGACAGGGGGTACTGACTAATTTTTATTGATAAAAATCATGCATTTTTTCCTCGAATCCGTGTCGAATCAAAGTCACCATTGATCGGCACGGACAGGTTTTATTAGACGATAATTCAAAAATATTCTTAATACAAGACGGCCGGTCCAGAATATTTACGGCGAGAATCAAAGTGTTAAATGGTAATAATGGTTCAGGATAGCTTTTTGGACGTGCGAGATAATATTTTGAGGTATCAGAAATCATTTTTCAAAGAATCTGGGCCATTATTTGAGCATTTTGAGGCAAAAATATGCTTACAAGGTTTCAAAAGGTGACTGTCAAATTTTTTGCATTTTAAAATGGGACGAGATTTCACATTTTGAACGTGTTTCTTTACAGAAGAATACTAATTAAGGATTTAAGGTGAATTAACGATAAAGTTTAAGACATTTGCAAGGCGAATTTCCATAAAATAGTGTTAAAAAAAGATTTATATATATTAAAAATTTCAGGGTTAATCAAAGTGTTAAGTGGAGATAATGGTTCAAGATAGCTTTTTTGACGTGCGAGATAATATTTTGAGGCATCAGAATTTTTTTTTTAAAGAATCTGGGCCAACATTGGATCATTTTGAGTCAAAAATATGCTTACAAGATTTCAAAAGGTGACAGCTGTCAAATTTTTTGCAATTTAGAATGTGACGAGATTTCACATTTTGAACGTATTTCTTGACAGAAGAAAACTAATTAAGTATTTAAGGTGAATTAACGATAAAACTTAAGACATTTGCAGGAGGAATTTCCATAAAATAGTGTTAAAAAAAGATGAGCGACGAGTGTGACAAAATGCCTTATTATATTAAAACGAGTCGCGAAGCGACGAGTTTTAACAACATAGGGAAGAAGACCGGCGTAGCCGGGCTGAGGCCCCTAGTAGATACAAATATTTGATTGTATACATCGCAAAACTACATATTTTCTTTATTTTTCCACCTAGTCGCTATTTAAATTTAAGTACTTCACATAGCGTTTAACCAGCTTTGAAATTCCTTCTTCATAGAACTCTGCCGCCGCCAGAGAAATGTAGCCAACCTGTCATAGCTTTTTGAAGATCTTCATCATTAGCGAAGTGCTGGGACCCAAGCCAGTTCTTCCTGTAGTTGAACAGGTGGAAATCACTTGGAGCCAAGTCTAAAAGAAAGTTTAGGGCGGAACTCATTCGTTTTGTTTTGTGGATCTCGGTCAGCACTTTTGCTACCCAACGAGCACAAAACTTCCGGTAGCCTAGTTTTTCGGTGACTATATCGTAGAAAACAGTCCGAGAAACTTGAGGAAATTTTTCGGAAAGTTTCGAGATCGTGGTTCTCTCTAACATTTGGCGGGATTTTCTATTTCGGCACTCATGTTTTGAGGTTACAACAAGCGAACACTCGGCAGTACGACGCTCCCCTTTTGCACAACTGGAAGCTTACTGAATCACTGCACACGCCGATGTAACAATGGCGGCGCTCCATCGCCTACTACTCACGCTACGCCAACAATGGAAATTACTTTCCGAATAGCCCTCATATTACACGTGCATCTATGTTCTATCACGTGATTATCATGCGCCTCTGACTGTTGTACGCGTAGAAGTTTGAAATCTATCATAATTTCGTTACGCTCGATTTCAGAGAACAACACCCTATACCAGCTGTGGACAAAGATGCATTTTACTCAAACCACTTATGTCCCAATAAAATAATATTAGAAATAAAAAGAGTATATCCAATAAAATCCTTATTTTAGCATCCTTTCGTTTTAGACAGCAGGAATTGAAGATATCCAAGTGTAGTAAGTAGATATTGATTTTGTTCGCGGAAAGTTTTTCTCTCTTGCTAGGAAATAATGCTTATCTCAGTTTGGGATCGGGTGTGTTGAGCAATCTCAACGTAAAACATTTTTAGGTCTATAGAGATGTCACATAAAATTTGCTGAATTAATAATTCATGAGAAAAGTAGAAAACAAAGAAATCTGGACAGAAAAATAGGAAAACTTGTTTATAAAACTGCTGGCATGGCTTCAGTTTCAGAACTCAACTTCAGCCAAAAAAATATATATAAATTATTTCTTATACTGGATATTTTAGCATTTAAAATAAAGGCAGTGGAACATATTACAAAGGCAGTATGGTAATCACAGCAGCAGTTTCTCAGTACAAATACCTTGGAACTTGGATAAACAATAATTTGGAATATCGGCATATACGGTAATTATATAAGTTTAGATACAGGTTATGGTAGTACATTGACGTAGCCAGAGGGGGGGCATAGGGGGAATTTGCCCCCCCCCCCCCAAGGATAGTTTACCTTATATAAAATATAATTTAGGTTGTTAGAAGTTTTCTTCACCGGAGGTGAAGAATATTTATATCTTAACCCGACTTTTATTATTTAATATACAGTGAAACCGCTATCTATCTTTCCTCGAATAATAGTTTTCCCGTATGTGTCGTTATTTCTTGCGGTTCCAAATTAATTTCATACAAGATTAATTTCACGCAAAAATAGATCGCATCGGTCGTTTATCTATGCATCATTTTACCTCATTAATCGTTTAAATTACTGTAAGATGCCGAAAAAAATGTAATTTGTAACACCGAAGAAATATTGATTTCTTACGGCAATAAAAAAGCCACAAAGCAAATGACGATGAAAGATTATATACAATACAAAGTATATATTTTTTTTGTCTGCATGCAGCTTCGTTTTTACCGACCGCCAACATATATAAGGGAGGTATTGTAATCATACCGATTTTGACAATTTCGGTGGATCTCCACGAATTGAGGTCCCTACATAACGTTTTGACTATTTTTAGCATGCTGTCTGAAGGTCTGTCTGTCCGTCTGTCTATCCGTCTGTCTCTCCGCCCGTCCTTCCGTCCGTCTGTGTACACGTGCAGAGCAAATTCGGCATAAAGGATTTTTATGAAACTGCATATTTAAGCTTTTGACATCATTGGCACGAGTTGATCAACTTTTGGTAAAAATCGGTTGACTAGAAATGGGAGTTTACTTGTGTCGATTTTAAGATTTTTGCGAATATTTAGCAACAGAAAAATTATTTAGCAAAAGTTGCTATACATGCAATAACTAATAACTTTTATTCGAGACGTTTTTTGATAAAACGAAAAATTTCGAAAATTTTTAGTAAAATTAAATATTTTTTTGTATAAGTCTCAAATTTTTCATACATATACGTATGTAACGTTACCATGGTCATGATAAATAATATCTCTGTTAGAAAATATTAGGCTAAGTTATTTCTACTCTGCTGCTAGAATGCATTTTATACAAGTACTTTATGATGGCGGTCGGTCCTGTGGTGGCCACAGCTGATTTTTTATTTTGTTACGATATTTTTTATTTAAACAAATTTATTTATACCTGAAACATGTATCATTTTTAGAATATGTATGTATGTACATATTAAACATTTAAATATGTATTAATGTGTTTTTTCTATATTCCTGTATTCATTGTTTTGCCGCATCCATAGTTTATTTCAATAGGTCCCTTCAAAAACGATAGATAGAGGTTTCACTGTACTACAAAAGACCTGTTATTTTCTTCCCAAGTCATGTAATTAAGGTCGTATCGACCAATTTAGAATATTTTGTTATTTTTGCCCCCCCCCCCCCCAAGCTGAAATTCTGGCTACGTCCCTGTGGTAGTATGTACTAATATTTTACGGTAGGCAGTTGTAATGATAAGATGTTTTGTATGTCTGAGAATAGGTCAAGTTAAAAAGATCTAGATTTGGTGGTAGAGATCAATGTCTGTCAGAAATAAAAGAGTTTTGAGTAGAAGTTTCTGTGTTGGTGCCTATTACTTCTGAGAGTGATTGTAATATGTTGTGTTTTTGTCTGTAGTGTGCGTATTTGGCGCATTGTATTATGATGTGTTCGATTGTGAGTAGTGTATTACACGTGTTGCAAATGGGTGGTTCTGTTTTGTTGATATATACTGTAAATCAAGCATGTGCAACATACGGCCCGCGGGCCGGATCCGGCCCGTCGCCTCCTTTTGTCCGGCCTGCGGTAACTATCCAAAATCCCATTGAATCTGGTCCGCGAGTATATCTTTGTTTTCAGATATCAAATGCGGTCAAACAGTTGATGTTAATGTGGAACAAGCGCCACTTTCTCTGCAAATAGAACTACTTGAGCTACAGGAGAACTCTGATTTAAAATCAAAATTGAAGGTGATTTCACTAATTGTGTTTTATAAGAAATATTTCCTAGTTGACAAATTTCCGAAACTCACAGCTTTTGCTCAGAAGAGAATAACGCTCTTTGGAAGCACTTACTAATGAGAGCAGTTATTTTCTCCGTTGGAGCTTGTTAAATCAAAAACAAGGACGCGAATAACGGATTCGCACCTCGAAAACACGTTGCGTGTTTCTGCATCAGTTGTTTTCCAGAACATTAGCAAACTTAAATTCAAATTAAACAAATATTTTGTTCTTATCTAACAATATTTATGCATTATAAAAGATTTTTTATTTTTTTTTGTGTTTTTTATGGATAGTATGAACTTGTTCTGAACTATGCATAGTTTAGAAAATTTAAAATGATTTATTTTTACTTGCCCGACCTTAATATATAAGGGGCAAGTACCTATTGTAATCGCGAAAATTTTCGATGTCGAGATTTTGACTGATGACCACGTTTCATGATCCAGGGAATCCAAAAAACCTATTTTCGAAGTGCCGTCCGTATGTGTGTGTGTCTGTGTGTGTGTGTCTGTGTGTGTGTCTGTGTGTGTGCTGTGTGTGTGTCTGTGTGTATACACGATAACTCAAAAACGGTTAAATTTAAAGAGTTCGTTCTGGTACTAAAATATTCTCCTAATAACTGGGAAGAACCCTATTGTTTTTTATTAAAATCCGAAACCGGAAACGGAAGTTATTAAACATTAAAATTTAAAAAAAATCGTAACTAGTAAACCAAGCCTTGGACAAAAAATTGTATTGGACA
The DNA here is from genome assembly GCA_963971575.1 of Liopterus haemorrhoidalis. Classification (NCBI taxonomy): domain Eukaryota; kingdom Metazoa; phylum Arthropoda; class Insecta; order Coleoptera; family Dytiscidae; genus Liopterus; species Liopterus haemorrhoidalis. Next base: position 40,766,538 of record OZ020612.1, on the reverse strand, counting down.
TAATTTGATGTATTTTTGAAGATTTACCTAAATCTTTTTTTAAATTTAAAAAAAAAACAAGTATTTGTTTTTTATTATTATTTTTTTTTATGGGAGGGCAAGTCTAGCGGAGGTCTTCCTTCGCCACTGGTTTGTGATATTGTTTTATTTAAACCCTTTTAATCAAATTTCTCTTTTATTACATGTTCTTTTCTTGGGTGGTGAAGAGACTGATCCCTTGTTTTTCATTTCTTTAACTATTTCCATAACAACTTGACCAAACTCTCTTGATGATAATGTAATAATTTGAGTTTTGCTTATCCCTTCTTGACTTCGTTGTAAAAATACATTGTAAGCCATACTGCCCTCTTTTGACATACTTCTCTTGAGTATTATTTATAATACCAGCAGGGCCAGCTTCAAGTTATTTTTCTGCCAAATTTTATTAATTTACTCACAAAAAAATACTTACATATCAAAATATTTATATGTCAGACAACCCAAAAAATATATAACTGAATAAAAACATATTACTTAAATTCTCCATAATACCTTCTTCTTCTTCAGCTTTTCCCTGTAGTATTTAGGGGTCGTTGTTCTTAATTATTCTTTTCTATTCTATCCTGTTCTGTGTATCTCTGTGTGTGTGTCTGTGTGTGTGTCTGTGTGTGTGCTGTGTGTGTGTCTGTGTGTATACACGATAACTCAAAAACGGTTTAACTTAAAGAGTTCGTTCTGGTACTAAAAAATTCTCCTAATAACTGGGAAGAACCCTATTGTTTTTTATTAAAATCCGAAACCGTAAACGGAAGTTATTAAACATTAAAATTCAAAAAAAATCGTAACTAGTAAACCAAGCCTTGGACAAAAAATTGTATTGGACATAATTTGATGTATTTTTGAAGATTTACCTAAATCTTTTTTTAAATTAAAAAAAAAAAATTATGTATTTTTTTATGGGAGGGCAAGTCTAGCGGAGGTCTTCCTTCGCCACTGGTTTTTATAATAAAGAAAATTTCAGTGAAGTAATTAAAAAAAAACTGATTATTCTAAAAAAAAAAAATCCTTAAAAACTTCTGGCCCGCGAATTTATTTCAGATCGCTATCCGGCCCTCGGTCTTTTGGAAGTTGCACATGCCTGCTGTAAATAATTAGTTATTAGTTAATACAAAACAATACATGTAATACACATTGTAAACCTTATATCTATATAGTGCTAATGGCCTAAGCTGCCGAAGCACTCAAATAAATAAATTAAAAAAATATATATCGACAGGAAAAACTAATAGAGCCGCCTTGTTTTGTGATAATACAATGCCTTATATGTTTCTCAATTTGCAGATATTAAATATCTTGATCTATTCCAACATATGCATGTTCGTTATTAATAAGGCCAAGTTACCGTAGCAGACTATGTGTCTGAAAACTATTTTGGCATGGCATACTCTCAGAGATATAATTTACTGAATTATTCGAATATCTTGTAAGTTATGCTCTAACTTATTACGCTAAATATAATTCATTACTTAATAGGTTAATCAAGTTATTCAGGTTGGTATTTAGGGTAGTACAGCGCCAAGTTAGTTTCTGCGGACACTGTTAAAAACAATAAATACACTCATTCGAAGCCAAGTATCATACATGAATTGAAAGGTAGACTGTTACAATAAATAACATACGTAACATGGACAAAAGATGACAGAATGATGGTGAAGAGAAATGGCGTTCTATTATATTTTTAGGGTTTTGTAGGTATGACCAAAAAACCATTATACCGTCATTTTGTCGTCTGTCTGTATGTTTGTCTGTCTGTCTATCTGTCTGTCTGTTTGTCTGTCCGTCGGTCTGTGTATAGGTACGTGCAGAGCAAATTCGTCTAAAAGGATTTTTATGAAACTTCATATTTAAGCTTTTGACATCAATGGCACGAGTTGATCAACTTTTGATTAAAATCGGTTAACTAGAAATGGGAGTTTACTCGTGTCGGTTTTAAGATTTTTGCGAATATTTCACTGTCTGTCTGTCTGTTCGGTAAAAATTGTAGCCAAACGGCTAAACCTAAAGAGTTGAAATTTGGCATGCTTATACAACTCTTTGACCCGCACATAGGAAAAATATTAAACATCTAAAAAACATATCTCCCTAAAATTATAAACAAATATGTGTTCATCGAAAAAAAAATATTTTTTTCTTAAATTCTGAGTAGGGTATCAAATGAAAGCCCTTAGTACGTGGATTAATGATTAAAATTTTATTTTTGCAAAATAAATTAATTTGATGCGATTTTGCCATTATTGTGAAAAAAAATGTCCCACAGCCTGTAGCCCAGATGGTTTAAACTAAAAATCTCAAAAAAATCTAAGTACGGAAAATAACGCATTTTTTTTTGTTTTTAGGGTTTTGTAGGTATGACCAAAAAACCCTTATACCGTCATTTTGTCGTCTGTCTGTCTGTCTGTTTGTCTATCTGTTCGGTAAAAATTGTAGCCAAACGGCTAAACATAGAGAGTTGAAATTTGGCATGTTTATACAACTCTTTGACCCGCACATAGGAAAAATACTAAAACATCTAAAAAACATGTCCCCCTAAAAATATAAACAAATATCTGCTCATCGATAAAAAAAAATATTTTTTTAAAATTCTGAGTAGGGTATCAAATGAAAGCCCTTAGTACGTGGATTAAAGATCAAAATTTTATTTTTGCAAAATAAATTATTTTGATGCATTTTTGCCAACATTGTGCAAAAAAAATTGTCCCACACCCTGCAGCCCAGATGGTTTAAACTAAAATCTGAAAAAATTCTAAGTAATGTACATTGATGTGAACCGGAATAGTACAACAGGAATTTTTGATCAGATTATGTTTTCGGAAAATAACTCATTTTTTGTGTTTTTTGGTGGACGCTGCACAAAAGTTATGGTTATGTAACACGCTAGACTGGAAGACATATCCTGGTCTAATGCTCGCTTGCTACGCAACTAACTAAGGTTCGGTCTCGAGCAGAGGAGACAATTTTATTTGTTGTTTTTTTTTTTCATTTTTATTTTGTTTAAATTATTTTGTCAAGATTCTAGTTATATTTTGGCAAATGTTGCATTTAATTTTTAAGAGCGTTGCTTTAATAACTAGTTGGAATGTTGGAATAATATTTTCATTCTATGTGTCATGTATTCGAAACCAGAGGGGCGGAGCATATGACAACCAATGGAAACCATAGGTGCAATTTTCAAAATTTTAATGAACCTTGCTATATATAAAAAACACTGCACATATGTAGAAACCTAAATAATGGTATTAGGTATTTAAATTAAAATTAACAAAAAAACATTTTAACATAAAATTTGTTTTTAAAGCTCTTAGATTAAAAGACGATAAATTATTTTAAAAATTTCGTTCATTTTGCCGTGATTACTAAAAATCGAAATTTGTCCTACACACTTAGCATGGCGCCTTTACTTATTATATACCTGCGAATCCTGCAATGTGTGAAAATTCACACTTTACATCAATTTTTTCTTTGTAAAAATCAGTGAATCGTGGGTTACCACGATTAAACATTAAACCAAGATCAGAAGCACGGAAATGAGATTTTTAAGAAAAATAGCTGGAAAGGCGAAGATGGATCATAACAGATATGTGACGTTCAGGAAAAAAAAGTACAGTTGTTTTGGATACAGGAACATTTTAGTATTAAAAGTAACAAAGCGGCTGATGTAGCTGTAAAAGCCACCGCCCACAGACTTATGATTGATGTGAGTTTCATATATCTAGATGACACAAAAAACCATCTAAAACATATGGTATTAACGAAATTGCATGATTATAAACTCCATTCACAATAAATATAAGATGACGTCACACTTGGTTAATTTAAGTACCAAAGTTATGATTTGTTTTAATCAACATCAATCCATAACTCAGTTAGAACATTTATTTATTTAATGTTGGTAAATTTTTCCAATGTTGTCAGTTTATAGTTGGATTGTTCAATCGTTATTTGCCAGGTTGACATTTAAGTGCTTATTTAGTGAGGTTAAATTTTTTTTTAAATTTAACTGTAATAAAAATGTCTCTTATTAATTATTTTGAAAGATAATTAATTTGATTTAGGAGAGCATGTTACTGTCGACACTATTAATATAAAATTACATGAAAGGGGTACTTTAGTAAACTACCATTTCTAACAGAGTGATTAAGACAAAAATTTAAGGGTTTTTTTTTAACTCATAAAAGAGTAGTAGATATTAAATTTTAGCTTGATCGTAGCAATAGTTTTCGAGATATTGGTCGAGTTAATTTTTAAAATCTGCATTGGTACCTTAGTAAACTACCATTTCTTACATAGCGATTGAGACAAAAATTGTAGGGTTTTTTAAGACTCATAAAATAGTATTAGATATCAAATTTTAGCTTCATCGAAACAATAGTTTTCGAGATATTGGTTGAGTAAATTTTTTAAAATTGCAATTGTACCTTAGTAGACTACCATTTCTAACAGAGCGTTTGAGTCTTATAATTTGTTTTATAATTTTAATGTTTTATAATTTGTAATGTAAGTGAACAAAAACAATATTTAATTTTGTATATTGGTCAACAAACAAATATTATATATGATTAATAAAATATGTTCTATTTACATTTGTTACGTTCTTTTTTTTTGCAAGATGCAAACGAAAAGTAATTTTAGCATACTCATGAAATTTACACTTGCAGCTAGCGGCAATAAACTGTTTGAGTGGAAATAATATTTGAATATTCATTATTCGAAACAAAAATCTAACATCTGAAATTCAAAAATTTCTATTCGAATAATAAAAAATTTGACTCTTTATCATTGCTTTCCGATATCATTTAGTGAGTTCAGGAAGCAAGCTCGGAGCGTTCGAGAAAAGGTCTAAACGCGTTTATTCGAGCGGTCTGGAGTTAAACAGTGTGACTTGGAATACTCCGCGTTTGCTTCCCGAACCCGCTGTGTCAATGTGACACCAGGCGAAAAATTAAAGTAAGTTGTATAAAAAGTATTAAAAGAACACGAAACATTTCTAGAAACAAATATTTCTGATGATTCTTATACACTGATAATTTTTTATTAATACTACATTACACACTTAATATAATATAAACCATAAATTTCGCGACAAATCGGTTAGAAAGAACTGCAGTGCATCATAATTTACATTAATTCCTTTCCTACATTGAAAATATAGGTTTTCAATATATTTTTAGAAGTTGTTCGATATAACCTAACTTTTTTTGACAGTTTACGAATTGGCAACAAAGTGAGTTTTTCAACTGTGAGGTCATTTCAAAGTTACGGTAAATGGACTTTAACAACATTCAAAATGTGGTTGAAGCAGATTAAGGGAGAATTTAAACCATGGGGTTCTTCCTGTAGGATTAATCTAAGGGAGCAAACCACCACCACATGCCTTCTTATAGGCCACTGTTGGTGGACTTCTCTGTGAGTATACGCCACTAGTAAATATTTAAATACAGTTCTAAAAAAGAAACTTTATTTCATCCTGAAAACTTTTCGAAGAATTGAATAAGAATTTCCATTTGAGATATAACAGCGAACATCATGCATCTAATATACGACTAGAAATTCAAACATGGTGATGATTGACTGTGTTTGAGTTCATACAATGCTTTGTTGACAATCCAATATATCTGAATATCAAATCAACCAAACAGTGGATGATTTAAACACAAATATCGCGGTTTCTGAATAAATGTAGGCAATGGTTATGTTTGTTGAATACTTTTTGGGATAGCGCCTGGCGATTTTTGTTATAGCATTTAATATTTATGATGATAATAATATTAACAATATAATCATATTAGAAGCAAAGGGGTCAAAATTTATTCCGTAATATTTAATTTGTGATTATAAAAATAATATTCGTAAAACAAACGTATTTTTTGAGTTCATGTATTCTTGTACTGTATATAAAATAACTGGGTTTTTGCGGTAGCTATGCGTAGTAGGCGTTGGAAAGCAAAGTTTGTTGGAAAACAAAGTTTATTGTTTGACTGTGATGTATTAAAAGTGTTAAGACTAAATAATTTTAAAACATGGGCAAAGCTATTGATGAAAAAATTCGGTTAATCATTGTGAACTTAGCAAAAACAGGAAAAACCAATTCCGAAATCGGAAAATTATTAGGTTTGTCATGATACAGTATTAGAAATATTGTAAAATTGTACAAAACAAGTGGTTCAGTTGCCCCAAAGCCCCAGTACGTGAAGAAAACTACACTGAGGACAATGAAAAACGTGCATTGAAAAGAATTATTAAGGATAACAGACGTGCTAACTACAGTCAATTGAGTGTAGTGTGGAGCGATGTTCTTGGAAGACGTGTTTCAAGGTCTACATGTCATAAGGAAGCTAAAAAATTAGGATTTGGAACCTATAAGGTAATATTTTTTTAATCGGACTCTTAAATGTGTGTGTACAGAAATTTATAAAACTTTCTTAGGCCAAGGAAAAACCATTGTTGACGTCTAAGCAAAAGAAAAACAGATTGAAATGGGCAAGAGAACATAAAATATGGAATTGTGAAAAGTGGAACAGCGTGCAATGAAGCGATGAGTCTAGGTTTGAAGTCTGTGTAGGGGACAACCGGAGCAGAGTTGTTCGTCAGAAACATGAAGCATATCATCCCGATTGCTTGAAAAGAAAGGTGAAATTTCCAGCATCTGTCATGGTGTGGTGTTCAATGTCTGCAAGAGGTGTAGGAAAACTTCACTTTATCGATGGCATTGTTAACACAGTCAAATATTTAAGTATTTTAGAGGAGTCTCTGTTGCCAACTATGGAACATGCATTAATGGAATCTCTGGGGAGGATTTTATTTTTCAACAAGATGGAGCCGCTTGCCATACGTCAAAAAAATCTTTGAAATGGTTCCGTGATCATTCTATTCCACTTTTAGAGTGGGTTTCAAGTAGCCCAGACTTATCCCCCATCGAGACACTTTGGCACGAAATGAAAAAACGATTGCGTATAACACCGGCTAGAACAATTCCAGAATTAAGACTAAAGCTTCAAGAAATATGGGATAATTTTACTCCGCGACAATGCCAAGACCTTGTAGATACTATGCCTAGAAGAATTAATGCCGTTATAAAAATGAAAGGTGACGTTACCCTGTGGTAACTTCTGAAATAGGTTTCCAAGTGAATGGATTTCCAATGGAAATATATATATTTTTTTATTAATTTACTTTAATAGTTGTAAATATTAATCGTAAAACTCTAAAATGTGTAATTGAAAATAAAATATTACCTATATTTCATAAGCTATTCGCATTCTGTTAATTGAACATCAATAAGTAAAAATTTCGTAGCTGGGCCAACTGATAGTGGGCTCGTAATCCGTCAAAAAAATCAGGAATTAAACTGAAACATTATTCGACATCCACTGTATTCACCCGATCTCGCGCCTTCCAATTTATTAGTCTATGGAACATACACTTAGAGTTAAAAAAAAAATCGAAATATCACTGATGTAGAAAATCACCTGATCAGTTATGTTAAGTCTAAATCAGAAAACTATAGAGAAGGTATCGAAAAGTTAGTACAATGTTGGTAAGCCGTAATTAATAATGATGGAAATTATATTTTGTAATTATACGAGGGCTATTCCGTTTGATTGGCAATCCTTAGCTGCCATTGTTAAGTGGCGATTAGGTAGTAGTGTTTAGCAATCTATCTGTCACTAGCTCCCAACCGGTTCGGCCATTACATGCCGTAGTTTTGATGTGAGCGTTGTTTTATCATGTCACTACAATCAAAGATCCCGCTGCATGCGAAATTCGCTCATAGATCCGTTTTCTACATACAAAAGGCAACAATGCGGCAGTGCCTGCTTTGTATGGGGAAAACATTATGAGTGATAATGCATTGTTCTTCTTCATCACAATGCTCGCCCTCATATTTATTTGTGCTGCGGCAAATATATTAACTGCTCAAAAATTTCGGATGGGATATATTCGGCCACCAGCCCTGTAGCCCGGATTTGGTACCAATCGATTTCCATTTGTTCACCAGGATGAAAGTTTGATTGGGAAAGAAGAGATTCAGCACTAATGAGGAGCTGAAAACCAGTGTGCAAGATTGGCTGAGAACCCAGGCGGCAACATGATATGAGAAGGGTATACAAAAACTAGTTCCCCGTTACGACAAAAGCCTTATTGTTGGGGACTACGTTGAGAAATAATTTAGATGTATGAGTAACTCTTGTGTTTATTAAAACTCTTCTTGTTACCCTTATTTGTTTTTGTTAATTCAAAGGAACTTAAAAAAAAAATAGCCCTCGTACATAATAAAAATTTCAGGAAAAAAATATTTTGTACTCCAAAATAATGTATTTCTTTCCGGCCCCCTTCATATTAGTAAAAGTATAGTGAATAAAGCAATGTTAAATATTTAATATAAATTCAGGCCTCTGTTAAAATAGCATCAGATTTAGCTCTCTGTTAAATTTTGCGTAGCTCTATGGAACAAAAACAGTATTCTAACAAAGCGTTTCTCAACCGGGGGGCCGTGAAAGCTTCGTCGGGGGGCCGCGAAGTCATATAAAATCGAAGCATGAAATTATAATAGAAAAACGCTCAATTTTGTAAGATATATTCATAAATATATGACATTTATATTCATTAAAATATACCTTTTAAACTTAAATAAAATAAATTGTACTTATTTTGACAACTAATTTAAACTAATTAAAACGGTTCGCGTTGGAGGTACTTCAAGTACTTTTAAGTAGGTACGACTTGAACTTGCAATATTTTTTGTTATGATCCGAGCTACTGTTACATATACAGCTAAAGAGTAAGGATGCGAAAGTGTTCAAAATGGAAAGCAACTTGGAACAATAGAACACTTGTAAATAAAAATACTTGCAAGCCATTATAGGTAATCGTAACAGATATTAAAAACATGTTTATGTAAAAGTTATTTTTTTTTCAAAAGTTTTATCCAATTATACCCAACACGCCATACGTTCCTATATAAAAAATCGAAGTTGTCCTTAATATCCTGTTTCCTCTATCTTGATACACCTTGAGATCCCTCCCTGGCTCCCCCTTTATATATATATCTACAGGATCGGCGGTTGGGAAACACTGCTCCAGGTAACTATCTGACAGATAAGGTTATATGATACTTTCTGTGCTGAATAAATGTCATCCCGTCTTTCAATACAAATGTATCTATCGGATAGTTATCAAACGGATAATGAGACTGATGTATTGAATTCACTGCTTGGTAATGACATTTATTCAGAAGATAAAGTTCCAGATAACGTTATCTGTCGGATAGTCACCTAATGGTTTAAATGAAGGTGGAAAGACCGGGCCTTAAGGTCATAATGCCCGGGGGGGGGACACCTTAGCCCTCCAGATGAACCCGTAAATAAAAAAATTAAGCTGTATAAAATTCTCGAGAGATTATAAAAACTCCATTATACTTCCAATAGTAATTTTCATCCCTTTCTGAGATTTTTTGATAGCCCAAAAGTCATCCTATTATCGCCTCTGTCCTCTCATTTTACCATATAAGCCGTGTCTCCAACGCTATAGCTCTAAAATTTTAATAAATCCTCAATCAAAATGTATAACTATTTATATAAAGATACAAAGTAACAAAATATAAACTATTTTAGATCATGTAGTACCAAGTAACTTCCAAATTTAACGTTATACCTCATCTTCAATAATAAACCAGTGGCGAAGGGAGACCTCCGCTAGACTTGCCCTCACATAAAAAAAATAATAAAAAAAATACATAATTTTTTTTTTTTAATTTAAAAGAAGATTTAGGTAAATCTTCAAAAATACATCAAATTATGTCCAAGGCTTGGTTTACTAGTTACGAATTTTTTTAAATTTTAAAGTTCAATAACTTCCAATTCCGGTTTCGGATTTTAATAAAAAACAATGTGGTTCTTCCCAATTATTAGGAGAATTTTTTAGTAACAGAACGAACTCTAAATCGAACGAAAGTTTCGAATCTCAAAAAAGAATCGTTTTTGAGTTATCGTGTATACACACACACACACACACACACACACACACACACACACACACACACACACACACACACACACACACACACACACACACACACACACACACACACACACACACACACACACACACACACACACACACACACACACACACACACACACACACACACACACACACACACACACACACACACACACACACACACACACACACACACACACACACACACACACACACACACACACACACACACACACACACACACACACACACACACACACACACACACACACATACGGACGGACGGCACTTCGAAAATAGGTTTTTTGGATTCCCTGGACCATGAAACGTGGTCATCAGTCAAAATCTCGACATCGAAAATTTTCGCGATTACAATACTTGCCCCTTATATATTAAAGTCGGGCAAGTAAAAATAGTGTATTGGGCCCGATAGTTCAATTTCAACCACCTGTATACTATTGATAAAATATTAATATATGTGTTTATTCTCATAAAGAATTATTTTAAGCAATTCTGTTCCTTATATATTAATTGTTAATGACTATATTCCTTAATGAGCTTTATCAGGATTAACCATCTTGATATGTAGTGATACGTGATTTTTGCAAGTGGCGTCTTCATTTTTTTCTGACGTTTTTAGTTATTTTTAAGTGATAAAAGTGCAGAAAATACTTGAAATAGTGTGTTATAGTGTGGACTTTAGTGTTTGGACGCTATGCAGACCAAAATTGGAGCGACTGGAAAGGTATTTGTAGAAATTTTTGTTAATTTTATAATGTAAGTCATTGTTATGTAGAATGTGCTTCTATAGACAATACAGAAACACATACATGCAGACACTATCGGCTATAACTAGAGAAACAAAACTATTTTTTAAATCATTTTCATAAATCCCGATTATTGACTAAATGAATATTGAATTATATTGGTATAGCAGCAACAATTTATAAGTTAGAACCTGCTCTTAAAAATATTTGTTGTACTGGTACAATAAATAAAATAATTAACTTTCCGCTGCAGCATATAAAACAATTTTTTGTGGTTAAATTTTTTCCTTTGCCCTAGCTCCCGTTCTTGTCCTGGTTTAGATTTTCATAATTATGGTAAGCCTATATATATATAGGGGGGCCGCAGACAATATTTAAGTTATTTTGGGGGGTCCCATGCCAGAAAACGTTGAGAAACACTGTTCTAACAGATTGTTAAAATGTAGCATTCTTTTATGAAACCAGGCATATGAATCTTTATAAGTATTTTTACATCTAAAATAGTGCAGAAACGATTTATTTACTGTTTTTAGTGAATGTTTTGCTTGTTTGTGTAAAAGTATTTCGTGTGTCGGAAATCAATATTTTTAGATGGGTTATATGGATGTCTGTTGTTGAAGTTATGCTATAAGGTGTCTCAAAAGAAATTTTATATTTATTTAGCTTACTGCGTGAACGCAACGTATCCGAGGGGCGCGGGGGTTATGTCAATCGGTAGCCTGGCTCTTGGGAATTGAGTCGCTATGGAGTGTTTCTCGGGAGCAGACCGCGCGTTATGCGTGCGACAGTTTTACAAAAACGGTGATTCGGCGACTGTAGCGCGTAGAAAATTCTGCAGTATTCCAGATTTTCGCCACTTAAATGATGCGCCAAGCATTCCTCTCATTCGACATTGGGTTAAAAAGTTTGAAGAGACTGGTACAACGCTGGATAAATCAAAATCCGGGCGAACTAGGTCATCAAGAACGGTAGAAAACGTGGAGAATGTTAATCAGTCTGTTCGTGACGACCCGAACCTTTCAATTCGGAAGCGCGCAAGTGCTTTAAATGTGCATAGATCATCATTACATCGCATTATGCACAAAGACCTAAAGCTGCACCCCTACAAAATTCAATTGGTGCAAGAATTAAAGCCCCAAGATGTCAGTCAGAGGCTTAATTTCGTAAATCAGGTGATTGAGCGATTTTCAACGTTTACCAACATTTTGTTTTCGGATGAAGCTCATTTTAATGGCCACGAAAATAAGCAGAACTGCCGCTACTGGAGTGCAACGAATCCGAAACGCAAACATCAGTAACCCCTACATTCGCCTAAAGTGACCGTATGGGCTGCGATGTCGGCGCGAGGAATTATCGGCCCTTACTTTTTTGAAGACGAAAGGGGGCGTGCAGTTACAGTGAATTCAGAGCGTTATGTGGAGATGTTAGACAACTTCTTGGTACCTGAACTGCAAAACTTTCCTGGCTATAACCAAAGAACATGGTTCCAACAGGACGGAGCAACTTCACACACGTCCAATATGTCTCTGCCACGTGTTCGTGAAATTTTCTCAGGCAAATTGATCTCCCGGAGAGGTGACATAAATTGGCCTCCACGAAATCCAGATTTAACCCCTATGGACTTTTTCCTATGGGGTTATCTTAAATCTAAAGTTTACGCCAATAAACCGACTTCACTGGCGCATTTGAAAGAAAATATCCGTCACGAAATGGCAGCCATCCCTGAGTCCACCTGCCGAGACGTCATAAGTAATTTTACTGTTCGATTAAATGAGTGCCGAGAACGCGAGGGTCTACATTTAGACGATATTATTTTTAAGAAATAAATCCCCAAAAAGTGTATTTTAATAATTAATAAACATTTTTCTATATACGGCTTACTTTTTTTTTAATCGATCCACTAAATATAAAATTTCTTTTGAGACACCTTGTATTAGGATAGAATCAATTTGGGTCAGGTTTCTGTGTAATGCTTAATGGCTCTGATTTAATGCATAAACAACCTTACAAATTGCTCTGTGGTTCTATTTTACATACAGGAACCATATTGGTATAATTTTTGTCAGTGGCGGCATTGGCTTTGGTTTTCTTCAGTATATATCGTTGATATCAATGCTAGGTTACATTCTCCGCACAATTTCTTAAATTTAGTTCCAGTTTTTCGCGAAGAAAAAGCTTAGTTTGTTGAGCTACAGCTATAATGTTTATAAAAGTTTATCTAGAAAACATGTATAGTTACTAACCTCATTTTCTGAACTCATTAACGTGTTAATAGGAATCTCTCAAGGTTCAGTATTAGGGCCTATACTGATTGTTTAATTTTTTATTTTATTTTTTGTTAAGCTATATATTCTGTTTATCTAGAAAACCTATATAGTTAAGTTCCAATTTTCTTGGGGATTGTTGATGAGCTGTATATAATGTTTATAAATATTTATCTAGAAAACATGTATGATTAGTAACTTTATTTTCTAAACTCACTGACGTGCTAAGAGGAATCGTGCTAGGGCCTATACTGATCTTCTTCTTAATCTAACATCGCGAACTACGTGTAGTGATCACATGATTATGTGTCATCTGCGTTTAAAAATCTTCGGACCACCCGTCGTCAAGTGACTCGATCTTCGACATCTCTAACAGCTGTCACGAGACTCGTTCCTGAGAGATTGGATATAAAGTCGGTCCATCGAGCAGGTGTTCTACCGCGGCGGCGCTTTCCATCTGGTTTCCCCGGTACGATAAGTTTTTCCAAATTATTGTGGCGGGTTATATGCCCAAAGAATTTCAGTATTCGTGCAGAGGTTAGACTTGAAAGACGCTGGCTAGGTTTGATTTCTCCAAGAATTGATACATTTGTACGCTTACCTATATGCTCCAATTTTTATTTATCTAGAAAATATACAAAGTTAGTATTTTTATTTTTTTTGAACTTATTAACTTGCTAATAGGAATCCCGCAAGGTTCAATATAAGCTATATAACCTTTACAGTTAGTTCCAATTTTTATCGGGGATCAAAATAAGTTGATTGAGCTATATATAATATTTATAAATGCTTATCTAGAAAACATACATAGTTAGTAACATTATTTTCTGAACTCATTAACGTGCTAATGCGTGGAATCCCGCAAGGTTCATTATTAGGGCCTATACTGTTCCTTTTATACATAACTGATCTCCCTAAGTATGTAGGTTTCAAGACTATATTATTTGCGGATGACATTTTATACGCAATGGAAGAACTTAATACTTTAATTGCCTTAAGAAATACGTGTCTAAAACTAGCCAAAGAGTGGTTTAACGCTAACAAGCTACTGTAAAACACCTCACAATTACAAATAAGTATACTGATATTGAAGAAGAACACAGTGCAACAGGGTTTAGGGATATATGTAGCTGGATATATGTATACTAGGGGCCTCAGCCCGGCTACGCCGGTCTTCTCCCCTACATTGTTAAAACTCGTCGCTTTGCGACTCGTTTTAATATAATTTTGTCGCACTTGTCGATTATAAAACTCGTCGCTCATCTTTTTTTAACACTATTTTATGGAAATTCCCCCTGCAAATGTCGTAAGTTTTATCGTTAATTCACCTTAAATACTTAATTAGTTTTCTTCTATCAAGAAATACGTTCAAAATGTGAAATCTCGTCCCATTTTAAAATGCAAAAAATTTGACAGCTGTCACCTTCTGAAATCTTGTAAGCATATTTCCAATAATGGCCCAGATTCTTTGAAAAATGTTTTCTGATGCCTCAAAATATTATCTCGCACGTCAAATAAGCTATCTTGAACCATTATCACCACTTAACACTTTGATTAACCCTGAAATTTTTAATATCTATAAATCTTTTTTAACACTATTTTATGGAAATTCGCCCTGCAAATGTCTTAAACTTTATCGTTAATTCACCTTAAATCCTTAATTAGTATTCTTCTGTCAAGAAACACGTTCAAAATGTGAAATCTCCTCCCATTTTAAAATGCAAAAAATTTGACAGCTGTCACCTTCTGAAATCTTGTAAGCATATTTCCAATAATGGCCCAGATTCTTTGAAAAATGTTTTCTGATACCTCAAAATATTATCTCGCACGTCCAAAAAGCTATCCTGAATCATTATTACCATTTAACACTTTGATTCTCGCCGTAGATATTCTGGACCGGCCGTCTTGTATTAAGAATATTTTTGAATTATCGTCTGATAAAACCTGTCCGTGCCGATCAATGGTGACTTTGATTCGACACGGTTTCGAGGAAAAAATGCATGATTTTTATCAATATAAATTAGCCAGTACCCCCTGTCGAAATAAAATTAAGCCTAAGCACTAAAAAAATATCACGCGGATAAGACGGCGGTTCATTTTCCTCTCTCCGCGTTACCGGAAAAATGAAGATACACCAGAAGTTGAATAGAACATACATACCAACACTTGTACAATATAATAGTAGATAAGGATATATGTAGCTGCAAGGATAACTTGGAAAGAATCCATAAACCAGCTATGGACAAAATTATCCAAAACTATCTTTGCTTTATGGAAAATTAACAAGGTAATAACGAAAGAAGCAGAAAGGATAACGTACTTTGCTCTTTTCCATGCTCACATATATTATAGCACGAATGGGGCTCAAGCACAGATACGGGTACAATTTTTGTACTACAAAAAAGATCAATAAGAATACTAAGCAATGCCAATTTTCGAGACCATTTTAGGCCTTTATTTATAAGACTCCTACAGTTTTTTTTTTTTTTTTTTTTGTATAGTGTCTGAGGTTTAGAAATAGAGTACTTAACATTCTCTCTTCCTACAATGTCTGGTTATCCAGTGCTAATGGCATTTTTTTTACGTAAAAATGGTTGACAACTTTTTTCTTAAATGTAATTTTTTACCGGAAACATCTTCCGCTTCGCTTTTTTACCTTTCATGTCTTAATTATTTTACTCTTGATAATTAAAATATAGCTTAAAACAGTATAAAAGACAATAACTTTTTGTTTAAAAAATATAAGGAAGTAATTTCGTTCTAATAAAAGTTTTATAAAAGAAATCCGTGTTTAAAAAACTGCCTTGAAAGTTTAATAAGTTAAAAAAAAACTGAAACTCAAACATGAACAGGCCAAACGAAGCTGACATAAAAGTGTTTATAGCTACAAAAGTTATTTATTTATAACACAGGACCTATTAGATTACTATATATGTATATTAATAAAAAAGGTATTTTATGAATAATAAGACATGATTTTATTGATCAACTAATACGTCTCACATATCATATGATATATTTTATACTATTCTATTTACATAAAAACAATATGCCTTAGCAACGATATAGCACCCTACGATCGTTAATAAGTGTAAATGTTGCATAATTATATTTTCGCTAACACGGCCAGACTGACATGCGGAACGTTCTCGGGACGCAACTGTATTCTTCACACCATTAACAGCATTGTTGTTATCAGCAACAGCAACCTGCATACCACCAATGGTACGCTCCATACCAACAACAGCATCCTGCATCTTGCGTGCCAGTAACAGCATCCTGCATACCAGGAACTCCATTCTTGATCTGGTCCACCATTCATCTTCTACTACATCTTTAAATTCTTCACCTAATTCATAAGCTGTAAATAGAGCAATTTGGGCACAGAATTGATTTTTATCAAAATCAACCATGCACCAATATCAGTTAGTAAAAATAAATATTTGCTTAAAACAAAAGCTTCCAATTGCAAAGTATAAATCGTGATCTGAAAGTTTAGAGACTTTTGTTATCATTTCATTTCTCTATCACGAACTCAGTGACTAGATCAACAAGCTCAGATACTCAGTAACTATCTATTAGTTTCCTTCATTACAGATTGTCTACAGTACAACAAGCTCAGAGGCCGTTTATTCATTTCTGCACACACAGTGCTAAGCTCAGAGAGCGTCTATTCGTTTCTGCACACACAGTGCTTTATCATCATCATCATCAGCCCGTCGCCATAGCTCACCATCTGCCACCATGGTTACAGAGCTATTACCGGACTGATGCCACTGGCAGCGGCATGTCTTGCGGTACTCAACAAGCTTTCAATTCTCAACTCATTATCTATTATATTTCTCAGTTTATTTTGCCATTACGATCCCAGTGATCTGTCGTTTGTCTTTTCCAATAAACGTTCAACTTTAAAACTCAAATCTCGAAACTCAGATCTTAATTATCAAATCTCAAATATCATAACTCAGATATTAAATCACAAATATCAAAAACAAGATCTCATATTTTGATGTCTCAAGTCTTAAAACTCTAATTATTAAAATCTCAAATATTAAATCTCAAATCTAAATTTTACTCATTATGGCTAACACGTGCCATATGATTTAACCAAAACAATAAAATGCCTCTTACCATTTTAGTCATCATCAATCTAACCAGTTACCTTCGTAAATTGTGTTTGTTAATAACAAAGCAACGCTCGTTCATCCTGACAATTTTTAGGGATCTTTGTTAAGATTCTGCATTTTTCAAACAAATGTCACATTTCATATTTATTCCAATAAGTGTCATTTCCTTAGAAACCACTTGAAATAATTTTTGACAAAATAACTTGAAATTTGCCAATTTATTATCTAGCTCATAATTCATACTACCTTTATATGATTCTCAATCGTCACCTTTAACTGAAAACTTTACATTAGCCTTTGCAATATTATACGACAATTTCTTTGCACCAATATTGCATTAAAAATAAATATTTTTAATATAGCACTTATTTTATATTTGTTGTGGGTGATAGGCCAATCGCACTTCTGATATTAATAAAAAAGGTATTTTATGAATAATAAGACATGATTTTATTGATCAACTAATACGTCTCACATATCATATGATATATTTTATACTATTCTATTTACATAAAAACAATATGCCTTAGCAACGATATAGCACCCTACGATCGTTAATAAGTGTAAATGTTGCATAATTATATTTTCGCTAACATGTATGTACAAATACAAGAAGATTTTCATATACAAGACGGTTGAATATATATATTACCCAATGCACAAATTTTTGATTATTAATAAATATGTTATTCCAAACGTTTAAGTGGAACTAGATTTTGAAATTTAATCGATTGAATCAGGCTTTTGGTTATTTTGGTTAAGCTTTTTAAATCATACTTACATTGAACATTTTTAGGTTATGGTGAATTGTCATTATAAAATGTCATTATCATTACATTTTAATACAAATGTCACTTTTTTTTAAATTTTCTATCAGTCTTCCAAAAATTTAAAAATGTAGTACATATTTTATTTTTATACTTAATAAATGTCACTTAATAATAAATGTCAACATGAAACATAAAATAACCAAAACAGGCTCTGTTTTCGTGATAACTTAAAAAACCGCGAACGTATTGCAAACTTCCTATTAACATTCCGAGCATAGAGCGTGCTACCAACATAAACAAAAAATTAAATTTCAGTTAGTCCTTAATACACAATGTAACTCATCTTATATAAAGTGTCGTAAAAAAATACTCCGGCATTACTGGGCTAAGATATGCCCATGCTTGCACATTGTAGTTTTATTAAATTCTTGTTAAAACTTTATTATACAACACACAACAAATCTTGAGGATGCTAAACTGCTTTCGTAACATATCTAAAAATAATTAAAGAAAGTTGTTAACTACTATTTACTATTTACTTAAAGTTATGTAAAATTTATGTTAAATGTCTATGCTTGCGTGCTTCAAAACTAC
Organism: Liopterus haemorrhoidalis; assembly: GCA_963971575.1. Lineage (NCBI taxonomy): Eukaryota > Metazoa > Arthropoda > Insecta > Coleoptera > Dytiscidae > Liopterus > Liopterus haemorrhoidalis. Next base: position 40,747,978 of record OZ020612.1, on the reverse strand, counting down.
CTCGAACGCGTCCTGACAAATTCGGTGAATTCCCTTGTATACGCAACAAAAATCGACACGGAGTGGATCAGGTTTAGTGATTTATAGACCGCTCTGATTGTGCGCGTGATTTCGTCCAAACTAAACTAAAATGTTATTCAGCGTGGTACTTTAGAAGAGTCCCGCAAGATTCAGTATTAGGACCAGTGCCGCAACGATATAAATTGGCGCCTGGTGCGTAAAATTATTTTGCGCCCCCCCCACCTTCTCTAATTACATACGCAATTTTAAAAATGTTATGGTAAGGTGATTGTATCAGTAAGGGAACGTTTAAGACATTTACTTACGTTGTTTTCTTCACTCAAATGTTATTTAAGATTGTTACTTACCACCATATTTTATCGAGAATCCTTAAAATTTTATTGTTTTATTTTGATGCAAGTGGAAATAAAAGAATACTCATAAAAATAAAAAACATTACTTTATTCATAAAAAACACAAAGTCACCAGTAAAGGAACACTTACTCCTAATAAAGGAACTATCTTATTACCAGTAAAGGAACATACAAAAATATATATTGTACAGTCATTTTTTAACAGCAAATTTATAAAAAAAAATTAAAATAGAAACATTCCTTGGTATTATCACATAGGCACAAAATTGATTTATACTTATCAAAATACCAAGCACCTAGCCCAAATTTTACTTAATTTAACTTAATTTATTTATTATATTTATAGTTATTTAAAACACAGTAACACAGAATAGTGGCGGCGCTAGCTCTTAAAGTATGGGGGGGCAGGAAATTTTTTAGTAAAATTTGGGGGTGGCAACTACAAGTGATGACCTAAAAAAAGGTGCCTCACTTCTAAAATACATTTTTCTCCAAACAATTCTGGGGGGGGGGGCAACTGGGGGCCTGATCGATTTGGGGGGGGCTAACCAGTTTGGGGGGGCTGACCAGTTTTTGGGCCCACCCGGACCCCCGCTAGTGCCGCCATTTACACAGAACGGCAAGATGATTTCAAACTTTAATCAAAATGCTATATGACTTAGCTACACTTAATACCAACATTTAAAATATATCAAGAAAGTTTATATTTTGTTTTATAATAACTTTAACCCGAAATAAATTTCTGGAAAATTGTATCAACAAATATTTTTGGATTTCAAATAATGGGAATAGCGCATCTTTGTGTTTATATTTTATTTATTTACTTACTTACTTAGATTTACTTACTAAAAATAGATGACAAAATAATAGAACAGGTAGGAAAATTCAAATACCTAGGTACAGTTTTCGCCGAAGATGGAAAAATGGATGAAGAAATTATGGAAAGAGTAGGCGCAGCAGGAAGAATGTTCAACAGCATCAAAGCACCGTTCTTAACTAAAAAAGAAATACCAACTAACATCAAGGTAGAGATCTTCAAAAAAGTGACAGTACCAATTTTGACATATGCCTCAGAATCCTGGACCACTACAGAGACGCACAGGTCTAAAATAAGGAGCTCCGAAATGAGATTTTTAAGGAAAATCGAAGGTAAAACATAACTGGACAGAATAAGAAATGAAGTATTTAGGGAAAAACTAGGCACAAAACCAGTAGAGACTATAATAGAAGAAGGACAGCTAAGATGGCTGGGACATATACACAAAATGAGTGAAGACAAAATAGTAAAAAGAGTTTATGAAGCAAGAACAGTGAAGAAAGTTAGACCAGGAAGACCGAGAAAAACCTGGCAACAAGAAACAAAAGAAGCTGCAACGAAGAGAGGAGTAAAGTGGGAGGAGATAAGAAAATATACAAAGGACAGAACACGATGGAAAGAAGTATGGAGAACAACACCAGAAAATAAGTAACTCGAATATAGCCTTACACCGCAAGGTAGAAAGGCTTCAGGATTAAGTATTTTATTTATTAAATTTTTAAATATTGCAATTTACTTACTAAAAGTTGAAGGTCAGATTTGATAGCTTAAAATGATAGCCATACTAACAAAAAAAAAGAAAATATGTTTCTTTTATGAAATCAATTTTGTGTTGATTATACAAGGTGTCTCAAAAGAAATTTTATATTTAGTGGATCGATTAAAAAAAAAGGAAGCCGTATATAGAAAAAATGTTTATTAATTATTAAAATACACTTTTTGGGGATTTATTTCCTAAAAATTATATCGTCTAAATGTAGACCCTCGCGTTCTCGGCACTCATTTAATCGAACAGTAAAATTACTTATGACGTCTCGGCAGGTGGTCTCAGGGATGACTGCCATTTCGTGACGGATATTTTCTTTCAAATGCGCCAGTGAAGTCGGTTTATTGGCGTAAACTTTAGATTTAAGATAACCCCATAGGAAAAAGTCCATAGGGTTTAAATCTGGACTGCGTGGAGGCCAATTTATGTCACCTCTCCGGGAGATCAATTTGCCTGAGAAAATTTCACGAACACGTGGCAGAGACATATTGGACGTGTGTGAAGTTGCTCCGTCCTGTTGGAACCATGTTCTTTGGTTATAGCCAGGAAAGTTTTGCAGTTCAGGTACCAAGAAGTTGTCTAACATCTCCACATAACGCTCTGAATTCACTGTAACTGCACGCCCCCTTTCGTCTTCAAAAAAGTAAGGGCCGATAATTCCTCGCGCCGACATGGCAGCCCATACGGTGACTTTAGGCAAATGTAGGGGTTTCTGATGTTTGCGTTTCGGATTCGTTGCACTCCAGTAGCGGCAGTTCTGCTTATTTACGTGGCCATTAAGATGAAAATGAGCTTCATCCGAAAACAAAATGTTGGTAAACGTTGAAAATCGCTCAATCTCCTGATTTACGAAATTAAGCCTCTGACTGGCATCTTGGGGCTTTAATTCTTGCACCAATTGAATTTTGTAGGGGTGCAGCTTTAGGTCTTTGTGCATAATGCGATGTAATGATGATCTATGCACATTTAAAGCACTTGCGCGCTTCCGAATTGAAAGGTTCGGGTCGTCACGAACAGACTGATTAACATTCTCGATTGACCTAGATACGGCGTTAGAGTATCCTCGGGAAGGGTTGTCTGCAAAAATTGCAGTTGGGGAGGGTGGATGGTATCCCTCTTCGCCCGACCTTCGTCTTCTGAGAGGTAGCGGTCCTCAGAAGTATGGGATTAGGTTGTTGGAATTGATACGCGTGTTGATTGTTTAAAAATATTGTTTACTATCACTCACCATACAGTTCATATTTTTGGAAAATTACATTCACTCAGAACTCTCATTAAAAATATATTCTAATCAAACTCTAAGACTTTACAGTCTCATCTGTCACTCTTAACCGTCCGACCCCGACTCCCAGAACTCTCGCGTTCGCGTCTCCCGAGGTTGATAACTCTAGTCTTTTTATCAGCATCGTCCGTAAAACGAGTGTAATACGGATAAAACTGTCTTCGGCCAAGAACAGTGAACGCATCTGGCGTCAAGTGTTTGCCGACTTTAGGTCCAAGCTTGAGAATCTGGAAAGAAATGGTTTGGAGAATGAAAAAGAGTACTACAAACCGGAAATTTGGAGCGCTTGGAACCGATTACCGGACACTTTTAGTTCTGAAAAATTTAGCGATGGCTTTATTTACATTTTTTCCTCTACGTACTTTTGTGAGACCTTATTCTCAACGTTAAATAATATTAAAACCAACAAAAGAAACCGACTGACGGATGAAGTTAGTAGCGCTTGCTTGGGCTTGAAGTGCCCGAAATACCAAACTTCAATACCTAACACGCAGATCAGTAACAAATGCTTTTTAACAAATAAATATATCAAAAATATAACTTTTTTTTTTACTAGAGCTGCAAATATCACAAAATTATGGATATTTCTAGACGTGACACGGCACCAGAATTAAGCTAGGTTTCTTCCGAATTTTGACACTCCGAGTTCAAAAGGTTCGCCATCACTGACCTATACTGTTAGTTTCAATTTTTATCGGGGATCAAGCTAAGTTGATTGAGCTGTATATAAGAGATATATTCAGATATATTCAGCGATATATTCAGAGCCGTAGCAATGTTTTGGCGCCATTGGCAAATAAATTAAATTAACTTAAAATAGTGCTCCTTTAATAGACATGCGAAAATTCAAGTGATGACCTAAAAAAAAGGCCCTCACTTTTAAACTACAAGTGATGGCCAAAAACAAAGAAAAACACACGATGGCACCCGTGGCACTTGTCCCGATGCCATGGCGTTGCTACGGCTCTGGATATATTTTAGGATCGGTTCGCTAATCTGGAACCAATAGTTGCGAATTTTCGCTGTTTGAGATATATTGGACCAGATCCCTTGAGAATACAGGGGGAATAATATACTTTGTGTTATTTTCAGTTTAATTTTCCTCTATGAAACAATTTTCTTTTTTTAAATGATATGTAAAACGAATATATCATTCTACACAATAGCTTCTAGCTAACATGATTATGCGGAACTAAAAATATATAAAATGCTCTAAGGTGTTCCGACAGCAACATCGTAGAAGTCCATTGAAACCCTGTTTAAAACTACCAGGCCACCATCTCTGGAGAGATATATTATTTAAAAATAAATGCCCGAGAACAGAAAAGAAAAAAGAAATAACGACAACTGCATTTTTAATTCTACCACAAGGAAGGTGAGTTTTACCATTAATTTTATGTTGATCTTATAAAGATTTTATGCTTCTTTTATTCTGGAATAGATTACTTTATTTTATTTTAGAATGAACAATAACAAAATGAATCAACTACTTGGGTTTAACTTGGATTAATATACCACGTCGCTCAATACATCTCTGGTCTAACTAAGAAAAACAATTTTTTTTTTAGAAATACGGCCAATTAAAAAACAATGTTTAAACAACACACGAAATTCTTTATTTTTTGCTGCAGATGTCAAAATTAAAATTTTAGACCTTAACTCAAAAGTGACCATATATTGATCTAAGGTTAAAAATATATAAGTATACCAATTTAAAACCAAATTCAAGTAAAAAAAATATTTCTAAAATTTTGAAATTTTGGTCAAAATATGTTTTAAGTTAATTTTGGGGTGAGTATTATGAAAGAAATATTAAAAAAATTCATGCTTTTCTAATTTTTGAGTTCGAGCCGATTTGGGTCAGTTTTTCGCCAATAATTCCAGAATTTTTGCCAACTTTCCAAACTTCAAAATGGACCAAATTTTATTGATCTATGACCAAAAATATATATTTATACCAATTTTCAATAAAATTGGAGACAAAAATGTTTTGCTTAAAATTCACGATTTTTTCACGGGTTTTGGATTAATGGGCAGTAAAAAAACTTAATAATCTGTTTATTAAAGCCCATTTTTTTTAGACTAAACAATCTAGTTGTATTTCAAAAATTCAAACCGCAGATTTTTATCCCTTATGCCTTGATTACACGTAACGAGTACAGTGGCGAGACAGCAAAATGTCACTAGGCCGAGAGAGTGGTGTGGGCGAGTGAGTGTTAATACGTATTCTTCTCTTTTCGACTTTTGTGGCGAGTCAGTTCACTTTCGATCAAAAAACTGGTAAGTTTTGTGTACCGAAACATGGACCGTAAAACGCATATTAAAAAATATACTAAGCTGTTCATTCCAGTCTTGATCCCATTCCATCAATATTAATTTCTTGCACAATTGAAACGTATGCAGCGTCACATTTTTGTTTATTTTTGTAGTCCGAAGATTTGAAGTTCCACAAACATGTATGTAATTTATTCACTTGAATAAATTTTATTGTTGTATCACAGTCCCATTTATTATTAGCCATTTTCGAAACCAACGATAACAATTAACATCAACACGAGGTACTAAAAATGATGCAATAAATGGATGCGCGTATATTGAAACGAGTGGCGAGTGTTGTTTAAACATGCCGAGTAGGCTAGCGAGTCAGTGCCGGTAGGGTGGGGGGGTTGGCCACTCGGTCTAGTAAATAGAAAAGGGTCCGAGGGACTGTCTCGCCATCCTACTAGGCCGAATGCTCGGCCGAGTGCTCGGTAATATGTTTATACCAACCGAGCACTCGGCCGAGAACACTGTCTCGCCACTGTACTCGTTACGTGTAATCAAGGCATAACCATTTTATAGTTAGTATATCTAAGGAGGTCGCTGTCTCAAACCGTTTTAGAGTTGTGCTTTTTTTAATTCACAATTTTCACAAATAATGTAAATTATACTATTTAAAAAATGTCGTAATCTCAAAACGCGTTGAACGATTAAAGTCCCAAATTTTTTCTATTCACCACGCCCTTAATGTATTAGAATTTTTCTGCGTTGTCCCAAGTCAAAACTGGTCTAACTAATTAGTTGGAGGAATATTGTAATATTTTCGCGGTGCCCCTGTAACCCTACTGCGGCGGCCCAGGGCACCGCGGCGTAGAGTTTGGGAATTCCTGCCTTATAATATAAATTACTGTTATATCTCAGGAAAAACAAAACAGTATTAGATAAAGTTTTAGTTATAAATGGCAACATTTATTGAATAAGTATTAAAATTTTCATTTCATAAATGTCAAAATTCAAACTTATATAACGTAATATTGTGAGTGTCCAAGTTGACGGTAAAATTATAACTCCCTTCTTACTTTGATATCAAGAACAGATATTGAAATATGTCAAAAATATTACTCCGACAACTACTTATTTCATAAATAAAATATTATGCTTATGTAAAGGATCGTAATCGAAATACATTTGAAATGAAAATTATATACCAAAGTTTATTTAAATGTTAAAGTAATTTGGACTAATTTATAAAAATTGGAGTTGAAAAAATGTTTGTTCAAAATACTATACAATATACAGTCTGTAAATAAATAAGGGGAAAATACCATAGGATAAGTGCAAGTGGAAAAGTGTATGCCGTTAAAAGGATGTCATGAGAAACAAGCTGAGAGAGTCTTCTCAGAAGAAAAAGAGATGTAGATAACTTTTTTTTAAAAGAATCACTGTGTCTTATGTAAGGAAGTTTTAATCCAGAATGAAACCTAAAAGTTTCACCACCATTGTTTCAAAGGAAAGACGTGGATTAGGAAGAAATATTATTTTCTAGGGTTGAACCACATTAATAGTAAACAAATTGGAACTGAACCACAGACTTTAGCTAAAGACGCTTCGGCAGAGTTTGTGAATTCAAATCAAGGGTATCATTTGCAAAAAGTAATTTTAACTTACGTAAGAAGGAAAATATATAAGATGAAGGGGACCGAGAACTCTGCCTTGAGGAACACTATGGGATACGTTGAAATTATTGGATTTTTTATTGTCAGTATTATCATATTGTCTTCGACCCTGAAGGTAACATCTTAATACATTTAACAGCGTTCCTCTGACTCCATAGCATTCCAGCTTAACACATAAAATGTCATGAGAAACGCAGTCAAATGCTGTAGTAAGAACACTTAGGTGGATCTGCAGACACAAGAGGAGATCATTCACCATTGCGATAGCCCGAGGCAGGGCAGTAACTAGGCAGGGGCAACAGGGGCACTTGCCCAGGGCCCAGATCGAAGAGTGACCCAGAAAGGCCACTCAAAAAAAAAAAAAAATTATCTCAGTTATTTTCTTTGCTTATTTTGATATATATAAGTTGTGTTTATGTATTAAGTCTGTTTGTAAGATGGTCGTCAAAGGCCAATGCTATAAAATCATTGTGTTTGCAACTACCAGAAGTAAAAAGAGAACTTGAAAGAATTGAAACTGATTTGTCAAACTCTGAAGCAGTATCAAACGCAAAAAGTTTATTATTTCAAATTAATTACAAATTTATTTGTACTCTTTCTGTATGGAATAAGATATTACAATGCATTGACCGAACAAATAAAGTCTTACAACAAAAAAATATATCTATAGACCATGCGACAAAATTAATTGATTAAGTGCAACGCAGACCTTGCACTTTACAAGGTCTACGGAATACAGGGTTTGAACAAATTTTTGTGGATGCAAAAAAAGTCCAGAAAATTTGTTTGCAATGCAAATGTACAACGTTTTTGACGTTTTACTTACTGAAACAGACAGGCGTTATAAACAAATGAAAATTATATTTGAAGATATTTATTTTCTTTTTGGTTCGTCCTTAGAATCAATGAGCGTTACTTAATTGCAAAAGGCGGCAGCCGATTTGTCAAGCAAATATGATAAAGATTTGAATAGTTATAAATTCAGTTGTGAGATTGAAAGTTTTAAGTTTCAAGTATGTGGACTGATGCAAAATCTGAAACATGCAACTCCTCTAAATTTATTACAGACCATACACGATTTCGAACTAGTCGAATCGTACCAGAACATCGTTGTTGCATTAAGAATATTTCTAACCCTGCCAGTGACCACCGCTTCTTGTGAGAGGAGTTTTAGTAAACTGAAGTTAATTTAAAATTACTTAAGATCGACCCTCTCACAAGAGCGTTTATCTAATCTGTCAATTATATCTATTGAACATGATATAGTGCAACAAATAGATCTTGATTAAATTGATGAATTTGCGGCAAAAAAAAGCTAGAAAAATACAATTTAAATAAATTTATGATGTTTTAATTTATTGTTTTTTCATAAATATAAAATGAAATTAAAATTACGGACATAAACAATTGAAAGAATAATTATTTTGTGTTTATTTATTAAGACTGTTATACCAAACTTTAAAAAAAATTAAAGAACTGGAGCTTCAGAACTATCGTATATTCATGGTAAGTTTTTATTTTTATTTATTTTTTATTAAAGGGGGGCCCATTTTGAAAGTCTTACCCAGGGCCCACAAAAAGCTAGTTACGGCCCTGGCCCGAGGTGAACCTAGGCCTTCTGTTTCCAGGTTTAATGACCACGTTTTCAATCTACAGTTACTCACAAAATTGAGCGTACAAAAGTTTTAGAAATATACGTCTTAGGCCTATAAAACAGATTATTTAAACCAATTATTTTTTATTTCTAAAGTACATACATCTTAGAGATACAAAACTATTATAAATGGTATAAAATTAAATAATATTTACAAAACATTTGTTGAAGAAAACAAAAACTATATACATTTTCAGAGACACAAAATTGAGCGTACAAAAAGTAGTAATACTAATAAAATAATTAGAAAACAATCAGTTAATTTAAATTAATATTTTTTCGTGTCACCTCTTGCTTCTATTACTGCTTGAAGGCGATTTGGGATAGACTGCACTAATTTTCCACAAACTTCTGCCGGTATATTATTCCACTCCTCTTGAAGTTTCGTTTTAAAATCATTTTTATTCAAAATGAATTTGTTTTTATCCGAACTTTTAATTCTCTCCAAAAATTTTCAATTGGATTGAGATCAGGCGATTGTGGCGGTGTTTTGAGTAATTTTGGTGCATTGTATAACAGCCATTCCTTTACAATAAGCGTAGTATGTTTGGGATCGTCATCTTGTTGGAAATAATAAACTGGTGGCATATCTAATTTTTCTGCAGTAGCCGTAAGATTATTTTTCAAGATGTTTAGATAGTTCCATTTATCTACGATGCCTTTTATAAATTCTAAATTACCTGGGCCGTTTGAGCCCATAGCACCCCAAAACATAACTGATCCGCCTTCGTGTTTTACAGTCGGAACAGTATTAATTTTTTTAAAATTCTGTATTGGGCTTCCGCCAAACAATTTGTCTGCCGTCCGACCCAAAAAATTTAATTTTCGTCTCGTCAGAAAAAATTACTTTATTCCAGAAGATAATTGGTTTGTTTACATACATTTTTGCAAATTCTAAGCGTTTCTTTTAATTCGTTTTTGAAATCAATGGTTTCTTGCGTGCAATTCGATCATTGTAGTTATTTTTCCGGAGTACTCGGACTCTTTCTACTGAAATTTGTTTATTTAATCTTTGCGACAATTCTGACGTTAACTGAGGTACACTAATTTTAGGATCTTGCTTGATTTTTCGCAAAATAAATCTTTCATTCACAGTTGATAACAATTTATTTCTGCCTCTGCCCGTTTTGTTTTGGATTGTACCTTCATATTTAAATTTATTTATTATTTTTTGAATTGTGGAATGTCTTCGGTTTACTATATCACATATTTCACGCATTGTATGACCCCGGGCGTATAATTTAACTATTAGTTTTCGGTTAGATTCGTCAGTCTGTTTACGTTTATTTTCCATTATAATAGAAACAAAATCACTGTACTTGAATGTGGCCTAATGCAAACTAAACTAATGAAAAAAACATCTGTTGCAAGATAAAACCTATGCAATATAATTTTAGAGAAAGACAGGTCTTAAATCAAACGAAATTAACTAGTACGCTCAATTTTGTGTCTCTCAAAAATTATATTTTTTTAGTTTTCCTTAAATTTTTTTAACAAATATTACTATACTTTATAGTATTTGTAATAATTTTGGATCTGCAAGGTGTATTTTATAAATAAAAAATAATTAGTTTAAAATAAATCTGTTTTAGTCACGTTTTATTAAAAAGTATCTTTGCCAAATTCTTGTATGCTCAATTTTGTGAGTATTTAAATCTTAGAATATTTCCCTTATTATTGATTAAACAGCAAGGTGTATATGATAAAAACTGTTTAAAATAAAAAAACCTGTAACTAAAATTTTGAAATATGTTATTTATTATTTGATTTATGCCAAAAATGCGTACAAGAAAATTGGTTTGGAATGAATGAATAATTGTTTTTGGTTGAATCATCATGACATCACTGGCACCACAGCCCGAGTTGAGCCTAGTTTCCTGTTTCCAGGTTTCATGACCATGTTTTCAATCAATGTACATTCAAGTGTAATATGGTTAGTATTATGTCAATTTTTTAGCGTACACAGAAAGGCACCTACAGTTTATAGCCGGTTGCGAACGGCTGAGTAGCAACGGCTGAGTAACCTGTAATTTGTATAAATATTTTTATAGAAACTATTTGACATAAGCAGGAGTTGAACTTACGTCCGTGCCCTTGTTTAGCACACAAACAGGTTTGCCCGGAGGAGATGGGAAGAAATTTGATTCCGAACACTTGGGAGATTTTTCTTTTCTTTTATCTTGGGCTCCATATAATGGACCGGGGATCCTCTACTATCAGAATTGGAATGCTTCTCACTCTCTGGGCCCTCCACCTAGATGGATTGCACATTGTTTCATTAAAAGTAGTTTTATTCGCAAAAGAAAAGTTGAACTGTAAATTTATCGAAATTCTTCAGGAAACTGTATTATTACCTGATTTTCTTGCACTTCAATTTACTCAGAATTGCAATTTAAACTCAATTTGAAACAAGTTTATTCGATAAAGTTACAAGATCAAATTTAACTATGCTCATATCAATTTAGTGCTGGTATATAGAACAGTGTATTCCAGAGACGTTAACAATGATGACAGTAAGTCAATACACCATGTGCTGCACTCTATCCTCAATGATATCAATCTGGCCAGTGGGGAACTACAACTAATTTACAACTTGTAACGCCCATTTTAGTTTATGCTTTGATAGTAACACTAAACTTTACAGGGGTGGAGTTTTCACGATTTTGTTAAGTTAAATGAACATGGAAATAAGCTCTGGAAAACGCTATTTACAGTAGGGGAACAAACTAGGGCGTTCCTTGAAATTTTTAGAGCTAACTAAAGAGTGAAATAAATGTTTAGTCACCAAGCTTAATGTTTCACTTTTAATTTCAAAATCAGGTGTCTTCCTACATACTATTTCTTAGGGATTTGCAGGTATGACCACCAAAAAACCCATATAACGTCACTTATCTGTACGGTAGAAATTGTAGCAAACGGCTAAACATAGAAAGTTGTGAATTTGGCATGCTTATACAACTCTTACACATAAAGGAAAATTATGGAGAGTACACATTGCAGAGTTTCGCAGGTATATAATAAGTGAAGGCAGCATGCTGAGTGTGTAGGACAAGTTTTTCTTTGTAGTAATAACGGCAAAATGAACGATATATTTAAAATAATTTATCGTCTGTTAATCTACGAGATTTCAAAATAAATTTTATGATAAAATATTTTTTTATTAATTTTAATTCGAATACCTAATACCATTATTTAGGTTTCTAAATACACGCAGTATTATTATTATTTTTTTATAGAGCAAGATTCATTAAGATTTTGTAAATTGCGCCTATGCTTCCATTGGTTGTTTTAAGTCATATGCTCCGCCCCTTTGGTTTTGTATACATGACACATAGAATGAAAATGTTAAAATGATAAAGTGACATTGACACTTGACAGTGACAGTTCACGTTACTAGAGTAACATTTTTATATATACTAGTATAATTTTGTTATAATTGCTAAGTTGTTGATTAAACAAAATGTTGTAAGATTATTATATTGTGTCAATCCATTCCATTAATAAAAGTAATATATACTTTGTGTAATATAATTATTGCCATTACACTGTGTACGCTCTGGGATGATTATCAATAGAAAATATAATTCCAACTATTCCAATTGGTTATTAAATTTACGCTCTTAAAAATTAAATGCAACGTTTGCCAAAATATAACTAGAATTTTGACAAAATAATTTAAACAAAATAAAAATGGAAAAAAAAACAATAAATAAAATTGTCTCCTCTGTCCGGGAGCGAATCTGTTTGCTGCGTAGCAAGCTAACAAGCTAACCATTAGACCAGGATACGCCTTTTAGTATAGTGTGTTACATAACTATAACTTTTGTACAACGTCAACAAAAAACACAAATATGCGTTATTTTCCGAAAACATAATCTGATCAACAATTCCTGTTGTACTATTCCGGTTCACACCAATGTACACTACTTAGATTTTTTTTAGATTTTTAGTTTAAACCATCTGGGCTGCAGGGTGTGAGACAAAAATTTATTGCACAATTTTGACAAAAATCGCGTCAAAATAATTTATCTTGCAAAGATTGTTAATCCACGTACTAAGGGTTTTAATTTGATACCCTACTCAAAATTTAAAAAAAAAATGTATTTTTTTTTCGATGAGCACATATTTGTTTATATTTTAAAGGGGATATGTTTTTTAGATGTTTTAGTATTTTTCCTATGTGCGGGTCAAAGAGTTGTATAAGCATGCCAAATTTCAACACTCTAGGTTTAGCCGTTTGGCTACAATTTTTACCGAACAGAGAGACAGACAAAGAGACAGACGACAAAATGACGGTATAAGGGTATTTGGTCATATCCAGTGCCGTAAATTGGCAGGGGCAACAGGGGCACTTGCTCAGATCTCAGATCGAAGAAGGGCCCGCGAAAAGAAAATATTGGCATAATAATTGTACTTGAATGAGGACTTTTTTAGGTTAGCATTTGGATTTTATTTTAGAAGTGAGGACCTTTTTTTGTTTAGGTCATCACACTTGCATTTTAAAAGTGAGGACATTTTTTTATCATCACTTGTATTTTAGAAATGAGGACCTATTTTTATTTAGGTCATCACTTGCATTTTAAAAGTGAGTGAGTTTTTTGGACATCGCTTGTATCATATAGTGTTTAGGGGGGCCCAATTATAATATCTTGTCCAGGGCCCGAAAAAAGCTAGCTACGGCCCTGGTCATACCTACATAACCCTAAAAATAACCTTATAGTGTACCATGAAGTTCCTCGCTTTTCGTGTTAATTATTTACACTTCTTTTTTGGTTATTTAGTGTTAAGTTTGCACTTACATACCGGTTAAATTATAGTGTTAGAAAATAAATAGTGTTAAAGTATTGTTACTTTTAACACTGATAAAGTAATATTTCATAAAAATAACACTATCTGAATAAATGAAGATTTACACGGTGATGTGGTTAAAAATAGTGAACTTTTTACTTGTTTTAAATGAAACTTTTAACCAAACTGAGAATGAACTTATGATTTTTTTGCTGTTTAGGAAATATACTGAAGTAGTATATTAAATAGTCGACAGTTTAACTTTGCGAAACTCACTTATACATGACGCGATCCGAAACTACAGTCAGTGAAAATTAAAGTTATGTGAAACAATAAACAATGTTTTCTGTCATCCTCTTATGTATAATGAACTAGCATCTTTTGCTAGTCTCAGAATCTTCCTTTCCAAGTGTATCCTAACCTAACCTTTATTTGCAACGAACTGCAGTGCGATATACCTACTATATATTTTTTAATTTTTTATTTTTTTATTTGATATTAAAGTGCTTCGACTGCAATGGTCATTAGCTCTAGTATATTATTACAAATAATTTACATAATATTATTAATGTTCTTACAAAAAAAGAGCAGTGTGTTGGTATGTATGGAGTCTGGTTTCTTGAAGGCATATGTATTTTGGGTTTGTATCTTGGACTTATTTTTGAAGTTCTCATTTGTGTGAATTTAGACCATTAATGTTCCACTGTATTATTGTTAAATCAATTTCAAGATATTAATTTGACTTGGGGTTAGGTACTTGTTTCTGATTCATCTTGGTCCTCTATTTGCATATTGATTTTATTTATCAGTCTGGATATTGTGCTCTTTTTCGTTCTACTGTTATTATGTCCTGGGGGTCGTCTGTATAATCTTGAGCAATACTCAGGGGATCATTGGCTCCAAGGGCATTTTCAAGGAAGTCTTGTATTTCTTCAGCGGTGAGTGGATATTTGTGTGGTTGGTCTTTTATAATTTGCTTTAATTGAGGTATTATTTGTTCTATTGTTTGTTGGTGCCCAGGGCTCAAAACTCTAGCTTTTTTGGAGAGCCTTTGAGTCTTTATTTGTTTTTCTTGGTCGTTTTTTTCTTGGGGGTTATTGTCAATGTTGTCTTGTGTATTACTTAAGACTGAAATAGATATTTGTGCGAGTGTCCTTTTATTTGTGTCTATTGTCTCGGCTTGTCCGGTGATTTTAATTTTTATATTGGTTTTTTCTGTTTGTTTTAACGTTCCTTGACTGGATATTATTCTTTTTTAGGGTTTTGTAGGTATGACCAAAAAACACTTATACCGTCATTTTGTCGTCTGTCTGTCTGTTCGGTAAAAATTGTAGCCAAACGGCTAAACCTAGAGAGTTGAAATTTGGCATGCTTATACAACTCTTTGACCCGCACATAGGAAAAATACTAAAACATCTAAAAAACATACCCCCCTAAAAATATAAACAAATATGTGCTCATCGAAAACAAAAATATTTTTTTTAAATTCTGAGTAGGGTATCAAATGAAAGCCCTTAGTACGTGGATTAACGATCAAATTTTTATTTTTGCAAAATAAATTATTTTGATGCGATTTTTGCCAAAATTGTGCAAAAAAAATTTTGTCCCACACCCTGTAGCCCAGATGGTTTAAACTAAAAATCTAAAAAAATTCTACGTAATGTATATTGGTGTGAACCGAAATAGTACAACAGGAATTTTTGATCAGATTATGTTTTCGGAAAATAACGCATTTTTTGTGGTTTTTGGTTCACAAAGTACAAAAGTTATACCAATGTAAGACAGTCAAATGCAAGGCGTGCAATAGCTTAATGGGTTAGAGCATTGGTGTCGTAAACTGGAAAACGAAGGGTTTTGAGTTCGAGTACGGAGCGAATTTTATTTTTTCTGTTTTATTTTTGCATTTTTATTATGTTGAAATTATTTTGTCAAAATTCTAGTTATATTTTGACAAATGTTGTATTTAATTTTTAAGAGCGTAAATTTAATAACCAGTCTTATTATATGATTAACAGACGATAAATTATTTTAAAAATATCGTTCATTTTGCCGTGATTACTACACAGTAAAATTTGTCCTACACACTCAGCATACCGCCTTCACTTATTATATACCTGCGAAACCCTGAAATGTGTGAATATTCACACTTCACATCATTTTTTTCTGAATATTTTCATTTCCTTGTTCTTCATGTACTTTTTGTTGTGATTTCTGGGTTGTAGACTGTAGGTTTTGTGGATTTTGCTTAAATTGTTGTGTTGATTGTTGTGGTGATTGTTGAGTTGATTGTTGTGTTGATTTTTGGGTTAATTGTTGAGATAATTGTTCAGTTGATTGTTGTGGTGATTGTTGAGTTGATTTTTGTGTTGATTTTTGGGTTATATGTTGTGTTGTTTGTTGTATCAGTTGTTAAGTTGTATTTTGTGTTGATTGTTGTGTCGATTGTTGAGTTAATTGTTGAGATATGTTTTCAGTAGATTGTTGTGTTGATTTTTAGGTTAATTGTTATATTTTTTATCCTTTGAAATTTAAAGATATGTTATTGAATAATTTTACGAAACAATTTCTTGTTTTAAGATATTTTAAATTTTGTAAAAAACCTAATGGGTTTCCATTTTGTGAGTATTGTATTAAAAGGAATGAATAAACAAAAATCCTTATAAAAACAAGGATACGTTTTAATCAAAACCATCTCTCAAATAACACGTCAAATGTCAAATCAGAACATGATTTATGAAGGACTAAATGCGTGATAAGACGCCATTTTCTTTCTTCAACGAAATCATTTTTATAACAATTTAGTTATTGCTTATTCTTGCATTTGAAACTTCACTCGCTTTTCACAATGAACTTTTAATGACATAACGAGATTTAAATTATGTGCTAATGTAAAAAATAAATGTTTTTAAATCAACAACATTTTGAACTTTAAACTAATTACCGATTTAAAATAGTTTGCTTTTATAAAAAATATTATTATTTGATATAGGCTATTCTAAACGTTTAAGCGGAACTAACTTACGGTGACCATTTTCTTAAGAAGGCAATGCGGGACGGAGCAAAAAAAGGTCGTCACTTCCCAAACATAAGTGAAGAGCAAAAAAAGGTCATCATCTCCCAAATCCAAGTGAAGAGCAAAAAAAAAGTTCCTCACCTCCCAAAATCCAAGTGAAGAGCAAAAAAAAGGTCCTCAAATACAAGTTACAATGCGGGACAAAATGTTAGAATGCGGGACCATTGCGGGACACCCAATCAAAATGCGAGACGAATGGTCACCCTAAACTAACTGGAATTTTCATTTTTCTTTCAGAGCTCTCTATTTAAGTATTGAAGTGAGATTTTGCTAAACGAAATAATCAAAAACCTCACCATGTTAACCAATATTAACAATACAAGTTCCAATTATCGTAGTATATCTCGTGGTGTTCCTCACGGCAGTGTTCTTGGCCCTCTTCTCTTCATCATATATCAATTATCTTCCTTCTTATATAGGTCTAAATCAGGGGCGGATAGGAAGAACTAAACCGGCCCGGGCAAATTACAACATCGGCCCAAGAGTAAAATAGAAAACATTAATAATACCTAATAATAATACATTTTCGAATGAATACAATTTTTACAGCTCTTGCAAAGTGACTCACTATTTATGGTTTTAATTTCTACCTCTTCTTCCTCACTTTGTACTATTTCTTCATTTTCCTCTTCATCTTGTTCATGGTTCTGGTGTACTGTTTCGTCGACATGGTAAGAATAAAAATTATTTAGAGATTTTTTAAAATCTTCTCAATATGATGCAAAATTTTATAATTATTCATGTAATTGATCTTTGCTGACATTTTATTTAAAACTTTTCAATAGTTCAACTAATTTTGTTAACCAAATTGAAGGTATTCCATTCCTTACCTTGTAAAAATTTACAGGAGATAAAAGTGTAATATCAACATTCCATTATCTCGAAATCTTTGTTCTTAACTAGAAACCAATGTATCGAAAATTACATTGTGAGTTTCAATTTAAAATTTATTTTGCAAATTTGGAATCCTAACAGTTTTTCAGTAAAATTAGTACTTATTTTTATGTCAGTCTCTTCGTGTATGTTAAGTAAATTTGAAGACCATGTAATAAATGTATGTGTAAGATATTCACTATCCAAATATCAATATTGAACTGAATGAATTCAGTGAAAAAAAAAAAAAATGTTATTTACAGTATTAACCGAAACCGAATAATACATTAAGAGCGGCACATTATTAGACACTTGCGTCATCTAATCAAAGGCCTTTATCGCAATATTTCCACATCACCACAAGCCGACATTATTATGTCGGCTCCCTAGTCATCATTTTTATATTACCTTAATATTTATTGTTTCTACATCAAAACAATAGTGTTCATTGTTCATTACTGAATTGGCGTATTATGAACAATTGTTATTCAGTTATATGAGAGATATTTGATATTTTTTAACGCTTTAAGCTCCATACATTTTTAAATATTATGTATTGTCTTTTTTTTATGCTCTGCTCAATAGGCCCATTTAGTGATTGGCGCACTGGGCACTTGCCCTGTAGCCCGCTGTTGTAGCCGCCCCTAATCTAATTGACTAGCAACTCTTATAAGTGGAATGAGTGATGTGGATTTACTAACTGAATCTATGGAAGATTTTTTTAGAAAAAGCATGTAATTGGTTCAATAAAAAATAAATAAATTAAGAACAAAAAATCATAAGGGTTTGGAATAAAACACTTAAATGTGGAGTTGCCCATTAAATTTCTGTTCCATCTCCTCTTGCGTCAGCAAATCCACCTATGTGATCTTACTAAAACATTTGGCTGCGTTTCACATTATATTTCATGTGATAAGCTGGAATTTTATATAGTCAGAAAAACGTCGTTGAATCTATTGAGAACTGACACGTTCGAATACGCTGTCTGGTGGTCAAATATTGTACTAGGCACTTTAGTACTGTTTGAACTTCTTACGTATGTTTTAGTGTTGAATTTTTGTTAGAATGTCGACAGAAGTTGTAAACACTATAAAAGCAGAATATATTGTGGTGTTTTTGGCTGTCATTCAAGACGGGACAAAGCATATTGACAGCTGAGTACTAGAGCCAACAGCCATATGCCTTAGATCACACGCCGCCACCGGTAATATCAATACTTAAGATCTTACTTTCAGATTCGAAGCCATTATGTTAATATTGCCAATAAAAGTTCCACCAATCTTAGTCTATCTCATGGTGTTCCTCAAGGCAGTGTTCTTTGTCCTCTTCTCTTCGTCATATATCAATGATCTTCCTTCTTACATAGGTCAAAATGACTAACAACTCTTATAAGTGGAAACAGTGATATGGATTTACTACGGATCCACACATTGGAAAAAATCAGCTGTGGCCACCACAGGACCGACCGCCATCGTAAAGTACTTGTATAAAATACATTCTAGCAGCAGAGTAGAAATAACTTTTTTTTTTTAATTTAATGGCCTTTGCTACTTTTTTAGCCAGGACAGTTTTTATTCGAGAAAATTTCCATGCCTGAACGGGATTAGAACCCGAGACCTTCGCAACGCAGAGCACATTTGTTACCACTACGCTACGCCGGTCGGCAAGAAATAACTTTGCCTAATATTTTCTAACAGAGATATTATTTATCATGACCATGGAAACATTACATAAAAGTATGAAAAAATTGAGACTAATTATAAAAAATTTTACAAGAATTTGTGGAAATTTTTCGTTTTATCAAAATACGTCTCAAATAAAAGTTATTAGTTATTGCATTTATAGCAACTTTTGTTCAATAAATTTTTTCGAAATAATTTTCTGTTGCTAAATATTCGCAAAAATCTTAAAATCGACACGAGTAAACTCCCATTTCTAGTTAACCGATTTTTACCAAAAGTTGATCAACTCGTGTCATTGATGTCAAAAGTTTAAATATGCAGTTTCATAAAAATCCTTTCAGACTAATTTGCTCTGCACGTGTACACCGACGGACAGACGGACAGACAGACAGACAGACAGACAGACAGACAGACAGACAGACAGACAGACAGACAGACGGACGGACAGACAGACCGACAGACATCATTCTAAAAATAATAGTCAAAACGTTATGTAGGGACCTCAATTCGTGGAGATCCATTGAAATCTCGAAATGTCAAAATCGGTATGATCACAATACCTCCCTTATATATGTTGACGGTCGGTAAAAATTAATAAATTGAGAAGAAATAAGCATAAGGGTTTGAAATAAAACACTTAAATGTGAAGTAGCTCCCTCACTGTGGGTGGTCATTTTTAAAATGGTCTTACTTTTATGAAATATATATTGTTAGTATCCGAGTTCGAAGGTCGGATTTTTAAGACAGGATGGTAAATGTAGATATATTTCGCCTGACGTATTAAAATAATATACTCTTTTTTCTTAAATAATATTCTATATTTCGTCAATATATTTATTCTTCAAAATTACATTTTTATCTTGGCATGGCTTTCTTTTGTTACCAATCAATCAATATTATTTTAACAACAAAAGGCTACTACGTGTTTTTAATTATTATTTTTAAATATATATCAGCCTACTAAGAAAATTTGGAACAGTCATGATCTATACGGCTATGTATAGCTACAATTTCTATCGTACAGACAAACATACCCTACTACGATACCTAAGAAACTCGAAAAATGAATTTAAAAATTGAACTTATCCATCTAACGCGTAATTAAAACTAAATAAACCACGTACATTGAAGAGTTACTGTACTGTAATGGATTAAAATTTTCATCATGTTTTAGAAATGCCTTAATTAATTGCATATCTAGTATTTATACAGCGTGACAGAATATCTCCTCGTGAAATAATTGTAGCAAAGGTTCCATTTAGTGATTGTGGTCGTTGGCGCTGCCACCAATGGTCGTCTGGCATTTCCATGATTGCAGCATATCCACTACCTCACTCCTAATTGGATTACTGCAGGCTCTGATGTATTCCGCTGCAAATTAAAGGCCAGTTCACTATCACTATTCAATTCTTTGTATAATTTAACTCAGGAGCGGTCTCAGAAAACGCGGAGAAATATTAAAAGTATCATTTGCGAAGCCGGGATAACGGTATTGAATTTATTTACTTGTATTTTTATGTTTATTATTTTTTTATAAGGTAATAACAGAGTATTAAACTCCCAGATAATATGTTTATCTACAATGCGAAAATGGTGGCAATAAAGTTTAGTTTAGAATACGTAAAGAATCACTTTCATAATGAATTTATAATTTTTTCTGATTGCAAAAGCGTCCTCCAAAAATTGAGTTGCCCTGGATTTGAGAAAAATAATTATTCATTAATTTATGATGTTATTAAATGCCTTAACGATATTACGATCAGCGGTAAATTTATAAAAATATGCTGGATTAAAGGCCACTCAGATTTTGATTTCAACATCGAAGTCGATCTTCTAGCTAAAGAAGCAGCTGTAAATGGCTCCCTTTTAAAAATTCCTCTAAACAGTAATGAGATTATGTCAATCTTCAAATCTTCCATATACAACCTATGGCAACAAGAATACATAGATTCTCTACATCAAAAAGTATCATTCTACGGTCAAATTCAACCTCTTCTTCCTAGAAAGCCTTGGTTTTCCTGTCACCAAAGCAGATTTTTTATATCCACTCTTATCCGGCTTAGATTTAATCACAACTTCTCTCCATATCACCTGCATAGAATTAACATGGTTTCGTCTCCTTTATGTCCGTGTGATAATTTGTCTGTCAGTGATCCGAACCATTTATTGTTTGAATGCCCAATTCATTTTCGTAATCGTAACTTATTCATACAAAATTTAGTTGTCAAAAAAATATCCTTACCGACCAATATTCAAACGCTTCTTGCTACTAATTCTCTAGACATTTATGAAATTATTTATAACTATATTAAAGCAGAAAATATCAAATTATAAATGTAATTTTAAAAATATTGTAATCCCTGTATTTATACATGGCTAATAGCCAAAGCAGCTAAAGCCAACAAATAAAAGGAAAAAAAAATATATATATATATCAGAGTATCAGTTTGTCGCACGGTATAAATTCAATTAAGTTTAGTTAAGTTGATTATAAAATAAATAATCATGTCTTTTAACATCTAAAATACCTAACAGTCTTTGTCCTGAAATCAAAAATACTGTCACTAACACGAATAATTATTACTGAGAACCAATAACTGAAGATGAGCTTTTAAGTGTCATAAAAAAATTAATTAAATCTAACAGTACCGATATTTATAATATAAACACTAAAGTTGTACAGCTCATAATATTTGTAAACCTTTACTATTTATACTCAATAAGGGCAGAGAAGAAGGTGTTTTTCCAAAGTCACTAAAAATATCAAAAATCATCCCCATTCATAAAAAGGGCGATTTAAACAATTTAAATAACTATAGACCTATTGCCTTGGTGCCTGTGTTTTCGAAAGTGTTCGAAAAACTAATTAAACATCTTACCAAATATACCGATAAAAACCAATTACTATCTGACTGCCAAAATGGTTTCAGAGAAAAATTTTCCACTACAAACTACAACTGCTATAGACTTACTATCAACAGGCATGAACAATTTGCAAAATGGCCTGCATGTATCAGCCTCCTTATATGACCTCACTAAAGCTTTAGATTGTGTTTCACCTAGCTTATTATGTTCAAAGCTCGAAAAAATATTTGGCATAAGGGGCCTAGCCCTGAAACTAATTCAGAGCTATCTCTCCGATAGAACGCAGTATGTACTTTTTGACGAAATATTATCATCTGCGTGAGAAAATACAATAGGTGTACCACAGGGAGCGGTCCTGGCTCCAGTACTTTTTTTTTATTTCATCAATGACCTGCCTCAATATACCAGCGCGTCACCATTTCTGTTCACTGCATCAAGAAATTGATGATATTGTCAACAGAACTCAATTGGAAGCCGCGAATTGGTTCAATTTCAACAAATTATGTTTAAACGAAGGTAAAACCCAAAATATTGAGACGTAACCGTTACGTTGCTAATTTGGAACATTATGTGGCCAATGATGTAAAAGTGCTAGGTTTTTGCCTAAATCCCCAACTTTCGTGGCGATCTCATGTAAACATGGTTGCTAATAAATTAAACACATATCTATTTATACTTAGCCGACCGACGTAGCGTAGTGGTAACACATGTGCTCTGCGTTGCGAAGGTCTCGGGTTCGAATCCCGTTCAGGCATGGAAATTTTCTCAAATAAAAATTGTCCTGGCTAATTGCCAAAGCAGCAAAGGCCATTAAAAATAAAAAAATAAATAAATAAATATTTATACTTAAAAAAACCTGCAGGTCCGTTTCTATGTCAACTGCCAAAATATTGTATTATACCTACATCCACTCAACAATAACTTATGGAATAATCCTACAAATTGGTGTTATTTGGCGACGGGCGACGGCCCCTAGCGCACTAAGAAAAAGGGCGCCGATGAGCTTGACTAAGGGGCGCCACATTGCGAAGGTGAGGACCTTCTTTTTTGCTCATCACTTGGATTTTGGGAGGTGAGGACCTTTTTTTTGCTCATCATTTAGATTTTGGGAGGTGAGAACCTTGTTTTTGCTTATCACTTACCTTTATTTGCCAAAGACGCCAAAACACAGTTTTGCCCCTAGCGCAAGTTTTCCTTACTGCAGCTCTGGCAACATCTCTCCAAATATTTGGATATTTATCCCTACTTATTAATTCCAGAAGCTCACATTTGAAGCCATTGATTTTAATTGTACATCGCATTTAATATTAACTGAAATAATTCTTTTTAGCTGTGTTTTCTGCAGATATAAGTTGCTATTGAAAATATTTTTTTAAAAATCTACTAATTGCAGAGAATAATTTTGAATTTTTACTTTTTTATTATTATTTTTTATCTAAGTTCGCTCTGAATTTATCACTATGATTTGTCAATGTTCAAGTCAGCTTCGCGGCCGACTTCCAGAGGCCTTGCGGTCGACGCCTTGGCCATCCCTGCTATAGGGTAACTGTGTTGAGTGGCTAAGAATTTTCAAACTCCAGAAAAAAGCAATTTGTATCTTAACAAACAGTCACTATAGAGCAACATGCGCCGATTTATTCAGAGCCCAAAAAATTTTAACATTACCGTGTATATATATTCTAAATATCTTAACCTACATGAAAACAAATATTGATAAATTTACAAAAAACTCAGAATTACATAACTATGAGCTAAGAATCAAAAACGATATCAGTTTACCAAAGGTTCACTATAATGCTTCAAAAAATATACCCACCTACATTGGGTCACTATTGTACAATAAACTTCCGGATAATGTTAAAAGATTACCAATTTCACAATTTAAAAATTGTACCAAACGTTATCTGCTTGAAAAGACTTTCTATAACCTCAAGGAGTTCTTGAATGCAGACTTGAAAGCTATTATATATTATATTGTCTAGTTTTAAGATATACTGTTCTCTCTGACTTAGCTATGTACTTGATGTATCCAAACTTTAATAAACTTTACTTCACTTTAATAATTCTTAGCGTGTCTAAAGAACTTTTTTGTACACAATGTTTCTTCCCTTGTGGTTCCCATGTAGTTACTCAAAAATATCCCTTTAAATTTAAATTCTGATAAGAAATATAACCTCTAATTTGCCCAGATTGACCTCAAGGTGTGTTGAAAATCTCGTAAATTTGAGTCTAGCCATTTTGAAATGATGCCCTTTTAGACGCACAGACTTTCACATTTATGTTACCCAAGGAACGTTTATCAAATGTTATCAAACACATTGGTTTTAAAACAACAGATTTACAAATACCTCGGTACACCCGTAAAAAGTTCCCTCGCTTAAGTCTTTCATAAGAGAAGAACACACTAACGGATAGAAAGGTAAATATTTGTTGTTTAATAGTAGATTTACAAAATATTTCGTTAAAACGGGAATTCGTTAACCGAGGTACGCACATAAAAAGTAACCTCGATTAGGTCTTGCATAATAGAGAAAGATACTGACAGACATACAGATGAATATAGGTTGTTTAGTAGCAGATTTATAAAATAGTTCGTTAAAGCGGGAATTCGTTAACCGTGGTACGCCGGTAATAAGTATCCTATCACGGAAATGGCATTATTATAACGATATATACTACATTGCCTCAAAAATATTTGTGTTATAACAATAGATATACAAATAGTGTCATTGAAGAAGGATTCGTTTAGCGGGGTACACTCGTAAAAATAATTCTTGACTGGACTGCGGGCACCCATGGTTCTATTCTCTTATAGATATATTAGGTGTAGCGGTAAGTTCTTTCGTTTTTATTATTAGTGCAGTATGCGAACTAGTCACGACTTGTGCGCTGAATTGAACAGACGTCTTTTGCGTTTTGGTTAAACTCTGTACCTTTGAATACCTGATTATTTTTTTCGTTTCATTTTAAACCCTTACATTTTAAAATGGCGGAAGAATTTCCATCAAAACATTTTTTACGCTGTTTAACGTTTCATGAGTACCATACAAAAAAGTCTGCTATAGCTGCTATAAAAACCTTTGCACTGTTTATGGTGATAAACTAAGTGTAAGCACATGTCAAAGGTAGTTTAAAAAATTTAGATCAGCAAATTTATGCTTGGATGATGAACCCCGATCTGAAATGCCCTATAAAGGAATCATTTATTAAGAGATGTTAAAACCGGGGCAAAGTGTTAATTCTGATCTCTGCTGTGGACAATTGCATCGACTGAATCATAACTTTACCAGAATATGGCCAGAAATTGTGAATAGAAGAGGAATTATTCTTCAACATAACAATGCCAGACTTCCTGCATCAAAAAAGACAAGTGAAAAACTTTCCGGGTTTGGTTGGGAGGTTCTACCACACCCGCCCTACTCACCAGATATTGCACTTCCGACTATCACTTATTTCGATCGCTGGAACAATTTTTAAGAAACAAGACTCTTAGAGATATTAACCATGTTAAAATGACCGTTGAACAATTTTTTTCTTCAAAAAATCAGGAATTTTGTAAATCGGGAATATTTTCTCTTTCTTATAGATGGCAGAGTGTTATAGATCACGATGGAAACTATTTTACTTAATAAAGTACATTTTTTCGATTTACTTTAATTTTAATAATACCAAATAAACGAAAAAACTTTTCGGTAAACCTAATAAATATTTTTAACTATGCGACCCTTTGGGTGCTTCAGTCAACGCGAGACCTCTTTAGGTCAAATTGGCCCACTTCGCCTAAAACCGGCCCTTATTTACCTGAATTTTACTTAATCCGTGCTCATGATAATTTATATTTGAATATTTTTCAAAAGGTTTAAATGGAAACAGAAGAGAATAATTGAAGAGGACATATAAAATAATGAGAAAAGCAGAAATTAAGGAAATAGAATTGATAATCGTGGATAACAGATGGTATGAAATGTATAGGGATAAAGGGAAAATGAAAATTAAACACATTTTATGTCTGCCATATAATGTTTATTTTACGTAAAATTGCTTCAAAAGCGTTAAAAAATTCATTAAAGCACCCCAAAAAATTTTTTTGTTTGCTGTTCTGTATTTTATTAGTATTTTTCCTGTGAAATTTGAATCATCGATTTTATTTATTCTGTAGATATTTATGATTTTAATGTATATATATTTTTTCATTTTACGGTTTTGTAGGTATGCCCAAAAAACCTTTATAACATCATTCGGTAGAAATTGTAGCCGAACGGCTGAACATAGAAAGTTGAAATTTGGTATGCTTGTACAACTCATTGACGCACTTTTAGAAAAACTATAGAGTTCAAAACATCGTACCTCGGGAAAAATGTGAACAAACATACGTTTAAAAAAAAACAAATATTGTTTAAAAATTTTGAGTTGGATGTCAAATGAAATCTCTTAGTGTCTGGATGAAAAAAAAATTGAAATTATTCAATGAGATTTTTGACAAAAATGTATAAATAAACTTTTGCCTTCCACCTTATTTATCGGAGGGGTTCATCCAAAAATTTGAAAAAAAAAAAAATAAATAAAAAATTATAAATTATTCTCCTCGTAATACTCTACAGTAACTTATGGTAGATATTTTTTTAATATTTTTAAGTAGTCTGCATACACTATAAATTTATAATTTTTAAAACAAGTAGAAATGTGATTTACAAAAATATTAAAGAATAAAGGACCCAAGTGAGACTCTTGAGGAACACCACAATATCTATGAAGTCAGATGCAAAACCATTAAATGCAACTGGCTGCTGTCTACCCGATAAGTAAAATTCAAACCAGTTAAATGTACACAGATCTCAAAAAGCCTGGTAATTATATATAAAAGCCCTAATTTCTGTGTATCCTCACGTAACGCTAAGTTCCTGGGTGCTAGCGGGTGTTGAGGTGTGCGGCCGGTCACGAACTGACGGGTGGGAGATGCGAACGACGTACCTCCACCAAGCAGCTCACTTAGCGAGAATATAGCTCTCCAGTCAGTATATACCTTGGCTTGATCAAATAATTTTATGTCAATTAATGTTATCTATTACATATATAATATCTCTTTACCCAAATTCTCAATAATTTTCGGCCGTCTTGCAGCTTTCGAAAGAGCATTACATTTTGCCACTCTACCGACCTTAAAGGAATAACATATTTGGTAATGTCTTTTTCAAATTTTTGTTGTGACAATATTCCGGCTCTAATTGTTCTTGATTTTTGAGGAACAACTGTTTGTCTACCTTTAGAATCAATGTTTTTTAAATACAATAAATGCATCGTTTCCGTGTCGTCTAAGATGAGATATAAAATTCGATGAACTATTTTTATATTCTTTAATTTTAACCTTAGGTTGGTATTGAATACATTGAGCAATGAACTTATTTTGCTCAAAATACTTTTTTTCAACTAAATATTAAAATATATTGAATTTTGAAAAAAAAACGTATCATTCACTGTTTTCGATTAAAATAAAAAATTTCTTTTTTTACCATCATTGGCTTACTGAAAAGAGTTTGAAGCTCCTGAATGCTTCAGATATTAAAAGAGACTTTCACGAGTATCGCTGCCACCCATGTTGGCGAAAAAATACAAATATATAATTGTAAAATATATCACTCAAATTTTTCACAAATTAAATCTGCGTCAGACGTCCACAATGTATAAATACTAAATTCCAATGACCAGTGAGAGTGAAAAAATCAAATCTCAATCCTGATTTTAGTTTTAATCATAACTAAAAATTTAATGTTGATAATGAGTAAATATTTAATTTAGTGTTAATTACGTTTAGTGTTAAGTTTAGTTTAGTGTTTAATTTAGTATTATTTAATCCAGTGTGAATAACTGCATTATGAGTAGAGACCGGTAAAAATATGCAACGGATTTTTTGCCATAGGCGTGCTATTTTAAACTTTATTTTAACCAAAAACCAACAAAAAAAACAAAAGAATAAAACACTTGTACCGCAATGAATTCTTATCTTAATAACGACACCTCATTATTTTGGGATTATATCCGAGATAATTCCGGTCACTCCTTTGCCATTGGTCAGTTTTTGAAAAGATATTAAATTTTTATACGCTACACTATTTGTCAGCAGGGCACATTACAAATATATATAATTACATTTTATTTCTACAGATAACAGATGTGCCGCTTTTTATCGAAAAACACCTAACTAAAGTACCGTTGCATATTTTTGCCGGACTCTAATTATGAGTGATGTACCTTACTCATTAATCACGTTTAGAAATAAAATTTTTAATCTCAATCCTCAATCATTAGTTTGATTGAAATTTGCCCAACTCTGGATATCAGTTTGCCAACGTTGTTGGCAACGGGTCTGCTAGTAAGTAAATAGTGATCCACAATATCGAAAGCAGTGCTATAATCGGTGTAAATGGCGTCTACTTGTACAAGTGTCTCAAAAGAAATTTTATATTTAGTGGATCGATTAAAAAAAAGTAAGCCGTATATAGAAAAAATGTTTAATAATTATTAAAATACACTTTTTGGGGATTTATTTCTTAAAAATAATATCGTCTAAATGTAGACCCTCGCGTTCTCGGCACTCATTTAATCGAACAGTAAAATTACTTATGACGTCTCGGTAGGTGGACTCAGGGATGGCTGCCATTTCGTGACGGATATTTTCTTTCAAATGCGCCAGTGAAGTCGGTTTATTGGCGTAAACTTTAGATTTAAGATAACCCCATAGGAAAAAGTCCATAGGGGTTAAATCTGGATTGCGTGGAGGCCAATTTATGTCACCTCTCCGGGAGATCAATTTGCCTGAGAAAATTGCCTCTGACTGGCATCTTCGGGCTTTAATTCTTGCACCAATTGAATTTTGTAGGGGTGCAGGTTTAGGTCTTTGTGCATAATGCGATGTAATGATGATCTATGCACATTTAAAGCACTTGCGCGCTTCCGAATTGAAAGGTTCGGGTCGTCACGAACAGACTGATTAACATTATCCATGTTTTCTACCGTTCTTGATGACCTAGGTCGCCCGGATTTTGATTTATCCAGCATTGTACCAGTCTCTTCAAACTTTTTAACCCAATGTCGAATGAGAGGAATGCTTGGCGCATCATTTAAGTGGCGAAAACCTCGAATACTGCAGAATTTTCTACGCGCTACAGTCGCCGAATCACCGTTTTTGTAAAACTCTCGCAAGTATAACGCGCGGTCTGCTCCCGAGAAACGCTCCATAGCGACTAAATTCCCAAGAGCCAGGCTACCGATTGACATAACCCCAGCGCCCCTCGGATACGTTGCGTTCACGCAGTAAGCTAAATAAATATAAAATTTCTTTTGAGACACCTTGTATTCTGTCGTCCATGAATTTTAATACGAAATCGGTATATAAATCTAAATTCGTATCGACCGATTAACCTGAGAAAACCCCATGCTGTTCAATATTTATTGTATATATATTCTTATATACATTGTATAATTTATTATATACATATAACAATTCAAAAATATATCATAATGTATTCTAAAGCAGTGTTTCCCAACCGCCGGTCCACGAGATTTTTCTTTTATTATACAACTATTCGCCTAATAAGTTATAACCCACGTAATTTTGAGATGAAAATCTCGATCCTTAATCTGTTAATTCCACAAGTAATAATTTGTTTCTTTTTTCACTAATTATATGTGATTTTTGATTAGTTATTTTTTTGTGTTTGTAATCAGTGCAATAAAAAATATAAAGCTTTTGCGATATACATTACTTTTTAAATTTGCCGGTCCGCGAATTTTTTCTAGGCCGTTTGCTGGTCCGCTATGAAAAAAGGTTGGGAAACGCTGTTCTAAAGAAACGTTCTAAAAATTAATTTAGTAAAATATGTATCCAATGTCTATTTTGTCGAATAATGTATTTATATTATCAAAATTTTCCAGCTTTCAAGGTAAAATTAAATAGATACTGAGACGTCAAGCGAATTATTTTTGTTCAAACACGACATGACAACATTTTTTTCCTGTATCCTTTGAAGCTGCGCGTACGCATCCAGTGTGTAGTAAAATCCGGGACTGACGTCAGAAACTCTCCGGTACAGCGCCACTACCGCCCCTACCTGGTATTTATAGCAGCATGGTTTGTTTATGTACAATTTGATCAATGACACGCTCTGCCCAGAGATTAATGAATGAATAAATTTCACACTTTTCTAACACAATTCTTTCAATATACTAGCTTTAGTGGATTACCTACACAAATTAAATTCATGGATTCAAGTCCGGAAATTGTTTAGTAGAGGTATTGCTGGGATATACAGTATTATCTTCATATCCGCGGGGGATAAATTCCAAGCCTCTCCACGGATACTTAAAAACTTGGATAATGCCGAATTTTATATAGTTGCAGTCAAGGCCGATCCTAGTAAGCACAGAACCCGATGCAAATTTTCTTCCATCTAAACAACTTTTTCGTGTATGTACGAAAACGTTATATTGCTAAGTATAGTGCAGGGGTGGGGAACATTTTTACCATGGAAGGCCAATTTTAATTTCGAAGACAGTAATAAGGCCGCAAAGTATTTACCGTCTTTCCTGGAATAGTGCTCTCCATGCAAGTGGGTAGGTATTTTACAGACGTATAATAAATAAAAATAAGGACAATAAATGATAATTTATCAAATTGTTATTTAAATGTAATTTTATTAATATTCATCCTACATCATTAATTAAAAAATATGTATATTCATTCAAGAAAAACGATTATGATTTAGATTATTCAACAATAACAAAAAATTATGATGTCAGATTATAGGACCATTTATAGATCCAGATAACTAATTTAATGGGACTTTTGGGTTTATTTTTTATTTGAAATAAATTGGATATCAGACTGCAGATTCGTAACACGTAATTTAAGTTGATCTTCAAATGAAAATCAGTTATTTGACCCCTTAATTTTGTGAGATATGAAAAAGTTGATTCGCAACAGTAAGTAGTTCCAAAGCAAGAAAGCAGTCGATGAGCATGTTGACGTAAACTTGGGTATTCATTTGCATTTTTCCAAATATCAACCGGATCTTTCTTTGTATCAAAAAGAGACTTTATTTTGTTATCTTCACCTAGCCCCAACAATTACATCTGTTGTTCGCTGGTTGCCTTTGAGACATCAACCATATGTGGCTCAAAGGCTAATTTCATTGCTAGAGTATGTTCTTCAAAATCAGAAAACCTTTCAGCATATTCCTTAAATGCTTCAGATTCGTGTTCATATAATAATTTTGTTATTTGCGGGAAATGTTCTTTATATATTTCCGATCGAGAGAAGAGAGTTTTTTTTTTCTCTGCTGGACTAGTAACTGAATTAATATTTGTGGTTTTAAATTTGACAAAGAAAACTATCCGCGGGTTCCCCACCCCTGGATAGTGAGATATTTCAAGTTTATATGTATGTAGATAGCGACACCAAAGCCCCCCAAATATTTATCTTATTAAACACTTTATTCAAGCTAGCCTGTGGCTAAACCACTTGTATCTGCTGTTTGTCCGCTAAGTAAGGGTACGGACGTGAGTTCAACTCCTGCTAACGTCAAATGTGTAAACATATTTATACAAATTACAGGTTCTGCTTAGCCGTCCGCAACCGGATTTAAACTGTAGGTGCTTTTCTGTGTACGCTAAAAAATGGACGAAATACTAACCATATTACTCTTGAATGTACATAAATTGAATACATGGTCATGAAACCAGGAAACAGGAGACCTAGGCTCAACTTGGGCTGTCGCGCCAATGATGACGATGATGGTTCAAACAAAAACAATTATTTATTCATTCCAAACCAATTTCTTGCACGCATTTTTGATATAAAGTAAATAATAAATTCAAAATTTTAGTTACAGGTTTTTTTATTTTAAGCAATTTTTATCATATACGTTCTGCTGTTAAATCATTAATAAGGGAAATATTCCAAGATTTAAATTTTAGGGCAGGCATTCTTCGACTAAATTCGTCGTAGGAAGAATCACCCTGAGAATCCAAGCAATAAAAAAGACATTCAAAAAATTCGACGTGCAAACAAAAGAACATCTAGAAGATCTGACCAGCAAAAAGAAGGAAATGGCTACGTAGGCCTCATAAATGCACCTTACGCGCTGATTCTATCCCGTGGTCCGTAATTTGGCCATGTCAATTTTACTGTAAATGGCGATACATCTGGGAAGATCATTGATATATATGTTAAATAAAATAGGTCCTGTAATAGATCCCTGTAGTGCACTGATCTCTAAGATGAAGGTTTCGCTTTAGTCTGTCTAAATTTTTATTCTATTGCTCAGATATGATTTGAACCAAGCCAGAGCATGTCCTCTGAAGGATAATCTATTATTAATATACATTTTTGCAAATTTAACTAGAATTCAAACCTGGATTTTACTAAACGTCAAAGCAGCAGATTTATAATCATATGTCCTTTCAAAACTCTTTGAAATTTTTGAAATCTTTGAAGTATTATAGAAATCTTTCAGAATGCTTTGTATATCTCAGACGCATACGCTTAATGTACATGTGAAGTATGTGTAGAAAAAAAGATAAGAGACTTTCTAGTAGGACAAAACTCTATGTTTGATAAAAATGCAGGGCAACCTCTTAATATTAGACTTAAAAGACTTTATAATATAACGTATTACTAGTTTTCAAGTGGTTCTGCAATATAACAGCAATAATAATAACAATATTGGTCTACCAAAAAGTCAGCTGAATACACTTTAACCGTAGAAAATGAAAAATTTTACTTTTGGATAAAAAATACCATTTGCAAAAGAAGACTACATAAATAATATAATATTATTTATATAAATAGTATATATTAATATCCTTCAAATAATTTTGCAATGGTCTGTATTGTGTTAATATGGAAACCATTATTTTGGACCTTTGCCATTGCTGATAGTACTAGGCTAGAATGGTATTATACGGAGTGTCCTAAAAAAATGTATACACTCTTTAATACCTCGTTCTTTCTAATTTATTTTTTCTACAACCCGTTTAAAATAAAGGCTGATATTAGACTACACTTTGAAAAAGGTTAATTTATTGCTACCATAAGTGCTACCATAAGTGTGAGAACGTAGTGCAAAGACGGTTTAGAAGGTAGTTTCAGATAGATCCACCTACGAGACTCACCATTACTCGCATCAGGGATAAGTTTGTAAGAGACGGGACTGCTCAAAAAGTCCACAAACAGCGTTCTGGGAGACCATGGACATCCACAAGCTCCGCAATAGAAGAAGAGCTACTGGAAACTTATCACGAAACCTCAAGAAAATCTGTTTGCAAGCGGCACGTGAGGTAGGCATTTCAAAATCGAGTATTTTGAAGAGTGCACATTGGAAGAGTTACATTCCAAGATTAATCCACGCCCTCAATGAAGATGATTATGATCGGAGAGTGGAGTTTTGTGAGTAGTACTTAGCAAAGTGTGCAGAGCACGTACAGTTTTCACACAAGATTATTTGGAGCGATGAGGCAACATTTAAATTAAATGGGTCGATCAATCGCTACAATTGCAGCTACTGAGCACCAGAGAATCCTCATGTTACAGCAGAACATCATTTAAATTTACCAGGAGTCACAGTGTGGTGTGGATTGCCAGCGCGGGGTTTAATTGTACCATTCTTTTTTGATAACACTGCGACTGGTGCCGTTTACTTGAATTTACTAAAGGAAAATGTCATGCCAAGTATCCGTGAGCAGTTGAGGATAAAGAGGACTATTATTTTCAGCAAGATGGAGCACCTCCTATCATGGTGATGTGAGAGCTTATCTCAATGAAAATCTGCCGAACAGCTGGATTAGACGAAGAGGTGCCATCGAATGGCTCCCGCGCTCTCCAGACCTCACGCCACAGGATTTTTTTGTGGGGACTCATCAAAGATAAAGTTTATCTGTCAAAACCGGCAACAATCGATCAATTGAAGGCGGAAATTGCTAGAAAATGCAATGAAATTCCTAATGAAATGATTTACCACATTTGCGATTCCATTGCTTCGCGTTATCAGCAATGTTTGGATCAAAATGGGCATCAATTTGAACATTTGCGCGACTAAACAAATTCTACATCTGTCTTCTTTAATTTGTACTTTTAATCTGTAATCCATCTAAATATATACTGTTTTTATAATCACGCGTGTGTATAAATTTTTTTGATTATTGAGTTGGTACGATGTTGTAGAGATGATACAAAAAGCCCAAAATGGAAGTTTTTGGTCCACCCCGTGTTGGCCGGAATCGGCTTGGACTTATCTCGGCGAAGGTTGCCCATCAGGGAGACGAAGAGCCAGGAGAAGCTTTGTCCCACTCGCATGATGACTGCTGCTTGGCTCACTGAATATATCGGTAGATGTAATAGTTCTTTTGGTCGTCACCATGTTGAGTAGAACTTATAGAGGTGTTCGTTAGGTTCCTCTGTCCGGTTACTGACGAATGAATATCGGAACTAGGTAACGATATTCATTCGTCATGGCAAATATTACCTTATTACGAAAATGCAGCAATCAGGATGATATACCTATCATAACCAGAACAAAAAATTAATTAGAAAGAGCTTTTAAATGTTTAAAGGAAGCCACAGGTGAGGTAGCGCTATCAATAAATGTTGGTGAGAGGAGGACAACAAGAGACAAGAAGATGTTTTCAAACCATAGCTGAAAATAGAAGATTGCACAGATTTGAGGAAGTAAACAATTTCATTTATTTGGGTGTGACAATATGTAACAATAATTATGAAGAATTAGAAATAACAACAAGACTAGCAAAAGGAAGTAAATGTTTAGGTTCATTATTTAAGTTTCTCGTATCTAAAAAAGAACAACAACAAAGCTGTGAGTGTATAAGTCATTTATAAGGCCGACGGTGTTGTATGGGTATGAACTATGGACCTTGAGCAATTATAGCAAGAATAGAGTAGAGATATGGGAGAGGAAAGTTTTAAGGAAAATATATGGAGGAAAAAAGAGAACAGAAAACTGATGGACCTTTATGGTGAACCGAATATAGTTGGGGTAATTAAAGCACAGAGGCTTAGGTGGTTCGGTCATATATCGCGTCTTCCGGACGATAGAGTAACGAATTAAGTGTTACAAGCAGAGAGTCGAACCGGAACCGAACCGAAAACCGAAATCAATCGGAATTTTTTATCAGAACCGGAATCGTAACCGGAACGTAAAATTGCTAAATTTAAAAACCGAAACCGAAACCGGAACGAAACAAAAATAACGGTTAATTTCGGTTAGAACGAAAAAAAAATAACGGTTTATTTCGGTTCAATTTATTTATTTTTTTTATTAAATTAATTCATTAACCGCTTTCTTTAATTCTCCCTGATGAAATGTAATGCTTCTTTCGTAAGCGTAAGAGTAACCACTACTCCTTCATTTGACACTGCCTACCAGTGTTGCCACTTGTTTGTGATAAATTTATGGTGCAGCATTGCCTGAATTATTTTTATTATTAGATTACCTCAAAAATTATATTTCTTCGATGGTAATGGTCATTACGGTAATAAAAAAACTATATTTATCAGAATATCTGAAATTCTTTTCAGAATTTACTAAAAACTAAGACCTGATAATTATGTGACAACTGGTAACACTACGCATTTCATATATTCAGAGCCGGCACTGCCGGGCATGCGGGCGCCACTGCGAGGGGGCGCTAAATGACCAAATGGATATAAAAGTAAGGCAGTGAAATGTAATTTTAGAAGTGAGTACCTTTTTTTTTAGGTCTTCACTTGAAATTTAAAAGTGAGGACCTTTTGTTTTTTAGATCTTCACTTGAAATTTAGAAGGGATGATCTCGAAAAAAGCTACTTGCGCCCTACTTAGGGGCGCTCAATCTAATCTTGCTTGCGGGCGCCGCAGACCCTTGCGCCGGCTCTGCATATATTTATGTTGTATAGATGCAGATTATACGTAACATTCCTGTATTGTGTCCAATGAAAGGTTAGTAAAGAATTCTATTTGTATTAAGTATTTACTTACTAATTGTGCCCGATTATCAACGATTATCAGAATTAAATGAATAAACAAAATTAAAATAAAAAACAATTTAATGGCTCATACACCCAACACCAGTGATGGAAGTTTACGTGTGAACATTAATTGTTCAAATATACATGTAAAATCGGCGTAAATAAAGTCAATTTGTTAACAATTTCTTCCTTATAATATTACGATTCTACGAACTGTTATTTTTTATTTTTATAAGAGAAAGTTCACATAGTTATTAAAATTTAACTTGTTATTTGAACCGGAACCGAACTGGAACTAAACCGAAATTTTTCGACGAACTGAAACCGAAACCGGAACGAAAAACGTTTACTTGGAACGTAACCGAAAACCGGAACGAAATAAATTTCGGTTCGACTCTCTGGTTACAAGGAGGAATAATTGCCAAGAAAAGAAGAGGTCGGCCAAAAGGCAGGTAGTTAGATGCTGTTCGCATAGACCTGCGGGAACTGGTGAAAAAGAAATGGGAAGCTAAAGCTAAAAATCGCGAGCAATGGCGAAAAATCGTCAAACAAGCCATAGGCCAGCTTGGCCTGCAGTTCTGATGCTGATTATTATTATTATTTACGAAAATGCTGCGTATGCATTTCGTAATCAGGTTACATATGCCAGACGCTGACAAATGGTTTTTTAATCAAACAGCTGAACGTCACAATGTCTAGGGTCCGGTTTCTGAGTGCTTAGCCGAGTTTAACCATTTGGCTAAACTCGGTTACAAAATAACAATTTCGTAAGTAACCATGACAAGCATTTTCTGACCATTTGTTTATAGTATCACAGAGTGAAGTAAAGACCGGAATCTTTTCTACAAAGTTTATTAGACAGGATTAAATTACATCAGAATGTGTATAATTGTTGGTCAAAATGGCTGCTGGTGTTGTCCGTTAGAGGCTGATGTAAGTCTCGTTCTTGCCCCGGCTTCTCCAGGATCGGTCGAACTACCCTAGCTATCCGCACGCGGCGAACACGCGGAGAAGCCTCTCGTCTTGGTGACTTCAACAGCTGGGCTGGTCGTTGGGTAGCGTGATACGAACTGATGACTGGTCACAAGAATGACTACTACTTGACTACCAAGAATGACTAACCACGACTCTATTTCCTAAGGCCATTTTATAACTGTTAACCAGGACACTATGACGTCAGGTCCTACCTCAATTGTTTTGGAAACATTATTCATTTGCGTGATTGTTGGTAGCAATTAAAGACCATAGTCAGCACAATGAATAATGTTTATCAACACATTAGAATGTAGTTCAACACTTATGTTGACAAACACGCAACACTCTGCACATTCTTTAATTCTCAAAACTGTACATCAGCAACCTTGACCTACACGGCTTAAAGAATTGGGACATTATAACACAATTATACCATAATTATGACAATAGTTAAGCTTTCAGAAACCAGCCCTAGGTGTCGCAATCCAGACCTAGGATTACCTTTGTGACAATATCGAAGTTCGTAAAATAGAACTCATCATCTATTATTATTTAAAAGTTAATAACCATTGAAATAAAGTATGGAAAATTGTTTGAAGGATAGGAAATCAAAAATTGCTGACATTTTCTTTTATCATGGAAAAACCCATTTAACTTTTCTTGACATGGCATATTATGTTGACATCCCAAGAGATAAATATATCGTTGGTGAGGTCAGTGCAACGTTTTCAACTGAATGAATACTCTATCACATAAAGTAAATACGACACCAATCCAATTTTGATAAGTATGATGTGTATACGTTGATCTAATTCTAACACCTACGCATAGCATAATGTTGTGTGGGGTAAATCAGGACCGTAAGGAAATTTTCAGCTTCCAGTTGTGATAAATTTTCAGGAAAGTTATTTATAGAACATTTAATTTGAAAGCTCATTTTCTATAATTGGTTGTAGGATGGATATAAAATTTCATGAGATTGTTTTAGGGATTTTTAGTTTTTTCTTTAGTGGCAATATAATTGGACAGTCAAGAAAAACAACACGAGAATCATTAAAAAGAATAGACGATTTAAAGAATAAATGGTTTTAGTAACTAATTTAAAACAATAAGATTTGATAGATGTTGGATTCGAAAACATGTTTTTTGAATAGACATTAGCCCAGGCAACGAAGCGAAAATAAAAGAATTAATTCAGAAAGTTTTAAAATTTTGATGGATATTTATTTGAGCTTATTACTGAATATGTAAAAAGTCACCTCCATCTTGGAAAAAGTGTGCACGTGAATGGTTTTTAGGCTTTTCTAGGTATGACAAAAAAAAACCTTATACCGTCATTTTATCGTTAGTCTGTCTGTCTGTTCGGTAAAAATTGTAGCCAAACGGCTAAACCTCGAGAGTTGAAATTTGACTTACTTATACAACTCTTTGACCTGCACATGGGAAAAATACTAAAACATCTAAAAAACATATTCCCCTAAAAATATAAACAAATATCTGCTCATCGAAAATATATATATATATATATTTTTGTGGATTAACGATCAAAATTTTATTTTTGCAAAATAAATAATTTTGAGGCGATTTTTGCCAAATTGGTGTAAAAAAAAAATTTGTACCACACCCCGTAGCCTAGATGGTTTAAACTAAAATACTGAAAAAATTCTAAGTAATGTACATTTGTGTGAACCGGAATAATACAACAGGAATTTTTGATCAGATTATGTTTTCAGAAAATAATCCATTTTTTGTGTTTTTTGCTTTGCCATGTAAAATATTTAATAACTTATGTAACACAGTAAACCAGCATGCTTTGATAGTGTAATGGTTAGCATGCTCGCGTTCTAATTTGCAAACCAAGGTTCGATCCGATCTCAAGACAATTTATTTTTTCTGTTTTTTTTTTGCATTTTTATTTTGTTTAAATTATATTTTCAAAATTCTAGTTATATTTGGGTAAATGTTGCATTTAATTTTTAAAAGCGTAAATTTAATAACCAGTGGAAATTGTTGAAATTGAATACTCGAAATCAGAGGGGCAGAATTATGACTTAAAACCTTAGGCGCAATTTTCAAAATCTTAATGAACCTTGCTATATAAAAAAAAAAATACACACTTCACATCAGTTTTTTACATGTAGCTCATTATTTACTAATTTTATGAAAAAAATAGTTATTACAAAAATTAAAGAGCATTAAATTCTCTACAAAAAATGTAGAATTCATTCTTTTGTGAAACTAATAATTCGGTTTTTAGTACATAAATTAATGAATAAAAGTGATTATAAAAGTGTAAATGTTGATGTTACATACAAAAAAGTGTGTTTGCAGTAGTGTAGTAGTTATACCACTCGCTTTGTGTGGGATCATGAGTTCAACCCAAGTACGGGCAAAGGTTTTTTCAAAAAAAATCATGGCCGTAACAACCGTAGAACCATTCAGCCTTCCGTTAAATGAGTACCTGTATCTCTGAATTAATATTCGGGAATATGGGGCGTGATTCTAAGGGCACGTAAAGCCAGAGGTCTCGGCTACTCTAAAAAGTAGTCGTTAGATTATGCCAAAGACCGCAAATCACGACCTGAAAATCTTTGACACCTAAGCATACGCTAAGTATACGCAATTTAAAACAATAATTAAAAATAGAAAAAAGTATATTCTTAGACAGCCAGCATTGTGTTTGCTTTTTACCATTATTAAATACGTACAAAACCCTGAAATGTATGAAAATTCACACCACACTTTTTTTTAAATAATTATTACACCAAAAACATTGATGAGTTATTTTTTGTTTACTTCCTTTTACACGAAAAAATATTTCGGTAGCCATGGTTCCATGTTAAACGATTTCCATTGTATAAACTCTCTCAAAGGTGTTAGAAAAAAAAAAAAACTTCAATATATATATGTATGGCAGGTACGAGCATCTTTGGCGTCCTTATGCAAGACATAATATTAAACAAAAGCGGCCCTAGGACCCTATCTTGAGGTATACCGGAAGTTATTTTTCTGACATCAGATTTATAGTTATTAATAACAACACATTAAATGTTATCTACAAGATACGCTTTAAACCAATTTAACAGATTACCATGTACGTATATCCCGTTTAACTTATTTAACAATATGTCAGGACCTATTGTATCGAATCACTTTAAAATATGTGTAAATGGCATCGACTAGTACATAAAAGTAATAACTTCATCGCCTTCCGGCACCCCGATCTCCTATACCCCTAGATCAGTGCTTCCTGTGGTCCGCGAGTCAGTTATTGGTAGTGTTTCTGATTTCTCGACATTAGACTTATTTTCTCGAGAATTCTCGAGAAATCTCGAGAAATATAATTATATAATTATTAGAATATACATCTTTTTACCGACCGCCAACATATATAAGGGAGGTATTGTGATCATACCGATTTTGACATTTCGAGATTTCGATGGATCTCCACGAATTGAGGTCCCTACATAACGTTTTGACTATTTTTAGCATGATGTCTGTCGGTCTGTCTGTCCGCCCGTCTGTCTGTCTGTCTGTCCGTCTGTCTGTCTGTCTGTCCGTCTGTTCGTCTGTGTACGCGTGCAGAGCAAATTCGGCTGAAATGATTTTTATGAAACTTCATATTTAAGCTTCTGCCATCAATGGCA
Organism: Liopterus haemorrhoidalis; assembly: GCA_963971575.1. NCBI lineage: Eukaryota > Metazoa > Arthropoda > Insecta > Coleoptera > Dytiscidae > Liopterus > Liopterus haemorrhoidalis. The sequence continues at coordinate 40,707,230 of OZ020612.1, read as the reverse complement.
CGAGTTGATCAACTTTTGGTAAAAATCGGTTGACTAAAAATGGGAGTTTACTCGTGTCGATTTTAAGACTTTTGTGAATATTTCACAACAGAAAAATATTTCGAAAAAATTTATTGAACAAAACTTGCTATAAAAGCAATAATTAATAACTTTATTTTGAAACGATTTTTGATAAAACGAAAAATTTCGAATGATTTTTGTAAAATTTTTCGTAATTTTTTCTAAGTCTCAATTTTTTCATACTTATATGTAACGTTTCCGTGGTCATGATAAATAATATCTCTGTTAGAAAATATTAGGCCAAGTTATTTCTACTCTACTCCTAGAATGTATTTTATATAAGTACTTTATGATGGCGATCGGTCCTGTGGTGGCCACAGCTGATTTTTTTAATGTTGAAAATATTGTAGAGGATAAAAACATGTTAAAATTATAATTGCCTTTAAAGTACTAAAGGCGTCGAGCAAATTTTACTCGAGAAATTCTCGAGAAGAATCACTAGTTATTGGTGGTTCGAGCACACAAAATTTCATTAATATTAATAAAAAATCTTTTAGCAACAAAAAAAAAAAAATAATGCTTTTTGATGTTGGTAGTCCACGGTTAGCGTGGCATTCTGAAAATGGTCGGCAACTCTCGAAAGTTTGAGAAACACTGCCCTAGTTGGTCGCCTAGACTTGCCTGTTGGCAAAATTGGCCCTGTGTATAGGTTATTTTAGCTATTTACCATCATCATCATCATCACCATCATCTGCACTATCATCATCATCGTAGCTTTATTATCCTAGGTGGATTGTGGATTTCTTCACTAACTTGCTCCATTCTGTCCTATATATCGCTTTGCCTCTCCAGTCTCTTTGCCCTTTCCAAATCTTGATGCCATCTATCCAATGATTTGTAGATCTACTTTTGGTATATTTCCAGTAGAAATGCCCTGGAAAATCTTTTTAAAATCTTTTTCAATATTTATTCGTATTTGTAATTATTTATATTGACATTAACAAGAAAGGTTTATTGTTCACACACAAATCACGCGTTTCTTTAATGTTTAACCAGCAATTACCTTCCTTCTTTAAATAATAGATGCATCCATACGTATCCTTGATGACACAATAATCAGAGTGTTGTCCTTCTCCCCCTGAATACTGGTCTGTGTGGGTGTAGCAAGCTCGAGCTTCCTTTGACGCATGGAAGCTCGTGGAAGCTTGGTGCTGGAGGGTGTAAGAGGGGAGAGCTTTGCGGGCTGTATTGATCAGTACCAGCCGGGTAGCAGCCGTGACCTCGACCTACAATAACACTCACACACCAGGTCAAACTTCGCCAGGAATTGGAACTAACCGAGCTCGGACCAGCTAAGGACTTGTAGGGGACAGTATACTATGTACTATCACGCGTAACTATGTAAATTATTTTCAACTCAACTTAGTTTATATAGTAAAAATTATAACCAACATGTTTACTATTTATGGCAGGTAAACAACAACTTCCTTTCAGAAAATTCTTGTTGAACTCAAACATGAAAATGATGAATTAATAATAATGTTTTTGTAACATATATATTTATTTATAAAGCAGCGGTTCCCAACCTTGTTTCTCTCACGTACCCCTTGATTAGACTTTTCATTTATGAGAACTCCCTATCTTCAATATCCGGGCCCATCCTTTATTATTTTACCGACCGCCAACATATATAAGGGAGGTATTGTGGTCATACTGTGGTGATTTTGAAATTTCGATGGATCTCCACGAAGTGAGATCCCTACATAACGTATTTTTAGCATGATGTCTGTCGGTCTGTTTGTCTGTCTGTCTGTCCTTCCGCCGATCTGTGTACACATGCAAAGCAAATTCGGCTAAGAGAATTTTTATGAAACTTCATATTTAAGCTTTTGATATCAGTGGCACGAGTTGATCAACTTTTGGTAAAATTCGGTTAACTAAAACTGGGAGTTTACTCGTGTCGGTTTACAGATTTTTGCGAATATGCACAACAGAGAAATATTTCGAAAAAAATTATTTAACAATAGTTGTTAATAAAAGCAATAACTAACAACTTTTAATTGAGACATGTTTTGATAAAGCAGCATAAATTAAACAAGTACTTTTTTTTGTATGTATGGAGGAACGTTTCCATGGTTATCGTAAATTATAAATACATATTATGGAAACGTAATTTAATACGATATTGTCTTTAACAATAATAACTACTCTGCTGCTAGAATGTATTTTATACAAATACTTTGTGATGGCGGTCGGTCCTGTGGTGGCCACAGCTGATTTTTTTAAAATTTTCATAGGTTATGTTATGTTAGAAAATGACATTTATATGCTTTTATTATTATATTATTTTATTGGCGAAGATCAGAACAAATAAAAACAGCATAAAAATAATTTTTATCCACATTAATTTATGTTGAAATTAGAATAATTATTCGTCAAATTTTAAATAGCAATTATTCATCTTAATATGAGAGTCTTCCATCGTGGTTCATAATAATTTTAATGCGATCTTTGAGCTTGTTTCATGGATCCCAGTTTTTTAAAATCAGGTTCAAATGAAGACAGATATAATATGAAATCAGGAGCTGCGTCAAGCTTATTGCGATATTTATTTTTAATGTACGTATAAGACGAGAATGCTCTTTCGACTAGCTCTGTGTTCGTAAAAGGTAATAAATATTTTACTGCTTTGGCACTGAGTTCTTGGTACTCTTCTTACACTATTGCCCAGAAGTCAATGGAATTTCTTTTTATTTTTAAATCAGAGTTAAAAGAAGAATCAGTCGACAGTGCAATCAATTTTTCTTTTTCAACTTTAACATAAGTCTCTGTAAAACGCTGGAGTTTTTCACCATAATCTTTATTATTTTCGCGTACTCTTAACCGATCCTCCGCGTACCCCAGGTTGGGAACCACTGGCCTTGACATAGCGATAGTGCTTCTCTTGTTTAAAGTTCTGGGTTTGAATTCTGGTCAAGGCATGGGCATTTCTATTCGTCCTTATCACCACATTCTAATTTAAAAATATACATTCATCAGCGATCCCCATCAGATTAGGAAACCCTAGGAGTTGTAGACTTGGAACTTCACTTTTCGAAGTGGAAGACCCGTGCTCAAAATACAATAGCAGTACGATAGTGATATCTGCGGCTCGGTGAGATTTTTATGGGCTGAGAAAGAGGATCCTACTGGATGTTGGCTATTATTATTATGCCATGTTATGGATACTGCTGCAATAAATTGGAAAATTTTGCTTTCTTTAACTGCTTACGTAACTGCGACTAAGTAACTGCAAACGTTTATCACTTTTGTGATCGCTGTAAACGGAACAGATTATTGAATAGTTTCCGAAACGTCCGAATTTGATATTTTATGAGTTATCTCTTTGCAAATTCCAGCAATAGCAAAACCAAAATATTAGTGACAGTAGATGATGGGCGTGATAACATCAGTGACATCGGGCACAAAACTGGTGACTACATCGATAGACTGTAAAAGTTTGAAACATCTGTTTTGTATCTGTAGTAATAATACAGTTGTCACAATTAAAATTCCAACCCTCGTATATTTTAAAATTAATGACAATTATTGGGATAAAACGAATAGATTTTACATTGTATCAAAGCGGAAGATTGCTAGTCCGCCCCTGTCTGTGTAGCCCATTAGCGCAGTGTGTTAATTCCAGTAATTTCGGCGTTCATCAAATAAATTCTTATCCCTCAATAAACTTTGTACGGGAAGTTAATTTTCTGCTCTCTCCAAATGCTTCGCAAATATTGTGAATAGACAAACTTCCGCATTTTCTCCAATTTAGATTTTGACAACGAAAACAAAACTTTTTAAGGGTTTATCAACATGGAGAATAGATTATAACTACCGTTTAGTACCAGAGGTTTTTAAAAGTTTTAAAAAGAATGGAATTTGAGGATGGCCAAACACATAGGCGGACCACAATTCGGCCTTCTCTTCAAAGCTAAATTTCTGTCCAGAAGAAATCAGTCTCTACCGAACTGTAGTTAGTTAAAATTTCTGGCACAGAGTAATGATGGCTATTTGCGCCAAACATTTTATTGTCTAAATTATAATTAACTTAGCATAAATAAAAGAACAAATAAATAAATATACAATACGACCTCGATTAGCGCTAGGATTAGATCTAGGATGTTTTCCTAGATGACAAAGCGCTAAATGGAACAACGTTAAACGAGGTCATTTTAACACAAAGTAAATAGGAAAAGGGGAACACGTGATCAAAAATAAACATATTTTATTATAACTTTAAGTTATTTTTATAGTAATAAGTAGTAAATATATTTATTTATACCTTTACGGTGTTAAATTTACATTTTTACCGACCGCCAACATATATATGGGAGGTATTGTGATCATACCGATTTTGACATTTCGAGATTTCGATGGATCTCCACGAATTGAGGTCCCTACATAACGTTTCGACTATTTTTAGCATGATGTCTGTCGGTCTGTCTGTCCGTCCGTCTGTCTGTCTGTCCGTCTGTCTGTCCGTCTGTCTGTCCGTCTGTCTGTCCGTCTGTCTGTCCGTCTGTCTGTCCGTCTGTCTGTCCGTCTGTCTGTCCGTCTGTCTGTCCGTCTGTCTGTCCGTCTGTCTGTCCGTCTGTGCACACGTGCAGAGCAAATTCGGCTAAAAGGATTTTTATGAAACTGCATATTTAAGCTTTTGACATCAATGACACGAGTTAATCAAATTTTGGTAAAAATCTGTTGACTAGAAATGGGAGTTTACTCGTGTCAATTTTAAGATTTTTGCGAATATTTAGCAACAGAAAAATATTTAGAAAAAATTTATTGAACAAAAGTTGCTATATATGCAATAAATAATAACTTTTATTTGAGACGTTTTTTGATAAAACGAAAAATTTTGAAAAATTTTTGTAAAGTTTTTGATTCTCAATTTTTTCATACTTATATGTAACGTTTCCATGGTCATGATAAATAATATCTCTGTTAGAAAATATTAGGCCAAGTTATTTCTACTCTGCTGCTAGAATGTATTTTATAAAATTACTGTATGATGGCGGTCGGTCCTGTGGTGGCCACAGCTGATTTTTTTATTACAGTATGATTATTATTACAGGGTGGTAATTATTTATTATTCATTTTATTATAACATGTTGGCTCGTATCTGATTGATTTGTTTCATCCAAGTGACGTCCGGATAGATATGGTTTAGAATCTGCAGGGTCGATTTCAGATTTCTTATGTCTTCTTGGCAGTCTGGCATTAGGTGTTCGATCGATTTTTCGCTTGTCCCACATATTCCGCATTTCTTTTCTTCATCGCTTCTCCAATATACGTTCTTCCTTTATTCGTTGCCTTCTCTGAACCTTGCAATAATTTTCGTATTTTTATTTGTTCTTTTCAGATATGTTGGTACATCTAGCGTTTGTAAAAACTTATATCTGGTAAGCTGATGTTTGTATTTTTTCTCTTCTCAGCTGCATTTGGATGTCTTGGTATCGGTATATTACTTCTCTCTTCATGTTGATTCCTTCCAATCTTCTATTTTCTATTTCCGTTGTAGAGTATCCGTTTGACATGTAAAAGCTTTCTCTGTGTTGCTCCCATCCGCTTTTCGGTTTAATTCTTTCTTCTTTTCTTCTTATTTCTTGCCAGCATTCATATACTAGTTCCTTCCATGGTGTTATTCTTATCTTTTCTTCATAGCTGATCGCTCGTTTACTTGATTCTGTCCAGATTTTGTAGATTTTGGCCTCTTCATGCAGTATGTACAGTGGTGTTTTTCTGTCTATTCCGAGTGTCCATCTGATATATTTATTTTGTATCCGTTCAATTTGTTCTTGCTCTCTCCAACCCCCATATCTCCGCACCGTACAGCATTATCGGAGCTATTAGTTTGTAGAAGAGTATCATCCTTAAGCTGGCATTGTTTTTGAACTTCCTCTGCCCGATACTCCATACCTGTGCTAGAACGATGTTCGCCTTTCTTGAGATTTCTTTTATATGTTCATATTCATGTCCACTATTTTGAAATGTGTAGCCTAGATATTTAATTATTTTCACTTTATCCAGTTCAATTCCTTTCCAATAAAAAATCTCATTAGGTTCTCTCCGTCTAGCTTTAGTAAATCTGTTTAGTTAAATTCTGAAGTTATTTTTATATTAATTTACATAATGAAATATGTTACATAACACATAAACATATGCACACAAAAAATAAAGTTGAAGGTCCTGTCTCTTCTGAAATTCTTGATTTTTTGCATGAAGTCTTCTAGTGTCATTTGTTGCTTTCTTTTTCTCTCGCTAAGCAAATGTAGGTAGCAGGAGATGGCATCTAAAACGCTTCGTCTAGCTTTTGCATTCCTTTCAAAACTTGGATCATTCGGTACAATTTGGTCAACGATTTCGGTTGTCGTTACCAAACTTTTACTAAAGAAGTCTATAGCAAGTTCTTTGGGTACTTCGTTTTCAGAATCACTATTTTCAAGTTTTACATGATTCCTTGTTCTGTCAGTTCTTGCAGGACGTCGTTTGTAAGGCTCTCACCAGAAACCTGCAATAACTCCTCAATATCTTGCTCATCTGCATGTCCTAAACCTGCTGTATCGATTAAGTTGACAATTGGCCAACGATAGGCTCTTCTCGTTGAGAATCTTTGGGTACCTTGGATACCCGCGTTATATCGAATCAGCGTTAATCGAGGGAGCGCTAGACGAGGTCTTACTGTACTTCCATACAGGTAGAAATAAAAGAAACCTTGCAAGGACAAACACAAATTAATTAGAATAAAAGTCTGTTCGATAAATTGAACAGACGCAGGATGATGGTAACGGTCTATAAAGAAGCCAATTACCATCGATTATCATAGAAAATGAAACACATTCATCAACTCATCAATCAGCAATTTCGATTCCTTCAGGAAGAGTATCAGCCTGTCCATGAGTAACCTGTCGTCACCTAATGCAACTGACAGGTCTTAGCACAGGCCTAACCTCTCCCTGACATCCTCGATCTGTACACTGTGTTAAAATATGTAACACAGACAAATCTGTGGATAAATGAGTGACATAGTTACAATAATGAATGATGATACAAGAAACTCGGAAATTCTAACAGGAATATGGAGAATTTTTGGCAATGACGCCGAAAAGTTGTTGTATTTATGAAGGATGTATAGAAAGATATTAAACAAATATATTAAGATAATGAATTTCAAACAGTCCTTTGTGAATCTCAACGTTATCTTCCTTTTTGTCCTCTTCGTTCTTAAGCTCAGATTTTAAGGTTTTTATAAAAGCTGACTGAAATGTTTAATAAGTTTTTTACTATTTTCTACTAAAACTATGTTTTTTTATTTTATTCTTTTTAAGTTTTTACGTATTATACATGGTCTTAGAAAAGCAAAATTTTACAGAAAAGATTTTCTTTTAAGAATCTTCTCCTTTAAATTAAATAAAATTACTTCTCGTTCGAATTGTTAAAGTATCCCTAGGTATCTGTCAATTTAAGTGATCAGATTTGAATTTCATTTAAATATATTGAAAATTCGGGTCAAGGAATTCTTTCCATTTTCAGTATTCATTAGTAAAATGAATTTTAAGTAAGATGGTTCGCCATATTGGCATTTTTTATTAGAATTAAAATATAACTGAACAGGTGTGGACCCAGAATTTTTTCTTAAGGGGGATTAATCCAAAGTTTGGGAGTGGGGGGACTTAGATGCATTTTTCTTGAAGGTTTTTACGTACAATTATAAAAAAATGCGTCCTTAAAATGTGTTTTTTAATGTATAGGGGGGGGGGCTCAAACTTTTTTGTCGCAAATATCACAATTATCGACGGTTGATTGAAATTTGAAATTTTGATAAAAATATTTTTGACGATTTTAGCAAAATTATAGTTTTAAGCTAATTTTATGAAAGGATTATGAAAAATATTTAAAAAATTCATGCTTTTCTAGTTTTTGAGTTAGAGCTAATTTGTGTCAGTTTTTTGCCTATTATTCCAAAACTTTTTCCCAAACTTCTAAATGAACCCAATTTTATTGATACAAAATACATAATTATACCAATTTTCAATAAATTCGGAGACAAACATTTTTTGTTTAAAAAAACACCATTTTTTTAAGGTCTACTTACGATTGTTTCGATGTTTTGCCATTTTCAAGGGTTTTCGATTACTGCCCATACAAAACTTAATAATTGGTTAGATAAAGCCCATTTTTTTTTAGACTAAATAATGTAGGAGAATTTTAAAAATTCAAACTGCAGATTTCTATTCCTAACCATTTTTCAGTAAGGATTTATCAAAATTTTTAAAAAAAAATTCAAAAAAATGTAAAATTTAAAAAAAAATTGTTTCAAAATATGGTTGCTACTCAATTAGGACCTCAAGATTTCAAAAATTTCAACCGGAGGTCTTTATCGCATTTCGTTTTTGAGATACGTCCATACGAAGATGAAAATTTATATAAATCACTCCATATTCAAATTTGTCATAATTCTAAAATTCAGAAAACGAATAAGGCCTCAAATTTTTTCTAGAGTAAATAAACTATGAGAAATCCAAAAGTTCTAACTTGAGGTCGTTTTCTTTAATCGTTTTTTAGTTGTGATTTTTTTTAATTCACTATTTTCACAAATAGTGTAAATTATGCCATTAAAAGAAATTGTCGTAATCAGAAAACGCGTTAAACTATTACCTAAGGCCCCAAATTATTTCTAGACTAAATAAACTACGATAAATCCAAAAATTTTAACCGCTGGCTGCTATCTTTAACCGTTTTTGAATTGTGATTTTCTTTAATTCACAATTTTCAGATATAATGTAAATTACATCATTAAAAAAAGTTGGCGTAATCTCAAAACGCATTAAACGATTAAAGCCCCAAATGTTTTCTAGACTAAATAAACTATGGAAAAACCAAAAATTTTAACTGGAGGTCGCTATCTCTAACCGTTTTTAGTTTAATTTTTATATTAGAGAGGAACAGAAAGGGGGGAGATGAGAAAGGAGTATTACTGAAGATGCGGAGTGGATGCAACTGTGGAAAGGAGAAGAAAGGAAGGGATAAGCATGATTGAGGAGGTGTGGAGAAGGGATAAGGAAGTGGGGGAGCAAGAAAGAATAGTCAGAATAGACAAACCAAGGAGCGCAGGGAGATATAAGGTGGTCAGAACTATAGGGGTACCAAGCTACTTGAAGGGAGAAAGAGGAAGGTCAGGAGGGAGGGTTAGGAGCATTGCGAGGCTAAGACGCGGGAATGAAGAGACAGGAAATAGATATTAGAGGAAACAAGAGGATAAGATGTGCAGGATGTGCGGGCAGGAGGAAGAAGATATTGAGCACCTCGCGAAGAGGTGTAGTGAGATGACAGTCTGGTCGGGGAACACATTAGACCTGTTGCACGAAGATGGAAGGGGGGAGAGGTGGGCGAGGGAATACGAGGCAAGAAGGATTGAGATTGGGGAAGGATAACAGGAAGGGGTAAAGGAAGGAAAGAAGAGGACCGTTGGGAAGCAGAAGGGGGAAAAGGTAGGAAGGAAGGGAGCTGAGGTTACCTGGAAATGGGGAAGAAGGAAGGGATATAGGAGGAGGGGTGAAGAAATGGTTGGAAGGGAAGAGAATGGAATAAAATAAATAGTAATGTAAAGAATGTAATGTAATGTATGTTTAATAGGACGTTGGGATGTTCATATGAGATATATGATTTGTAATTGTAGTAAATACCGTAAACACCGAAAGGTCGAGGGGAAATAAAGGATTATATATACAAAATAAATAAATAAATAAACACATATCTTTCTCTCATCCTGTTTCCATTGTCTGCTTTTTGTTCCCAGGTCTTTCATCATTTACTTCGTAATGTTAGAAACAACCTTGTAAATTTCTCATGGCATATGCTTATTATTTTAATGTTTAGTATGAAATGTGAGAGAAATAATAAAAATAAATGTAAACTATTTTATCAAGACCCGAGATAATGTAGCCCTTTTAAAGCTAAACACTGTACGATATATATGGAGCAACATTAAGATATATGAAGAACATTAGTCAAAAGGAAAAGGAACAAGAGAAAAGGTAAATGAGTTATGTCTAAACATATTGAAGATATTTCTGGAATGCCACATCAATTTTTATTTTATTCTTTCATTCACATTTTTAATTTCATCAGGAGTTACGACATATTTCAAGATGAAATAAAAGTTTGAGAAAATATACGGGGGAAAATAAGCTTCAGAGGAGATAAATTTAATAACTTTATTTGATTTTTTAAATTTTTATGTTAAATTTAGAAGAGTTGCCGTGGCTCCGTGGCAACACCGTTGTCTACGGAGAACAGGAACGCGGGTACAAATCCCGCCAGTTTCTTCGGATATTCAATAATAATAATAATAAAACAACCTTGGGTTTGGGATGCAGTCGTGTGTATTTAGCTCCACTAGTCTCTAGCATGACGCGGCTCAAAAGGTTGCTGAAGTTTGAGATTAGTGGACGCTTGTCAAGACCTGACAAACCCCATAATAATAATAATAATACATCTTTATTTGTGAAATGAAGTACATTTATCATAGCGTCACATAAATTAACTTAATTCTAAGATAAATGAAACAAAAGTATTAACACGAAACATATTGTCCTTATTTGGGAACTGGACGAAAAATCTATTTAATATACTTTTAATTTTCCATTTTGGGCTATTATATACATAAATTTATATTTAAATCCTTCTTAAACTCTTCAATATTATTGTATGCCTTTTTTATTAGGATAGTTTTTAACATAGATTTAAATTTTGCAGTGGTTAGGCATTTAATTTCCTCAGGCAACTCAGGCAAATAAATTTATTCTAACTATGTTTATTTGATTTCTATAGTTATATTTAGTAAAATGCACCTTGATATCATGTTTCTTTCTAGTATTGTATCCATTAGTGTCACTATAAGTATGAAAACTTGTACTGTTTTCTTTAATGTGTGTCAGTATATTTCAAATATAGAGCGATAGTTTCAATATCTCATGATGTATGAAAAGCTCCCTGCACGAGGTACTCCACTTAACTTTGCTTAAGATTCGAATAGATTGTTTCTGCAATCGAAACAATCTTAATGAATCGACAGAGTTGCCCCACAGAATAATGCCATATGCTAAGGTGGACTGTACATATGAGAAGTAGATTATTTTACAGGTCAAGCAGCTTGTAACCTTGGTCAATTGTAAATGAGCAAAACTGAATTTATTTATTTTCTCAGCTACTGACTCAATATGAATATTGGTACCCAGTTGAAACCCCAAAAATCTTGCTTCCGTGCTATAATCTGTTGTTGTTATATTTATTCTCGGATTGAATGAGATGGGTATGTTAATTGTTTTACTAGCATTCATACTTAGTTTATTAGCACGGAACCAATCTTGGGCGTCTCTAATATTATTCTCCAAGCATCTGTTGTCTTCTGATATTATGCAGTCAGCTCTAGGGTCGACTCAGCCTCAAGTATTTAATACTTAAAATGAGTGTCTGTTTATGCTGGGATAATAGGAATGATCGAAACGTCACAATGACCACGTGGTTTTCATATCTATAGCCGGCGGTCTACAAAAGGAGAACTTAACTTCTCTGCCTCTATATGCCTATCTAGGCATTGTAAACCTATTATTTAGTTATTTTATTATTATTATTAAATTTAGAAGGTTACATCCAAAACACATGAATTAATGTGATTTTATTATATAAATTAGAAGTCAATAGTTTTAAGGCAGAAATCATATGTTCTACTTCGTAACTATCAATGCAATATTGCTGACACATGAAGAAATTTTAGATGAACATAACTAATTTGTATTGTATTTATATTAATACTGGATGTAACATATCGGTCTGCAAAGAAGCCCTCATCAGCAGCAAGTGAACAAATATTTAACGGTTACCTTGTTGCTTAAGCGCCCGTTCTATTGCATATGTCTAAAAACAAATGTGAATTGTTTCCAGCAGATTTTTTAAAGTAAATTTTGAACAAAAAGTCTGTTTTATAACAACATAGCAAAAGAAATTTATTTAATAATAGTAAATTTATATAAATGAATATATTTCCAATAAAAAATTAAATGAAATCAACTAGCGCCAATCTTTTGTGGGCTAGATCGGAACGGGTTTAGTTCTAGCCATAAAATTCCTTCAGTATATATTAGGGTTGTAAATCGAAGGCAAAACATCGATGTTTAACATCGATGTCAACATCGGCGCCTTACTATCGATGTTGAAAAAACATTGAAGGTAAAACATCGATGTATCGGAAACATCGATGTTTTATTAATATTAAAAAACCTATTTATTTATGTTATATAGGTTTTATTTAATAATCTAAAGATAAAATACGAAAAAAGTAACATATAATACACAAAAAGCATTTATTAGATTTTGAAATAAAAATATTTCTTTTTAATAGTAATTAATTTCACATTAACATTATTAAGATTCCTAATAATATTCTATATAATAATAATATTATATATATTAAAATTATATTAATAATCCTAATTTGTACCTACAGTCTATTCCAAACGATTAGGCGGAACTAACCGCAATTTTCATTTTTGTAATTTGTCATTAGATATTTTTTTATATATTGAAGTTGACTTTTCCTGAACAAAATGATCAAAAGCTTCAATCAATCGGTAAAAATAACTAAAATTGAAAATCTAGTTCCGCCTAAACCAAAGGAACAGACCTTACTATTTTTACATATCTAAAATGAAATATTGGATTTTATTACAATACTAATATAGTAATCTTAATGTTAATTTTATATTATTTAACATAAAAATAACACTGTCATACACAATTAATTTCATACTTTTTTAAGTTGAAATAAAGTCTGTTCCTTTGGTTTAGGCGGAACTAGATTTTCAATTCTAGTTACTTTTACCGATTAATTGAAGCTTTTGATCATTTTGTTCAGGAAAAGCCAACTTCAATATATAAAAAATAGCTAATGACAACTTACAAAAATCCAGGGATTGGAGGAATAACAACTGGGAAAGTGTCAACAAGACTCAAAAAGAAAAAGTGTGTTGGCGTCGTTGGTTGTTCGCATTGTTTGCAAAAATTAGAAGTTTCTTCTTATTTTTTCGTGTTCTGCTAACTGCTAAGAAGAATAAGAACTAACACTATTAGTATTGTTATATCACAATAGATGGCGCTTATATTTTGTGTACTAATTTTAATAAAAATTAAATTTTTAAGATTCCAGCGCCTCTAGCGGTAGTTTCTGAATTTCAAAGTTTAAACATCGACATCGGTAGTAGACATCGATGTTTTATCGATACTATCGCCAGCTGACCATCGATGGTAAAAACATCGATGTTTTTAAAACAAACATCGATGTTTTTTTCCCATCCCTAGTATATATAGCAGTTTCGTCCGCATAAGAGTTAATTTTAGAATGCAATTTAAGACTAATGAGATAAAAAAATAAAATGAAAAATAAAGGTCTAAGTATAGTTCCCTGCGGAACTCCTACAGTTAAAGTTAATTCAGGGCTAATTAAAGTTAATTCAGAGCTCTATTAATTCCTTATTTTTCTTTGTGTCTTTTTTTAGCTTTTTGTTAATTTAATCGAAGTAACTCTTAAACCATACATTTCCAGTAAAAAAAAGCTCATGATTGATAATATATTTGTATAAAGTGTCGTCTGTTAAAAAAAATATATAGTAGTAGAATTTAATCTACCAGGTAAAAGATGTCGATTAAATATTGCATAGAAAACATTATGAACGAGGTTTGCCTTGGACAGTGGAAGCAAAAGCAAGAAATAGAAAATTGTGAAGAAAAACTATTCTAAAAATAGCTAAAAACAACTTAACACTCTGAAAAGGGGCAAGATATTAAGGAATAGTAATCCTGACACTGAACCATGCTTAGAAATGCCTTAAGATGCCCAGTACTTCTATTGAAGTAGGCACAAAGAAAAATGTACTTTTTTCAAATAAAATTCATAAATTCTTAAAATTGAAAAAAATTCTAATAAATATTTGTAATAGAAATAAATCAAATATCTTACGATATTCTTATTGAAAGGAATTTAAGTTTCATGATCACTTAAATCTTTTAATACTTAAAAATTTTATTTGGCGTCTTCATTCACAGTTATTGATTTTCCATTATATGTGCAATACAAAAGGAAGGTTTGCACCTTACACGATGATTTATTATTTTATTTTTATAAAATCTACCTTCAAAATATTTTTCAAGAATAATTTTCGTATTTATCGGAATATTTCAAAGGAATTTTTAACAATGACATGAATTAGTAGCGTGCTTTGAGTTTGATTACAACTGGGAATTGACCTAGCAACATTTTGGAGACAATTGCATGACATGGAAAAAATCAGAAGAATGGTATGTGGGTAATGAACTATACAAACATGGCATTGCCAACCAACTCAACACCAACCAATGCAACGCAAGAAGGATTTATAGTGAAAAATTATTATGTATAACATTTCTGTCACTGCGATGTTTTTCTCCTTCAAATAATCAATTGTTTGACGTGCTATATGAAAGCTTGCATCGTCATGATGAAGAATGATGCGACGTTTATGGTTGTTTTTCCTGATAACTTCTGACAAACAAATTGTTGTATACCATTCAGCATTAACTGTTCTCCGGTCCTCTAAAGGAATGGTTGTGACATGCCCAGTAAAACCGAAGAAACAAGCGATAATTTTGTTGGACGTGCTTCGTGAACGAACAACTTTCGTGGGTTTCGGTTCATCTTGGAAGATCCAAACAGTGGATTGTTGCTTAGTTTCCGATCATACGAATAAATCCAAGTTTCGTCACCTGTAACGATGTTGTATACGGATTTTGCAGTGCCTACGTTGTATTTTTTTAGCATTCCCTTACATCAATCAACACGAGCCTGTTTTCACGGTCAAATTATGCGGAATCCATCGGGAACAGATCTTTTTTACAGCTAAATGTTCATGCAAAATCGAATGTATTGCAGTCTGCAATATGCCAAAGGATGCCTCTATCTCACGGTAAATCACACATTTTTTGAAACACAACCGATTTTGGTTGACCTTCATGAGATTCATTACGGACAGACGCACGACCACGACAATATTCTGCAAACCAATTGTAAACAGTCTTTTCTGATGGTGCATCATTACCCAAAGTTGAACGAAGCGAATCAATGCATTGTTGTTGTAGTTAGTTTACTAAATTCGTAAAAAAACATGCAACGAAAACCTTCACGAGTAATATCTATTTTTTCATAAACTTGTTTTTTTTTAACGCTAACTGTCAGCAAAATACTCGGTCAATTTATAAGGTGCCACTGATTTCACAATAAAAATGTAAAATTTTACGAATATAATAATGACACATTTCAATATTGCCATCTAGTGGTCGTTTGTAAAAACATAAAAGGTAACCCCGTATTTGGCACAGCTCTGGTTGCAGCATAAACAATAACTGATTTAAGTAAAAATTAAATTAAATGAAATAAAAGAATTTGACGAAAAGTTACAATTTAATCATCACTGCAAACATCAAACATATTTTACTTTAATTAAATTTTTTCTCATCCAAAAAGCCTATAAAATTTTCAGACATTAGATTAAATTCCCGTCTCTTTTTCCTTGATTTTTTATCATGTTCCATCTGTGTCATCTCATTTCGATAGCGACGTACATTATTCACATGTGAGTTCGGGATGTGACACAGCAGTAAAAAGCCTTGCTTGCCTAACGCCACACGACATTCCGTGTCATTGTTGTAATGTTCATTTCAGGACCAGACACTTCATTTTATTACAACGACAAACTTGAAGTTATTTCTACATTTCTTACATTAAGATGTTTTGGAGTAATTACATTTTCAACATATGTGACCCAACAAGTATTTTCTGAAGTCTATATCTGTAGTAATTAGAGTCCTGAGCAAAGGATGAAAAATAATTCCAGGACCAAATAACACTGACGATATTTGCTGTAAATGTAACCACAACAATACATCGAGTTTTATTTATTTAAATAGTAAATATCACACTTGGTAATAACTAAATAATTATCCAAATCATAGTCCGAGAAATCAGTCCGACTTCATAGATATTATTTCGGGTGTTGCTCAAGGGGCAAACTTGGCTCTTACTCTTTAATATTTTTATAAATGACATTTCTAATTGTTTTAAATTTATAATGTATGCAGATGACTTAGAAATCTATTAAAAATATCTACCAGAAGAAATTGTAGGGATATGCAACAGTTTACTATTTCTTGTAAAATTAAAAAATTAAAATCAAATATCAATTAAAGAAAAAAAAATCTTTTACACGGAATAGGAATATAATAAATTTTGATTATAAAATCAATACATATATTCTACAAAATGTTATTGAAATTTCCTGGTTTATTATTTAATTCTAAATTAATATTAGACCTGCACCTGACAAAGCCGTGGAATATTACCAATTTTTGTTTTACACAGTTGGTTTTACACAGTTTAATTCATTGATCAATAAATTGATCAAGTTTTTTGTCAATTAATTGAAAAATTTATTGGTAACCTTGGAAACAAAAGCATCACTTAACACACATTAATTTAATTATCAATTTTTTTGAAAATTTTTACATTACCAACTGTAAAACATGTTGACATATTTATCAAAATGAAAATATTGAACCAATCTTCACAAAATTACTAGCTGTGAACAAAAACAAAAGAAATAACCTAGATGATGGTAAATTAGAACGTTTGAGGTTATGCCAGATTTTAAAATGAAACACAAATAATATATTTCGAGGTTATGCTACAACTAAACAGTTGGCAATATCTTAACAAATAAAAATATACCTAGAATTCCCTAAAAAATTGATGAAAAATAGAACTTTTTCGATTTTTAAAATAAATTGATCAAATTTGTTGTCAATTAATTAATCAATTAATTGACGAAATTTTTACACTTTACACACATCAATTAATTGAATGTCAACTTTTTCAATTAATTGATCAATAAATTGAATCGTGTAAAATCCACTTAAGAGATTTGTTCATTAAATAAATTCATATTAGGTGTAACGGTAATTTTTTCCCTTCATTTGGTATTATTAAAATAGAAACAAATCAAAAGAAAAAAAATGTACTTTACTGAGTAAAATAGTTTCCATCGTGATCTATAACACTCTGCCATCTATCAGGAAGACAAAATATTCCCGATTTATAAAATTATTTTTATTATTATTATTACAACTAAGAGCAGAAGTCATAAGACTTGTATAGCTCTAAATACTGTACAATTATGAGTAAGTGCAAAAACAAAATACATATAAAAAAATAGATGTGAAGTGTGAATATTCACACATTTCAGGGTTTCGCAGGTATATAATAAGTGAAGGCGGTATGCTGAGTGTGTAGGACAAATTTTACTTTGTAGTAATCACGGCAAAATGAACGATATTTTTAAAATAATTTATCGTCTGTTAATCATATAATAAGATAATTATTAAATTTACGCTCTTAAAAATTAAATACAACATTTGTCAAAATATAACTAGAATTTTGACAAAATAATTTCAACATAATAAAAATGAAAAAAAAAAAGAACAGAAAAAATAAAATTCACTCAGTACTCGAACTCGAAACCCTTCGTTTACCAACGAGTTTTAGCTTACGCTCTAACCAATAACGCCATCGTACGCCTTGCATGTGAGTGTCTTACATTGGTATAACTTTTGTACTTTGTGAACCAAAAACCACAAAAAATGCGTTATTTTCCGAAAACATAATCTGATCAAAAATTCCTGTTGTACTATTTCGGTTCACACCAATATACATTACTTAGATTTTTTTTAGATTTTTAGTTTAAACCATCTGGGCTACAGGGTGTGGGACAACATTTTTTTTGCACAATTTTGTCAAAAATCGCATCAAAATAATTTATTTTTCAAAAATAAAAATTTGAACGTTAATCCACGTACTAAGGGCTTTCATTTGATACCCTACTCATAATTTAAAAAAAATATTTTTGTTTTCGATGAGCACATATTTGTTTATATTTTTAGGGGGGTATGTTTTTTAGATGTTTTAGTATTTTTCCTATGTGCGGGTCAAAGAGTTGTATAAGCATGCCAAATTTCAACTCTCTAGGTTTAGCCGTTTGGCTACAATTTTTACCGAACAGACAGACAGACAGACAGACAGACAGACAGACAGAGAGACAGACAGACGACAAAATGACGGTATAAGGGTTTATTGGTCATACCTACAAAACCCTAAAAAGTAAACAAAGAAAAAAATTCCTGATTTTTTGAAGAAAAAATAAATGTTCAAGGGTCATTATAACATGGTTCCTATCTCTAAGTGTCTTGTTTCTTAAAAATTGTTCCAGTGATCGAAATAAGTGATACTCGGAAGGTGCAATGTCTGGTGAGTAGGGTGGGTGTGTTAGAACCTCCCAATCAAGCCCGGAAAGGTTTTCACATGTCTTTTTTGATGCAGGAAGTCGGGCATTGTTGTGTTGAAGAATAATTACTCTTCTATTCACAATTTCTGGCCATTTTCTGGTAAAGTTCGGATTCAGTCGATCCAATTGTTCACAGTAGAGATCAGAATTAACACTTTGTCCCGGTTTAAATATCTCATAATAAATGATTCCTTTATAGGGCATTTCAGATCGGGGTTCATCATCCAAGGATAAATTTGTTGATCTAAATTTTTTAAACCACCTTTGACATGTGCTTACACTTAGTTTGTCACCATAAACAGTGCAAATGTTTTTGTAGCAACTGTAACAGAATTTTTGGTACTCATGAAATAGCGTAAAAAATGTTTTGATGCAAATCTTCCGCCATTTTAAAATGTAAGGGTTTAAAATGAAACGAAAATGAATCAAAGGTACAGAGTTTAACCAAAATGCAAAAGACGTCTGTATTCATATTACACCCATATCCTCAATTTCAGTAACATTTAAACCATTATAAATCTTGTATATCTCTGCACTTGTGGAAGATATTGTTTTTTTTAAAGATTTTTAAGTCGTCTACATAGTTTATTAGAATTTTTAAAACCAACAGAAATGCCATTTATAAAAATATTAAAAAGTAAGGGAGCCAGTTTGCCCCTTGAGGAACACCAGAGGTAATATCTATGAATTCGGGCACAGAACCCTTTAGTATAACATAACGTAGGATCAAGAACCTACACCAGACGCATTATCGAGGAAATATAGCTGCGTAAATGGAGATGTATTGAGTAAGTTAAGAGATTTTTGGAAAATTAGAAAAGAAATATTAAATTGGAACCCGTAGAGCAGACGTAATACAGTGCGATCATTATTTCTTGAACGTTATGCAATACTTGAAAGAAACATTTAGTTATCAAACTTATTTCCAAGGACATGTACACATGGACGTACATTCTATTTTTGTGACCTTATAAGAATTCATTATTAAATGAACACTATTTTCTCTACACGCCAATGAGTTGATAACAAATATTAATTTAGAAACACATTCCTCGGGTGAGTTCGGACCAACGAAGTAATCTGATTGGTTCTTTGTTAAATTGGGATTTTCAGCTGTGAATTAGAATACAGTTTTGATATTTTAAAACCCATTGTTTACCATTATGTAACGTTTAGGATTCAATGATCGCACTGTAGAATTGGTCCGCGCATAACTTGGAGAAGGACTGCCGTCAAAGAGGCCTGTGTTTCCTGGAAAATAGTCAAAGTAGTCTGGCAACCGGATCCATACTCAATGCTTTATATATGCCCTTTTGTTTGCTAGAACCATTGACGTCATATAAATAGACTCAGCACGCTCTATGCCTTAGCATTGTTTGTTATGAAGCCAAGACCCTGCGAAGAAGTTGCCTACGTTACATTTATTTTATTCAGCTATTGTTAAGAAAAACGCCGGCGCTGTATTGTGTTTATGATTGTTTTGTTGTGTTATTTTTTCTATTTTACTATTTTACCTTTTCATCATCTTTTAATTTTTAATAATATTGCCGTAAACTGCATTTTAAGAGTTGCGAACTGTATTTTAACTACGTAGTATTTTAAATACTAAAAAGTAATGTTTAATTAAAATGTTACATATAGTTTTTCCTTAAAAAAAAAGTATTTGTATTCACTACTTCGAATACATCAGAAAAGTATTTTACCTAGCATTGATTATAGATATACATCTTTATAATTTGTCAGATAAATTTTAATTTATCATGGAATAAATGATGTAATATATGCCCGTTTTAAATTTAGAAAGTGTCTGAAGCATTGCTATATAAAATGATCGAGTAAAAAAGGTGTCTAGATAGACATGGAATTCATTTATTTTTATATCAACAGTATTGTCCACTTTACATTTTAAATTCAGGGCCTACTAAACTTTTTTTCGATCATATTGTATTCTAAATGTATGTAATTTAGAAACCTATTAATTATATTAAATATATTCTAATAAATTCAGGTTAATTTAATATTTTTTATGAAATATATTTTATTAAAATTTGCTGTTTACTGTATTAAAAAAATATATTTTTACTTTCAATTCTTATCGGTAAAACATTGATGTATGCAAACTGTACAACTTCTTGGGGAAACCCCCGTTTCCCCGCCTAAAGAGGTGTTGGCTTCATAACAACTCGTCCTCGTTCAGTCTCTATGTTATACTACCTCATTGGATAGAACCTTATCTTCGTGTTTCTAGAAAGGAGCCTTATTTTGTAAAATTAGTTGATTGCGCAACACAATGAAAGAGCAGTTTGGATTCTGTTTTTGACAAAAAATTAATAACATAACCTAATTTGTTTCAAAGGAAGTGCACATTTATGCAAAAAAATGTAGTAAATATTAATTGCTGGGAATATAGAACAGAATAACTGAACATGCAAAAAAGCAATTTTCATAAAAAGTAATTTTCGATTGACCTTTAGATTTATCTTAATGGAAAAAGATGTGAAAGGTTACTGTATAAGTATGGAGGTATTTGCATCAATTTGTTCCTTATTTGATAAAAAATGGAATTATAATTTACATATAAATTCAGTTTTATTAAGTATACAAAAAAACTTACGTGTTGCGTTTAATTATGTTGTCATATTTGACCTGATTTATTGTATAATTACTCCACATTGCGGCCAATAAACTAAACCACTTAGAATTTCTGACACTGATAGCATAATGCTGTCCAGTATCGAATAGCTAGCCATTTATACTTAGTTTCTTAAGGATTTATTACGCATTATACTATTTACAGCCAGACATTTAATTTATCATAATATTTTGTATGTGAAAAAGTTATGGAATAGGCTTGTAGAATGATTAAATTAATGAAATTTAGTATTTCCACCTCAAAGAATAGCAATCAGAAAATATTACGCTATTAAAACGCTGTCTGGCGGTCAAATATTGTGTTACCTACTCTAGTATTATTTGAACTTATTACGTATGTTTTAGTGTTGATTTTTTGCTAGAATGTCGACAGAAGTTGTGGAAAACTATAAAAGCAGAATATATTGTAGTATTTTTGGCTGTCATTCAAGACAGGACAAAGCATATTGAAAGCTAGAGTACTAGAGTCAACAGCCATATTACCTTGGATCACAACGCCGCCACCGGTAATGTCACTCAATTAAGATCTTACTTTCAGAATCGAAGCCAATATGTTAATATTGTCAATAAAAGTTCCATCAATCTCAGTCTATCTCATGGTGTTCCTCAAGGCGTTGTTCTTTGCCCTCTTCTCTTCATCATATATCAATGATCTTCCTTCTTACATAGGTCAAAATGACTAACAACTCTTATTACAGGAAACAGTTATGTGAATTTACTACGGATCCACACAAAGGATAAAAATGAATAAATTAGGATCAAATAAGCATAAGGATTTGAAATAAAACACTTAAATGTGGCTGTCATTCAAGACAGGACAAAGCTAGGCATCTTTTTTTCTTCTTCTTTAAGAAAAAAACGGAGGAAAAGTTATTATTAAGTCCAAATTGGGAAAAAAATTGGTTATGGACAGGAGGAAGGTGTGGGAATATATTTTGAGTTACGGCAAAAAAGTAACTGATACTATTCAAGTCTGTTCATTACATGTGTGGCAGAAAAACAAAACTGCACTAATATGCTTGCACCAGCTTTACAGTTGCAAGTTGCATATTTAACTTTTAGCTGCCCCTGCCCAACTAAAACTAATTTTATTTCATGAGGTAATGAACAAGACGCACTTGTTTCAAAACATAATGCATATATTGTAAATTCAGATGACAGTCAGCTTCTAATGTACTACATAAAATTACGCTCCCGGCATTTAATACCTGATTACCTACAAATTACACTTCAATTAATCTACTGAAATAAAACTTTTAATACTGTTATACACTTCGATACAGAGCCGCAGTAAGGAAAACTTGCGCTAGGGGCAGAGCCGTGTTTTTGGCGCCCTTGGCAAATAAAAAAAAAGGTTGTCACCTCTCAAAAGTCAAGTGATGAGCAAATAAAAAGGTCCTCACCTCTCAAAATCCAAGTGACGAGCAAAAAATAAAGGTCCCCGTCTTCGCAATGGCGCCCCTTAGTCAAGCCCGTCAGCGCCCTTTTCCTTCGTCCGCTCAGGGCCGTCGCCCCCTCCGCCCCCCCCTTACTGTTGATCTGCTTCGATACATGTGTAGCGCTTAAAAATTCAAAAATGTCGCAAATGTTTACTCGCTTTTTAATAAAATAAAAATGTACTGTGCTTAAATTAACCTGTTCGCTATCATCAAATTGACGGTTGAATACAAGAGTCAACAGCCATATTGCTTTGACATTTTTTTTTGTTTAATTTTTAAGACAGTTGATCGAAATATAAAATGATAAAATAGACCAAGTGGATTTTATAAACCAATTGTATTTATTAATGGGTTCATAAGTATGCTGTATTATTTAAAATATATTTTTCAATACTTGGTTAGACTGCTACTTCATGTATGTAAGTTAGGTTAAATTATCTTAATTTTGTAACCATATGCAGTCATTTATTTTCAATAACCTGCACGTTATTTAAATAACTTGTCGTTACACTAGCCCTAGATGTTGATCTATAAGGGCCAAGAATAGAGCCTTGAGGAACTCCAGGTGATATAACTCTGTGGACGAAACTGAGAACTTATTGGGTAGCCCTCCTTTTAATGATCTAGTGGGTTTTGGTTGATACCTGGAAAGATTTGACATTTAACAAAATAGTAGAAGTAGGAAAAAATTTCACTCAGCTTTTTTGGACAGAACGTTTATTTCAGTAACACAACGTTTGGCCAACTATTTGTTGGCTTCCTCAGGTGCTATAACGAACAATTTTAACTTTAGTAACATTCTTATACTTAATATAAAATTAATTTACCTATAATAATTTAAACGTCACTCTAACATCATGTACATCGTCCATCACCAGGAATGGTGAAGTTGCGGAACTGAAATTGACAAAATATTATATACTTGAAAATCCAGAAGGATAGGAAATCAGGAAAAATTTTATTTAACAATAATAGAAGTGACTATGAGTTAAATTTTGACAAATTACCTTATAAATTTACGTTATATAAAGCTGAGTGAAATTTTTTCCTACTTCTATTATTATATCAATTGGACGTTAAAAATTATTCTACTATTTAACAAAATAAGAGAAATTTGGTTCTTATTTTACTCTACTACAATGGTCCTCACCTGAGACAAATGAGCTCTGGATTCGTCAATAATATTTGAAAGAAATTTTTTAATTTATTTTTAAGACAATTTTTAACAGAAATCCTTTTAGAAATGCTACTTTGTTATATAGGCTATTCCAAACGTTTAGGCGAAACTGAAATTTAAATTTTTGTTGTCTTGAGCTCTTCTTTTATGGTTTGAAGTAGGCTTTTGCTAAACAAAATTATCAAAAGCCTTACTTAATCTGAAAAATTAACTAGAATTGAAAATCTAGTTCCGCCTAAACCAAAGAAACAGACTTTAATACAGTTTTATTTTACTTGCATGTTTTCAACAGTATTTTTAATTATATTTTCATTAAAACATTTTGCAGTAAATTCTACTATGCATTTTTAATTTTAATTTTAACATAACAATTGAAATTAAATCATCTTTTATATGTTACACGTGGATATTTTCAAGTATCTATTATTTCGAAATATGCTGTATAACACAGTGGAAACGTTAATATCGTTTGCGTGACTACTCGCTACGTAAATTTGATCAAGTCGTGACAAATTACATGTTTAAAATAGATTAAACAGTGAAAAATGTTGTAAAATCACACTTATTTAAAATTCAACCAAATCACGGCATTTTGCTAAATTATTTTTACAACTAAATAATTATCACATAACATAATTTTTTAGAAGAAAAAAGTTTTGTAGCAGTGATGGCGCTAGGGGGTTCCGCCTCCCCCCAATTTCTTTGGCCCCCAATTGCCCCCCCCCCAGAAATACTTGGAGAATTTCATCACTTATTTTAGAAGTGAGCACTCTTCTTTTTAGATCATTACTTGTATTTAAGAGGTGAGGACCTTTTTGTTTATGCCAATAAAAAATGATTGCTCCTCAAATATTTCCTGCCCCCCCCTCGATTTTAAGCTAGGGTCACGCTGCCACTCTCTTATAGCTGCACCTATTGCTGTATTATACGGTTTATTTATTTAGTTATTTTTTTCCTATTTCACTTATATCTGGAGTACCACCAAATTTTTGCATAAATGTACCAGAAATGTTAATAACCATTGATCTAACGAATCTGTGGAGTCATTATACAGGTATTGTAGTTATCAATGGTACTGTTTGAATTGAACCAAATAAACTTTTTCATCTGCCTTATTAGAGCCGTTAATAACTGGTCTATAACACGTTCCTCATTATCAAAAGTAATTATCTCTATGGGTATCCATTATCCATGGCACAACAAAACAAATCTCAGTCGTAAAAAGGGTATTTTTCAACATATATTTACTACATTCAAATTCAACACGAACGCGAAAAAACCCGAGCGATTTGAGTTTGTAGTACAGTACACTAACCAATGAGGAGTGAGCTTTGTATATTTGATTATTCGAATATGTCCGAGCATTACCGATCATAGCGAGACCAACCGATTTTTTAAGAGCGCGTCGATTTGAATCAAGAGGGCAAATTCAATTGTTCAATATATCGCATTAAATAATATAAATATTTAACTTACTAAAAAAATATATGAATATATATGTTTTTCAAAAAAATCGTACAAATACGATTTAAATCGTACATCTGGCAACACTGGTAGAGATCGCCCTGTATTCAGTGCTGATATTCAAAATATTTAACAAGGGGTACGCAAAAAAAAAAGATTTTTAGTACTTAATTATTGTTATGGCCTTTTGCTCAAAATACAAACTAAATGAACTAAATTATTTTATCTACAAACATCAAATAATAAATGCCTTATGTAACCAACTGTAAATACATACAGCCGTTCTTATTGCACGCCGTCTAAGTGTCGCGCATACATGCTCAACCGTGGCTAAAGAATGGGTGAGCCGCAAATTTTTATTTAGTAAGTTAGTTAGTATATTTGGTGCCCAGCATCGATGGCTATTTGCATCTCACACAGCCCGTATTTATAATTAGAATAATATATATAAGTTAGAGTAGATAAAACAATAAATAATAATACAATATCAGCTGATGGTTCGGTAGCCATCTGGATGACGTAGGTTCTGAAGTTTAATATGTTCTGAAAGTTAATGATTAAACAATATAGTTGTAGATTTAAATATTGCATTTGACTGGCTTATAATGGCTATATTTCACTCGGATAAGTGAAATTTAGCCATTATTCGAGGATGATCTTCATCCTCGTGCAGTATAGCCTCCATTATATGCTTGTTAAATAAAATATTATTTTTGTACTGCCTATTCTACTATCCATTTTATTAATCAGTATGGAAGTCTTTCAATATTTTAAAAACCAGTACGCACGTACTGATGCGTGCGTTCTAAATATCAGCTCTGCATACTGCAGTATACCGCGTACACCAGAGGTCCCCAAACTTTTTTGACTGTTGACCCCCAGAAAAGTTTTTCGACATCTTATCGACCCCCTCTATTTACGTTATTATAATAGGACAAGCAAAAGATACGTTTATGTGATTTCTTATATTGTTTATTGTGTTTTTTATTTATCTAATATAATTATATCTAATTGCATTACAATATTATTATTAAATAAAATTGCCAGTTATTGTCAATGTGACGGGTGTGGTTGGTGACTCTTTACAAGATTTGCAATGTCGGGTTTAAAATTAGTTAATTTCAGCCTTAAATCGCCACGGAATTCTACATCTAACTTGTTTCTCTGTTTTGTCAGGATGGAATTAATATGGCTATAACCAGCCTCAACCATATACGAACTTGGAAATGCTAGCAAAAAGGGAACTATCATTTACGAAAGTTTTAGATATTTCTATATAACATTTACATTAGTCCAAAAGTAACTTAAAGTAACATTTTTAAAAAGCGTTTTAGCTGCAAGATCAACTAACAATTCAATAAGTTTATTCTTTATTCAAACAATAAAAGATATCAGTACAATAAAGATCTATTAAAAGGAACGGAATCTATTTAAAGTTATATAATACGTATAACATTAAAAACTGTTTAAAATATTTATATGTAACTGTGTAGCTACACAGTTATATATTAAAATTATACTAGTAATTTTCAACTTTTTTCCATAGACCCCCAATAGACCCCCGAGCCAGATACGACCCCTGACAATGTCCCCCGGGGGTCGATATCGACCACTTTGGGGACCCCTGGCGTACACGGATAGGCCAGCTACGTCATCTCTGCCTGTAATGTCACAGGCCTGATTTTGTGGGCAAAGCACTTTAGAACATACCTTTTCACTCAAGTGGGGATAATTTTAGGTGTCTTTAACAAGGGATACGGAAAAATTTTAACAACGGGTACGGTCGTACCTGTGCGTACCCGCTGAATATCACCCCTGCCTGTATCCACATGGCGGAGAACAATCACAAAGAACTTGATGTCCACGGAATTACCTGGCGCCAGGTGATGAGGCTTGCTCTTCACAGACCCCGATGACACGAGTTTGTAAAGGCCGTATGCTCCAGCAAGGAGATCTACGACACAATATATATATATATATATATATATATATATATATTAATAAAAAAGGTATTTTATGAATAATAAGACATGATTTTATTGATCAACTAATACGTCTCACACATCATATGATATATTTTATACTATTCTATTTACATAAAACAATATGCCTTAGCAACGATATAGCACCCCACGATCGTTAATAAGGATAAATGTTGCATAATTATATTTTCGCTAACACGGCCAGACTGACATGCGGAACGTTCTCGGGACGCAACTGCATTTTTCACACCATTAACAGCATTGTTGTTATCAGCAACAGCAGCCTGCATACCACCAATGGTCTGCTCCATACCAACAACAGCATTCTGCATCTTGCATACCAGTAACAGCATCCTGCATACCAGGAACTCCATTCTTGAGCTGGTCCACCATTTATCTTCTATTGCATCTTGAAAGTTTTCACCTAATTCATAATCTGTAAATAGAGCAATTTGGGCGCAGAATTGATTTTTAACAAAATCAACCATGCACCAATATCAATTAGTAAAAATAAATATTTGCTTAAAACAAAACCTCCCAGAAGCAAAGTATAAATCGTGATCTGACAGTTTAGAGACTTTTGGTTATCAATTCATTTCTCTATCACAAACTCAGTGACTAGATCAACAAGCTCAGATACTCAGTAACTATCTATTAGTTTCCTTCATTACAGATTGTCTACAGTACAACAAGCTCAGAGGCCGTTTATTCATTTCTGCACACACAGTGCTCAGCTCAGAGACCGTCTATTCGTTTCTGCACACACAGTGCTTTATCATCATCATCAGCCCGTCGCCATAGCTCACCATCTGCCACCATGGTTACAGAGCTATTACCGGACTGATGCCACTGGCAGCGGCATGTCTTGCGGTACTCGACAACCTTTTCTCTCAATTCATTAGCAATTACATTTATTAGTTTATTCTGCCAATCCGATCCCAGTGATCTGTCATTTATCTTTTCCAATAAACGCTCAAATTCAAAACTAAAATCTCGAAACTCAGATCTTAATTATCAAATCTCAAACATCAAATCTCAAATATTAAGTTGCAAATATCAAAACCAAAATCTCATATTTTGGTGTTTCAAGTCTTAATACTCAATTATTCAAATCTCAAATATTAAATCTCAAATCTAGTTTTTACTCATTATGGCTAACACGTGCCATATGATTTAACCAAAACAACCTCTTACCTTTTACCATTGTCGTCAACAATCTAATTAGTTACCTTCATACAATGTGTTTGTTAATAACAAAGCAACGCTCGTTCACCCTGACAATTATTAGAGATCTGCTTTGGATAATTAATCCTGACATATTCTGCATTTTTGAAAAAATGTCACATTTCAAATTTATTCCAATGAG
Source organism: Liopterus haemorrhoidalis (assembly GCA_963971575.1). Classification (NCBI taxonomy): domain Eukaryota; kingdom Metazoa; phylum Arthropoda; class Insecta; order Coleoptera; family Dytiscidae; genus Liopterus; species Liopterus haemorrhoidalis. Next base: position 40,678,686 of record OZ020612.1, on the reverse strand, counting down.
TGTCATTTCCTTAGAAACCACTTAATTTTTGACAAAATAACTTGAAATTTGCCAATTTATTATCTGGCTCATAATTCATACTACCTTTATATGATTCTCAATCGTCACATTTAACTTAAACCTTTACATTATCCTTTGCAATATTATACGACAATTTCTGCACACCAATGTATTGTTGCATTAAAAAAATATTTTTAATATTGCACTGATAGTCTTCTATTTTAATTTTCTTGTGGGTGTTAGGCCAATCACTCTTCTGATATTAATAAAAAAGGTATTTTATGAATAATAAGACATGATTTTATTGATCAACTAATACGTCTCACACATCAAAAAAAAAATCAGCTGTGGCCACCACAGGACCGACCGCCAGCATATAAGTACTTATATAAATTACATTCTAGCAGCAGAGTAGAAATAACTTGGCCTAATATTTTCTAACAGAAATATTATTTATCATGACCATGGAAACGTTACATATAAATATGAAAAAATTGAGACTTTTTTTTTATTTAATTAATTTTTGGTCTTAGCTACGGTAGCCATTAACCAGGATATCTTTATTTTTATTATGGATACATTAGTAATTTTATAACAAATACAAACATCCATGCCATCACCGGGATTCGAACCCGAGCCCCCATGGTTAGCAGTCAAATGAGCTGCAGGTAGGGTTGCCAGGCGTCCGGATAAAGCAGGACATAGTTAGGCTTTTTGATTGCGTGTCCGGCCAAAATAAACGGTGTCCAGCTTGTCCGGCTTTTGTTAGGCTTTTTACATTTCGCAAGGGAGCGAGCGCCGTTTTCTGAACAATAACAAAGAGAACGTTAATTTCACGAAGCTGTTAGCACACAATAAATGGGTAGCCTATTTTAAATGAGTAATCAAGATTGCTTTTCAGAATTCCTATCTATTTGTCAGTATTTCTTTGCGACCCCAGGACATAACGCAAACGTTGAAAGAGTTTTTTCCTTGATAGGTCAGCAATGTTCAAAAGAACGCAACAGATTACATGTTAACACTGTCGCTAAAATGTTGGTAGTAGAATTTAATTTAAAACATTTGACGTGTAAGGATTTTTACAACTGCATTTTGAAAGAAACTGAGCTTTTAAAGCAGATTTCTGCCAACCAAAAATATGAATAATTATTTTTATTGTTTAACTTAAAGTTTTGTTTTGTTTAGATTGTTTTTAGGGTTTTGTAGGTATGACCAAAAAACCCTTATACCGTCATTTTGTCGTCTGTCTGTCTGTCTGTCTGTCTGTCTGTCTGTCTGTTCGGTAAAAATTGTAGCCGAACGGCTAAACCTAGAGAGTTGAAATTTGGCATGCTTGTACAACTTTTTGACCCGCACATAGGAAAAATACTAAAACATCTAAAAAACATATCCCCCTAAAAATATAAACAAATATGTGCTCAACGAAAAAAAAAATATTTTTTTTAAATTCTGAGTAGGTTATCAAATGAAAGCCCTTAGTACGTGGATTAACGATCAAAATTTTAGTTTTGCAAAATAAATTATTTTGAGGCGATTTTTGCCAAAATTGTGCAAAAAAATTTTTGTCCCACACCCTGTAGCCCAGATGGTTTAAACTAAAAATCTGAAAAAATTCTAAGTAATGTACATTGGTGTGAACCGGAATAGTACAACAGGAATTTTTGATCAGATTATGTTTTCGGAAAATAACGCATTTTTTGTGTTTTTAACTAAAATATGTTAACTATTTAATACGTTGTGTAACATACCACAACAGTAACTCTCGTGGCGTGGTTGGTTTCGTCGTGCGCTTAATAATATAAGTTACCTTGCAAACTAGGGTTTCGAATCCTGTTGATTTTATTTTTTGTTTTTTTTTTGCATTTTTATTTTGTTTAAATTATTTTGTTTAAATTCTAGTTATATTTGGTAAATGTTGCATTTAATTTTTAAAAGCGTAAATTTAATAACCAGTGGGAAGTGTTGAAATTATAATTTAATTCTATGTTTGAATGTATACGAAATCAGAGGTCGGGGCTTATCATTTAAGCAACCAATGGAAGCCATAGGTGCAATTTTCAAAATCTTAATGAACTTTGCTATATAAAAAAAATACTGCATATATTTAGAAACTTAAATAATGGTATTAGGCATTCGAATTAAAATTCATAAAAAAATATTTTGACATAAAATTTGTTTTGGCATCCCAAATAATCATCGTTCAGTTACTAAATACCTGCAAAACCCAGAAATTTGTGAAAATTCACACTTCACACCAATTTTTTTATTTTGTTTTGCTTTGGGAAGTAATAGCAAGTAAATAAGACTTATTTGTGCAATTGCCTTTATTTAATTTAAGAAGAATTTAAAAATGTTGATAAATGTTTATCTAGAATATAATTTTGACTGATGATTTTATTTGACTGATTAATAATAAATTATTTAGACTGATTTGGCGTTTTATTTATTTTTTATTTATTTTTTATTTATTTTTTATTAGAATTTAACAAGATTTATGGTAATAATCAAAAAAGCTTGATTCTACATAAAAAAAATTTGTCGTACCTATTAATACTGAGAAACAAAATCCTCAATAATGTAGGGTGTCCGGCTTTTTTACCCAAACGTCCGGCCAAACTGGCTGGTCTGTTCGGCTATTAGGTTTGGCGACCTGGCAACCCTAGCTGCAGGACTTGGAAAAAATTTCGAAAAATTTTACAGAAATTATTCGAAATTTTTCGTTTTTTCAAAAAAAGTCTCAAATAAAAATTGGTAGTTGCTTTTATAGCAACTTTTGTTCAATAAATTTTTTCGAAATATTTTTCTGTTTTGAAATATTCACAAAAATCTTAAAATCGATACGAGTAAACTCCCATTTTTAGTCAACTGATTTTTACCAAAAGTTGATCAACTCGTGCCATTGATGGCAGAAGCTTAAATATGAAGTTTCATTAAAATCCTTTCAGCCGAATTTGCTCTACACGTGTACACAGACAGACGGACAGACGGACAGACAGACGGACAGACGGACGGACAGACAGACAGACGTACGGACAGACAGACCGACAGACATCATGCTAAAAATAGTCAACACGTTATGTAGGGACCTCAATTCGTGGAGATCCATCGAAATCTCGAAATGTCAATATCGGTATGATCACAATACCTCCCTTATATAAGTTGGCGGTCGGTAAAAACATTTATTTACAAAACAAATTTTATTTTAAGGCAGTAGCTTTATAGTAATAAAGAGTAATAAATAGTAATAAAGAGTAAAGTATAGTAATAAAGAATATAGTATAGTAATAAAGATCACAAATACACACTATTCTAGTGATTAACTGACGTAAAAAAAATAATATATATAGGTACAAAAAAAATCTTTTTTGTGTTTTTACAATTTTTTTCGCGACCCGGCAAAATTTTTCTGCGACCCGGTGCCGGGTCGCGACCCACACTTTGGGAAACGCTGTCCTATAATATAATACGCCTGTTTGTATGTTCGTATCATAGAGGTTCGTATGTTCGACCGGTCGTTTCTTCATTCCCCGATAGAGGCGCGCATATGTTAATTATTTATGTCAAAATTGTTTAAAATATATTGTTGATGCAATAATATTGAATTTTCTACGAACACTTTTTATAATTATTATAAGATGCAATAATAGTGAATATTCTACGAACACTTTTTATAATAATTGATAGAATTGTAAGAAATTATTGTTTATGTATTGGACAGTAGTGTGCTGTGAATTTTTGTTTTGAGTGTTGACAATAAATTAGTAAAAATGACAGTTGTGTTTTTCATTAAAAAATCAATTCACAATTATTAATTTAGTTGTGAAATACACGGATCGGTTTTTTTACGAAACAAAACACAGACAATCGTTATCCTTCCGTGATATTCGACATTTTTGATTAAAATTATTATTAGCAGAAAAATAATTATTTTAAAAAATATTTGGTTTTGATGAAAGTAAGAAAAATGTGACTTTTTTTCTTTATTATTATTTTTTCAATGCTTTATTATTTTTTTATTTCTACGATTTACAGGACAAGATTTACAATATCCCACTGCAAACTCTATACAGATGGCAGCACATAACGACTACACTAAATAATTCAAGAATTATCAGTGGCTCTAAAACAATGGTTTCTGTTTATTTATCACATTAAAATATCATTTACCTTTTAGTTTAGGTTAGACTCACCTTAAAAGCACTATCTTAGGTTATGGTTGATAACTGTTTATTTTATTTTTATTTTTTATAAACCACCTAAAAATAAATTGTATTTTAACTGTTCTGTGCAGGGCTAGGGACAGTGATTCACCTTAAAAGCACTATCTTAGGTTATGGTTGATAACTGTTTTTTTTTTTTTTATAAACCACCTAAAAATAAATTGTATTTTAACTGTTCTGCACAGTCCCACCTGTTTAGAATCTCTGTATATTGAACAAATGACGTGTGTGTGACGCATGCGCAGTGTTCAGTGGGATATTGTAAATCTACCCCCTGATTTGAGATATAGTGTAAGTACGCTTTTTTTCGTGTGCCCTTTTTGCCGTGTGTGTATTTATTCATGTGTGCTTTTGTCCGTGTGCGTATTAATCCGTGTGCGTTTTTTCCGTGTGCGTATTTTTATATTATATAAGAAAATGGAAAATTAATTTTAATAAATATATTTTAAATTTAACGTCTCAAATCATTTTTAGTTGTAACATTATAAATATAATGCACCATTTTAAAAAGTTAATGAATTAATAATTCGGAATAATGCTCATTATTTGTCCAGTTTTTAATAATAGGCGAAGAGTTGATTCAATTTGAATTGGATGAAGTTAGGCGTATGGCTAGAGAAAGAAGTCTGAGGTGTCGAGCAAGTTCCACATTAAGGTAATGATTTGTTTGCCAACACAGTTGGCAACGGGTGCACTAGTATATATATACTAGTTTTCAATGGTAGAACGTATTTTTGAAACAGAGACTAGAGCCACTCATATTTTTTATAATGCAGTAATTAATTTAGGTTCTTTGTGTGTGTGATTGCAGTCCTTACACAGCTGATTACAGCTATTCATGTCACGAGCCAGGCACTGACACTACACACACAACACTTATCACAGCTAACGAACTACAGCCGGGATAAAAGAAAGAATCCTTTTAAATAACTTTACTGTTAACCTCGGGCGTCGAACAACGGCGGAACCCGGTAAAAATTACCGGGGCCCGGGCAGACTGATGAGCCCGGGTAAACTTTAAATAATTGTTTTCTCGGGACCCAAGCCTGAAATTATTGTTGTACCAGGACTCGGGCCAGCTCTCAATGCTCCTGCTGTTAACAATTTTTGAAATAAAATTTAATCAATTTCTTACATGATATTCAATAAAAAAAGTAAATTTCGATTTTAACATATCAATATTATAGATATGTAACTGTTAAAACGCGAAATTAAGTACCCGTTAAGTAATAACGCGGTTTAAAATTAAGTTTAAGATTTATTTAAAACAATATATATAAGAATTAGTGAATTTAAAATACACGTTAAATAATAAGGCGGTTTTAGCCAACGGAGTGGCCGAGTGCATTGAGTCGTGCAGTTTTGACAGGTGAAAACAGTCTGGATTGTGCGGCCGGTAGTTCTATTCTCCGTTGGTGATATTATTCGGGCGAGAATAATTACTCTCATTTCACAATCATTCACCTCTCATCCAGGTATAGAAGCTCGCCCCCTGGCATCGGCGATTAGCCTCGTTGCAGAAATAGGCCGATGTAAAATAAATAAATAAATAAATAAAAATAAGGCGGTTTAAAATTAAGTTTAAGATTTATTTAAAACAAGATATACAAGAATAAGTAAATTTAAAAGAAAATATATAAAAATTTAGATACAAAAACAGGATCGAGTAAACCACCAGATAATCGACTCAGAGCCTCTAAGTTCCACAGTTGCAGAGTAACTGCTTAAGTTTTTATTTAGGTTTAAGTTTTAGCTTATGGTTTAGTTGTTGCACAGTTTCAGTTTTTGGTTTAAACTTAAGCCTAAACAGGAAAATACTTAAGCAGTAGATCTGTTTGGTTTAAGCCAAAATAAACTGTCAAAGAGGACAGGTTATGTGTCATATTAAAATTGATCAGATTAATTTGATTGAATAAAAATGTTATACCGGGTGAATTATTTAAGGAGCAACATATATAATGTTAATGAAGGGAGTTATTTCATTTGCAACATAGCAAATTATGAAAGCAAGCTCATATCCATGGCGACAGATATGCAATGCTGAATAGATATAATAGTTATTTGACATGATAAAGTTCCTAGACGGCTAGAATATAGTAAATTAGAAACAATAAATGAATTTTTATTAGTTTGTTTATATTTATACGCAAACAAAAATAATAATGTCCAAAAACTATTTTAAAAAATAATATTTTGTCTTTTTTATGGAGACGATAAGCTTTTGTTTTATGGCTATGTTGCTTTTGAAATAACTCACTTCATTAACATTATATGTGAAACATGTATGTTGTTCCTTAAATAATTCACCCGGTTTATTAATATATTTATACGGTTTTGCCGCATACCCGTCTATAGGCACCGGTATGATTATATTAATCAATGGGATGATGAAAAATTTTAGTAAATAGTTATATTAAGTAAATAAAGTTGTAATTTAATATTATATCATATTAATCATTTAATTAACCATCCTACTCATTGTTAAGTAGTGCCTTGGTACACAAATACCTACCTAATATTTTATGAAATAATATTTACAGGAACCACGCATTCCCTTCAATACAAATCCTACGATATTATATTCTTGGAAGTATGTTAATGGTAAGGGATTTTACCGGTTGCCATAAATCTACGGCTTCAAAGGATATAAGAAAAATATCGAGAAATATCACAATTTGTACCTTGCGTCATCAATATATTTAAATGCCTAATATTCAATGGAACAGTATAATATGTAGGGTAGAGCGGGGCTAGTTGAGCATAGGGGTAAGTTGGGCAATCGAAATATCTCGTAAACTACACACCCCACGCTAATTCATCAAAAGGCGGAAAGAAGCGGTGGCGGGGAGGTAACACACCACACGACCTCCAGTGACGACTTGTCGAATGATTTACGTACACGCATGCTTTGTTTGTTTTGCGACGAAAAAGTAAAAAAATAGTTTTGGTTAATATTTCTTCTGCACCCGTTAAAAATCATCCGTTTTGGATCACGTAAGTGTTAAACTTTCATAAATCTCTTATATTTATAATATATAGAAAGGATTTGGTTCAGTTTTTTCATAACCTCACTTTTGTTTCAAATATTTGGGTTGGGGCTAGTTGGGCAATATTTGCTCAACTAACTCCAAGATTTAAAACAAAAACTATGTTTTTTTTAAAATTATTTTAGGATGCATACATATAAAAGAAAGACTACACCAGGTTCTTTTTCTAGTCAACTGTTAAAGTATGCAGCAAAGGCTGTCAAAAATGAAGGCAAAAGTGTAAATGCCGCCGCCAAGGAATTCGGTGTCAAACGGATGACCTTAACAAGATTTATAAAGAAATTAGAGTCTGAAAGTTGTGTTCCATCAATGGGTTATGCAGCACCTAGGCAAGTATTTTCTTCAATACAAGAGGATTGTTTAAAAAATACTTGTTACAAATGGCATCAATCTTCTATGGATATTCCCCGAAAGACGTTCGTCGCCTTGTCTACGAGTGTGCTGTTAAATTCGGCATTAAAATTCCAGCCACCTAGACTATAAATAAGATGGCCGAGAAAGAGTGGCTTACTATGTTTTTAAAACGGAATCCCGAGTTATCTATTCGAAAGCCAGAACCCACAAGCCTTGGCAGGGCAACATCATTTAATGCTCGCAAGTGCGTCGCAAATATGGAATATGGATGAAACAGAAGTGTCCACTGTGTTGAAGCCCAATAAAATTGTTGATTTTCTAATTACTCAATTAGCCCCATACCCTTGCTCAACTTACCTCACCTATGGGGTCCGTTGAGCATGTCTGACTTTCTTCACTTAAACGACTGTAGCTCTTAAACATGATTTATGAGAAATAAATATCTTAGAAGACTTTTAAAAAGGGATAAATTACTTATCTATCAAAAACATAACACGCAATTTTGACTTATCGTTTAGAAGCTATGACCGATCACGTGAAAAATTGCTCAACTAGCCCCGCCCTACCCTACGCCAAGACTTTTGCTATATCGCACGGTTTTCTCAAGTTCTGGGAGTAATAGATTGAGCAATCTTAATCCAGATCTGGAAACAGATGTTAATTTTATAAACGATGTACCTAACACAGTAATATGTCTAAACAGGAGATATAATGACAACATTTGAGTTAGGAACAATAATAAATGTTTATTTTTCTAAATTATAATGTATAAATAATAAAATTGTTTATAAATGTAAATATCCTGTCTATGACCTGCCGTAATTTAAAATTTATTAATTTCAACTCTCTCTCTGAGCATTCTGACTCTGAGCCATCTCCAGGTCACTTTCAGTGAATACTTATTGTCGGAATTTTTTTTTTTTTTTTTCTTGTACATTTTTAAATTTTCTTTTATATATACATACAAGGTGTTTGTTTGAAACTGGGCACCCCGAAAATCTCCTTTATTTGTAAAGATACAAAAAATCTTCAGAACAAAAGTTAAACTAGACAAAAAGGCCCATCTAAAGGTTACTATAAGAATTCTGAGGCACTTCCGGTTTCACCGGAAATGATGTCAACTTTTGATCTAGCATAGGGAATCGATAATTATATATTTTTTTCCTAAAAGTACATTAAATTAGCTTTACAATGACACCAAAAAGTCATATTTTTATGTTAACCATTTCAAAATGGCGACCATTTATTTACAAAATAATAATCAACATAAGTTATACAAAGTTGAACGTAAGGTGAGCAAGCTTTGAAAACAATAAAAAAAGAAACAAAATAGCGATGGAAGAGTTTTTATTAAGAATGAGAAAATGTGTGGACAATAATGGTGGTTTGATCAAACATTTTCCGGTTATTGAACTAATCGAGTTCAATAACCGGACAATATGATGTGTTCTTTATTAATTTAAATTTTTTTATTTTATATCGTGACTATTAACTAAGCTCTGATGAAGATTTAAATTAAAATCGAAACGTTAGCGAAGTTAATAAATTTGTTTTTATTTTCTGACTGGTCCGAATCCCATTACCTTCAACTATAATTACTAACTTACGGACGTAACTCATCTAATAAAAATATTATTTTTTGGTGTCATTGTAAAGTTAATTTAATGTACTTTTAGGAAAAAAATATAAAATTATCGATTTTTTATGCTAGATCAAAAGTTGACATCATTTCCGGTGAAACCGGAAATGCCTCAGAATTCTTATAGTAACTTTTAGATGGGTTTTTTGTAACTTTTTGTCTAGTTTACTTTTGTTCTGAAGATTTTTTTTATCTTTACAAATAAAGGAGATTTTCGGGGTGCCCCGTTTCAAGCAAACACCCTGTATATTTTAATATTCTGCTTTTCTGTAAGAGTGAACGCTTACATTGTTAAATTCATCATGTATGTTCGTCCAAAGAGATTTTTTTCTTCCACAACATTTAATTTAATTTTTTACACATTTAATAATAATATATTTATATTTGTTAATAAATTTTGTAGAAGACCAACTCTTCTATAACAAAGACAAATCTTCTGATAAGTTCGTCGTACATTTTTTTGTTACGTTTCCTTTACAGTATTTTCCATTGCTGGTAAAATTTGCATTATTTGCATAATAAACTACTTGACAAGTGACATTGACAGTTATGTTTATATTGAATTTCAAAATATCCCCGCCAAATATTCATTTTCCATATTACCAACTTTGTGAAGTTATCACATCAGTTGGCTTAGCTAAGTATTTTTTTATTTTTAACTGTGCAACATCTGGCGCTTAAGTATTTGTTTTAAACTGAAGTTTAAGGTTTAGCTAAACCCATACTTAAGTAGAACTGCGCAACTGGGCCTAAGAATTCAGCAATAATAGTTCTTCTAGCGAGCCGAATACTTCTGATCTTCATCATCAGTAGACGGCAGTTTATATAAGGGATTGGATAGCATTTCCTGGAATTAAAGTCTACAAATTATCCCAAGGCAAGTCAGTGTTTAAATTTATTAAACAATAACTTTGAACAACAGTAATTTTGAACAATTCATAATATAAATTTGAAGTTACCTTTTTTTATTTTTTCTATTGTCTTAATTCCAAAATCTTTTAACTTTAATCGAACCTTTAAATCTTTTAAAATGCTAAAACGTTTCCAGAGTGCAAAGATGCACGGGGAGTGTGAGGTTTGGAAGCCTTAGAGGTATTATCTAGATCAGCGGTGGGCAAACCGCGGCCCGCTGGCTGCATGTGACCCTTGTAGGCATTTTATGCGGCCCGCCAATATCTGCAAACAATTGCTTTTTAAAGTGAAAATAATTGAAACTGGACGCGAGATCGTGTTTTTTTTTTCTCTGCACTTTAAAAATAGACGTGAGACCGTTATTTTTGCTCTTCACTTTCATATGGAGAGGGCACCAAAATATTTTGTGCGGTCCGCGCCATATTGTTATAAGATCAATGTGACCCACGGTCCAAAAATTTTGCCCACCGCTGATCTAGGTGGTCTAAGAAATTCGTTACATTATTCATATGGCCTTATACCTTTTTCACACTAGATCTTTAAGACGAGTGAACTTAAAGTTCACCGATGTTTAAGATCGGTATGCTTTCACACTTGATGTTTAAATCTCTGGTGCTGTCATCAGCTACAGTAATTTTGTCCTAAGTTACCGTCATGAAATTACCAGTTTTGAACTGTCTGCGCAGACGCACATTTTGAATTATTATAAACAAATATGAATATTTCATTTCATTCTACAATAAAGACACTACAATAAAGAATATATTACACCTGTATTAACATGTAAGTCGATACATTCTATCTCAATTATTGTAGCTCTGTATTTTATTAAACACATTATTAAAATAAATAATTTTATTATAACAATAAGTACAAACTTCTTATAACGTCGATATAATACAGTATTCTTGTTTATGATAATATAAAATGTTGACAGCAAAAATTCAAGGAGTATTTTTTTATAATAGAAATTAAGTTGGCAATGCGGACGAAGTTTAAGACGCAGATCTCTGTCTTAAACATCGCTTGTATTTAGACGAGGCCATACGGTTTCACATTAGCGTTTAAAGATACATTCACTTTAACATCCGATCTTAAAGATCTAGTGTGAAAAGGGTATTATTTAATTTTTTTATCAAGTAACAGTATGTCCGATACTTATCTGTGGCTCTTAAACGTTGACCTTGAAACCTTGGCGGTGAAATCGACAGCATATTCCGTTAATGGGATACTTATTTATGACTTTAAAACGTTGATCTTAGGATCTTTACGTTGAGATAGACAGTATCTTCCAGTCATGAAAATCGTCGAATCTAGAGGAAAATGAAGAAGCAACAGTGTTAAAAATGTCTGAGCATAGTGCTTGAATCAACTTTGAAATGGAAGGTAGATGATAAAGGAGGATAGGATTGCGTAGAAGCGTAATTTGGTTAACTGAAAACCAAATCATCATTGGTCAATTTCCAGCTTAGAACTACGATCGTCTCTAATCCCTTAAAATAATACTGGACCCAAAGGATTACCACTTATTTTCCAAACCCAAACACAAGATGAATATTTACTTATGTGTCTTGCGAATATTAACTCTAAAATAACCAGGTGAGGTTAAATTATATTTTGTATTTGTATTTCTAGAGCGCAGGTTAGTGTTTGCGTTCATATCCTGTGAAATGTGACAAGATTAAATTCTTAAGCTAAATCTAAAACATACATATGATAATCCCTTTTAAACTGGGTAAATGGGCAAAATAAGATTACGCTACAAACTGTAATACAAACATTAATGAATGTTTTGCGTTTTCCTTTGTTTTAATTGTATATTAAAATTTTAATTGAGGGAATAAAATATTGTAGGGAAATTGTTTAATGTTAAATAGGGGTCTCACGCATACGAACAAACACACGCACACGAACACAAAATTACCTTATTAACTCTCGTGCTCATGCGATTCATGCGAAGTTACAGCCGGACAGAACTCTCGTGGCCGGGCGGAGTTTAATATGCGCACAGAGAGGGCACTATGAAAGACAGAGACAGATACAGAGAACAATCAGAATAACAAGTGCACATTCTTACATGTGTACATTATATTTATCAGTTAGGTACGTCTACAAACAAAAGTTCCTTCCATCACAGTCGAACAACAAAACTATAGAAAGGCAGCTGCTTGATTTAAGTGATTACTGCATTTGACGTTCACTTTGTCGACTTGTTTATTGGCCAGAGCATCCCCGTCCCGCGTCTTTTTCCAAACTGCAGCAATTTCAAGTAGTTTGTAAATAATAAAGGCTTATAAAAATCAAGAACATTGCTAATTATTTCTGGACTTTGACTATTTATCCACTTAGTTTGCTTTTTGTCTCCATGATTTTAAATATTTAATATATTTTGAATGTTGCGTTAGTGGCGCAGCCAAGGGGGGGGGGGCGACGGGCCTGGGACCCCAGTCAAATGATAAAACTATTTTAAACAACTAATTACTCGATTCAGATAAGATAAAGTGGAAATCTGACTTCGGTATAACCTTCAGAATGTAATTTTAAAATGACACCTCAAACGTGAAATATAATAAAGAGAGTAGTTTTGGAGACAATCGCGCTCTTAAAATCGGTACATATTTGGTTTTATTTTGTAGATAAATGTGAATATCAATATCTTCTTAGGTATTTTTGAAATTATGATGTTTTACACACAAAAAGGGCTGATATAAGTTGTACTGACAACAGTGGCGGGGGGGGGGGGGGGCACAAGCCCCCTCTGAAGGTCCAATGAAATAAAAATTTACCAAATTTATCATAATCGTACAGCAAAATAACTTATGTATCTTACAATAATAATAAGCTATGTTTTATTATGATTATAGTGCGATATCAGTGTTAAAATTAACAGAAAAGGCATATTTACATTTTATTTTTAGGTTTTCGTAGGTATAATCAATTTCGTCACGTGAGTCTGTTCGTTCGGTACAAATTGTGGCCATGCGGCTGATTTAGAGAACTGAACATAAGTAAGAGAAATATTGAGACTTCAAAAATATATCCCGCGAAAAATATAAATAAATATGTATTTATCGAAGAAGAAGTTTTTGGTATATGGATTAACAATTACATTTTTTTATCAACAAATAATGGAATTATTATTTGATATAACCATCAATATCCAACAGTAGGGGTGTCGAACTGATTTGGGTCGCAGTCTATTTTACATACAAAATGATAAGCAGGGATGGAACTTTAAATATCCCGAAGGGTTTCTTGACATTTTTTTATAAACAAAAAAGGGGAAGAGAGTACATTTTACATTTTTAAATATATTTTTCCCCTAAATAAGCTCAAGTGATTTTGATTACCGCTTCAGGGGCCACAAAAAAAAATGAGGTTGAGGGCCGCATGCGGCACGCGTGCTCTCGAAATTTGGCCCTCAAAAAATTCGGCCCTCCCCAAGACAAATGCCTGGCTGAGCCACTGGTTGCGCTTATGCACTTGACTGTAATAGCATGTGTAGGAAATAATGCAATTCGCCAAAGTTATAATCCCCACTACAAATTTCACACGCATGTTCCACGCCCGGCCACGAGAGCCACAGGGGATCTGTCCGACTGTAGGTATCATCGAGTCCATCCACTTTCTGGATGGGTGACCGGTGAGGAATTGTAAATCTCCAGATCGAATTTACAATACACACATTAACAAAAATGTAGCCGCAGATGATTTATGATGTGTCTAAAAAATTCTTAGAATTCAATATTCTTAGAAGTATCAAATTTATTAGTAATTTCCCGTAAGTAACATGTTTAGGGTTTGTAGGTATGACCACCAAAAAACCTTTACAATGTCACTCATGTGTCTGTCTGCCTGCCTCTCTGTCTATATGGTAGAAATTGTAGCCAAACGGTTGAACATAGAATATTGAAAATTGGCATACTTAAAGGATTCCACACACCAAAGCGGCCGCGGTGGCGGCCGCGGCCTAACGCAACCCATACAATACAATGAGACCACGCACATACAAGCGTTCCGCTATCTGAGAACGCCACCGAATGCAGCGTTCAGTCTAGCGATCACCAAACACTGGCGGCCGAACTCGACAAGTTGCGTTAGGCCGCGCGATATTCATTGTTTATATACCACAGAGTGAATATATTTAAGAAAATAATGTCGAAAAAAGATAATTTAACAGAAAAAATCATAGATCAGTAAAGGATCATTTAATTTTGTATGACTGATGAGCACATCCTGATTACAAGAATATTAGGAAAACAAATAAAGTGTGGAACGAAATAGGAAAAGTATTGGAAATTGATAGTAAAGTCTGTTCCAAACGGTTAGGCGGAACTAGATTTTGCAATCTAGTTACTTTCATCGTTTAAATCATGATTTTCAGCTGTTTTGTTTAAGCTTTGTAAATCATACTTGCAACAAACATTTTTTGGTTAAGGTTAATATCATTTTAATATGTCATTTTCTTTATATTTTGATTCTTAATACAAATATCCCATTTATTTATTTTTTGTCATTAAAATATGTAAGAAAATTAATTTAAGTTTGACATATGTCATTCGTTTCCATGGTTTCATTGTTGGAATTTTAAATTTTGACATTCCAACGTGAAAAATGAATTAACCCAAGCAAGGTCCCTTATCCAACCTAAAAGAACGAAATTCCCATTTAGTTCCGCCTAACCGTTTGAAACAGACTGTAAGTAGATTATTATTTTTCCTCTACATACAATTAATTATTCTATTGTATTCTCGCAATCAATATTATCATACAACTATATACCGTGATTCACTAACTGATCGCTACCGCGTTAGTGTGAGGAGACCTGATCGCTAGTCGTATCGCTACTGCGGCCGCTTTGGTGTGTGGAATCCTTAACTCTTTATCCCACAAATAGGCAAAATACTAAGAGTTCAATAAAACACATCACGAGATCAGTAGAAACAAATATGTATTTAATGAAAAAATATTTTTTTCAATTTTTAGTGGGATATCAAATTAAACCTCTTAATATATGGAATAAACAAGAGAATTTTTATTTTGAAAAAAATTATTTTTTTTTGATTGTCGCCAAAGTTATGTGTAAATTTTTTGTTCCCCACCATATTTACCTGAGGGGTTGATCTAAAAATTTTAAAAAACCTTAATAATGTACACTGAGGGGAACCAGAATAGTTTAACAGGAGTTTTTGATCAGATTAGCTCGTCGAAAAATAATTTTTTGTGTGGTTGAAAAAAAAATATTTTTTTAAAATGTATAGTGAGATATCAAAAGAACGCTTTTAAGACGAAGAATAAGGAACGAAAAGTAGTTTTTCCACACCTATTTAAGTATATTGCAATTATTAGCTTTTTTCGTGAAAAATAGTACCCATAAATCACAATCATCATCATTGGCGCGACAGCCCGAAATGAGCCAAGGCCTCCTGTTTCCTGGTTTCGTGACCATGTTTTCAATCTATGTACATTCAGGAGTAATATGGTCAGTGTTACGTCCAATTTTTTTAGCGTACAAAGAAAGGCACCTACAGTTTAAAGCCGGTTGCGAACGGCTAAGAACCTGTAATTTGTATAAATAATTTTACACAAATTATTTGACATAAGCAAGAATTGAACTCACGTCCGTGCTCTTTCTCAGCGGTCAAGTAGCAGGTACATTTAACTTTTGCAGCTACAGGCTTGCTTTACCCATAAGTAACTACAGTGAATTATGGTTTCATATTTCACTGTTTACGGCCAATCATAAACCTACAGTTCCATAATTCACTCTCGCTGATCCAATCATATTTGATAATGACAATGGGAGGGGCCAAAACTGCCGTGGTAGCCGGCAACATGGATGACGCTATCACTTCCATTAAAATTATCAATTTTGAGTCTAATATATTTGTTTAACACGTTTGCCAATTACGAGTTTTCTCATAGTTAGCGTTCTTGCCCAGGACGCCGATTACAAGATTACGTATAGTACATTTACTTAATAATATAATATGGCTATATCAGATTGATTTCTGAGACAAGAATTCTGTCTAGGCAGCCAACGTGTAAATAGGTGTGGAAAAAGTATAGTATTACATACGCGATTATGGCCATTATCCACTCAAATGATTTGCGCCACTCGCCTGCGGCTCGTGGGCTCAAACATCATATTCGTGAATAATGGTTGTCAATAATCGCTCATATAATAATATACTATTTTAGAATTCCTTAATTGAGGGGTTCTGGAGTAAAACCTGGTATCTGACAATTTAATATTTTTGCAAGAGACGACATTAAAACTTTGTAAAAATATTGCGAAAATATATTACAAAATCGATTGATTTAGTCATTATTACAAAATTATCTAATATTTTTACGAGTTGACAGTATAATTAATATTTTTAATTAATTTTTTTATTGAACTTTAATCAACATTTTATGTATTAATGTCATGTACTTACCATTGTCTACACTAAATAAATTACAGTTACCATACTAAATTAAAAAAAAAAAAAGAATAAAATATTATTCTTTTTTTTGATGAAATAATACTTTCATGAACTTATGACTTCGATGAAATAATAATTTCATCGAAGTTAAAATTAGTACTTTTATTGAGGCAAAAGTACAAATTCAAAATTCAATTTCAATATCATAAACGGAAAAAAAATCACAGGGTATAAGGAAGGTGGTATCTACTGCAATTACCATTATTTACATTTTAAGTACAAAAAAAACTTAAAAATGATGAAATTATGTAAAACATGGTATCTACAACAGTTACCATTATTTACATTATAGTACTTAAAACTGATATTATCACAGTTTTTCCTCAATTGTCGTGGATTCACCCTCGGGAATGTAATCTGAGTCTTCATCAGTAGAATAAGGATTAGATTCAGATAAAACACTCATTTTTTCATCACTTTGAATAGGTTTAGTACTAACAGATACTTGTGGACGTGCGGCCATTTTGTACACTTACCATGTTTTTCGCTCTAGAACATGCAGATACCACATATTACATGATACATCCAGAGTTATCTATTGTAATTTTTTGTAAATTTGAAGTGAAATCTAGTTTATTTTGACATTTAACATATTTTACATGGAGTAATTCAGTTTTGAAAAATATGTCAGTTACCAGGTTTTACACCCGAACCCTTCAATTATAACTCCATTTTTACAAAAATACACTAAAAAAATACTCTCCCGCACCCTTTAACGCAAAAGGGTTAAACCAAAAATCTGAAAAAATTCTAAGTAATGTACATTGATATGAACCGGAAACGTATGAGAGGAATTTTTGATAAGATATTGTTTTTGTATTTTTGACAAAATTAGTTATTTTTTTAATTCCAAGCTAAATTATGGCTAGTAATATTATGGATTTTTTATATTTATGGCTAAGGAAGTATATGCCTTCTTTTGAAATTACAGAAAATCGCGAAAAATGGCCTAAAATAACTAAAAAGTACTATCAATGACTAGATTCTATAACCATCACACAAGATTAAATACGTATAGGACCAGAGCAGAAGAAGGAGTTGCTTAATCATGTGACGTTCAGTCAATTTGACATGTTTTACATAGTTCAGTTTTGCATAGCACGGAAGTTTTTGGATATTAACCGCATTATTCAAAATATACATTTTTATAAATTCCATTATATGTAGTGACATTTCCATTTATATTTGGAAAACTTTGTGATGTTTATGTATAACCAAACTTACCTAATCTAAAGTTATACTTAA
The DNA here is from genome assembly GCA_963971575.1 of Liopterus haemorrhoidalis. NCBI lineage: Eukaryota > Metazoa > Arthropoda > Insecta > Coleoptera > Dytiscidae > Liopterus > Liopterus haemorrhoidalis. The sequence continues at coordinate 40,660,781 of OZ020612.1, read as the reverse complement.
CCTAACTGTAATACCACAATAGTTACTAAAACTAGTTTTCCCGCAAGCTCACTTTATAAAACTACTAGATATAAACTTGTAATTATTTAGATAGGTTTAAAAATATTTTGTAAAGTTACTTGAACTTTGTAGGTTCATTTGAATTTTTAATATAGTCCATGTTTGCTTCCGCGGTTAGTCCTGGATTTCGCCGCCCACTCATAGATCCAGGGTTATTAAACTCCTAGAAACATATATGAAGGTAGTTTCAATGACACGCAAATAATATCAGGACATTTTTAGGTTAGTACAGCGAACAAGAAGAGTTGCTGTGGCTTCGTACTAAAGCAGTTTTTTTTACTAAACATATGGACGCAGGTCCACTCTCCGTTATTGCAACCAGGCTCGTAACTAGGGTGTGGCGAAAGAGGCGCCTGCCACCGGCACAGCTGTGTTGAGGGCGCAAAATTTTTAGTTGTCGTCCTTTTTTGTGTCATCAGAGGTGAGGTCCTTTTTCTTTTTGTATTTTTTGAAAGTGTCACTTGCCACCGGCGCTTAATATCCTCGTTACAGCCCTGGTTGCAACAAACGCACCTACCAACTAAATGCATATAGCTACCGTCCCTCCCCTATTTTATTAAAACTTAACAGGCAATATTTCCTATGGCTTCGCACCTGGTCGCTCTGTTACTAAAAACTTTCTGCTAGCATTAAACACATAAACTCAAGCCATTAATATCTCCGAACTTGATGTATCTCGATTTCTCTCGTGCTTTCGATAAAGTTCCTACTAAGTGATTGTTACATAAGTTAGAACGCTACACTACTAAATTGGATCTGAGCCCTTTTATCGAACATGAGCTTTCAAGTAAAACTAAGCGATCTTTCTCACAAATCCTCAGTGGTGTACCACAAGGCCCAGTTCTAGGACCTCTTCTTTTTCTTATATATGTTGCCGATCTGAAATCCAAAGTTTCTTCCTCAAGTTCTTTTTATGCTAATGACACCATATTACATAATAATACCTATTACGCATCCAATAAATTGGTGGATTGGTCAAATAACTGGTCAAATATGTAGTGGGGTCCTGAAAAATTAGTCATAATGCACATTGGGTCGAATAATCCACTAGTTCAGTAACCAAACAGTTATAGAACGGAGCGCAAGCGTATCTCTTTCCGATCTCTAACAGTTTGCTTCTTTATTGGTCTGTTCGTAGAGTAATTTTCAACGGTTTATTATCGTCAGATGCAAGTGCACAGTTCGTAGGAGTGTGTTTAATTTATTCTGTGCTTGCTTCTGACGATAATACATCGTTGGAAATTGTTCTACAAACAGACTCGAGAAAACCAAACAGTCAGAGATCAGAGTGAAATACCCTTGCATAAATGGAGATGGTTGGGATACATACTTAGAATACGGTCAACATAACCAAACAGGTTCTTTCGATGGAGCCTGTAAGAGAAAAGAAGAATCGGATCACCGAAGAATAAATGGAGGTGCACAATAAAGGAAGAACTGTGTGAAATGCATCAGATAGAGGTATTATTGAAAACTTTTGCCCCTCCTGAGAAGTTGTAGTAACTAATATCTTCATCTACTTCAGTTTTCCAGTTTTTCTAAGACGTCCTTTCCTTTTGCTAGAGTCATCTAATTGGACCATCAAGCGTTGTAAATGCTACACTATTTCAATCGTTGGTATACTCCAGGTACTTTATTGAAACCCGGAAAGAGACAGACCGAATTCTTTATTTGGCATAGTCATATTATTCTTTAATTAGACGAGATATTATATCTTAATAAATAATCTTTAAAAAAGGAAATAACACTTATGAACAAGCACCTATTTATTTACACAATTGTTGATTAAAATTAGTTCATTATTTATTTCTGTAAATAAATATCTCAAAACATATTGGAATCTGGAATTAACTTTTATTTCGTAAGTTGTTTGTGAGAAATGAATACTGACACTCTCAACATAAAAACAATTTATCTTTTGATCGAATGATATTTTATCTTTCTTATTTTCAAAGTAAACAAAAATATATTTTTGTTGGAATGGACGTCTCAGATTTTTTAAAGAAAAAGATTTTATGAATCTTGTTTCTTTTTTCAGAAAAAGGGTTTCAGCTTTGATTTCCATTCCAATGATATTTTTTTTGTTAGAGATACGTAGTTATATTAAATAAAAGTTAATATAAAGGTTAGATATTACTCACAATATTTCAAGCTACGCAGATAAGTTGAATATTATTTCAATCTAACAGAGGTTCCTATATTTCGTGCAGGATTTAAACGAATCTGTCACTTGTGATCACCTATAACCCCTCAAAATACCGTATTAGCACGAATATAACGCGACCCCGAATTTAACGCGACACCGAAAATTTTCATGAAGATATTTTGAAAAAAAAAAGTTATCCGAAAATCGCATTGGTATCGTTAGTATGCTCGCTTTTAGTCTCCCACAAAATGTCATCTTCAGACCCAATTAAATTATTTGAAATGCAGCATTTTTTTAAAAACATCACTATCGACCATGGACGGATTTTGGTCTAGGTAGACTAGGCAACTGTCTAGGGACGTTTTTTTTTAGGCCCGTAAGACGGCTTTATTATGGTTTTTCATTCTTTTATGATTTTTTGGACTAGTAGGGCCCGCAATGAAAGCCTTGCCTAGGGCCTTGATTTTCCTTTGTCCGCCACTGCTATCGATTCAGGTTCGATCTTGCGCCAGGCGGTCGCAATCCATTCTCCTAAAAGTGGGACTGAGGATTTCTTTGTTTTTCCTGAAGGTGTCAATGGGTGATTTCCCGCTAATATCCAATTGTTATATTATTTTCGTAAGTTGTCTTTAAATGGTTTATTGACCACCACATCCTAGACTTGCACCTGTGTACCACCTGATATTATTGGAATTAATGCCTGAATTTTTTCCTTAACTGGTGGTCTCGAAATGCATCAAGGAGCGAGGTTTTCTCAGAGAGCCTGGCCTTTTTCCGCATATCACATTTAACCAGTCTAATACCAATTCTTCTGCCTACCAACTTTTTTCTTAGGCCCGAAAAATTATTCCTGGATGCAGCTTTTTTTTTGGGCTTTGCTTTATGTTTCAATATATCGCTTCTGTCCATCAGCAGTAACGGCAAGCATAACAGTAATTCTGGACTTATCCTAACCAGTTGACTTCAATAACTTTCAAAGATCGTTTTTTCACCTTTCTTATGGTAGTGGAAGTATAGGCGTAATAAGAAGGGTTGTTTATATTACATTCCAAGACCTAGACCTCAAATTTAACGCGAGTCAATTTTTTCACAGAAAATAATTGGTCAAAAAATATCGCGTTATATTCGGGCTAATACGGTACTTGTTGGAAGGAAATAAAAAGCAAAGAAAAGTAGAGATATAGTCAAAATGGGAGGAGAAAAGACGAAGAAGGTTTCAGATACTCGTCAAAGCAGATAAAAATGAAAATAGCAAGAGATCTGGAAGTGACACAGGAAGTTACAAATTTGATGAGAGATCGGTTCGAATTCGTCGAGAACTTTCTCAAAACCGGTAGAATTCTACCCAAAAGAAAAACAAGAACTCCCTAAAAGATGATAAATATTCATTGCTAACGATTATGAATATATAAAATAGAATATAGTACCCTTGTCATTTATTTATTAAAAATAAAATGAATATACGAAAATGGAACATATTTGTAACTCGGCTTAATATATAACATATAAAACACATTAACATATTGTCTTTATTGATCCCTTCCATGTTTTCTTTGCTTTATTGACCAAACTAGCAAATAGGTCAGGAACTTCTTATATACTAACTAAATACGCCTTTTCAAGATCGTCTTTCAAAAACCCGGAAGAGGACATAAAGAACACCAGATTTTAAGGAAGAGTGAACAAGAAAATAAGATGTTTATGAGATAAAGTCACGCTGATAAAAATAATGCGAAGAAATTGAAAATTTAATATTTTATGAAAATTGTTAAGGTAAATTCCATATTATTTTGCCAGGAGCATTTAAAAATTGTGTTTTTAAAAATTTGCAAAAAAAAACATAATAAAATGTAATTTCACAAATATGACATCACTACGTTTTCGAGATATTCTAGATTTTTGGAAAATTAATATACATCATTTATCCGCAATAGGTTTATGTGAAAAATAGGGATTATCAGTGGAGCAGCCAAGGGGGGGGCGACAGGCCTGGGCCCCTGGACCAGCCTGGACCAGCAGATTACACGGCGCTGCTCGGGGAGTTGAAGATAAAATTTGTTAACCACAACAGTAGTTAATTTTTAAATTACTTCATTGTAAACAATATTGGCATTTTTTTTTTTTTTTTCGTTTAAATAAACATTTTTTTTAAGATTCGCCTTTTTTGATAAAGTGACATATTTATTGTTCAAGTGAAAATACATCACTTTCCAAATATGCTCCAACGAATTATATGAAGGAGAGCGTTGATCCTTTTTCCCCCTGACACATCGACTAAAACATTCGCCCAGTCAAATGATAAAACTGTTTTAAACAACTAATTACTCGATTCAGATAAGATAAAGTGGAAATCTTACTTCGGTATAACCTTCAGAATGTAATTTTAAAATGACACCTCAAACGTGAAATAGAGTAGAAATAGTAGAAATATAATAGAGTAGTTTTGGAGACAATAGCGCTCTTAAAATCGGTATTTGATTTTATTTTGTAGATAAATGTGAATATCAATATCTTTTTAGGTATTTTTGCAATTATGAACAACAGTGGCGTATTCAGAGGGGTGGGACACAAGCCCCCTCTGAAGGTCCAATGAAATGAAAATTTAACAAATTTATCATAATCGTACAGCAAAATAATTTATGTATTTTACAATAATAATAAGCTATATTTTATTATGATTAGTATTGAAATTATCAGAAAATGCATATTTACATGTTTTTTTTTAGGTTTTCGTAAGTATAAACAAGAAATCCTTATTCCGTCACATGAATCTGTTCGTTCGGTACAAATTGTGGTCAAGCGGCTGATTTAGTGAACTGAACATAACTAAGAGAAATAGACTTCAAAAATATATCCCGCGAAAAATATAAATAAATATGTATTTATCGAAGAAAAAATCAAGTAAAAGTTTTTGATACATGGATTAACAATTACATTTTTTTATCAACAAATAATGGAATTATTATTTGATGTAAACATCAATATCCAACAGCAGGGGTGTCGAACTGATTGGGTCGCAGTCTATTTTACATACAAAATGATAAGCAGTGACGGAACATTAAATATCCCGAAGGGTTTCTTTATTATTACATTTTTTTATAAACAGAAAAGGGGAAGAGAGTATATTTTACATTTTTAAATATATTTTTCCCCTAAATAAGCTCAAGTGATTTTGATTACCACTTCAGGGGCCACAAAAAATGAGGTTGAGGGCCGTATACGGCCCGCATGCCCTCGAAATTTGATTCGGCCCTCCCCAAAACAAAATCCCTGCTGCGCCACTGGGGATTATAATTGTTTTATTTGGGATTTACTTGTTTAATCAAGTCTCAATATCAATGTCGGCGCTAGAACTAAGCAACTGGAGGGGCAATCTAAGTTTAAATTTGTTTGTCAGTGCACAATTTGTTTGCCAATGCACTGCTGATCCCAACTGAGTTTGGGATCAATTAGTACGCCCAGTAGGTTCGCAGATTTTGGATTATGAAAATTGTTTGCTTTTAGTGTTAAAAGAATTTATTGGGTCTTGTTGAGGTTTAGGGAGAGTAAATTGGTGTCAAAGCAGTCTTAGCTCTCTGCATTGATATGTTATTAATAGTAATAACTTCAACAAGTGATGAGGCACTTGCAATTAATGTTGTGTCATCGGCGTATATAATACTGGTTCCACCAATGTACGATGGGAAGTTATTGATATAAATCAAGAAGAGCAGAGGGCCGAGGATGGATCCTTGTGGAACGCCCGAGGTAACAGTTGAGGGATTTGACCTGTTTTCAAAGCAGAATGTCATCAAGTTGAAACTGTTCTCGTCAAATCCATATAAAGCTAGCTTTTCTAATAGTATTTCATTTCTGACACAATCTAAAGCTTTTGACAGATCTAATAAGGAGGCCAAGCAATATTCTTTGGATTCCATGGAACCCAATATTTAAGAAAGGAAAGATATGTATTCAAATCAAGAATTCACACATTTCTTCCTATCGCAGACCTTTATAATTGGTGGTAATAACCATATCGCACCTTGTAGGTAGAAAATTAAGCAATTCCAAGCACAAATACACAATTTTGCAAAATAATTTCACATATAAATGCTCAGGTGATGCTGGAGGTTTAATATTTGCCCTACGCGACTGAAATTAGTATAATTAAATGGATTTAGTGTGAAGCTCACGCATTCTGATTGCGGCTCTAGGTTACGAAATGAAATATCGGTCTATCATATGATTGAACGCCCCGGTTATAAATTCAAATTAAGGGATATAGTCCTTTATAGATTAATTGGATATTAAATACGTTCTATTTTGGTTTATGATATCCATATCTTGGTATTATTACCGTTATTGAATCGCTTCTGTTCACGTTGAATTGGGTTAACTTCGATTATATTGTTGTACATTGCCTTAATTACTGCTACTCTGATTTATTGGATACATTTATTAAATGTATTGTCCGACAATTTTCATAATTGGACACACAAATGTAAACTTTGGACTAAGTATTATTTTGTTTTTAGGATTTTGTAGGCAGAGGCATTAATGACATGAATCGCTTTTGTACCAAAAGTGTAAAGCACCCATCCTGATTCCTTTTTGAATGAAACGCATTCTTCTGTAATCTGTACTAATATAATAAATAGACAAAGTTTGGTATAAAATTTAGAACTTATCTCAGAAATTGACTCACCGAATTGAATTTTTCGTCACTACTGTTGTCAGTAAAACTAATAGTTCGTCTACAAGTTATGATATACAGTAACTCGATGTGCTGCGAGCTTTGGTAACACCAATTGCTTATTGTACAGCGGCGTTTGGTATTGAGTGAGCGTAACGGCGGAATACAGGAGGTATATCTCATATCGGAGCTGCACAAGTTTGCAGTTAAAAGCTTGCGAAGTGTACGTTTGAGATATTTTTGTGTTTTTTAATATTTAATTATTTTTTATGGTGTTATGTATGTACATGCAAAAAATAGTATAATTCAAATTCTTTTACAAATTAATTAATTCTTAATGTTTTTTAAAAATATAAGATATAACAAATGCAAAAATAAGAATGCAGGATAAAACGTGTTCTGTGCAGCACATAAAAAGTTATTTTTGTTCTACATACTTGACTAATACTTATTACAGTGGAACCTCGAAATAACGGACCAATGCTGGCGAGGGGGTGTCCGATATAGCAGAATGTCCGTTATATAAAAATAAATTTTCTGAATAAGCTTTTTATTAACTATTAAATAGATATATATGTATTACAAACGAAAGTTTACATTCTAATTACACTTTAAAATTGCACTTTATTGGTCTTCAGATGATATGTTTGTTTTTGAACTTCATGGTTTCGGTGACACTGATTTGAAAAATGTATCAATTTTTGTTTGGATTTTTTAAGTTTGTTGTTTCTTAATTATTAACTCTCTAAAATTGCGAAAGTGCGTGTAATATAATTGCATTTCGCTATCTGCCCAATCATCGATAAATGATATTACCCCAAGTGTGCAGTCACGTGCAGTTTGCGATCGCTTACATGCTGTCCGTTATATCCGAAGTCCGTTGTATCGAGGTCCGTTATATCGAGGTTTCACTGTAAATCATAATATGTGTTATTATTATTATATTATTTATTTTACATCGGCTTATTTCTGCAACGAGGCTAATCGCAGATGCCAGGGGGCGAGCTCCTACACCTGGTTGAGGGGTGAATGATTGTGAAAATGGGAGTAATGTAAACATATTATTCTCTTCCGAATAATATCATCAACGGGGAATCGAAGCAGCAACATCACAATTCAGACTGTTTTAACCAGTCAGAACTAGTACTAAAACAGTCATATAATGTTTCTATATTTTATATGATTTTATTTGTAAACGTGTATGTAGTTAAAAAAAATTTATGTGAAGTGTGAATATTCACACATTTCAGGATTTTGCAGGTATATAATAAGTGAAGGCGGTATGCTGAGTGTGTAGGACAAATTTTACTTTGTAGTAATCACGGCAAAATGAACGATATTTTTAAAATAATTTATCGTCTGTTAATCATATAATAAGATAATTATTAAATTTACGCTCTTAAAAATTAAATACAACATTTGTCAAAATATAACTAGAATTTTGACAAAATAATTTCAACATAATAAAAATGCAAAAAAAAAACAAAAAATAAAATTCACTCAGTACTCGAACTCGAAACCCTTCGTTTACGAGTTTTACGTTACGAGTTTTAGCTTACGACACCAGTGCTCTAACCAATAACGCCATCGTACGCCTTGCATGTGAGTGTCTTACATTGGTATAACTTTTGTACTTTGTGAACCAAAAACCACAAAAAATGCGTTATTTTCCGAAAACATAATCTGATCAAAAATTTCTGTTGTACTATTTCGGTTCACACCAATATACATTACTTAGAATTTTTTTAGATTTGTAGTTTAAACCATCTGGGCTACAGGGTGTGGGACAATTTTTTTTTTGCACAATTTTGGCAAAAATCGCATCAAAATAATTTATTTTTCAAAAATAAAAATTTGATCGTTAATCCACGTACTAAGGGCTTTCATTTGATACCCTACTTATAATTTAAAAAAAATATTTTTGTTTTCGATGAGCACATATTTGTTTATATTTTTAGGGGGGTATGTTTTTTAGATGTTTTAGTATTTTTCCTATGTGCGGGTCAAAGAGTTGTATAAGCATGCCAAATTTCAACTCTCTAGGTTTAGCCGTTTGGCTACAATTTTTACCGAACAGACAGACAGACAGACAGACAGACAGACAGACAGACAGACAGACAGACAGACAGACAGACCGACAGACAGACAGACAGACAGACAGACAGACAGACAGACAGACAGACAGACAGACAGACAGACAGACAGACAGACAGACAGACAGACAGACAGACAGACAGACAGACAGACAGACAGACAGACAGACAGACAGACAGACAGACAGACAGACAGACAGACAGACAGACAGACAGACAGACAAAATGACGGTATAAGGGTTTTTTGGTCATACCTACAAAACCCTAAAAATGATGACTATCTTAATAATAATTTTCTTTCCCAAAAGAAAATCTTAATAATAATTCTGGTTGCAGCACCAGAGGTTTCCACGAGCCACCACTGCCAAATTCTGTTTCTATTCAAGAATTATATATCTAGACGATTTCAAATCGGAATGTTATTTTTTTTTTAGTCAAGGTTATTAAATTTAGTGTGGGATTATTATGTCCGCAGGATTTTAAATAAAAAAATACCAGTGTTAGAGTTTTTAAATGATTTCGTATGTTGATTAATTTGATGTTGACTGTTCACAGATGTATCGGTAACTGAAAATGGTGTTAACATTGAAAAAGATTGCTAGCAAGAGGGATCGTGGGCCGTATTGACCAGATGGTTTATGACTTCTTTGGGTTAAAAATAATCTCTTAAGTGAAGGAAAAGTACGTGACTATTTGTTAAATATATAACTTGTAAAATAAATGGAATTGTAAAAATACTTTTTGAAATATGTTAAACCCGACGGAAAATCGTAATAAAAAATTCTATTAGATGGGTCATAAACCAATTGCCGCCACATCAGCATTTAAAACTTGTTTTATTATATACAATACGATTTTCGAATTTTACATCTTTTTCAGAAAAAAAAAAAAAATAAATAATAAGGCGACAATCCTAAACTGTACATACTAGAATCGAGTCGAAATTTATATTCAAAATCATTTTTATTCAGTTCACGTATTAGGGATTTTTCTCATTTATTAAATGTTATCATCGAGATACAAATCCAGAGAATAAACATTATTGATAAACAAAGAATCAGTAGATATTTTCTTTTCAAGTGTTTAAGAAAAGAATGTCTGCTTTTCTAATCTGAGTGTTTTTGTGGATTTGCTTTGTTGGTTTTTCTCTTTTCAAGTAATCTTCTGTCTTATCAGCTTTACCACTTTCTTTCCAATGTTCTTAAAAATGGCCTTCTTACCGTGTAACAACGTTTGACAATTCAACCAATGGTCCTTAAAATGTTTCCTTCAACTTTGAATCAATAAAATTAGAAATTGATATAAAAAACATAATTTACATTATTTGTAAAATCTGTGAACTAAAAAAAAACACAACTCAAAAACGGAAAGAGACAGCGACCTCCGGAAAGAATTTTTGAATTTTCCGTAGTTTATTTAGTCTAGAAAAAATTTGGGGCTGTAATCGTTCAATGCGTTTTGAAATGATGAATATGACAATTTTTTTAATAGCATAATTTACATTATTTGTGAAAATTGTGAATTTAAAAAAAGCACAACTCAAAAACGGTTAAATATAGCAACTTCCGGTTAGAATTTTCCGTAGTTTATTTAGTCTAAGAAATTTTGGGCTGTAATCGTTTAATGCCTTTTGAGATTATGACTTATTTTTAATGACATAATTTACATTATTTGTGAAAATTGTGAGTTTAAAAAAATCACAACTCAAAAACGGTTAGAGAAAACGACGTGAGGTTAGAATTTTTGGATGCCTCGTAGTTTATTTCGTACAGAAAAAAATTGAGGCCTTATTCGTTTTGAGTATTTTAAAATTATGACAAATTTTAATATAGCATGATTTGTAGAAATTTTCATCTTCGCATGGAAGTATCTTAAAAACGAAATGACAACGAAAATCAACGAAACATAAAGACCTGCGGTTGAAATTTTTGAAGTCCTAATTGAGTTGTAACCATATTGTCACGGGGTGAAGTCAAGAACGGAATCTTTTCTACAAAATTTATTATACAAGGTGTCTCAAAAGAAATTTTATATTTAGTGGATCGATTAAAAAAAAAAGTAAGCCGTATATAGAAAAAATGTTTATTAATTATTAAAATACACTTTTTGGGGATTTATTGCTTAAAAATAATATCGTCTAAATGTAGACCCTCGCGTTCTCGGCACTCATTTAATCGAACAGTAAAATTACTTATGACGTCTCGGCAGGTGGACTCAGGAATGGCTGCCATTTCGTGACGGATATTTTCTTTCAAATGCGCCAGTGAAGTCGGTTTATTGGCGTAAACTTTAGATTTAAGATAACCCCATAGGAAAAAGTCCATAGGGGTTAAATCTGGACTGCGTGGAGGCCAATTTATGTCACCTCTCCAGGAGATCAATTTGCCTGAGAAAATTTCACGAACACGTGGCAGAGACATATTGGACGTGTGTGAAGTTGCTCCGTCCTGTTGGAACCATGTTCTTTGGTTATAGCCAGGAAAGTTTTGCAGTTCAGGTACCAAGAAGTTGTCTAACATCTCCACATAACGCTTTGAATTCACTGTAACTGCACGCCCCCTTTCGTCTTCAAAAAAGTAAGGGCCGATAATCCCTCGCGCCGACATCGCAGCCCATACGGTCACTTTAGGCGAATATAGGGGTTTCTGATGTTTGCGTTTCGGATTCGTTGCACTCCAGTAGCGGCAGTTCTGCTTATTTACGTGGCCATTAAGATGAAAATGAGCTTCATCTTATTTTTTTAATTAAAATTTTTTGATTAACATTGCGACTAAAAAAAAACTGTACGATAATATTATAGTTGATTTCTGCAAAAAAAACTAGAAGAATGGACTTTATTTATATGTAAATATAAGTATTAACGTTATATTATTATTACCTACTATTGTTGTTCTTTATAATTTTTTAATCATTAACGTATTTTTGACTTATACATGAATTTGAAAATTAAATTAAAAGTTTTTCTTTGTACACTATTGTATATGTATTTTTTTTTTTTTTTTGAATAAAAATGTTGGTGGCCTCGGAATTTTGTTTGTGCTTCCACAACTAGTAAAGTCACGCCTCGCCAATGTATTATATGACATTTTAAATGCATAATTACAGTGCTAAACGAGCCTAAAAGAATAATCCTTCTCCATTTTAAAGACATTTTACTTCATATATTTTAATTCAAGCTCTTTAATTAAATTTCACTTCACTTTATATTTAGTCCACCCTGCTAATAACAACATTATTACCTAATTATAATTAAAATAACTTTAATTAACTTCGTCAGTTTTAAAGAATTAATCTTGTAGAAAACATCTTGATTCCTGAAATTCAGTATATAGCTTAATCAAATTCAATATTAATTAACTACTGTAATTAGTTGTGACGTCAGTGTGTGGAGGCGCCACGTGGCATCATCTAAACATTCATAACATGTAATTGCGAAGTCCTTTACATATTTAGGATAACACCAGCATTGCCATGTTTTTATTTTATTTAATCCAAATAAATGGGATTGTATAATACTAACGGGGCGATTCTGCTCATTAATTTAAGTGCTAAAGGTTTCAAGTTTTGAAAGTTAACGAATTTAACGAAGCTTCAATTCTGCTAATTTTTAAAAGTCTCTAAATGTTTAAAGGCTCCTTTAAAAATTAATTGCTGGTTGTAGTAATAGACCATATAAGTGTGACGTCACGTATTGTGCTGACATCTGAAAACGGTTTCCTTTGCTGATTTATAATACATGTGTAATTACTTATGTTACCTTAATTTTATGTTTATTTTCAATTGGAGCACAAAATATATATCTTTGATAAGTATACAATAATATATACAGTTCAGATACTTTATATCAGCGTTTCTCAAGCGGTGGTTCGCGAACCCCTGGGTGTTCGCGAGGCGTACAAATGGGGTTCGTGAAAATAATATTATAATGGCGGAATTTTAAATCGCCAAAGAAAATTAATCGCATAAAAACAAATTAAAAATGAATATCCTGTTCTGTCAAAAAAAGCCATTGAAGTTCTATTACCCTTTTGCACAACATATACTTATCTGAAAGATAAATACAGAAACAGGTTAAATGCAGAACCTGATCTAAGACTGAAATAGTCGAATATTAAGCCAAACTTTGAATTGCTTTGTTCCATCAAACAGCCACAAATATTCCATTTAACTAAGAGTTTTTTCAAATTTAACGTATGCTTAACTAAGAACCAGTTGGTTAGAACTGAAGTTGAATTGAATTTGTATTCATTTTTTATAGCTATCATTTTAGTCTTATTAATGTTTGTACATGGAAAATATGAAAAATAATTGTTCTACCAAATTTTATTGTTTTTTTTTCCTCTCATTAACGACTACATAGGGCAGTGTTTCCCAACCGGTGTGCCGCGGCACTTTAGTGTGCCGTGAAATTCTAGGAGTGTGCTGCGAAATTTTACAATTTTCCATTTAAACCTATATTCAATAACTCGTAGCTGTGCCGCAAAAAATGTTTACACGTCAAAAGTGTTGCGCAAACTTAAAACGTTTGAGAAACACTGACACGGGTTCGCCAAATTCTTTCGGATTTTATAAAGGGTTCGCGAGGTGAAAAAGGTTGGAAAACACTGCTTTATATTATAGAATAATGTTTTTATAAACATATAAATAAGGATTTGAAGATATATTTATAGGTTACGTTTTTAAATAATATGTAAATCGAATTATTTAATTAAAACTTTGTTTTCATTAATATTTTGTTTAACAATAAATAATAATGTATTATTTTGCTCCAAATTACAAGCATTACAGTCACATGTATATATGTCATTTCTTTGACTTAGATGGAACTAAATGGGTTTCGTATTTTTAAGTTGTCACCAAAGCAAAGCTTGGCTAAGTTATTTTATTTTTCATGTTGGCATTCATTATTAGGTGACATTTATTAGAAAAATAAAATAAATAATACATTTATAAATTTTTGGAAAATGTAAGAATTTAAGAAATGAGATATTTATATTAAAAATGACACAAAAAATTAAAATGGAATGAAAATGAAATTTTATAATGATATTAACTTTAACCTAAACATGTTTATTGTAAGTATGATTTACAAATTTTAACCAAAACGGTTAAAAGCTCGAACTATAAAAGTTACTAGATTGTAAAATCTAGTTCCGCCTAAAAGTTTGAAATAGCATATAATTGCAAATATTTTCGTTTTCTGAAAGATGAAAATGAAAAACAATAATGGACAAAATAAGAACAACTGTTCCTTCAAACCATTTAAAAACGACAGACAGACTTATTGCTATGCTACCTGCCATAGTAACGATTATTAACGTAATTTTTTCAAAATTAACCTGCAAAGTAATATTGATCAGCAAAAATAATTACATATTAAATTTGAAAAAATAATTATTGACTTGTAGATTTCATGTTAATCATTTCCTTACTTTGAAAATTTTATTTATACTTCCAAAATATACTTTAAAAAAAACTTTTAGTATATCATCATTCTCAATTCAAATAAAATGAAACAAACTGCTAGGCACTGTTTAACACTGGAGATTATTTTATGACATATTTACTAATATGGTCCATTGGTTTGAGAGAAAATAATGAAAAACATGTGAGGGGACAAGTCAAGTCAAGGGGACAAGTCAGGATTTTGGTGTCCAGGTTTCTGGTGGACATATAAGTACTAGTGAGTAAAAGTACTTTCATTATTTGAGTGTGGTGAAACTATGTTTTGGATTAGCTGTGTCATCATAATAGTAAGCCTAAAGTATATAATTATGTAAATATTAAAACCGTAATCGCAATTAAAGTATTTTGTTTAAAATGATGACTTTTTAAACCACAGAGAACATAAGTCTCTCAATTACACTGTGGTTCACACAAACATCCATGCCCTAAACAGGACCTTTGGCCTGTGAAGCAGGATCTCGCACTCTACGCGAAAGTACCAAAGTCGACAAATTTAGCAACCCTTAAATCCATCCTAAGAATCATAGCAACCAGCAAGTGAACGTGGAGAATTCATATTCTAAACCGCTCGCGGATCAAGAACTCATTACATAGAAATCCTCGAATTGTAGGGATGATACGCCACTGGATATCAGTAGACTCGTGCAGTTGTCCCCGGTTCGTTACCAGATGTGACTCGCACAACTGCAACGAGACAAACATTGACGTAGCTTTGCTTATGTATGGCAGTGACACGTGTAAGATTCACAGCAGTTCTCGTCTCTGATCGGGAATTTTATATAAATGGACGCACAATATTTATAACTTGCGTCAGAGGATTCCAGAAAATGTTTTATTTTAATACAATAGCTTGTTTTTCTTATTAACCTTTAGAGAAATAAAAGGCAGTATTTTGTTTCTATTGTTTGCTATATTTGTTCTACCTTGATTTTATTTTCTTTGTTTTTGTTTCACTTTAGGAAAACTAAAAGACTTGGGAATTAAATTAAAGCGGATAAATTTCAAAACAACACGAGGGTTACCTTTTTTGTTTTTACAAATGACCACTAGATGGCAATATTGAAATGTGTCATTACTATATTCGTAAAATTTTACATTTTTTATTGTCAAATCAGTGGCATCTTATAAATTGACCGAGTAGTTTGTTGACAGTGAGTGTTTAAAAAACTTGTGAAAAAAGTTTGTGAAAAAATGGATATTACTCATGATTTTTTACGATTTTAGTAAAGGCCTAACTCAACAACAATGCATAGATTCGCTTCGTTCAACTTTTGGTAATGAAGCACCATCAGAAAAGACTGTTTACAATTGGTTTGCAGAATTTCGTCGTGGTCGTCCGTCCGTGATGAATCACGTGAAGGTCTAAATCGGTTGTGATTAAAAAAAAAAATTAATGCTGTGCGCAAAATGATTAAAGAAGATCGCCATGTGACTTACTGTGAGATAAAGATATCCTTTGGCATATCGCAGCTGTGAAAAAGATCTGTTCCCGATGGAGTCCGCATAATTTGACCGAAGCTCTGCAAAATTCGTATACAACATCATTACAAGTGATGAAACTTGGATTTATTCATATGAACCGGAAACTAAGCAACAATCCACTGTTTAGGTCTCCCAATATGAACCGAAACCCACTAAAGTTGTTCGTTCACGAAGCACTTCCAACAAAATTATCGCTTGTTTCTTCGGTTTTACTGGGCATGTCACAACCATTCCTTTAGAGGACCGGAGAACAGTTAACGCTGATTTTTTTTTTTTTTAAATAGGGATATATGAAAAGCTAAATTTTTAATGGCCAAAATTTAGCTATTGAAGAACTAAAAGCTAGAATAGAAAATGAATCCCACAGGATAAGACCGATGCAATAAATTAATGTTATGCAAAATGTTTACTACCGTTTGGGGCATTGTTTGGCAGTGAATGGAGGAATATTTGGAAATTTGTTGTAAATAATTTTTATTTAATGTGTTTTCCAAATTTAAAATTTTATGTTTGTTTAATAAATATATTTTAATTTTTCATTTCTATTTATTTCCTAAAAAACCGTTTTGTGTTTATTTGTTTCTATAATCGTGTAGGTAAGCTATGCAGTACGTTCTACCATGTGTTTAAAAATAAATTACATAAGGGTTGGCTGTGGAAAAATAAAATAATATGTACTGCAAGCTTTAACTGTCAATTAATTAACTGTCCTCACTATTATTGCCATAAGTTTCTATTGAAAATTCAATTAAGCTACAATTATAATGGTTTTTACAATAGAACACAAAAAAATTATGATTGAATCATAACGGCGAAAGGATTTACAGTGCGGTGTCATGTTTAGAGGAATTTCGGCTACAATTTCCATATATTGCTTTCCTTGAAGGAGATTTTTACAGCGCACTTAGAAGATGTGTTGATTTATTCCAAAATACAGGGAGTATTACTCATAGAAATAGAACTGGAAGGCCAAGAGTTCGTACTCAGAGATACCGAAATATTGTACGTGAATTTATTAATCAGCTTCATGAGGATGAGCTCCAGCAAGGCTACTTCCAACAGGATGGCGCGCTGCCCACAGCGCTCAAGAGACCATCAATTACCTTCGTGAATTTTTTGAAGAACGAATTATTAGTTTACGTTCAAATCCAAAATTTCCACCAAGATCACCAGACTTGACTATTTTAGATTACTTTATATTCCCTTATCTGAAAAATAATGAATACAAGACTCCTATTAACAATATCGAGGAACTGCAAAACAGAATTACCGAATTGTGTGCCAATATAACTCCTCAAATTCTTATAAATGCTTTATAGTATGAAAAGCTGAGTAAATTTGTGTCTGCAGGAAAA
This sequence comes from Liopterus haemorrhoidalis, assembly GCA_963971575.1. Classification (NCBI taxonomy): domain Eukaryota; kingdom Metazoa; phylum Arthropoda; class Insecta; order Coleoptera; family Dytiscidae; genus Liopterus; species Liopterus haemorrhoidalis. The sequence continues at coordinate 40,643,507 of OZ020612.1, read as the reverse complement.
CGGTGGTCATTTTGAACTTCTTTAGTTTTTTATGTTTATTTTTCTGTACCTATATATTGTAAAAAATATATTGTATATTCCATGTAAAAAATTGTATTCATATGCATTTATTTATTTATAATAAATAAAATTGAAATTTAAATGTATTAATTTGTATTTATTGTATATAATGTATAAATTTGTATTTAGCTGGCTAATATGGTTGTATAGACTAAGGGCCAATAAAACAATATAATTAAAACAAAAAAAAATAATAATAATTTCCAATTTTAATGATTACAAAGGCTGTGCCTAAACGTTAGTCAATTGTTATATAAAGCTTGCAATAGTAATTATTTTATTTTTCTACAGCCAACCCTTATGTAATTTCTTTTTGAACTCATGGTATTTTAAAACAAACGCATTTTACATGCTGTCAATCAACGGTTGTTGTAGAAATGAAACCTCTATGTTCTATGATAGAATAAACTCGCGGTATATTTAATAGTTATACCTAGTTTTAAAGTTACAATAGTTGTAAGTAAAACTTGTTTTAGTAAAGTTTTATGCAAACGTTCACCAGTGTTCCTAATAGAACATGAAAGCTAATATAACAGTTTCATTATTTACTCCACATCTTGCCATATCTTGTATATTGATTTTGTTCTGAGAATTCAACATAGTTTTGCGAATCCTATTTTCTGTTTTACTTGATTACCAATCTGATATTAAATTTTCTCTTGAATTTTCTAGAATTTATAATCGAAATTTTCCTGTAAAAATACGTATAAATATTAAAAATTTATACATGAGTTTTAATTGTATTAATGCCCGTATCTGTAACCTAATTATTTTGCACAAGTTTAAATAAATGTGGGATGAATGCGTGTTACGTCAGGGTGGGAGATAAAAATATATCCCGAGTTGTATACGAGATCCCCCGTGCGAGAGAATTTGTATGTGAAAATAGAAAAAAATGATATGGAGATTTCAGTGAAAAGAACCTTTTTGATCCTCTCTGAATCAAAATCTGTCAATAATCCATTTCCGTTTCTGTCATATGTAGTAGTATGAGTAAAATTTGTAAAGATTCCACTTAGATTTTGAAGTTAAAACGTTTAAATCTGCAGATATCGCTGACTTTTAGATTATAGAATAATACTTGACACGTAGTTCGATCATCATAAAGAAAAGGAAACTAAAATAACTTGAGCACGTAATGAGGAACGAGCACAAATACTGTATCCAGGCCCGCGCTGTATCTAAGTGCAAGGTTGTGCGGTGCACAACAGCGCCGAGGCACCAGAGGTGCCAAAACTCCAAGAAAAATATAGATAATATGCTTTCTCAATTATAAACCCTCCCAATGATACGGTATATTTAAGGTTACGAGGAATCCCTATGTGTATAAGTTTATGATATTGAGAACTGACACGCTCGGATACGCGGTCTGAAAAACTGTAAAAGTAGAACAAATTGTAGTCTTTTTGGCTGTCATTCAAGACAGGACAAAGATAGGTATCTTATTTTTTTTATTTTCTTAAGAAAAATGGAGGGAAAGTTAATATTAAGTCCAGATGGGAAAAGATTTGGTTATGGACAAGAGGAAGGCATGGCAATATATTTTGAGTTAAAAAGTAACTGATACTATAAGTTCATTACATTTATCGCAGAAAAACAAAATTACACTAATATGCTTGCACTTGCAAGTTGCATTTTAACTTTTAGCTGCCCCTGTCCAACTAAAACTAATTTTATTTCGTGAGGCAATGAACATAATGCACTTGTTTGCAAACAGAATCCATATATTGTAAATTCAGATGACCGACACTCAGATGTACCACATAAAATTACGTGCCCGGCATTTACACCTGCTCATCTACAAATTACACTTCAATAAATCTACTGAAATTAAACTTTAAATACTGTAATTTGATGTCCACTTTCTGTTATATACCTCAATACATATGTAGCGCGTAAAAATTAAAAAAATTCACAAATATTTACTCGTAATTTCATAAAATAAAAATGTACTGTGCTTAAATTAACCTATTCGCTGTTAGCATATTGACAGCTAAATACTAGACACGACAGCCATATTGCCTTGGAATACAGCGCCGCCAACGGTAATGTCACTTCTCAAAGTCGGAATAACGTGACGGCAACAGCTCTACCCAAGCCAAGTCGGGGAAGTCCCGATTTAAATATTGTTTCTTTGGTCGGTCTGTTTTTATGTTTTACAGTTTTGAATGATTTTTATTTTCGTACTTTCGTCGATTCGGTAGCCGCGTAGTAGTACGTAGTATGGAATATCGATGTTCTGTGTATAAGACAAGAAGATTTATTGATTAATGCAAAAGAAATAGCACCCAACTTAGACATAGAACCTAAATTCACAAAACTTTATTTTGTGGGCCTAAGACCGCGTAAAATATACAGACAGTTTGATTATGAATGTGAGGATGAACCAATGTACAAGGTAACATTAAAATTCAAAGTTGATTGTTTTTTTCATTCTCTAGATGTAATTATCACATCAGTAGAGGAACGATTCCAAACTCTTTCTTCTTATTCCATCAATTTCGAGTTCTTGTGAAATTTTGATACCTTTAAAAATTATTTTAAAAAAGAACAATTAGAATTATGCTAAAATATCGAAAATACGCATACAGGGTGTTTGTTTCAAACGGGGCACCTCGAAAATCTCCTTTATTTGTAAAGATACAAAAAATCTTCAGAACAAAAGTTAAACTAGACAAAAAGGCCCATCTAAAGGTTACTATAAGAATTCTGAGGTACTTCCGGTTTCACCGGAAATGATGTCAACTTTTGATCTAGCATAGGGAATCGATAATTTTATATTTTTTTCCTAAAAGTACATTAAATTAGCTTTACAATGACACCAAAAAGTCATATTTTTATGTTAACCATTTCAAAATGGCGACCATTTATTTACAAAATAATAATCAACATAAGTTTTACAAAGTTGAACGTAGCAAGCTTTGAAAACAATAAAAAAAGAAACAAAATATCTCTAAAATAAACTGTTATAACTAGTTATTAAATGAAATAACATGAAATAACTTAAATTTTAATTTTTCAATTAAATGTTTTATAAATAACAAGAGTTTAATAGTTTATTTTGCTTACTTTTGTTTGAAAAAAAAATTGTATTAATTGGTAGTAAGTCGTTATTTGTACCTAATTATGGTTTATGTACGATATACCAACGAAGAGATGACAGATATGGTTCTGATATACAGAGAGTACCAAAGAAATGCGGTTAGGGCCCAGCGACTCTATCAGGAAAGGAATCCTGATAGAGCTCAGCCGAGAAGGCAGTATTTTGACAAATTAGTGAACAAATTAAGCCAGCGAGGTTCTTTCGAAATTCAAAAACGACGTCCAGAAAGAGCAAACCATGTAGAAAATGACGAGGAAAGAATATTGGCTTACGTCCACTATGACTCGGAAGTGTCGGTGCGGGAGATTGCAAAAGAATGCGGTGTTTCACAATGGAAAGCCTGGAAGGTTTTAAAAAAACATGGGTTTAAGCCGTATAAACCGCATTTAACCGTAAGCCAATTTATCCACGCAAATGATGAAGATCGCCGACTTAACTTTTGTAATTGGTTTTTGGGTATGTGGGAAAATGATAATTGCTTCCATTATAAAATAATATTTTCAGACGAATCCAATTTTACCAGAAATGGTTTATTCAATAGGAATAATGTTGGTCGACGGAAAATCCCAGGGAATTAAGATCTTCCAGATTCCAACACAGGTTTGGTTTCAATGTTTGGCTGGGAATTTTAGGGAAAAAAATGTAGGCCCATTTATTTACCATGGCAGCCCTAGAGCTAACAGGTATTTAAATTTCTTACAAAATGAAGTGGAGGATTTTTTGGATGATTTACCACTTGCTGATAGGATAGGAATGTGGTTCCAACAAGATGGAGCACCAGCTCATAACACTAGAAACGTGTGTGCCTATTTAAATGGCCAATACCCAGATAAATGGATTGGAACACATTCACTTAATCCCTGGCCTGCACGATCGCCGGATCTCACGCCATTGGATTTTTTCGTTTGGGGGTATTTAAAAGATAGAGTGTGTCGGACAACACCAACGACGATAGAAGATTTAGAAGAAAGGGTTAGAAGCAGGGATGGGGAGTCGGAGTCGGAGTCGGGAGTCGGGAGTCGAGGAGTCGAAGCTTTTTGGAGGAGTCGGAGTCGGAGTCGGGAGTCGGAAAAAGTTATCGACTCTCGACTCTTTGACTACATATTTATCAAGGATGAGAACAATCCGAAAGCGAAAGCAAAATACCATACTACCAGAATTTGTTAAAGAATGGGAACAGAAACGACATTTTTTCTCTGTGCATGAACGAAAATGAAATTAAAAATATTCAATTCCGGTTTCCTTCATGCTTTTCAGTTAAAAATTTAGTTAATTTTTAGTAATAACTAATTTTTCTTTTTTTGTATACTTTGTTTATTATGTTAAAACGAAACTAAACTGGATTTTTATTTTCTCAAGTTGTAACGGGCTTTGTGATTATTTTATGTTTCATGTTGGCAGCTAAAATCTATATGTCAAAAGAAAAAAGTGACATGTTATGAAAAATAAAGTACAGTCTGTTCCAAACGATTAAACGGAACTAACTGGAATTTTCATTTTTGTAAGTTGTCATTAGCTATTTTTTTATATATTGAAGTTGGCTTTTCCTGAACAAAATGATCAAAAGCTTCAATCAAACGGTAAAAGTAACTAGTATTGAAAATGTAGTTCCGCCTAAACCAAAGGAACAGACTTTATATAAAATACAAAACAATTTTTTTTTAAACTAATATATTTGAAAATTTGTATTAAAAATGACTCAATAGTCAACATGAAATGAAAATGACATTTTATAAAAACAGCTCGCCCCAACCCAAGATATTTAATGTAAGTATAGTCTGTTTCTTTGGTTTAAGCGGAATTAGATATCGAAATCTACTAACTTTTAAGGATTGAATGAAGCTTTGTATCATTTTGTTTAACAAAAACCCACTTTGATAGTTAAAAAGTAAACTCGTGATAATTTGAGAAAATAAAAATTCCATTTAGTTCCGCTTAAACATTTGGAATAGACTTTACAATTTACCAGTGAAAGGAGTCGGGAGTCGGAGTCGGAGTCGGAGTCGATTTTCAAAAATACCGACTCCGGAGTCGAGAGTCGGGAGTCGATAATTTTTCTGTCGACTCCCCATCCCTGGTTAGAAGTGCAATCCGGGATATCCAAGAGTGTACTCTTATAAGGGCGAGGGAAGAGTTTTTATTAAGAATGAGAAAATGTGTGGACGGACAATAATGGTGGTTTGATCGAACATTTGTATTTTTTTTTTTTTTTTTTGTAAAATAATTGTATAAAGTAATAATTTTTTTTTTTAAATAGTCGAATAGTTTATTTTAGAGATATTTTGTTTCTTTTTTTATTGTTTTCAAAGCTTGCTACGATCAACTTTGTATAACTTATGTTGCTTATTATTTTGTAAATAAATGGTCGCCATTTTGAAATGGTTAACATAAAAATATGATTTTTTGGTGTCATTAAAGCTAATTTAATGTACTTTTAGGAAAAAAATATAAAATTATCGATTCCCTATGCTAGATCAAAAGTTGACATCATTTCCGGTGAAACCGGAAGTACCTCAGAATTCTTATAGTAACCTTTAGATGGGCCTTTTTGTCTAGTTTAACTTTTGTTCTGAAGATTTTTTGTATCTTTACAAATAAAGGAGATTTTCGAGGTGCCCAATTTCAAACAAACACCCTGTATTTATTAAACGATGAATATCTCAAAGAGCGAGATATTATTGCTGTAGAGCTCGTTCATGAATTACAACTATTACTAAGAAAATATTAAGTTTCTAGAAAAAACTTTAAATTATATAACCATTAACAACTTACTGAATTCGTTACCTAACACAAGCATAATACTGTCGCGACCGCAAAGCATTCATTTTCAAAACTCAAAATAATAAAAAATTATTTGAGATCAACTATGGGGCAAAATTACTTTCTATAGTGGATAATACTTTAGATTTTCCTTCACTCATATTTCCACATACTATATCAGCCATACAAACTGTTATAGAAAATTGGGGGCGCAATATAAAATATATCACAAGGGCGCCAAAACCGTTACGCGCGGGCCTGATCGTATCCTGCAGAACGTTATACAGGGAGAGGATGAAAGGGGAAAAGGTGAAGAAAGACCAAATCCAAAATGTTCCAGCGGCACTAACTTTAAGAAAATAGTTTGAAACTACGAGTACATCCACTATTTTGGATGGCAGATATCAATGGGTTACTTGTCCTGATGTTAAACAACGTTCGGTACGGATAAGGCAAAAGAAGATCGTCCCAGTACCAGATTGAGAACATCTCATTTATAATGTGGGGTTGGTTGATTTATTTGAATACGATATTAACCCTTTGCACTCCGTTGTCGCCGATAATGCGACATTTAAAATATGAACTTTAAATCCACTGTCGCTGCTATGGCGACACGCTTGTTTAACTTATTTGAGCGCTTTTGTATAAACTGATGCGTGTGTTTATCTTAAACACTTAAACGTCCGGCGATAATTTGCGAATTTTAAGAATTTATCTCTTAAAGGAAAAATCAGTATAATTTCAGCAAAAACTTAAATTACAAAAATTGTTTAGAATAAGAAGACAATTTTTTTATGTCAATGCATTTTTTTGATTGGATTAATATTTGGAAAGTTATGGCGGGAAAACTCCAAAAATTAAAATTTTAAAAACCTTCCTTATTAATGACTTAACAGTAAAAACTTACTAATGTACGAAAGTAACTAATTTAGTGCTGTAGTAGTTGGTATACTATATTAGTCACTAGGCTAGAGTGCTAAGAGTTAATATACAGTGGTACCTCGGTTTTCGTCGATAATCCGTCCGAAAACAATCGTTGAAATCCGAAACCGACGAAAACCAAGGCAATTATTTTCATATGAATCGAAATCAATAAAAAAAGCACAAAAACACTAACACTGGAAAACAACGGAATTATTTGGCTATACGGGCGGCCTAGATGTTCACACAACGAGAAACACCTCAACACTGCATAGCGTGTGGGTCGCAGTACGCCGACGAAATCCAAGGCAACCGACTACAACCGAGACAAAAATTGTCGCGAAAAATCGACTAAAACTGAAACCGCCGATAACCGAAGTCTGTACTTCAATTGTATTTATTCTGTAGGTACAAAAGACAAGGTTTTGAACTCCACATAATTTGCGGATTACAAACTCCACATAATGAGTTCATAATCCACAAGTGGTTTTGGATATGAACTCTCCGGGTACGCTAACTGGTTGCAATGATTCTTAGGATGGATTTAAAGGTTATTAAATTTGTTGGTCTTTGTAGTGTCGAGGGAGAGATCCTGCTTTATGGGTCCCGGGTTCAAATCCCGGTCAGGGCATAGAGGTTTGTGTAAACCACAGTCTAATTGGGATTTAGTTCTTGTTATATTGTTATCTGAGTGGTTTCGGATATGAACTTCCTGTGTTCACTAGCTGATCGCTAAGGGTTTTTGAATTAAACTGAACATTTTAACTGACCTATTTAATGACGATCAGGTTTAATATTTACAAAATTAAATATGTAGGGCACTATAAAAGTTTTGAGATACGTCCTTACTTTTTAAACTTTTTCAAAGTACTTCCCATCACGTTCAATACACTTCCTTGTACGTATACACCATATTAAAAATGTATTCCCACTTTTTTTGATACTTCTTCACAAGTTGCACACAGGTTGCTAGAAGCTCATCATCGCTGTTAAAATGGCGGCCTCTAAGCTTATCCTTGATGAAAGGGAAGATTCCAAAATCACAAGGAGCAATATCTGGACTATATGGAGGATGTTCTAACACTTGTAGTCCAGAATTATTGAATAATTCTATTTAATGGCAATTTCTTTAATTGTACTTACCTTGTATATCCTTCAAAATTCAAGGTCTTTTATACAATGAGTTAATAATCTGCAAGTGGTTTCGGATATGAACTACCCGTTTCGATAGCTGGTTGCATTGATTCTTAGGATGTACTTAAGGGTTGTTTAATTAAACTGGACATTTTAACTAACCTATTTTAATGACGATTACACGTGGAAAATTAAAATGAACATCCTGTATATTAGTTTGAGACAATCATATCTTCGTATTTTTGGCAGCACTGATCTTTATTATAACCTAACATAGTCTATGTTGTGATTAATAATCTGATGTTGTAAAATTTATGACTGATAAGATGATATTTTGTGGGGCGTTGTAAGAAAAATTAGCATGAAAAATACAGAAAGTTTTGTCACGGATCCAAGGATAAAAATCTGTTCACCTTTCTACCACTCGTTCATGTTTATAAATAACTGCTTATAAAACCAAAACATAACATCACGAAAGCTCAAGGTCAAACAATATATTTTTCCATTCACCTCACACAACAAAATGTTAATATTTTTAAATAAATTCGAAAAAATGACCTTCACTCAATTTCTATACTATTTAGGTCCTTAAGTGATATTCTATTGATTTACTTCTGAAGTGACAATAAAATTAACAGTTTGTAACACTAATATTACAGTAAAATTTAACAAAACTATATATATTTTCAACATAAATTACATAGAAAGAAATAATGATAAAAAAAAACAGCTTATACGATGTAGGTTTAAATGTATATCCTATCAGTTTTTGGAAACGTAGTTGAATGTTCTAATACTTGCCCAATATTTGACAATATAATAATATGAGTTGTGGTCCATATGTAGTATAGTTCAGTGTTCTTCAACCAGTGGTCCGCAGAAAATTCCTAGTGGTCCGCGAAAAATTTCGACCGAATCATGTTGATGCACACTTCTTTTCATGAGTATTTAATACATTTTTTTAGTCGACGCAGAAGCTAACTTTTGTTCGAACCATGATTTATTTAATATTTACTAGCCCCAATACAACACCTCTCGCAGCATTTTTCATACTTCTGAAGAAGCTAGCTCGTTGAAATAGTCGCTTACAAGAGGAAGTTTTAGAAATGTTTGGAAGAATGTTGATTGCTGATGATGTCAACCAGAAAGGCATATTCAACATAATAAGTCAACATTTATTTCCCTGAAAATCAGGATCTTCGATATATATAACATCTGGATTAATAAACCACCCTTGGAAGATATAAAGTCATGTGCACTTCCTCCTCGTGAAAAAGAAATGCTGATCGAGTTGCTATCTGATATCACTCTGGTGTGCAGACATAAAATGCAATCATTGTTTCAATTTTGGACCTCGCTAGAAAAAGAATATCCATCTTTTAATTATAAAGCTGTAGTCCGTCGAAGCAAACAAAGTCCCTGAGTAGGCGTGTCTTAGCGCTCAATGCGTTCCCAGTACACTCAGAGACATATTATACTCGCGCGAAATTCTATATATGTGTGAACTATTATGTATAAATATTAATAATACTTATAAACAGGTACAAATTAATTTTGAATTATAAATTCAAATCAACTTGAATTATATCAAACACAAATACTAAAGCACAAATTATACAAATAGAGTGTAAAATCATTACTTATCAGTTCTGTGTCAGACTATACACATTTCTTAAGGTGGTTCCTAATTGGTCAGACGGAAACCCGCCTAAAAATTTTCAAATTAGTTCACATATTTTCCGGAGTTCTTGTTTGCTTCGTGGCACTATTCCAAATTATTGGTAATTTTTTCGACTTCTTATTTGTGCGAAAAGACTTTTTCAGCCATACCAATATCAAAAACCAAACAGAGAAATCGAATAGATGTTAACGCAGCCACGTATATCAAATTTTCTAACAAAGAAGCAGCCGCAGATGTCGCACTAAAATTGTAATTGTATAACATATACCTATATAATAATAAAATACTATCAATATTGGTATTTATTTGTGTCTTTGCTTTCAGCTGGGGCAAAAAGGTTGATGAACACTGGTATAATTGATTTACCATAAAATTTGTTGACCATCTAGCAATATTATCTTTTTCAGAAATGAATATTTACAAAAAAATACCGTTTTGATAGGATGACATTATCAATATCAAATACAAGGTGTCTCAAAAGAAATTTTATATTTAGTGGATCGATTAAAAAAAAAGTAAGACGTATATAGAAAAAATGTTTATTAATTATTAAAATACACTTTTTGGGGATTTATTTCTTAAAAATAATATCGTCTAAATGTAGACCCTCGCGTTCTCGGCACTCACTTAATCGAACAGTAAAAGTCGGTTTATTGGCGTAAACTTTAGATTTAAGATAACCCCATAGGAAAAAGTCCATAGGGGTTAAATCTGGACTGCGTGGAGGCCAATTTATGTCACCTCTCCGGGAGATCAATTTGCCTGAGAAAATTTCACGAACACGTGGCAGAGACATATTGGACGTGTGTGAAGTTGCTCCGTCCTGTTGGAACCATGTTCTTTGGTTATAGCCAGGAAAGTTTTGCAGTTCAGGTACCAAGAAGTTGTCTAACATCTCCACATAACGCTCTGAATTCACTGTAACTGCACGCCCCCTTTCGTCTTCAAAAAAGTAAGGGCCCATAATTCTTCGCGCCGACATCGCAGCCCATACGGTCACTTTAGGCGAATGTAGGGGTTTCTGATGTTTGCGTTTCGGATTCGTTGCACTCCAGTAGCGGCAGTTCTGCTAATTTACGTGGCCATTAAGATGAAAATGAGCTTCATCCGAAAACAAAATGTTGGTAAACGTTGAAAATCGCTCAATCACATGATTTACGAAATTAAGCCTCTGACTGGCATCTTGGGGCTTTAATTCTTGCACCAATTGAATTTTGTAGGGGTGCAGCTTTAGGTCTTTGTGCATAATGCGATGTAATGATGATCTATGCACATTTAAAGCACTTGCGCGCTTCCGAATTGAAAGGTTCGGGTCGTCACGAACAGACTGATTAACATTCTCCACGTTTTCTACCGTTCTTGATGACCTAGGTCGCCCGGATTTTGATTTAATCAGCGTTGTACCAGTCTCTTCAAACTTTTTAACCCAATGTCGAATGAGAGGAATGCTTGGCGCATCATTTAAGTGGCGAAAACCTCGAATACTGCAGAATTTTCTACGCGCTACAGTCGCCGAATCACCGTTTTTGTAAAACTCTTGCACGCATAACGCGCGGTCTGCTCCCGAGAAACGCTCCATAGTGACTGAATTCCCAAGAGCCAGGCTACCGATTGACATAACCCCCGCGCCCCTCGGATACGTTGCGTTCACGCAGTAAGCTAAATAAATATAAAATTTCTTTTGAGACACCTTGTATAACAAAGGCCCTAAAATTGAACCTTGCGGGACACCACTTTGTATTATACGTGGAGTAGGTATACAGTTATTTATCTTATCTTGAACATTATTCAGCGCCTGCTGAATATAATTCACTGAAGGTATAAGCAAAATAGTCGAATTTTTACATGCTATACTTAAATACATGCTACGCCTTTCGGCGCCCCTATGCGGTGATTTAGACTAGCCTAATGGTAAAATCGGTCCTACGAAAGCCATATGTATATGGAAAGTGTTATGATGACACTGAATTTGAAATTTCGAGACTTCGATGTACGTCCACGAAGATCTCTACATACGCTTTGACTATGTTTAGCATGTCGGTCTGGCGGTTCTTGACACGTAGAGAGAAATTGGCTAAGCTTTTGACATCAATACTAGCACTTGATCAACTTGAGATAAAAATCGGTCAACCGGAAGTGGAAGTTTACTTGTATATTTTTAAAGTTTTTCGAATATTTCGTGACATATAAATATTTATAAAAAAAATATATATATATGAAAAAATTTCCTGTACAACATAAGATTATTAACATTTATTTATTTATTTTTTGATTTAATGAATAATTTTATTTACTAAATTTACTATATGAATGAGCTTTAGATTTATGAGGTGTGTAAATTAAGTAACCGGACTGATTTTTAATTTTTTTTTTTTTTATTCGAATAGAATTATAGTCAATGCTTCGTACCGGAACTGAACCGAAAACCGAAAACCGAAAAAAACCGTTATTTTTGTTTGAACGAAAACCGGAGCTGAACCGAAAAAAAATATCGGTTTATATCGGTTCAGATAATGTTTATGGGTGTGAATTTAAAATATATTTTATTTAAGATTATTTTTTAAACTGATGTACAAAAAAAAAATTGTAATTTTTTTAACTGAGTAAAAAAAAATGCCCTTCTATTATTCCGGGGGGGAACCTACCCCCCCCCTCTTGGCAGCGGCCTTGGTATGATTATTACAAAATAAAGAATAATATGTTTTTCTAAATTATAGTAGAAAATAAATTTCCAATTCAAATAAGATCATTTAAAAATTTATGGCTCGGAACTGAACCGAAAAACAAAAACTGAAAAAAACCGTTATTTTTGCCGGAACCGAACCGATATATATTTTTTTAATTGAACCGGAACGAAAACCGAAACGAAAAAAATAACGGTTCGAAGCCCTGATTACAATTCAATATTTTATCCTTCAAAATAACTTCCTTGGGAAGCCACGCAGCGCTGGAGACGGTTCTTCCAATCGTCATTCAGTGCTGGAACTCGGATACTGGGATAGCTTTCAGCTGGTCGGTTACAGACGTTTGAATGTTTTCGAGTGTCTCAAAATGACGTCCCTTGTGGTGATTTTTCAATATTGGGAAGAGGAAAAAGTCACAAGGACTCAAGTCATGCAAATAAGGAGGCTGAGGAGCCACAGGAATGTTTTGGCCAAGAATACTGGCCAAAAACTCGTTTTTCAAAAAGGCCAGTTTGCGCAGATTTTTCTCATCCCCAATTAATTGGTCAAAATGTGATAAACGGTACTGTGAGTCAAATTCAACTCTTCTCCGATTATTCTGCCTGTCAACCGACGATCTGAACACATAAGATCGACATTTTCATCGGTTCTTGAAGATGAAGGCCTTCCGCCGCGTGATTCATCTTCAATCAACTCTCTTCCTTCTGAAAATGCCTTAAACCACCAAAAAACCTGGGTTCTTGATAAAACGCTGTTTCCGTTTTGCAAAAGTTTCCGTTGCACTGTGCCCAAGTCTTAAGCAAAACCTGATAGCAAACCGTTGCTCGAAATGAATGTCACTCATTTTTAGAACGCACTAGAAAAAACTGTTTCACGAAAAAAATCGCTACGGACAACAAACTTACTCCAGAGAGTTCAAACTCGTTCTGAAGGCATATCACATGTTCGCCTGTCGCCCCTCCAAGTCCCGCGTCCCAAATGTTGACAGATCAAACGCTATGTTGCCAGGCCGGTTACATAATTTACACACCTCGTAACATGAAATTCTTGATTTAGTTTAAAAATTTTAATATACAGGTAGGACTCATTTTGCGCCGGTTTTATTTACGCCTGTGTCGAAATAACGCCGCTTGAACGCCAGAGTCGTGTGTCGACGTCGTCGCCGAATCTATGGTCGAAGCGGGGATGTTCTGAGGTTTTACGCACGCGCAGTTAATAAAGTACATCATTGCTTAGTAATATTTTGCCAGTACAGGGTTGCATTCAGCACATTGAGTTTATTGCAATTATTATATAGAATATATTATATAAATTTTTATGTCTGCCAAATTTAATTTTCCTTTAAGGTAAATTTAATTTGTTGTTTGTAAGTAATAATTTATTGTATTATATATAGTGTAGTATATATTAATATATAGTGTAATGTATTTTATAATTTTGAGGTGATTAAATTTTTTTTAAATTAGATAAATTTTTCACAAACCATGTCTTCTAACAAGGAAAATAAACCACCTAAATTAAATGCTAAGAAAAACGAGGATCCATTACAAACCAAGAGAAAATGGAGGTGATTAAAAGAATGCTAGATGGATAAACACGTCCAAAAGTTTGTAGGGACCTCAATTTACCTCCATCGACTGTTACAACCATCATGAAGAATGCTTTAGAACGAATTTTGACAAATATAGACATCCTTACTGAAAAACTTTGTGAGCTCGATAATGATAGTGAACGCAGTATGCAAGTAAAGAGGAGTGTTTCAGCTTCTTTGGCCCCGTATGCAGAGCTCTTCCGAGAAAAAAAGAGAAAATTCACAGAAAAATAATTTTGTAAAATATATTTTTTTAATATAATTATCGTATTTTTTTTTCTACTTCATATTTTTCTTTAAGTTAAATTATTATTAATCTTTTGTTGTTAGTTTTGTTAGTCGTAATTTTGTCGTTAAATCATATCGTTGTATTGTATTTATATAGCACAAAAGAATAAATATGTATTTGCTTCATTTATGTCTAATTCATTTTAATAAAATTTATATAGGTCCGTCCCTGAAAACAAAGTTTTGAAATTCGTGGTATTCATACAAAACACTTGCAAATATATTTAAAATCGTTGAAATATCAAGACAAAAATACATCAATGACATGTAGATTTGAAGTCAATCCGTCTCTGGAATTTCACATTTTGGACTCTTTTTGCGCCGATTTTTTTTACGCCGGAACGTAACACCGGCGTAAAACGGGTCCTACCTGTATATCCTTTTCGATTACCTCTTTTGTGATTGTGGTCAGTTCTGTGGTGGCCATAGCATAGCTCAGCGTTTCTCAACCGGGGGGCCGTGAAGGCTTCATCGGGGGGCCGCGAAGTCATACAAGATCGAAACATGAAAATATAATAAAAATTCACTCAATCTTACAATATATAGATTTGATTCATATTTATAAATACGATTATCTTATATTGATATTCATAAAAATATACGTTTCACAACATAAATAAAATAAATATTCTATTTATTTTTATACTTAATATACTTATTTTGACAACTAATTTAAACTACAGGCTATTTCAAATGTTTAAATTGTCACTAGCTAACTTTATAATTAGTAAATGGGCTTTTACCAAACAAAATGATGAAAAGCTTCATTTAAACGATAAAAATTACTAGATTTGAAAATCTAGTTCCGCTTTAACAAAAGACACAGACTATAAGTAGACTATATCAAGGTCAGATAAATTGTATGTGTCGGTTAATGGGTTTCTCTGACAATGGTTCGCGTTGGAGGTACTTCAAGTATTTTAAATTGTGCGTTGAAGTAGGTACCATTTGAAAGTTGTTATTATATATTTTTTTAATTGCTCTCCGAACTACAGGTAACTCAAGAGTAAGGATGCGAATGTGTTTAAATTAAAATGAAAGGTACTTTGAACACTTGTAAATAAAAATATTTTACTTTCAAGTCGTTATAGGGAATATAATCGTCATTTAAAAATATCACAGTTTTTTTGTCAACCGTAAAAGACATTAAAAAAATGTTTAAGGAAAAGTTGTTAAAAAGCTCTATCCAAAGATATCCAATATGACATACGTTCCCATTTAAAAATTAGAAATTGTCCTTGATATTCTGTAATTTCGTTTTTTCCGGAAAATTTCAATACTACCATTCAATTTTGTGGATAAATTTTAGTTAAAAATTTTTGACGTGTGAGCAACGTCGCTTTTTCGAAAAAACTCGTGTTCCCATTATCTTGATTCACCATATATATATATATATATATATATATATATAGGGGGGGCGCAGGCAATATTTATATAATTTGGGGGGTCCCAGGCCATAAAAGGTTGAGAAGCACTGGCATAGCTGATTCTTATCTAATATTTATCATTAAAAGTTGTAGTTATGAAATAATATAGATTTTTTTAACTGTGACATTTGCTTGGTAAGTCTTTTATTTGTATGCATAACGAGGGGACTAGGGGGTATTAATAATATCATGTGATATTTTTGTCGGTGTAATGATGGTGTGATGTGGGAAGCGATCCCAGAGCAACCGCCCTCGCAGCAGAGCCATGAGTGGCGTTTGTGGCCCCGGGTACCGCTCTATTGATTGCCGCAATGTTAGAGAACGCTAGCCTTATTCCACTGAACTCTGACATTTTAACGTCCTCTCTTCCCGTTCCGTACGTAACCTTCTCTGACGTTCGGTTTTGTTTTGTTCAGACTATTCGGGGCCACTGAATACGGACATGAGGTAGGCATAAATAAACACATCTGTAAACTTCCGCTATTGCCATTTTCACGGATAAATAAGAAGCGTTTTAACGTGGAATTTTTTATTACATATAAAAAAATTGGATAACCTTGAGCTTTGAAGACTTGATGTTTTTGTTTTATAAATAGCTCTAGTGTATTTTCAATGGAAAATTCCTTTTAATTTTATATTCGTCTTGGTGACTAGATAGTTATTGTAGTACAATAAAATGCCGGTCATACGAATTCATTAGGATAATCGTGCTCAGTTATTGTTTGCTAAGTGATAATCGTGCTAAGTTGGTTCGGTTAATCTACGCTTAATGACCTGTATTAAAGCCCAGAACCAGGTACGTTACTCAGCCCTATGGCATTAGTCAACCGACCGATGATAACACACTTACCACGACATCCCATCCCTATAACACCCGGTCAGGCCCGACAAGAAGGGAGGGGGGTATCCGGGGAAAATTCCTGGGGCCACGGGGTTTTTGGGGCCCGGGGTCCTGGGGTTCTTGGGGCCCGGGGTTCTGGGCAGAGTCGTAGGAAGTGAGGATCTTACTCATCACTTGTATGAAAGTTAGGACCCCGGGGCCCGCAAAGAAAATTTCTCCCCGGGGCCCAAGAAGTCCTCTCGGCGGCCCTGCACCCGGTATGTTTATCACTCTTGTGCTCGCTGAAGACGGACACCGATTGTTGAGCAGTTTCCAAAACGTCCGAATTTTTATTTTACGAAGTATTATATTTCTTTGATATTAATACTAATAAATATTGTACTATTCTAGCCTAGTACTATCAGCAATGGCAAACGTCCAAAATGGTGTCCGAATTAATACTTGACTGTTACAAAATAATTTCAAAGATATTATAAAATTAAGTGCATGAAATATTATTTAAAATGAGCAAGTTTTTTTAATATTTATAAATGATGCGTTAATTTCTTGCAGTTGTCCCCCACTCTATTTCCCAGAGGAGTTGGTCAAAAAATCTTAATAAGGTACATCGATGGGAACCGGAATAGTTTAAAAGGAATATTTGATTAGAGGATTATTTCGAAAAATACCGATTTTTTTGTCAGGCTTAATTTTTTTTATTTATTTATTGTGTGGTTTCGAAAGAAAACTCTTAACACACAGATTAAGGATCAAAAAGTATTTTAAAATTAACACGATTTTTGCCAAAAATTAAAAATCTGAAATTAATCTGAGTAATGCACATTAATGTGAACCGAAATAGTATCGCAGGAACTTTTGATCTGATAATTATTTCGAAAGATATTGTTTTTTTTTTTTCAATACCGTGCCAACAATATTTATCTGACTGACTGGAAAACTGGATAGTTATACCTAGATCTTGATGCGAATGCATCCCTAGTACACTTGTTAGTCTCTAGATCAGGGGTGAGCAACCTGCGGCCCGTGGGACGTATATGACCCACCGAGTGATTTCATGCGGGCCACATGTAAGTACATATAATATTTACTTTTCTTATCCAGCGTAGCCAACATATTACCGCAGCGCCAATTAAGGCTTTTTACACACCAGGCGTATTTACGCCGAAGTAAATACTTGTACTGTGTAAAAAAAAATCGATAGAAGGAAATATGGCCCGCCAATTTTATTCTGAATGCGGCCCTCAACGTAGAAAAATTATTCGCGCCTGCTGTAGATGGATGCACATGGATTATTCTTTTAAAATTTACTGATATTTATGATTTTTTACCGACCGCCAACATATATAAGGGAGGTATTGTGATCATACCGATTTTAACATTTCGAGATTTCGATGGATCTCCACGAATTGAGGTCCCTACATAACGTTTTGACTATTTTTAGCATGTCTGTCCGTCTGTCTGTCTGTCTGTCTGTCTGTCTGTCTGTCTGTCTGTCTGTGCGTCTGTGAACACGTGCAGAGCAAATTTGGCTAAAAGAATTTTTATGTAACTTCATATTTAAGCTTTTGACATGAGTTTATTTAAGCTTTTGAGTTGAGCAACTTTGGGTAAAAATCGGTTGACTAGAAATGGGAGTTTACTCGTGTCGATTTTAAGATTTTTGCGAATATTTAACAACAGAAAAATATTTAGAAAAAATTTATTTAACAAAAGTTGATATAAAAGCAATAACTAACAACTTTTATTTAAGATATTTTTTGATAAAACGAAAAATGTTTTCTCAAAATTACAAACTTGTCTAGAAGTAACCATGTTAGCAAAATGAGGGAATTCCTATAAGATTCAGCACATTAATAAGGCAAAACTTCATCGTAAGGGACGAGTACAAACAACATTATCATGTTCCATACAAGCTGTGGAGACAGCCTTTGTTTTACTAGATATTTGTAACTATTTCATAAATAAAATTATTCTAATTACCGACGTACTTGGACGCACACTGCGTGGATCGTCTTCTAGTGGTGTTCTACCGGTTTTAAAAGGATCGATCCACCGATAAACAGTACTTTTGGATTCTGCAGACTCACCAAATACTCCTTGCAGACGCTGAATAATTTCTGATGTTTTCACACCTTCTTTCCATAAAAAGAAAATTATTGCTCTTTGAGATTTTGCTGCGTCCTCCATGGTTACAAAAACAGTGCTATTAAAACGCGTCTATATCAGTCGAACACCTAAATCAGACTGAACAATATTGCACTAGATAGTTGCATAAACATGTCAAGACTTGTCTGGCATCAATAACATTGCCTATAAGTTCTGCGTAATTAAATTATAGCACAATTCCCAGAATTTAGGAAACATCCCTCGTAATTATACGTAACGTTTCCATGGTTATGATAAATAATATCTCTGTTAGAAAATATTAGGCCAAGTTATTTCTACTCTGCTGCTAAAATGTATTTTATGCAAATACATTGTGCTGGCCGTTGGTCCTGTGGTGGCTACAATTGATTTTTTTTAATATGTACCCACAATTTCTTATGATAAATAATAATTTACTTGACAGATTGAGAACCAATAAAGAAATATATATCTATTTCACACAGTTTTATGTAAGATGTCAAGAACGTATTTCTGCTTCTTACTGTAATGTACGATGTACGTTCATAATCTTTGTCTTTTTTTTGTTTTATTATAATATGGTAACTTCAACGTGTGTCCATTGGTATACACGTGCTCTGGGCGGTCGATAATGGTCTTTCCTTCTCTATGAGTGAAACAAATTGTATCTCTTTCTCTATTTCTAACTTTGTCTGTGAACAAATGATATGGCTCTATTCAAAAATGGAAATTTTATTGCTATAGTTCTCTCCCATTGAACCATATGTTTTAATTAACCGTCATCTGTCAACTAAAGTCTCCTTTACCATAGGCTGTCTTCTCGTCACTTGGATTTTGGGAGGTGAGAACCTTGTTTTTATTTGCTAAGGGCGCCAAAACACGGCTCTGCGTACATGAGAGGAAAGGAGTACAAAAGATAACAAAAATGTATTAAACAATTTAACAATTGTGGCTAGCATAATTTAATTACCGCGACAAAAAAATTACCAATTGAATAAAAAATATCACAAAAAAATAAATTACACTGATAATTACATATACCACGAGCTCAAAAAGAAATAACATAAGGGTTGGCTATGGAAAAATAAAATAATATCTACTACAGACTTTATATAACAATATAAACTTATGACAACAACAAAAGTCATGACAGTTAATTAATTCTAAAGCTTGCTGATGACATTACTTTTATTTTCCATAGCTAACCCTTATGTGATTTCTTTCAGAACTCATGGTATAATGTAAATATACACATTTTAATATAAAAATTCAAAAATTATCATTATCAAACTATAGGAAAAGTAGAGCACTGACAGTTAAATTGATGTAAAGTTAGTTAGATTTAAAAATGCGGGACATTTTGCGGGACAAATATCAAAATGCGGGACATTTTGCGGGCAAGTAACAATGCGGGACGCAGAGTCAAAATGCGGGACTGTCCCGCAAAATGCGGGACGAATGGTCACCCTACTTTACCATATAAACTTACTCAAGCCCTATTTGGTAGAGAGCGTGCTGACTTCTCCACATACACTTATGTTGTGCGGGTTGCATACATCACGGAATAAGCGATCTACTATTTAAATA
This sequence comes from Liopterus haemorrhoidalis, assembly GCA_963971575.1. NCBI lineage: Eukaryota > Metazoa > Arthropoda > Insecta > Coleoptera > Dytiscidae > Liopterus > Liopterus haemorrhoidalis. The sequence continues at coordinate 40,623,306 of OZ020612.1, read as the reverse complement.
TGGATTCTGAACAACTTTTATTTGTTTTTGAAGAAAATTCTGATGCGCAAATCTTACTCAATAGTGAGCCCTCTGCTTTCCAAAAAATAACGACTGGGAAACCATTTGAAAAATGTTCGCCGGCACCGGGAGTTGATTATGGTACTTTATACACTGATAGCCACACACTAAGCTTGCGCTACAGTCGTCCTCTGCCACTTATACCTACAAAAAATACCTATAGAACCCTGAAATGTGTGAAAATTCACAATGTTATTTTCTTAATTTCCTCACTTACAGTCTGTTCCAAACGGTTAACCGGAACTAGATTTTTCAATCTAGTTACTTTCATCGTTTAAATCGTGCCTTTCGGCCGTTTTGTTTAAGCTTTGTAAATCATACTTACAATAAACATTTTTTGGTTAAGGTTAATATCATTTTAAAATGTCATTTTCTTTATATTTTGATTTTTTGTGTCATTCTTAATACAAATTTCCCATTTATTAATTTTTTTGTCATTAAAATATCTAAAAAAAACATTTAATTTTGACATATGTCATTCGTTTCCATGGTTTCATTGTTGGAATTTTAAATTTTGACATCCCAACATGAAAAATGAAATAACCCAAGCAAGGTCCCTTCTCGTGACAACCTAAAAGAACTAAATCCCCATTTAGTTCCGCTTACCCGTTTGGAACAGACTGTATACTATTTAGTATTTCTTTTCTTTTTTAATCAAATGTTAAAAAGTGAATTGATTATGTTCAAAACATAATAAATAAATAATGTTTTCACTATTTATCATTGTATTGTTAATGAGGAAGTTTTTTTCAATGTTCATTTTTTATATTTTGTGACACAAATGTCAACATGTTTACAAAGACTCTTACAAGGATATTTTATTCTTGAAAGAAACGTAAATTGTTGATAAATCTTTTGAAAAACTGTTAGTCTAACACGACCATTTTTCAACATAAAAACAGAATGGAATTTTATGAGGCGAATTTGAAATGTTACCATTCTGTTTGATTCTCTATATTTTAATAAAATATATGACGACATCCTTGCTATGACATGAAAGGACAATGCACTTAAAAATTAATGACAACATCTTTGAGAGAGTTTATACCTTCAAATACCGTCATGATAAATCTTATACAACAAGAAATCCGAAACAGAATTAAAGCTGCTAGTGCGTCTTAATTTAAATTCGGCTAACTCTTCTAAACGGTTCTAGACATGATCCTGAAACCTAACCCGAATCGAAAACCCGAAAAAACTGTATTTTTTGTGAATCTGAATCAAACCATTTAATTTCAACGTCAGTAAACCAAAACATGTACCAGAATTTTTTTATCATTACCCAGTAACCATGTCTTTTCAACAGGTTCAAGAAATAATTCTATACATTTTTCATTTAACAAGACAAAAAAATCAAAACTGAAATTTTTTATTTGGTAATTTATTTTTGTTATTTATATTTTTATTTAATACGCACGTTAAGTGAAGTATATTTTTGGTTTAAGCGGAACTAAACGGGAGTTTCGTTTTTCTAAGTTGTCACGATAACCGAGTTTGCCTACATTATTTTATGATTTCTGTGATTATTAAATAAATAAATTTTGAAGTACAGGGTGGGCCATGTGAATCTGACGATTTTTGAATGAACATTACACCATGATTTCTGAAGACAATTTTTTTTTATTAACATACATTAATAGTAAATTATAGCCATTTTTATATGTCTGTTCATAAATTCTTGGTGAACGCATAGCCAAAAAAAAAATCATTGCGTTGCGGACAGTCGTTTGGTTTCAGCTCCTGGACTAAAGTCAACTTGTATGGATGAAACTTCAGTTCTTGTTTAACAATACGACGGACTGTGGAACGACTTACTCTTAAGGCTTGAGCGTGTTTTCGTGCAGAACACCTTGTGCTTCTTTGGAAAGCCTCCCTCACCCTCTCCACATTTTCGGGGGTCCGTACCATATGAGCGGGTCCAGGCGTTTTTTTATTCATGATGTTCCCGCTTGTTCGAAAGTTGTTGATCCATTTGAGAATTGTGTTTCGGCTTGGCATGCTTCCATGGAGCCAAACATTAAACTCAATTCGAAACGCTCTTTGCGCCGCTATTACTGATTCACCGTTTTTGACACGCGTCATACACAAACACTCGATGTCTTACACCCCATTCAGCCATGATGTACACTAAACTGCACGAACTGACAGTTGGAATGGAACCTACCACTTGCTTCTACCCCCCTACCTGCAGAGTACTACCCATTTCAAAAACGTCAAGTTCCCATGGCCCACCTGTATATACTTATAATTTTATTTAAAATTTTCATTGAACTCGAACTCAAACCTGAAAAAATTAGGTTCATAAATCTAAAAAAAAAAATTGTATTGAATCTGAACCTGAAATCGAAGCGAAATTAATATGTTGAACCCAAGCGCGCACTCAGGATTTTCTTTAGGGGGGAGGTATGGGCGGTAGAAGATAAAATTGTGTTATATAGGGGAAGAGATGTACATTTTTATAGGGCCAAAAACGTACAAAAACTAAAAACGACTTTTCAAATTCCAATAATGAAAAACTCACTTCCAAAATAAAGGTGACGACAAAGAAAAAAAAAGTTTCTCGCTTCCAAAATAAAAGTGATGACCAAAAAAATGTCCTCTCTTCCAAAATGCAAGTGATGATCTACAGAAAAAAATGTCTTTACTGACAAAATACAAGTGGTAGCCAAAAGAAATGTCTTCTCTTTCAAAATTCAAATGATGACCTATAGAAAAATGTCCTCACTTCCAAAATGCAAGTGGTAGCCTAAAGAAAGGTCCTTGCTTCCAAAATACAAGGGATGACAAAAAAAAAAAAAGATCCTTACTTCCAAAATCCAAATGAAGGTCCTCGTTTCCAAAATACAAGTGATTACTAAAAAAAAAAGCTCTAAAGTTCTAAAATGCAAGTGTAGGAGTGAAAACTCAAGTGTGTTCCTTAAAAACACTAAAAATACGTATTTTTAGTGCTGGGGGGGGGCTCAACCCCTGAGCTTTCCTTAGACGCGCGTCTGATTTAACCTGAACCCGAACCTGAATCTATGTAAATTTATCTTGAAGTTCCTGATGAAAACTCCCAATGCTTCTCATTGTAGTTGAGAAAATATTTGTTTTTCTCAAATTTTAACCAACAAAATCATTTTACAACCCTCGGACTATATATATGACGTATGGATTTGATGCCAAGAACGTATTTTTGTTGTTTACTCAGCCAGTTTCACAAAAACTCTTAATGTCTTTATTTTTTACTTCCCGTTTATTTTCCGCTTCATTCCCCAATTTATTTCTCCTCCATTATATTTTGTTTCTATTCCTTATTTTTTACTGTATTTTCTCAATTTCTTTATACGTATACAAAAACATTCATTTAATATCTAAAAAAAACTTTTCGTATAAGCCGAAATATTTTTGACCATACATATATAACAAGTGTTAGTGGTGGATGAAATTCAGTTGATATTATCTTCAAGTTTTACTCAAGCCAGACTCCTTAATGTTAGTAGTTGGAAAATAAACAATTTTGCAAAGAATGTTACAGAGACTTAAATGTTTTCATTGTTTTACACAATCTTTGTTATTATTTTTAAGTTCAGCAACCTTTATATTTCTGGTTGCAAAAATATCAAATGACAAAAATGGAAAATAAACATTATATAATAAATATTTATAGAAATATTGAAAGTATATTTGAAAAGATAAATATTTCACAACAATCTACATTCTCATACAACAACTTGTTTTTTAATGTCATTTGTTTTCTCAATAACATTTATTTTGTGCCAAATGGTATTATAAACGTATTGAAATTTTAGTTATTAATTTTTTATAACTATAATGATTTAACACCCAGCCTCCAATGTAGCTTAATCCACATTATTGTCAACTTTCGTGCTGGACGGAAGGAACTTTTAACCCGGAGGCCAGTGTATATGAATATATACAAGTTTGTTATCTAAACCAGATTTAATACAAGGTGTCTCAAAAGAAATTTTATATTTAGTGGATCGATTAAAAAAAAAGTAAGCCGTATATAGAAAAAATGTTTATTAATTATTAAAATACACTTTTTGGGGATTTATTTCTTAAAAATAATATCGTCTAAATGTAGACCCTCGCGTTCTCGGCACTCATTTAATCGAACAGTAAAATTACTTATGACGTCTCAGCAGGTGGACTCAGGGATGGCTGCCATTTCGTGACGGATATTTTCTTTCAAATGCGCCAGTGAAGTCGGTTTATTGGCGTAAACTTTAGATTTAAGATAACCCCATAGGAAAAAGTCCATAGGGGTTAAATCTGGACTGCGTGGAGGCCAATTTATGTCACCTCTCCGGGAGATCAATATGCCTGAGAAAATTGCCTCTGACTGGCATCTTGGGGCTTTAATTCTTGCACCAATTGAATTTTATAGGGGTGCAGCTTTAGGTCTCTGTGCATAATGCGATGTAATGATGATCTATGCACATTTAAAGCACTTGCGCGCTTCCGAATTGAAAGGTTCGGGTCGTCACGAACAGACTGATTAACATTCTCCACGTTTTCTACCGTTCTTGATGACCTAGGTTGCCCGGATTTTGATTTATCAAGCGTTGTACCAGTCTCTTCAAACTTTTTAACCCAATGTCGAATGAGAGGATTGCTTGGCGCATCATTTAAGTGGCGAAAACCTCGAATACTGCAGAATTTTCTACGCGCTACAGTCGCCGAATCACCGTTTTTGTAAAACTCTCGCACGCATAACGCGCGGTCTGCTCCCGAGAAACGCTCCATAGCGACTGAATTCCCAAGAGCCAGGCTACCTATTGACATAACCCCCGCGCCCCTCGGATACGTTGCGTTCACGCAGTAAGCTAAATAAATATAAAATTTCTTTTGAGACACCTTGTATAAAATATATAGAAAACCTCTAATACTATATTATATATTAACCAGCAAATTTTTTTATGGGAGTTTCGCCATGTATCATACATTTTGTCTCCACTCTATTTCGCATAGCCGTTGCTTTAAAAATCTGAAAAAGTCTCAACAAAGTACACTGATGGCAACCGGAGTAGTTCAACAGAAATTTTTCAAAATCTAAAAATAAAACACCACATTCTACAAAAAAATAAAATAAAATAATAACAACATTTATATTAACCTATGAATTTATGTGTATAGGTACTGTAAATATACTTTGTTATATATTTTAGAAAACATATTAGATTATAACAAAAATAATAATAAGCTTTTCCACAGGAAAAAGCCTTAATAAACTTGAATAAATTACAAATACAGGAAAATATTTACGCATAAAATAAAACAGGATAATTTATTTCTGCTGCAAGCTGATTCTTGCTTTTAGCATAGCTACGATTTGTACACTCAAATGAACAACAATTTTAACTAATTTGAATTGTGTCTACACAACAAAAACTATCTCTAAGATAAAAACTAGTAAACTGTACCCAACTTTAAACTATGAAAATTATAATAGATCATAAACTAAGCACTAAACTATGAAAATAAAGAATCCAAATATTACACATTATATTAACACACAAAATACAATTGTTTATAAATAAAAAAGGTTATAAATTTAAAAAAGCACTAAAACGATTGTTTTGGATGTACACACTACATAAGAATCACACAGAAATTACGTAAAGTTTTGACCAAGAATAAGATAACACCCAGTAAAACAGTCGAGTAACATCTCATACGTTTTTGCGGCAAGATCTTAGTTATGTTCATTCCCTCTATTATCTCTGTGGAGTAAACAGTATACAAGGTGTATCAGCGAAACCGACCACCGACAATATTAGCTTTATTACTATAGTTACAAAAAAATACTATGTATTAAATATTAAATATAAAAATTTATTTGAATTTCAATCGCATTTTTATCAATATTTTTATTATGTAAGGATAATAAACTAATATATGGTTGAATTCATTAAAAAAATACGCTATCGAATATGTATAAAAAATATATACAAGGTGTCTCAAAAGAAATTTTATATTTATTTAGCTTACTGCGTGAACGTAACGTATCCGAGGGGCGCGGGGGTTATGTCAATCGGTAGCCTGGCTTTTGGGAATTCAGTCGCTATGGAGCGTTTCTCGGGAGCAGACCGCGCGTTATGCGTGCGAGAGTTTTACAAAAACGGTGATTCGGCGACTGTAGCGCGTAGAAAATTCTGCAGTATTCGAGGTTTTCGCCACTTAAATGATGCGCCAAGCATTCCTCTCATTCGACATTGGGTTAAAAAGTTTGAAGAGACTGGTACAACGCTGGATAAATCAAAATCCGGGCGACCTAGGTCATCAAGAACGGTAGATAACGTGGAGAATGTTAATCAGTCTGTTCGTGACAACCCGAACCTTTCAATTCGGAAGCGCGCAAGTGCTTTAAATGTGCATAGATCATCATTACATCGCATTATGCACAAAGACCTAAAACTGCACCCCTACAAAATTCAATTGGTGCAAGAATTAAAGCCCCAAGATGCCAGTCAGAGGCTTAATTTCGTAAATCAGGTGATTGAGCGATTTTCAACGTTTACCAACATTTTGTTTTCGGATGAAGCTCATTTTCATCTTAATGGCCACATAAATAAGCAGAACTTCCGCTACTGGAGTGCAACGAATCCGAAACGCAAACATCAGAAATCCCTATATTCGCCTAAAGTGACCGTATGGGCTGCGATGCCGGCGCGAGGAATTCTCGGCCCTTACTTTTTTGACGAAAGGGGGCGTGCAGTTACAGTGAATTCAGAGCGTTATGTGGAGATGTTAGACAACTTCTTGGTACCTGAACTGCAAAACTTTCCTGGCTATAACCAAAGACCATGGTTCCAACAGGACGGAGCAACTTCACACACGTCCAATATGTCTCTGCCACGTGTTCGTGAAATTTTCTCAGGCAAATTGATCTCCCGGAGAGGTGACATAAATTGGCCTCCACGGAGTCCAGATTTAACCCCTATGGACTTTTTCCTATGGGGTTATCTTAAATCTAAAGTTTACGCCAATAAACCGACTTCACTGGCGCATTTGAAAGAAAATATTCGTCACGAAATGGCAGCCATCCCTGAGTCCACCTGCCGAGACGTCATAAGTAATTTTACTGTTCGATTAAATGAGTGCCGAGAACGCGAGGGTCTACATTTAGACGATATTATTTTTAAGAAATAAATCCCCAAAAAGTGTATTTTAATAATTAATAAACATTTTTTCCACTAAATATAAAATTTCTTTTGAGACACCTTGTATAATCTTATTTGAAAAAATATAGCTTTGCACTCTAACTTGAAAACCACCGGCTTTTTTCTTCTTTAAGCAGATGGCCGCATTGGTCTCCTATAACTTCGTTGCATAGTATTTTTTTGTAACTATAATCATAAAGCTAATATTGGCGGTAGTCGGTTTCGCTGTGGTCTTTTAATTGCTGCCAACAATCACACAAGTGAATAATGTTTCCAAAACAATTGAGGTAAGACCTGACGTCATAGTGTCCTGGTTAACAGTTATAAAATGGTCTTAGGGAATAGAGTCGGGGTAGTCATTTTTGTGACCAGTCATCACGTCGGTGGTCATCAGTTCGCATCACGCTCCCCAAAGACCAGCCCAGCTGTTGAAGTCGCTAAGACGAGATGTGAGTGTTGTCTACATGGCTTTCCCACGTGTTCGCCTCGTGCGGATAGCTGGGGTGGTTCAGCAACATCAGTTTCTAAACGGACAACACCAGCAGCCATTTTACCAACAATTAAACATATTCACAAATATTCACATAACACAAATTAATCATGTATAATAAATTTTGTAGAAAAGATTCCGTTTTTGACTTCACCTCGTGACAAATTCTAGCAGCCAGGGACGTAGCCAGGGCGGGGGCATAGGGGAATTTGCCCACCCCCCAGGATAGTTTACCTTATATAAAATATAATTTAGGTTGTTAGAAGTTTTCTTCACCTCCGGTGAAGAAAATTTATAAATTTACCGGACTTTTATTATTTAATATACTACAAAAGACCTAGAACAGGGGTCGGAAACCTGCGGCTCTTTTAGAAAATTTTGTGGCTCTTTGAAAATTGGCTGGTTTTTATTTTAATATAATCTATTTTTTAATTTTCAACTTTCTGCCTGTACTATACAGGTTTTGTATTTTTCAGAATGTTTTACGGTGCAATTCACGCCCGATAATTCCCCGAGTTACTGCATATTCCCTTTTAGAAGAAGTTATTTGTTTCAAAAAAAAGTTATCTGTATTTGTGAATGATTTACGTGCAAAAACATTTTTACATTTTATTAAATTATAAAAACATGTTATTAATGCAATTTTTTTTGCACAAACTATTGTTAACATGCAAGAAACTTTTCTTATTATAGATATAGATTTAAAGAGTTTAGAAAATATAAAGCTACACTAGCTTTTTTGACAAAACCAATTGAAGTAGATATGTAGCAATTACATTTATAACCTTCAATTAGTGGATTTGAAATCCAAAGGTTTATGGAATTATATATTCTTAAAACTTAATTCTGAACTGGAAAATTTAGAAAGAAAAAAGTGAATTTTATCTTCCCAGCATAAGTGGACCGAAATTTGCAATCTTCAAAATGTAGATAAAGTTCTTTTCGAAGTTTGGAACCGTCTTCCAGAATCGTTCAATCTTTTAATAAATTATGCTTTTGGGCTACTGCCAATTTTCGGATCCACATATTACTGTAAGCAAATCTTTTCACATATGAAATTAATTAAGTGTCAGTTAAGAAGTAATGTTACTTACATGAAACTAGAGTGCTGCCTTAAGTTAAAGATTACTGAATATTTACCAAATATTGAAGTCTTAGGACACTATACAGGAACAATCGTCCCATTAAAAAAATTATTATAATGTAATATACTGGCAAATACAATAGGTATCACAAACTAAATGTATAAGTAAATATTAATTTATTGTAATACTTGATTATATTAAAACTAATAAACAATTTTTACGTTTTTTTCTTAAATATAGCATATATTTTTAGCGGCTCTTCCATGTTATTGTGTTTTTTTATCAATATAGATTTGACTCTTTGTCACTGAAAGGTTGCCGACACCTGACCTAGAACGCTGTTATTTTCTACACAAGCCATGTAATTAAGGTCGTACCGACTATTTTAGAATATTTTGTTATTTTTGCCCCACCCCAACCCAAGCTGAAATCCTGGCTACGTCTCTGCTAGCATCCGAATGCGGGGCTTGCTAAACGTAATTTAACTTAACAATAAATATATTTTTTAATAAATGATTATTAAATAATATGGTTTTGGTGATTATGATCAATTTCAAAAAAAGCTATTTACTGGTACAAGCAATGGATTACAGTGTAACTTCAAATTTTCTGGTCATCAGTATATTTACTTGCAGTCCGCTAGTACCAAATCGATTGCATGAATATCTGAAACTAGCAAATTATGCTATAAACATAAACGATATTAAGTCAATTCAGCGTAAAGCACGAACTCAACTCGCAAAATAGAATTGAACAGGAAATGCACGCAAATTTGGCATCGTTTATAATAATTAGTAACAATTTAATCAATTCAATTCTGGCAAACATAACCTAATTGTAACTTAATTTTAGGTTAGTGCACCAAATGACATTGTAAATTTATATAGTTTGGTTAGGTTACACGTGTCCTTTGTTACAAGTCGATTAAAATACAAACTTATTAACAGAGTCAAATATTTGTTACCATTTAACACATTTAACATATTCGCTACGAGACACATTTCAAACTGCGTGCTCGTCGTACGACCGATTTCAAGGCCTTCTCATGTGTACGACATTCGTTTCTCGGCATTAGCCTATACGCACGCTTCTCGTACGTAGTACAGCTAATGAGAAGTGACATTACCGGTGGCGGCGCTGTGCTCGAGTACTCAGCTGTGAATATGCTAATAGCGAACAGGTTAATTTAAGTACAGTACATTTTTATTTTATGAAAATGTGAGTAAATATTTGCGATTTTTTAAAAATTTAAGCGCTACTCATTTATTGAGGTGTATAACAGAAGGTGGGCATTAAATTACAGTGTTTAAAGTTTAATTTCAGTAGATTTATTGAAGTGTAATTTGTAGTTGAGCAGGTGTTAAATGCTGGGCACGTAATTTTGTGTGGTACATCTGAGTGTCGGTCATCTGAATTTATAATATATAGATTCTGTTTGCAAACAAGTGCATTATGTTCATTGCCTCATGAAATAAAATTCAGGTCTTAGTTGGACAGGAGCAGCTAAAAGTTAAATATGCAACTTGCAGGTGCAAGCATATTAGTGCAGTTTTGTGAACAAACCCGCATAGTATCAGTTACTATTTAACTCAAAATATATTCCTATGCTTTCTTCCTGTCCATAACCAAATCTTTTCCCAATCTGGATTTAATATTAACTTTACGTCAATTTTTCTTATGAAATGAAAAAAATCAAGATGCCTATCTTTGCCCTGTCTTGAATGACATTTAAAAACACTACAATTTGTTCTACTTTTATAGTTTTTCTATAGTTTTTCTAACTTCTATCGACATTCTAAAAAATATTCAACACTAGAACATATGTAATAAGTTCAAACAGTACTAGAGCGCCTAGTACAATATTTGACCACCAGACTGCGTATTCGAGCGTGTCAGTTCTCAATATTATTTGTTATATTTTGAACATACCGTATATCTTCTTACAACTGTATTATTATTTTCTTCTTCTATTGGGATTTTACTAATAAAATTACGGTTTAGTAGTCCAGTGTTCTTCAACCCGTGGTCCGCAAAAAAATCCTGCCGGTCCGCGAAACATTTCGACCGAATCATATAGATGCACACTTCTGTTCATGAGAATATAGCACATTTTTTTAGTCGACACAGAAGCAAACTTTTGTCCGAACCATGATTTATTTAACATTTACTAGCCCCAATACAACGCCTCTCGCCTATTTTTCATACTTCTGAAAAAGCTAGTTCTTTGGAATAGTCGCTTACAAGAGGAAGATATAGAAATGTTTCCATTTTTGGAATAATTTATGATTGCTGCTGATGACAACCAGAAAGTCATATTCAACATAATAAGTCAACATTTAAGAGCATTAGCTGAAATTTTAATAATTATTTCCCTGAAAATAAGGATCCTCGTAAAGGTAACCTTTGGATTAATAATCCATTCTTTGAAGATATCAAGTCATGTGCACTTGATCCTCGTAAAAAAGAAAAGCTGATCGAGTTGTCTTGTTATGTCACTCTGGTGTCCAGACATAAAATGAAATCAATGTCTCAATTTTAGAAATCGCTAGAAAAAATATCCATCTTTTAATTATAAAGCTATCAAATTATTGGTCATTTTTCGACTTCCTATTTGTGTGAAAAGACTTTTTCAGCCATGTCAATATCAAAAACCAAACAGAGAAATCGAATGGATGTTAATGTAACGCTTCGTCTCTCAGAAACAACTCTGCAGCCACGTATATCAAATTTTCTAACAAAGAAGCAGTAGCAGATGTCGCACTAAAAATTGTAATTGTATAACTGTATAAAATATACCTATATAATAATAAAATACTATCTATATTGGTATTTTTTTGTGTCTTAGCTTTCAGCTAGTCCGCGAAATATTTATCCTATTTTCCCCAGTCCGCGGGGGCAAAAAGGTTGGAGAACACTGTACTAGTCTAACGGAGATTCTATATGCATTCTGTCAACAACAGATTATTCCATTTTTTTCTTACATTATTTAAACATTTTTTTCATATCTTTCTTGCATTCGTATTGCATGCGTCGCATGCATACAAAAATCCAGGGTTTCAAACATTTACCTTTCTCGCTAGTCGGTTAAATTTTTTTATATTTTCATTGTAATTGACGAACGCCTTTGATTTGATTCCGATCCATGTAACTGGCAATTAGACACCTACTTCTATCGCTACCGCCTATTTCTCGGCGTGAAAAACAAGGTTGAAAATATGTTTTTATCACAGTCAGCTAATTGAAAAATGTGTTTCATTCTCTATAAACTAAACACGTATACGATATAATCCATTTTAATTTGCTAACTATTATCTGTCTCATTTTGTAATACGTAACTAACAGGGAAAGTTCAGTTTTTAGGGTTTTGTAGGTATGACCAAAAAACCCTTATACCGTCATTTTGTCGTCTGTCTGTCTGTCTGTCTGTCTGTCTGTTCGGTAAAAATTGTAGCCAAACGGCTAAATCTAGAGAGTTGAAATTTGGCATGCTTATACAACTCTTTGACCCGCACATAGGAAAAATACTAAAACATCTAAAAAACATACCCCCATAAAAATATAAACAAATATGTGCTCATCGAAAACAAAAATATTTTTTTTAAATTCTGAGTAGGGTATCAAATGAAAGCCCTTAGTACGTGGATTAACGATCAAATTTTTATTTTTGCAAAATAAATTATTTGGATGCGATTTTTGCCAAAAATGTGCAAAAAAATTTTTGTCCCACACCCTGTAGCCCAGATGGTTTAAACTAAAAATCTAAAAAAATTCTAAGTAATGTATATTGGTGTGAACCGAAATAGTACAACAGAAATTTTTGATCAGATTATGTTTTTGGAAAATAACGCATTTTTTGTGGTTTTTGGTTCGCAAAGTACAAAAGTTATACCAATGTAAGACACTCACATGCATGGCGTGCGATGGCTACATGCGTTAGAGAACTCTTAAACTGGCTGGAAAACGAAGGGTTTCGAGTTCGAGTACGGAGTGAATTTTATTTTTTCTGTTTTTTTTTTTTTGCATTTTTATTATATTATTTTGTCAAAATTCTAGTTATATTTTGACAAATGTTGTATTTAATTTTTATGAGCGTGAATTTAATAACCAGTCTTATTATATGATTAACAGACGATAAATTATTTTAAAAATATCGTTCATTTTGCCGTGATTACTACAAAGTAAAATTTGTCCTACACACTCAGCATACCGCCTTCACTTATTATATACCTGCGAAACCCTTAAATGTGTGAATATTCACACTTCACATCAATTTTTATGTTGTATATTGACAATATATTTATAATATTATCATAGTATTGGTTCACACGGATACGCCAAAGTCTGTTTACACCACAATAGTCACCAAAGTAACCAGATCTAGTTTCGTATTACAAATTGAGACGGATTATACTTTTATTATCTTATTATTGTATTATTTATATCAGTGTTTCTCAACAGGTGGTCCGCGGGTCAGTTCTTGGTGGTCCGAGCACACAAAATTTCATTAGTATTAATAATGGGGCTTTACGCAAAAAAAATGTGTTTCTTGATGTTGGTGGTCCGCGGTTATAAGTAGGATTGCTGATATGTGACGTTACATATATGTATCAAGTAGTGCATTCATATAATAATCTAGTTACCATTTTTCAGCGATTTTAAAAATGTTTATTGTTATTTGTTTTAGCTGTCAGTGTCTGGTATTCCGAAATTCAAAATTGCCTAATAAATAATAACATAACTTTTTCAAAAAATGACTTAAATGTGATCTTTTAAAAATTGTTAAGAAAGAAAAATTTGAACCAGTTTATATTACTTAAACATTGGCACAAACGTATGGTCATGAAGTACTAAGATTACCTCCTTATCACTGTATATAAGTACTAATTTGGGATATAACAAAAAAATATTATGATAAACATATTGGTCGACACGGATATAGTGATAACGAAGTTTTGAAAATGTGGCAAGTAGCCTGTGATCAAATTAGTTGTGAAACTTGGGCAAAATTTGTTAAAAAAATCGAATATTTAATAAATGAATGGTGGGAAAGGGAAAGGATTGTTCATGATATTAATCCAATAATAATAAATAAAGGAAATGACAGCGATAGTTCAGATGACGACGATATCATGCATTACAGTAACTAATTGTTTTAAAATTAAAATAAACATGTAAATACAACTTGTAGCAATATATTATATGAATAAATATATTTTAACTTAATTTTATTACTTTGTACTTAGGGGAAACATAAAAATTTTATTTAATTAAACAACAAATTATAATACAAAATTTACGACTATAAATTTTTCCTTTTTTATAATTATTACCTTAAAATTAATAATTTTGTTTGTTTGAGTACTGCTGTAAATTTATTTTCTCGCTCTAATTAGTAAAGATATCTACGAATCATGCCGTTTCTTTCTAATGCTTTGTTTTTTATTCAAATAATTTTGAAGGTTAGTTGTGCCGGTCGCTATGGCGTAGTGGTCAGCTCATTTGACTGCTAACCATGGGGGCTCGGGTTCGAATCACGGTGATGGCATGGATGTTTGTATTTGTTATAAAAATTAATGTATCCATAATAAAAATAAAGATATCCTGGTTAATGGACATCGTAGCTAAGACCAAAAAATTAAAAAAAAAAAGAAGTTTAGTTGTCAACTTGCGTCACTGTACGTTACTATGGGTATGCAAATAATTATAATGATATAGTCAGAGAAAGCATATAGTATTGAATATCGATACTTGTAGCAACGAACAGTCACCTATCAGCAATCCGACTATAGTGTGGAATTCTGAAAGTGGTCCGCAACTGTCGAAGGTTTGAGAAACACTGATTTATATTATTATCCATCACTTATATTTTCTATTGTTCTGTTTCGTTCCATTGAAAGATATTTCATTAAAACTATAGGCCCTTCCTAACCTTTAAGCGGAACTAAATATAATTTAAGTTGTCACTAGCTAACTTTTTATATATTGAAATGGGTTTTTGTTGAACAAAATGATCAAAAGCTTCAATAAATCAGTAAAAGTTACTAGATTTGAAAATCTAGTTCCGCTTAATGCAAAGAAACCAACTATCTTTTTTTTTTTTGTCAATTTAACAATTTGCTTACTGAATCTGTATAACATCCTGTTTATTGCAAAGATCAACAAAATAAAATAAACAAATTCGCACACGTGTCCAAACTTTTAAAAAAGTATTTAAAAATTACATAGACATATGACAGTTAAAAAAATGTTTACCCAACTTGTTGTTAGTTTACCCACATAGCTCTCGTGTATTATGGGTTATCTACCTCCATGTGTTAATCTAGAAAGGATATTCCTGATTATGTACATTGATTGTCTACACAAATAGGTGATAACTATTATCAGAAATAGATACAATTTAATGTTTGGTTTTTTGATGTATCAGATCTTATCTTGCGGTTAACATATTTGAAACAGTGTATTTTTTTGGGTGATAAACATATGATAAGCCACGTGTGTTTAAAGCCAAAGAACTTTCATGTAAAAAGATTGATGTGAAGCGTGAGTTATAAAATATTTCAGATTTCGCAGGTATTTAGTATAAGACTAAGAGCCGTCCGTGGTGAAACAGTTGCCTGTGGATAACAAGGACGTGGGTTCGAATCTCCTTACTTCGCAATTTCAATTTTCAGGATTTTTAACTTGCTTTAGTTTAATTCACTGTATTCAGAGGCAAATTAAGCGGTGGGGGGACTGGGCGGCCGCCCGGGGTCCACGAAGCCGGGGGGCCTACCGAAGCCTATATACAGGTGGGCCTCGATTTACGCCGGTGTTACGTACCGGCGCAAAATAAAGCGGCGCAAATCAAAGCAAAGAATGTTCATTTCAGAGACGGATTAACATTCTATTCGAATTAATATTTTTGTTTTTTTTTGAATTATTTTTGTTTTTTCTTTATTTATTACTTATATATATAGAAAATTATAATATTATTACAGAACATACAATACAATGCAACAATACGATACAAATAAACAAAAATTAAAACAGAAATCAAAATTATAATCAAAAATAAAAACAAAACCTTTGAAAGAATATTAAAAATTTATTTTTCTTTATTTTTTTTTTTTTTTTCACGCAGAAGGCTTATGTAATGTTCCATAGATGTTTTGATATTTTTTTATTATAGTTGAACTGCGTTCGCAATCATGATCTGTCTTGCAAATGTCTTAATTTTTTAATTTTATCTGCATTTTTCATTATTGTAGTCACCGTTGATGGAGGTAAGTTTAGGCATCTACAAATCTTCGGACGAGTTTCACCATTCTCTATTCTTTTAATAACTTCAATTTTTGTCTCAATCGAAATAGACCTACGTTGTTTTCTATCGTGTTTTGTAGATATATCTTCCATTGGTATTAATGAAAATTATAATTATTACTCAATAATTTTAAATTAAATTTTAAAAGTAAGTTAATAAAAATAATATAGAAAAATTAAAAATTATTAAATTTAGATTATATTAAATATTAGATTTAGATTTATTTAAATTTAAATATGTACATATCATAAAGCAGAAACTCTTAAGCGAGTTAAATTTATTTTACAACTGAATACGTCTCAGTAGTGCGATTACTGCGACTGCGTAAACCACGAGACATCCCCGCTTCGACCACTGAATTGTCGACACCCGACTCCGACGTTCAACTGTTTCAAAGCGGCGTTATTTTAAGGTCGCTGCCAACCGGCGTAAAATAAAGCGGCGTAAAATAAGGCCCACCTGTACAAATATTTCCATTCTATTTAAAATAATAGAGGGCCCATTTTAATTTTACCTCCCAGGGCCCCCAAGCAACTTAATTCGCCACTGACTGTATTGATATCTGGCTGAAGTCAACTGCTTATTTCCGTCTGAGTTAAGGTTCTAGCTGTACCTATGCCCTACGCCGCGAGAAGTTACGGACCACCTTCGGATTTTCATTTTCCGATAGTATGCAGTCAGCTCTATAGTAGGGTGACCATTTTCTTAAGAAGGCAAAGCGGGACGGAGCAAAAAAAAGGTCCTCACCTCCCAAATCCAAGTGAAGAACAAAACAAAGATCCTCATTTTCAAAGATCCTCAAATACAAGTTACAAAATGCGGGACAAAATTTTAAAATGCAGGTCTTTTGCGGGACGTATCTTAATGCGGGACAAAATGTTAGAATGCGGGACGAATGGTCACCCTACTCTATAGTCAACTCAACTTCAAGTATATAATAAAATTAGTGCCGTTTTATAAATTGATAATAGGACGGGCAGAAACGTCACGTTGATCATTTGTATTTTATATCTATGGCATGAGGTCTACAAATGGATAAGCCTTTCTTCGCTCTTATGCGCCATTTACGCGTTGAGAACCTATTATTTATTTATTATTTTAATATAAGACAACATTTTTTGATGTAATTAAAATCAAATTTCATTAATCTAATTATTAAAAACTTTCATTTAATACCCTATTCCTACGTTCTCTTTACAAAAAAAAAAAAAAACTGACATGGATGTTTTTAATTAAAATAAACAAATAATAGGTTCAGATATGAAAGCCACGTGATCAGTGTGACGTTTCGACTGGTCCTATTATCCCTGAATAAACAGGTACTCATTGTAAGTATTAAATGAGGCTGAGTCGACCCCAGAACTGTTTTAATTTTTTATTAAGACCTAGAGTACTATTTCGTACAAATAAATAAACAACAATATGCATTACTCTAAGTTTTGTCAAATTTTTAACTAACACCTCTAGAAGATAGGGTTTTATTCCACATTTTTCTAAAAGCAGTACAAAACTAAAAAAATATAATAATTTATGATAAATCTTATCTTCAAGAAGTTGTATTTGGTACTCCACATTTAAATTAAAAATAAAATCTAAAAAATATATTTAAAGCGCCCTCCCATCTGTATTTTTTTAAACATAGTCTTTTTCTGTCGTTTTTCTTGTTTGTATTTTTTCAAAAATGATAAACAGTAGCTTGTAATGAAGATTATTTTTGATATCTTCGACTCAAAATACATAAATATGTACGTTTTGAATTAAATCTGAGAGAAAAAATGTTAAATCCTTACGATTTAAATGCTCAATGCGAATGCTCAAAAATCGTAAATCCTTACGATTTTTTTAATTTTTGACCATTTTCAAAAGTTTTGTTTGATGATTCGTATTTATTGTAAAAATTCGGTTATTAAAGCCCCAATTTTTTGTGGGGCTTAAAAAAATGACAAATTAAAAATTTCGTAAAAAAAATTTTTCTTTGGGAGTTGCTTCAAAATGAGTCAAGACCTCAGGATTTAAAAAATTTCAACCGCGGGTTTCTATCACGTCTAGATTTTGAGATACGGCCTTTTGAAAATGAAATATTTACAATTTTTCCTACTACACAGATAAAAAAGGCTTTAACTATGGAAGGCCCTATTTTTTTTTTTTTTTCTAAGTAGATAAAAGACTGTAGATTTGAAAAATTTAAACTGCAAATCGCTATATTTTATTGGTCCTTAAGTTAAGATTATACAAAAATTCAAAAAAGAAAAAAAAAAAGAAAAAAGAAACCTAAAAATTTCACATTTTTAGAATAGCCTATATATCAGTATTTCCCAACCAAGGGTCCACGAAAGGCTTATAAATGATTACTTTTGAAATATTTTGTTAATTTTTTTTATGATCCTTTGTTCATTTTCTGTGATTTTTGTTCATTATTCAGTGATTTTTTATTACCGAGATATCTATATATATAAAATCGTAACTAAGCTACCTACTCATAATCAACGCCCAGCCCAAACCACTGAACCTACAATCATGAAATTCGGCGAGTATATTCCCTCCATGACGTAAGCACCCACTAAGAACGGATTTTTCGAAACTCATCCTCTAAGTGGGTGAAAAGGGGGTTAAAATGGGTAAAATGTGGCTTCACGGTTTCCTTAATATCTCTCAGGTCCAATAAGATATCGACTTGGTTTTTGCTCACAATGATTACTCATGTAAATATTAAAAAACTTATTTCAGGATTTTGTCCTAATCGACCCCTAATGGGGTGAATCTACAATCAGGGTGAATTATAGAACACTTCGCATCTTCTGTGTTTATTGTGTTATAACATTCCTTTTTGGCATATAGGTGTCTTTTTAGAATATTTAGAAAGTGTTTTGACCGTTTTTTTAAATTTCACCCCTAAAAGGGTAAATTGGTATTTTTAATTCGATAGAATGTTGTCTAGACAATAAAACATAAAATTCGGGGAGTATATCCCTTTTATGACTTAAGAACCCCCTAAGAAATTATTTTTGAAAATTACACCTCTCAGGGGTGAAAGGGGGTGAAATGTGTTTTCACGAATTCCTCAATATCTTTTAGGTCAATAATATATCACCTTGCTTTTGTTTACAAAGACTACCCATATAATTCTTGAAAAACTTATTTTTCAGGATTTTGTACTAATCAACCCCTAAAAGGGTGAAACTGCAATCGGGCTAAATTATAGAACCCGTCGTATTTCCTGTGTGTGTTGTGTTATAAAATTCCTGTTTGGCATATAGATGTCTTTTTAAAATATCTCGAAATGGTTTTGACAGTTTTTCAAAATTTCACCCCTAAAGGGGAAAATAGTTATTTTTTTATTTGATAGAACATCGCTTGGACATAGATACATGATATTCGCAAAGTATATTCCCTCCATGATGTAAGTACGCATTAAGACGGGATTTTTCGAAATTCAACCCCTAAGGAGGGAATAGGGGTGAAATTTGATTTCAAGGATAGCTCAATACCTCTTAAGACTAATAAGATATCGCCTTGGATTTTGCTTAAAAATATTAGCCATACAAATGCCGAAAACTTATTTCAGGATTTTGTCCAAATCAACCCCTATAGGGGTGATTCTACAATCAGGGTGAATTATACAACCCTTCATATTTCCTGTGTTTATTGAGTTATAACATTCCTTTTTGGCACATCGGTGTCTTTTTAAAATATCTCGAAATTTTTTTGACAGTTTTTCAAAATTTCACCCCTAAAGGGGTAAATGGGTATTTTTTTACTCGATAGAACGTCCTCTGGACAAGATGCATAAAATCCGTAAAGTATATTCCCTCTATGACGTAAGCATCGACTAAGACGGGATTTTTCGAAATTCAACCCCTAAGGGGTGAAATGTGATGTCAAGTATTCCTTAATATTTCTTAGGACCAATAAGATATCGACTTGGCTTTTGCTTATAATGATTCCCTATACAAATGCCGAAAAATGTATTTCAGGATTCTTTTCTAATCATCCCCTAAAGGGGTAAATTTATAATCGGGGTGAATTATACAACCAGTCGTATTTCCTTTGTTTATTGAGTTATAACATTACTTTTTGGTACATCGGTGTCTTTTTCAAATATCACGAAATAGTTTTGACAGTTTTTTTTTAAATTTCACCTCTAAAGGGGTAAATGGGTATTTTTATTCGATAAAACTTCGCTTGGATATAGAGACATGAAATTCGGAAAGTATATTCCTTCCGTGATGTAAGCACTCACTAAGAAGAGATTTTTCGAAATTCGAGCCCTAAGGGGTGAAATGTGATTTGAAGGATTCCTCAATATACCTTAGGACCAATGAGATATTGATTTTGTTTTTAATTACAAAGGTTACCCATACAATTTTTTGAAACAGTAATTCAGGATTTTGCCCTAATCAACCCCTAAATCGGTGAATCTACATTTGGGGTGAATTGGCATTTTTTATTCGAAAGAACTTCCTTTGACATAGAGATATGAAATTCAGGAAATATATTCCCTCCATGTCGCAAGCACCCTCTTTTATGGAATTTTTCGAAATTTGAAACCTATGGGATGAAAAGTCATAAAATGTTTTTCCTCGGATTCTTCATTATCTAAGTCCAATGATATATTGATTTGATTTTTGCTTACAATGTTCTAATCGTCAACCTAAACGGGCGATTCTAGATTCGGGGTGAATTATAGAACCCTTTGTATCTTCTGTCTTTGTTGTACTATAACTATGTTGTACTTTTTCGCATTTAGGTGTCTTTTTAATATCATTAGTTTCAAGATCATTTCATTTTGACCGTCTTTTTATATTTAACCCATAAATTAATATTCTTACATTACCGTAAATTACATTGGTAAATTGGTATTTTTTAGTAGACAATTGAAATTCGGGAACTATATTTCTTCCATGACGTAAACAACCACTAAGAAGAGATTTCTCGAAATTCAACCCCTAGGGGGTGAAAACGGATTTCTCAATATCTCTTGATGAAATAACGACTTACTCTTTACTTACTATGCTTACCCGTACGCATGTATAAAAATGTAATTTAGGATTTTGCTGCAATCAACACTTAACGGGGCGAATCTACATTAAATCAGGGCGAGTTATATAATCTTTCGTAACTTCTTTGTTTGTTGAGTTACAACATTTCTTTTTGGCATATCATCTTTTTTTATCAAGTCTTTTAAACGTTTTTTTTTTTTACCTAGAAAGGGGTAAATTGGTATATTTTTGATTGGATGCATGGAATTTCGGGAACATATTCCTTCCATAACGTAAGCATCGAACCCTTTATATCTGCTTCTTGAGTTATAACATTCCTTTCTGGCATATAGGTGATTTTTTTAAATCTTTCGATAGTGTTCTGACAGTTTTTTAAATTTCATTCCTAAAGGGTAAATTAGTATTTTTTATTAGAAATAAGGAATTCCAAGAGTGCATTTCTCGATATGACGTAAGAACCCCCTAAGAAACGATTTTGCGACCCCTGTGGGTGAAAAGGATGAAAATGGTTATTCACGGATTCCTCAATATCTCTTAGGACAGATGAGATATCGACTAGGTTTTTGCTTATAAAAGTTACCCGTGCATATGTTTATAAAAAAACTGAAAATTTTACACTAATGAGCCTCTAGCGGGGTGAATCTACACTTGAGGAGGGAGTAATCACAATGATGGCAGACCGTCAATATACCGCAGCGAAGCACGGGTACTCAGCTAGTTATATTATAATATCATAATAAAAAATAATATTACTCTACATATTATGTAGAGTCTACATATACAATAAATTTGTTTAATAGTACATTTATTTTTTGTGGTCCGCGGTAGTAAATTAAATATTTTACTGGTCCGTGGCACGTTTTCGGTTGAGAAACACTGCTATATATTATATTTGATAAATCTTTCGGCACACTTTTGTACCACGAAACCGTTTGTAAACCACTGGTCTACACAACAAACATTTATAGCAGAATCAAATAAACAGATATTTAATTTTAAAAAACTTAAATGACGATATAATGGCATTTCAATGATGAAATTCTTTATCTGTCATTTCTGCCCTAGATATAATTGATTTTTCAGTCCAGCGCCTTCTAATAGTTTTGCTTGAAAATAAGTTTCAAAGCGTACATTCTTTTTGCTTGTTTATCACAATTTCATCTTTCTATCACGGGAGTTAGAAGAAAAAGTAAGATGAGAACTAGTAATGTGTTTTAAAAAGTTTACAGAAAGATGAAAAGCTTTTCTCTATATTTTTATAAAACAGTTATTTTAAAATAATGTTGTTAACACTCAAGTTGGAATAATATATGTTAATGTTATTTGTTACACTCGAAAAACTACGAGAAGTGTTTAAAAGCAATCTTACATATTTGTTATGATAGTTTTGTAGCTTTCATCGACGTCTTCCGGGTTCCAGTCGCCATTGATCTGAGTAGTTCAGTCTTCTGAATAGTACAGATCAGGAAGATATTAGAGTCCTACACAGGGGCGGCTCAAACTACTTTTTTTACTGGACGGCACTTCCGGCTTCTAGTAAGAGGGGGGGGGGGGGGGCATCAAAAAGGAAATTGAGAAAAAAAAATTGTTTTTTTTTTTGGCGGCACTTTAGGCTTCTAGTAAAATGGAGCCCATGCAAGGAAGTTTAGCGAAAAAATAAAAATCTAAAATGCTTTTAAAATGAGATATTAGTAAAAAAATGGAAAATTAAACTTACTACGATATCAGAAATCAAAATAAAGTCGATAATAACTCTTTGTTTTACCTACAAAAATATAGTAAAAAAAGTTTAATTCTGTCTTCGTAACGCTATAAGATATGCCCGTAATATTTCAGGTTTGTGCGTATGCACGTGGCTGGGTTAAAAGAAGAAAATTAAAAGATGGTCACAACCTTTTAAGCCGTTAAATCACATTTTGAAAAAAATGCCATTTTTATGTATTGATCTTTAAATAAAATTCATTGACCTTAAGACTTTTAGTCAATAATTTTCGTCATTCAGTTCTTATATGAGAAACTCACGAACGAACAAAAATCCAAAATTGGATTAAAAAACTGATGATTTCGATGTGCGATTATAGAAGAAATATTGTCCTAGATATCTAGCATTCTGTTGGTTTCTTACTCTTATTAAATACCTACAAAATCCTGAAATGTGTAAAAATTCATACTTAACAACATTTTTTTTTTGTTGTTGACTGGCAGAAACTGGCAGAATATTGCTAAATTTTTTTTTACTCGTAGACGATTAAAATTATGTTTTTAAAACTTAAAAGGAAACACTTTGTTAAATGAAATTCTATTTATGGATCTATTTCTGTTATTTTTAAATATCTATAAACCAACATGATATAAATTTACCTCACCATCTCTAATAAAATTGCAGGAAATGTGTCATACAGCGTAAAAATATTACATCTCAGTAAACTCCGTGTAGAAAAGTTTCTAGTTTTATAACAGAGACATAAAAGAAAATTATAAAATAGACGTTTATAGTTGATTAAAGTACAATATTTAATAAGATTCATTATAAATTTTACGCATTATTATTGGTATTTTTTGTTTTGGCTACTATTGGGTTTTTCCTCAGTGGCGTATTAAGGTAGCCATACACGGTGAGGATTTCCTTAAGGAAAAAGCCTCAAGGAATTCCTTGAGGAATTCCTCTACCGAACCCTCGCCCACACACGGAGAGGATTGGCCTCAAGGAAAAGGCCTTGAGGACCACAACTTAAGCTTGTTCGTAGAATAAGCAGATGCTCCTGATTTCATCGATTCCTTAATTTTTGTATTCTATTTTCGGAGAGCGCTTCTGATATTGTTTATTTTTTTTAATTACGTCATTTTTTGTAGCTTTTGCGTCCACTTCTTTTATTTTTTCCAATAATTTCGCATACGCAGCCTCCTCTTTATTTCTATCATGGTATTCTTTAGAACTTACTTGCCACAAGCAAGGTTCATTTTCATACATTAATATGAATTCCGATAAAAATTCTCTAGACATGACTAAATAAATTCAATACTCACTTTACAAATCCTCAAGGCCGACTGTCGACAGCAAACACACGGTAGTAAGAGTCTGGCCTCAAGGCCGAAATATGATTTTTGTTCGAGATTTTTTGGCCGCGGCCTCACGGACGCCGCCATACACGGTGAGGATTTTCTCAAGGCTTGGACTATTCAGGCCAAACCTTGAGGAAATCCTCACCGTGTATGGCTACCTTTAGGCACTACATACATGTAGAACTCGATATACGCCGGTTCGATGCACGCCGATTCACTTTTACGCCTGCGCTGAATTGACTATCGTACGCCTGGGATTCCCCGATCTGATCGAGAAAGTACCGCGACAACTGGACTGAACGGCGCTCCAGTATCATCGCGTATAAGTATCCTTCTGCACGTCTGGCGTATATCTATTTTAGTTATTCGTAATTTAATTAGTATATTTGTTTCTATAAAATAGGTGTGTTTTGCATACGCGGACACAAAAGGGTACAGTAAAACAAATACCATGCCTGACAAGAGGCGAAAGGTTAAATCAAGATGGATTTACTTCAGAAGTAAACGCTAAGTACGAGTCAACGAGTACTAAGTCAAATAAAATAACGTTATAGATACCCCTTATGTCTCTTGTTTATTTACTTTGAACCAGTGACCAGTCAAATGCGTCCCGACAAAACGCCCCGACAAAAACGACTCGACAAATGCGCTCCCGACAAATTCGCTCCCCAACAAATGCGCTCCCCGACATATGCGCCCCAACACTAAAATATAAATGATTTATAAATATAATGTTAAAAACAACTACTCCTTGGTAGAATATTTTATATAAATAAATAAATAAAACACAGTGTTAAAGAAAGTAATACAAAGGTGTACATCTATAATATAATACGCCAACGTGTGTCCCTGGGTGCGTGGCTGCGTGCCTGTCGTCTAAAACAAATTTGAAGCGAGATTCCAAAATGTAACGAAAAATTCCGAAGCTTACCGAAGTGTCACCTGCTATAACTTGACTAAAAACATTTTGGTATTTTTCAGCGGCTGGTATTTAATTTATCTGAATTTAATAAAATTACATATAGAAATTTCTAGGGTTTCGTAGGCATAAGCAAGAAACTCTAGATACTCCTATATGGTTTGACCGATATGAACAATATTTTGCAGATTTATTCTCTAAGAAACTGAGGATAAAATACTATATAGAAATGTCTGGGGTTTTGTAGGCATAAACAAGAAACTCTAGACACTCATATATCCTTTGACTGATATGAACAATAATTTGCAGATTTATTCTCTAAGAATCTGGAGATAAAATAAAATATAGAAATGTGTAGGGTTCCGTAGGCATAAAGAAGAAACTCTAGATACTCATATATTCTTTGACCGATATGAACAATATTTTGCAGATTTATTCTTTAAGAATCTACGAATATAATTACATATAGAAATGTCTAGGGTTTCGTAGGCATAAACAAGAAACTCTAGATACTCCTATATGCTTTGACCAATATGAACAATAATTTGCAGATTTATTCTTTAAGAATCTAGGGATAAAATAACATTTAGAAGTGTCGAGGGTTTCGTAGGCATAAACGAGAAACTCTAAACTCTCCTATATCCTTTGACCGATACGAACAATGTTTTGCAGATTTATTCTCTAAGGATCTACGAATATAATTACCTACAGAAATACCTAGGGTTTCATAGGCATAAACAAGAAACTCTTATATCCTTTGACCGATGTGAATGATATTTTGCAGATTTTTCCCTATATAATACTGACCTTATTTTTTATTTACACGATTATTTTAACTAATTTGAGATATTTTTGAAAACATTTTGGTAAAAATAGTAAATTAATGTAAAAATAAATTAAACATTTTAAATTACCTTTATTTTCAAAAATGTAATTTTAATGCATTGAGTAAAACTCGCTTTGGTATATGCTGTTCACTTGAAGTAAAGCACTTCATGAAGTAAGGCGTGTGGCTAGAGGCGTCGGGCAAGTTGCACATTAAGGTAATGATGTGTTTGCCAACATAGTTGGCAACGGGTGTACTAGTATCTATTCTAATCTATTCTAATCTACAGGTGAAGTAGTGAGTTGTACTCTACCCAAAATGAGATTAGGAAAAACCCTTAATATAAACCTTGAATAAATTATTTTCGTGGATTGTCGTTTAATTTAGAATTATAATATAGTTATTTGTTGACCGTTAGTTATAATTATAATTAAGTACTATAATAGTTTGTTGAGAATTGGTCAAAATGATAACAAATATATTTTCAGTTCACTGATATATTATAAAAAAATTATGTGAAGTGTGAATTTTCACACATTTCAGGGTTTCACAGGTATTTAGTAAGTGAATGATGATTATTTGGAATGCCAAAACAAATTTTATGTTAAAATATTTTTTTAAATATTTTAATTCGAATGCCTAATACATTTATTTGGGTTTCTAAATATTTTTTTTATATAGCAATGTTCATTAATATTTTGAAAATTGCGCCTACGGCTTCCATTGTTTGTTTAAGTCATAAACTCCGCCTCTCTGATTTCGTCTACATTCAAACATAGAATTAAATTATAATTTCAACACTTCCCACTAGTTATTAAATTTACGCTTTTAAAAATTAAATGCAACATTTGCCAAAATATAACTAGAATTTTTACAAAATAATTTAAACAAAATAAAAATGCAGAAAAAGTAAAAATTGATGGCATTCGAACAGTAGTTTCTTACAATAGTTTCAACACACGAAGCGACAACGTTACCACTGTACTACGCAGGTTCACTCGTTTACTATGTTAAATAGCGGATTAAATATTTTACATATTTTAGTTAAAAACACAAAAAATGCGTTATTTTCCGAAAACATAATCTGATCAAAAATTCCCGTTGTACTATTCCGGTTCACACCAATGTACATTACTTAGAATTTTTTCAGATTTTTAGTTTAAACCATCTGGGCTACAGGGTGTGGGACAAATTTTTTTTTGCACAATTGATGAGTGTATATTAGTTTATATTTTTAGGGGGATATGTTTTTTAGATGTTTTAGTATTTTTCCTATGTGCGGGTCAAAAAGTTGTATAAACATGCCAAATTTCAACTCTCTAGGTTTAGCCGTTTGGCTACAATTTTTACCGAACATACAGACAGAGAGACAGACAGACAGACAGACAGACAGACAGACAGACAGACAGACGACAGAATGACGGTATAAGGGTTTTTTGGTCATACCTACAAAACCCTAAAAATAAGAGGATAGTCAGTAATACAGACAGTTAAATTATTAAAATTTATGCGTAATGTAATTTTTAATCAATAAATCATTTAATAAAATATGTTTAATTCTTTAGTTTGTATAACCTTTGCCAAAGTAATGCGCATATGTCGGGGAGCGCCATTGTCGGGGCGCATATGTCGGGGAGCGCTTTTGTCGGGGCGCATTTGTCAGGGCGGTTTTGTCGGGGCGCAATTGTCGGGTAACCCTTGGAACCTAACCCTATACCCTTACTATAAGGTTAATTTTACGCTAGATCGGTTTCCGCCGGTTCTAGGAACGGAACTGTGGCGTATAATAAGTTCTACTTGTATTGATATTAAATTAAACAGATTTAAACAATAAGTTACATAAGAAATGTACGGTACGCTGCACGTCCATAGCTTTATAAACACATGTTACTTGCTCATGCGCAAAACTGATATTTTGCACAAAATTCAGTTCCTGGAATAGAAGGTAATAAAAAGCTTGCATACATCGTAGGGGCTTAAATTCGAAAATCTACACTAAGCTATTTTTCTATGCGAAAACTGTTACCTCGTTTAAAAAAGTTTATGTGTCACTGTGAATTTCAGATTTCCGTATCAGTTCGTTCCAAATGTTTATGTCATATCAATATTTAAGTTTTTATTATAATAGCGGGAAATAACAATAATAATGTAATCAATAACACATATATAGTTTAGAGGAATTTCCAACTATATTATAAATTAAAAGTATCAGATAGTTAAGTGTTTTTTATTTGAAATTGATAAAATTACTGTAAAAAATAATGACGCCAAACATTGTCATATTTATCATGAATAAATAACACACAAAAATAAACATACTGGAAAATTCTAAAGAAATAACACCGATAAAAAAGGTTATTCACACGTTATTATGAATTACTTTACATTTTAAAAACATTGTTACATATCGGTTTGTTATTATCTAATTTATTCATTTGAATATCAGTTTACTTTGCATACTATTCCAGGTTAAATCCAATATATTACAGAACCAGTTGTTATGTAATAAAAATAAAATGAAAAGAATATTATTTTTCCTATATGTGGATCAGAGTTGTACAATTCAACTTTCTATGTTCAGCCGTTTGGCTACCATTTCTGCCGTACAGACAGACAGACAGATACATGAGTGACGTTATGAGGAGTTTTTGGTCATACCTACAAAACCCTAATTATGAAGCAAGAATCTTAAAATCTTGTAATAAAATTTTAAAACGTTAAGATTTAAATAAATTGACGTGAAGTGTGAATTTCAGGGTTTTGTAGGTATTTAATCAGTGAATGATGATTATCAGAAGGCCAAACGATGAATGCCTGTCACTACATAACACAATTACAAGTGTTGGTTTTAAATCCTTTAAACCAATAGGCAAGGAAAGAAGGTTGCAGTTAGACTTTTTCTACCGTGTATCATATATCTCTAATAATATCATAATATATATTTTAATGTTTTTTTTTTTTTTCTTTGTATAAAACCAGACCTGGCAACACTGCGGGTGATCTTTTGTCACGCAAGAGCATAACGCCTACAGATATATTGTTTATATTGCGATTATATGAAAAACTAACAGATTCTCTACTAGAAATGAAATCCCAGGAACCGGCCAGTTATTTATTTATTTTCCTAGTCGATATTTGCAAAATAAATTTACGTATCTCTTCTCTACCCATAACAAAATGTATCCATGTATATACAAATATATTTTTTTAATTTTAGCTAAGATATTAAACGAAAATCTAAATACTTGGCAAAATTTAGTCAAAATAAAATGTATTTCAAAAATCGATTACCGTTCCTTAATCTGCACTTAAAGAGCTTCCATTTAATATCCCCACAATAAAATATAAATAAAAAAAAAAGTCTATATCACAAAAACTAATATTTTCCAAAAATGAAATCGGATAAAAAAATCATCTCGTACGTTTCTGCCTCATAGCAATATACATTTCTTAGAATTTTTTCATATTTTTAATTTAACCCCTTAGGGTTAAAAGGTGCGAGACACTGATTTTTAATACTTTTTTGGAAAAAATCGTATTAAAAAAAAAATAATAAATTAAAAACTACTTCCCGTTCCTTTATGTACGTCTTAAGAGTTCTCTTTTAATACCACACAATAAATTTTAAAACAAAGTTTTTTTCCGACAACAAAAAAAATTAATATTTTGCGAATAACTAATTTGATTAAAATTTCCTGTTGAACTATTCCGGTTCCCATCAATGTACATTATTAAGATTTTTTCAGATATTTAGTTCAACCCCTCTGAGAGATAGGGTGGGAGACAAAAGCTTTTTGCCATTATTAAAACAAAAAGCCTATAAAAAAAGATTTTTTAAAAATAAAAATGTGTTTGTGCATCCACGCATTAAGAGGTTTCATTTGATACGCCACTCAAAATTTAAAAAAAATATTTATTTTTCCATTAAATACATATTTGTTTATATTTATCCCACTCTGTATTTATTTTGAACTCTCTATAGTTTTCGTATATGTGGGTCAAAGAGTTGTACAAGTATGCCAAATTTCAACTTTCTATGTTCATCCGTTTGGCTACAATTTCTACCGTACAGATAGACAGACAGACACATGAGTGACGTTATAAGAGTTTTTTGGTGGTCATACCGAGAGCCCTGCATATCTGCGGGTACCGGCGGATTATCCGCGGATATCCGCAACTTTTCTGCGGATGCGCATAAATTATCATTTAAACCATGAGGATGCTGATCGGAGGCAGATAAAATTTCATATCCGCTTATCCGCAATATCCGCGTGAACATTAAATTTAGGTTACTTTCGAAGAAACACGCGATTGTGTTCTGACTACACAGTCCTCGGTTACCTTCGGTTGTCTGTATACATAGGTGATATTTTGTAGCATTCTATCTCACTCTGTGT
Source organism: Liopterus haemorrhoidalis (assembly GCA_963971575.1). NCBI lineage: Eukaryota > Metazoa > Arthropoda > Insecta > Coleoptera > Dytiscidae > Liopterus > Liopterus haemorrhoidalis. Next base: position 40,593,000 of record OZ020612.1, on the reverse strand, counting down.
TATTGTTAGTAAGACAATTGTCCATGATCGAGATTGTGTTGAGACAATCAACATAAATTATCTTTTATTATCCTATATAGAAAATAATATTTTGGACAAAAGTTGCTTGGTACACTTTCGATGTAATTCTTCCTACCTCTGCTCTAATTCTGGCTTTTAAATATAATAAATGCTTTTTTTTACATAAAACTGATTAGTAAGTTTTATTTAAATACCAAAATTTACCTATATAAATTTTTCTTGAAAATTGTACTATGTAACCTGCCAATGGTTTTATACTACCCGAAGTAAAAAGTCTTGCTGATTCCAAAAATTGAAATTAACAAAAATTGAAAAATGACATATGTTGCTATTTGAAAAAATTTGAAGCTCCTTCTACCAAGTAATTTTTCTCGATTTTTGTTTTAAATTCAATAATAAAAAAAAAAGCCACGTTGCATTACTTTTTCCTCACCTTGGAAAAGGTAAAAATGACGTGAGATGTTAGTTGACATTAATATGATACCTGACAGTACTATCAACATGTATTTCATGAGCAGCACGCCACCTGCTCCCTACGAAAAAGGACGCTTAGGCCCCCAATTTTTTCGTTTCTCTCTAGGTTTCAAAATTATTAGCGCATATAGGCCCCAACACTTTTGGCGTCTCTTAGGTTAGTTTTAGTTTGAATCCAAAAATTTTCAGTAGTGTTTTAGAGCAGAGATTACCAAATAAGGCGAAACATGTTAGTTCTTTCCAAACTGACAGCAAAACCTGTTGTGCGGATTGTGCGGATACTTTTGCGGATGCGGATTTATTATTTACAACAGCTGCGGATGCGGATCATGGAAATGCGGATGCGGATACAGAAAAGCTTATCCGCGCAGGGCTCTAGTCATACCTACAAAACCCTAAAAAAAGGTTATTTTTTCTTGAGGGAACATTGCCCATTTGCCCTTTCATAAAAGCCGCCCTTGATCCAGAGCAGGGGTCCCCAAACTTTTTTGACCGTCGACCCCCAGAAGAGTTTCTCAACTTCTTATCGACCCCCTCTATTTCACAATTACGTTTTTATATAGAACAAGCAAAAAATACGCTTATGTGATTTCTTATATTGTTTATTGAACAGTGTTTTATGTATATTACATTTATCTATAATATAATTATATCTAATCAGATGCAATACAATAATATTATTAAATAAAATTTACTGTCATTGTCAATGTGACGGGTGTGGTTGGTGACTCTTTGCAAGTTAGAAATGTCGGGTTCAAAATGATTCAATTTCAGCCTTAAACCGCCAAAAAATTCTACATCTAACTTGTTTTTCTGTTTTGCCGGGATGGAATTAACATGGCTAAAACCAGCCTGAACCATATACGAGTTTGGAAATGCTAGCAAAAAGTGAACTACCATTTCCGAAAGTTTTAGATATTTCTGTATAACATTTACATTTGTCCAAAAGTAACTTCAAATTACATTTTTAAAAAAGCGTTTTAGCTTCAAGTTCAACCGACAATTCAATAAGTTCATCTTGTATAGGACTTTCGATGTTTTCAACATCTGCAGAAAATTGCGCGATAATCCAATCTGGGATGTGCATTTTGTCTAAATCCTCAAAACGTAATTTAAAGTCCACGCTCAATTTTTGAAGATACTTTGTGTATATTTCCAAGTCTTCATCTTTTACTTCTTATTGTCGCAAGTTCGAAAAATACCGAAAATCTCTTCGTAACAATGAAGATCTAAATAAATCTAATTTAACTTCACTTATATTTATATATAACTGTGTAATTGTGTAATTATTATACTTGTAGTTTTTAACTTTTTTCCATCGACTTCCAATTGACCCCCGAGCTAGAATCGACCCCTAACAATGTCATATCGACCCCCGGGGGTCGATATCGGCCACTTTGGGGACCCCTGATCCTGAGGGATCTCATATGATTCACGGCTTGAGGTACAACGGTCGACTATTTTCATTGTTACTGCTTTTCCATTTATATATGAATAGATATTGGTAAAACGTTCGTTTTGATGTGTATCAATCGCAGATATTGCATTTTGAAGTAGAATAGATTTAAAATGAACTGAAGAACATTTTGTTTTGATGTAAAAGAAGAACTAGACGTGCAGTGCGCGAGGAAGAAGTCTGAAAGTGCATATATTTGGCAGATGTTACTTGAATTGTCAACGGATGAAATGAAACAATTTCTTCGCGCTCCAATTCTTAAAATAACTTACTTATGTAAACACATACATTATTTATAATATTTTAATACAATAACAAACAACTTTAAACGACAGAATACTACTTGTTATTTTAAAAGTTTCAAATTTATTCAACCTACACAAAAGAATGACACTAAACAATAAATATTATATAACCCACCTACAATGCACAATCCAATTTTAAGTTAAAAGTTATAAATATCAAATGTATTGTTTAAAAATTGGAAAATAATTAAAGATAAATATATTGCATTCAGGGCCGTCTTAGGCCATGCAGGGGCCCTTGGGCACACATAGTTTGGGGCCCTTTTAGAAAGACAAAAAAAAAGTGAATGAAAACATCAGTATGTACTTTTATTTAGTGACTTTATTGGTTATCATGGTTATACACTTTAGCTTATACACTTTAGCTTATAGACTGTTCACTGTCATTAGAAGTTTGACATATGGTAAGACATAAAACCGTTCAGACCTCCAAATTCAATACGTTGTTCGTTGTGCATTGTGGATGATTTTCTAAACTTATAGCTAGTGATAGGTTTTAATGGGACAGACATATAAACACATTGGCTATCGCATTCTCTCAGTGACACCGTAGTTATCGAATGCCTTTACATAACCTAACATAATGTCATCATTAACAAATCTTACAGTAAATATGTAAAATACAGCAAAAATTACAAATACGGACAGTAAATATGATCAATTTAGGTAATTAGGTAATTAAAATCTAAGACAACAGAATTATAAGAACGATAATACATATAAAACATTTTACGAAGCCAAGTAGTTGGTTTAAAAAAATAGAGATGGTGGTCTATTCGTAACATATTAATTTCTAACTAGCTATGAACGGTGCGTACAACGTTAATACAATGCATAGAAACATAACTTACAGCTAACAAATGACAGTCTACAACCTGTTAATTTAAAGAACTCTGAAGGTGGCTTTAGCTTCATACAAATCAAATATAAATAAAGTGATTATTTTGAGAATTGGACTTACGTTAATGATGATGGTTTCTTCCCGGGATTCTGTTGTGCAAAATCTTCTATTATGTCCTCAAAGTCCAATTTTTGAACAATATCACTTTCTATGCACATGATTAAGAAATTAGTAAGTTGTTCTTGTAACATTTTTATTCTTTTTAGACGTGAAAATGAGCGCTATGCACTACAATTGGTAACCATTAGTCAAAGGAATATCCTTGTAGCAACTTCCACATTCGGGAAAAATTCTTCTAATTTATCTGCTTTTATTAGTGTAAGGCTGAGATACTCAAGTCCGCCGATTCATTTGCAAGGTTTTTTAATAAAAGTAGTAAAATTGTAGTAAAATTGCAATAAAAATTGAGCTCCTCTTTTTTCCGTGTAAACGACGACCTCAGCATTTTGAGGCCCCCATCAAGCCGGGGACCCTTGGCTCGTGCCCCATGTGCCCTTATGGAAAAGACGGAACTGATTGCATTGTTTCCATTTCACGATATCAACTCACTCGCTTAATTTATCTATCATCATCATCACCATTGGCGCGACAGTCCGTGGTGAGCCTAGGCCACCTGTTTCCAAGTTTCATGACCATGTTTTCAATCCATGTACATTCAGGAGTAATATGGTCAGTATTACGTCCATTTTTTAGCGTACATAGAAAGGCACCTACAGTTTATATCCGGTTGCGAGCGGCTAAGCATAACCAGTAATTTGTATAAATATTTTTACGTAAATTATTTAATATAAGCAGGCATTGAACTCACGTCAGTGGCCTTGCTTGGCAGCTAAATAGCAGGTACTGTTATGGACTTTTGTTATGGAACTTTTTGTATTTATGGCTAAGGTAGTGTATGTCACCTTTGGAAATTAAAAATACGATAAAATAATTTTAACAGCTGAGAATCGAATTCATGTGTGTAAGGAGTATATAGGCGAAACGCCTACTGTTATACACTATGATTCAACCTATTGTTTGAATTAATTTAGTTTTTAAGGCATCAAACAAGAATAAATCATTATTAGTAGTGAAATATGGTAATTATAAATCAAATAACACAATAATATTAGTTAATAGTGAGACATACGTTCTTAAAATTGAAAAAAATTAAACCATTTATTAATATGTTTTTTATTCGTTTAATGAAAACTTAGATACGAAGCAAATGCAGAAAACGCTGGGATTTTTCAATGAAAGTTTTAACAAATTATTTAAATTTAGTTTATAAAAATTAAATGGAAGCTCTTAGTACTCCAATAACGTGTAAAAATGATTATCAAAAAAGTTTTTATCAAAAAAAAAAAAAAAAATGTATAGATATCCAGCATTCCTTCGCCAGGCCGCCGTACATAAGTGCAAAGTTGTGCGATGCACAACGGCGCCGAGGCACCAGAGGCGCCAGATCTGCAAGAAAAAGTTAGATAATATGTTTTCTCAATTATAAACAAAAAAATCGTTCCTTTCAATAAAGAAAGAGTGTACTTTTATAACCCTCCCAATGATAGGGTATATCTAAGGTTACGGGGAATCCCCATGTGTATATGTTTATGATATACTCGGAATAACTTGACGGCCACACCTCTACCCAAGCCAAGTCGGGGAAGTCCCGATTTAAATATTGTTTCTTTGGTCGGTCTGTTTTACAGTTTTGAATGATTTTTATTTTCGTACTTTCGTCGGTTCAGTAGCCGCGTAGTAGTACTTAGTGTGGAATATCGACGTTCTGTGTATAAGAAAAGAAGATTTGTTTTAATGCAAAAGAAATAGCACCCAACTAATGGTGCGATTATGGTCATTTCAGTTAAATATTTAAGCTCTTTAAATGTGAAGGTCACAGGCTTTAGCATGAAGTGCAATTATGGTCACCATTTAACGTTAAATAAATCCTTAAATTTTTCTTTAAGCTACAGCCAGATATATCTCTCCATAGCGCTAAATTTGAGGTTGTGTTTGACACTAGATCAGACTGTAATGTTTCCCAAAATTGTATTTAAAGTTTAACATTTTTATTTACAAGAAAATGGAATTGATACATGTTTTAGTTCATTTAATTGCCGAAGAAGATGACAACAGGTAATAAAAGATAAATTTATAAACATTATAAATTATCAAAAATACGTACTATGCATTTTTAGGAACAATCTTCGCATAGAACGAAGATTTATAAGAGACAGAAAATCCATTTGAAATGGCTAATGAGAATTTAGAAATTTTTTTCGGCTGTCAAAAGAAATAATTTTCTACGAAATTTTGCAACCACTACATAATAGACAACCTATAAGACAAAACGAACTTCCACTACATCTCAAAGTGTTAGGAACTATCAACTTTTTGGCAACTGGTTCTGACCAAAAAGCACTGGGGAACTCCATTTTTAATTGCATGAGTCAGAGTAGTTTAAGCAAAGCTATAAACTAAGTAAAGAGGCTCATTACGAATCGCTTAAGCCATGTGTGTTATTTTGTATGAAAATTACCTATGAATATACATTTTTATCTTAAAATTATACTTTTACTATTTATTATTTTTGGGTAAATATTGTAAACATGGTATAATAAATCATGTACTTTGAATTCATTTTGCTATGTATTTTTTTTTTTTTTTCTTCAATAAAGAAAGATTTTAAGTTTTTCACGTTATATGTTTTGACAGCCAGCACTAAAACACTAAATTAACATGTCTTTACTATTGTTTTCTCTCTTTATTCAATGCGCACAGACACATAATAAAAGAATATTTCAGACTGATCTCTATTTTATGATATACTTAATACAGACAATGCTCAGGGGAACGTTACTTAATTAGCCTCTAACAAGGTCACAATTCTGTAGCTGAAGTATTTAAATTTAGTTGACCATAATAGCAAAATTTTAAATAATTTAACAGTCGAAGTTAAAGATTCATTTAGCCTTAAATTCTGTAAGATTTACATGTTGGACCATAATCGCACCATTAGACATAGAACCTAAATTCGCAAAACTAAGCCTAATACCGCGTAAAATAAACAGACAGATTGATTATGAATGTGAGGATGAACCAATGTACGACGAAACATTAAAATTCAAAGTTGATAGTTTTTTTCATTCTCTAGATGTAATTATCACATCAGTAGAGGAACGATTCCAAACTCTTTCATCTTATTCTGAAAAAAAATTTAAATTATTTTGAAAAAGAACAATTAGAATTATGCTAAAATATCGAAAATACGTATACTTATTAACCGATGCAAATCGAGATATTATTGCTGTAGAGCTCGTTCAGGAATTACAATTTCTACTAAGAAATTATTAAGTCTCCAGAAAAAACTTTAATTTATATAACCATTAACAACTTACTGAATTCGTTTCCAAGCATAATACTGTCGCGACCGCAAAGCATTAATTTTCAAAACTCAAAATAATAAAAAATTATTTGAGATCAACTATGGGGCAAAATTACTTTCTATAGTGGATAATACTTTAGATTTTCCTTCACTCATATTTCCACATACTATATCAGCCAGTCAAATTGTCAGGGCCGTAACTAGTTTTTAGTGGGCCCTGGGCGGGACTTTCAAATTAGGCTCCCCATTAATAAAAAAAAAACTTACCATGCATATACGATAGTTCTGAAGCTCCAGTTCTTTCATTTTTTTAAAGTTTGGTATAACAGTCTTACGGCCGGTTGCTAAAGTAAGAATTATCCCTAACTCAAGTTAAAATCATTTGTTTTTGTATGTTGTAACATATAAAAACAAATTATTTTAACTTGAGTTAGAGAAAAGTCTTACGTTAGCAACCCGACATTAATAAATAAACGCTCTTGTGAGAGGGTCGATCTTAAGTAATTTTTAATTAACTTCAGTTTACTAAAACTCCTCTCACAAGAAGCGGTGGTCACTGGCAGGGTTAGAAATATTGTTAATGCAACAACGATGTTCTGGTACGGTTCGACTAATTCGAAATCGTGTATGGTCTGTAGTAAATTTAGAGGAGTTGCATGTTTCAGATTTTGCATCAGCCCACATACTGGAAACTTGAAACTTTCAATCTCACAACTGAATTCATAACTATTCAAATCTTTATCATATTTGCTTTGACAAATCGGCTGCCGCCTTTTGCATTTCAGTAACGCTCATTTATTCAAAGGACGAGCCTGTATCCCGTAGACCAGGGGTGGCCAACCCCGCGCCCGCGATACGATTCCCGGTAAATTAAAATATTTTTTAAAATTTTATTTCCAATCTATTTATTTCTCCAACTTTTAAGCAAAATTTTCTTGGAATTTAATACTTATTTATTAATTGAAATTTTCAAGTGATTTTTTATTATGCCATATTAAATATCTCCCTATATAATAAAATATAAGTAGTTCCATTACAAAAAATGTTATTTTAGCGAATTATATCGAATTTTAGCGCTATTTTTTATGTTTCATTTGATTAAAACTGATCATTGAATGACAGTTTAAGAGTAGCAGTATCAAATTACTGTCCTGATTTTGAAAAATTATGTCAAGAAACAGTCTCAACCTTCTCATTAACGAATAATAATTTATCATATATTATGTAATTATATGTAATAAATGTCGTTCAATAAAATTATTATTACAAATCATTATTATTATTTTGTGTATTATGTTGTGTTAAAAATGAAGAAGAGCATTTTTTCAAAAAATAATGGAATTTTAACCTATAAGTAAAATCAAATAAAAAGATTCAAAATTTAAAATGACAAAAATAAACAAAAAGAATTTTTTTTAAGAAATTAAAATTAAGAAATGAAAAAAATAAATAAAATTAACATTAATAAAAAAAAACAAAAGATATATGATATCATTACATATCATTGCGCCCGAAACGTCTCTGAAAATTCTTAATTGCGCCCGCAACGTCTGAAAATTCTTAATTGCGCCCTTGCTTCCAAAAAGGTTGGCCACCCCTGCCGTAGACCTTGTAATGTGCAACGCAGACCATTAATTAATTTTGTCGCATGGACTATAGATATATTTTTTTAATGTAAGGCTTTGATCGGTCAATGCATTGTAATATCTTATTCCATACAAAAAGAGTGCAAATAAGTTTTAATTATAAGTTATAGTATAAGTTTTAATAAGTTGTAATTAATTTGAAATAATAAACTTTTTGCGTTTCATACTGTTCCAGAGTTTGACAAATCAGTTTCAATTCTTTCAAGTTCTCTTTTTACTTCTGGTAGTTGCAAACACAATGATTTTATAGCATTGGCCTTTGACGACCATCTAGTATCTTACAAACAAACTTAATACATAAACACAACTTATATATATTAAAATAAGCAAAGAAAATAACTGACATGAAAAAAATTTTTTTGAGAGGCCTTTCTAGGCACCCTTTCTATCTGTGCCCATGTTGCCCCTGCCTAGTTACGGCCCTGCAAATTGTTATAGAAAATTGGGGCGCAATATAAAATATTGCACAATGGCGCCAAAATTGTTAGTCGTGAGCCTGCTGTTCGCTTCTTACACTTTTTAAATACCTACAAAATCCTGAAAAGTAAAATATTGTGCAGTTTTTCAATTTTCAAAAAAAAAAAAAAAAACCGATACATTGGTATTGATTATAGCGTGTATGAATATCGTGTATCAATAGGGTGTATCAGACAAAGAAAACAAAATCAGAAGTGATTCGAACAATTCGTCCAAAATTTACGTTTTAATTTTCATATATTTTTATTTCAGTGAAATGCGCATGACAATATAAATACAGACACGGTGTCTATTTGATATACGACATAAAATTAACATAATTTTGTTCATGTTACGTAAAATGTAACGAATGAACTGCGCATAAAATATTATCTTAATTTGTGTTTCTGAAATTTGTTGTTTATTTTTATAATTTGAATGTCGAAAAAAATGTGTACAATGTGTGTTAGTAGTATGAACGTGCATGTAAACATGAAAACAATTTATAATTCAAAAGGTGCCCTTCTGTCTTTGTAATATTGTTTAAGTAGAGTAAGGTTAGGAAAATATTTGAATATATCATCTGATATACGAAACAAATGTAAATATTAAACGCTACTATTGTTTGTACTTTGGATATAATAATATTTTTGTGGAAAAGTGTCGATCTTTTTTTTGTGATACTGTGGAGTACGGCTGCCTTTTGCAAAAATCACAGTCATTAACAGTCTGAACTACTCCGAACCGTTCTACCCAAAACTGCTCTGAAAATTTTTGCATGTGGAACACTTTAGTTGAGTATTTAGTGGAAAGAGGCGCTGCTATCTTCCGAATTAACAAATGTCAAAGAAAAACTATCCTAAATGTACAAATTATTTAAAATTTTACATATTTATGATAAGATAAATGGATTTTATTCAATATTAAAAAAAAAAAATAGACAGTTACAAATGCGTGATAAATCTTTAACAAGTTTGAATTGCATCAGCTGTTTACCCCCACTACAAAGGAACTCCAAGTTCTAAAATAAAGGTAGGTGCTTCAGGGGACAGGAGAAGGAAATTCTGGTGTAGTTGAGAGTGTGAAGTACTCGTACTTGGAACAACAAGGGAACTGTTCGGAGAAACTCCGAGTTACTCTTTACAGCAACCTGGAAAGCGCCTATTGTTGTTAACCACATTTGACAGGAAAAGAGAATTTATAAAAAATATCGTCCTTTCGAAACTTAATATCTGAGGCTTATGAATTGCTAATGGTATACGAGGGTTACCTTTTATGTTTTTACAAACGACCACTAGATGGCAATATTGAAATGTGTCATTACTGTATTCGTAAAATTTGACATTTGTTATTGTGAAATCAGTGGCAGCTTATAAATTGACTGAGTTGTTGACAGTAAACGTTTTAAAAAAAAAAACAAGTTTGTGAAAAAATTGATATTACTCCTGAAGGTTTTCGTTGGATGATTTTTTACGATTTTAATAAAGTCCTAACTCAACAAAAATGCATAGATTCGCTTCGTTTAACTTTTGGTAATAAAGCACCATCAGAAAAGACTGTTTACAATTGGTTTGCAGAATTTCGTCGTGGTCGTGCGTCCGTCAGTGATGAATCTCGTGAAGGTCGATCAAAATCGGTTGTGATTCAAATAAACATCGATGCTGTACGCTAGAAGAAGATCGGCATGTGTCTTACCGTGAGATATAGACATCCTTTGACATATCGCAGACTGCAATATATTCGATTTAGCCTGAACAATTTGTTGTGAAAAAGATTTGTTCCCGATGGATTCCGCATAATTTGACCGAAGCTCAAAAAAAGGCTCGTGTTGATTGGTGTAAGGGAATGCTAAAAAAATTTAACCTAGGCACTGCAAAATCCATATACAACATCGATACAGGTGACGAAACTTTATTCATATGAACCGGAAACTAAGCAACAATCCACTGTTGGGATCTTCCAAGATGAACTGAAACCCACAAAAGTTATTCGTTCACTTCCAAGAAACTAGACATGTTGCAACGATTCCTTCAGCGGATCGGAGAACAGTTAGTGCTGAATCGTATACAACAATTTGTTTGCCAGAAGTCATCGACAAAATCAGGAAAAACAACCAAAAACGTCGATAATTCTTCACATGACAATGCAAGCTTCCACCTAGCACGTCAAACAATTTATTATTTGAAGGAAAAAAACATCGAATTAATGTCTTATTGCCCATATTCACCTGATTTATCCCCTAACATATTTTTTTTTTTTTTTCTCCAATGTCAAACAAAAAATCATGGACATCGATTTTCATCACCTCAAGAAGTTGTTAAAAACAATGTTTTTGAGATACCAACTTCAGAGTGGAAAATTATTTTCGAAAATTGGTTTGAACGTATGCAAAAGTGTATAAATCTTGAAAGCGAATATTTTGAAAAGAAATAAAACAGTTTGTTCCAAAAAAAAAAAAAAATTCTTTTTTAGTTTTTGTAAAAACTTTAAAGGTAGCCCTCGTACAAATAGAAAGGCAGACAGAAAAATATATATGCGGACAAACAGAGAGACAAGTCGATAAAAAATATTAATATGTAGATACTGATAATGATGATAAAAAAAAGTCATTCCTTCTCAAAGAGGCAAGTCTGTGCATTGAACTTGCCCATTAAAATTAAATGTAGTAATTTTTTATTTACTGAATACGAAAGTAAGTACCACGCAAATTTTAAATAATGAATGGTTACCACGGTAACGGATTCTGCTTCATTGAGTGTTGTTTAATTTTAATTGTTTCTATAAATAAATACGAACTGACGTAATTATTCGTACAAGGATCGTAGAATCTTAGAAATTTAATTTTACTTGGATTTACTTCAAGTGTAAGAGCACCACATCGCTTGAATTCGCTCACTCTAATTTGATTTTTATAAAACTCAGGTTGCTAAGACTTTGTAGTACTTTGTAGATTGAAAGTTAAATTTTATATACTAAAAATTCTTCTAAAAGTAATCTATTTCTAGTATTTTATAACTGTATTAGTTTTATTTATTTTTATTTTTATTTGTACTTGTATAGAGGTATACTGGCATTTCTAATAGTTGTCCGATCAAGACTATATGACTAAAATTATGATAAACGTACTGATGTGTTAGTTAAAACTGTGAAAAAAAAATCACAACTCAATAACGGTTAGAGATAGTGACTTACGGTTAGAATTTTTGGGTACCTCGGAGTCGTAATTACTCTAAAAAAAAAAAAAAACATTGGGGCTTTAATCATTTAATGCGTTTTGAGATTATGACAATTTTTACAATGGCGTAATTTACATTATTTGTGAAAATTGTGAAATATAAAAAATCACAACTCAAAAACGGTTAGAGATAGCGACCTGTGGTTGAAATTTTTGAATTCCCCGTAGTTTATTTAGTCTAGAAAAAAATTGGGGCTTTAATCGTTTAATGCGTTTTGAGATTATGACAATTTTTTTAATGGTATAATTTACATTCTTTGTGAAAATTTTGAATTAAAATAAATCACAACTTAAAAACGGTTAGACAAAACGACTTGAGGTTAGAATTTTTGGATTCCTCTTAGCTTATTTAGTCTAGAAAAAAATTGAAGCCTTATTTGTTTTGTGTATTTTAGAATTATGTTTAATTTTAATAAGGAGTGATTTATAGAAATATCCATCTTCGCATAAACGTATATCAAAAACGAAATGCTATAACGACCTACGGTTGAAATTTTTAAAATCTTGAGGTCCTAATTGTCTAGTAACCATATTTTGAAACAACAACAAAATTTGAATTTTTAAATTTTTTTAAAATTTTTTTTTTTTTATATCCTTACTAAAAAATGGTTAGGGATAGAAATGTGCGGTTTGAATTTTTAAAATACTCTTACATTGTTTAGTATAAAACAAAATTTGGGCTTTAATAAACCAATTATAAGTTTTGTATGGGCAGTAATCCAAAACCCTTGAAAATTGCTTAAAATCGAAAAAATCGTAAGTGACGCCCTTAAAAAATCGTGATTTTTAAGTAAAACATTTTTGTCTCCGATTTTATTGAAAATCAGTACAAGTATGTATTTTTGGTCATAGATTATCAAAATCTGGTCCATTTTGAAGTTTGGGAAAAAGTTTTGGAATTATTTATTTATTTATTTATTTATTTATTTATTTATTTATTTATTTATTTATTTATTTATTTATTTATTTATTTATTTATTTATTTATTTATTTATTTATTTATTTATTTATTTATTTATTTATTTATTTATTTATTTATTTATTTATTTATTTATTTATTTATTTATTTATTTATTTATTTATTTATTTATTTATTTATTTATTTATTTATTTGTTTTTTGAGGGAAGCAGTTCACAGAATCAATAACATGCTTCCTCGAATTACAAAATAAGTTACAAATTGCACAGGAATGGATAAGAAAACAATTAATAAATTACAAAATAAAATAACTATAACACAAGCAATAATAATACATTTTGAAATTTGTTTTTCAACAAAATTAACATTAAGTGAGTGGACGAAAAAGAGAGAGAAAAAAAAGATGATGATTATAGGCATAAAACTGTCCCAAATCGACTCTAACTCAAAAACTAGGAAAGCATGATTTTTAAAATATTTTTTTCATAATCCTTACCCCGAAATTAGCTTAGAACTAAATTTTGGTTAAAATTAGAGTAAACAAATTTTGGATCCAAATTTCAAAATTTTAGGGATTTTAAAAAAATTTTGTTGGAAAAATTGGTATAACTATACATTTTTAGCCTTAGATCACAAATATATGGTCTCTTTTAAGTTACGGGCTAACATTTTGACATTTTTGGCTAAGAAATTAAAAAAAAAAACAGTCCACAAAAAGGCTCAGAGCCGATGGAATGTTAGCCTGACCCCTTTTTTAAACTATCTTTATAAACTAATACTTACTTCTTATTTATCATCTATGTTAATAGAATTGAAGGCTATATTTGGTTTTTCATTTTTCGGCCTCATATTTGGTTTCTACAAGTTTCAGACGATTATAAGACAAAAAATCAATTTTTATCTTTCTGCCTGCCTGTCCAAGATTCACGCAAAAACGGCTAAACATATTTCCACGTAATTTAACATGATGATAGAATAAAATCAGTATTCGAACATAGGCATAAGGCAACTAAAAATTTTTTTTCTAGAGTGTTGTTTCAGGGTTAAAACTAAAGGGAGAGCTACCTATAAACGAAGTATCTCACTTAATATTTACTTAACATCAAAAATATATACAGAAGAGTAATTTAGAATAAAGAAACGATTATATTGCGTTCTACTTGAAATAGAAATATCTCATCATTTACGTTACAGCAAAATATACATTACAAAAACCGTACGAAGCCTACGAAGTACCCTACTGCAGCTAGTAGACAATACATTTTTTTGCAAACCGTAAAAGATATTATTATTATTATTATTATTTATTTTGTTTCGGCCTATTTGTGCAACGAGGCTAATCGCTAATGATTGTGAAAATGGGTGTAAACATATTATTCTAGCCTGAATTATATAACCAATGGAGTATCGAACCAGCAACCTCACAATTCAGACTGTTTCCAGTGAGAACTGAACGAATAACGAGCTCGGCCACTTCGCTATCCCGTAAAAGATATTTAAAAAAAAAATGTTTAAATAACAGTTGTTTCTTTTCAAAAGCCTTATCCATAGGAACTCAACCAGATACACATTATCATTTAAAGAATCAAGGTTATCCTTGATATCCTGTACTTCCGGTTTATTCCGGAAAATTTCAATACCGCCAATCAATTCTTTATGTAAACTTTGGTTATCAGAATTTTTTCCTTGTTCACAGGTCGCATTTTTGAGTAAAATCGTCTTGCCTCTATATTGATACACCCTGTGTATAAAATAATAAATAATTTCTACATATGGGCAATTTAGTTAAAAAGCCCTCGGGCCGATTTGGGACCTGAATTCGTCCCTGGGTTCATGTTTTAGAATCAAAGCAATGTTCTATTTTACAAACAAATTTAATTTTTTTGCACCATATTACGAATAAATAAAATGCACTATAAGCTAACGTTGTCCTGAAAGCTGAGCTTAGTAAACTGGTATCATTTAGAATTTTAATGGCTTAAATGACTAAAGCTCTAATCTCCATATAAAAGAAATATTCTTTGTGTTTTTTTAATTGAATAACTTTTTATGATTTACTACCCATTAACATACATCCGAATACCGTTTTTCATTTTTATTTAATGGATATTTCGGACAAGTTTAATGGACTAAAATTGCTCAGATTTTTAAATAAAAAATCCATAGGCTTTAATGGAAACCCATATAAAATGACAGCTCATCGTCATTGATAACGCTTCAAGGGTTTTGGATTTTAAAATATGCCCCTAAATTAATTAAGTACTAAAATTTTTCATAGATTGATATTTAACTAATCGGGTATTGTTGTTTATTTAATTCAAATAATAGGTTTACATTGTCAAAAAAAAGTACATTGACATCTCATTCAAAACAAAGGTAGAACTCGATATACGCCGCAGTTTCGTTCCTAGGAGAAACGGCGTAAACCGAACTGACGTAAAATGAACCTTATAGTGAGGATATAGGGTTAGTTCCAAGTAAATAAACAATAGACATAAAGGGTATCTACATATAACTATATTTTATCTGAGCCAGTACTCGTTGACTCGTACTTAGCATTTACTTCTGTAGTTTGTTGAACATATTGTTTGATTTTATCTGCATTTTTCATAATGGTAGTAACCAGAGCCGGCGCGCGGGTCTGTGGCACCCGTGGACAAGATTTAATTGAGCGGTCCTCACTTCTAAATTTCAAGTGAAGACCTAACAAACAAAAAGGTCCTCATTTATAAAATAATTACATTTCACTAAATTACTTTTACATTCATTTGGCATTTGGCGCCCTATTGAGTCTCACGTCAGCGCCCCCCTCGCAGCGACGCCCGAATGCACCGCATGCCTTGCATGCCCGCTTCTGCAGGCTCTAGTAGTAACGGTTGAAGGCGGTAAATTCATTATCCTGCAGACATCGGGACGTTTTCCCCCTTTTTATATTCGTCTAATAACTTCCATCTTCTTCTCAAGGAATATAGAAATTCTAGCCCTTTTAGATACATCTTGAGTTAACATTTCCTTTCTTCTCTTCTCAGACATGGTACAAGGTGTCTCAAAAGAAATTTTATATTTATTTAGCTTACTGCGTGAACGCAACGTATCCGAGGGGCGCGGGGGTTATGTCAATCGGTAGCCTGGCTCTTGGGAATTCAATCGCTATGGAGCGTTTCTCGGGAGCAGACCGCGCGTTATGCGTGCGAGAGTTTTACAAAAACGGTGATTCGGCGACTGTAGCGCGTAGAAAATTCTGCAGTATTCGAGGTTTTCGCCACTTAAATGATGCGCCAAGCATTCCTCTCATTCGACATTGGGTTAAGAAGTTTGAAGAGACTGGTACAACGCTGGATAAATCAAAATCCGGGCGACCTAGGTCATCAAGAACGGTAGAAAACGTGGAGAATGTTAATCAGTCTGTTCGTGACGACCCGAACCTTTCAATTCAGAGGTGCGCAAGTGCTTTAAATGTGCATAGATCATCATTACATCGCATTATGCACAAAGACCTAAAGCTGCACCCCTACAAAATTCAATTGGTGCAAGAATTAAAGCCCCAAGATGCCAGTCAGAGGCTTAATTTCGTAAATCAGGTGATTGAGCGATTTTCAACGTTTACCAACATTTTGTTTTCGGATGAAGCTCATTTTCATCTTAATGGCCACGTAAATAAGCAGAACTGCTGCTACTGGAGTGCAACGAATCCGAAACGCAGACACCAGAAACCCCTACATTCGCCTAAAGTGACCGTATGGGCTGCGATGTCGGCGCGAGGAATTATCGGCCCTTACTTTTTTGAACACGAAAGGGGGCGTGCAGTTACAGTGAATTCAGAGCGTTATGTGGAGATGTTAGACAACTTCTTGGTACCTGAACTGCAAAACTTTCCTGGCTATAACCAAAGAACATGGTTCCAACAGGACGGAGCAACTTCACACACGTCCAATATATCTCTGCCACGTGTTCGTGAAATTTTCTCAGGCAAATTGATCTCCCGGAGAGGTGACATAAATTGGCCTCCACGCAGTCCAGATTTAACCCCTATGGACTTTTTCCTATGGGGTTATCTTAAATCTAAAGTTTACGCCAATAAACCGACTTCACTGGCGCATTTGAAAGAAAATATCCGTCACGAAATGGCAGCCATCCCTGAGTCCACCTGCCGAGACGTCATAAGTAATTTTACTGTTCGATTAAATGAGTGCCGAGAACGCGAGGGTCTACATTTAGACGATATTATTTTTAAGAAATAAATCCCCAAAAAGTGTATTTTAATAATTAATAAACATTTTTTCTATATACGGCTTACTTTTTTTTTTAATCGATCCACTAAATATAAAATTTCTTTTGAGACACCTTGTATTTGTTTTACTGTACCCTTTTGTATATGCGTATGCAAAAACTCATATTTTATAGAAATAAACTAATTTAATTAGGAATAACTAAACTAGATATACGCCAGACGTGTAGAAGGATACTTATACTCGATGAAACTGAAGCGCAGTCCAATCCAGTTGTCGCAGTACTTTCCCAATCAGATCGGGGAATCAGAGACGATAGTTCAGCGAAGGCGTCTAAGAGAATCGGCTTATATCGAACCGGCGTATATCGAGTTCTACCTGTATTGCAAGATAGACTCCATGATAGAAATAGGAAGCAAGATAGAGGAGGTAGTAATTCAGTTTTGAGATACCTGCAAAAAATATTATAATCCTATTTAGGAACCTAAATTTTCGACGTACTTATTTTTAATATCCCAAATATTGAATATCAACATTACAATTTTAATGAGTAAAATGACGAAAAATGGATTAAAATTATTTAAATTTGGACAAATCACGTTTTCCATAAATTTAGTGGACCTAACCTAACCTAACCTAACCTAAATTTTCGACGTTCTTATTTTTAATATCCCAAATATTGAATATCAACATTACAATTTTAATGAGTAAAATGACGAAAATGGATTAAAATTATTTAAATTTGGACAAATCACGTTTTCCATAAATTTAGTAGACAAATGAAGGTTTACATGGACAAAACAAGGATACAATTTGATTTGAATGTATGCTTATTAACAAAAATAGGTTTACATTATTTTATTTATTCTATTTTTAAATATTATTATTTGTTTGTCATTTTTAGGGTTTTGTAGGTATGACCAAAAAACCCTTATACCGTCATTTTGTCGTCTGTCTGTCTGTCTGTCTGACTGTCTGTCTGTCTGTCTGTCTGTCTGTCTGTCTGTCTGTCTGGCTGTCTGTCTGTCTGTCTGTTCGGTAAAAATTGTAGCCAAACGGCTAAACCTAGAGAGTTGAAATTTGGCACGCTTATACAACTCTTTGACCCGCACATAGGAAAAATACTAAAACATCTAAAAACATATCCCTCTAAAAATATAAACAAATATGTGCTCATCGAAAAAAAAAATATTTTTTTTAAATTCTGGGTAGGGTATCAAATAAAAGCCCTTAGTACGTGGATTAACGATCAAAATAAAGTATTTTGATGCGATTTTTGACAAAATTGTGCAAAAAAATTTTTGTCCCACACCCTGTAGCCCAGATGGTTTAAACTAAAAATCTGAAAAAATTCTAAGTAATGTACATTGGTGTGAACCGGAATAGTACAACAGGAATTTTTGATCAGATTATGTTTTCGGAAAATAACGCATTTTTTGTATTTTGAACTAAAATATGTTAACTATTTAATACGTTGTGTAACATACCACATCAGTAGCTCTCGTGGCGTGGTTGGATTTGTCGTTGGGTTCGAATCCTGTTGATTTTATTTTTTGTTTTTTTTTTGCATTTTTATTTTGTTTAAATTATTTTGTTAAAATTCTAGTTATATTTGGTAAATGTTGCATTTAATTTTTAAAAGCGTAAATTTAATAACCAGTGGAAAGTGTTGAAATTATAATTTAATTCTATGTTTGACGAAATCAAAGGGCGGGACTTATGATGTAAGCAACCAATGGAAACCATAGGTGCAATTTTCAAAATCTTAATGAACTTTGCTATATAAAAAAAAATACTGCATATATTTAGAAACTTAAATAATGGTATTAGGCATTCGAATTAAAATTCATAAAAAAATATTTTGACATAAAATTTGTTTTGGCATCCCAAATAATCATCGTTCAGTTACTAAATACCTGCAAAACCCAGAAATGTGTGAAAATTCACACTTCACATCAATTTTTTAAATATGCAAATCAGAACTTTAATTTAAATCCTCTTATTGCGGAACTTCTATAGATGGAAGTAGATTAATTCTTTGTACCAGTTTATAAGTTCATTAAAAAAATTAAATTCATAAAAAAATTGAGTTACATTCGCAGCTTTAAAATTAATAGACTATACACTATGAGTTGTGCACTATTATTTGTCACTAACAAGTTTGTCATATGGTAGTGCAAGCGACCGTTCATAGCTCTAAATTATGCGTTGTCGACTGTAATCGGCGCGATGAAATTTTGTTAGATTATATATTATATATATACAATAATAGTAAAAGCCTCGACATCTATGGTGTTAATGTCGAATTATTAAAAGGTACATCTGTAGCCATTAGCGAGCCCTTGGCTATAATTGTCAATTCCTGTTTCCAATCAGGAATTTACCCTGAAAAATTAAAAATCTCGAGAGTTACGCCAGATTTAAGAAAGGAGATGCTTCCGATCCTAACAATTATCGCCCTATATCAATAACGCCATCATTTTCTAAAATATTAGAAACAGCGATTATAAGTAGGATGCTGGCATTCCTTGAAAGACACACGGTTGCTTTCTGATAATCAGTTCGGCTTTGAAAAACTCAGATCTACATCTAAAGCAACTATTAAACTGATCGACGAATTATTAGAAAGCATCGAAAAGGGACTACACGTTGTTGGGACGTTTTGCGATCTGTCTAGTTTGCGTTTTTTCTTTAACCAGTTGGATTTGGTGGGATCATACGGAACATTAACCAATATTCTTCATTTCTTAGAAAATTTTCTTCATAAGTTTTTCTTAAAATAAATTTCCTTGCAAATCTGTGAATTTTTCTGCGGTTGCAGATAAATTATCATTTAGATTATGCGGATGCCGATAAAATATCATATCCGCTTATCTGAAATATGCGCGTGTACATAAAATCTTCAGGTAGACGCCTCTTCCCATGGAAGACGCGCTTAGAACCCCAAAGATGTATCGCTGGCATTTGTATTTTGCTTATGGCAAAAGTGAAATAATGATACGCTACAGAACTTTTTACTTTTTACTCTTCCCATAAAGACTTATTTTAAGCTTCCTTTTATAGTTAAATATAGTAGAGTTTATATAACAGTCGTAGATACAATAAAAATTAATTTTTTTAAATTTGCTGATCTTATAGGTCTTTCCTTGTTATTTATTGATCATAAATGTGATAAATTAATCTGTTTAATTATTTTTAAATATCATCATAGAATATATTTTGGAAATGTTGGTATGTATGTTCTATTCGCTTTCTGGTGTAACTTCATTTTTCCGGTAATGCGGAGAGAGGAAAATGAAAGAAATATAATTCTTTTATATACCTACATAACACTCGTTTCTTATTAACAAAATTTTGGGACGGGCGGTAGTTGGCCATTCTAACGTGAAAAAATTCACGCGTATCACTATTCATGCGTGAGTCACGATTCACGCGTGAGTCACGAAGCACGCGTGACCGTGAAGTTTTAAATTTATGATCTAGTGTGCGTGCGTGTAATTTTAAATCTGACTTCGCCAACGTGCGTGATCGTGACAAAATTTTATTCACGCGCCCAACACTAGTGGAGACCATGGCTACATAAACGCCCCCCAATCGGAAGAACTCAAACAAGATGGGCGGATTATATTAAAAGGCATGAAGGACACCACTGGATGATAAAAACCACCAACAGAAAAAAATGGAAGGCATTAAGATAGACTTACATCCAACAATGGATGACATAGTTCAAATAAGTTAGGAATGTTTTCTTTTTATCAAAAAATCAAATTTCTAAAACACAATATTTAACATAACGATTAAATATAATTTTCAGGGTCACCAAAACAATATTTAGTTGAAATAATTTTGTATGACCTCAAAAAGTGGCGTGACAACTTCTGCTCATCTATTATTTGATATACACAATTGTCAATAATTATTGTTTCACTTATATACGTCAACGATACGTTTTTTTTTTTTTTTGTACGTCGTAATATATGGAACTCCCTATGATTATCTGTGATTTTGTTCTCTCCATTCTTTGTGACATAGAACAAAAACTAAAAAACGAATGGATAAAAAGAACGGGTGACTGTGACAAACAGTGCTGTTTAAACTTTTTGTGTTTAAGTATTTTTTGTTTTGAAAGGATGTTTAGGTTGATTAAATTGAAAAAAATAGAATAAATTAGAACTATATATCACATCTTAACTCGAGATATTTTTAATGCAGAAGTTGGTTATAAGTAATGAAAAAAAGTTAATTTTCCCACATTAAAGGGTTTCGTAGTTAATTAATATGGGACTATATTTTCTAGTAAAAAATCGTTTAAAAATCAAGAAAAATGTTGAAAATATTTACCTTCTATTAATTTAAATATTAAAAACTATTTTAAAACGTCTCTTGCTTGTATCTTACTTTAAAAAAATTGATATCTTCCCAAAAACTAATCTAATCTTAAATTTCGAGTGTACTATTCCGGTTCACATTAGAGTGTATTTTGTTAGATTATTAGAGGAGAAGGTCCTAATATGTAAGTACAGAGACCTTGAAACGATAGTCTGATATATCGCGCTGTTCCTATAGACCGTTCAGTTGTTAGAATGCAGTACAGGATAAATGCAGTTTCGAAAACCACCAACAAATTATGTGATGCTCGACTTAACATCAGTCTAAACGCCAAAATAAAATTTACTCCAGCTTGGGCATTTTTAGATGCAAGATTTTATGAAAACTAATTTAAATTTAATTTAAAAAAATTAAATTAAATTTTTTTTTTATTATTATTTTTTTTTTTCGGAGGGATAGTCTAGCGGAGGTTTCCCTTCGCCACTGGTTTTTGTTTGGTTGCATAAAATTTGACATTAAAAAATAGTACACATTCATAGTAAACAATAGTGACATTCTCCCAATCTTATTTGTATATTTTTTATGTTCAATTAATATACTTAAGTGGGTTTTACACGATTCAATTAATTGAAAAAGTTGACATTCAATTAATTGATGTGTGTAAAGTGTACAAATTTCGTCAATTAATTGACAAAAAAATTGATCAATTTATTTTGAAAATAGAACAAGTTCTATTTTTTCATCAACTTTTCATCAATTTTTTAGGGAATTCTAAGTATATTTTTATCTGTTAAGATATTGCCAACTGTTTAGCTATAGCATAACTTCCAAATATATATTTTGTATTTTGTTTTCAAATTTGACATAACCTCGAACGTTCTAATTTACCATCATCTAGAATATTTCTTTTGTTTTTGTTTACAGCTCGTAACTTTGTGAAGATTTTTTCAATATTTTCATTGTGATAAATATGTCAACATATTTTACAGTTGGTAATGTAAAAGTTTTCAAAAAAATTGATAAATAAATTGTTGTGTGTAAAGTGGTGCTTTTGTTTTCAAGGTTACCAATAAATTTTTCAATTAATTGACAAAAAACATGATCAATTTGTTGATCAATTAATTGAACTGTGTAAAACCTACTTTAAACATATTATCAACTCATATTAAATAAAATATATTAAATAGAAAAATCTCTATTTTTTGATATTTTATTTTGACATGTCTAGTTATTTTTCGTGGCTATCAACAAAACTCCACCATAGCCTACTCAGATAAAGAAACATCGTTAATGGATTTATGTAAATATTTATTATATATACAATATATGCTTCATAAAATAAGAAAGTAAAATCAAAAAAGCGATGAAAGGGAGGCACAGATATTCAGAAAATCACTTGAAGAAAATGTGTAACTAACCGTCGGTATTATATAAAAAAAAGTTGGATGTTTATATTTCGCGCGACCCGGAGAAATACGGATTAAACCCGGAACCCAGACACATACCTGTAAAACCCGGAACCTCCGGGTCAGATCCGAAGAGATGACAACCCTATATGGGCCTTCAAAGAAAATCTACTATTATAGCTCACACCACCTTTCGGCAATAGCTTAAAACACACCTACCTTTCGTTCAACAATTTTACAAATTTAGTTCAGTTGAGTTCTTGTTCCGTTCGTCTGTTTACGGTGACGGTTTACTCATGACTCCTCGTCTCTCACAAGATTTCTCCAGCCCTTTTCTTCAAACTAATAATTTGATCTCTAAACTCCATTTTTTGTCGTTAATCAGCTCTCCAATTAACTACAAAAACCTTTTAACTTATATTGATGATCCATGTTTCTAATCCCAATAAATCATAAATCTAAATAATTAATTTTGACTCTAATTACCTACGAAGTCCATATCACTGAAAATATATGGTCGCATAACAGCATCTGTATAAACATTCGATCATGTACTAGAAATAAACGATGACAACATTTAAACAAATCATATAATATACGATCGTAAATTGAATCCCTGTCTTTCAATATTAAACTAAAATATATGATAACTAAACTTTTTTTTTTTAAATTTATTTATTTAAAGGCACATCAGCTACTTGGCTATTAGTGTCTAATAAGGTTACATTATTGTTACATTTTGTTTGGTTTGTATATAAAACTTATATTAGGTTATGTATGTTGGCTGCCTGTAAGAAATTAAGTACGTTGTTAGTCATTGTTGAGTCTAGTCTTACGATGTCTTTAAGGTCTTGTGGTAAATTGTAGTTTATACGTAGGTTAGTGTAGAGTTGACAGTCTATTAGTATATGGTTAACGGTAAGTTGTTCGTTACATGTCTCACATATTTTGGTATCTAGTCTTGCCATGAGGTGTTCGTGTGTGTGTCTGGTGTGTCCGATTCTAAGTCTTGTCATTATTATTTGTTCTCGTCTGTTGGTGCCTGAGTTCCAGTTCTGTATGTCGCCCTTGACGGTTCGTAGTTTGTTGTTAGTGGTGTCACGCCATTTGGTCAGTCTGGTTATACTGAGTTTCTTCTTAATATCCTGTTTTACGTATGTTTTGCTGGGGCGGGGGGGGGGGGGAATGGAGGGTTTCTTCGTGATTGGTTGACTCTCGGGCGGCTGTGTTTGCACGTTCGTTGCCTTCTATTCCAATATGGGCGGGAACCCAGATGAGGTGCACTATTTTGTTTTGTTCTTTTGTCATCTGGTATAGTTGGTCTTGTATTTGCTGAATAACATTTTCCTTTGAGTAGTTGTTGTTGAGGGTGATAACTCAACTAATCTCTGAGGATGTTTATCTTAAAATATACCTATTAGTTTTTATATTTGAATAATTTGATAATTTTTAAGTAATTGAATAATTTTATTTTAAATAATAATGAAATTTCATTTCTGAAATTACCGCACTCACAACCTAATTATCTAGTTTATAGGTGTATATTAGGTATATAATACTATTCTACCCTAGTACCAACAACAATGACAAACGTCCAAAATGTTGACGTATTACTTGAACATTTCTACATAAAACAATATAAACATTATTTGACACCCACAAATATAATTAAAAAAAATTAATGTGAAGTGTGAATTTTCACACATTGCAGGGTTTTGCAGGTATATAATAAGTGAAGGCGGCATGCTGAGTGTGTAGGACAAATTTTTGCTTTGAAGTAATCACGGCAAAATGAACGATCTTTTTAAAATTATTTATCGTCTGTTAATCTAAGAGCTTTAAAAACTAATTTTATGTTAATATATTTTTTTGTTAACTTTAATTCGAATACCTAATACCATTATTTAAGTTTCTAAATATGTGCAGTATTTTTTTTTTATATAGCAAGGTTCATTAAGATTTTGAAATTGCGCCTATGGCTTCCATTGGTTGTTTTAAACCATACACACAGAATGAAAATATAATTCCAACAATTCCAATTGCTTATTAAATTTACGCTCTTAAAAATTAAATGCAACATTTGCCAAAATATAACTAGAATTTTGACAAATTAATTTAAACAAAATAAAAATGATAAAAAAAAACAAAAAAAAAAAATTGTATCCACTCTGTCTGGGAGCGAACCCTAGAAATCTGCGTAGCTATCGAGCAACGTAACCATTAGACCATGACATATAACGTGTTATATAAGTATAACTTTTGTGCATCAAAACCAAAAAACACAAAAAATGCGTTATTTTCCGAAACCATAATCTGATCAAAAAATCCTGTTGTTCTATTCCGGTTCACACCAATGTACATTACTTAGAATTTTTTCAGAATTTTAGTTTAAACCATCTGTGCTACAAAAACTACTTTCCTATGTGCGGGTCTAAGAGTTGTATAAGCATGCTAAATTTCAACTCTCTAGGTTTAGCCGTTTGGCTACAATTTTTACCGAACAGACATACAGACAGAGATACACAGACAGACACACAGACATACAGACAGACAGACAGAGAGACAGACAGACAGACAGACAGATAGACAGACAACAAAATGACAAAATGATTTTGTTTTCTTTGTCTGTTGATATTGATACACGTAGTAATCAATACCAATATGTTTTTTTTTTTAATCTTTTCACAATATTTTTGTTTATTTCTGATATTATGAAAAAAATTCAGATTGGCATAAGTCCTCACCGAATTTAACTCTGTCACTGGCGCGAAATCATCATCGCCAGCAATTAGCCCCTAACACAGTATATACAGAAGTTTCACTACAGTATTTTTTGTACCAGAATTTGCGCATGCATGAGCCTGTTCAGTATGCAAACTTTTGCGATGCCATACGAGTCAGGACAAAACAATAAATTTCAAATCTTTTAAAAAAGCGGCAGCCAAATTCTTTTATCTATGAGCATCAGTTGATAGCAGATGAAATATTAGGTGCATTTCAGATTTAAAAAATTTTACTCTTTAAAAAGAGTGAACAAAATACAAAAGAGTGAAAGTTTTTGTTCACACAAAAAGAAAATTATATTGTCAAATTTATAAATAAAAATTAATGAAATATATATTCAACTTTCTTTCATTATTCCATTTTAACTACAATTTTTACCGAACAGACAGACAAACAGACAGACAGACAGACAGACCGACAGACAGACAGAGAGATAGACAGACAGACAGCAGACAGACAGACAGACAGACAGACGACAAAATTACGGTATAAGGGTTTTTTTGGTCATACCTACAAAATCCTAAAAAGTAAAAAGTTGCAGAAAATTATGGTCTGATATCTATAATTAAGTTATTGTATAACATTTTTACTTTTTTCTTCTTTCTAATATACAATTAAAACATCCTATTAGATAGATAAAAATTCTCCAAATATTTTGATGTATAAATTGTTACTAATTTTATTTGATATGATCAGTTTGGTATAAGAAACTTGTCTGTGTGAGTTATACGCACCGCTAACCAATAATTTTGCGATTTTCCAAGTCCAAAGGACGATGACTTGAGTTGATAATTTGTCACAAACATGTGTGATAGGATAGCTGATACAACAATCAGTGGTATATCAAATCAAATAGAACAGCGTGACCACATTTAATCTACGTAAAATGTGCAGTAACACGCTCGAACAAGCTCCTCTATACGTTATTACTGCGATTATAATTCAATATTTACACCTAACAACTTGGTACGAATTGAAAACATATTTTATTCTGATTCTTGTATTCTAGATTTCGTAAACAATCGTGTTTACTGTAATTTATTTTCATTATTTCTTTATTACTTGTTCCATTATGAAGATTTATTTAGCACAAATGAGAGATGCGAATAAAATATAAATAATAATTGATGAAAAAATGGGTTACGTTCTGTAAATTTCATTAGTACTTTCATAAAAATGATTAATGAATATTTAAATTTTTATATTTCAAGGGAAAGACAGGCAAAATCAGTTGGATGACGTAAAACAAGAGTGATCAACCCGTTAACTTTTTGTTTTTAATAAGGTACTTACTGACCCAAATAAGCACTCTTCGAAACATATTACTAAAACTTCATGTACAAACTGGTTTCATGCAAATAAATTAACTACGAATGAAACGAAAACAGAGGAAATGATTCTTACTTCCGGAATACATTTATAAAAAATATTTCCGGAAGTCACGTTCGACGAGTAAACTTAAAGTTTCTGGTTATCAAAATCAATAATATATTAAACTGGGAAGAGTACATAGACTCGGTAGCGAAAAATATCTGTAAGGCCCATGTACTCTTTGCGTAATTTACAGAATTGTGTATCACCCAATATTTTTAAAATTATCTATTTTTCATTCGTTCATCCCCACCTGTCTTATGCAATACTGGTGTGGGGTCACGCTCCTCAAGCGAACAGACTATTTGTTCTGCAACGTAGAGCTCTACGTGTCATTAGCGGGATCGGCTACAGAGAAACTGTAAACAACAATATATTTCGTTTAACATATGTATTAACATTTCCTTGTATATATATTTTACAATGATTGATACATACTCACCGCCAGTTTGAAGATTATCACCTTCATGCGGAGATGCATGATCATAATACGCGAAATAAAAATAATATACATACGTCCTGATTTTACTCGACTTACAAAATCTAGAAATAGCAACAATTATTACTCTATAATTTTTTTTAATGTTTTACCCTTCAACCTCAGACAAGAACCAGCTAGCAATTTTCAAACAACTATGAAGAAGTATCTTATTGCTAAAGCATTTTATTCTATTGACGACTACCTGTCCAATAACTTTAATGATCTCGTGAACGCTGTCTAGACAAGTTTGTAATATTTGTCTTTGTGTATTAATGTATATTTGTATATTTATTTAATTATGTATTGTATATATTTTAAATTATTTTTTAATTCAATTTTTAAACCATTTTTTTAATATGTTATTTGTATTGTATGATATTATTTTATTTATTTGACTCACTGTATTTTTTAATTATTTTTTTTATTCTTTGACTTGTGTAAACATTCTCTGTGATGTACGAAAACACCAATAAAGATTATTATTATTATTATTATTATTATTATCGTGGGTGCGAAAAGTGACCAAATCCAAATGTAACGATTATGGGAATTTTTTAACCAAGAAAAATATAGACCTTTTATTATTTAGACCTTTTAATTAGAAATTTAACAGGTAGACCTTTAAATAATAATACACCTACAGAATTAACAAATTTATATAAAGGCCTCTTGCCTATTTCTGAAAAGAAAAAAGCAAATTTGGTAAATATTATGTAAAACTGACTGGATACCACCAAAATTCCATAAATGGTACAATTCACTTCCTGTTGATAAACTGTAAAGAAACGCTATTCCCGAACCAGCGACCTCAGAAACTCAAAAAATGAGGTGGAGTAGTTCTTTTTCGATTTTTTTTTTTTTATATTTTTTTTTCCTTTAGGACTTGTTTATTTTAAGTAACGATACATGTGAGTTTCTCAAGTGAATAATACACATTTTGCATTTCACTAGTGTTTTTAACTTTTGACCAAATAGTTTAACACAAAGTTTTCCAAACTGTGCTCCGCGAGTGTCTACTAGTGCTCCGTGATCTACTAGTGTTGCTATGTATTTATAACATTTACTAAATTGTAGCCGTAATTCCTTTTGCTGTTCATTAAATTTTTGTGTCATCTGAAAATATGAAGTTCAGAAAAATCATAGATCGGAGAGAAACGGTTTTTGCAGCTACATCAGCAGCTTCATTACCTTTAATGAAATGTCTCGTATTCAAAATAACTCTACCCTCACATTCCCAGAATTCAGACTGTATTAAAGTTGATGAAATAGATCTTAAAAGTACATAATTTAATTAATTACAAAAAACTCTTTTATAATGGATATGAATACTGTATCTGTTCTTTTTATTTTCTATCCTTTGATGCTGATTTATTTTAAGATTATCATCAGTCTGAGCTACAGTATAAATTATTGAACCTAAATAAGACCCATGTAAGCCCCAAGCAAACATATTGCGCTTATCCGATTTAAATCAGGGCAATAATTTCTGTATTAAGGTGAAACTCTATTGCTAGAAGATCAGATAGTAACATAGGTTATCTGAGTAATTTAAATTTAAATAAATATTAATTCAAACAGATGTCTTTATAAAAAGTCTGAGAGTAAACTATCTAAATCGAATTCGCAAAATATCGTGTCCGTTCTATAATTCCATGGATCGAAAAAGAAAAAGTAGTACAGTGTTTACAAACTATACATCTCTTATCATGGGCTTACTGCGAAAGTGACTAAGTCATATTGTCACGGGGTGAAGTCAAGAACGGAATCTTTTCTACAAAATTTATTATATAATAATAATTTTACATCAGAATACAATTAGCTGTCAGAATGACTGCTGGTGTTGTCCGTTAGAAGCTGATGTAAGTCCCGTTCTTGCCCCGGCTTCTCCAGGATCAGTCAAACCACCCCAGGTATCCGCACGAGGAGAAGCCCTGTAGACGACCCTCACTTCTCGGGT
The DNA here is from genome assembly GCA_963971575.1 of Liopterus haemorrhoidalis. Lineage (NCBI taxonomy): Eukaryota > Metazoa > Arthropoda > Insecta > Coleoptera > Dytiscidae > Liopterus > Liopterus haemorrhoidalis. The sequence continues at coordinate 40,563,666 of OZ020612.1, read as the reverse complement.
TGGCGACTTCAACAGCTGGGCTGGTCCTTGGGCAACGTGCTCACAAAAAATGACTACTGCTTGACTACTAAGAAAGACTAACTTGAATGACTAACTGAATGACTAACTTGAATGACCATTTTATAACTGTTAACCAGGACCATATGACGTCAGGTCCTACCTCAATTGTTTTGGAAACATTATTCATTTGTGTAATTGTTGGCAGCAATTAAAGACCATAGTCGGCACAATTGAATAATGTTTATCAACACATTAGAATGTAGTTCAAAACTTATGTTGACAAACACGCAACACTCTGCACATTCTTTAATTCCCAAGACCGTAAGTCAGCAACCTTGACCTACACCGTCTAAAGGCCGCTCAAGGAATTGGGACATTAGAATACAATTATATCATAATTGTGACAATATATAAGTCGGAAAAATCGCATTACTTCCCAAAAATGTTAAATAATGTCAAAGTAACTTTGTAAGACTTAAACAATGCTCAATTTATTGGACTAAAGAACAGCCAACGGCTGATTACACTTTAACCTTTCGAAAATGAAAATTTTTACAATTAGATAAAAATATCATACATGTGTAAAAAGAATATCAAAATATAATATTATTAACATAATAAATCTTATATAAATAAATAAATTAAACAATAAAATTAAAACAAATACAATAAATTTAAAAAAAGAATAAAATCAAATCAAAAAATCATAATCCACATAGAATTGATAAAATAAATTGATAAATGCTTTCTCAAGTAAAATTACAAGTAAAATCACTGATTTTTTTAAAATTTTTCATATTAATCTAGAAGTTGTGTAGTTGCCATAGAGAAAATTTGATATTCTATTATTGAACTACAATTAAAATATTTTTTTCTCTATGGCAACTACACAACTTCTGGATTAATATGAAAAATAAAAAAAGGTCAATGGTGTTCAAAATTTGGGGCATCTTTTTGTTTGTTTATTTTTGGACGAAATTCACATTTGAGAGAAAATTGGCAAAGGAAAAATCGATTGCATTCTACGTCACCATGCTGTCTTTTAAATTGTGCCGGACGTTTACCTAACACCCTGTATATTAGTGTCGTTAAAGCAAGTAAAATTTAAAAAGAGAAATACGTTCGCCATCACATGTCTAAAGCCTGGAACAGAATGCACAGCGCGCTACGCCGTCAGCGCGCCGACATTTGCGACGGCGTTGCATTAGCGCCGTTGAGAACGGCGTTGTATTTTCGCCTGCACACAATGCAATCATTTTTAACGCCGTCAAAGTGTCACGTGACAACCTATATCTGTGTTTATATGTGCGCTTTCTTTTATTAAAATTATAATGGATGATGAAGACTTGTGTGTGATGTTATTTATGTTGTATGCAAGTTATTTATACATACAAACACTTTACCATTCAGTAAAAACTGAAATTAGGTGTTCTACGTCAACGTTCAACGGCGTCAAAAGTTGGAAGTTTACGAACATTCAGTATCAACGGCGTTAGAACGCCGCTAGGACGTTACACATTCTGCGCACTTGCGTACGACAGCTTGGTTTTAACTTTCCTCTGACAGATAGCGCCGTCCAAACGCCGTCAACGCGCCGTAGAACTCGTTGAATTCTGTTTCCCACTTAAGATGTAACTTATGTTTTGTTTGAGAACTGTCCTGACTGACTATATTTCTACTACATAAATTTATAATTACAAACTATTGTTTTTATTAAATTTAATCAATGTTTACAAAGGTATAGTGCTTTGTTTTGTTCAAGCTACGCTCTGCACATATGCATATATATTTTGTAGTAATTCCCATACATACATTTATTAATGTTTTTACGACAATAATTCACTGAAGCTTAATTTAATCCAGTCATAAAATAGTAACATTTAATATTCATACTATCTTTAATCAAATTGTAGAGTTTGTAAGCTTTCACGTGTTTATGTTCTGTTTATTATATGTTTTCTGTTGTGCTTTACAATAAAGTTGATTCAAAAACGTGTCGAGATTTTTTTTTTGTTAATTTTTTTGTATGCTTAATCTAAATATATATTAAAGGGATACATATCGCCGTATATCTGGAAGGACCATTATTTCAGCAACAGTGAAACAATGGTCCTTCAAAAAGAAAAATTTTAACAGAGACATAGGCCTCTCTTAAAAATTTTCTGATGGATATAGGTCAGCGTTGCCAGATTATTATTTTACCAAATCGGGATTTTAACCAAATAAATTTAAAAAAATCGGAACTAAGGCGCAACAAGCGGGACAACCTAATAAAATGTACAGTTAAATGTTTCAAAATATTTATTTATCTTAAAGCAATCAAAATGGTACATTTTAATCTGAATACTGATACTAAACAATTTTTTTCCTCGCCTATTTGTATTTGGCTGACGATTTTACTTTAGAAAGAGTTTCTTTCTGGTTCCTAATATATTGATAAAATTCAGCACATGAGTATTGCGTGTTGAATTGAACAAGTAATTCCGATTTTATCAACTCAATAGAACATCTCTGATTCTCGCTTCTGACCATTTTAAATTCATCTGAGAAAATACTCGTTTGGGATAGCAATTAGATGTTGGTATGCTTATAATAAATTAAATTAACTTGTAAATATTTTTAGTGTTTTTTTCCGCGAATAACTTAAATAACTGATGCCATTTTTGTGCAGCTAACTCTTTCGAATTTTTCGCAAGCACTTAAAAAGATGGTTTTACGAAGTTGAATTCTTCATATATCAGGTCCATATCTACTTCATCAAGTACCAATGTGCAAAGTTCCGTGCAAATTCCCGTACTGCACGCCGGCATTACGTAAACACGCATCCATTGCATTGTTTTGACCTTACCTCAACGATTTATTTCTTTTTGAATAATTCGTAAATTTAGCTGTCCCGCGCGGTACAATCTATTCTTGTTCATAAAGCGGGACGTTTGGCAACGCTGATATAGCTCCAGCAGTGTATTTGAACGGCTGAAGAATGATGATGATTGTGTACCATGAGTTTTTGGTCCAAGCAGTGAAGCAATGAAATTACCAGGCTGGTCTCGACTTTCGTACATAATTGGTTCCATGAAGTATGTACACAAGTAGAGCAATATAAACATGGTAGTAAAATATAAATATAAAAATAATTCTACGACGTATTATTAATATCAGTCGTGTTTTTTCATATTTTGGGTCGTGGTGAGTTTGTCAACTTTGCCTAGAGAACCCAAGCGATAAAAAAACGTCATTTAGATGGTCGATGGACTAGTGAAGAAGGACCATAGCAGGCCTGTAACTAGGGGGTGGCGAAATAGGCGCTCGCCAGAGCAGTGGGAAGGGCTCAAAATATTTAGTTGCTGTTTTTTTTGCACATCACTTGCAATATGGAGGTGCGGACCTTTTTTTTGCTCATCACTTCTATTTTGGAGGTGAGGACCTATTTTTTGCTCATCACTTCTATTTTGGAGGTGAGGACCTTTTACTCATCACTTATTAGATTCGTTTTCCTTTTTTTTTTTATTTATTAATAGTTTTTATTCCTGCTTTGAGGCTTCGAATAGATTACATAGAATTACATTATAATATAAATACCCAATACATATTATCATATCCTATACATTAAATAAAAATCAAAATCTAAATAAATCATTTATTTCATTTGTTTATTTTTTTCTTCAGGTCCTTTGTTTATTGTTGGTTAGCTCTTCTTTTTATAACCCTCATCCACTCTACTCCTCCTCCTTCGTCATCCAATAGCTGTTCTCTGTTTCTCGTTTCCACTTTCATCTCCTTGCATTTCCTTATATGTTCTATATTTTCTTGTGCTTCTCCGCCCATCCTACACAATTTCCTGGTCTCTTCCCACCAGAAATTATTGGTGTTTTCCTCGTTAAATCTTTTTTTTTTTTCTCATTAGAATTCGAAATAGGGGCGCCAAAATATTCGAAAGGGTGCAACTTGGACACTTGCCACCAGTGCTTAATATCCTCGTTACAGCCCTGGACCATAGTGAGGAGGTACAAAATAAAACCAGCTTTACCAGTCATCAAAACTTTGGGTATTCAAAAAAAGAAGTTTTTCGACTTTAGTTTTATCACTACAATAATTTTATTTTGGGAAATCTACTCTTTATAGTAATACGATTAAGATTAAATAAGTCACCCACATCGAAAATTTAATAGTTTATGACAGCGGTTGGCAACCCAAATGTGCTCACGTGCCACTTTTTGCATATAATTCAATTTGACATTGAGCGCGTACCACCTCTAAAAAAAAAAGGTCGAGCTAACGTATGGGTCCGATATGTTTTTTTTTCAGCTCATCACATACGCCCGTCCTTGGCGTATACTCTTCTTACAGTTCATGTATCTTCTGATTTTACGATTACAGTACTGGGTCAAAATTACAAAAGCGTGTTTTATTTTTGATTTTACAAAATAATCACATAATTTTATTTTATAGAACATTAAAAGTTACTATATTTTTCTGAAGATAATACTTTTTGTAGGAAGTTGTCATTATTTTCAATGTGTTTATAATATTCAGTGCAGTTTAAATTCACGTTTGTTTTAACAAACAATAACGAACCAACATTTCTTTCAAGCAAACTTTCCCCTCTCTGCGGTGTGAATGATATTTGCGTATAATAAATCGAATCTTTCTAGTATTGAAACTATTATAAAAGAAAATATTACAAAATAATTTTTATTATTTCATTTATAATAATTATAAAACTAAGTACTAATACATATCATAAGAGATTGAACTTAGTAAAAAACAAAAAATAAAATTGGGAATTAATTCCCAAATTTTGGTGTGCCACCCAAAAATGCTTCGCGTGCCACTAAATGGCACGCGTGCCGTAAGTTGCCGACCGATGGTTTATGAGATAATTCACTTTTTTTTTGGAAAAAGTTGGTTTTGCTGAGACTTGTCTGGATAAAGTAGGTTTTGCTGAGATTTGACTGGATAAAGTTGGTTTTGCATTAAATCGCTTCCAATCTCATATCTTAAGAACAATATAATAAAGTAAAATACAATATTTGATGTAAAGGTCATGGAATAAAATTTTATTAAAGATTGAAAAAAATAAAAATAAAAAATTTTCAATTAATTGTTACCGCAGTTATGTACGTGTTATAACTTGTTATTCTCAACTTGTATTTATCTACCTATACAAGTGTTCGTAGCTCGCGTAAATAGATAAAATAATGGAGTGATGTGATTGGCTGAAATAGAACGAGTTGATTTTGTACCAGATTCGCTTGTGGATAAAGTTGGTTCTGTTTTGTCTTGCACAATTCGATGCGGCATTATAAAGGGATATCGTTGATTTTTTTCACATTTTATCTGTTTTCTGAATTGCTTTCAAGGTAAGAAATGATAAACACGTGATTACTCGATTTTGAAAAAAATTTGATAAAGTCTTGCATTGTGCCTCCTCAGATATGCCTCCTGATTAATATTTACATAAGAACACTTTGTGTCCTTGCATAGTGCACTGGCATAACATTGGACGCCATCAGTGGTTGGTATAGAAGAACTGCTGAGCTGCAGCATCCCTAAAATGAAATTAATTTATATATTACAGACGTTTATGATATTTTTCACTCTGTCTCTAAATTTATTATTACTTTTTTATTAAAACCCTTCACCATTTTTGTGCGTCTTGCGTAAAACAAGTATTTCGGCTACAAGTTATGATGTACATTGTGTTGCAGACACTGGTAGTTCGTATTGTTATAATGATAATAATTTATTGATCGAGTAGATTACATACAAGTAATATTGGATAAGTCATTTTATAAATTGTCAATAATTCATATCATGTTTACAGTCAAAATTAAAAAAATAAACAAATTATAAATATACAGGTAACAAATTACAATATTTATGGTCGTCAATAAACAAATTAAGTAAATAAATAATTAACTAATTAAATAAGTCAGTATAAATATTACATAAGTTTGTTTATTTATTGTTGTTGCAGAAGATACCCATTTAGATTATAAAAACACTCACGAATTAAAAATTTAGCTATCATTTTCTTAAAGATCGGCAAGCTCGTACTATCTTTTATGTGAGCAGGTAGTTTATTATACAGTTTTTTCATCAGTATGTTTGGATTTTGTGCCGTTTTTGCAAATTTTACTGTTTGTATTTGTACTGTTTGTAAGTTGAAGTATCTACGAGGGATGTTTCCAAAGTTCTGGGAATTTAGCTATAATTTTTATTATTTTGTTAATTTTCGTCAATATTACAATGTAGTTTTTCAACATAATCTCCATTTAACTCAATACATTTATCCCAATGATAAACTAATTTTTTTGACAAGTATCAGACCTATTGACAAGTATCAGACCTATAGAGTTTCTGTTCTGGTCCCAACAGCCTTGACACCCAGCGCAGCGAAACCTTGCTAACGCCCAAACAATCATGCAAGATGTCATGAACTTGTCGTGTACCTATCCCTAGGCGCACACTAATTTGACGAACAGTCATTCGCTTGTCCTCTTTCAGTAGGCCTTCGACGGCAGTAAGGTTTCTTTCATTTATCGACGAGCTTAATACCAAATACTCCTTGCAGACGCTGAATAATTTCTTATGTTTTCACACCTTCTTTCCACAAAAAGAAAATTATTGCTCTTTGAGATTTTGCTGCGTCTTCCATGGTTACAAAAACAGTGCTATGCAAACGCGTCTATATCAGTCGAACACCTAAATCAGACTGAACAATATTGCACTAGATAGTTGCATAAACATGTCAAGACTTGTCTGGCACCAATAACATTGCCTATAAGTGCTGCGTAATTTAATTATAGCACAATTCCCAGAATTTAGGAAACATCCCTCGTAGTATTATATATATGTATATCTGACCGCTTTTCCAAAACTGATAAGTTTTGTTGTACATGAAGGCTGGCCTGGTAAATACATATACATACATGGTAAAGGTAAGATATTCAGCTTTTTAAAAATAGGAACACAAGTGCTTCTACGGCAGCACACAACCATATTTCTGATCAGTGCCGGCCTTAGCAAGTCTGGAGCCCTGGGCGAGATTTTTTTGCCGGCCCCATAATAAAAACTTTAATTACTCTAATAATTTATAATTTATTCAATAAAATATTTTCAAAAGAAATACAATTTTTGTTTCAATGATATAATTTTTAATAAAACAAAAGAAAATTAACTTTTCGTGTCTTTGTATCTGAAAACTCTTTTATCGCAGTGGTTAAATCTAGGCTTTCAGCAATGTCTCTTTCAATTGATAGAATTGCTAGACTGGTCAGCCTTGTTTGGGACATTGTCGACCTTAAGTATGTTTTTATAAGTTTGAGTTTCGAAAAACTACGTTCTCCACTTGGTACACTCACTGGTAAGGTGAGTAATATACGTAATACAAGGTGTCTCAAAAGAAATTTTATATGTATTTAGCTTATTGCGTGAACGCAACGTATCCGAGGGGCGCGGGGGTTATTTCAATCGGTAGCCTGGCTCTTGGGAATTCAGTCGCTATGGAGCATTTCTCTGGAGCAGACCGCGCGTTATGCGTGCGAGAGTTTTACAAAAACGGTGATTCGGCGACTGTAGCGCGTAGAAAATTCTGCAGTATTCGAGGTTTTCGCCACTTAAATGATGCCCCAAGCATTCCTCTCATTCGACATTGGGTTAAAAAGTTTGAAGAGACTGGTACAACGCTGGATAAATCAAAATCCGGGCGACCTAGGTCATCAAGAACGGTAGAAAACGTGGAGAATGTTAATCAGTCTGTTCGTGACGACCCGAACCTTTCAATTCGGAAGCGCGCAAGTGCTTTAAATGTGCATAGATCATCATTACATCGCATTATGCACACAGGCCTAAAGCTGCACCCCTACAAAATTCAATTGGTGCAAGAATTAAAGCCCCAAGATGCCAGTCAGAGGCTTAATTTCGTAAATCAGGTGATTGAGCGATTTTCAACGTTTACCAATATTTTGTTTTCGGATGAAGCTCATTTTCATCTTAATGGCCACGTAAATAAGCAGAACTGCCGCTACTGGAGTGTAACGAATCCAAAACGCAAACATCAGAAACCCCTACATTCGCCTAAAGTGACCGTATGGGCTGCGATGTCGGCGCGAGGAATTATCGGCCCTTACTTTTTTGAAGACGAAAGGGGGCGTGCAGTTACAGTGAATTCAGAGCGTTATGTGGAGATGTTAGACAACTTCTTGGTACCTGAACTGCAAAACTTTCCTGGCTATAACCAAAGAACATGGTTCCAACAGGACGGAGCAACTTCACACACGTCCAATATGTCTCTGCCACGTGTTCGTGAAATTTTCTCAGGCAAATTTATCTCCCGGAGAAGTGACATAAATTGGCCTCCACGCAGTCCAGATTTAACCCCTATGGACTTTTTCCTATGGGGTTATCTTAAATCTAAAGTTTACGCCAATAAACCGACTTCACTGGCGCATTTGAAAGAAAATATCCGTCACGAAATGGCAGCCATCCCTGAGTCCACTTGCCGAGACGTCATAAGTAATTTTACTGTTCGATTAAATGAGTGCCGAGACCGCAGGGGTCTACATTTAGACGATATTATTTTTAAGAAATAAATCCCCAAAAAGTGTATTTTAATAATTAATAAAAATTTTTTCTATATACGGCTTACTTTTTTTTTAATCGATCCACTAAATATAAAATTTCTTTTGAGACACCTTGTACAATCCATATATTTGGATACAATTCTTGTATATTATGTTCTTTAATAAAATTTAATCCTTGAGCAGGAGTAACCATTTCATCCCGGAGAAAAGCATGAAAACTTAAAGTTGGTCACAGTGTAAACTTCCATCTGATTTTGAGCCGAGGAATTTAGAATTTAAAATTCTTTACTGTAAAATGATTTTCAATAATTTTTAACTAAGAATTAAAATTTAAATCTTTTCGTAATAAATATATATATCAGCACCTTGAGATAAACTGTAACAAGTCACATTTTTATCAACAATGACATTTTAGTGCCAAGTGACTCAATACTTTATAGTCTGTCGAGTGAAAAATAATTTGGAACTATAGCTCTAGCCGGTTTCAATATACGTGCTTTAAAACTGTATCAAGTCGATCAACGCAAGGAGTTAAACAATCTTAAATCGTCTTTTCTGAGCTATTTATCATTTGCGACTTAATACAATTTACCTCTGAGGTGCTGATATATATATATATTGCAGTATCGTTTCTAACTTAAAATAGTAGCATTGTATTTTTTTTTTAATCATTAATTTTTACTAGATTTTGTTAAAAGTTTACAAGATTTTTCTTGTGGACGTCCACCGCCCCTCCTGGCCTGTCGCCCCGGGCGGTCATAATTTGGGGGCTCCTAAATATTGGGGGGACTTTGCTGCCACCCGCTTTCTAATCTACCACTGACTGTGCCATCATGCCCTCTTTATCTCATTTTAAAAGAAGAGGATATTAACTTAAGTGTGTCTAAAACGGGAATAGTATTCTATCACCCTTGTTAAACAGTAAATAACAATATAAATTGTAATGCTATACAGTACCACAGTTCCAAACTAATCAAACAACAACAGACGTTCAAGAATATTCAATTTGGTGGTTAGATGTGCACCAGTGACCATTTGTAAATGCTAGCACTTGATGGAGTATTTGTGGTTCTGTTACAAAACCAGAGACGTGACAGATTATGCAGAAAAGGCTCAATCCTTTAAAAAAATACTTACTTAATCCTTAAGCCTTTCGACACTGCGGTAAGATAAAAAATTATGGATTTAAAGTAGTTGTGAATGAGTAAGAAATTTTTACAGTTGTTCAAAAAGACATCGATATTGGTGTCACTTTCAAGTGAATTGACAATTTATTTACAGTTGTTCAAAAAGACATACAAATTGTTTGCTATGGTACTTTGTCACTTTGAAGTGAAATGACAATTTAATATGAGACAGAAAGTAAACTGTATACATATTACCGACCGCTAACATATATAAGGGAGGTATTGTGATCATACCGATTTTGACATTTCGAGATTTCGATGGATCTCCACGAATTGAGGTCCCTCCATAACGTTTTGACTATTTTTAGCATGATGCCTGTCGGTCTGTTTGTCTGCCTGTCTGTCTGTCTGTCTGTCTGTCTGTCTGTCTGTCTGTCTGTCTGTCTGTCTGTCTGTCTGTCGGTCTGTCTGTCGGTTCGTGTACACGTGCAAAGCAAATTCGGCTAAAAGGATTTTTATGAAACAATCAATAGCACGAGTTGTGCAACTTTTGGTAAAAATCGGTTAATTAGAAATGGGAGTTTACTCGTGTCGGTTTTAAAATTTTGCGAATATTTCACAACAGAGAAATATTACGAAAAAATGTATTTAACAAATGTTGCTATAAAAACAATAACAAGCAATAACAACATTTATTTGAGACATTTTTTAACAAAGAAGCGTAAATTACACAAGCACTTTTTGATGGCGGTCGGTCCTGTGCTGGCCACAGCTGATTTTTTTTTTCTGGTGCTTATCTAGATTAACTACGTGGTGGGTCAAAAGTGACGTAGGGATAGCCACGCTTTGGAATTCAATTGCTTACTAAAAATACTGCGAAAAATTCTGACGACTCATGAGAATATCCACCATGACGACACTAGGCACAAAAAGAATATTTACTGCCCATATACTAGACTCCAAAAATTCAGACAATGTAATAATTATTATGCATTAAAATTTTATAACAAGTTGCCAGATTTTTTCAAAGCTTTGACTTCAGCAAACTTCAAACGTATTTAATTTTTTTTTATGATGATTGTTATGCCTTTGAAGAATTTTAGTTTTGACAATATGACTTTGATGATTATGATCTCACTAACAGTACATCACTATCATTTTTTGACTCACCATTATATATTTGTTAATATAATGTGGTCGATAAATATAATAGTAATAGTAATAGTAATAGTAAATGCTGAAGAGTACCTCTTGTTTCAATTGGTAAAATATAAATCATTGCGCAAACAATAAACTGAAATAACATCGCTGCATCGTTTCCAAATTTCGGTTAGGTTAAACCATTCATTTTTCTTTTAGTTTTGATTTGCGTTTGGTTTCATATCGTAACACAATTTCCTCTTCTTCTTCTACCATTTCAATCCAAGGATTGTTTGGAAGCAGCTCTCCATGTGTCTCGATCCTGGGCAAGTCTTTTTAATTGGATGTAGGCGGCCTAACTCCTCCATCAGCGGTTCAATGTACTTCAGTCTAGGTCTGCCCCTACAGTTTGTGCCATCTACTGAGCCTTAATTTCTTCAATAAACATAATATTGCAGGATACAATAATGCGGTACAATCATTAAACGTAGAATAAGAAAAATGCCGACTTTTATTGAAAACACTCTTATTCTTAAATTCTAAAGAGTTATTTGCAACCATTCAGCGAACACAAGTATTTTCAGGCTCGAAACCGCTCGTGGATTCGAAGTATGTGGGCAGACTCATAGTAAGTAGGTACCATAAAATAGAATGAGATGTTTAATAAATTAACCAACCATGATTTCAGTTAATGTCCCCATTTCAAATCCTATTTGACCGAATTTTAATATTCATATTGCTGGCCCCACCAATAGACTACGACACTGTTTCTAATTCTTGCGATACTCAAATTGTAACGGATGTCCGGCAGCTACGAGCTTAAAGTTCCGAGATGTGTTATATGTTACTGGGTACGAACCAAGGACTCTAAATCATAACTAACGTTTAACGTTCACTATGGGAGTTCAAACCGGTGCAAAAATCTCTCGAGAATTTATTTAAATTTGACGAGTGGAGGAAAATATAAATCATTGTCTGACACAGGTCTGAAATATATGCAACAGATGAATATTTGCACGCATTCGGCAGACTGCATTTTTACTTTTAAAAAATTCAAATATCATTTATTTTAAACATTATAAAAGGATAACGTACATTCGTTGTGAGTTCTAGCCAGTACGAATTTGAGCCTTGAAACCATTTAAACGTGAATTTAATTGTATACTGAAATTTTATTACTATACAGGGTGTTTGTTTGAAACGGGGCACCCCGAAAATCTCCTTTATTTGTAAAGATACAAAAAATCTTCAGAACAAAAGTTAAACTAGACAAAAAGGCCCATCTAAAGGTTACTATAAGAATTCTAAGGCACTTCCGGTTTCACCGGAAATTATGGCAACTTTTGATCTAGCATAGGGAATCGATAATTTTATATTTTTTTCCTAAAAGTACATTAAATTAGCTTTACAATGACACCAAAAAATCATATTTTTATGTTAACCATTTCAAAATGGCGACCATTTATTTATTGAACGTAGCAAGCTTTGAAAACAATAAAAAAAAGAAACAAAAAAAACTCTAAAATAAACTATTTGACTATTTAAAAAGAAAAAAAACTATTACTTTATACAATTATTAAAAAAAAAAAAAAAATACAAATGTTCGATCAACCACCATTATTGTCCACACATTTTCTCATTCTTAATAAAAACTCTTCCATCGCCCTTATAAAAGTACACTCTTATAAGGGCTTGGATATTGGATATCCCGGATTGCACTTCTAACCCTTTCTTCTAAATCTTCTATCGTCGTTGGTGTTGTCCGATACATTCTATCTTTTAAATACCCCCAAACGAAAAAATCCAATGGCGTGAGATCCGGCGATCGTGCAGGCCAGGGATTAAGTTAATATGTTCCAATCCATTTATCTGGGTATTGGCCATTTAAAAAGGCACACACGTTTCTAGCGTTATGAGCTGGTGCTCCATCTTGTTGGGACCACATTCCTATCCTATCAGCAAGTGGTAAATCATCCAACAAATCCTCCACTTCATTTTTGTTTCTTTTTTTATTGTTTTCAAAGCTTGCTACGTTCAACTTTGTAAAAGTTATGTTGATTATTATTTTGTAAATAAATGGTCGCCATTTTGAAATGGTTAACATAAAAATATGACTTTTTGGTGTCATTATAAAGCTAATTTAATGTACTTTTAGGAAAAAATATAAAATTATCGATTCCCTATGCTAGATCAAAAGTTGACATCATTTGAGGAAGTGCCTCAGAATTCTTATAATAACCTTTAGATGGGCCTTTTTGTCTAGTTTAACTTTTGTTCTGAAGATTTTTGGTATCTTTACAAATAAATGAGATTTTCGGGGTGCCTCGTTTCAAACAAACACCCTGTATATATTTTTTAATACGTTAATACGGGCATGTAGGACAAATACTTATACAATAATACCCCGACTTACACCACCCGGACTTACACGAACTCGGATTTACGCGGATTTTGATTTTTTCGTTTGCCAACACTGCCAACCGCTATCTTCAGTGCATCTCTTGCTGTGCTATGCATTGGACGTTTGGCGCGAAATCTACGTGCACGATTATGATTCTACGATCGCCGAAAGTTAATATTGTTTTGTTATACGTTTTCTAAACCCTTAAAAAAACATGTCGTCCAAACGAAGTATATCTGATTCTCCTGCACCTAGTAAGAAACGAAAACGATATCTTTGTAATGTAAACTTAACATTATCAAGGATTTTGATAGCAGAATGAAAGCTTAATTGAAAAGGGCTTAAAAATTTTAGAAACACAACGAAGGACGCGTTGTAGCTACAAAGCAAGGAATACAAAAATAATTAGCTCGCTACGAAGAAATTTTGCTTGAAAATTTGGTTTTCTGTCGTCAGACAAATTTGTTAATAACTTTTTACGTAACACATTTATTTATTTTTTTATTTTGTGGCAATATGTATAAATAACTGAAATTTTATTAAATATTTTTCTTTTAAACTAGTATTTTTGTTAGTCATTGGTTCCAATTAAACACGATTGATATGTTTTTATATGCAGTTGAACCCCGACTTACGCGAATTCGACTTAAGCGATTTTCGTCGGACCCACCTATCGCGTAACTTTGGGGTACTGTATTTCAGAATGAATACTTATACTTATTTAAATTTTAGTTTTGAATAAAAATTTTGGAAAATTTAAGACTGAATCGTAAATTTTTTGAGTGAAAGAGATGCTCCGCCCAAGCTTTTCTAACTAGCTTGTGATTTTACTCTAGCTAGCTGCTTATGGTGGAATTATACGGAACGTCAGCCAATTTTTCTAAATAGACTTTAAGGTTTGCTGATACCTGATGTAGTGAATAGATAAAAGGTTCTTAAATGAACCACTTGGTAAAGTTAAATATTTTCGTTATTCTGACTGGAGTTTCGGCGTTAAACATTTTCGAAGCTACAATATAAGTTATTTTAAAGGATTAAATTATTCCACACATTATTATTAAACCAATCTCGGTGGATTATTATTTTGAAATTGATTGATTAAGGGGTTACGTTACGGATAATTCTAGATGGCGTACATGTAACTTTAGATTTATCGGCTTACATCATAGCAATCAAAATTTGATGCATCGTATCATCTTAGTAATAATATGTATAGAGTCAGGCCCGCCAAGAGGGGGGGAGGGTAGCAAGTTCCGGGGGCGCGTGCCCTTCACTCACTTGTATTTAGGAAGTGAGGAGCTTTTTACTTGCCCGACCTTAATATATAAGGGGCAAGTATTGTAATCGCGAAAATTTTCGATGTCGAGATTTTGACTGATGACCACGTTTTATGGTCCAGGGGCTCCAAAAAACCTATTTTCGAAGTGCCGTCCGTATGTGTGTGTGTGTGTGTGGTTGGACAAAAATTTGTATAGAACATAATTTGATGTATTTTTGAAGATTTATCTAAATATTAAAAAAAAAAAATTAAATAAAATTTTATTTTTTATGGGAGGGCAAGTCTAGCGTAGGTTTCCCTTCGCCACTGGTTTAGGGTTTTGTAGGTATGGCCAAAAAACCATTATACCGTCATTTTGTCGTCTGTCTGTCTGTCTGTCTGTCTGTCTGTCTGTCTGTTCGGTAAAACTTGTAGCCAAACGGCTAAACCTAGAGAGTTGAAATTTGGCATGCTTATAGAACTTTTTGACCCGCACATAGGAAAAATACTAAAACATCTAAAAACATATCCCCCTAAAAATATAAACAAATATGTGCTCATCTGAAAAAAAAATATTTTTTTATAATTCTGAGTAGGGTATCAAATGAAAGCCCTTGGTACGTGGATTAAAGATCAAATTTTTATTTTTGCAAAATAAATTATTTTTTTGCAATTTTTCTAAAATTGTGCAAAAATTTTTTTGTCCCACACCCTGTTGCCCAGATGGTTTAAACTAAAAATCTGAAAAAAATCTAAGTAATGTACATTGGTGTGAACCGGAATAGTACAACAGGAATTTTTGATCAGATTATGTTTTTGGAAAAAAACGCATTTTTTGTGTTTTTTTGTCTAATAATGTTCACAAGTTATAGCTTCGTAACACGCTGCACTAGAAGGTGTATACTGGTCTAGTGGTTATGACGCTGATTTTTCACCCAACTAACTCGATCCGAAAGGGATCGAACCCTGCAAGAAGATACAATATTATTTTTTGTTTTTTTTTTTTTGAATTTTTGTTTAATTGTTTAAATTATTTTTCTAAATTCTAGATATATTTTGTGCAAATGTTGCATATAATTTTTAAAAGCGTAAATTTAATAACTAGTGGAAATTGTTTAAATTATAATTTAATTCTGTTTCAATGTACACTATCTCAGAGGGGCAGCTCTTATAACAACCATTGGAAGCCAAAGGCGCAATTTTAAAAATTCTTAATGAACCTTGCTATATATAAAAAAAAAATACTGCACATATTTAGAAACCTAAATAATGGTATTAGGTGTTCGAATTAAAATTAACAAAAAAAATATTTTAATATAACATTTGTTTTGACATCCCAAATAATCATTATTCACTTACTAAATACCTGCAAAACCCTGAAATATGTGAAAATTCACACTTCACATCAATTTTTTTTTAGGTCATCAGTTGTATTTTCACCTGTATTATAATAAAAATTCCCGCTTCATTTGTATATAGTCCAGAGTCCGAGCTGAAAGAATTAGATTTCAAGCTCTTGACGGCCCCGGGTATAGAACTGATCATTACCCGGGGCCCGCAAAGAAAGTCTCTCCCCGGGGCCCGCAAAGAAAGTTCTCCACGGGACCCCAGAAGTCCTCTCGGCGGCCCTGTATAGAGTAACGGTGGCCAAAATGCGGCTTTGTTATGACTTTGTTGCGGCTTTTTCTGTATTTATAAACAATTTAAAACGCAGGGTAACAATAGATGTTCTTTTGCCTTAGGTAGGACTTTTCAATCAAAGAAATTATCTACAACAGGCAAGGTAAGAATTTACATATCTGTTATTAGGCCACTAGTGATGTAGGGAGGTGAGACATGCACCATAAAAAATAAATAAAACAAAAAAAAGCCCCATAAGCAAGTGTTATGGTCTAACAGAGATTGAAGTTGAAGACCCGGAATTTAGAATGAAATTAAAACATAGAGAACCCAATAGGCCGGTCATGTCCGGAAGAGCACCTAATGACCGTTTTATCAAAAAAGTCTAGGACGAAGTATCAAAAAGAAGTCGTTTCTTAGGCTGTCCACGTCTGCCGTCTGCGGTGGAGACACAATATCAAAGAAGATCTAAGAAATCTTAATATCAAAAACGGTTTAGAGAAGATGGCAAATCGGACCGAGTAGAAGGAGATAGCATAATAAATATATATTTTTTGAAATGCATATAATATAAAAACTTCTACTAACAAATTCAAATTGATTTAATATTATTTATGAAATTTATATTATTCATAAATTGCAGTTTAAAGTAGGGATGGGAAAAAAACATCGATGTATCGAAAACATCGATGTATCGAAAACATCGATGTTTGTTTTTAAAACATCGATGTTTTTACCATCGATGGTCAGCTGGCGATAGTATCGATAAAACATCTACATGTCTACTACCGATGTCGATGTTTAAACTTTTAAATTCAGAAACTACCGCTAGAGGCGCTGGAATCTTAAAAATTTAATTTTTATTAAAATTAGTACACAAAATATAAGCGCCATCTATTGTGATATAACAATACTAATAGTGTTAGTTTTTATTCTTCTTAGCAGTTAGCAGTTATACGGAAAAATAAGAAGAAACTTCTAATTTTTACAAACAATGCGAACGACCAGCGACGCCAACACACTTTTTCTTTTTGAGTCTTGTTGACACTTTCCCAGTTGTTATTCCTCCAATCCCTGGATTTTTGTAAGTTGTCATTAGCTATTTTTTTACATATTGAAGTTGACTTTTCCTGAACAAAATGATCAAAAGCTTCAATTAATCGGTAAAAGTAACTAGAATTGAAAATCTAGTTCCGCCTAAAACAAAAGAACAGACTTTATTTCAACTTAAAAAAGTATAAAAATAATTGTGTATGACAGTGTTATTTTTATGTTAAATAATATAGAATTAACATTAAGATTACTATATTAGTATTGTAATAAAATTCAATATTTCATTTTATAAATGTAAAAATAGTAAGGTCTGTTCCTTTGGTTTAGGCGGAACTAGATTTTCAATTCTAGTTACTTTTACCGATTGATTGAAGCTATTGATCATTTTGTTCAGGAAAAGTCAACTTCAATATATAAAAAAATATCTAATAACAAATTACAAAAATGAATATTGCGGTTAGTTCCGCCTTATCGTTTGGAATAGACTGTAGGTATAAATTAGTATTATTATATTGGGTATAATAATATTAATATGAAATTAATTACTATTAAAAAGGAATATTTCTATTTCAAAATCTAATAAATGCTTTTGGTGTATTATGTGTTAATTTCTTCGTATTTTATCTTTACATTATTAAATAAAACCTATATAATATAAATATATAGCTTTTTTTAATATTAATAAAACATCGATGTTTCCGATACATCGATGTTTTTCCTTCGATGTTTTTTCAACATCGATAGTAAGGCGCCGATGTTAACATCGATGTTAAACATCGATGTTTTGCCTTCGATGTACAACCCTAGTTTAAAGTATTAAAAAGATATATATTTTTACTTACAATTCTCGGTAAAACATTGAAGTAAGCAGTCCGCATTACTCAAAGGGGGCTTCAGAAAAAGTTGCCAGTATTGTCTCGACACTGAAAAAAATTTTGCTTTAAAATCAATGAAAATGCAGGTAATTGCTTTTAAAAATACGTCGACATCCTTAATTTAAAAGTAGACCTACTTTTGTCCAGTGGCGGCTGAGACAGGGAGGCGCTAGGACAGTGACCTAAAAATTTTTAGTAAAAAAGCTAAATTTAATACTTTATTTATACTTCTTTAAAATTGCATTAAAGTAGCTAGATATATCTGCATATTTTTATTTTTATTATTTCTTATTCAAAGATTTTTCATATAAATGTTAGATTTAAAAAATCTAAATCAAGAAAACAACGCTCGGACACTCCACGGAGTGTCCCAAGATACAGCGTTGCCACATGCAATATCTAATGTTCATATCTACATATGTAGCAAAAATTTACTAGTAACGGCAACAGTGGTGAAGGTTAGTGTTGTATGTATTAGTGAATAACGGCCGGTGTCCCGTAGCTTAGTTCGGTCGTTGTGATTTGTGACAAGTACTTAAACGTGAAAATGAATCGAATGAAGCACGTTAGTTTTATTAAAATATACTGTATATTTTAATAAAACTAACGTGCTTAACTATGAAACAAAATTATTAATAAAAAATCAGCTGTGGCCACCACAGGACCGACCGCCATTATAAAGTACTTGTATATAATATATTCTAGCAGCAGAGTAGAAATAACTTGGCCTAATATTTTTTAACAGAGATATTATTTATCATGACCATGGAAACATATAAGTATGAAAATTTGAGACTTGTCAAAAATTTACAAAAATTTACGACAAATTTTTTGAAATTTTTCGTTTCATTAAAAAACATCTCAAATAAAAGTTATTAGTTATTGCATTTATAGCAACTTTTGTTAAATAAATTTTTTCGAAATATTTTTCTGTTTCTAAATATTCGCAAAAATCTTAAAATCGACACGAGTAAACTCCCATTTTTAGTCAACCGATTTTTACCAAAAGTTGATCAACTCGTGCCATTGATGGCAGAAGCTTAAATATGAAGTTTCATAAAAATCCTTTTAGCCGAATTTGCTCTACACGTGTACACAGACAGACAGACGAACGGACGGACAGACGGACAGACGGAGGGACAGACAGACCGACAGACATCATGCTAAAAATAGTCAAAACGTTATGTAGGGACCTCAATTCGTGGAGATCCATCGAAATCTCGAAATCGGTATGATCACAATACGTCCCTTATATATGTTGGCGGCCGGTAAAAATATGGGTCCTCATCGGCCAAAATTGAATATTTTCCAACAGGATAAAAATGGAAATAGAACATTTAATAGAAAGTTTAGCGAAAAACAATATTTAAATACAAGTTGGTTGTGTGGATGTGATAAATAAAATGTTTGTTTTTCGTTTCGTGTGTTTGATTTGCTCATCAGACGCATATGAAATAAAGACAGTAAATAGTGTTAAAGATATTAAACATTTCAAAGATAAAGTTCTTAAACATAATGTGTCTCATAAACATATGCATTATTCGGTCAAATTTGCCATGCTGGGATCGGTAAATATACGATTTCAACTTGATACTGCGTATAAACGTTCAATTAAAGAACATAACGAAAAGGTTAAATCTAAAATTTAAATACATGTGAATATGTGTAGGTATCTGCTTAATTAATAACCAAATATGTTATGTTTCTGACTACAAAGCATTGTCTTAATAATATTGCAATTTTAATAATAATAATAATAATAATAATAATAGAAGTAATAACTACAAAAATGATAATAATAATATTGACCATAAATCTTAATAAAAGTGCCAGATTTGTCAGTTTTTCTAGTTGCAGAACATATTTTCAGGTATTTTTTATTTATTTACTTTTTTCTCGTATAACTATATTTTAATAGATATATATGGGAAAAAAAGCGTCCCCCCAAATATTTTACTCACCAGCCGCTACTGCTTTTGACAGATATTTTACTTTTAATATAAAAGTATATCACTTTATATCACTATCATTAAATCAATAACAAAACGGATTTAGGTTTAAAAGTAAATAATTTTAATCCAAATGTGTGTACTGTTGAAAAATCAAAAGCAGTATTTTTGAATTGAAAACATTTGTTTTTGTTTTAAATAACAAGAATTTTAAAATAAAAGAGTAAATATCTCAATTTAAAAGTTATAGTTTTTATATCAAAAGCGAACTTATCTTTATTTCAACAGCATTTCATTATTAACTAATATAAAAGTGGGTATATTATGTTGAATAAAATGCATATTGTATTTATATTTCTTTTTATTAAATTACAAATGTAGGTCTATAAAATTTATTCAATAATACAAAATATTTTCTTAGCCTAGTAATGAGGCACTGGTATGGAAAAAGTTTTAGGTAAAAAAATTAATTTTTTGTATTTTCATAGAAAAGATAGTAAATGCAATACTTCTTAATATCATGGAAAGAGAAGTAAGTCAGATTAATTATTAATCTATGCTACTCATTGACTTACTTCTCTTTCCACGCCATTGGCAAGTGCATTTAATATACATTCGATGAAAAAATAAAAAATCGATTCTTTTACTTTTCCATGTCAGCGCCTCAAGTACAAAATTAAATGACATATTTAATTAATTGATAATTATTGAACTAAATAAACTTTTATATTTCATATTGTAAATGTGTAATAGGGGGCTAACACATAACTAACGTGTCTGTGGTAATATGCTTTCCTGAAAAGAGCCTACATATCATTAACTAATCACTAAATAGATAACAACACTAGAATACTTTTCTTCTAAATAATAACAAGTTTCGTGGACGTCGTATTCTTCTAGCAAACTATATAACTCCTGTTCTTTGGGATCCTCCACATTTACTGTTGTAATATTAGTTAGGTCTACCAATGTAATATTTTATATAGGTATTATAAGCCACTTCGAAATCATTTTTATATTAAATGACAAAATAAAACAAATATGCACTCACTTTAAATGCACTTCATTTAATGGTCAAAACAAAACGAGCATGTTTAAACAGGATCGCTAAACATACGCATTTCCATCAGTTTGCAAAAAAATTAAAAGCAAGTGCTTTTAATTTGAAATCCTTACAATTGATTTACTATATCTTAAAACATACAACATTAAAATTAAATTTTTGCTTTTGAATTAAAATTACAAATTAAATACAAATAAAGTATGGCTTTTTAAAAGAAAAACAGTGGTTTTATTTTGATAGTTGTTCTTTCAAATCAAAAGTACTTTATTTTTAACATAGGCTTCAAGTGTAAATGCTTTTTATATGAAAGTGAGTCCTTTTGTTTTAATGTCAGTTCTTTTATAATAATAGTTTTTGCATTTAAAATAAAAACTGAAATCAAAAGCATATTTTAAAAGTACAAAAACATGACATCTTTTGATTTTACCTGCAATTTCATTGGAATGAAAGTAAATACTATTAATATGAAATCAAAAACTAGTATTTTTAATATTAAAGTATAAATTTCTTTCAGTGTATGTTATATAATAACCTCATTGGGGCCTACCCATGGTTGTAACGTTACGGAGTAAAAGTAATGAGTAAATTTTGAAATTCAACTATATTCTTATAACGCGGTTAATATCTACATAAAAAGTTTCGTGCTATTAAGGAACGACAAAGATAAAAACAGCCCAAGAATAGAAAATGAGAAATAAAATTACGCGCTATGAAAATCCCAGCATAAAAATCTCTTGGTAAGTTCTCGAAACAAAAACCAGAACAATGTATAAAATTCAATCCTTTTTTGTCTAAATTCCATTTGTATTTTCCCGGGAGATTTGAATATGTTTATCCCTCTTTATTCGAAGTCATGTTCTTATTTCATGTCAAATCCTTAATATAAGCCTACTCATAATCTCACAAAGACCTGTTTTGGCACACTTCTTTAACCTATTGTGAATAAAGGACGAAGCTTCTTCTTTCATGTCACTTGGATTTTATACATTTACAATAGCTTTACATACTTTATCATGCAAGAGTGAATTTTAAAAATATACAACAAAAAATTTGCGGAAAAATATGGTAAGCTAATTAACCATATTTCGCAGAGGAGTTGGTTCAAAAATCAGAAAAAAAAAGAATAATGGCTATTAATGCGAACAAAATACATAAAATATTTCCCAACTTAAACAAAGAACTTTAAAAGGTTTATTTTAATTTTAAGTTTCCCAATACACTCATACCTCGCTTTACGGCCTAGATACGTTCCGGGAAAGTTGGCCGCAAAGCGAAAAGCCGTATAACGAATAAATTATTTTGATATAAACCCATATAAATTCAATAGAATCGGTTCCATTTTTTTTATAAAATAACGTAGTTTTGGTTTAAAATGCATTTTTTCTTTACATGTATGAGGGCATATTGAAAACTAATGCCTCCATGACTTTTATAATGATGGGCCAGACCGTGTCAAAAGTCGTTTACCATTTACCTTAAGTATCTGTTCATAAGTCCTCCTAGCGGAGATTCTCAGCAACATCGCGTTTGCGCATGACAGTTCTAAACATGGCGGCCAGCATGGATGTGCGGTTAAAACAACGAGCTGTCATTGAATTTCTTACTGCGGAGGAGAAAAGCCCATTGATATCCATCGAAGGTTATGTGCAGTCTACCGTGAGGCGTGTGTTGATGTGAGTACTGTTAGGAGGTGGGTAAGAACTGTGAAAGACGCAATTCTTGCTGAAACGGATGTCCATGATCAGGCACGCGGTGGCCGACCAGTGTCTGCATTTGGTGAAAGGCAGGTGGCTCTCGTGGATGAACTGGTTCCACCTTATAGCTCAGATCTTGCGCCTTGTGACTTTTTCCTCCTTCCAAAGCTTAAGGAACATCTCAAGGGCAAGCGTTTCTCTTCTGATGCAGAGGTGATAGCGGAGGTGCGGAAATGGTGCCGTGGGAAGTCTTCAGACTTTTTCCGTGACGGACTTGAAAAATTCGTACCACGTTGGTGTAAATGTATTTACTGTCAATGGCGATTATGTGGAAAAATGAATATATCAGTGCGTAGAGGACAGTTTATACTATTATTTCACATTTATATGTAAACCATATATCAATTACTAATAAAGTTATAGCCATGGAGGCATTAGTTTTCAATATGCCCTCGTATTTCATTTAAAAATACTTACATATAAAATTAAAATACATAACAAGTACAAATAATAAGAAACTGAAACTAAAAAACTATACTGTCATCATTTTCCGCTGTGAATTGACCTGGTTTAAAAAAATTGTCCAAGGTTGTTTGTCTTAGGTTTGTTCGTTTGTGTTGCACCAGACTTGTCCAAGACAAGAGCAGCTGACGTCACACTATAAGATAGCATAGCTGTGGTGTAGTTTAGTATAGGTTGGGCAACACAAACGAACACACCTCTTGTCTTGCTTTCTGCTTCTTTTTGTAGTTCTTTATAACAGCTAATGGTTGAGTTAATTCCTCGAGAAATAGCGCTGCGTTCTACGTCGGGATCATTTTGAAGAAGGATGTTTATTCATTCGAAATAAGAACGCGCATTCGACAAGTTCTTTGATGTTAACTGTTTGCATACAGCAGGCTCTGGCTCCTCATGAAGTGTTCTGCTTCTAATTGGATCAGTTCCTCGTGTGAAAGGGGTTCTCTATCAGCATCTAATAAATCAAACACAACACCTTCTTCCAAATCCTCAAAACCAAGATCATTTGCTAGGTTCAATATGGTTTGTCGAATTTCAGAAAGAGAATCAATTTCAAGATCATTAATTTTTATGCATTCTGACCATATTTTTTTCACATTTTTTTGCTGTTTAACGAAACATTTTGGGTCATAAATCGAAAAGTCATAATTAAAGAAGGCCGTTATACGAAAAGCCGTATAAAGAGTGGTCGTATAGCGAGGTATGAGTGTATTATTTTATTTAAAATTCCTGCGATTTTTTCAAATATTAGTCTGCCAAGTCGCCACTGGGAGCAATACTATGCCAATTTGACAACTTTAAGATACTCTTCTTTTTCTATTAGTTGTTCTATGATGAGGACCAAATCAATAGAATTCGGATTTTAATAGAGCAATCTATTGAATGGCAAACACACCTTGATACGGTGACCTTTTAAGTTTTTACAAAAACTAAGAAAGATTCTTTTTTGAACAAACTGTTTTATTGCTTTTCAAAATATTCGCCTTTAAGATTTATAAATTTTTCATGCGTTTAAACGAATTCTCGAAACATTTTTTTCACTCTGAACTTGGTATCTCAAAAACATGGTTTTCGAAGGCTTCAACATCTTCTTGTCCACGCATTTTTTGTTTGACATTGGGGAACAAAAAAAAGTCGATCCTCTAAAGGAATGGTTGCGACATATCCAGTACAATCGAAAAAACAAGCGATCATTTTCTTGGAAATTCTTCGTGAATGATCAATTTTTGTGGATTTCGGTTCATCTTGGAAGTCCCAAGCAGGGTTCGTCACCTGTAACAATGTTGTATACGGATTTTGCAGTGCCTAGGTTGCATTTTTTTAGGATTCGTTTACACCAATCAACACGCGCCTTTTTTTGACCTTGGGTCAAATTATGCGGAATCCATCGGGAACAGATCTTTTTCACAGCTAAACGTTCATGCAAAATCAAATGTATTGCAATCTGCGATATGCCAAAGGATGCCTCTATCTTACGGTAAGTCACATGCCGATCTTCTTCAATCATTTTGAGCACAGCATCAAAGTTTTTTTGAACTGATTTTGGTCGACCTTTACGAGATTTATCACTGACGGACGCACGAACACGACGAAATTCTGCAAAACAATTGTAAACAGTCTTTTATGATGGGGCTTCATTACCAAAAATGAACAAAGCGAATCTATGCATTGATACTGAGTTAGGCCTTTACTGAAATCGTAAAAAAACATCCAACGAAAACCTTCACGAGTAATATCCTTTTTTCACAAACTTGTTTCTTTTAAACGCTCACAGATAACAAACTACCCGGTCAATTTACTGATTTCACAATAACAAATATAAAATTTTACGAATATGCTAATGACACATTTCAATATTGCCATCTAGTGGTCATTTGTAAAAACATAAAAGGTAACCCTCGTACTGCCTTGATTTAAAAGAACCTTTGACAGTTTATAACTCATGGGACTTTTATTGAATATCCCAAAATATATTTTAGTAGTAATTTAAAATTCCGCTTCTAACTTTGAAATCTAGATCATGATTAATGACTTAAAAGTTAAATTACACTCCTGATGTATGTTAGAAATTTGGTTTAATCGGAATCGAACACTTCCTATGAAACGGATACGGAAGCTGTGTATAAACATCAGAATGTTTGATCATATTGGTGTTTAAGCTGTAATTAAAAGCTTGTATTTCTAACCTAAACCTCCCTCCACCATAATCTAATTACCCCTCTATTTTCATTGCCGCTTTTCATTCAATTAAAGCAGGAAAATATCGAAGTTCGACTTTCAAAGTGCAGTTCGCATTTCAAAGCTTTAGAGAAACATTCGTAATTTATTGAACAGTATTGCATTTGTTTTTTTCTTTTTGTTTTAATTTTAAATTTAGTTTTATGTTTCCAGAACGTTTCATTAGTTTACAGAACTTTTATATTGGGTTTAGTTTTTATTTATTCAATATATTTTAATGAACTTAATGGAAAATCTAAGAATAGAAAGGAAAAATAAAATATTCTCTTTCTGAGAAATATTTACGAACCTATCCCAATTAAATTATTGCAAGATACAGACATGAGGAGGAAAGATTCAAAACGTGATTTATCATAGTAATACAGTTTTGAGATAAGTCGGGAACCTAATTTTTCGACCTACTTTACAGACTGAGAATTAATACTGACCTACCCATAGCTCAGATAGCAACATATGTCTTAACTATACCCTATTGGGCAAGAAAACATACACCTCTACTAATTGAGAGTTTCACACAAGTCATCGTAACTATCACTCCTAACCAGGCAACTACAACTTTACCCTGCTTCACCCACGACTACTTGCTCACTCTGCCTAATAACCACTTCTTGGACACTGCAGTTATTCCAACAAATAACACCAAATTCACTGAACCAATAGTAGAAAAATGACATAATGGCTGGTATCTGTTCACTGATGGCTCCAAAACTTCCAACGGTGTCGGATGTACTTTTCTGGATTCAGCCCATAATTTTAGTCAACAATTTAAATTTCCTACACATTTATCAATATTTTTTGCTGAAATGATCGCCATCCATCTCTGCCTTAACTATATTGAAAATCAGAACTACTTCACAAACAATATTATTATTTTTAGTGACAGCCAGAGCGTTCTGAAGAAATTAAAATACCCAAATTTTTCTAACAAAAACCCTAATATCATTTACCAAATATTAAACACTATCAAGCAATTAAAGGAAAGGAATACACAAATCACCATAGCAAGGGTCACAGGTATTTACTACAATCAAATAGCAGACTCACTAGCGAAAGAAGCCATAACATCAGGACATAATTATAACACTCCACTCTCAGTAGAAGACAACAAGTCACATTTTAAACAAAACATTTGGAAAGAATGGAACAACGAATACAAAGCATCAATCACCAGCAAAGGTCGAAACTATGGATTTTTACATCCTCATATACCAAACCAACCGTGGTATAATTCCAGCTTACCAAGAGATTTAATTACCACCATTACGCGCCTCAAACTTAACCACACCTTCTGAAAAAGCCACCTCCTCAGAAACAAGATGTCCAACACAGACGTATGCGACTGCAATAATCAAACCATATAAGACGGCAACCATATAATTCTACATGCCCCAAATACCAGCAAAACAGATCAAACCTTCTAACAGGCATATCAAGACTTGGCCTACAAGTACCTCTAAACACCTCAAACATTCTAAATAGTAACAACATTGAAATGTACAATCTACTCTACAAGTTCATAGTACAGAACAATATCAAATTATAACACAAAAACAGCTGCCAACCTTATCCCAACCTTTGTATCAGCTAAATAATTAATAACAATACTGGTTAATGGCCTCCGACGCTAGGACCAAATAATAGAAAGAAAAAAAAAAAAAACGTTATAATTTTAATGAGCAAAGTTACGTAAAATCGATTATTTAAATTTGGACAAATTACGTTTTCCATGAACTTTAAATAGACAAAACAAGGATAAATTTAATTTGAATGTATGCTTATTAACAAATATAGGTTTACATTATTTTATTTATTTTATTTTTTAGTATTTTTATTTATTTATAATTTTTAGGGTTTTGTAGGTATGACCACCAAAAAACCCTATAACGTCACTCATGTGTCTGTCTGTCTGTCTGTCTGTTTGTACGGTAGAAATTGTACTCAAACGGTTGACCATAGAAAGTTGAAATTTGGCATACTTGTACAACTTTTTGACCCATATATAGAAAAACTATAGAGAATTCAAAAAAATTCAGCGCGGGATAAATATAAACAAATATGTATTTAATGGAAAAATATATATTTTTGTTTATTTTTCAGTGGGGTATCTAATGAAACCTCTTAATGCGTGGATGCACAAACAAATTATCATTTTTGCAAAACCCTTTTTTTATGGGGTTTTTGTCAATATAATGGCAAAAAACTTTTGTCCCCAACCCTATCTTCCAGAGGGGTTGAAAAAAATCGAAAAAAAAACCCAATAATGTACATTTATTGGAACCAGGAAGTTCAAAAGGAAATTTTGATCAAATTGGTTTTTCGCAAATTATTGATTTTTTTGAAATACATTTTTCGTTTAATCACAGCTAAAATTAAAAATATATGTTTGTTTATACATGGATACATTTTGTTATAGGTAGAGAAGCGGTACGTAAATTTATTTTACAAATATCGATTAGGAAAATAAATAAATAACTTGCCGGTGGCTGGGATTCCATTTCTAGTAGAGAATCTGTAAGATTTTCATATAGTCGCAATATAAACAATGTCTTAGTAGGCGTTATGCTCTCGCGTGACAAAAGATCACTCGCAGTGTTGCTAGGTCTGGATTTGAAAGATAATTTTGCAATTATACAAAAATAAAAAAAAAATCGATAAAATATACAGGGTGTTTGTTTGAAACGGGGCACCCCGAAAATCTCCTTTATTTGTAAAGATACAAAAAATCTTCAGAACAAAAGTTAAACTAGATAAGAAGGCCCATCTAAAGGTTACTATAAGAATTCTGAGGCACTTCCGGTTTCACTTGAAATGATGTCAACTTTTGATCTAGCATAGGGAATCGATAATTTTATATTTTTTTCCTAAAAGTACATTAAATTAGCTTTACAATGACACCAAAAAATCATATTTTTATGTTAACCATTTCAAAATGGCGCCCATTTATTTACAAAATAATAATCAACATAAGTTTTACAAAGTTGAACGTAGCAAGCTTTGAAAACAATAAAAAAAGAAACAAAATATCTCTAAAATAAACTATTTGACTATTTAGAAAAAAAAAAACTATTACGTTTTACAATTATTTTACAAAAAAAAAAAAAAAAAACAAATGTTCGATCAAACCACCATTATTGTCCACACATTTTCTCATTTTTAATAAAAACTCTTCCATCGCTATTTTGTTTCGTTTTTTATTGTTTTCAAAGCTTGCTACGTTCAACTTTGTTAAACTTATGTTGATTATTATTTTGTAAATAAATGGTCGCCATTTTGAAATGTTTAACATAAAAATATGACTTTTTGGTGTCATTGTATAGCTAATTTAATGTACTTCTAGGAAAAAAATATAAAATTATCGGTTCCCTATGCTAGATCAAAAGTTGACATCATTTCCGGTGAAACCTCAGAATTCTTATAGTAACCTTTAGATGGGACTTTTTGTCTAGTTTAACTTTTGTTCTGAAGATTTTTTGTATCTTTACAAATAAAGGAGATTTTCGGGGTGCCCCGTTTCAAACAAACACCCTGTATATTATGGTATTATTAGAGATATATGATAAAAAAAAAACACTTACATCGAAAAGATTTTGGTGTTTCTTTTATTTAAATTTTTATTAAATAGCATAGAAGCAGTTTTTAAAAATTCCTTTGTATTTTTTTGTGAATGCACGGATCCAGACTCGGTTAATGTTCCGTATGCGCCCACCAGAACCAACTGGTTAGAGAAAAAGCACAAGCTACTTAGAAAGAGATTTGACCTTGGCGAAGCGTCACTAGTTTCATTCAAAACATAACAATTACGAATCAGCCTTATCTTCAAAATTTTTATTCAAAAGTGAAATTTAATTAATTAGGGGTATTTATAATAAATAAGTATACATTCTGAAATCTAAGTATTTATTTGATAGGTGTTTATTATTAAGATCGTATTAACGTATTTAAAAAAATATATATTATTATAATATATTAAGAATGTATACGGTTAAATTCACATTTAAATGGTGTCAAGGCTCAAATTCCATACACGTACCCACTGAGCTCATAGTGAATGTACGTTATAAACACGTGCACAATTATGTACAATTAATTGGGTAAAAGTGGGGGGAAAATAAAGTAGATATATTGAGTATTAATTTCAAAGAAGATATAATGTTTTATAAAATAAAAATTCGGACATTTCGAGCCGGTCAACCACTATGTTATTGATACTAATACTTATAATATTGAACTATTCTGGCCAGTGGCGCACCCAGGAATTTTTGTTAGGGTGGCCCAGAAGACAAAAAAAAAGTCCTCGCTTTGAAAACCCAAAGTGATGATGACGTAAAAACAAAAAGGTCCTCACTTCTAAAATACAAGTGATGACCTCGACCTAAAAAAAAGGTACTCAACTCTTTTTTTTAATTTCTAGTGTGTTTCTATTTTTATTTCCTTCCTTCTTAGGGGGGCCCGGGCCCCCGGGCCCCTCCCCTGGGTGCGCCAGTGATTCTGGCCTAGTACTATCAGTAATGGCAGACGTCCAAAATAATGGCGTCCGCATTATTACAGATACAAATATTATTTCATTTATAATTCAAATATAAACAATTATTAATTTATCATAATAAAATATGTCCAAAAAACTAATATTTAGATGAAAAAGTTCTAAAACGTGATGTTAAATAAAAATAATAACAAAAACGTGAAATAGTGTTATCAAGTAATATATTTTATTGATAACTGTATTACGTATCTACGTATCTAAATTTTTTATTAAAAAAATGACGTAAATAAAAGTGTATATAAACAATAAACGAAAATAGTTGTTAATTTTTGTCGTTACGAAACAACTTTCTGAACCACTTTTTTAAAGAATTAGTCTTAATGTCTTCGAAATTCAAGACTAGTGTAAAGCTAAAAATTCTTGACTTATTCCGAAAATAAAATAAAACAATCACTTTCTTTGTTAGAATGTATGGACATAAGGAATCTTCTAATTTTAATACATATAAATATATATACAAATCACTATTAAGTTCCGCAACCAGATATTCCAACTTCCTCTTTTTAATTTGGAACATTAATAGAAGAATATTGCACATTTCGTGGACCGGCAGAACGAAGAGGTAGTCACCAATATGGGAACAAGCATCCTGAAACCATTATGCACATTCTGTCCATCTCTTGTAGCGTCGAGCTACGTGTCTCGACACAATGCTACTCTCCACATGCTCTACTACCATCTTAGACATGCCTATGGCATTGACCAAATACCGGTTATACCGTACGTTCTTTTTGACATGTTTCCACTGGAACTAATCAACCTGATATTTTTGCGTTTAGATACCAAACAGAAGCATTCTGAAGTATTTGGAAAATAACCTAATTCTATCTAATTTCATGCTTATGCACAAAACATTTTCTGTTGACTGGTTATTATTATTATTATCAGCGTATAAACATTACTATCGTACTGTTACTGTTGCTAAGGCTCCCACTCTAGCTAGGAACAATTAATCGCCTTCTAACTGTGTACAAAATTATAACAATACTTTGATAAAATCCCGTGTGGGTTTGTTGCTATACGAACAAATCCTTGTGGAGGCGTATTATAATTTATTGGCAATTTCATAATTTACACCAGGCATGTGCAACTTCGATAAGACTAGAAATGTCTTGCTATACGTACAAAGTTTTCAATGAAATTCCACAAGATTTTTAAATATATTTTAATTTTCTTTTAGCACATAATACACAGATGAGTCTTAAACAAGAAACACCAAATAGTTTTTAAAATTATCACTTCTGGCCGTTATACAGCGCTGAAGTATCTGCGGCCAAACGTCAATAGAATAACGATTTCATTAGATAATTTTGAATATTGAGGGGGCTTTCAGAAAGCGCAAGCTTTCTAGAAGCTTGTGAGAAAGCGTTGACGTTCCAGAGGGGCCAATATCCTGCTTCAATTATGGTTTGATGAAGCGGGAGCTATGACGGTACAAAAAAGTTTCATTTTTACGAAAGAAGGGTAAATACTACAAGTCAAAATCTATTAGAAAACCCTGTTGAAGTTAAAGAACTGAACAACTCTCTCTTCAATGATTACCACTGAAGTTTCCACCAAGATTCATGCTGTCATGACAACCTGTAAACAGTTAATTCTAAAAAATCGTACATACTGACAAATATAAATTCTTGAGTTAATGTGAAGTACCAAATGAAGTAAAATTAATAAATGATTCTATACTTCACAAATTAACGCTATAATTTCTGAAGTAAAGTATCATTTAAAACTTTAGCTCATACATTATGGATACTGCCTGCCATCTTGTGCGAAATTACGGTACTAAGTCTTAAAATGGCGGATTAATTGTCATTTCATTATTACCCAATTCTTATGAATTTTTATTGATACAGTAAGGTGGCAGAAGATCTGTAGGCGGGAATGGACCCAATTTCTCTTCGGTAGGAGGCTTTCATACCACCCAAAATACCAACTATCAGGACTACAAGCAACTTTATACCCTGGATACGGCTTTCTAAGCTCGGACAAAAGATCCATATGCTTGGACCTCTTTTCTTCTTCCTTGAAAAGATATTCTTTTCAGCTTGAAAATTCGATCACAAACATCTATTTGGTGTCGATATCCAGGAGGTTTATGTCTTGCTTGGTGGCTGTCAGTAACCTCGAGATGGGGAAGGAGGAGTTCTAATTACTGCGGTACTTGGAATTTTTCACCACCGATTGTCAGAAGAGACGTACGGTATAACCGGTATGTGGTCAATACCATTATGTCGTGAAACGTAGCTCGACGTTGCAAGAGATGGACAAGCAGACATAATGGTTTCAGATGGGGGCACAAACTACAGGGTTTGGACTCCGCCATTTGGAATATGCCCTGTACGTTAAAGTATTTATAACACCATCCTGACACGCATACACAAAAATTCCGTTTTCGATCTCAAATCAGTAGACTTAAGAAACGTGAACGTGAGTTCGGTGGACAATTCTAGACTTTTAATATGTTTGAAGAACACAGAGTGCATACTTTTACTCATGTGTTCTTTTGTCAGCATGTCTATCTCCTCTCGTTTCATCGAACAGGTAACTCTGTTGTACACCTCCCGAGAGAGCTGTGCTCTAGTGTTTTCCCTAACGGGACTCATGCCAGGTTAAATCTCGTTGCTGCTCTTCGCACTGATTGGTAAAGAAACATCCCTTTGCCATTATATTCTCACTAACGAACTGTAATAGACCCACTATGACTTCTGAGACTACTGTTAGATGTAACCAGGATGGTTACATCTAACTTTTTATAAATCCCCTAAGGGGAAGCCGGGGCATAAAGGCCACCTTAAGGATTATCTTTAATAAAATCTTAAGGAATATCGTAAAAAATTTCGAAATACATCTAAGATGATTTGTGTTGATCGTAAGATGATTTCTTGTTTAATTATTACAGATAATAAAAAAACTAAAATAAAAGTTATGACGATATAAATTAAAGCTTCCGAGTGCCCATTTTGCCCCGGTGTCGGGGCATGATGAGCACGGGCGGGGTATAATGGGCAATCAGGTAAAATCTGGCGCAGAATGAACACACGTGAGTGTATTCCTCATCGTTATCATCTTCTCCAGAGCAAGAACAATGTGTCCACTTGCCACATGCTCTGCACTGGAGCAATCAACGTCTGGATATATGTGAAAAATATATCAATACAGCAAAAAAACACGTTTCACCAATTTACATAAACAACCACTCTCGGAAACACTAGCGAAGTACTGAACATGATTGGAATGCACCCAAACATGGCGGCATGCTTTAAACAGCCCAAAAGTGGGGAGCCCGTTATACGCCGGCTTCCCCTATTATTATTATTATTATTTTTTTTTTCAACGCCACTGTGTATCATAACTGTCAAAAAAATTCTTTTATAATTCATTTACAAAGAGGTTTAGATTAAAAATTAATTCTCAACAACGCGTTTCCATTTTAGTATCAGTTTCATTGGCATTATTAAATAATTCCTTTTTTACAGAATCAATAAACAAGTAACCAAACCGTAAATAACTCGTTTTCCGGAACTAAATATCACGTGAAACTTTGTTCACATGAAGTAATCCTGTAAAGCTTTCAGGACAAATGTACTGATTGGACATGCACAAATAAAAATATGAATCTGTGTTTGCTTTTAAGCTGGTCTCTATAGGTTTGCTCGTTCATTCAACTGATTTCTTTCGATAAAACAATGGGTAAAGTGAAAAAATTTAATGGCATAATTTACAATATTTGTGAAAATTGTGAATTTAAAAAAATCACAACTCAAAAACGGTTAGAGAAAACGATCTGAGATTAAGATGTTTGGATTACTCGTAGTTTATTTAGTCTAGAAAAAATTTGAGGCCTTAATCGTTTAATGCGTTTTAAGATTATGACATTTTTTTAATGGCATAATTTGCATTTTTTGTGAAAACTGTGAATTATAAAAAATTACAACTTAAAAACGGTTAGAGAAAACAACGTGAGGTTAAAATTTTTGGATTCCTCGTAGTTTGTTTAGTCTAGAAAAAATTTGGGGCTTTAATCGTTGTGCGTATTTTAAAATTACAATAAATTTTAATATGGCATGATTTATAAAAATTTTCATCTTCGCATGGACGTATCTCAAAAACGGAATGAGATAGAGACCTGCGGTTGAAATTTTTGAAATTTTAAAGTTCCAATTAACTTGAGAAAAAAAAGTTTGAGCAAAAGTTTTGGAATTATAGGCAAAAAACTGACCAAAATCGGCACTAATTCAAAAACTAGGAAAGCATGAATTTTTTTCATAATCCTCACCCCAAAATTAGCTCAAAACTATATTTTGGCTAAAATTGGAGCGAAAAAATTTTTTACTGAAATTTCATAATTTTAACGATTTTTTTAAAAATTTTGTTAGAAAATTAGTATACTTATACATTTTTAACCTTAGATTACAAATATATGGTCACTTTTGAGTTACGGTCTAAAATTTTGACATTTGCAGCAAAAAAAGTTTTAAAAAATGCACAAAAAGGTTCAGAGCCCATGAAATGTGAGCCTGTCCCTTTTATTAAACTATCTTAATAAATAAATAATAATAATAATAAAACTGATAATAATAATATCCTTGATCTGCAGGATGCAGAAAGCAGTGCTGCTCGGGTCAGTCCGCATTGTGTGGGCATTGGATCTGGCGTAATTTTCCGCGGCTACATATCGCCAGGGTTTGGGATGCAGTCGTGTGTATTTAGATCCACTAATCTCTAGTATGTTGCGGCTCAAAAAGTTGCTGAGTTTGAGATTAGTGGACGCTTGTCAAGACCTGACAAACCCCAAAATAATAATAATAATAATAATAATAATAACAATAACAATAAATCCATGTTTGTCTGTCTGTCTGTCCAAGATTCACGCAAACACGGCTGGACATAGTTCCACGTAATTTGGTATGATGGTAAAATAGAATCAGGATTCAAACACAGGCTATAAGTCATTTAAAAAATTTTAATCTAGGGGGGTGTTTTGGGGTTAAAACTGTTTATTAAAAAACTTAAAATATCAGTCTTATTATTGACTTGACAAAAAATATATAGAACAAAAATTGTTTGTAGTCGGAAAACAAATCTTTTTTATTCAATGCATTTTTTCGATTAGATGAATATTTTCTCCTAATCCTTCTCTGTTTAATGCAGTTTTTAATAAGATCTAAATGTTAGAAGTTTTATTGTTTATTTAAGAAGTATCATTTCTTTTGTATCTGTCCTTCAGGGGTCTCGGGCCATAATAAATTGTTCACTGGGCGACCCATAGGTTACTAGTTTGATGAATTTAGCAACGTTAATTTTGATTAACTTTTATGACTTTGTTCCATAATATTGTATTGACTGACTGAAAGCAGTTTATTGTATTTGTAATTTGGTCAATAAAACTATTATTATTATTATTATTAGTTTTTGAATGAAATGATTTGTCGATAAATTAATCTTCAAGAATGAAATTTGATAATAATTTGTACTGTTTTGTAATAAGCCAGGTAATTACATATTTGAAATTATAAATAAACTTAATGAATTTATGGTCTAGGGTAGAAAAATTTGGCTGTAGTTTTATTGTCTCAGCCAAAAAATATGGCGAAACACAATGTCATTCCAGGCGGATGAATCTAGTTCTAATTTAAAATAAATTACTTTAGCGTCA
This sequence comes from Liopterus haemorrhoidalis, assembly GCA_963971575.1. NCBI lineage: Eukaryota > Metazoa > Arthropoda > Insecta > Coleoptera > Dytiscidae > Liopterus > Liopterus haemorrhoidalis. Next base: position 40,527,945 of record OZ020612.1, on the reverse strand, counting down.
CTGAAATTGCTAAATTAAATATTTTCTTGATAGTTTTATTAAAATTTCCTTTTCTTATTTCTTATCAACTCGTTTGAATAGTTTTTATTTAGCATTAAATAATTATTACGATAAATTATTTGACACTTACTATTATTATTAATTTTTTTATTATTTTTTATGGTAATATCTTCCAAAACTGCGTTATAAGTTTATACATTTAGACTATATAAATATTTATTAACAAAATAGTTGTGGAATATATTGCCGTTCGTAAATTGTTTCATTTAAAAAAAGTAAGTTCACTATTTTTGACCAAATCACCGTGTAAATCTTCATTTATTCAGATAGTGTTATTTTTATGAAATATTAGTTTTTTAGTGTTAAAATTGACACTAGTTTAACACTATTTATATCCAACAGTAGGGAATCCGGGGCATAACGGACTCCCGAAGTATAACGGACTCTCCTCTTTTTTGCTGTTAAAGCATACCGCCAAGTTTAGGTGCATTCCAATCACGTTCAGTACTTCGCTAGTGTCTTCCGAGAGTGGTTGTATGAATGAGAGCTTTCGCTAAATTTGTAATTTGGGGAATCGTGTTTTTTGCTGTGTTGATTAATTTTTCACACATATCCAGACGACGATTGCTCCAGTGAAGAGCATGTGGCAAGTGGGCACATTGTTTTTACGCTGAAGAAGTTGATAACGATGAGGAATGCACTCGCGTGTTTTCATTCTGCGCCAGATTTTAGCTGATTGCCCATTATACCCCGCTCGTGCTCATTTTGCCCCGACACCGGGAAAACTGAGCACAAGGAAGCTTTGTTTTTATATCGTCATAACTTTTATTTTTGTATTTTTCTAATTAAGTTAATTTACTATCTGTAATAATTAAACAATAAATCATCTTATGAATAAAAGTATTTCGAATTTTTTTACGATGTTCCTTAAGATTGTATCCTTAAGGTGGCCGTTATGCCCCTGCTTCCCCTACCTCATCCTGGTTACAGCTAACAGTAGTCTCAGAAGTCATAGTGGGTCTATTACAGTTCGTTAATAAGCACGAATTTAGTGGCAAAGGGATGTGGCAAAATGATAATCCTTAAGGTGCCCGTTATGCCCCGGTTTCCCCTATAATTTAACTAATATGTAAGTGTAAACTTTACACTAAATTTAACCAAAAAGAAGTATAAATAATTAATACGAAAAGCGAGGGACTTCATGGTACACTAAAAGTTAATATTTTAGTGTACCATGAAGTCTCTCCGCATTCAGAGCTCTTTAAATTAACACGTTGTAGTCCATTCGTTGTTACGCTGTAAGTTATGTTATGGATTGTTTTAACGTTCTAAGCACCGTTCACAGCTATATAGTTAGAAATTAATGTGTTTCGAATAGTCCGACATCTTTGTGTTTACCAACCAACTACATCGCTTCGTAAAATGAATTCTATGTATTATCGTTTTTATAATTCTGTTGTCTTAGATTTTAACTAACTAAACCTAACCTAATTACCTAAATTGATCACATACTGTCCGTCTTGTAACTATGAGCAAGATTTGTTAATGATGACATTATGTTAGGTTATGTAAAGGCATACGATAACTACGGTGCCACTGATAGAATGCCATAGCCAATGTGTTTATATGTCTGTCTCATTAAAACATCTCACTAGCTATAAGTTTAGAAAATTATCCATAATCTATAGCGAACAACGTATTAAATTTAGAGGTATGAACGATTTCACGTCTTACCATATGACAAACTTCTAGTGACAGTAAACAGTCTATAAGTTACAGTGTATAAGCTATTGATTTAAGAGCTCTGAATGCGGCTTTACACTACTTTTTTTAAGGGTAATTTCGAGAACAGAAAAAAATTATTTTATCGTTAGCAATAAAATATTCTACGTAATATTTTATTTGACATTTTAAATATCAGTAGCTAGTATTTTATTATTTGTAACATATTCCGTATCATGAACAATGAACTTTGGGGATTATTTAAAAAAATGTGGATCAATTTAGATGTAATTATATAGTAAATTAATTTTATCTCTATGGAATTTGCGTGTTTTAAAAACGTACTCATTTCCGGCAGGAAATATTGAATTCGGATATAATTAAACATGGTCATTTAATTTTAATATCAGAAACTTAAATTATATGGTTACATTGGCATTAGTAACTCGAAATTTATTTTGATTTATTATAAACTAAAAAAAAAAGAAAAAAAAAAGGATTATTCAAAAAAATTAAGGCATTTATCAATATATTTCTTACTAATTTGATGATGACTTAGATGCGAAGCACATGCAGAAAAAATCGTAGGGATTTTTTAATTTCAATTTTATTGTTATGAAATTTCCGCAAATAAATTAAATTTAGTTTAAGAAAATTAAATGGAAGCTCCTAGTACTCAAATAATGAATAAAAATGATTATGAAAAAATTGTTTAGCAAAAAAATATTCTTAGACATCCAGCATTCTGTTGGTTTTTTACGCTTATTAACACGTTCGCGGACAGTTTTGTACAATGAGATTTGTAAAATGTCACTTTTTTAGATTTTTGTTTATAATAGGACATTTACTGTGTTTGGTATGTTCCTGATAGGACAGTTTATACTAGTTTTCATATACTTAAATGGAATTAAAACCTGCCACAGCCGTCATTTGTATATTTGAATTAAAGTAGTAGGACGGCTATAACCGTACTGTCCGCGAACGTGTTAAATACCTACAAAATCCTGAAATGCCGACCGGCGTAGCGTAGTGGTAACACATGTGCTCTGCGTTCGAAGGTCTCGGGTTCGAACTCCGTTCTGGCATGGAAATTTTCTCAAATAAAAATTCAGCAGCAAAGGCCATTAAATTAAAATAATAAAAAAAAATAAAAAATCCTGAAATGTGTAAAAAGTCACACTTCAGATCAATTTTTAGGGTTTTGTGGGTATGACCAAAAAACCCTTATAATGTCATTTTGTCGTCTGTCTGTCTGTCTGTCTGTTTGGTAAAAATTGTAGCCAAACGGCTAAACTTAGAGAGTTGAAATTTGGCATGCTTATATAACTCTTTGTCCTGCACATAAGAAAAATACTAAAAAACATATCCCCAGAGTCGGAGTGGGAGTCGGTAATTTTTCTGCCGACTCCCCATCCCAGGTTCTTAATACGATATATGCAGAAAAAAATTTGGGATTTTTAATTTAAATTTTATTGTGACGAAATTTTCGCAAATTATTTAAATTTAGTTAAAAAAAATTAAATAAAAGGTATTAGTACTTAAATGAACGATTAAAAATATCGAAAAACAGTTCATTTTGTAAAAAATATTGTCCTATACATACAGCATGTTGGTTGTATAGGACTTTTTACACTTATTAAATACCTACAAAACCCTGAAATGTGTGAAAATTCACAGGTAACATCAATTTATGTTTTCTAGGAGCAACATTTTTTTTTTAGATAGTTTTAGACGCCGTGGCTAGACGATCAACAGCTAACCAACCCAGAGGAATCATTTGAAATCCGCTAACACCAACAGTCAGACTGCTGGAGTCACTGGATTTTGCAGACGATAAATGTGAGTTGTCGCATAAGCATGGAGACATGCAGCAAAAACTGAATGACCTCACGATTGAATCTGCAAAAGTTGGATTGAAAATTAATAGCTCCAAGACAAAAGAAATGCGGATAAATGCAGAAACCGATAGACCTTTACTGTTCGGTAACCATCAAATCGAGCGTGTGGATGATTACCAGTACTTGGGGAGTGTTGTGTCTGTGGACGTTGGCGCGGATTTAGATGTGGAAAGCAGAATACGCAAAGCGAGAGGCGCATTTATCCAACATAGCCGTGTATGGAATTCTGCGATCTACAGTACTTCCACGAAAACTACCATATTCAAGGCGTGCGTGACGTCAGTTCTTCTGTACGGTTGCGAGACTTGGTTCGTAACAGAAGCTATCAAGAGAAGAGTGCGAGTATTTGTAAATCGATGTCTTCGAAGAATTCTTCGCATTTATTGGCCACGTAGAATATCAAACGTAGAATTGGGGGAAAGAACTGGTCAAATGGACATTAATTTGCAAATAAAAAGAAGAAAGTAAGGTTCGAAGGGTTCCTAGCGAAGTGTGTCGATATGCACTAGCATACAACCCTCAGGGCAGTAGGCGTAGAGGGCAACCCAAGAATACCTGGCGTCGCTCAACCCTGCTAGAAATAAATGCATGGAGCTCTCAAAACCAAGACAAAAGACTTTATAACAACATCGCCGACTTGAAGCCTATGGCAGATAGACGAGTTAGATGGAGAAATTTTATTGACAACCTATGCTCTTAGATACCTACGAAATCTATAAATGTCTGTAAATTTACACTTCACATAAATTTTTTCATTTGACGGACTATTGTTGATTAAATTTTTTTGTTGGACATATATAAATGCATAAAAAAATTAAATATGTCCGCGAATTGGTAGATTAGGCCTCGATGGCACACACTATACGAGGGTTGCCTCTTATATTTCGGGATTGCGCTAAACCAGTGCTGTCATTTGACAACTGACGCCTCTATCGTAAAGTTTGATATTTTTGACGGTATACGTACTCAGAACGTTTTGACGTTAGGGCGCTATTTGTGTTTACAATAACTTGAAAAAAATCATCTCGGCTAAAAATGGAATTAAATGAACATTTTCGAGCGATTATTTTTTAGAACTTTCGACGTAGATTGACCCAACAAAAGTGCATCGATGAATTCAATTCGACTTTTGGCGATTAAGCACCATCAAGGACTACTGTTTGTCGATGGTTTGCTGATTTCAACCGTGGCCGTAGTTCGCTTAAGAACGAATTTCGTGAAGGTCGTCCAAAATCGGTTGTTGTTCCGGAAAACATTGATGCTGTGCGTAAACTGATACTGCAAGATCGTCATGTGACTTATCGTGAGATTGAGGTATCCTTGGGCATTAGTGGGACCAGCATACATTCACTATTGCATGAACATTTGGCCGTCAAAAAGATTTGTTGGATCCCACAATTGGAGTGGAAATGCCTCAATCAGAGTGGGAAAAGAGCTTCGAAAATTGGTTCAAACGCATGCAAAAGTGTACTAATCTTTTGAAAAACAATAAAGCCACTTTTGTTGATAAATAATTGTTTTTGATCTCAAATGCCGAAATATACAAGGTAACCCTCGTAGAAGGTCTTGTTTTATTTAAATATAGTTTTAGTTTTTATCCACTTGAATTGCCATCATTTTAATAAATTGGTTTTAAAGGTTAATAAATTTATTCATTGAACCCGAACTAATGTATCAGTTTGTGTCCTAACATTTGGCATTTAAAAATTTTTAATGAACATTATTTTTAGCACCATTTTTTTAGATTCACCTACAATGTATTTCATAATTTAAATTATTTTTAAAAAAATAACAAAATTCCAACAAAATTTGTTAAAATTGGATTCAGTATTCGTGTAAATTAAATGGAAAATGTAATTTTATTGCTTCTGTAACCATTTCATGGATCAAAAGATACTTTTACAGCCATTTTAAAAAGTCTATTGCCACTTTGCAAGCTCTGCAGGGTGTTATTACATGGAGAATACGAAATTAAGAATTAATGGAAATTTGCCTACTAAAGAAAAACTGGAGCAATTTACGTACTTTTAATGTTCTTAGCTAATAACTTATAACAGCGCCATTTTCAGTATACACTAAAAAAAAACTAGTTAGCTTTTTATTTTTTAGTTTATAAAGGCAATTTTACGGATAATTGAAACATTTAGATTTTAAAAGATAATTTAAAGGGTGTCTACCAGGCTAGCACCAAGGCCGAGCTCATGGCTTCGAGTCTCAACCCCCCCAAACCCCAAATGATCAAAAAACACGTGATGTTAGTGTTTTTAATGAATACTTAAACTTGAATTTTAGAGCTCTTGGGCTTTTGTTTTTTTTTAGTCATCACTTATATTTTGGAAGTGAGGACTTTTTTTTAGGTCAACACCTGTATTTTGAAAAATAAATTGCATTTGGCTAGTACTTTTTGCCGAGTAATTTCCCAATTCCTACCCTTTTAAAACAATTTTCTCTTCTGAGCCCCAGTCCAGATTTTTTTTTTTTTTGGTTTCGCGCCTTTTGTCTACAATTTAGCAAACTCATGTAAGCCACCATAAAAGTCAGGAGTTTTATGGTGGAGTAAAGCACCGTGGTAGACAGTGACAGATACAGAGAACAGTCAAAGAAGCAAGTATCAATTCACATTATTATAGTCAAGAAGACTTGGTGGTATGTGCATCACAGAGACGTAATTTTTTAAATTAATGGAATGAAAAAAAATATAACAATTACTCTATCACAGTTGAATTTTGCAGCAAAAGTAATATGCTTTATTAGGCAAACATTCTTGATATTTCCTATATTAATAGGAATTTGAAACAGTACTTAGAACGAGGGTTGTCTTTTATATTTCGGGATTTGAGATCAAAAACAATTATTTATCAACAAAAGTTGCTTTATTGTTTTTCAAAATATTCTCCATGAAGAATACACTTTTGGATGCGTTTGAACCAATAATCGAAGCACTTTTTCCACACCGATTGAGGCCTTTTCCACTGCGATTGTCAAATTATGTGGGATACAACGCGAAAAAATCTTTTTGACGGCCAAATGTTCATGCAATTGTGAATGTATGCTGGTCCCAATAATGCCCAAGGATACCTCAATCTCACGATAAGTCACATGACGATCTTGCAGTATCAGTTCACGCACACCATCAATGTTTTCCGGAACAACAACCGATTTTGGAAGACCTTCACGAAATTCGTCCTTAAGCGAACAACGGCCACGATTGACGTCGGCAAACCATCGATAAACAGTAGTCCTTGAGGGTGCTTCATCGCCAAAAGTCGAATTAAGTTCATCGATGCACTGTTGTTGGGTTAATCCACGTCGAAAGTTGTAAAAAATAATCGCTCTAAAATGTTTTAATTCCATTTTTAGAAGAGATGAATTTTTTCAAGTTACTGTAAACAACACAAATAGCGCTCGTACGTTAAAACGTTCTGAGTACGTATACCGCGAAAAATGTTAAACTTTACGATAGAAGCGTCAGTTGCCAGATGGCACTAGTTTAAGGCAATCCCGAAATATAAGTGGTAATTCTCGTATTATCAGCTATAATTTTCTTTTTTTTTTTTTTTAGGCAAGCCTGCGGCTCCAATCTAAGCAAGAGCAGGGACGTGAGTTCAGCTCTTGCTTATGTCAAATAATTTGTGTAAAAATATTTATACAAATTACAGGTTCTGCTTAACCGTTCGCAACCAGCTATAAACTATAGGTTCCTTTTCTATGTACCCTAAAAAAAATAGATGTAATACTGACCATATTACTCCTGAATGCACATAGAAAATATTGCCATGAAACCTGGAAACAGGAGGCCTAGGCTCAACTCGGGCTATCGCGCCAATGATGATGTTTTTTTAATGTTAATCGTTAAAAAAGTTAAAAACCGCTAGTCTATGGAATTCTACAATAAAACCACCTATCAAATTATTCTAGTTATTTTTTACTTATTTTCTCCATCAGGGTCCACGATTCTACGTCACAAAGAGAACAGATAAAACTTAGCAGTGCAAAAATCCCATCTTTGTGGCTCCTGTACAACTGTGTTTTGAATACTCATTTTGTTAGTAGTCCTGATCTTTTCGATGGATTTTTATTTCTTGTGAGTGGTCTCCCAAATCGTTGTATCATCGCCCAAATTATCTAAAGTATTAACGGAATTAATAATTAGTAAACACTTTTTTAATTAAATTTTCCTATAATTTCCCTAAATATTTGCCTCGTTTAGAACAAGGGTAAACAAATTAACTAATTTATCAAGTCACATATGGTAAATAAGGTCAGGTCGCCCTACTTAATTTAAAAAAGTTTGTGTTTTAAAAGGGTGCTCGTGTTTGAAATTATGAACCATAACCTAACCTATATAACAGTAGCCAAACAGGTCAACTGGATGCAAACGGAAATACAGAAACCAGGAAGAGAACTATACATCACAATGAAGAATATTTGCATAAACTTTACATTTGTATGTCTGTATTTTTATACACTAACTCGTTTGTGATTTTTTGGCGATAAAGATGATTGATTTATGTCAATAATAATGACTGTACAGTTGTAATTCAAGTAAATGAAGGAAGAACAAAAGGACAAATTTTCGGCATGGGGAGAGACAAGAAAATACTTTTGGAGGTGTGGAATGGACATAAAAGAAGCAGAGACAAAGAGAAACGGAGAAACCGATATAGTAGAAGAATTGAGAAGGAGGGATAAGGAGTTACAGGAGCAGGAAAGAACAGACAGAATAGAATAATCGCGGAGTGTGAAAAGTTATAAAGAGATAAGAGGCTTCGAAATTCCGGGATACTTGAAGAGGAAAAGAGGAAGATCAGAGGGTAGAGGCAGGAGGATAGCGAGGTTGCGATGCGGCAACGAAGAGAGGGTACTGGGCAAAACCAGAGGACAGGTTCTGTAGAATGTGCAAGGAAGAAGAGGAAACATGTAGCGAAGAGATGCAGAGAGATGGCAGTCTTGGAGGAAGAGATAAAGGAACTGATGAGTGTGGAATACAAGGGAGACAGATGGGCGAGAGAACTGGAGGTAAGAAGTAAGGAGATCGGAGAGGGAAGCCGAAAGGAGAATAAGAAGAAAGAGAGGGGCACTGGAAGTAGAAGAAATAAATGAAAAAATACTGTAAATATCCTTATTGTATATTATTATATTATTTTAGTTTTATTTCTTGTAATATGGGAAGCCAAGGCATAACGGGCACTTTAAGGATTATCTTCAATAAAATCTTAAGGAATATCGTAAAAAATTTCTAAATACTTTTATTTGTAAGATGATTTATTGTTTAATTATTACAGACAGTAAAAAAATAAAAATTATGACGATATCAAAAAAAGCCGACCGGCGTAGCGTAGTGGTAACACATGTGCTCTGCGTTGCGAAGGTCTCGGGTTTGAATCCCGTTCAGGCATGGAAATTTTCTCAAATAAAAAATTGTCCTGGCTAATTGCCACAGTAGCAAAGGCCATAAAAAAAATAATATCAAAAAAAGCTTCCTTGTGCTCATTTTGCCTCCGTGTCGGGGCAGAATGAGCACGGGGGGGGGGTTAAATGGGCAATCAGCTAAAATCTAAATTTTAGCTTTTTTTTCTGCATGTGCTCCGTTCACATGCAGAAAAAATCGTTTAGATTTTTTAATTTAAATTTTATTATGATAAAATTTTTGCAAATAATTAAAATTTAGTTTAAAAAATAAATAAATGGAAGCTCTTAGTTCTCAAATAACGAATAAAAATGATCAAACAATTGTTTATTAAAAAATATTCCAGTATTCTGTTGGCTTCTTACGCTTATTTTTTAATTATTGGTTTTATTTGACCTTGGAAATTACCTCCACTTATGGTTATTAAATACCTACAAAATCCGACAAAATGAGCGGGCAGGGTAAATGGGCAATCAGCTAAAATCTAGTGCAGAATGAACACACGTGAGTGCATTCCTCATCGTTATCATCTTCTCCAGCGCAAGAACAATGTGACCACTTGCCACATGCTCTGCACTGGAGCAATCAACGTCTGGATATGTGTGAAAAATATATCAACACAAAAAAAAACACGTTTCACCAATTTATAAAATGTAAACGCCAACTCTCAGTCATTCAACCACTCTCGGAAGACACTAGCGAAGTACTGAACGTGATTGGAATGCACCCAAACATGGCGGCATGCTTTAACAGCCAAAAAGAAGGGAGCCCGTTATACCCAGGGCTTTGAACCGTAATATTTTTCGGTTCGTTTTCCATTCCGGTTCAATTAAAAATATATATATATATATATATATATATATCAGTTCGGGTTCGGTTTTCGTTCCGGCAAAAATAACGGTTTTTTCGGTTATCGGTTCAGTTCCGAGTGATAAATTTTAAAATGTTTTTATTTGTATTAGAAATTTATTTTCAATTATAATTTAGAAGAACATTTTATTCCTTATTTTGTGATAATTATACCAAGGCCGCTGCCAGGGGGGGATTCTGGGCATTCAACCCCCCCCCCCCCAAATAATAGTAGCGGATTTTTTTTTTAACTTTTCAGTTAAAAAAATTACGATTTTTTTCTGCTCGTCAGTTTAACCCCTTCAGTAATCATTAAAAAATTTAAAAATAGAAAAAAAAAAACACAATTTTTTTATGAATTAATTTTATTTACTGAACATATATATCCTTCATAAAAGCCATTTCGGACCCAAAATGGGATTGAAAGTTGATATTATGGTGCATAGTGTGGGTCGAGAAATAAAATAAATTCATAAGAAAATATTCATTTTCTCTCGTACCTCGTTTGAATCATCATTGCTATCTTTTGTCTCGCTTCCACATACCATGAATCGTATTTATTTTCGCCCGAGTACATTCTGGAGTGATCTTTTCTGCAGGTAAAGCTTGCCCGAGTTATCTCGGGTGTGGGAATTTTCGCACATAATAGCCGCCCGAGTATACTCGGGCGTAGTCCTTCAGCGGTTAAAAAATAATATTAAATAAAATGTATTTTATATTCAATCACATAAACATTATCTGAACCGAAATAAACCGATATTTTTTTTCGGTTCAGTTCCGGTTTTCGTTCCGACAAGAATGACGGTTTTTTCGGTTTGCGGTTTTCGGTTCAGTTCCGGTTCGAAGCCCTGGTTATACCCCGGAAGCCCGTTATACCCCGGCTTCCCCTAATATTTAGTACCCTAAACGATTCCCGAAGTTCAAAAATGTCGGGAATTTAAAAACCTTACTTGTGAGTTCATATAAGTAGCAGTAACATTTTATTGAACTACACCGTTTTACTATATGAAGTAGATTTGAGCTTTAGAAGCACCGTTTTGAATAATTGCCCGACACGAATTCTATATAAGTTTTGAAGCTACTGAAAAAACTCACCAAATGATGGGGTAGTATTTTACTTACTATCTATCAAAACGATTTATCGACTGTTTCTTAAGCTTTCCAACTTTCCCCATTAATAATAAAAAAAGCTACCGATTAGATAAAGAAATATTTATAAAATTAGGTTAACAGGCCAAAGCTATTATTTATATATATAACTTGATTCTTAAACAAATATTTTCCCCAATCAAAACGACTTCTTCTTGTTTTTTTATAGTTCCTACATCTGAAATATAATACTTTCGCAATCAAGAATAATGGTTTGTAAGTTTGGTTTCTGTTTTTAGATTTTAGGTTCATTAATATAGAAAGAACAAGATAAACACTTTTTTAGTAAAACTCACAGTAGGCATTGTACTTGAAACGATTATTAGGCAAGTTAATATTAATTGGCAAATAAATTATCACCAGAACTACGTATTTAAAACCAGGAAAAAGTGATCTTAAAGTTGGATCATAGATGTTATATCAAAACGACGAACTAAATCGCGTTTTTCTTCTGGTTCGGAAATTTTTGGTAAATAAAAAGTCACATTATTCTTCAGCAACTATACTCAAGTGACTTTGATTACTTCCTTGACTTGGTGTAGATTTTTTTCCAGTGCTTCTTCTAGGTTTTTCATAGCTTCTTCTGTGTTTTCGAAGATACTGCATGGACGGTCTTCATTGGTGTTTATCTGCATGTTGTTATAATATATTCTGCAGGGTTGATTGCTCAGGTTGATTTTGGAAGATATGTTATTGTATAAGGAGCCCTTTCCTCAATCGACTGACGGTAGTTTGTTCTTTCCTTTCGTTGGTTACATCCAATTTTTGGTATCTTCTTTTATCTTTCTTAATTTGTTGTGGTGTTGTGCCAGTCTTCTTGCAATTTGTTTGTAATATATCTTGTAATGTGGCATTTTAAGTCGTTGGCATCTATGGTTCTCCAAAGTTTTCCTGCATTTATATCTTCTTTTGCTGTCATGTCGGTGGTTTTATTTTCTTTAATTCCGATACGGGAGAGTCTCTAGAATAATTTGGCTTTAATGTTTTTCCTGGTGTGTGCTTCATGTAGATTTTCCATTATATTGTTACGGTCCTGCCGAAGAATACCGTAACCTTGAAGCGAACTGTGAACCTTGAACCTTGAGCTACCCGAAGGTTGTAGATATCTCTGGACCGTTTTAGGGTCGCCTTTTAAGGTACGCGATCTTCAGCTGAAGGGGCAGTAGTATTCAGTGAAGCTCGGCGAGTCTTCAATAAGAATTACTACAGTCAGTCGCATTCAAGAGGTTAAGTCATTTCATCGGGGCAGATCGTTAATAAGTCAGTTTCGTGTTTGCAACTCAAGTGGAGATACTGATTTAGCAGAATTTAGTACGGTGACTGAATGATTTAGTTAAACGAATACGTGGACTGCGTGATGATATCTGAAACAGTTAACTGTGGATTAAATGTGGTAAGTTTTAGGGCCGGTTTCTAGAAGCCTAGTTAACTATAACCAAATAGTTAGAAAATGGTTGTTATGGTTACTTATGGGGGGATTGTTATATTGTAACCGAGTTTAACCAAAAAATTAAACTTGGCTAAGTTTTCAGAAACCGGCCCTAAGTGTTACTGCTGTCTATTAATTAGCGTAAAAGTCCAATATTTAAGATGTTTAATTTGGTAAGATTTGAAATCACATCCAAATTTGTCTTCTGTTTTATTCTAACCACGTAACTATATTAACTAGTTCTTCTTTTTTGGGGAGTAATTGCTGAAGGCATTGAATTGATCTTAAGACTGCGGTGGAAATGAAGGAGAACATTTTTATTTAAAATATTTTGATAATGCTAGTCGACGTACTTTTTTGATGAATCCACTTGCCAATTATTTTTCCTTTACCATATATTTACAAGAATTTCCTGTAATCTGAAATAAAAAAGTTCTTTAATTTATACTAATGGTTCTTTGAGCAGGTATGTAGGTATGTAAATATTGTTGTTTATGTATGTATCTATGTTCGAGCATTACTTCAAAAGCCTTTAATATGTAGATTAGCACTAGTTCCTAGTTTTGTAATTTTGCGAGCGCTGAAGTAGATGGTGAATTTACCAAATTTACCTGAATATAAAATAGACTGAGAGAAAGACAAAAATGCTAATGAAATTATACAGTACCGTACTATTTCATTTTAAAGGTTTTAGAATTCAAATACGAGGTATGTAAATTAAGTAACCGGACTGATTAAAAAAAAAATTATTCGAATAGAATTACAATTCAATATTGTCTTCCTCAAAATAACTTCCTTGGGAACCCACACAGCGCTGGAGACGATTCTTCCAATCCTCATAACAGTGCTGGAACTCAGATACTGGAATAGCTTTCAGCTGCTCTGTTCGGGATGTTTGAATGTTTTCGAGTGTACCAAAGATGTCGTCCCTTGAGGTGCTTTTTCAATCTTGGGAAGAGGAAAAAGTCACAATAACTCAAGTCAGACGAATAAGAAGGCTAAGAAGCCACAGAAATGTTTTTACTGGCCAAAAGCTCGTTTATTGAAATTGCTGTGTGTCAAGGCGCATTGGTCAAAATCTGATTAACGGAAGTGTGAGTCAAATTCAACTCTTTCCCATAGGCGCCCGCAAGGGGGGGCAAGATGGGTCAGTTGCCCCGCCTTGGATATCGGAACTAATTACCAATTCGAAAAAAAATATATATATATTATTTAAATATAAAATTCATAAAAAAAAAAAACGATTGTTTATTATTATATTTTTGCTTTAGCAACTTTGGCTATTAGCCAGGATATTTCTTATTTACTAAATCGATGATTTTTAATTATAGAAAACACATTTTTAACTAGAAAATAAATGTTTATCCTTAGCGGGGATCGTTCCCAGACCCGCCACGTGGAAATCATTGTTCGAATATGACATCCATATCTATGTTTTGGTCTTGCCCCCTCTAGAATAATTTCTGCGGGCGCCTATGCTCTTTTCCGATCATTCCGACTGTCAACCGACGATCTGAACGCACAAGATCCCCCTGCGTGATTCATCTTCAATCAACTCTCTTTCTTCTGAAAATGCCTTAAACCACCAAAAAACCTGGGTCCTTGACAAAAAACTGTCTCCGTAGACCTGTTGAAGTTTTGCAAAAGTTTCCGTTGCACTGCGCCCAAGTCTGAAGCAAAACTTGATAGCATGCCATTGCTCGATATGAATGTCACTCATTTTTACAACGCACTAGAAAAAACTCACGAAAAAAATCGCTACGGACAACAAAATTAGTCTAGCAAGTTCAAACTCGTACTGAAGGCGTAATACATGTTAACCTGCCGCCCCTCCAAATCCCGCGTCCCAAATGTTGCTAGATCAAACGCTATGCTGCTAGTTCGGTTACTTAATTTACACACCTCGTATTTTAACTGGGACAGTTGAAATACGCGGATGTCATAGGGACTATGATAAAAATGAGGGTGGGACTGTGTCGCCAAGAAGAGGAGAAAGGAAATGTTAACTCAAGATGGACCTAAGAATTTCTATCTCCCTTGAGAAGAAGATGGAAGTTATTAGGATGGGATAACGTCCCGATATGTGCAGGATAATGAATTTTCCACCTTCAACTGTTACTGCCATTATGAAAAATGTAGATAAAATCAAACAATCTGCTCAGCAAACTACAGAAGTAAACGCTAAATACGAGTCAACGAGTAATAAGTCAAATAAAATAGCGTTATAAATACCTTTTATATCTATTGTTTATTTATTTGGAACCTAACCCTATACTCTCACTATAACTTAGGTCAGGCGTGAGCAACATACGGCCCGTTGCCTTATTTTGCCGGTCCGCGATAACTATCCAAAATCTCATGGAAACTGGTCCGCAAGTATATCTTTGTTTTCAGAGATCAAATGCGGTTAAACGGTTGACATTGAAGTGGAACAAGCGCCACTTTCTTTGCAAATGGAACTACTTGAGCTACAGGAGAACTCAGATTTGAAGTCGAAAATTAAGGACATTTCACTAATTGAGTTTTGTAAGATATATTTCCTAGTTGAAAATTTTACGAAACTCACAGCTTTTGCTCAGAAGAGAATTGCGATCTTTGGAAGCACTTACAAATGTGAGCAGGTATTTTCTCGGTTGAAGTTCGTTAAATCAAAAACAAGGACGCGAATAAAGGATTACCACCTAGTAAACACGTTGCGTGTTGCTACATCAGTTGTTTCCTTGAACACTGACAAACTGGTGAGCAATAAGAAGTCTCAACCGTCCCATTAAAATTAAATAGACATTTTGTTCTTATTTAACAATATTTATGCATTATAAAAGATTTCTAATTTTTTTATTGTGTTTTTTTATTAATGTTATGAACTTGTTTATTTTTTTGTATAGTTTAAAAAATTGTTTTATTTTTTTATAATAAAGACAATTTCAGTGAAGTAATTTTAAAAAAACTGATGATTCTAAAAAAAAAGCGATTGTATGTCAGATTGCTATCCGGCCCTCTGTCTTTTGGAAGTTGCACATGCCTGACTTAGGTTCATTTTACGCCAGTTCGGTTTACGCCAGTTCGGTTTACGCCGGTTCTCCTAGGAATTACACTGCGGTGTATATCGAGTTCTATCTATATTCTCCGTCAAAACAATTTGAACTTTTATCGTGTTAATATATTTATTTTAAAGCAATATTCTCGTATGCGAGCAATCCATCACTGTTGGCGCGTATTCTGAGTAGTGATATGTGTCTACACCGAACATCAGTTGGCTAATGCACTGCTGTTATTTCTCACATTAACTAAGAGAACAAGCGATGACGTATATAGACATCATTTTTCTCTAAATTACAGCACTTCCTAATGCGTAAATTTTATTATGTGCCAAGTTTCAAAGATTTTCTAGGTTTTAAACATTAAATTGTTCTGGCAGTCATTTGAAGATATATTTTGAGCATCTCCTTCTTTTTTAGGGTTTTTTAGGTATGACCAAAAAACTCTTATATCGTCATTTTGTCGTCTGTCTGTCTGTCTGTCTGTCTGTCTGTCTGTCTGTCTGTCTGTCTGTCTGTCTGTCTGTCTGTCTGTCTGTCTGTCTGTCTGTCTGTCTGTCTGTCTGTCTGTCTGTCTGTCTGTCTGTCTGTCTGTCTGTCTGTCTGTCTGTCTGTCTGTCTGTCTGTCTGTCTGTCTGTCTGTCTGTCTGTCTGTCTGTCTGTCTGTCTGTCTGTCTGTCTGTCTGTCTGTCTGTCTGTCTGTCTGTCTGTCTGTCTGTCTGTCTGTCTGTCTGTCTGTCTGTCTGTCTGTCTGTCTGTCTGTCTGTCTGTCTGTCTGTCTGTCTGTCTGTCTGTCTGTCTGTCTGTCTGTCTGTCTGTCTGTCTGTCTGTCTGTCTGTCTGTCTGTCTGTCTGTCTGTCTGTCTGTCTGTCTGTCTGTCTGTCTGTCTGTCTGTCTGTCTGTCTGTCTGTCTGTCTGTCTGTCTGTCTGTCTGTCTGTCTGTCTGTCTGTCTGTCTGTCTGTCTGTCTGTCTGTCTGTCTGTCTGTCTGTCTGTCTGTCTGTCTGTCTGTCTGTCTGTCTGTCTGTCTGTCTGTCTGTCTGTCTGTTCGGTAAAAATTGTAGCCAAACGGCTGAACCTAGAGAGTTGAAATTTGGCATGCTTATACAAAAAATATTTTTTTATAATTCTGAGTAGGATATCAAATGAAAGCCCTTGGTACGTGGATTAACGTCCAAATTTTTATTTTTGCAAAATAAATTATTTTGAAGGGATTTTTGCCAAAATTGTGCAAAAAAAATTTTGTCCCACACCCTGTAGCCCAGATGGTTTAAACTAAAAATCTGAAAAAATTCTAAGTAATGTACATTGGTGTGAACCGGAATAGTACAACAGGTTATGACGCTGTTTGATGAATATGACGATTATTTTTTGTTTTTTTTTTTTTGAATTTTTATATCGTTTAAATTATTTTTTCAAAATTCTAGTTATCATTTGGCAAATGTTGCATTTAATTTTTAAAAGCGTAAATTTAATAACTAGTGGAAATTGTTTAAATTATAATTTAATTCTGATTCAATGATTCGAAATCAAAGGGGCGGCGCTTATAACAACCAATGGAACCCTTGCATAGGCGCAATTTTTAAAATTCTTAATGAACCTTGCTATATATAAAAAAAAAAAATACTGCACATATTTAGAAACCTAAATAATGGTATTAGACTTAAAATTAGCAAAAAAAATATTTTAATATAAAATTTGTTTTGGCATCTCAAATAATCATCATTCGCTTACTAAATACCTGCAAAACCCTGAAATGTGACATCAAACCCTTCACATCAATTTTTCTCTAAATTACAGCACTTCCTAATGCGTCAATTTTATTATGTGAAAATGTGCCAACAAAAGTTTGACAGATTTTCTAGGTTTTAAACATTAACTGGTTCTGGCAGTCATCTGGAGATATATTTTGAGCATCTTCTTCTTTTTTTTCTTCTACAGTTTTACTACCCGTGTAGTGATTTCGTCCATATGTCTCTTTGTCTTCCATGTCTTTTCTCAATGCATATTGTTCTTCATTTTGGTATTTTCAGCTGTCTTCAATTTATTTTTTTGAAATTTCGGAAAATCCTAACATAAGAACAATGTACAGGAGAGCCAATTTCTGCACAGTCAACAAAATAATGATAGCCATAATGCGTACCTACATCCGAAACAAAGAAACATTTTCTGAAATTGTTGTGGGAGCGGTAATTTCAGAAATAAAATTTAATTATTATTTACAATAAAATTATTCAATTAGTTAAAAATATAAAAATTAATCTATTTTAAGATAAACATCCTCAAAGATTAATTGAGCTATCATATATTTTTTTAAGTTAAATGTTGAGAGACAAGGATAGAATTTACGATCGTATATTATACGATTTGTTTAAAATGTTGTCACCGTTTATTTCAAGTACATGCTCGAATGTTTACACAGATATTGACCATATATTGTGATGCTTAGCTTAGGTAATTAGAGTTAAAATTAATTATTTGGGTTTATGAATTATTGGGAATAGAAATATGAGTCTTCAAGATAAGTTAAAAGGTTATTGGAGAGCTGATTATTTTTACAACCACAAAAAATGGTATTCAGAGGTCAAATTATTAGTTTTAAGAAAAGGGTTGGAGAAATCTTCTGAGAGACAGGGAGTCGTGAATAAACCTTCACCGGAGTGGGACGAACCTCGATAGTATTTTTGGTTGAGAAACCCGGTAGCGTGTAGTGAACCAGAAGTAGTCTGGAAGTATTGATGACAGTTTTTATGAATTGGACGAACCTCAATAACGGGTTAAACACTGTGAGTGTTGTGAGGTGCTTACCGGCTTGTGAGGTTTTTAAGAAGCTTATGTGGTGTACGGTGATTATGAGGTTTTTGTGGAGTGTCTCTCATGGGATTTCGTAGCCATATTGTACTTATAAGTTCTTGTGTAATTATTAACTTCAGTCTTAACTAAACATTAAATAAAATGCAGACTTTAATTCAAACACCCTGATTCCTGACATAAAGAATCTAAGCAACCAACTGGCGGACTTTTAGGGTTTCAGATTTGATTCCGCTCGCAAGTCTTGGAACCCACTATTAGTACAGGAAATGAAGCATTTTGGCTCG
Source organism: Liopterus haemorrhoidalis (assembly GCA_963971575.1). NCBI lineage: Eukaryota > Metazoa > Arthropoda > Insecta > Coleoptera > Dytiscidae > Liopterus > Liopterus haemorrhoidalis. Next base: position 40,509,353 of record OZ020612.1, on the reverse strand, counting down.
CAATTTTTTCGTCCAGCATGGAATTACGTGAAATTTTCACAGAAGGTAGGGAATAGCCCAAGGATCATTTTCTACATCATGCCGGTTTACGCTAAAACCTTGGGGGTGGAAATTTTTTACTACATTTTAACTATAGGAATCGATGGGAAAAGTAATTCTAAGAAAAAAATGTTCTTTACGTTTTCTTCGTAAAACTAATATTTTTTGAGTTATTCGCGGTTGAAAGTAACAGTTTTTCGACGAAAAAATCGATATTTTTAAAAAGTTTTTTGCGAATAACTCGAAAAATATACATTTTATCAAAAAAACTGTAGAAAGCAAAATTGTAGTTTTTAAAAAAACAAACAAAATTCTTTTTTTATTATTTTTCTACGACCAATACGAACCGAGATACTGGTTAACTTTTTTTCGCCAAATGCATAATTTGAAAGATTCAAAGTCAAATAACAGGAAAAATTTGCATTTTTCGAGGAAAACTCATTGAATCTTTTTTAAAGTATTTGATTAGACCTTTCAAACAAAAAAAAAAAGTCTCTAGCATAAAAATTAAGCGACTTATGATCAAAATAAGGTCGGTACCTACTTTTTTCTACGAAAAAATCAGTGAAAACAACCCCCTATTTACCCCCCTAAAATGCCTAATTTTAGAAAAATTGGAGTTTAAAGAAAAAACGATTTTTTGCAATTTCATATTTTTCACCCTTTTCTTCAAAATATCTCCGAAATTACGGGAGATACGAAAAAAATGATAGAGCACTAAATTGTAGCTTTTTTAATGACTTAAATTTTTTTGTGCATATATTTTCTGTACAGTGAATATTTGGCGAGATATAGCCGTTTAAAACCTCTATTTACAAGCGAACACCACCTTATTCGAGCCCTTCAAACTCACCCCATTTAAAAACTAAGGGATCTTAAGGATTTAATTTACATAGTCTTATAGCTCTTGAAAAGCCCTACAAAATCGTTTTTGAAAAAAACAAAATCACTAAAAATGAAGGAGCTATGTTTAAAAAACCAATAATTTTTTTTTCGAAACATTCGAATAGCACGGTTCGGAGCGATTTTTTTATATCAAGCTCTAACAAGGGTGGGTTTTTAAGGGTTGAAACATTAAAAATTGTATTCCAAAGCATGGAACAATCATTATTCAACTAATCCAAACCAAATTTTACCCATCTTAAGGTTTACAACGTTATTTTATAATTTTTGACAATTAGGGGTAGTTTTCACCCTTAAAAAATAAACAGTGCCCATGAGCATGATATAAAATTTGAAGTAGAGGGTGAGACGAACCTAATTTCAAATTTTGGTGCAATTCGATGCAAGATGAAATCATTTTTTAATCCAACAAGGGTTGATTTTTAAGGGTTGAAACATTATGAAATTGTATTCTAAAGCATAAAACGATCCATATTTAGCTAATCCAAACCAAATTTTACCCATATTAAGGTTTAAAATGTTATTTTATAATTTTTTACAATTAGGGGTAGTTTTCACCCTTAAAAAACAAAAGGCGTACAACGGCACAATGTAGAAAATGAACTAGAGGGTGAAATGAGCCTAATTGCAAATTTTTATCCAAATCGATGCTGGACGAAAAAATTGCGAGGTTTTGCCATTTTTTGAGCTTCATTTCCTGTACTATATGTGGAGTGTCTTACAAAGTAAGTACGTGAAATACATGAAGTATAATGAAATGATTTAAATTCATTCAGCCAACCGTGACGTTTCGACCGATCCTATAAATACCCCCACAATGTTGTATTATTATTGTTTTTATATTAGGTATTTATTTTATTCCTAATTTAACTGTTTATTTCACAATATTAAAATGATAATAAATCTACGTTAACGAGTTAAATATAAGGGTTGAAGTATTTTAGGTTAAAATTTATATTTGGAATAAATATCTGTAGATAAGTTGCTCGTGCGTGAACTGGGTCACGTAGCTCCTCTAACGGAGGGTTGCTGAATTAAATGGAACAAAACGGAACAAAAACTTTTATACAACCTTAACCTTACTTCTTAAAGCTTCACATAAAAAAAAAAACTATATTTCATACGCCGAATTATTGATTTTACTAAAAAACTTGAATACATACAACAAAATAAGAAAAGAATAAATTTATGGAGACTGAATATGGTTTTGTTTATTGTGGCAATAACGTAAGGGTTCTCTGTTTGGGCTAGGACATTTAACGACAATGAAAATGGATCACCTCATACTGTATTAGACATTTCTGGAACACGGAACAACAGCAGGTCACAGAATAATGGGATACATTATCATTATGTGATAGAAATTAGAACACATTTGGTCAGTTCATTTACAAATTACGAACGATTCAAGAGTTAATGGTTGGGAGAAGGAAAGATAATTTAGAAGATATAAGTACAAAACAAAAACATTATTAACACGTATATTCAGTTGGAGAACTAGACTTGGGGCCTGAAGATAATCATTTTGGGGTCCCGGAGTTAAAGCAAAAAATCCTTAATTTTATGAAACTTTTTGTTCGTGCAAATTATTTGTATTTAAGTGGGGGGATTATAAGCAATATTCCCTCTAAGTAGCGCGGGTGCACGGCCGCTCACTAATTTTTCGAAAGTTGCGCAGCCGATTTTGTATTTTGCGCACAATGGGCAAAATTTTTGATTTCAAACAGGGGGTCCTGTGACAGGACCCCCCTACTTGCACACTTTTACATACGTTTTGAACATTTTTGCTCCCATATACTTTTGAACCGCGCAGCGGTTTGTCAGCGAAAAAATTAGAGGGAAAATTGGTTATAAGTCCAACATTTTTTGTTGGACAGTAAAGATATAACACTCAACCCGACTGTGTCTTGTTAATATTTGCTCTCAGTTCTACCTGTAAGCGCCCTGCCACCCAGATTATGTTTACGAATGCACATTACATATACATTTGTCTAATGACTTAGTATTTTAGTCGCTCATTTCGTTCTCCACATCATCTGAGGTTTTAGTATCGTGTTTCTTTAAACAGATAAAATTAAGTCGGTTCTACTTTAATTCGTTTATTTTTTGTTGTCGTGAATGCATTTAACGCATGCATTCGTACTCGTGTGTGTTTATTACGCTAATACAGTGTGGAGTAATTAAATCGATCGTGGCTGTGTGTCCAAACTCTCCATTCCAGACCTGGTGTATTACGAAGATACAGCAACTCAAAGGATCTTTTGTTTCGTGACGTTTCAACCACTAGGTACGTCCATCAACCTGTATATATCCAATCCCTTCTCCAGCATTCTACAATCGCGTGGGATTGCGCCCAATAAAGTCCATTCGATTTGTTTCGCGTTTTTCATCTAAAACGTGCTCCTTAGAGCAGAAACAGTGGCGGCGCAAGCGGAGGGTCGGGGGGGGGGGACTTGTCTGCCCCCCCAGTTGCCCACCCAGAATTGTTTGGGGAAAAATGTATTTTAGAAGTGATGACCTTTTTTTTAGGTCAACGCTTGTATTTGGCCCCCCCAAATTTTACTAAAATATTTCCTGTACCCAGCAGGAACCTGGGCAATGTCACCGTTTGGGAACATTGCAGGGCTCCGCATTGAAAACCTTTATTACATTTTACATATGTAAGTATATACATTATAGGCATGGGCTCCCACATTGATAAGCATGCTCCCCCCCCCCTGGAATCCCAACTTTTAAGTGTCTTATTTGAAACCTTTATGCTTTTTTGTTCTCAAATTTTATTTTTATATTTGCTATTAAATATTAAACATATTTTAGTTCATGTGTATTTACTCGTTTGCATTAAGGGGCCTTGTAGCACTGAAGCAACTCGAGGTCCATTAATACAATTTCTCTTGGCTCGGGAAGACAATAATTCCGTCCGGCCATTAATTACGGGCCCGATGACATCCGTTTACGTGCTATTTTCCACAAAAACGCCACAAAAGGGCGCAATTATTGATAATTGATGACAGCTAACTACATAAATAAAGTGTGCAGTTAAATCGGGTCTGTTCCGGGCCTGTAAACACTATTATTTTAATTATTATTACGTCAACTATGACGGAGAATTGTTTATCCGCTTTAAACGTGTTGCATAAGTGTGCACATAAGTGTGCACAGGGAAATAAATAATAATAATAAAGTTTTTTTTTAATTCATTAATGCCAATTTTTAATTTGCCAGTGATTACAGACGCCTTCAATTTCTTTTTAAATAGTGTTCTGTATTTATGAAAGTTTATTTAATAAATTACTACTATTAAATATTTCCAAAAGTGTGCCTTCATATTTTAAAAATTTTCAACATGGTGATTTTAAACTAAAATATAATCCACGTTCTGGGTGACCTGAAGAAATTCTGGAAAATACAATACAATACATCTTTATTTTCAAAAACTAATATATTTATGATACATTTTACATATAACATACGAATTTAAATACAAATGTTAACAAAAAGAATGGTAAGCAGAAACTGCATTAAAGTGTCACAGAAGATACAAGGCATCTTGTGGTGACATGATATTGTTACTATATTATAATACTAAATTAGGTCAGTAGATCATTATTTACTAAAAATATGAAAAATAAAAAAATTAATAAATGGTGAAAATGTACTGTAGCGGCTGTTATAAAAAGGATAAAAAAAATGCCATAACATACAGGCAGATAGTGGTCACCCTCAATTACATTTTACCCCATACATACCCATTACATTTTAGAAATGCATTGGGTACCCTATAATCAAAACAACAAAATACGTCGATTGTTTTATAAAATGGCGTTTATAATACAGTTTTAATAACATGAATTTCCTTAAAATTCCTTTGCCTGAAGGAGTTAACAAAAAGCATGTTAACATCAAAGACACGTGGCTCGTGGTGACCCTTGGTATGTAACGTAAGGTTTTTTTGATAACTAATCCAGAAAACCGTATTTTCTGTTGTAATTACCATTTTTACGAGATCTTTTATCTATTGTGGACACATCAAAACAAATTATCCTTACAATCAGAGTCCCAATTCCAGCGTGTAGAAATGAGGTCAAGCTAGGGTTACCCTGTACTACACCAACGTGCCCGTGTGAACTGGGTCAGGTCACAGAAGCCGGGGGCTAGCCGGTCTGGAGTTGCACAGTTGCACACTGCGTCAATGTAGCCCAATTTTCAATTCGGGTTTCGCTTTGCGCAGATGTAACTCGCCACCAGCATCATCCTCATCGATTTACATCCGCGCACTACAGCTTAATGTTACATTAAAGCACGAATACACATTACAAAGATTTGCCATTGCCTTTACCTCCTCCTCCCCCACTCTTTCCTTTACCCTTAACGTACGATGACGTCAACAACGTTTCTTCCTTTTGCTTTCAAAGTGCTTAACCCAGTTGTAAATTTTGGAGCTTAACGTAAAGCTAGATCAAAGATTCATTCTTTTTACCCCATTTTTATTCATAGAGAAACATTCTAAAACAGTCATTTATATAATAATATTAACAGATACAGTAGCTGTTAACTCTTGATGGAACATAAGAAGAGTAAATAGCAAAGAACACACTTCCACAAAATATTTTATTAAAACTTGATACGTATTTCTGCTTGTTAAGTCATCTTCAGAAGAATGAATGTGTTACATGAAATGTTGACAATTTTATCTAAATATACAGGATTAATTAATATAGGGTAGTCGGCGAATCCCTATATTAAATAAACAGTTTTAAAATTTGTAAATCTTCAAAATGACTATCGAACACAAACTAAATGTGACTTCAAAAGGTATGTAAAATTTCTAAATTTTCTTCCTTACTATGGTGACCGTTTTCTATTAAATGTTTCGTTAAATTAGATGATTCAGATTTATATTTCTACATCCTCAAGTGTTATTGATATCTGACTTTAAAATAACGTTTTGTTTAAATATTTCTGAATGCTGTAAGTCTTCAATAGAATTATTAGCTTTATAAGTCTTCAGATCGTCTGAAAATAGCAATAAATGAGAGTTTTTATAACAGCACGATATCGCGTTGATATTTATTTTAAATCATATTGGTCCTAAATTTGATCCCTGAGGTACTCTTGAGCTTACAGATATTTTTCAAATGTATAAATATTAACACCAACAACTTGGCTTCTATTTTTTATCGAGTCTATCCGCCGTAATATAGATTCATTTATCCAAGACAAATAATAAAAAATATTTCACTTTCAATTCGTACCAACTTGAAAGTATTTGAAAGTGACATATTTTTAATTGTATTATGCTACGAGCTACAGATAGCTCAAGAGTAAGGATGAGAAAGTGTTTAAATCAAATTGCGCTTTAAATATTTGTAAATAAAAATATCGTATTTTTCGGACCATAAGACGCACCTTTTTACATAGAAAAATAGGCTTAAAATTAGGGTGCGTCTTATGGTCCGAAGGTATGGACAATTATACGAGGTACGTTAATTCAGAGCGCATAAATTAGGATCAACGAAAAAGATTTTAAAAGAAATGAATATAGAATCAGCAGTCTTTTCTGGAGGCTTTACAAGTAAATTACAATCCTTGGATAAGTCTATAAATAAAAAAAATATATATATATATATATATATATATATATATATATATATATGCGGGAAGAATGGAACAAGTGGACAACAAAGCCAAATCACGATGTTACAACAGGACGCATGAAACGGACAATTTCAAAAGTATTTATCTGGGCAAAAAATTCTTGGGAAGCTGTAAATGAAGGGACGATTATAAAGACTTTTAAGAAATGCGGTATAGCAACGAATTGGATGAAACCGAAGATGGATTAATTTTTAAAGAGACTGATAATAGTTCAGACGAAAATTATACGAACAGTGACATTAATTTACTAAAGACTGATATCATAAAGAGTTAAGATAAACAGAATGTTGCTGGTACAAGTTATCGTAATAAATAAAAATTAAGAATTTGTGAATATATTTTTATCTTGATTAGATGAGTTACGTCCGTAAGTTAGTAATTATAGTTGAAGGTAATGGGATTCGGACCAGTCAGAAAATAAAAACAAATTTATTAACTTCGCTAAGGTTTCGATTTAATTTAAATCTTCATCAAAGCTACAAAGATATATAGAAATATAAAATTATTAAATTGGTAAGTTTACATGTATAAAATTATGATAGTGTTCAAATTTAACAAGTCAAGTAGTTAAAATAAGCTTTACAAAATTCCGACTTTTAAATTCCGACAATTTTGTAAAGCTTATTTTAACTACTTGACTTGTTAAATTTGAACACTATCATAATTTTATACATGTAAACTTACCAATTTAATAATTTTATATTTCTATATATCATTGTAGCTCTGATGAAGATTTAAATTAAATCGAAACGTTAGCGAAGTTAATAAATTTGTTTTTATTTTCTGACTGGTCCGAATCCCATTACCTTCAACTATAATATATTTTTATATAATATATATTTTTATCCTAAAAATTGTCTCATAAAATTGGGGTGCGTCTTATCGTCCGGTGCGTCTTATGGTCCGAAAAATACGATAATTTACTTTCTAGTCGGTATAGAGAATAAAATTTTGCTTAAACCATAAAAGATATTAAATAATGTTTAAGTAAAACTTATTTATTTTCAAAAGCACTATCCAAAGATGCCCAATACGACATATGTTCCTATTTAAAAAATCAAAATTGTTCTTGATATCCATTCTTCCGGTTTCTTCCAGAAATTTTCAATAATACTGTTGGATTCTTTGGGTCAACTTTAGTCATCGAAATTGTTGCCCAAACTGTTCATACGTACCCTGCGTTGCTGAGGTCTCGGGTTCGAATCCTGTTCAGGAGTGGAATTTTCGCTATGAAAAATTATAATTTTCCTGGCTAATTGTCTTAGTAGCAAAGGCCATTAACGTGAAGTAAAAAAAAACTGCTCACAAGTCACGTTTTCGAGAAAAATCGTGTTCTCTTTATTTTGACATACATTGTATAAAAGTAAAATACGGTTCGGTTTCTATTCAGCGTTTCGGTAAAGATTCCTTCCGATTTATCCTTCCGGTTCTAGTTTGTTCCAAAACCTTGCTTAAAATATACAAAATAAGTTATGGGACTAAATAATGGAAGCAAATTTTAGATAAAAACAGTTCTCGAAAATACTTTTCCAAGAACACAACCTTAGCTTATTATTTTAATCACGAGATTGCACCATTGCGGTAACAGCCCTAATTTTCTAATTATGATAAACAGTTCATAATTAGGTGAAAGAGAGAATTATGGTAGTAGTACAGTCAACATTTTTTAAGCGAGACGAAATTGTCAGATACAACACATTTCAAATAAAGGATTTTCTCGAATTTTGAATGGCTGAAACATCACGTAAAGTACATACATCAGAAACAATGGTGAATTAAGGAAGATATTACTCTTCTACTACCATAAGTCACTCGAGACAGTGACATTAGGCTCAAGGGTCTCTTTACTTTATATATTTAGAGCTATATTCCTACCCCAAACTTCCGCATAAGTAAGACAAAGCGTAAATACACAATAAGGAACGAGAACCCTAACAATTGTTACAAAAATATATTTTAGAAATTAAATAAAATTTTAGCAAACAACCCTGTGGCCACAAGCATTGAATCGTTTGTACAGTTGTTTGACCGCTAAGCAAGGTTACAGACTTGAGTTCAACTCTTGCTTATGTCATATAATTTGTGTAAAAAATGATTGTGATTTGTGTTTTTCAGATTTTTAAATTATCCTCTCTGTAAATCTTTCTGTATTCTGTAACATTCTTCAAAAAAATAATAGCTTTATAAATCTAAAAATTGTCTGCAAATATCAAGAAATTATTAAGGAGTTATTAAAACGGTAGAATATTGTGCTACTAGATATATGCTAAATAATATTGGTCCAAAATTTGATCCCTGGGATACTCCTGAGCTTACAAAACTTTTTAAGAAGTATAACTATTAACAAAACGAACTTGGCGTCTATTCCATTAAAATTTATTAGCACATATAACAAAGGATTATAATATTCTTAAATCGTCTTTTTGTAAAAGTTTTAAATATATTATATCTACGAATAATACTTAAAACCAATTATCACACAAGAACTAAGAGGTATAAGTGAAATAGTTTTCTACGCCTATGTAGTAATAAAGCAAAAATATTGAAAAATTCCCTAGCGTAAAAAATTAATAATTTACGAATGTTGAAGCACTAAAAAGTATTTGTGTTTTTCACAAAAATAAATTTCGCACAAAGGTAGAAAATATCAAATGGTAATTACACATCCTGACAAATATAAAACGCAGTTTATTTGTGAACCCATGCACTTTATTATTAACTTTACATTTACTGCATTTCACGGAAAAAAAATTATTGGGAATTCCATTAATTAAAATTCTAAAATTTAATGAAATGATTTTGTATTTGGTGTATTTTTGGATCATGCAAAGTTTAAAAATTTAGGAACTAGCATTTCTCAAATAATGGATAGTTTCCGCTGTGCCAAGCAATTTTTAAATCTGTATGACTCAGGATTGGTTTCAAATGAAAGCTCAACATCCAGATCTCTTGACTTAAAATATTATGCCTGTAGTATACGATGCGATTTCTCGTTTTGAATCTCGTACGATTTATAGTACACAAATTATTGTATCGTGTACTACAGGATTTTCGTACGAGATCTTGTATGATATTGGAAACCAACCAAAGTTTATTGTCCCGACCTAAAATATTAGACAGAATGAACCAATAATGGCGCAGTATAAGATGCGCATATTCATGTGACCGTAGCGAACAGCTGTTCATCTTTCAAACATATTTCGAGGTTATTTAGTATCAACTTTAGCAATATTTTTTCTTATTTTGTTTAAAATAAATTGGATTTAACTGTTCACATTCTTAGGACATTTATATAATAATAATAATAATAATAATAATATTTATTGTTATCAGGGCCATGCCCTATACAATGGAGTTTGAGAAGACAGAAACTAAATAATAATTACAAAAAAATACATTTAAATACATTTAAACAGTATACAATATTTTTCCTGCAGCACGCAACTAAGAGGGATATTTCATTTTATGTTTTATTTTTAAAATATCATCTTATGGTGGTAATTCTGAAATAGCACCTTTTAAAATATTTGACAGTAATGACAATCGAGCATATACGTATGTATAATTTTTTTTTAAAAGATCATGACCGCACATATTTTCACATACTTCTATAAGGTCTATTTACAACACAACAATCACCAAAGTCATCATATTTAGTAACGTATTACAAAATAAAGCATACTGTACAAGTAGTACTACAAATTAATACAATTTACACAAGTCCACAAGTATAGACCATTCACTAAATATTCAAAAATATACAGTAATCGAGTAATTATTTGTCTTTGTTCCAACAATTTTATAAAGAGTTATGAAATGTGTCTAATGACAAATGGTGATTTAAGTACATGTTGTCAGATTTATAATAGACACCTTTATCAAAATATATTTAATTTTATAAATTAAAATATATTTTAATTATTATATTATATACTATTTATTTATTTTATTAATTTTGTCTGACAACACTGTTCAAGGAACTCACCTGAAGGACATTTATATATACGTTTGGATTTATTAAACATCTTATTATCCAACATACTTAACTAGTGACTTATCTAAGTGACCATTAAACAATCTAAACCGGGATTTTTTTTTTTTTAAACATTTGTTGTCCACAAAATACTCTTGATTACAATTTCTATACTCATTTATTTATTTAAGTTGGGTGTTATGCATAAAACAAATTCAACGAAATCATTATTAATATAATATGTTTTTATTTTCTTTAACCTATTTTATAACGATAATAATGACAACAATAATATTTTTTGATAAAGAAAAATCGTACTTTTATAGACAAAAATAATAATAACAAAATAAAAATATTAATTCCCTTCAATTTCAAATGTAATAAATTAGAACAGAAAACAGTACGGCTTTGCGAATCCAGGAGATTTACTGATTTGGGACAAAGATTAATATTATCAGTCTTCAAAAATTGGTAAACTATCTGTCCATTCTAGGTTAAGTACAATTATTTGAATTCTGTCAACTTACAAAAATAGACGTAGTGCGCATCAATTGGTACAGATTCAAAGCGATAAATATTGGTGGTGTACTACAATAATTTTACATCCGATAATTCTGAACAAAATTCTTAGTGAAATAATTATCGTACAACAAATCGTACGAGATTCAAATCGAGAAATAGCATCGTGTACTACAGGATTTAGAAGTGAAATCTAATGCAGTGTTGGTTGTGGAATTTTGGACCGCAGTTGAAAAAAAAAAAAAAAATCACAATGTCGGTATATACTCGTCGAAAACCCACACAGAAGTCGATCTAACGATCAAAATCGAATAGATCGGATTCTGAAGAATCCAAAAATTTGCACTAAGGAGCAGGGCTTATAGAAAACGTATGAAAACTTACACCGCAAAGCCAAAAAAAATTGATGTGAAGTGTGAATTTTCACACATTTCAGGGTTTTGCAGGTATTTAGTAAGTGAATGATGATTATTTGGGATGTCAAAACAAATGTTATATTAAAATATTTTTTTTTGTTAATTTTAATTCGAACGCCTAATACCATTATTTAGGTTTCTAAATATGTGCAGTATTTTTTTTTTATACATAGCAAGGTTCATTAAGAATTTTTAAAATTGCGCCTTTGGCTTCCATTGGTTGTTATAAGCGCTGCCCCTCTGAGATACTGTACATTGAAACAGAATTAAATTATAATTTAAACAATTTCCACTAGTTATTAAATTTACGCTTTTAAAAATTAAATGCAACATTTGCCAAAATATAACTAGAATTTTGAAAAATAATTTAAACAATATAAAAATTCAAAAAAAAAAAACAAAAAATAATATTTTCTCTTCTTGCAGGGTTCGATCCCTTTCGGGTCGAGTTAGTTGGGTGAAAAGTCATAACCACTAGACCAGCATACACCTTCTAGTGCAGCGTGTTACGAAGCTATAACTTGTGTACATTATTAGCCAAAAAAACACAAAAAATGCGTTTTTTTCCAAAAACATAATATGATCAAAAATTCCTGTTGTACTATTCCGGTTCACACCAATGTACATTACTTAGAATTTTTTCATATTTTTAGTTTAAACCATCTGGGCTATAGGGTATTGGACAAAAAAAAATTTGCACAATTTTGGCAAAAATTGCTTCAAAATAATTTATTTTGCAAAAATAAAAATTTGATCTTTAATCCACGTACCAAGGGCTTTCATTTGATACCCTACTCAGAATTATAAAAAAATATTTTTTTTTTCGATGAGCACATATTTGTTTATATTTTTAGGGGGATATGTTTTTTAGATGTTTTAGTATTTTTCCTATGTGCGGGTCAAAAAGTTCTATAAGCATGCCAAATTTCAACTCAACTCAGACGACAAAATGACGGTATAAGGGTTTTTTGGACATACCTACAAAACCCTAAAAATTGAATGCAGTACCACAGTATATGCACTAGTTCCACTCCAGTATTTTTTTGTACCAAAATTTTCATGCGCATGCTTGAGCGTGACTAGTATGCGAACTTTTCCGAAACTATATGAGTTAGGAAGAAGAAGCAAATTTAAAAACTTTTGAACAATCAGCAGCCCATATTCTTTTATCTATGAGCGTCAGTTACCAGCAGAAGAAATGTTTGGTGTATTTAAGATTAAGAATTTTTAATATTAAATACTTGAAGTTGAGTCGACTCCAGAGTTGACTGCACAACATCTCAAGATAAAAATCCGAAGGAAGTGGGAGGATTCGAAACCGATGTGTTATAACGAATCGGCTAAACATCAGCAAATATCAGGTCTAAGAATATCATTTTTCTAACTGTAACTGTAGAGATTTTAAAGAGTTCATTACAGTTAAAATATTTTAGAATTCAGATAATAGGAGCCATTACAATACGTAACTTCAAAATTATTTTATACATTTTATTGTTCAAAATGACTTTTGTTTAAAGTTATTGCCTAATAATTTGAACTCTGAAATAACCTTGGAAAATTTTAGACTTTCATTCATGGAAATGTTATCAGTACCCTTATATATACACCACTCTCTCTGAAGACGAGGGTAAGAAGTATTCGGTTCGCGAGTATAACTAAAATTGTTGATTTCTTAGAGGCTCTGAGTCGATTATCTGGTGGTTTACTTGATCCTGTTTTTATATAAGTTATTATATATATATATATATATATTCACTTCAACTTATTCTAGTAATAGGCTTGTTAGGTGACATACCTAACAAAACAAAAATCACATTAAAATTAATATTTCAGCGAAATTTTTTAATTAAAATATTATAAATTTGGAATAAAGCTGACCACAGCGCGAAGGTTGCCGAGTAAATACGACTGAGCATGACGTCAGAAGCTACACGTCCCAGACTACCTACCCAAGCCTTTACGTGTGTATTAGAGATGGCAACGATTAATCGAATATTGAAATAATCGATTATTTTGTTTCAATTAATCGAATCATACAATATTATTTCGATTAATTTATTATTAATCGACAATTTTATTTTATTTTCAAGAAATTACTTAGTTGTATTGTTGAAACACTGGTCGGTAAGATGATTTTGCTCTCTTCTTTTCAATAAGCAAAAATTTATTTTCAATGAATTATTTGTATTAAAGTTTACGTACTTAATATGCAATATCAATATTATATAGTATTCGTTCAAACGGGCATTATTTATTGTTACAGCCTGTTTGTAAAAAAAAAAATATTTGTTTATGTAGACATTGTATTACCTTTCATTACTTATGTTTTCCTAATAAAACGGTCAAATGATTTTATATCAGCCTTTAAAATACAACATTAAGACTGTCCCACTTTTTTGTCGGCGAATGAACATGTTTCTTTTTTTATTTCATAATCAATTAATCGATTATTTTTTACCAATTTAATTAAAATCGATTATAACTTTTCGATTAATCAAATGATCAATAGGGGATAGGCATGATTTTTTATTATTTTTTTTTATTATATTCCTCTTGTTGCATATAAACATAAAAAACAGTTTTGTATTATTTATTTTTTAATTTGAAGGCTTAAAAAAATTATAAAAGTATGTAGCGCGCGAAAACGACGTGTGACGTCATACCCGAACTAAGTGTACTGCGTACAGCTTACCCAGTGTACTGCGTACAGCCTACCCAGTGTACAACGTACTACCTACACAGTTTGTCGTGAACTTATTTGCTTGTATAACTTTTATAGGTTATGTAAAGTTAGAGTGTTTTTAATTAAAATAAAGTTTAATTCTATAAAAACAATTTATACATGTTTACCGAATTAAATTTTATATTAAAATATTTATTTAATATAGAAGATCCAGGCCCCAGTACTTCGAAACTTAGTCGAAAATATTGTTTAGTACCGATGTGCACAAAATAGTTCAATTAGAAATCCAAAAAAACAATTTATATCATTACCTGATGGCGAAAAACAACAGAAAAGGCGAAATTTTTGGCTGAAAGCTATGAGGCGAAATAAAACCGATATTTCAGAAAAAAGTAAACTTTATGTATGTGAAGACCATTTTAATGTGAGTACATATATTTTATAAATTATTTTAATAATAAATGCCTGAAAAATTGTTTTAAAACAAATACAAAACTCTCGAACAATACAATATAGACACGTAAAGATTATGTTTAGTCTGTATCTGTGACGTCAAACCCCCAGCAGTCTCAGTCGTATTTACTCGGCAACCATCGCGCCGTGGTCGGCTTATTTCAAATTTACAATATTTTAATTAAAAAATTTGGCTATAATATTAATTAAAATGTGATGATTACATATCAAAAAAATGTAGTTTTAAGGAAATATAAATTTTATGCGTATCCCCTATTAATTGATTGATTAATTGTTATTGCCAACTCTAGCGTATATTGTTTGAGAGTTTTGTATTTGTTTTTTAAACAATTTTTCACGCATTTATTATTAAAATGGCTGATACAGATTTTGTTAGGCCTCAGAGTGAGATTATACGGAATTTTTAAATCGTATTTTGAACTTAATTAAAACAAACATTTTAATTAAATCTTTGAAGAAGGATTTAATTAAAATTTTTATTTTATTGTGAATGAACACTTTGACAAGAGTAAGTGATTTTCTATAAATTATAGGCAATACAGCGTATTTTAACATTGAAGAGTAGGTCCAATATTTCTTTGTAGGTATCATGAGCTTGTTCAATTCAATTTCAATCATAACGCTCCATTTCTTTTTGAAATCTTATTTTTATTCCTATCACACGATCACGTCATCAACTTGCTTCCTACTCAAAACACACTGTCTATACACTTATTTTTACTATAATTCGTTGAGATATTCTTTCTGAATCGTTAAAATTTTTGTAGGCGTTTTAAGGATTTCAATAAAAGTACAAAGTAAGTTAAATGAAGATGTAAAGGATATGTTTATGGCTGAAACAAAATAAGTTAAAACTCAATATAGATAAAACCAAAGGAATGATATTAGGAAATAAAAAATTAGTGCAAACTGGAGAACAGTGATTTTCGTGACTTAACTAGAGGTGTAGATTTACAAATAGTCGAAAAAACAAAATACGAGGGTTACCTTCTATTAAAAAAACTAAGAAAGAAAAAATTTTTTTTTGGAACAAACTTTTTTATTGCTTTTCAAAATATTCGCCTTTAAGATTTATATACTTTTGCATGCGGTCAAACCAATTCTCGAAACATTTTTTCCACTCTGAAGTTGGTAGCTCAAAAACATTTTCGAAGCCTTCAACAGTTCTTGAGGTGATGAAAATCGCTGTCCACGCATTTTTTGTTTGACATTGGGGAAGAAAAATAAGTCGTTAAGGGATAAATCAGGTGAATACGGACAATGAGACATTAATTCGATGTTTTTCTCCTTCAAATAATCAATTGTTTGACGTGCTGTGTCGAAACTTGAATTGTTATGATGAAGAATGATGCTACGTTTTTGGTTGTTTTTCCTTATTTTGTCGATGACTTCTGCCAAACCAATTGTTGTATACCATTCAGCATTAACTGTTCTCCGATCCTCTAAAACAGTGTTTCCCAACCTTTTTCTCCTTGCGTACCCCTTATAAAATCCAAACGAATTTGGCGAACCCCTTATGTCAGTGTTTCTCAAACTTTTTAAGTTCGCGGCCCACCTTTGACGTGTAAACATTTTTTTGCGGCACAGCTATAAGTTATTGAATATAGGTTTAAATGGAAAATTGTAAAATTTCGCAGCACACTCCTAGAATTGCACGGCACACTTTTTTGCGTTTATATTTCTTTGGCGATTTAAAATTCCACCATTACAATATTATTATCGCGAACCCCCTTTGTACACCACGCGAACCCCCAGGCGTTCGCAAACCACCGGTTGGGAAACGCTGCTCTAAAGGAATGGTTGCGACATGTCCAGTAAAACCGAAAAAACAAGCGATCATTTTCTTGGAAGTGCTTCGTGAACGAACTTTGTGGGTTTCGGTTCATCTTGGAAGACCCAAACAGTGGATTGTTGCTTAGTTTCCGGTTCATATGAATAAATCCAAGTTTCGTCACCTGTAATGATGTTTTATACGGATTTTGCAGTGCCTAAGTTGATTTTTTTTAGCATTTCCTTACACAAATCAACACGAGCCTTTTTTGAGTTTGGGTCAAATTATGCGGAATCCACCGGGAACAAATCTTTTTCACAGCTAAATGTTCACGCAAAATCGTGCAGTGTAAGTCACATGCGGTAAGTCACATGCTGATCTTCTTCAATTATTTTGCGCACAGCATCGATGTTTGTTTGAATCACAACCGATTTTGGTCAACCTTCACGAGATTCTGGTGTCTTCTGATGGTGCTTCATTACCAAAAGTTGAACGAAGCGAATCTATGCATTGTTATTGAGTTAGGCCTTTACTAAAATCGTAAAAAATTATCCAACGAAAACCTTCACGAGTAATATCCATTTTTGCACAAATTTGTTTTTTTTAGACGCTCACTGTCAATGAATTATTCGGTCAATTTATAAGCTGCCACTGATTTCACAATAACAAATGTCAAATTTTACGAATATAGTAATGACACATTTCAATATTGCCATCAAGTGGTCGTTTGTGACAAAATAAAAGGTAACCATCATATAGATCAGGGGTGGGCAACCTTTTGTATGACACGGGCCAGAATAAGATTTACGTTTCGTCCGCTGGCCGTAGTAGTTAATGGACACATTTTTGTTACTTGTATTTATTTTATTTTTTTCTGAAAATATAAAAAGCAATAATAAAACAAAGTTAATTAAGTATTATATTTATTTCTCTTATCATTTAGAACAAATTACAAAGAAATGAAAAAAATAAGTAAGTATTAATCACAAAACAATAAATATAAATGAAAATAAAGGCTATAGCGGGATAAGATAGTGAAAACTGCACCGCTCCAGAATTCCATTTTTATTTTGAGGTTATTTGCTGAAAAAATGGAAAAATGTTGAGAAAAAAACGTTTTTATCGTAATTATGCGTACATTGTGATTCAAAAATGGTGGTTTTTGAATTTGGGAACTTGACAGTACCAAAAAAAAGTGTGAAAAATCATTTCTCCATTGTTTTTTTGAGGTTATGTGCGAAAAAAATGGGAAAAAAGTAAAAAAAAACAGTTTTTTCGATTTTTGAGCTTGTTCCGGCGTGAAACTGACAATTCTAACACCGCCATTCGAAAGAGGGAAAAAAAAATACACAAAATGTATGTACTTAAAAGTTGGCCAAACATTATTTACATAACCTAAAAAATCGTTGAAAATTTCAACGATTTTTCCTGAGCTTAGTTTCAGTCGAAAAAATCTGAAAAAATTCATGGTTATTTGTAGTGCTGAAACACACTTTTGTGAATTTTTTCAGATTTTTTGGATGAAAGAAGCGCCCAGGGAAAATAAAAGTCGAAAAAACGTTGTTTTTTGCATAGAGATCACCCTAGTGGGTTTCGGGGGCTGAAATTTTTTTTGAGGGGGTTTTCGACCAAGTACTTTCGAATGGTCAAATAAAAATGGAATTCTGAAGCGGTGCAGTTTTCATTATCTTATCCCGCTATAGCCTTTTAATTAATGCGTCTTCTGGTGCTGTATAGATTTTGATAGCAATTCAATGTCCGGTTCGATTTGTGTAGTGCTAAAACGCAAGTTGTTTTCCAAACCCGTATCAGTTATTGAAGTTTTGTACTTCGATTTTAGATACTTCATCTTGGAGAACAGCTGTTCACATCGATATTTTGAGCCAAATAAGGATTAAATGTACTTCGCATTATCAACTAAATTCGGAAATTCTTCAGCCGGCAGATTTTTATAAAAGTCGTGCAAAGGTGTCAAATTAAATGTTTCTCTTAAATCTGCCCTCTCTTTGAGATCCAAAAGTTCCATTTGAAACTTTTCTGGAACATTTTTTTTCGATTTCAGTGATGGAAAAGGGCGAATTAAATAAATGAAAATAATAAGTTTAATTTAAATAGGGGCCGAGAGTTCCAGTTCCTAATAAACTCCCTAATAGTTATTAGACTATATATAGCTATTAGATTTAATTACTAATAGCTATTAGAATTAATTATGGAATTATGTTGTGGGGTAGCGCATCTTGTTCTGTTCGAATTTTTAAAATTCAAAAACGCATTCTCAGAATAATGTCTGGTGCAAAACCTTATGCCCATTGTAGGGAACTATTTAAACTGCTCGCCATTCTAACGGTTCCATCGCTTTATATCTTAAATGTATTACTATATGTAAAGGAAAATGATTGTTCAATAAAAAAAAAATTTTTTGAACAATCATAATTACGACACTAGGAATAAGGATAGTTTTATAGTGCCATTTTGTAGGTACAGAGCAAGTAGGAAGCTGCCTCTGTTTATAGGCATTGACCTGTACAACAAGATGCTTACCTCATTAACCAGTCTAAATAAGATCCACTTTAAGAGGAAAATTAAAAATTTTCTCTGAAAAGGTGCTTATTATGATACTCAAGAATTCCTAAAGGATATCGGAAATATAGACTGATATATGAATGTATATATTTCTTTGTATTATATTTCCTTGTATTATATATTTTGTATATTGTATTGTATTATTATTTTTTTCTAGACGTAAGTTACTGTATGTGTATATGTACAAAAAACTTAAATAAACATATTATTATAGACACATAATATATTTATGAAGCTAATAAATTTATTGGTGATTTCCAAGTTACAAAATCCTTCTAATAGTTTATTAGCAACATAATATTTACTTGCCCGACCTTAATATATAAGGGGCAAGTATTGTAATCGCGAAAATTTTCGATGTCGAGATTTTGACTGATGACCACGTTTCATGGTCCAGGGAATCCAAAAAACCTATTTTCGAAGTGCCGTCCGTATGTGTGTGTGTCTGTGTGTGTGTGTGTGTCTGTGTGTGTGTCTGTGTGTGTGTCTGTATGTATACACGATAACTCAAGAACGGTTCAACTTAGAGAATTCGTTTTGGTACTAAAAAATTCTCCTATCAAATGGAAAGAACCCTATTGTTTTTTATAAAGATCGTTTGAATAGAAATGGAAGTTTACTCGTGTCGATTTTAAGATTTTTGCGAATATTTAGCACCAGAAAAATATTTCGAAAAAATTTATTGAACAAAAGTTACTATAAATGCAATAACTAATAACTTTTATTTGAGACGTTTTTTGATAAAACGAAAAATTTTGAAAATTTTTTGTAAAATTATTTAAAATTTTTCCAAGTCTCAATTTTTTCATATTTATATTTAACGTTCCCATGGTCATGATAATTAATTCGTAACAAGTAAACCAAAAAAAGTAAGCCTTGGACAAAAATTTGTATAGAACATAATTTGATGTATTTTTGAAGATTTATCTAAATATTTAAAAAAAAAAAATTTATATTAAATTTTTTTTTTTTTATTATTTTTTTTTTTATTTTTTTTTTTTTTAGGAGGGCATGTCTAGCGGAGGTACCCTTCGCCACTGGTTTGTTTTTGTATTGGTATTTCTTATGAAGATAGTAACACGGTGCAAGAGAGATAGAGCTATACGTAAATTTGTAGAGCTAAAGTGAGATGATTGTAGAGCTAAATTTTGACACTGAATATTTTGACATTAAATATTTTGATAATAAATAGTTTGACTTCAATGTCGTTACGTATATTTTTTGTGTTACTGATAAAATGACAATTAAACGGCGTTCAACAAATTTTATCACAGAAAAAGAGGACAATATAGATAGAAGAGAAGTTTATAAACA
The DNA here is from genome assembly GCA_963971575.1 of Liopterus haemorrhoidalis. Classification (NCBI taxonomy): domain Eukaryota; kingdom Metazoa; phylum Arthropoda; class Insecta; order Coleoptera; family Dytiscidae; genus Liopterus; species Liopterus haemorrhoidalis. The sequence continues at coordinate 40,489,020 of OZ020612.1, read as the reverse complement.
CAGCATTTTATAATACAAAAGTGACTGAAAATAAGAAGACAGCCATATTTTGCTTTATTTTACATTCCTTAAACAATATGAATTAAACTTATCAGCTATTTTTAGCCACACATCTATATTATTCTGCCAATAATTGCGTCTGTCTTCTTATTTTCTATCATTTTTATATAAATAGTAATGCTTTAAGTATTGTTTGTAATGTGTTGTAATCGTAATTGAAATAAATACATATATAAAAATAAAAGACACTGTTTATTTAAAAATATATATTTATATATTATTCTTTATATATCACATTTACAATAAATGCCCAAAATATACTAAAAACGGTTGTCCATAATTTATAGATTCATCCAAACAGATCGTCGATTTCGTCCAAATACAACTAAAATGTATATAAAACACTAAAATCACCATTATAGAAATGTTTAAAAACTACACATTCGTATATTCTTTTAAAATTATACTGTTTTTCAATTAAAATTGAAATATTAACACATTTTGCGAACTTGTTTTTGGTTATATGTCACTTTATTAAGCACTTCATGTTGCCTATAAGTTATTATACAAATAAGCCTATTTATTAGCAACCTAGTAACTATTTCGGGGTGGAACTCTCGGAAAAATTATGTTGCTAATAAACTTATTGGACAGTTTATTAGCAACTGGAACTCTCGGCCCTAGGACGAATTATATCGAAAATTAAACTGTAAATCTCTCCTTTTTCCTTATGTTAGGTACTAATCTAATCCTATTGTTTCTAATTTTGGTTTTTGAAAATATTTATTTATTATTTCGTCTAAAGATCTCGCGGGCCGGATTGGAAATTGACGCGGGCCAGAGGTTGCCCACCGTTGGTATAGATAACGAATTGTAATTTTTTCGTTGTCTTTTTTGGGGGTTCCTTAAACCTTAAACCAAAGCAAAAGCTACCCCTGCTATATTTTTTTTTGAAAATTAAATTTAGCTTATTTATCATGAAGTGTAGGTATTTAACGGTACAAACTGTTTGAAAGGCGCTATCATTTGTAAGCTGGTCTTCTTTTCATGACGGTGACTTAACATGAAATAAATTGAATCCTGTTCAAGTGGAGCACGTGTACAAATTGATTTCTTAACATTTTGTTGGTGATGAAACGATTTAACCACATGGATTGCAAAGATGCAAGATATTCGCAATATCGCTTCAATTTATTCAATCTCTTTCAAAGCTACTGGTGTGTGTAATAACAGTATCAGATCATATGCATTTTCTACACCGACTACAACATATGCTTACGTCCTTATACATTCAATAAAACAAGTAGAAAATAAAAAATATATTAAATATTTGTTCTGCTTTTAAATCATCTTTGTTTGCTCAATAAGATTTTAGCATAACTAGGAGGGATGATGAATAAATATACAAGTCTGTGGTCGCAAGCGTTAAATAATTTGTACACGCTCTTTGACAGCTAAGTAAGGGCATGGACGTGAGTTTAACTCCTGCTTATGTCAAATAATTTTTGTAAAAAATATTTATACAAATTACAGGTTCTGCTTAGCCGCTCGCAGTTGGTTATAAACTGTAGTTGCCTTTGTGTACGCTAAAAAATGGACGTAATACTGATCATATTACTCCTGAATGTACAAATATTGACAATATGATGAAACCTGGAAACAGGAGGCCTAGGCTCACCTCGGGCTGTCGTGCCTATGATGATGAAGATGATGATGATGATGATGATGATGATGATGATGATGATGATGATGATGATGATGACTCCTTAATTATTTTATTTCGAAGCTTTAAAAATAATCATTTAACGCTACGTACAGCCCCCAGAGATTATTAGTTTCTTATACAAAACTAACAGTTTAAAATAAATTTAGTCACAATCTAGACTTCAAATTTTGCACAAAATTTTTATTTATCTAATAGGATATTTTTGATTGTAGAAAAAATTATTGTAAAAATGTTATTGCACAGTAACTTAATCATAGGTATCACACAACAATGTTCTGTAATTTTAAAAAATATTTGTGGGTATCAAATAAGTTTTATATTTATATACTTTTGTGTAGAATTGGTCAAATAATACGTCATCATTTTTAGGGTTTTGTAGGTATGACCAAAAAACGATTATACCGTCATTTTGTCGTCTGTCTGTCTGTCTGTCTGTCTATCTGTTCGGTAAAAATTGTAGCCAAACGGCTAAACCTAGAGAGTTGAAATTTGGCATGCTTATACAACTCTTTGACCCGCGCATAGGAAAAATACTAAAACATCTAAAAAACATATCCCACTAAAAATATAAACAAATATGTGCTCATCGAAAAAAAAATATTTTTTTATAATTCTGACTAGGATATCAAATGAAAGCCCGTGGTACGTGGATTAACGATCAAATTTTTATTTTTGCAAAATAAATTATTTCGAAGTGATTTTTGCCAAAATTGTGCAAAAAATTTTTTTTCCCACACCTGTAGCCCGGATGGTTCTAAGTAATTCTAAGTAATGTACATTGGTGTGAACCGGAATAGTACAACAGGAATTTTTGATCAGATTATGTTTTTGGAAAAAAACGCATTTTTTGTGTTTTTTTTGCTAATAATGTACACAAGTTATAGCTTGTAACACGCTACGCTGAAAGGTGTATACTGGTGCAGTGGTTATGACGCTGGCTTCTCACCCAACTAACTCGATCGAAAGGGATCGAACCCTGCGAGAAGAGACAATATTATTTTTTTTTTTTAATTTTTATATTGTTTAAATTATTTTTTCAAAATTCTAGTTATATTTTGTGCAAATGTTGCATTTAATTTTTAAAAGCGTAAATTTAATAACCAGTGGAAATTGTTTAAATTATAATTTAATTCTGTTTCAATGTACACGAAATCAGAGAGGCGGAGCTTCTAACAACCAATGGAAGCCATAGGCGCAATTTTTAAAATTCTTAATGAACCTTGCTATATAAAAAAAAGTACTGCACATATTTAGAAACCTAAATAATGGTGTTTAGGCGTTCGATTAAAATTAACAAATATTTTCATATAAAATTTGTTTTGGCATCCCAAATAATCATCATTCACTTACTAAATACCTGCAAAACCCTGAAATGTGTGAAAATTCACACTTCACATCAATTTTTTTCGACATGTTTGTTTATAGTTTAGAATCTTCGTCGAAAAATATTATACTTGATGATAATGAATTGTCACTTGGTACAAGTATTCTGTACATCTAATAAATCATTTTTATTGAGAACCGCAGCAGATTCGAGGTGGCAGCAAAAATAGATTACCAAGTATTTTTTATTTAGATCATATAGTTAGTTTTCACAATAGAACAAAATATCATCAAATATATTTGTAGAACGAAGCTTTAGCTACAATTTGCCGCATGGTACACAAATATACGTCGAATGGTTTACAAGATAGCATCTAGAATGCAATTTGTTTAATAACAATTACATGTCAGTTCTTTTTACAATTAAAAAAATTCCTATTAGATAGATAAAAATTCGCTGAAAATTTTGATGTATAGATTGTTACTAATTATATTTCAGATTGTTAGTTTTGTATAAGAAACTATACAGTTGTGCGCACCCTTAAGGAGGTCGTGACCAAGAACTTTTTTTAGCTTTGGAATTAGATAAATATTGGTGTGTGCCAGATCTAGTGGATAAAGTGGATGACCAACTACTTCAAAGCTGGAGGAAACGTACAAGAGGAATTTTTGATCAGATTGCGATTTTGAAAAATATTGCAGTTTTTGTGTTTTTGACAAATTTAATTATTATTTTTTTAATTCATGGCTAAATAATGGCTAAAAATGATTCTTTGTATTTATAGCTAAGATCGTGTCTTTTTTTAAATTAAAAAAATAAATATTTTTTTTTACAGCTGATATCCGACTTCTATATGTAGACTCCACATAAGAACACCAGACTACACTCTACACTGTAGTGTGTAGTGTTCAGTTATTTTATTATAACTCCTATTATACGTTGTGATTCAACTTATTGTTTGAATTACTTTAGATTTATATTTTTATGGTATCAAAGAGAAATAAATAATTTACAGTAATGAAATGCTTATAAATCAAATAAGAAATTGTTAATAGTGAGAAAAACTTTTCTGAAATTGACAAAAATGAAACCATTTATCAACGAATCAAATCCAGAAAAAAATGCTGGGAGTTTTTGCAAACTATTTAAATTTTATTTAAAAAAATTAAATGAAAGCTAATAAGCAGTGGCGACACTACATCCCCCCAATATTGCTCTCGTCCTAGTTACCCCACCCCCCAGAATAGTTTGGAGAAAAATGTGTGTGCAACAATGTAACAATGATGTTTTCTGTTTTTTTAAGGAAGTCATTCTTCATTACTGATATTTTAGAAGACCTTTTTTTTGCTCATAACTTGTATTTTTGGGATGAGGACCTCTTTTTTGTTCATCATTTGTATTTTTGAGGTGAGGGCCTTTTTTTTGGGTCATCACATATGTTTTAACAATTGTCCATAATAACGATATAAAATGATGATGCCCTCCTCAAATATGTTTTCTGCCCCCCCCCCCCATATTTTCATCAAATATTTCCTAGCCCCTCCAGATTTTAAGAACCAGCGCCAGAACTGCTTATCAAAAAACTGTTGATTTTGATGTGATTATAAAACAAATATTCCTAGACATCCAGCATTATGTTGGCTTCTTACACTTATTAAATACCTGCAAAACCCTGAAATGTGTGAAAATTTACACATCACGTCAATTTTTTTCAATTAAAATTAATCATATTCAGTAAAGAGCATAGTACATAGTACCCTTTATTTACTTTGTAAATACAATGCGAGAACATACTTCTTATTAATTAAACTATTATATATGAAATTGTGTTAATTCAGATCTCTGAATTGTTGATATGGATGATAAAGTGACTTGGCCTATTTCCCTAACTCCCGAAATGTACTCTGTGATTATATAAGAGCTTCGTTAAGAGTTACTACTGTGTTAAACAAATGGCGTGATACAAGGGACAATATTTTGCACGCTGCAGGAGTTGAACGTTTGGGACTTGAAATCTCAGCCTACATCTCTCTTGACCGAAATCCACAACACCCTTCGCGGCCTGTTCTATCCCTCAACCGCATAAATATTTTCTGGTGATTTACGCAAATTACTCTTTCATGTGTTGCAAGCAAATGCTGGAAATAAACGTATACATTTTGACTGGTAGGAAAATAAAAACAATTTTATTATATTAAATTTCAACGTGTTTGGATGGATCACTTTCAAAAGTTATCGAAATTTACGATTTTTTAATATGTACCAACAATTTGTAATCACTTACTAAATACGAGGGTAGGTCAATAAGTCCTTACAAAATCTAATAGATGGCGCTAATAGTAACACGTTTATTTCTCAAAAGTACCATCTGTCAGTAGACTGCTGTCAAATTTTCAGCCATATCCATCGCGTGGTTTCATTTTTACAAACGAACGAAGCAAACAAGTTTCGTACGGATATCAAACACTTTCATTTGGAAAGCAAAACACCGAAAAGAATCAAATCCGAGTTGGATGAAGTTCATGTGATATCTACATCAGCATTTAAAACGCGTTTGCTCACAGTGGAGAATAAACGCAATCGTGTGGTCGATTTAATGGCTGATTTGACACTTTTTCATCGCAATTCTTACGAGTTTCTGCGTCGATACTAGGAATAACGACGGGTAGCCGGGAACCCGCTACCCGACCCGTTAAGGTTATACCCGGTTCCGAATTTGAATACCCACTACCCGTCATCTACCCATTACCCGTTAATTAACGGGTATCGGGTATTTAGCGGGTAGCGGATAATTAGTGGGTAACGGTTAAATATATATATATATTCTTTATTCCCTAGGCCTTGCGGCGTTCAGGGTATTAACCATTATAAAAAAATAAAACAATCAATCCAAAAATAAATAACAATACCGTCCAATACAATATATAATTTAATTTTTTTTTGTTTTTTTCTCTTTTCTTTCTTCTTGCTCCAATGTCCCTCTCTTTCTTCCTGTTTTCCTTCTGGTTTCCTTCTACGATCTCCTTCCTTCTTGCTTCTCTCGCCCATCTTTGATTTATTTTATTTCATTGTCTTCCCTTCCAACCACTTCTTCACCCCTCCTCCTATCTCCCTTCCTTCCTCCCCATTTCTAGGTAACCTAATCCCCCTTCCTTCCTTCCATTTCTCCCCTTCTGCTTCCCACCGGGTCTATTCTTTCTTTCCTTTACCCCTTCCTGTTATCCTTCCCCAATCTCCATCCTTCTTGCCTCTAATTCCCTCGCCCACCTCTCCCCCCTCGGGTAAATATTTTGCGTATTTAATTTATCTGTGACTATTTTGTTCTCGATTACAATAATAAGAATTAAGTATGCGTATTCCATAATGCACCGGTGCTTATTTTTAGGGTTTTGTAGGTATGACCACCAAAAAACCCTTATAAAGTTATTTATGTGTCTGTCTGTCTGTACTGTAGAAATTGTAGCCAAACGACTTAAGATAGAAAGTTGAAATTTGACATGCTTATATAATTCTTTGACCCATATATAGGAAAAATACGAGTTCAAAAACCACATCACGAAATAAATATAAACAAATATGTATTTAATGAAAAAATAAATATTTTTTTATTAGATTTTTGCTAAATATATGCTAAAAAACTTGTGTCCCCTACCCTATCTCCCAGAGGGGTTGATGTTGTTGGGGATTGTCATCGAAAAAAATTATTATTAAAAAAAAAATGTATTGTGTGGTATCAAAAGGAAGCTCTTAAGACGCAGATTAAAGAACGAAAAGTTGTTTCATTTAACACGATTTTGGATTTAACACGCGGGTTATTATCGGATAGCGGGTTATTATCGGATAGCGGGTTATTATCGGATAGCGGAATATTAACTGGCAGCGGGTAATTAACGGGTAACGGGTAATTAACGGGTAGTGGGTAATATCCGGGTAATTGTTGCGGTTACCCGGTTCCATAAATTTCTTGTTTTCGTCATTCCTAGTCGATGCATAACCGCTGATGAAACATGAATCCACTACTCACTCCAGAGACAAAGGAACAGTTGAAACAGTGAGTTTCTGGAGGCGATCTAGCTCCAAAGAAGGCGAAGACGGTGAAATCGGCCGGTAAGGTGATGGGCACGGTTTTTTGGGAAGCACGCGGAATTATCCACATTGACTACTTGGAAAAAGGACGAACGATAAATGGAGAGTATTATGCGTAATTACTGGACCGGTTGAGCGAAGAAATCAACTAGAAACATTCACATTTGGCCCAGAAGAAAGTGGTCATCCATCAAGACAATGCATGGGTGCTCACTTTCAGTTTCGGTGGCGAAAATGCATGAATTACGCTCTGAATTGTTACTGTATCCACCAGGGACGTAGCCAGGATTTCAGCTTGGGGGGGGGCAAAAATAACAAAACATTCTAAATTGGTCGGTACGACCTTAATTACATGGCTTGGGTAGAAAATAACAGCGTTCTAGGTCAGAGGTCGGCAACCTTTCAGTGACAAAGAGCCAAATCTATATTGAAAAAAATAAACACAATAACATGGAAGAGCTGCTAAAAAATATATGCTATATTTAAGAAAAAAAAAAACGTAAAAATTATTTATTTGTTTTAAAATAATCAAGTATTACAATAAATTAATATTTACTTATACATTTAGTTTGTGATACCTATTGTAGTTGCCAGTATATTACAATATAATAATTTTTTTAATGGGATGATCGCTCCTGCATAGTGTTCTATAAGACTTTAATATTTGGTGAATATTCAGTAATCTTTAACTTAAGGCAGCACTCAAGTTTCAGGTCAGTAAGATTACTTCTTAACTGACTCTATATTAATTTCATATGTGAAAAGATTTGCTTACAGTAATATGTGGATCCGAAAATTGTCAGTAGCCCAAAAGCATAATTTTTTAAAAGATTGAACGATTCTGGAAGACGGTTCCAAACTTCGAAAAGAACTTTATCTATATTTTGAAGATTGCGAATTTCGGTCCACTTATGCTGGGAAGATAAAATTCACTTTTATCTTTCTAAATTTTCCAATTCAGAATTTAGTTTTAAGAATATATAATGCCATAAACCTTTGGATTTCAAATCCACTAACTGAAGGTGATAAATGTAATTGCTACATATCCACTTCAATTGGTTTTGTCAAAAAAGCTAGTGTAGCTTTATATTTTCTAAACACTTTAAATCTATCTCGAAAAGCTTCTTGCATGTTAACAATAGTTTGTGCAAAAAAATGCATTAATAACATGTTTTTGTAAATTAATAAAATGTAAAAATGGTTTTTGCACGTAAATCGTTCACAAATACAGATAACTTTTTTTCGAAACAAATAACTTCTTCTAAAAGGGAATATGCAGTAACTACGGGAATTACCGGGCGTGAATTGCACCGCAAAACATTCTGAAAAATACAAAACCTATATAGTACAGGCAGAAAGTTGAAAATTAAAAAATAGATTATATTAAAATTAAAACCAGCCAATTTTCAAAGAGCCACAAAGTTTTCTAAAAGAGCCGCAGGTTGTCAACCCCTGTTCTAGGTCTTTTGTAGTATATTAAATTATAAAAGTCCAGTAAATTTATACATTATCTTCACCTCCGGTGGAGAAAAATTCTAACAACCTAAATTATATTTTATATAAGGTAAACTATCCTGGGGGGGGGGCAATTGCCCCCTATGCCCCCCCCCTGGCTACGTCCCTGGTATCCACTGTATTCACCAGATTTGGACCCCAGCGACTTTTTCTTGTTGCCAAATATGAAGGCTCACCGGAAAAAGATTGAGGAGGTCATCGCCAAACAGATGCCTATTTTGAGAGCCTTGCAGAAATTATTTTTTGGATGGTTTGAAAAAGTTGGAAAAACGATGGGCAAAGTGTATCGAGCTAAAAGAAAACTATGGTGAGAAATAAAAATGAATCAACCCAAAATAATTTGTTTTTCTATTGCTTTGTAAGGACTTATTGGCCAACCCTCGTACTTACAAAATTCTGCAAATTTTAGTATTTTTAATATTTCTTGGAAATGTTGTTTGTTTTTCTATATTCCAACTTTTAAATAAAACTGATAAGAACTAAGAATAAAATTTCAGGTCTGTTTCAAGTATTCTACATTGTAAGTGTAAACAAAGCAAATTGCTATCTTGAATTATTTAATAATACCATCATAACAAATAAATAAAAGATATGACTTCCATCAGCTAGATAATTAACTTTCAAGAAACCAGTTTAAATCGGTAATATTGTTAAATATAATGCTTTTAAGGAAACTCCGTTTTACACCGTGAAAATATTTAATAATTACATGATAAACCAGGAAGAAAAAGGGATGTTTCATATGCACGAGAGTAACCAGGAATTCAGGAAAGAGAGCAGGGATTCAATATTCTATTAAGCTTAAGGTAAAAAGGTTAGTGAAAAGGGTTTTATTTTTCTTAAAAATATTCTGGATGTAGAAATAGATAGGAATTTTAGCGCAGTTATATAAATAGCCCAATTTGCTGGACACATCCTAATCTAGGCCATGTTGCACTAATTCTAATTCATCTTACTATAAATAAGAATATGTTTAACGATACATGTTATTTACTAGACTAGAAATGAAATATTTTGGTCTGTAAATAGGTTAGATATTAACTGAATAATTTTTGACGCCTGTCATCATAAATGTTATCATAATATTCATAATTAATTTTTTTCTTTTTGTTTCCTCGACTTGTCCTTTTCTAGATATTTCCTTATTTCTTCATTTTCTTCGATGGCTATTGTTTCTATTTTAAACTCGGACAAATCCTAGACCCTTCTGTTTACTATTAGGAAACATAATTTTGAAAACACTTTTTTTTGCTCCGTCCCGCATTGCCTTCTTAAGAAAATAGTCACCCTACGTTGGGACCAACTCACTGAATTTGTTAGTCGAAAGCTTAAGTCCACCATCTACCTGATAAGGAGATTGAAATGCGAAGTATGTAAGGAGGTCGTATTGAAAGCCTATTTTTCTTTATTCCAATCCCACCTAAATTATGGGATACTTATATGGGGACATTCTCAGTCCGCTGACAGAATTTTTAGCCTTCAGCGTAAAGCTGTCAGAATTATCGCCGGTGCTTCCTACAGAACCGAATGTTGAAATTATTTTACAAGTCTCAAAATAATGACCTTACCAGCATTATTCATTTATAATTGCCTCTTACTAATACATAAGAATTTGAGCAAATTCACTACTCTTGGAGACTCGAATGAGTACAGCTCTCGCTCAAAAAACGATATCCGTTCTCGCTACCTTCGCTTAAACAAATCCAGAAATTGCCCAAATTATTATTGTATAAAAATTTTCAATGTGTTACCCGAGGAGATTAAACAACTATCATGCAGAGGATGTTCTAATAATGTTAAGGACATATTGTTGAAAAATCTCATTTATGATTTTAATAATTCTGAAAACATTGAATTTTGTATGTGAAATCTTATGTACCTAATAATGACTGACTGAAAACAATAGATGTATATGTAATTTGGTCAATAAATTATTATTATTATTGGGATTTGTCGGATTTTGACAACCGTCCACTTATAGAATTTGAATTAGTACTCGTTGACTCGTACTTAGCGTTTACTTCTGTAGTTTGCTGAGCAAATTGTTTGATTTTATCTGCATTTTTCATAATGGTAGAAACAGTTGAAGGCGGTAAATTTATTACCCTGCAGACATCATAAGGTTTTACCCCACTTTCCATTATCTTCCATCTATAATAACATCCATCTTCTTCTCAAGAGAGATAAAAATTCTAGCCCTTTTAGGTCCATCTTGAGTTAACATTTCCTTTCTCCTCTTCTCAGACATGGTATTTGATTTACTGTACCCTTTTGTATATGGGTATGCAAAAAACACCTATTTTATAGAAACAAATAAACTAATTTAATTACGAATAACTAAACTATTTTAAACAGTTCCAAAAAAACATACTGTATATACTGCCAGGGGTTTATAAACTGATAACTTAATCTGTTAAACGTTGGTTAGTTAGTTAGTTAAAATTTTGGCGCACAGAAACAAAGGCTATTTGCGCCTAATCTGTTAAACGCCATCTGGGCGAGAAATTATTATTATTATTGTCCGGGTAGGTATTATATATTTCGCGATATAAAATCAATAATAAATTAAAAATTTCCAACACTGATCGTATCAACATGTTGTAATCTGATTTAAAATAAATTAAAACTTTTTAAAAATAAACTTTAAATATTGATCTTAATTAAACTTCAAAATTACAAAACTTTATATATTGATTTGAAAGTTAAAAGTTTAAAAGGTAAATTAGCAAACTCTTAATATTAATTTCTAAGATACCAATTTCTTCGTACATATTTTTAGCTGCAATGAACAATTAAATCTTTAAAGAAGTTTAAGCAGCAGGAGATGAAGTACCTTTATTATAATTTCATAGAGGTTAAACCAAATCAGTGGTGTACTCAGATTTTTTATTAAAAATTACTGTTTTTAGCTTCTTTTTCTTCTTCGGTTTTTTCACATACTATTATAAAAGAGTTGGCATATCAAATAGATTTAGTCTTAACTCCAGAAGAGAAATCGGTTTATTAAAATAATATAAAAATAATAATGGACCTAGAATTGAACACTGCGGTACCCAATAGCTAAGTTGGAATGAATCTGACCTATGTTTGGCCCAGTCCCCATTGAAGTTCTCATAGAGCCTGCTGAGACTAATATATTAATTTTGAATTTTGCGTGAGAAACCACTATTTGGGTGTTATCTTCTCATCTAGGTTTTCTGTTGGCCTGCTTCCTTTATTAGATATCTACAAAACTCTGCGGGCATACACATTCAACATTTTCTTAAATTTATTTAAGTACGTTTCGCAAAAGTTTCCATGTAACTATTTTAATAAATAATTACAAATTTAAATTCTAAAGTAATAACAGGTAAGAAAGTCGTATCTAGTTTAACCTTACGCCCTTTTATCTTTATTAAAATATGCGGCATATATATAGGCACTGTCTGGAAACTAAATATCAAAGACGCTGAAACAGTGGTGTACACCTTTATTATACCTAATTAGGTTAAAATTCACGTATTTTAATTAAACTTGGGTAATTTGAAAGCACTGTGCTATAATATTATCAACCTAGACACATTCAAAAAATTATTAAAATTTGGGAAATTGCCAGTTTGTCATTAAAACCGTAATTTTTTGAAAAATTTGTGGATAACACGCGGTAAGACGGTAACGCGATATGTTAACGTCAGTAAAGTACCAACCATCATCAACAATGTTTGTATCATCATAGAACCAATCATAGAAAATCAACTTTCAATTCCCATCATGTTAAGGTGGCAACAGCATTCGGTATTCGGCGACTTCCGAGTGAGTGTTTGTCGAATCCCGAGTAGTGTAGATGGGTTGTTTATGTTATGCCGAACGTCCATTTTCTGTGCTCGCCGTTTCCCGTATCGTATCAGTCTTGTATGCCACATCAAAGAAAGCGATTATTCGCCGAGCTGTGTTTTAAACCTACGTTCACTCATTCTCCTTTCGCGAGCATTAATACTAAGTAAGTAACTACTGATAATTATTTTAAAACGAAATTCATATCATAATCAACCTAATTATTCGTTATTATTATACAACAAACTATTTATTTGAAATTTCAAATTGGAAATCTTCATTTGATAATCTCCAGAAATTTTCGAATTTTCCGGATGGTTCTTTTACCAATTCAGCTAATAAGTTTGCGCCACTGTACCTATAACAAAAAATTGATGTGAAGTGTGAATATTTCAGGGTTTCGCAGGTATATAATAAGTGAAGGCGGTATGCTGAGTGTGTAGGACAAATTTTACTTTGTAGTAATCACGGCAAATTGAACGATATTTTTAAAATAATTTATCGTCTGTTAATCATATAATAAGACTGGTTATTAAATTTACGCTCTTAAAAATTAAATACAACATTTGTCAAAATATAACTAGAATTTTGACAAAATAATTTCAACATAATGAAAATGCAAATAAAAAACAGAAAAAATAAAATTCGCTCCGTACTCGAACTCGAAACCCTTCGTTTTCCAGCTTACGACACCAGTGCTTAACCCATCAAGCTATCGCACTCCTTGCATGTGAGTGTCTTACACTGGTATAACTTTTGTACTTTGTGAACCAAAAACCACAAAAAATGCGATATTTTCCGAAAACATAATCTGATAAAAAATTCCTGTTGTACTATTTCGGTTCACACCAATATACATTACTTAGAATTTTTTTTAGATTTTTAGTTTAAACCATCTGGGCTACAGGGTGTGGGACAAAATTTTTTATGTACAATTTTGGCAAAAATCGCATCAAAATAATTTATTTTGCAAAAATAAAAATTTGATCGTTAATCCACTTACTAAGGGCTTTCATTTGATATCCTACTCAGAATTTAAAAAAAATATTTTTGTTTTCGATGAGCACATATTTGTTTATATTTTTAGAGGGGTATATTTTTTAGATGTTTTAGTATTTTTCCTATGTGCGGGTCAAAGAGTTGTATAAGCATGCCAAATTTCAACTCTCTAGGTTTAGCCGTTTGGCTACAATTTTTACCGAACAGACAGACAGACAGACAGACAGACAGACGACAAAATGACGGTATAAGGGTTTTTTGGTCATACCTACAAAACCCTAAAAACGATTTTTATTTTAACTTAATGCTGCTATTAACTAAATATATAAATAAATAATAGTAGTATTATTTTTTATATGAAAAAGTAAAGTTACAATAAATGGACAAAATGATTCTTTTTATTCATTTCAAACTCCAAAATTTATGCATTGAAAAGCTAAAATTAGGTTAGTTAAAGGTAGTTTAAAAGAGAAAATTACTTTTAACTAAACAATACTTACGTTTTTCTGCTTGTGTTAAGTGACACCATCATCATCTTCTTCTCGGCTTTTTCTTTTTATTTATTTAATAACTTATTGCCACAAAATATGACCATAAAAGCAGCCGAACTAATAACGATTTCCGAGTCGCTATCCATTGAATTGCTTGAGCAAATATTCGTTGTACCCTAAGTGACTCAATGCTTGGCAAAGTGCGCTTATATATTTCAAGGTATTTGCCATTTGGCGAGTACTCGGCGAATTCTACGCCGAGCACCTCGGCTATTCGGTATTTGGCGAATTCCACATGTATGGCGCCGCCTTTAGGTATAATTATGAACATCGATGAAACAAAATTCATGACCAGTTCATGTACAAAATGAATAACTCAAAATAACTAATAATCCCATTGAACAAGTAGATATTACAAATACCTGAAGTGATGGCGAAAATAATTTTAGCTATACTGTTAACTAATGAACCCTTAAATGACTGATGAGACCAATCTTGGAGTGGCAGTCTTGATTATAGTGAGGGCATATTGTTCCCTAGAGCAAAGGTTTGTGCTGGTTTCGTTTGGCTTTTCTTCTTCGTCTTTACTTCTTCATGCGCAAGACGATTTACTTTAAAATTATTGGATCCCTCTTTTATGGTATGTCATCAAGCTGGACGATCAGGGGTTAGGTTCTCCCTAAATCAGTTGAATCAACATTTCCGTTTTTAATGTGTGCTAAAAGCACATCCTTGTACCTTTTCCTTTGTCTGTCCAAATTTCGCGAACCAGTAGAGTTCAGAAATTTGTTTTGGATTTTAGCATCCTCATGCAATAACCTGTCCAACTGAGCTGAATCTTCATAATAATCGCTTCAATATTTGATAAACTGGCTTGTTCAAGTACTGGTTCGTCTTCTCCTATTTTATTTTTAGAATATGTGGCAAACAGCTTTGATGATGCCTTTTTAGCATTTTCAAGTACCTTCTAGGGATGGGAAAAAAACATCGATTTATCGAAAACATCGATGTTTGTTTTAAAAACATCGATGTTTTTATCATCGATGGTCAGCTGGCGATAGTATCGATAAAACATCGATGTCTACTACCGATGTCGATGTTTAAACTATGAAATTCAGAAACTACCGCTAGAGGCGCTGGAATCTTAAAAATTTAATTTTTATTAAAATTAGTACACAAAATATAAGCGCCATCTATTGTGATATAACAATACTAATAGTATTAGTTCTTATTCTTCTTAGCGGTTAGCAGTATACGAAAAAAAAAGAAACTTCTAATTTTTGCAAACAATGCGAATGACCAACGACGCCAACACACTTTTTCTTTTTGAGTCTTGTTGACACTTTCCCAGTTGTTATTCCTCCAATCCCTGGATTTTTGTAAGTTGTCATTAGCTATTTTTTTATATATTGAAGTTGGCTTTTCCTGAACAAAATGATCACAAGCTTCAATTAATCGGTAAAAGTAACTAGAATTGAAAATCTAGTTCCGCCTAAACCAAAGGAACAGACTTTATTTCAACTTAAAAAAGTATAAAAATAATTGTGTATTACAGTGTTATTTTTATGTTAAATAATATAAAATTAACATTAAGATTACTATTGTAATAAAATCCAATATTTCATTTTAGAAATGTGAAAATAGTAAGGTCCGTTCCTTTGGTTTAGACGGAACTAGATTTTCAATTCTAGTTACTTTTACTGATTGATTGAAGCTTTTGATCATTTTGTTCAGGAAAAGTCAACTTCAATATATAAAAAAATATCTAATGACAAAAATGAAAATTGCGGTTAGTTCCGCCTAATCGTTTGGAATAGACTATAGGTACAAATTAGGATTATAATATTGGGTATAATAATATTAATGTGAAATTAATTACTATTAAAAAGGAATATTTCTACAAGGTGTCTCAAAAGAAATTTTATATTTAGTGGATCGATTAAAAAAAAAGTAAGCCGTATATAGAAAAAATGTTTATTAATTATCAAAATACACTTTTTGGGGATTTATTTCTTAAAAATAATATCGTCTAAATGTAGACCCTCGCGTTCTCGGCACTCATTTAATCGAACAGTAAAATTACTTATGACGTCTCGGCAGGTGGACTCAGGGATGGCTGCCATTTCGTGACGGATATTTTCTTTCAAATGCGCCAGAGAAGTCGGTTTATTGGCGTAAACTTTAGATTTAAGATAACCCCATAGGAAAAAGTCCATAGGGGTTAAATCTGGACTGCGTGGAGGCCAATTTATGTCACCTCTCCGGGAGATCAATTTGCCTGAGAAAATTTCGGCATCTTGGGGCTTTAATTCTTGCACCAATTGAATTTTGTAGGGGTGCAGCTTTAGGTCCTTGTGCATAATATGATGTAATGATGATCTATGCACATTTAAAGCACTTGCGCGCTTCCGAATTGAAAGGTTCGGGTCGTCACGAACAGACTGATTCACATTCTCCACGTTTTTTACCGTTCTTGATGACCTAGGTCACCCGGATTTTGATTTATCCAGCGTTGTACCAGTCTCTTCAAACTTTTTAACCCAATGTCGAATGAGAGGAGTGCTTGGTGCATCATTTAAGTGGCGAAAACCTCGAATACTGCAGAATTTTCTACGGGCTACAGTCGCCGAATCACCGTTTTTGTAAAACTCTCGCACGCATAACGCGCGGTCTGCTCCCGAGAAACGCTCCATAGCGACTGACTTCCCAAGAGCCAGGCTACCGATTGACATAACCCACGCGCCCATCGGATACGTTGCGTTCACGCAGTAAGCTAAATAAATATAAAATTTCTTTTGAGACACCTTGTATTTAAAAATCTAATAAATGATTATTGTGTATTATGTGTTACTTTTTTCGTATTTTATCTTTACATTATTAAATAAAACCTATATAATATAAATAAATAGCTTTTTTTAATATTAATAAAACATCGATGTTTCCGATACATCGATGTTTTTCCTTCGATGTTTTTTCAACATCGATAGTAAGGTGCCGATGTTCACATCGATGTTAAACATCGATGTTTTGCCTTCGATGTACAACCCTAGTACCTTCTATATGTGAGCCAGGTTTTGCAACACGATCTATTGCATACCATTAAAAGGGTATATTATTTATTTTCATTTTATTGGCGTCCCACATAAATATACATGTGGGTCACATGCATACCGTAATCCGCAGTTTCCCACCTCTTAGCTCGTGATAAACCTAGAGAGGTTCGAAATTTTTTGTCAAAATTGCTGTTCCTGGCATCTGGTATTCAGAGCTGTGGGCTTTCTTCTCCAATTGTAGTAGCAATACGGAAATTTATGTGGAATAATGGTTGAATCCGGCTGGCATATGATGAGGGCAATGTAAATTAAAATATTGATACAGGAAACTACCAAGGACCATGCGTGCACCCTGCTGGGGGCTCCATGGTACTCAAAAACACGCAAGAGACGCATTTATCTTATAATTGAAGTCGTTTTCACACATTGTTGTAAAAGTGTCTGATCTGACACCAGAAGAGGAATCAATATTAAAATAAATTAAACATAGTAATGGATCTAAAATTGAGCTCTACGGTACGCCATAGCTAAGTTGAAGTGAATTTGACCTAAAATTATTTATACAAACAGTTTTCTATTTGTTATGCATAATTCTATAATATGGATAAATAATAGTTGGCTTTTGAGCACTTATATGTCAAAATTTTGCTTCTGAGCCCCCGTCCAAGAAAAATTAGGGCTGTGTACCTACCAAGGAGTCTAGAGAATTGATATCGGGAAGGAATTATATAAAAAATATCGACTAGAACAGTCGATGCAGTCAACTGATTGCTGATTACTTGACAATAAAAGCATTTAGTGCAAATTTGCTTATCAAAAAATTTACGTATTTTGTTTTATCTGAGGTATAATTAATATTGTCATAACTTTATCACGTTTACGTTCATTCATAAACAAATTTGCTTAATGATTGCCACGCTCAAATTGTTACTTCCTTTTACGTCAAATATAATTGGCATACTAAAAATTATAATACCGATACTATTTACCACGAATTTAAAATTTTTAAATATACTTTTGACACCTCAATAATATCTAACAACAACTTATCGTAAAGGTATTTTGTGTATGTAAGAGGTATGTAAATTAAGTAACCGGACTGGCAACATAGCGTGTGATCTGGCAACATTTGGGACGCGGGTCTTGGAGAACGGCAGGTAAACATGTGATACGCCTTCAGCACGAGTTTGAACCTGCTAGAGTAATTATGTTGTCCGTAGCGATTTTTTTTTCGTGAGACAGTTGTTTCTAGTGCGTTCTAAAAATGAGTGACATTCATTTCGAGCAACGGCGTGCTATCAGGTTTTGCTTCAGACATGTGCACAGTGCAACGAAAACTTTTGCAAAACTTCAGCAGGCCTACGGAGACAATGTTTTGTCAAGGACCTAGGTTTTTTGTGATTTGAGCCATCTTCAGAAGGAAGAGTGTTGATTGAAGATGAATCACACAGCGGAAGGACTTCATCTTCAAGAACTTTATGAAAATATCGATAGAATCCGGGATCTTGCGAGTTCAGATCGTCGGTTGACAGTCTGTTGACAGAATGATCGGGGAAGAGTTTAATTTGACTCACACTACCGTTCATCAGATTTTGACCTATGATTTGGGGATGAATGAATGACCAATGAATTTCTGGCCAGTAAAAACATTCCTGTGGCTCCTCAGCATCTTTATTCGCCTGACTTGAGTCCTTGTGACTTTTTCCTCTTCCTAAGATTAAAAAATCATCTCAAGAGACGTCATTTTGGGATATTCAAAAACATTCAAACGTCCGTAACCGACCAGCTGAAAGCTATTCCAGTATGCGAGTTCCAGCTCTGCTATGAGGATTGGAAAAACCGTCTCCAGGGCTGTGTGGCTTCCCAAGGAAGTTATTTAAATGGAGACAATATTGAATTGTAATTCTATTAGAATAATAAAAAAAAATCAGTCTGGTTACTTAATTTACACACCTCGTATATTAGACAAAAATGTATTTGATGAATAAAAAGCATAATTTTTATTAAAGATTATCAGACCTTTTCAAATATCTATCTACCATCTCTGTCACATTGAGAATTGATTCGTTTTTCTTTTTCTGTGGTGAAATAATTTTAAGTTTTTACTTCATCCAATTATTTAGTTCAATTACAGTAAAATATTTGTAAAAACATTTTAAAACTTTTTCTACTCTCGATTGATGTGCAACCATCTTGTTAAAAATTCTTTTTGTGCAATTTATTCTTCCAATTGAGAGAAAACAAAAATGTACCCTTATTTGAAGATTTACAAGACTAATACCGAATCGAATCGATCGAATCCTTGTGTCCAATTTGTCCAGTAGTTTTATTGTTCTTAGAGTTAATAATGAAAAATCGTTTAAATCTCAATGTCAAAGAGAATAATGGTTGAAAGGCAATCATCTTCTAGTCTGTTCGCGTATCGTTTGTCTTGATTACGTTATATAAGAACGCGCGACGTATCTAGTACCACAGTTGAACAAATTTGTCGGCTTGCACCCAAGGATATACACTTTTCATTTCTGACAACATCTTGGACATATTACTAGATAAAACTTGTCTCGGGCAACACAACTTTCTGTTACTAAAGGGTTTCTTGCTGGTTTATATATAGGGGAGATTGTTGTACCTGTAGCATAATCCATCTTGGAATAGCTTTTAAGTTCCTGACCTTCTCTATCATTTAACAGCCTTTCGGGTCTATTCTGTATCTTAAAAAGTTAAAAATTAACCTCAAGGTCGAAGTTAAAAAATTTTAACCCCGCTTTACAATATTTTGTTATTCTGTAACTCTATGACGTTTAAATTTTAACCTCAATGTGGTTAATTCAGTAGGTTATATTCGGAATTGTAACTCCAGCCAAATACATGGCGTTAACTTTAAGCCAGCTGTAATTTCAATCTCTAAACGTCAAATAGCCAGAAAAAATGCATTTTTAGAATTAATCATAGCAAGTCTGTTTATTTTAAACCAATTATTACTAGAACAAATTGAACATCAAGAAGTTAATAAGTAAAAAATTAATATAGGTGAATAAAAAAAATATAAAAATGCTTTTTAGGAGATCAGTTCGAATTAAACAAAGGCAACTGCGTGATATAAGTGACCCTTTCAATTTACCTGAAGCAATATTTTAAAATATTTTCATTTGTCTAAAACTTGTACGGAATATCTCGTTTTACAAATATTGTTTGAAAATCCGAGAAGAACCAAAAGATTTCCCAATATATTGCAAGTAAATATTTAAAACTTTAAAATTGTGATACATTTATAAATTTTGATTTCTCTGTTTGTTAAAAAATAAAAATAAAGTAAACATAACCTGAAAATAAAAGTATCTTAATACAGAAGAAAGAAAAGAGATAAAAAATATTGATACATTTGCATGTTATGGTAATATTATATTATTTACTTTCTGCACCTATAATTATTTATGTATAGAAAAAAAAAAAAACCCCAAATATTGTACATTTGCGCAATATAGATTTATTATATTGGATCGTTGCTGATTCACGATTCAACCATAACACATGTTTACATTAAATCCACAATTACACAAGCCAAATACCTTCCCTTGTAGATAATTTCACAACACAATTTTAACCATAAGGTTAAAATGTTAGAACTTAACGCTTGGGTTATAACCTGAGATACAGAATAAGAAACAAGGTTAAAATTTTAACGCCTAGTTAAAATGTTACTTTTTAACCATCATTTTTAACCTAATCTTTTTAACCACAAAAGATACAGAATAGACCCGTTAGTGCGTTATTTGTAGAGTATCTATGTTGTTAGACAGTAGTCTATTGGGTTTTCTTGTTATCTGTTCGCTTGCAATTAAGTTATTTTTAAAAAATGGTATTTTAGTGTTAAAAGTAATTTTAACATTTTGATATTCTTTTATCGTGTTTTCTATGTAGGTATTGTCTATCATCTGAAATAACTATTTTATGCAATAGACTTTGATGAGTATTTCTACATTATTTTCTATTCTAGCCATATCCTATACAGTTTTCCACCATTTTCACGATTTTAAGCACCTTATTGTACCTTGGAACAACAAGTTGTACCTGAAATTCAGTTCCTCCAATTCTAATTAGATGCCCACGTCACAATTCAACTTTTGGATTCATTCGAATAGGATATTATCAACCACCCAGCTCTCAGACTTGATCTGGTGCCATCGGATTAGCATCTCTTCACCTCTCTCAAGGAGTCTATGGGCGGAAAAAGATTTTCCAGCGACGACGAGGTCCAACATGCCGTCAAATAATGGAATAGACAGCTGGCGGGAGATTTTTTCGACACAGGTATAAAAAAGCTCATACCTCGGCGCACGACGTGCATCGTTCGGAAAGTCGACTACGTCGAAAAATGTGTGACCTATACCTAAAACATATTTTTAAAGAAAATTTTTGAGTTTTTAAAGTTGAGTTCTCTTACTTTGTGGACTTGGCTCTCTGGCCTTGTGCAAGGTGTCTCAAAAGAAATTTTATATTTAGTGGATCGATTAAAAAAAAAGTAAGCCGTATATAGAAAAAATGTTTATTAATTATTAAAATACACTTTTTGGGGATTTACTTCTTAAAAATAATATCGTCTAAATGTAGACCCTCGCGTTCTCGGCACTCATTTAATCGAACAGTAAAATTACTTATGACGTCTCGGCAGGTGGACTCAGGGATGGCTGCCATTTCGTGACGAATATTTTCTTTCAAATGCGCCAGTGAAGTCGGTTTATTGGCGTAAACTTTAGATTTAAGATAACCCCATAGGAAAAAGTCCATAGGGGTTAAATCCGAAAACAAAATGTTGGTAAACGTTGAAAATCGCTCAATCACCTGATTTACGAAATTAAGCCTCTGACTGGCATCTTGGGGCTTTAATTCATGCACCAATTGAATTTTGTAGGGGTGCAGCTTTAGTTCTTTGTGCATAATGCGATGTAATGATGATCTATGCACATTTAAAGCACTTGCGCGCTTCCGAATTGAAAGGTTCGGGTCGTCACGAACAGACTGATTAACATTCTTCACGTTTTCTACCGTTCTTGATGACCTAGGTCGCCCGGATTTTGATTTATCCAGCGTTGTACCAGTCTCTTCAAACTTTTTAACCCAATGTCGAATGAGAGGAATGCTTGGCGCATCATTTAAGTGGCGAAAACCTCGAATACTGCAGAATTTTCTACGCGCTACAGTCGCCGAATCACCGTTTTTGTAAAACTCTCGCACGCATAACGCGCGGTCTGCTCCCGAGAAACGCTCCATAGCGACTGAATTCCCAAGAGCTAGGCTACCGATTGACATAACCCCCGCGCCCCTCGGATACGTTGCGTTCACGCAGTAAGCTAAATAAATATAAAATTTCTTTTGAGACACCTTGTATTTATCATACTTTTGTAAACTAATATAAAACTTGTTTTCGATTTTGATTTCTTGGAAATTATTTAATGAAAATAAGTTATGTTAATTTTTTTATGAAAACATTAGGTTTTGATAATACAATTATAAATACTTTATTATAAGTTATTTGAGCCTTCTAAACTGTTATAAATAATGAATACTAATTATATATTATTTATACCAATTCAAATTTATTAATAATTTAAGATGCATGGTGTAAGCATTTTCCAGAGTACACGAACATTTGTCTCAAGGACAAATTTGCCCAGGTTTAGAACATAATTAAATAATAATAATAATAATAGTCTCTAGTATGACGCGGATCAAAATGTTGCTGACGTTTGAAATTAGTGGACGCTTGTACAAGACCTGACAAAACCCATAATAATTTGATAATATTTCATATGTTATACAGAAAATATTTTAGTGCTTCAAAATTATTAGAATTATGCATTATTCAAAGTTTTTGGTCAAATTCAAAAATTGATTGATAATAGAAAAAATAATAAACTTAATATTTTAACAGTGTCATTTCCTGGAATATTTTTATATTTTGTATATACATGTTCTTTCAACTGACATATAGACAGATAGTTTCGGTTTGCTTCTCGAATAGCACACGGGAGCTCTGAATTCTTCAGGGATACTCTAGGTCGATTATTTGGTGATCTATACGATTTGTTCTAGCCTTAGATTAACCTGTAGTAAATCTGAACTTCTTTTATAAGTTTAAATTTTATGTAAACATAGGTAAACTTAATTCTGAACCGATTTTTATTGAACATGGTGTAACTCCTTCCATTAAATTCCAAGAGTAGAATAACTCAGATCGACTACAAGATGGTCCATCCGTCGGTTTGTTAGTACTAAAATATGTAATTCAATTCACCGATGAACTCTGGATAAAACTCATGCTTATCTCTCGAATTTCTGATTCCGCAATCTTCTTTCAGTATGAAACCGATGAAATCGAATTTAGTTTTATTTTGATAACTTGCTTTTGGCTTTTATTACAAAACAGGTATTTAGACACTGGCTTCCAGATTACAAACCCCTTCCGTCTGGCAAGAAGGCTGACAATAGTGTAGTGATGCCACACTGTGAACTGAATTAACGTCGAATCCAGCCTCCATTGTGGCATCACCACATTATTGTCAGCCCTTTAGCCGGACGAAAGGGGCCTGTAAACCGCAAATCAGTGTCAACATATCAATCATCATAGTTATAGAAATTAAATAGTAAGCATTTCTATATGTTTACATTATATTACAGGCTCGATACATATTTAATATGAGCGACGTGATATAAAATAGTGATTCATTACAGAGTTCTACTTGTAGTTATTAAGAAAAAAAATGCAAAACTTTGTTTTAACATGATCCAACATTTTTTAGTCTTGCTACGTGTCCAGTAACAGTTTTGAGACGATTGCACGAGATGGGAAAAATTATGGGAAAGTGGATATCCCATGAATTCTCTGAATACAGTGTGTACACATGGCTCAACATCTGTGTTTCTTTTTTAGAAAAAAACTTTTTCTTAAAAGTGATACCGTCGACGAGGGTTTACCACTTTCTTTCAATACCGTAAATCTATATAATCCATTGTTACTTTAACATCCTCCCGGATATTATATCTCTGAATTTCCCTTCAATACAATAACACAATATCTTGCAAAATTGTATCATATCCGTTAATTTTTGCGTCATCCATAGTTTGACGATAATTTTTGTGCAATCTGTTGCTGATAACCTAATCATGATGTATCATTTATCTTCTTCAATAATAATTTGACTGCAATTTTCCATGAGTCAGTTAAACAATAAAAAATATGGCGCTACACAATACTTTTATCTTTATTTGCGAATGTTTTTATCTCCTATCAGTTGTGTACGCAATTTCTAAATTAATACGTCAGAAAAGAAAAAACAAAAATATGCAAATTTATTACAAGTCACTTTGCATAAGGATTGCATTTTATTAAATACTAGTGCACCCGTTGCCAACTGTGTTGGCAAACAAATCATTACCTTAATGTGGAACTTGCTCGACACCTCAGACTTATTTCTCTATCCATACGCCTAACTTCATCCAATTCAAATTGGGGGTAGATTTACAATATCCCACTGAACATTGCGCATGCGTCACACACGTCATTTGTTCAATATACAGAGATTCTTAACAGGAGGAACTGTGCAGAACTTTTAAAACACAATTTATTTATAGGGGGTTTATAAAAAAAAAAATAAATAAACAGTTATCAACCATAACCTAAGATAGTGCTTTTAAGGTGAATCACTGTCCCTGGCCCTGCACAGAACAGTTAACATACAATTTATTTTTAGGTGATTTATAAAAAAAAATAAACAGTTATCAACCATAACCTAAGATAGTGCTTTTAAGGTGAATCTAACCTAAACTAAAAGGTAAATGATATTTTAATGTGATAAATAAACAGAAACCATTGTTTTAGAACCACTGATAATTCTTGAATTATTTAGTGTAGTCGTTATTTGCTGCCATCTGTATAGAGTTTGCAGTGGGATATTGTAAATCTTGTCCTAGAAATCGTAGAAACAGGGCCGGCTCAGAGGTCGGGACTTCGGGGATTTTTCCCGAGGCCCCGCTCTTAAAGGGAGATATTTCTAACAATTATTAGTAGCTAGGGCAAGTTTTTATGTAATGATATTACATAAAAATAAAAAAAATATTTTCGGGTAATGATTAATTCCTTATACGGGAATTTTTATTATAATACAGGTGAAAATACTGATGACCTAAAAAAAGGTCCTCACGTACAAAAAACAAGTGATGAGCACAAAAAAATGTCCTCACTTCCAAAATACAAGTGAGTGACGGCCACGCGCCCCTGGCACTTGCTTTGATACCAGGCCGTTCCTAGGGCTCCGCCCATGACTCCAGGGCCCCAAACGCCCGGAGGCCCCGGGTTTTTTCTCGGCTACCCCCCGTCTTGTCGGGCCTGGCTACCCTACATAATAAAAACAAAAATTAATAAATAAAATCAATAAAATTACAAATACTCAATAAAAGAAGTCTTGCACAGATAAATAAGATAAAAAGTCTGTTCGAAAAATTGAACAGACGCAGGGTGATGATAAGAGGCTTTAATGGGTCCAATTACCATTGAATATCACAAAATATTTTATAATAATATTTAGTAAATATAGTTTAATAAACTTTATTTTTCTTCTCAAAGCTATATACAGACCGGTACGGACTTTTGGCTGTGAGACCTAGACGCTTTCAAGAAGAGAAAAGAGTCAAATACAAGCTTTGGAGATGAAGTATTTAAGAAGAGTAAAGAGTGTGACTAAGATGTATAAAATCAGAAATACAGATATAAGAAAAGAACTCGATATAGAACCGATAGAACAATTCATAGAAAACAGACAACTGGCCTGGTGGGGACACATGCAAAGACTGCAAGACACAAGACAAGTGAAGCAGATCTAGGAGACCAGAACGTACAGAAAGCAAAGAATAGGAAGACCAAGAAATACATGAGACAGAACAGTAAAAGGGATAATAGAGAAAAGAGGAAAAACAATTATAGAAGCTAAAAGAATGACAAGAAACAAAAAAGACTGGGCAAAATTCGTACATGGTCCCGTACAGCCATAATATAGAAAAGAAGGAGAAAACAAAGAAATACAGCCTACACCATACTATGGTAGAAGGCTTTTATATATATATGTATATACAAGGTGTCTCAAATAAATTTTATATTTATTTAGCTTACTGCGTGAACGCAACGTATCCGAGGGGCGCGGGGGTTATGTCAATCGGTAGCCTGGCTCTTGGGAATTCAGTCGCTATGGAGCGTTTCTCGGGAGCAGACCGCGCGTTATGCAGTATTCGAGGTTTTCGCCACTTAAATGATGCGCCAAGCATTCCTCTCATTCGACATTGGGTTAAAAAGTTTGAAGAGACTGGTACAACGCTGGATAAATCAATATCCGGGCGACCTAGGTCATCAAGAACGGTAGAAAACGTGGAGAATGTTAATCAGTCTGTTCGTGACGACCCGAACCTTTCAATTCGGAAGCGCGCAAGTGCTTTAAATGAGCATAGATCATCATTACATCGCATTATGCACAAAGACCTAAAGCTGCACCCCTACAAAATTCAATTGGTGCAAGAATTAAAGCCCCAAGATGCCAGTCAGAGGCTTAATTTCGTAAATCAGGTGATTGAGCGATTTTCAACGTTTACCAACATTTTGTTTTCGGATGAAGCTCATTTTCATCTTAATGGCCACGTAAATAAGCAGAACTGCCGCTACTGGAGTGCAACGAATCCGAAACGCAAACATCAGAAACCCCTACATTCGCCTAAAGTGACCGTATGGGCTGCGATGTCGGCGCGAGGAATTATTGGCCCTTACTTTTTTGAAGACGAAAGGGGGCGTGCAGTTACAGTGAATTCAGAGTGTTATGTGGAGATGTTAGACAACTTCTTGGTACCTGAACTGCAAAACTTTCCTGGCTATAACCAAAGAACATGGTTCCAACAGGACGGAGCAACTTCACACACGTCCAATATGTCTCTGCCACGTGTTCGTGAAATTTTCTCAGGCAAATTGATCTCCCGGAGAGGTGACATAAATTGGCCTCCACGCAGTCCAGATTTAACCCCTATGGACTTTTTCCTATGGGGTTATCTTAAATCTAAAGTTTACGCCAATAAACCTACTTCACTGGCGCATTTGAAAGAAAATATCCGTCACGAAATGGCAGCCATCCCTGAGTCCACCTGCCGAGACGTCATAAGTAATTTTACTGTTCGATTAAATGAGTGCCGAGAACGCGAGGGTCTACATTTAGACGATATTATTTTTAAGAAATAAATCCCCAAAAAGTGTATTTTAATAATTAATAAACATTTTTTCTATATACGGCTTACTTTTTTTTTTAATCGATCCACTAAATATAAAATTTCTTTTGAGACATCCTGTATATATGTTTTCTTCCAGGGCAACGCCGGATATTTCTGCCAGTCATTAATAAAGGCTCATTCATGTTGATAATGATTTACTTTCTCGAAAGAAAATCTCAATTATACTTCTAGTTACAGCACCTCCATCAGAAGTTTCTACGAGCCACCACTGTTAGTTTTGCATGAGAAATCTATGGGTTACGACCCATAACTGGTTCAATATAGGTAACCTTCGTTTATTTTTAAATAATATAATCAATAATAATGCAAATAAAATGAGAATTCAGGTTGAATTTCATCATTATTTAGATATTTTAATTAAGAATTCTTTATTCATTTATGAAAATATTTCTCGTTTATCTCTCGTTTAATAATCTATGAAAACTGGAGATGTTCATTATTTGCACCAATAATTATTTTCCTTTAAATATGGATTATTTTCAAGCATGAACAAATAATAATTAAAACCCAGATAATTTAAAGGTATTTTATTTTAAGTTTGAGAAATTAAATTTAGTGATTTGCTTTTATGATAGTATGCTTCATTAAGTTTTAAGAAATTTGTTTTAGTTTTGGTTTTGAAACCATGGCAAGCTAATGTTTCCTGTTATTACGTCAATCATTGTTTTATAAAACGTTGATAATTGTGTATTGTGTTTTACTTTATTTTGTTTGAAGAATAGTTCAACCGAATTTTGTTTCACAACCAAATGTGGTACTGTTCTACAAATGCAAACCCAGCAATATTCGTGACTGTAAATAATTAAGTAAAATTTTAAATACAAATAAATAAAATAGTTTGTAACTAAATAAAAATAAGAAAAATAATTTACTAAAGTAACCTAACCGAAAATTTTACAAAAAGTAAATGAATTACCTAATTTTACACATAAAATAGACAGTACACATGTGCAATAAGCTGGGTTTGCAGTTATAGAATAGTGCCTCAAATGTTCAATAGGAATTTAACTGAATCTTTCAGAGATGATCTGCTAATTTTACTCACTCGTTTAATTCAGAGGTGAGCTTTCAAAATTTTAACAACCGGTTATTTCAGGGAGATTATTTTACATTTCAAATGTTTTAACCATGGCCTTGTAACTTCTATTGGACTCAGCAATGGCCGATGGCGGCGCTGTAATCGCTGTGAAACAGCTGACGAAACGAGTAATGTGAAAGTTGTCCACATTTGTTTACATGTTAAACTTCGATTTACAATGAATAATTAACAGCTATCTTTACTAAATCATTTTAATTTTTTAAGTGCAACATCTTTTAAGTGTGTAATTGAAGGAGAAGAGTTGTTAAAAACCGGTCGTGTAATATTATACGGAATTTCGAAAAAAAAAAAAAAAAATTTTTGAGCTTGTCGACATATGTGGGTTATTATTACAAACAAGCTGTCTAAAATCACCACCTCACAGAGTCACTGGAAAATTAAAACTGCAAGATAACCACCTGTAAACCATAACCTTGGTAGAAACACGCTGCAAAAAATTAATCAAAAACGAAAGCAAACGCTTCAGTGAAACTGTATCAGAATATCTAGGTACAATATTTGAGACCGCATGCCCTAATCCTGTATTAAAGTTACACGGGTAGATATTTATTTATGTTCGAGAAAGATTTTCATAATTGAGTATTACTTACTTGTAGAATATTTTTAATAAATACTAGTTTGTTAAATATTAATAAGTTAACAATATTGATGTAATCTGTAGTTTTTAAATGTTAGCACACTCTCACTCGTTTCCCGTATTTATAGCATTTTCCCATGCTTTTATCTCTTCCACAACACCAAATATATTTATTATTACAATTATTATTATTATTTTCACAAATTGTTTTTCATTTGGAAAAAATGGAAGTGAATGTTTCTCTGACTTCTTTTCCTAGAATGACAACCAAATACACAGCAGTTTGTGTTATGACAACTCATTATAATACAAAATAATATAAAAAAGAATAATAGTTGGCATCAAAAGTTAATGTTACACACAAACTACAACATTAAAGTTTAAACGATACAAACAACACCAGGTAGTAACCTGTAAACAATAAACAGTTACTCGTTCCACTAGTTCAAATTCTGTCCGCTTGGTGTCACTTCATAGCGCTGTGAGCCCAATAGCCTGTTTATGCATAGAGTTTTAGTTTGCATGACTCCCACTGATGGTAAAAAACACGTCATTACCGATTACACCATCGTTCGCTTGCCGCTATTACGCTATTTTTGATATCGATATATTTGTCTAAAATCTGTGTGGCATTTAATTAACAATCGTTATATTTATTATTAAGCTCACAAAGCTCATTAAGCTAACAAAAGCTCTTTTAAGTGACGTAGCCATAATTTGATATG
Source organism: Liopterus haemorrhoidalis (assembly GCA_963971575.1). Classification (NCBI taxonomy): domain Eukaryota; kingdom Metazoa; phylum Arthropoda; class Insecta; order Coleoptera; family Dytiscidae; genus Liopterus; species Liopterus haemorrhoidalis. The sequence continues at coordinate 40,459,289 of OZ020612.1, read as the reverse complement.
TTTTAAACTATCAATCTCGTATTTACAACATATTGGTACAACAGTCAGCGTCTATGATAACTGCATATCACAAGCTGAAGATGAAAATAAATGAGGCGTATTTTCTTAACTGATCCTCAATTGGCCCTGGAGCTGTCATTTCCGCTGGACCGCTAGTATAGTGCAGTCACAACTCTGTCAAAAATTTATTTTTATAACGAATTCAAACAAAAAACTTATTATTTTATGAAAAAAATTAGTAAGAAATAACAAGAAGAATATCACATATTTTTTCCAAAAATTTTTCTTTAGTATATTTTATTTAACTTTTTTAACGTCTTATTAATATAAAAGTGAAATTTTTTGCATTTTTAATGGAAATATTGTTCTTTCAGGTAGAGCAATAAGCAATTTTGAAAGTAGGCATTTTTTGTTAATGTAAAATTTAATAATAGAGCTAGACCAGGGATCAGCAACCCGCGGCCCGGAGTACTTTTTCGTACGGCCCGTCAAAGCTTTTGTCTGTCAAATTTCAAAAATGGCCATTAAATTACAGAAGATACATATATATTTTAAAGCATAAATGAGAGCAATATAGAGCAATTGGTTGCAAAGAAGCAATGCCAAACTTCTCATTAAAATTTGTTTATGATTTTTCCCCCATAATTATCTTTGACTGTTTTTTTATACCTAGCATTTCTATTATGTTTTATTTGTGTATTTTTTTAAAAATAATTTTGTTATTTTGTTAATAAATAGATAATTTGTGTTTATCATCTTGTGTTCATATTTTAGTAAATTTCGTATGCGGCCCGCAGGAAATTTTTAAATTTCTAGTTGGCCCGTAGTAAAAAAAGGTTGCTCATCCCTGAGCTAGACAATAATTGACAAATTTGATAAAGGTTTTTACACCATTTGATACAACATTAGGATATATTAAATGGCAATATCCGAAATTACACTCTGATATAATAAAGAAATTACACAAACAGTCAGTTAGTTCCAATTAGTTTTATTCGATCTCAATTGATACTATTATTTCGATAATTATGACAGTGTCAAGAGTTTGCCACTTACTAAACTTAAATTCTAAACAAAGAATTAAAGTCTAGCGCAGAACCAAAACTGAACCGAAACCAAACCCTGGAACCCCAAGAACTTGTTTATTTTGTCGTGATCGTCATATGTTGGTAACTAATTTGGTTACATCTGTGGTTAAACGAATTTTATCAACAATATTTCATCAATCAAGGTAAAAAATTCAATGTTTTCATCGACTTATTGATCACACTTAAAAATTATAATTTTCTGTATAATTTTGTATAGAATCAATAGTTATTAATTGAATAAAGCTCTTATAATAATTATAATTACTAAATGGAAAACAATTATCAATTTAATTGTAAAAAAAAATCAATTGTATGTTGAAGGATATATTGTTTAGCTAAATTGATAACTTAATACTTTTGTATTGAAATAAATAGCTTTTATATTATATAAATTATTTATAATCCTTCCCTTTCTTCGGTCTTTCTTAGGCACTGTCGACGATTTGACTTTTGGCCTTTGTCACATAAATCTTCCATCTTGCCCTGTTAAGTAAAGGGTTAACCAGAAGTTCCTCCAGCATTTTCGGACATAACCGTACAGGAACCAAGATAGGCAGAAGAAAATAGTATTTGCAAAAACTAAGTCAACGAGGGCTACCTTTTAAATTTTTACAAAAATTAAGAAAGAAAAAAAATTTATTTTTAATAAACTCTTTTATTGCTTTTCAAAATATTCGCCTTTTCACCAGTTCTCGAAACATTTTTTCCACTCTGAAGTTGGTATCTCAAAAACAGTTCTTGAGGTGATGAAAATCGCTGTCGACGTATTTTTTGTTTGACATTGGGGAACAAAAAAAAGTCGTTAGGGGATAATTCAGGTGAATACGGGCAATGAGATATTAATTTGATGTTTTTCTCCTTCAAATAATCAATTGTTTGACGTGCAGTTTAGGAGCTTACATTGTCATGATGGAGTTGATGCGAAGTTTTTTGTTGTTTTTCCTGATTTTGTCGATGACTTCTAGCACACAAATTGTTGTGTACCATTCAGCATTAACTGTTCTGCGATCCTCTAAAGGAATGTTTTTTTTTGTGGGTTTCAACTTTTGTGGGTTTCGGTTCATCTTGGAAGACCCAAACAGTGGATTGTTTGTTCCGGTTCATATAAATCCAAGTTTCGTCACCTGTAAGGATACGGATTTTGCAGTGTCTAGGTTAAATTTTTTTAGCATTCCCTTACACCAATCAACACGACCCTTTTTTGAGTTTCGGTCAAATTATCCATCGGGAACAGATCTTTTTCACAGCTAAATGTCCATGCAAAATCGAATATATTGCAGTCTGCGATATGCCAAAGGATGATTCTATCTCACGGTAAGTCACATGCCGACCTTCTTCAATCATTTCGCGCACAGCATCGATGTTTTTTTTTTTTTTTTAATCTCAACCAATTTTGGTCAGCCTTTACGAGATTCATCACTGACGGACGCACGACCATGACGAAATTCTGCAAACCAATTGTAAACAGTCTTTTCTGATGGTGCTTCAATACCAAAAGTTGAACGAAGCGAATCTATGCATTGTTGTTGAATTAGTCCTTTACTAAAACCGTAAAAAATCATCCAACAAAAACCTTCACGAGTAATATCCATTTTTTTCACAAACTTTGCGTGGCGAAACGAATCGGCCAAAAATTCTCGCTTAATCATAGCCAAGCAGTACTTAACTCTAAATTTATTCAGAAATCGTTATCGATTTAATATAAATATATCTATTCTTTTATTTAACTGCTACCTCTCATTTTTAGTATTATTTTTTTGTTTAGTCCATAATGGCTTCTCTCGGAGATGGAATATGGCCGTCATAGGTAAAAGTTTGGCGATGATTGTTCTAGGCCAAACAGCATTTTGGCAGGTGAGACGCCTTGAGGCACTCCTTTCGTTATTTTGAAGCTATTTGACTTGTTTCATTGCACTTTCTCCTCTTGTCATATTTTTCAACTTAAGGAAAATTTTAGAATACTCTTAATATGCTGCCCAATAAAATATTTCTAATTTTATCCTAAATTTATGAAAACATCTGATTATGAAAAAACAAATCCCTATGATATCAAACATGCAGAATTAATTCTTAATAAAATCGATGATATAAAATGTCAAGGTCTTTGGAACTAATTCACGTCAAAATCACTATGTTATTATGTTACGTGCTATAAATATATCCAAATTCGGAAACGTTTTGGAAGGCATAATTAAAGAAAATTATGAAGACATAGTGTTATTTTACGTGTGTTTGTAAATATAAAAACAAAACAAGTGCGTTTCTAACCTAGAAAATGTTTAATAAATAATATACTTGAGGAATAAATAAAAAGAAAATTGTTTATAGAAATATCTTTACATCGATCTGGTAAGTGAATTAATTTTTAAGTTAGTAAATTGTTTTGATGGAAAATAGTTGGTATTAAAAGTATAATTTTAGTTTTATACGTTTTAGCTGTTTAGTTAAAATAATAAGGGAGATATTTCTAAAGTTTAACTTTAGGGTACCCCCGTAACTCCCCAAATATTCAATTAATTAAAAAAATGCATTAAACAAAAAAGATTTGTCTTGATATTATAAACAGTTTTTATTTATACATTTTTCTGTTAAGCCAATAATAAGGGAGAAATTTATAAATTAACAGTTTTAACCCCAAGACGTCACCCTAGAATAAAAATTTTGAGATGCCTTATAGCATATGTTCAAATTCTGATTTTACTCTATCATGATGTCAAATTACGTGAAAATATGTTTAACAGTTTTTGCATAAATCTTGGATAGATAGCCACACAGACAAAAATTTATTTTTTTGCGGATATTGCTTTATAATCGTCTGAAACGTGTAGAAACCAAACATGAAGCAAAAAAAAAAAATAATAATAATAATGCACATTTAGCACATTAAGACTAGCAGTATACCCGCTGCTTCGCTGCCGAAAAAAATAGTCGTAGCCGGCTTAGATCGGACCCATTTCGAAATCGGTTCAAGACTGGTTGCTGCGAATCGTTTTATATTCAAATATATTTATTTGTTTTAATCTACCATTGTATTAATATGTGCTTCTTATACAAATAATTTAAGTAAGAACTTCTTTGTAAACATTGGTAGTATAGACATTTAGTAACAACACGTATAAGTACCCTGTTGTGCTAACCCGGGAAAATGCCACATAAAATGCCCATTTGAGAATCACTCATCGTCAAAAGCAGCGCCGATCACGTGAAACATTTTATCTTGCACCTTACGAAATTGTTTATTATAATTTTTATGATATTTATTATAATCACTCCGTGATAATTCCTGATTTATAAATCGTACCTATATAGGTCGGAGCACTTTTTTTCGATAGTAAATATTCTTGCCACCCAAGGAAGTTTTTTTCTTCGTATTGCTTTAGGGGGTTACAATAATGTTCAACAGCGAATTTAACGTTATAATTGTTGTCAAAAATAAAAATAAAAAAAATTGTAATATATATTCTCGGGAACATTTTTGTAGCAATATTAAACCCTAAAATTCGTTAATATATATTTTGAATATGTGTAACTTTTATAGTTTTTTATAATACGGAAAATTTTTCCGACTTTTTTCTAAATATTTCTTAATTGATCGGAAGCCTGATGTCATACAGCGATGATATATAGCTTAAAATCTTTCCAGACAAATTTGCAATACGCTGTTGCAAATAGCACTAAAATCGGTTAAGCCGTTTTCTAGTTTTAATACATGCACAGATTCTAAACATCCGAGGCGTTTTATAACTAACCTTGAATCTAGATTTGCCGTTTATGGGTTGATCAGATCAAAATGCGTTTTTGTACATGTGCATGGGTAACCTTTGGAAGCAAAAACTAAGTCGATATGTCATAATAGGTCTGATATATTGAGGAAAGATTTATTTATTTATTTATTTATTTATATTATTGATATTATAACAACTTTTGTTATGCACATGGTTAATGTTAAGTCAATAATAAGAGAGAAATTTCAAGTTTATTAATAGCGCTCCCTCTGTCCCCCTAAATATTCAAAAACTACACTAAACAGAAAATAATCGTTCTTCAATCAAAATAAATTGTCTTTATAAATTGTTGACGTAAAGTAAGTAATAAGCTAGATATTTCCAGTAGTTTAAAAAAGAGGGCAGGTTCACATTTCATCGAATTTTTGTGGACTGCCAATTTTTACTTTATTTGCCACAATTGTTCAAATTTTAGGCCATAACTCGCCATAGAATTTTTTATCTACGGCTAAATTGTATAAGTATACAAACATTTCAACAAAAATTATTTTGCCTAAAATTTTGAAATTTTGATAATATATGTCCGAATTTTTTGACTCCGATTTTAGCCAAAATATAATTTTCAACTAATTTTGGGGTGAGGATTATGAAAAAAATATTTTAAAAATTCATGCTTTCCTAGTTTTTGTTAGAGGCGATTTGGATCAGTTTTTGCCTATAATTCCTAAACTTTTGCCCAAAGTTCAAAATGGACCAAATTTTGTTGATCTATGATCAAAAATACATATTTGTACCAATTTTCAATAAAATCGGAGAAAAAAATGTTTTGATTCAAAAACACGATTTTTTAAGGTCTATCCCTTACAATTTTTGGCCATTTTCAAGAGTTTTGGATTACTGCCCGTACTAACTTTAATAATTGGTTTATTGAAGTCCAAATTGTTTTTTTTTTTAGACTAGGTAATGTAGTAGAATTTTAAAAATTCAAACCGGAGATTCCTATCCCTAACCATTTTTTAATGAAAATTTTTAAAAAAATTCAAAAATTCAAAAAAAATCTTTTTTTTTTGTATCGAAATTTGGTTACAAATCAATTAAGACCTCAAGATTTCAAAAATAATAACCGCAAGTCTTTATCGCATTTCGTTTTTGAGATAGGTCCATGCGAAGTTGAAAATTTCTATAAATCACCCTAACCATTTTTTAATGAAAATTTTTAAAAAAATTCAAAAATTCAAAAAAAATCTTTTTTTTTTGTATCAATATTTGGTTACAAATCAATTAAGACCTCAAGATTTCAAAAATAATAACCGCAAGTCTTTATCGCATTTCGTTTTTGAGATAGGTCCATGCGAAGTTGAAAATTTCTATAAATCACTCCATGTTAAAATTTGTCATCATTTTAAAATACTCAAAACGAATAAGGCCTCTAATTTTTTCTAGACTACATAAACTACGAGGAATCCAAAAAATCTAACCTCAGGTCGTTTTCTGTAACCGTTTTTGAGTTATGATTTTTTTAAATTCTCAAGTAATGTAAATTATGCCATTAAAAAAATGGTCATAATCTCCAAACGCATTAAACGATTAATGCGCCAATTCTGTGGCAAATCTGTAAGCTACACACAATCGTATCTAAGGAGTTGTTTTATGTGTTGTTATGAACAGTTTTTTACAGATTTTGTCTGTAAGCTTACAGGTTTGCAACAGAATTGCGGCATTAAGCTCCAAAAATTTTCTAGACTAAATAAACTACAAAGAATCCAAAAATTTGAAGGGAGACGTGTATTATGAGCTGTTAAAACCGAAGAAAACACTCACCACCAAATGTTACTGATAACAATTGAAGCGTGTGCATAATAATTTGATGCAAAGCGACCATAAATTCGGTTCCAATCAATGCATCACCCTTTGGAAGATACACGTTTCCATAACAACGGAGAAGTCGAAAATTGAGTTGCTGAATGGATTGGCTCAAAAGAAAAACCATTCTTTCGTCGCGGAATTCAACTTCTGCCAGAAGAGTGGGAAAAAGTCATAGCTTCCAAGGACAAAGACTTTGATTCATATATTCTTCTTCTACAGTTTCAATCCCATGATTGGTTGACAACAGCTCTCTATGCATCTCGATCCTGGGCCTGTATTTTTAGTTGGACGTTTGAGAGGCAGCCTAACTCCTCCATCAGCTGTCCAATGTAGTCCAGTTTAGGTCTACCCCTACAGCTTGCCCATCAACTGAATCCTCCAGTATAGTATTTATTAGTAGTATTTATTAATGTATTCACGCATTTTGATTGAAGTAAATACTCAAAAAATTTAAGTAAATTGTGAATTTTCATACATTTCAGGGTTTCGCAGATATATAATAAGTGAAGGCGGCATGCTGAGCATGAAAGACAAATTTTGCTTTGTAGTAATCACGGCAAAATGAAAGATATTTTTAAAATAATTTATCGTCTGTTAATCTAAGATCTTTAAAAACAAATTTTATGTTAAAATATTTTTTCATTTTTTTTAATTCGGATACCTAATACCATTATTTAGGTTTCTAAACATGTGTAGTATTTTTTAATATAGCAAGGTTCATTAAGAGTTTGAAAATTGCGCATATGGCTTCTATTGGTTGTCATATGCTCCGCCCCTTTGGTTCCGTATATATGGCACATAGAATGAAAATATAATTCCAGCATTCCAACTGGTTATTAAATTTACGCTCTTAAAAATTAAATACAACATTTGCCAAAATGTAACTAGAATTTTGACAAAATAGTTTAAAGAAAATAAAAATGGAAAAAAAAGAAACAAAAAATAAAGTTGTCTCCACTGCCCTGCAGCGAACCCTAGAATTTTGGGTAGCTAGCGAGCATGCTAAATCGTCAACAAAAAAACAAATAAAATGCACTATTTTCCGAAAACATAATCTGATCAAAAATTCCTGTTGTACTATTCCGGTTCACACAAATGTACATTACTTAGAATTTTTTCAGATATTTAGTTTAAACCATCTTGGCTACAAGGTGTGGGACAAATTTTTTTTTTTTTTTTTTTGCACAATTTTGGCAAAAATCGGGTCAAATTAATTTATTTTGCAAAAATAAAATTGTGATCGTTAATCCACGGACTAAGGGCTTTTATATGATATCCTACTCAGAATTTTAAAAAAATATATTTTTTTTCCATGAGCAGATTATTGTTTATATTTTTAGGGGGATATGTTTTCCAGATGTTTTAGTATTTTTCCTATGTGCGGGTCAAAGAGTTATATAAGCAAGCCAAATTTCAACTCTCTAGGTTTAGCCGTTTGGCTACAATTTTTACCGAACACACAAACAGACAGACGACAAAATGACGGTATAAGGGTTTTTTGGTCATACCTACAAAATCCTAAAAACACAAGAAAATAGCCACTTTCAATGTAACCGCCTAAATTGTTTATAATATGTCTAAATTCATTATAATGAATGCCCCAACATTAATTACCTATCTACTGTACCTACTGTATCTACTGTACCTATCTTGTAGAAGAAAACTGATCCCCGCTAACTCATTCCGATATTTAGATACCTTAACGCCCTACTATCTCAAAATTGTATTTAAAATTGTTACAACAAGTGTACTAAATGTAATTACATGTTTATCGCATATTATAACATCCGGGAAACTTTAAAGTTTCGCTAATTCTATATATTTTACAGAACTTAGTAATAAACTTTGAAGGATTCACACGAGATTCTACTTCTTATCTCTCAGTTAAATCTGTTTTATCCAACACTTCCACTTACATATTTAATACAGAAGGAGAAAGTTAAATTATTCAGAGTACCTTACGTGCAAAAAATATTTTGTTGAATCAATTCATGTTACACCATCCGTAAAACTTATAGGACCAAAATTCTGTCGATTGAAATGAACAATTATTTCCTTTTCAATCTGTAGGGTGGAGTGCGAAAAATGGACTCTCACCAAATTCAATGGATACCATGTTAGGAGCTTGGGCGTATTACCGAATCGCACGACAACTGAGAGGTCACAACTCAAAAGATGAACTAAATAAAATTCATGATATCGTCTTGGACGTCCACTGAAGATACGCGAGATAGCCAAGATGGCCATCTCAGAAGAACGTGTGTTTCATGCAGGAACATTTGAGCATGAAAACTCTATCGGCAAGATGGGCGCAAGGTGGGACAAAAACGGAATCATGTGACCATTTCCAAGCAATGGTTGGACATATACAAGCGCAATCCAAGAGAGTCTTACATAACCGTTGATGATACATGGATTCATCACTACACCCCAGAAATGAAAGAACAGTCAAAACAGTGGAGAAGTTCACTGCGAACATTCTCCGAAGAAGTCACAAAGGGTTCCCTTAGCTGGAAATGTCATGGCCACGATTTTCTCGGATTCGCAAAATATAATATTCATCGACTAATAAATGGAAAAACTATCACAGGACAATATTATGCCGCTTTATTGGATCAATTAAATCGGCCAGATGGCTCCGTTTCGAAAAATCGGTCCCATTTGGTGATGAAAAAAGTTCTTTTCCACCATAACGATGCATCAGAGACGACTGAGGTCGGCAATTATAACGGCCAAATTGGTTGAATTGTGCTAGGAACTGCTCCCTCATCCACCATATGCTCCAGATTTGCCTCTTGCGACATATTTTTCTTTCCAAACATGAAGAAATGGATCGCTGCAAAAATATTCGCCTTGAACGAGGAGATCATCGCTGAAACATAAGCCTATTTTGCAGAGTTCGAGAAATCGTGCTTTTTGGAAAACTTAAAGAAGTTGGAATATCGTAGGGCAAAATGTATGGAGATAAAAGGGTACTATGATAAAAAAAAAAATAGCTGTTATTTAGAAATCACTGCCTTATCAAACTCTCCTCGTATTGTATTGCTCTACACGCGTACACCCAGAAATTTTTCTTGGGGGGGGTCAAAAGATGAAATTGTTTTAAAGGGAATGAACCGGGAAATTACTCGGAAAGAAGTGCTGGAGAAATGTATTTTGTTTTCAAAATGCAAGTGTTGATCTAAAGAAAAAGGTTTTCATCTCTAAAATGTAAGTGATGAACTAAAAAAAAAGGTCCTTACTTCTAAAATACAAGTGAAGACAAAATAATGTCCTAACTTTTAAAATACAAGCGAGGACCCAAAAAAAAAGGTCCTCACTTGTAAAATATAACTGAAGACAAAAAAATGTCCTCACTTTTAAAATACAAGCGATGACAAAAAAAAGGTCCTCACTTCTAAAATACAAGTGAAGGCAAAAAAGGTCCTCAATTCTAAAATATAAGTGAAGACATAAAAAAGGTCCTCACTTTTGAAATACAGGGTGGACCATGGTAACTTGACGTTTTTGAAACGGGTAATACTCTGCAGGTAGAGGGGGTAGAAGTAAGCGGTAGGTTCCATTCCAACCGTCAGTTCGTGCAGTTTAGTGTACATCATGGCTGAATGATTCAGGGTGTCTTACATCGTATGTTTGTGTATGACGCGTTTGTTAAAAACGGTGAATCAGTAATAGCGGCGCAAAGAGCGTTTCGAAAACCGTTTAAAGATGATTTATTCCTCTGGGGCTATCTAAAGGCTCTTGTTTACGGGAACAAACCCAGAACATTGGATGAACTAAAGGATGCCATTCGTGCAGAAATCCGGGCGATTGACGAAGCTCTACTGTACCGCGTTCACCAAGAATTTATGAACAGACTTGAAACATGTTATGAGCAGAATGGTCATCACATGACTGATATAATTATTAAAAATTAAAATGGCATATAATTTACTATTAATGTATGTTAATAATTTTTTTTTGTCTTATGGATCATGAAGATTTGCTTTTTTTGACAAACGCGTCATACACAAACACACGATGTCTTACACCCCATTCAGCCATGATGTACACTAAACTGCACGAACTGACGGTTGGAATGGAACCTACCGCTTGCTTCTACCCCCCCTACCTGCAGAGTACTACCCGTTTCAAAAACGTCAGGTTCCCATGGCCCACCCTGTACAAGCAAAGACCACAAATAAAAGGTCCTCACTTCTGAAACAAGTGATGACCTAAGAACAATAGGTCCTTACTAGATATGGGTCGTTCATGAACGAACCGGCTCACTGAACCGACTCAGTACACTGACCGAAGTTACACGGTTTACCAAATTGAAATGAGCCGGCTCACGGCTCACTGTATATTTTCAAGTTTCAAGGATACGAGTGGTCGGGCGATTGTGAGCAGTGACCGGAGTGATCCGGATTTGGATCGATGTCATGTTGAACTTCGCGAGAACTCTGCGTGTAATGTATTATCATAAAGTGTATTATTTATTGTCATCAATTTGTAGGGCAGTTTATTTGAAACTAATAGGCTTAGTCTGTATTTTCTTACAACCATACTATATAAAAATATTTAAAATATTGCCCAAATCCCAGATGTCCGATTTATAAGGGCAATAAACATCGCCATAAATTTAACACATCTGGTTTAAAATACAATAGCTACATAAAGTGAATTGTTTGTTTCAAAAATGTTAGATAAGAACCGGGGCTAAGCGACGTTCTACCTACGAGCGAACGACCGACAACTGACCGGGTTAAGCGACGTTCTACCTACGAGCGAACGACCGACAACTGACCCGGTCTAAGAAAGAGCCGGGTCTAAGAAAGAGCCGGGTCTAAGAAAGAGCCGGCTCTAAGCGACGTCTACCTACAAGCGAACGACCGACAACTGACCGGGTCTAAGAAAGAGCCGGGTCTAAGAAAGAGGCGGCTCTAAGCGACGTCTACCTACAAGCGAACGACTGACAACTGACCGGCTCTAAGCGACATTCTACCTACGAACTAACGACCGACCTGTGTCTCGAAAACATGTTTACTTAACCGGATCACTGAGCCGGATCAATGAACCGGCTCAACAAACTGAACGACCTCCACTGATCCGGTTCCGCAAACTGAGCCGAAATTCCCATCTCTAGTCCTTACTTCCAAAATACAAGCAAAGATAAGAAAAGGTCCTCACTTCTAAAATAAGTGATGACCTAACAAAAAAGGTCCTTACTTCTAAGATACAAGTGAAGACAAAAAAAAGGTCCTCAATTCTAAAATACAAGTGATTGTATTTTGACAAAAACACGTAAAAACCACGTGTTTTTGGAGCTCTTGGGGGGGGGGGTCAAACCCGTAATCCCTCCCCTGAGTGCGCGCCTGTTGCTCTACGTATCTTACATTTTCTATTTTACATAAATCATATGGAGAATTAGACACAATTTTGACACCTCCTTTGCGTGGCAACCAGGGCAATTATCCCTTACCCCCCTAGTTACGGCACTGCCTTTGCTTACGTATTTAAAAATAAAGCGGATATTTTACAGGTATATCAAAATTGATAAGATAAATAATTTGGTGATGATACTGCGCATTTATTTTATTAGAGCAAAGTGTAATGTTTATAATCGGTGGAAATACCTACTTGATGCGTCTTAATGCATGATTATTATCTTTAAATATTCCAAGAATAAAATAAAAATAATAATAACAATAACAAATAATTAACTCGTTGTTTTTTTATAAACAATATTAAATAAAGAAACATGTTTTTGTGTTCTCTAACAATACAATGTATTATGGTTTGTTCAGGGATACGCAAAACATGTAAAATATTTAACAAGTAGATTTCCCATAAGAGAAAAGTAACAAGATGAAAAGACTGTGAAAAACTAATTGAGTACAAGAACCGCAATGTTCCAGCTTGTTACGAAATTTTTCATCTTCCAACCAAAGAGTTTTTTTATTTTAAAAATGTTTAATAATTTATTTTTTTATAACTGTTCTCTGGAGAAAAGTAAAATTGAGTGGAAATTTTCTCTGTATATTAAATTAGGAAATACGAAAAAATGTATTTAAGAATATTGCCTAAAATCTGACCAAAGGATGTAGCTACAGACAGATAAAAAATAGCATGAAATTCGGATCAGCAGTTCTCTAGTAATGTGTTAAATACAAGGGAAACCTTTCAAGTTTTTACAAAAACTAAGAAAGACATTTTTTTTTGAACAAACTGTTTTATGGATTTTCAAAATATTCGTTTTTAAGATTTATACACTTTTGCATGCGTTCAAACCAATTCTCGAAACATTTATTCCACTCAAGTTGGCGTCTCAAAAACATGGTTTTCGAAGGCTTCAACAGCTTCTTGAGGTGATGAAAATCGCTGTCCACGTAGTTTTGGTTTGACATTGGGGAACAAAAAAAAAACAGTAATAAATCAGGTGAATACGAGCAATGAGACATTAATGTTTTTCTCCTTCAAATAATCAATTGTTTGACGTGTTGTGTGGGAGCTTACATTGTCATGATGAAGAATGATGCAACGTTTTTGGTTGTTTTTCCTGATTTTGTCGATGACTTCTGGCAAACAATATGTTGTATACCATTCAGTATTAACTGTTCTCCGATCTCCTAAAGGGATGGTTGCGACATGTCCTGTATAACCCAAGAAACAAGCAATCATTTTCTTGGAAGTGCTTCGTGAAAGAACAACTTTTGTGGGTTTCGGTTCATCTTGGAAGACCCAAACAGTGGATTGTTGCTTAGTTTCCGGTTCATATTCATATGAAATCCAAGTTTCTTCACCTGTAAGGATGTTGTATACGGATTTTGCAGTGCCTAGGTTGATTTTTACCGACCGTCAACATATATAAGGGAGGTATTGTGATCATACCGATTTTGACATTTCGAGATTTCGATGGATCTCCACGAATTGATGTCCCTACATAACGTTTTGACTATTTTTAGCATGATGTCTGTCGGTCTGTCTGTCCGTCTGTCTGTCCGTCTGTCTGTCCGTCTGTCTGTCTGTCCGTCTGTGTACACGTGCAGAGCAAATTCGGCTGAAAGGATTTTTATGAAACTTCATATTTGAACTTCTGCCATCAATGGCACGAGTTGATCAACTTTTGGTAAAAATCGGTTGACTAAAAATGGGAGTTTACTCGTGTCGATTTCAAGATTTTTGTAAATATTTCGAAAAAATGTATTGAACAAAAGTTGCTATAAAAGCAATAATTAATAACTTTTATTTGAGACGTTTTTTGATAAAACGAAAAATTTCGAATAATTTTTGTAAAATTTTTCGAAATTTTTTCCAAGACTCAATTTTTTCATACTTATATGTAACGTTTCCATGGTCATGAAAAATAATATCTCTGTTAGAAAATATTAGGCCAAGTTATTTCTACTCTGCTGCTAAATAAATACATTATTTTATATAAGAACTTTATGATGGCGGTCGGTCCTGTGGTGGCCACAGCTGATTTTTTAGTATACCCTTACACTAATCAACACGAGCCTTTTTTGAGCTTCGGTCAAATTATGCGGAATCCATCGGTAACAGATCTTTTTCACAGCTAAATGTTCATGCAAAATTGAATGTATTGCAGTCTGCGATATGCCAAAGGATGTCTCTATCTCACGGTAAGCAGCATGCCAATTTTCTTCAATCGTTTTGCGCACAGCATCGATGTTTTTTTTTTTTGAATCACACGAGATTCACACTGACGGACCACGACCAGGATGAAATTCTGCTAACCAATTATAAACAGTCTTTTCTGATGGTGCTTTATTACCAAAAATTGAACTAAGCAAATCTATGCATTGTTGTTGAGTTAGGCCTTTACTAATATCATAAAGAATCATCTAACGAAAACATTCACGAGTAATATGTATTTTTTCACAAACTTATTTTTTTAAACGTTCATTGTCAACAAACTACTCGGTCAATTTATAAGCTACCGCTGATTTCACAATAACAAATGTCCAATTTTACGAATATAGTAATGACACATTTCAATATTGCCATCTAATAGTCGTTTGTAAAAACATAAAAGGTAACCCTCGTAGAAGATGAACTGCCCAAAGAAGGGGGTTGTTGACCAATCGTAAATAGTACATTTTTGCGTATTTAGAATATATTTTACACACAAAAAAATATTTGATACGCTACTGATCTATCCTAAAAGATATACGTTGAATTGCTTTAACGCAAATCTGAAACCATTTAATCTTAGTAGAGATTTGATATAGATTTTCTAGTACCAAATTTAAAAAGTTTACATACGTTAACATGAAAGCTCACAAGTTTACTTAATTTATTACTAAACTGTTTACTTTAGTTTACGATAAGTTGTGAACGGAAATAACGATTTATCGAGCGAGGACGTAAACACTACCTGTGACATTCACTAGGTACCTACTCCTGATAATATCTGTTAGTTATATCAATAAATTTCTTCAAAATACCATTATTTATTATTTAACCACAAAGATTAAAGATATGAGGTTTTGTGATTTAATTATTAAAACAGACCATCATAACCAAGGCTCGAAATATACCAGAGTAAACCGGAGTATCCAGTGAAATTATGGTAATAGACCGGGAGCTCATGACAGTTTTTGGTCTCCGATTTCATACAGCATGCCTTTTGGAGGAGAGAATATTTACCCTGTGACAACAAAAAAGGGATGGTACTAAACCCCTGCGCGCTTTCCGGTCATAGGGAAAATTGCATTTCCACTTGCACAAAATTTTTGTGTTTTTCTCTGACTTAATATTGCTTGCCCTTTTGTCAAAAGAAAGTTATAACAAATTTAAAGTCTTTTAAATATATGCATGAGATTCGGAGGATCCCAAAGGGCTCAAACGGTCATGTGATCTTGTAATAAAAAAATATGATTTTCCGCGTTTTCATACAGCATGCGTATAATTAAAAGACTTTAAATTTGTTATAACTTTCTTTTGACAAAAGGGCAAGCAATATTAAGTCAGAGAAAAACACAAAAATTTTGTGCAAGTGGAAATGCAATTTTCCCTATGACCGGAAAGCGTGCAGGGGTTTAGTACCATCCCTTTTTTGTTGTCACAGGGTAAATATTCTCTCCTCCAAAAGGCATGCTGTATGAAATCGGAGACCAAAAATGTCATGAGC
The DNA here is from genome assembly GCA_963971575.1 of Liopterus haemorrhoidalis. Lineage (NCBI taxonomy): Eukaryota > Metazoa > Arthropoda > Insecta > Coleoptera > Dytiscidae > Liopterus > Liopterus haemorrhoidalis. The sequence continues at coordinate 40,443,477 of OZ020612.1, read as the reverse complement.
TCCCGGTCTATAAATATTGTTCCGGTTCCTGGAATTATTATACATATTTATTATTTAGTCGTACAATAATTTTAAAGTAGCGTTTTGGTTCCTAAAATTTTCCAAGCGCTGATGTGTAGATTAGTGGTTTTCAACAGGGACCATGGGGTCCCAGGGGACGATTAAGACGCATAAAGCAGCGGTCTATTTAAAATGTAATTTTCCATAATTTTTTTACAAGTTTTATTAGCCGTAAACTGTTTTACATAAAATATGAAGGTGATGTGACCCAAAAATCAAAGCAAGGATACAATAGGCCCTATTAGGGGATAGGCATGATTTTTATTTTATTTTATATTATATTCCTTTTGTTGATATAAACATAAAACCAGTGGCGTAGGGAGACCTCCGCTAGACTTGCCCTCCCATAAAAAAAAATAATAATAAAAAAAAATAGATATTTTTTTTTTTAAATTTAAATGAATTTTTAGGTAAATCTTAAAAAATACATCAAATTATGTCCTATACAAATTTTTGTCCAAGGCTTGGTTTACTAGTTACGAATTTTTTTATATTTTAAAGTTTAATAACTTCCGTTTCCGGTTTCGAATTTTAATAAAAAACAATAGGGTTCTTCCCAATTATTAGGAGAATTTTTTAGTATCAGAACGAACTCTTTAAGTTAAACCGTGTTTGAGTTATCGTGTATACACACAGATACACAGACACACAGACACACAGACACACAGACACACACACACACACAGACACACACACAGACACACACACACACACACAGACACACACACATACGGACGGCACTTCGAAAATAGGTTTTTTGGATTCCCTGGACCATGAAACGTGGTCATCATTCAAAATCTCGACATCGAAAATTTTCGCGATTACAATACTTGCCCCTTATATATTAAGGTCGGGCAAGTAAAAACAGTTTTGCATTTTCTTTTTAATTTAAAGGCTTAAAAAATATATTAATTCATAAGCGCGCAAAAAACACTCCGATTGTTTACAAACTTGGCTGTGACGTCACACCCTACCCAGACTACAACCTACAGCCTACGCAGTCTGTCGTGAATTTACTTGCTTGTATAACTTTTATAGGTTGTGTAAAGTTAGAGTGATTTTAATTAAAATAAAGTTATTCTACATGTTTACCGAATTTAATTTTATATTAAAATATATAAAATATGGAAGATCCAGACCCCAGTACTTCGAAACATCGAAAATATTGTTTAGTACCTATGTGCACAAATACTTTATTTAGAACTTCACAAAAACAATTTATTTCATTACCTAATGATGAAAAACAAAAAAAAAGGAGGAAAATCATCAATGTTGGGTAAATTGTCACTCAAAAATAACAAAATTTTATCTGCCATTTTAATAATAAATAATAATAATTTTTATTTATAAATGCATGAAAAATTGTTTAAAAAAACAAACACAAACTCTCACACAACACAGTATATACGCTAGAGATGGCAATAAAAATTAATTAATCGATTAATTGATCATTTGATTAATCGAAATTTTGGTAAAATATAAATTGGTAAAAAATAATCGATTAATCGATTATGAAATAAAAAAAGAAACATATACACTCGAAGAAAAAATAATGGTACAGTTTTAATGTTGTATTTTAAAGGCTGATGTAAAATCATTTAAACATTTTATTAGGAAAATATAAGTAATGGAAGGTAATACAATGTCTGCATAAACAAATATTTTTTTTTACAAACAGGCTGTAACAATAAATAATGCCCGTTTTAACGAAGATTGTATAATATTGCATATTAAGTACGTAAATTTTAACAGAAATAATGCATTGTTAAAATAAAATTTTGCCATTAGTTACCCATCTTAGAGATTTCTAAACTTCAACAAGTCTTTTTTTGTGCAATAAAATTAAATTGTGGCCGGAAAAGGTTGTACGAGCTGCGCCATTATATGAAGATGACAGTAGTGTTAGCCAGTGGCGGCGTTAGGCGTCGGAGACGTCGGCGACCGCCGACGGCCTCGCGCTTGAGGGGGCTTCGCAAAAATTTTACAAGTTGTTGAAATGCAGTACAAAGTTAATTTTTTCAACACAATGATAGTCGACACTGAATGTCGATTCAAAGCGCTTAATGAATATTTTGAACGATTTGGTTTTATTTATGACATCAATTATTTGAAATTTTTGCCAAAAGAGGACCTTTTCAAGCATTGTAATGATTTAGGTACAATACTTCGGGAAGGTGAAAACAGCAACATAGATGCTTTCGAACTTTATGAAGAACTGCAAATTTTAAAATCTACTTCACTAGAAAATATAAATGATGCAAAACAACTTGTCCAGTACATTTTAGAAAATAATTTTGAAGAAATATATCCAAATCTTTACATAGCAATCAGAATCATGCTCACAATTCCAGTAAGTACAGATTCTGCTGAGAGAAGCTTCTCAAAGTTAAAACTAATTAAGACATACTTAAGAAGCACGATGAGCCAAGAAAGACTATCTGCGTTATCAGTTTTGTCAATTGAAGCTGAAATAGTGGCTGATGTTAGTTGTGACACAATTTTGAAAAGATTCAGTGAGGCTAAAAGCAGACAATTTCGCTTTTTTTAATTTGTGTTTGTTCGTGTAATTTTTGTTATTAATTCATAATTAACAATAAAACTCATATGGTACTCATAAATTTAAGTATAATTCGTCTTATTTAATTTAACGTTTATTTGACCTAAAACTTTAAAATCATTAATTTAATTTGATAAACATGAAAATTAATAGTTAAGTGTTAAGAACAAATAAAAGTGTAAAATTAAGTGTATATAAATATGTGTTTAAAATTAATAATAACAGTTATGAGTTGTGTTTATAACTTTATATAAAATATAGTGTTTAGTAGCTAAAAAGTCAAGCCAGAAGACTAGGCCAAAGCAAGGTTTGTTTTTACTATTTTTTTTTTTTTTTTACTGAGAAATGAAAGGGGCATTGCAAATCTAATTTCGCCGACGTCCACGATTGGTCTCGCGCCGCCGCTGGTGTATTGGATGTAACCAAAAACTCTATTAATTACACTATAAAGCGTCATCAGCGAACAGCATCCATGAGCAACAAGACATTTGGCAATTTCATCACGAACTGTCCAAAGATAACTGAGGAAACAAGGGCTTGTATCCAGAAGACCTGTAACTTGCCAGGCTTTTCTCGCAAATTATAGAGTTGGAAGATTGCGTTTCGCTCGTGAGCATTTGAACTGACTGGATGCAAACTATAGCAGTATATTGGGCAGAAATGAGTAGCGGGTCATTTTAATTCTCCAGATGGGCGAGAACGAGTGTTCTGAAGTACTAGTAATCTAGGTACTTTATTAAAAAGAAGAGAGCAAAGTCATCTTACCGACCAGTGTTTCAACAGTAAAACTAATTAATTTCTTGAAGATAAAATAAAATTATCGATTAATAATAAATTAATCGATTAATTATTAATTAATCGAAACCAAAAATATTGTATGATTAATATTAATTGAAACAAAATAATCGATTATTTAAATATTCGATTAATCGTTGCCGTCTCTAATACACACGTAAAGGCTTGCCTTGGAGTAGGTAGTCTGGGCCGTGTAGGTTCTGACGTTATTTTCAGTCGTATTTACTCAGAAATATTCGCGCTGTGGTCGGCTATAGTTCAAATTTTAATATTTTAATTTAAAAAAATCGCTGAAATATTAATTAAAAAGTGATTTTTGTTTTGTTGGGTGACATAACTAATATTACATATCAAAAAAAATGTACTTTTAAGAAAATATAAATTTTATGCGTATCCTCTATTGAGGAGATAATTTTCAAAACTTCTCTCATCCGGTTTTTTTTTTTTTTAATTCATTTAATTGGCAAAATTATTGCCACCTCTTTGAAAAAAGCATCCGTATTTCTTTCCAAACCAACCTAGAAACCTTAAACAAATGACTGAGAAAAAAAAGCGATTTAAGAAATTTTAAAATTGCAGTTAATCGTTTTGGAAATAGGCTCCTCAATAGATAATGGTGCCAGCATAAGTTTAATTTCCTTAAATACTGAAAGATTTGCAGGATTTTCTGTCCACGATATTCTCAGTATGTTTCTCCATTAGAGCATCGAATGTTTCAATGTTGTTTTTACCGCTTTAGCAAATCTCATCGTCGAATTAATTTCCTCGAAACGACTGTACGTTTTGTTATCCAAGGTATTCGTAGCATTCGTCTCTGAGAGTGCATTTCGTATGCAAAATTATTTTTATCACTTTTCCGTAAGAAAAGTCCTTTTTTCCACATAAAGAAAGATTAGTTTGAGGTCTCATCGTTAGTTTAATGTCCAGATGGATCGAAACATTTGTACCTTTTTTTCTACAAAGTATTCGCAGCATTCGTCTTCAACAGTGCATCAAATAAAATATTAGTTGTTCTTATTACTTTGGCGTATGTCCTCTTTTGCATAGCATAAAGATAAAATTGGAGACAGTCTAATCGTCGGTTAAATTTTCTCACGGATCGAAACATTTGTACATTTTCTCTGCAATACTTCGAATACATTAAATTTGTTTTTCTTGATTTGGCGAACAGTTTTCGCAGCATTAATAGATGAAAAAACAAGACTATTGACAAGATCTTTCATTTTTACAGATAGTAAGATCTAACTATATCCTACTCAACTGAAAGATAGTCGTTGTCCTCAATTGAATGCTGCACTATTTCAAAATTTTTACTTTTTTCCATTCTTTGAGTACCATCTTCGGATAAATATCTACATTCTTTATCGATTGAACATACATTTCATGCCTTGCGTTATTAAAAATATTTTAAATACAAAACATTTATTTAATATACCACAATCGCCATCATAATATTTACTTTTTCTTTTTGTTCCGTGTTATATTTTCAAATCATTTATTTATCAAGATAATACATTTGTTCCAAATACTTATTTTAAAATGACTTTTATTTTTTCCTATATTATATTTTTTTATAATGATTACAAAAATATTGTTATCATAATTTAGCATAAGACGCGAAGCTATTCCATAGCGTCAAACTTAATTTACTAAACCTTGTATGTAGCGATAAGAAATTTGATGTTTAAGCCTTATCAACATTGTGATAAAAAAGAAGTCGAATGAGAGATTACAGAACACAGATAGATGCAACGTGACTCGCCTAGATACTGTCTCAAGTTAAAAAAAATCACATGTAAACAAAACTATGTATAAAAACTTCGCATTAAATCTTAATTTGTTGTTTTATATTTTTAACCTATCAGACAACAGACGAGACAGGTTTTATCTTTATTAGTACGTGATTCTGAAAATTTCTAGATATTTATTTTACAGGTATATTAAAACTGAAAATTTCCAAAAAATTATAAGTCATTGGGAAGAAAAAAGAATGTTGTTAATATAGGAAATAGTTGGATGACATCAAAGAAACGATGAAAGCAAGACAACTTAAATATATGGAGACTGTCATAGAAGATACGAGCAACAACTGTTAACGATATTTTCTTGATCTTCCTCCAGGACTTATGAGTCTTTGTTTTGTTTAAAGCGGTTCTTCTCTAGGTCATACAATTTTGTAATTTCTTGTTTTTGTTAATCGAGTATAAACAGGGTAGATTTTTGTTTTGTTTCTTAGATTGTTAGAATTTTCAACAGTAGTGTAGGATCCAACATTTTTAAATTCGTAGAAGAGACACTGGTAAATAAAAAGGGATGGCAGTCATTATATTTATTGAGTTGTTACATAAGTCAGTTCGTTTTTTTTTTGTCACCTTTTATTCAATAAAATATACATTCTATAAAAAAACTTTAATTATCAAATGTACTGTCCATTATTTTCTATTACTTTGGACAAACGCTCAGGCAATTTCATAATGCCATCTCTCTAGAAGGTTCCGTCTTTGCTCTCGAAAAATCTGTCCAGGTGAATTTTAATATCATCCACAGATGCGAAATTTTTTCTGTTAAGGGAATTTTATAGAAAGCAGAACAAATGGTAGTCGGATGGTGCGATGTCTGGACCACATGCTCCGACTACCACTTGATCCACTCTCTACAAAATTCCCGTCTAACAGAAAAAAATTCGCATCTTTGGACGATATCAAAATTCACCTCTACAAATTTTTCAAGAGCAAAAACGGAACCTTCTGGAGAGATGGCATTATGAAATTGCCTGAGCGTTTGTCCAAAGCGATAGAAAATAATGGACAGTGCAAATGCACATTTTTAGAATGTATATTTTATTGAATAAAAGGTGAAAAAAAAAAACGAATGGACTTACAACTGAATGGAATGTAACAACTCAATAGATTGATAAAATGTTCCCTACAATCTCCTTTGAAGGATACTCCCGCAATTATCCTTATTAAGCGTCTATGTTGTTTAAAAATACGTTCCGCTGATGGATTCTGTGCCCATATAGACAGAGCTAAGATATCTGGGACTGGAAGAGTGCATAGTAAGAAATAAGTAAAATGTTCAACTATACGCAGTTTGCGAAAGAGTTTGCTCCTCAAGAGATATTTTGGTTTGGTTTTGTGATTTTTGGTTTTCTACAAAGTTTTTTTCAATAATTTTCTCCAAATGTAGCAACCCAAAATCTTTTTTTGCTTCATTTAAATTTTGATTAAACATGAAAAAATACTGAATTATTTCAACATGATGAAAATGCACCATTTATAGTAGGTGTTTGGAACTCGGTTGTTCCTTCCATTTCCACTTCGTCGTTGTTTATTTCTAACACCAAATTCGGATCTGATCCAGCTAAAATTTCATCTTTCGTCATTTCCTCCCCTGTTTCGAGTTCTTCATCAATATTTGAAAAATTTATATTAATGTTTATCTGTCGCGTTTCTCCTTGCCTTTTCATAGCACGGTAATTCCTCTAGCAAACTCGGCACTTCCCCGTCATTTTCCAGTTAGGAAGTGGTGATACGTCGTTATAAAAGATAATTTGACCCAAATTTCAAACAATTTTTCGTCGTTATATTAATTTCGTCATTATAAGCGATTAGCCTCACGGATAAAAAGTATGGTTTCTGGCCGAGATTTTGAAATTTCGTCGCAAAAACTGATATGTCATTATATCAGATGTCTTTATAAACGATATCCACTGTATTTGTAAATTTACTAAAACATGGTGCATAAATAATTTGGTCCTGCGAAATTAAAAATATCATTTGCAGCCCTTTGTTTTTTTGGTTTCGAGTTGTTCCAAAATTGTTACTTTATTGTGACAGCATTCTGGGTTCATCGCAGGGCCAGCTCTTGGCTGAGACGAACTAGCCTGAAGTCTCAAGTGAAGAATCGTTCCAAAAAAATGTAAAAGTGTTTAATCACGAAATATTCTTTAAGGGCATTAATTTTATTGTCTTGTCTCAGGCTTCACAAAACCGCGAGTGTACTGGCACGTTATTGTCTTATTCCTTTTGTGAATTAGTTAGCAATAATTAGTTTTAAAATAATGGAACACGTGTTGAGCAATTACAGTTTATAATGCAGGACAATTGTCTTGAATGTGATTTAGTTGTTAAAGAGTCGTTATCATTTTGATTGCCCATAAAGAGTGTTAGATAGGCGCCGAGTAATTGTTCTATTCCATTCAACAACAAACTTCCGTCTCGCATTGGCACGTATCTCCAAGTAATGTGAGATCCTAATTCCATCGTGCATTTATTTATTTCACAGCGTTTTAGGTTAAGGGCAGTATAAGCACCAAGTTTTCACAGGCAGTCCCGTAACTATGGTCTATTTCAAAGTAGAAAAAAGTAGATAGCGCTGCGCGCCGAGTACGATTTACACTGGACAAATATAGTATAGCGGGAAATTTAAAATAAGTTACAACTCGGGCATGGGTGTAGTACCTGGGTTAGCAAGTGATTTTTTATTTTAATATGAAAATGGTTAATAGGATATTGAAATAAACAAGGCAGATGTTAAATACACTTATTTATACGACATAAATTCAATTTAATGGGAAATTTGAAAATTTTTAAAAATGATGTACTATAAATAACAAGAGAGATTTGCTAAAAGAGTTTAAATAAAGCAATAAAACAAACAATATATCGCCAGAGCTAAAGTTTCTTATTAAATCTTTTGGCCTCACATTAGTCCTCTATCTTGATGTTAATTTTCAAGTGTCAAAAAATATTTATATGTCAGATAACCTAAAAAATATATAACTGCGCAAAAAAAAATTACATGGCGAATTTTCTCAATAAAAACTACGCCAAGAATATAAATAAAAGTCTAAATATGTAAATAATAACAAAATATACGAAAAACTGGCTAGTATTATTACATGAGCAGGTTTGGTAGAAACGAATCCATGTTTTACTTTTATCACCAGACCGGGAAAAACTTGACTATAGCGTAAAAATTTGTAGCGCTAGCGCTGTATCCATGCGTATTCTACGTCATCTATTAGCGATTCTTCTATTCAAAATCTATCCAGGATTCTAATCCTTAACAAATTAAATGGAGAATGTTCTCCATAAAATCTACGCCAAGAATATAAATAAAAGTCTAAATATGTAAATAATAACAAAATATATGAAAAAAGTTAAATAATATAAATAATATATATTTCCAATGTACGACGCTGAACATCTGTCAACTTGGAATAAAAACAATATTTTAACAGTGTAATAGGGATGACGATCTAAACCAATCCGAAGCAAGGACAAACAGCTCCTATCTTCTTACACACATTTTTCTACTTTGAAATAGACCATAGCTTTTACTGTGCCCTGTGCAAGATTTTATTTTTGGGTCCTTTATATTTACTTTTTCTACAACTATTAAAAAAACTGTATTATATTTCACTTGTGAGCATAAAATGCATGTTTATGGTGAGTGTTAAAAAATGTTAAAAAAAGTCGAGGTACAAGTAGAGGGGAAACGGCATTGTGCACAATATATGAAGTTACTTGCCACCAAAGCATGGCTGCACAAGTAAATAAAATAAATAAATATATATTTCTAGGCAGAAAGCCAATACGGTAACCGACGAGTTCATCGAAAATCAATTCATCGAAAATCAATTAATCGAAAATCATTTCATCGAAAATCAATTCATCGAAAATCAATTCATCGAAAATCAATTCATCGAAAATCAATTCATCGAATGATCAATTCATCGAATGAACAATTCAACGAAAAAAAATATTTTGTAAATATTTGAGAGGAATGCCGAGGGATCGGAAAGTCAAAACAGATAAAAAATTCCTGCTAAATGTGTGTAAAGATTGTTACTAATTTTACTTCAAGCTGTTAGTTTTGTATGATAATTTTATAATCTGTAGTGTACATCCTGATTTTAAAATGGAATAGGATTACAGTTTGTGATATTTAAAAGAGTTTTTTATTCTTCCTCCTCAACATTTCTTCTTAAACTGGCAATAAAATATTCCGTATAACTTTGTAAACTTTTTATATAGGTGTTCTAAAAGGTTTCTGTGATGTTTCAGAAAGTTTTCAGTCGCAAACATCAAATAACTGCTGTTTACTGTACCTCATGATTATCAACTTGGCACTCTCCAAAAGATTGTTTCACCAGAGTCGACTGGTCTTTAGGGGCAAGACGAGAAGTTGCCCGGTTACTGCAACGAGCCCTTCAGAACAGAGGCGCGGATCAGAGGAAAGTTATTTTTAGCGCCTTTGGCAAATACATAGCTTGGCGCCCTTTTGTTTTACAAAAAAAGTTAGCATGAATTTTTCTCAAAAATAATAAAAATGTAATGAATAGGGAGGAAAACAAATTAGAGCATTCACAGAAAAAAATATACTTAAATCTTTATATATAAAAGAGAATATTTGTGGGTATGTCCGGAAATTCTAACCCACTTCCAGATATGGTACCGAGTTGAAATTTGGCATACAGGTAGAAAATGCGAAATGCTTCATCATAACTAGAAAAATCGAAAATCTAAAAAAAGTCCCATTAGAAACGAGAAATTAATAATTTTGTTTTTAATTATATTGGACCATTGGAATATCTATTAAACATCAGTGAGAACACGGGAATTTCCCTTCAATAGTTGGTTGTACAATTATATTGAGATCGGGAGTGTTCGGCCAAAATCGTAAATGGCTCAAATATGTAGGAGTGGGGACGCATTTAATCTCGGTAGTTCGTGCGGGCAGCATCGTTCTGAGTACAATCGGTAGAAAATCTAGCAATAGTAAATATGCCTTTTAAAAGTAAGTTAAATGGTCGCGCTATTACTAGCCAAAGTCGCGAAATAGTTTCTTATATTTTGATTTTTATGAGGTTGGGGAACCTATTATTCCTTTCAAATCAGTTTTTCTTGAATGGCTGCTGCAAAAGGCGCAACAAGAATTTCAAAAAAAAAAAATCTATCAAGGTGAATCTAGAAAGGAGTTTTAAAAATTAGACCTGCATACAACAGAAAAAATAGTACCTACTCTGTCTACTATTTTACCAAAATTTTAAGATTTCACGGGATATGACGGAGATCGGGAGACACTCCGATGGGAGAATTAGTATAGGCATCTTTAAAACAGATCTTTATATATAAAAGAGAATATTTGTGGCTATGTCCGGAAATTCTAACCCACTTTCAGATATGCTACAGAGTTGAAATTTTGCATACAGGTAGGAAATGCTTTTATCATAACTAGAAAAATCGAAAATCTCAAAAAAGTCCCATCAGAAACGAGAAATTAATAATTTTGTTTTTAATTATATTGGACCATCGAAGTATGTATGATGCGTTCAGTGAGATTGCGGGAATTTCGTTTCATTGGTTGTTTGGACAACTATAGTAAGTTCGTGGAACATCGGCCAATATCGTTCGGCACGATTAATCATTGTTCTGCTATAGGTGATTTTATTCAGTGAATTTAGCCAGGGCTTCGAACCGTTATTTTTTCGTTCCGGTTTTCGTTCCGGTTCAGTTAAAAAAAATATATCGGTTCGGGTCCGGTTTTCGTTCCGGTAAAAATAACGGTTTTTTTCGGTTTTCAGTTCAGTTCCGAGTGATAAATTTGTATTTGTATTAGAAATTTATTTTCTACTATAATTTAGTAGAACATTTTATTGCTTATTTTGTAATAATCTAACTAATAATCATACATCATTCCCGTAATAATCAAAAATTGTATCACTTATGACGTAGACTTAACAGAAAAATTGCTTATAAAAAGAAAATATTTTTTTTTAATGATTTTTTTTTTTTTTTTTGGATTGATATTACGGGAGTTACGAAGGGACAACCTAAAACTAAACTTTTGAAATATCTCATTATCTTCATTGAGAGAAGTGCTAGCGAAGATGCACGTTCTTGTCCAGATGTAGATCTTAAATAATTTTTGATTATTTTCAATTAGTTAAAACTTCTTTCACCTGTAGCTACTGCAGTGGCGCAGCAAAGTGGGGGGGGGGGCGACGGGCCTGGGCCTCTCCCAGGACCAGCAGGTTACACGGCGCTGCTCGGGGAGTTGAATATAAAATTTGTTAAACACAACCAGTGGCGCAGCCAAGGGGGGGGCCGACGAGCCTGGGCCCCTCCCAGGACCAGCAGATTACACAGCGCTGCTCGGAGAGTTGAAGATAAAATTTGTTAACCACAACAGTATTTAATTTTTAAATTACTTCATTGTAAACAATATTAGCATTTTATATATTTTTTTTTTCGTATAAACATTTTTTTAAGATTGCCTACTCTTGATATGGGCCGTTATCGTTCAAGTGAAAGTACATCACTTTCCATATATGCTCCAACGAATTATATGAAGGGGAGCGTTGATCCTTTTTCCTCCTGACACATCGACTAAAACATTCGCCCAGTCAAATGATAAAACTATTTTAAACAACTAATTACTCGATTCAGATAAGTTCAGACCTTCACACGAGTCTGTTCGTTCGGTACAAATTGTGGCCAAGCGGCTGATTTAGAGAACTGAACATAAGTAAGAAAAATATTGAGACTTTAAAATATATCCCGCGAAAAATATAAATAAATATGTATTTATCGAAGAAAAATCAAGTGAAAGTTTTTGATACAGGGATTAACAATTACATTTTTTTATCAACAAATAATGGAATTATTATTTGATATAATCATCAATATCCAACAGCAGGGGTGTCGAACTGATTTGGTCGCAGTCTATTATACATACAAAATGATAAGCAGAGACGGAACTTTAAATATTCCGAAGGGTTTGTTGACATTTTTTTATAAACAGAAAAGGGGAAGAGAAGATTTTGATTACCGCTTCAGGGGCCACAAAAAATAAGGTTGAGGGCCGTATGCGGCCCGCATGCTCTCAAATTTGATTCGGCCCTCCCCAAGACAAAATCCTGGCTGTGCCACTGAGCTACTGTTATTGGCATTGTAAGAAATAATCTTAAAGTTTTTTCTATATTTGGGTATGATTCTTGTAATTCCCATTTTCCCAATGTATTTAATAATTCCAGGTTGTTTACGAACATTTTTGTCTATTAATATGGCAGCAATTTGGTGTTTAAAACATTTTACTTCAATTTTTAATTGATCCTCATCAATATCCGAATATTTCTTACATAATAATTCAATTTGTTTTTCTAATTGTTCTTCGGTCATATCTTGAAATACTTCTGCTGTTAAAAAATTATAATTATAAATTAAATCTTCTGCAATATTCTTAAGAGTTTCAAATCGTTCGGTTAATTGTATTATTATGGAATCAAGTATTGCAAGACATGAAATTTTGACGGCATCTAAGTTTTCGGTTTCTTCTTCAGCAAACTCGCTTGGCATTTTCTACTTTCGTCTTTTTCTTTTTTCTATTAATTCTATGTTCATTTGTTTGCATATTTCTTTTACTATCTTACTGAAAACTTTATCAATTTCCTCACTTCTAAAATATTTAAAATAATCTATAAGGTCTTTTATTAATATTAAGGATTTGTAAATGTCCTGACCCCTTTTTTGTAGAAATAAATTTACGTTGTTTATTCGATCCAGAATTAAATGCCATACATTTAAATGTGCAACAAACTTGTATGAATTTAAAGATTTATATAAAGATTTAGAAAGACATAATGCATCTTCAAAAGAATAATCATTTTGAATTTCATTTAAAACTGAAATAATAGACACCAAATGTTAATTTACGAATTATTTACAATATATCTTAAAAGATTCTGGCGCCCTTGGAATGTTGCGCCCTGGACCTCTGCCCAAATGCTAACGCCTAGTTACGCCTCTGCTTATGATAAACCCAGAGTTTTTTTAGGGAAAGTAAGACTGTAGATACTCTAACAAATTTTATCACTTCAGACACCGTCACATTTCGGGAAAAAAATGAAATAAATTCATTATTATTTATTATTTTTATAAAGATATATCGAGTTAGAGGTATAAAAAACTGACATTCAACAAAGATGGATCGGAATTGAGTAACTAGGTCACATGTCACATTTACGTTGGGTTTAACCTTTATTAAAAAAAAAGAGTACAGATTTAAAAACACTTTACTGTAAGTTAATTCTAAAGGAATAAAATTTGATTGATTATCGATTGTCTCATAAAATTGATGAGTTACTCAGGTTAAGAAGCGATAATCTTACAAAAAATGTTACTCAGTATAATGAATTTTATTTTGTTTAATTTTGTAGAAAGTTTCTGCAGGATAAAAAAGGAGAATGATCCTTCCGCGACTCTTTAAGTTCCTAAAGTTGCGGTTACTATTTTCCCACGATTTTAAAAATATTTATCATTGTAATTAGTAATGCGTCGTTCGAAAACGATTCGTTGCAATGAATTGATACGACCGAATCTTTTAATAAGCAGCGAACGAATCTTCAGTACGCGAACTCACGAACCAATGCTAGCGAGTGGCGAGTGTGACTCGATATGGAATGGAACGAGGATCGGACACAGAGCTCAGGCTGATGGCTGTGTAGTGTGGAACACACTTACATCTATATCTGTAGTCTGGTACGTAAGCTCAGTCTGGATGGGCGAACTTAGAACATGGCACGAGCGACAGCTGAACGGCAGACTCGATACACTGCGCCGTACAATGTATGTACGTGTACGTGACACGTACACGTACTACGTATACTGACGTTCGCCGTTCGCGAACTGCTAGCATCTTCAGAAGTGTGCAGGTACTGTTCTCAGCTCCCAGTACACAACTATGCAGTAACAAAGCTAAGTACAGCGTGACGTAGACAGTAAACACTAAAAATATAGTAACGAATCTTTTTACAGAGTACTGAATACTGAACGAATCTTTAAAAAGATTCGCGTTTCCCACCTCTAATTGTAATACGAGGACTACTTGTTATGTTTTTACAAAAACTAAGAAAGAAAAAATGTTTTTTTGGAACAAACTGTTTTATTGCTTTTCAAAATATTCGCCTTTATGATTTATACACTTTTGCATGGGGTCAAACCAATTCTCGAAACATTTTTTCCACTCTGAAGTTAGTATTTCAAAATCATGGTTTTCGAAGTGTTCAACAACTTCTTGAGGTGATGAAAATCGCAGTCCACGCATTTTTTGTTTGACATTGGGGAACTAAAAAAAGTCGTCAGGGGATAAATCAGGTGAATAAAGGCAATGAGACATTAATCCGATGTTTTTTTTTCCTTCAAATAATCAATTGTTTGACGTGCTGTATGGGAGCATTGTCATAATGAAGAATGATGCGACTTTTTGGTTGTTTTTGTTGAATTTGTCGATGACTTTTAGCAAACAAATTGTTGTATACCATTCAGCATTAACTGTTCTCCGATTCTCTAAAGGAATGGTTGCGATATGTTCAGAACAACCGAAGAAACAAGCGATCGTTTTCTTGGAAGTGCTTCGTGAACGAACAACTTTTGTGGGTTTCGGTTCATCTTGGAAGACCCAAACAGTGGATTATTGCTTAATTTCCGGTTCATATGAATAAATCCAAGTTTCGTCACCTGTAACGATGTTGTATACGGATTTTGCAGTGCCTACGTTGAATTTTTTTAGCATACCCTTACACCAACCAACACGAGCCTTTTTTTGAGCTTTGGTCAAATTATGCGGAATCCATCGGGAACAGATCTCTTTCACAGCTAAATGTTCATGCAAAATCGAATGTATTTCAGTCTGCGATATGACAAAGGGTGCCTCTATCTCACGGTAAGTCATATGCCGAACTTCTTCAATCATTTTGCGCACAGCATCGATGTTTTTTAAATCACAACCGATTTTGGTCGACCTTCACGAGATTCATCACTGACGGGCACACGACCACGACGAAATTCTGCAATCCAATTGTAAACAGTATTTTCTGTTGGTGTTTCAGTACCAAAAGTTGAACGAAGCGAATCAATGCATTGTTGTTGAGTAAGGCCTTTACTAAACTCGTAAAAAATCATCCAACGAAAACCTTCACGAGTAATATCCATTTTTTTTCCACAAACTTATTTTTAAACGCTCACTTTCAACAAACTACTCGGTCAATTTATAAGCTGCCACTGATTTCACAATAATAAAAGTCAAATTTTACCAATATAGTAATGACACATTTCAATATTGCCATCTAGTAGTCGTTTATAAAAACATAAAAGGTAACCCTCGTACGACCAAACAGCATTTCTTACAGTGCTTAACAGTTTTATTTGGTTAACGAATATTGCATTTTAAAAATAAAATATGAAAAAATAAAGTAATTTTAAAATAAATTATGACATGCAATTAATTTTCAATTTGTTGAAATGCATTCGGATATATATTTGCTTTATAAACACAATATTTTAACACCTACTGAATATGTGGAGAAAAAATGTGTATTCTGGTTTTCTACGCTCTACTAATATAAAAATAATGATGATTCAAAAGACAAGTGTCACACAGTATGATTCACAAAGAAGAAATAGAAGTGCAAACATAAATAAGTTTGTGGGTATTAACACTAATACAAGAAAAATGCACGCAGAAAGTAGTGCACACTAAGAAGTATACGGGTTAGTATTATTAAGAAACAATAAACCAAAACAAAGGAGGTGACAATTCTCAGCTCCAGATTAAATTATTTACAAGTTGAAAAATAAGTTAAGAATCACAGAATTAGAAACCTTTTGTCACAGCCTTTTGAAATTCATACTGGAGTCAAACTAGGAGACGCCACCTCACCTTTGCTGTTCAACCTCGTGCTGGAGATGGTGTTACGAAAAGTCCAAAACAACCTACCAACGTGGTCTACAGCTCAAAGGGTCCCACAAGATATTAGGGTATGCAGATGACCTGGATATTATTTCAAATAAGGTTGAAGACGTAATATACCTTACTAACCTTATTGATGTTGGAGCTCGTAAAGTAGGACTCATCATCAGTAATGAAAAAACCAAGTATCTCATTGTTAGTAAACGCAGTCATGAGAACACGAACGACTAAAAATTAATGACAACACTTTTGAGAGAGTTTCTACTTCCAAATACCTGGGCATCATGATAAATCAGATGAATATGATACAGCAGGAAATTACGAATAGAATTAAAGCTGCTAATGCATCGTATTTTGCACTTGGTCCCCTCTTCAAAACGAAACTCTTGTCGAGGAGCACCAAGATCTATTTATACCAAGTTATAGTACGTCCCGTACTTATGTATGGCTCCGAAACATGGACCTTAACAAAACGAGATCGGCACCACCTCATAGTTTTCGAAAATAAAATATTACGCAGAATCTTTGGTCCCATTCAAATTAATGGTGAATGGAGAATCCGTAAGAACAAATAAATCCGAGAACTGTACTCAAGTTCAAGTATCACCCAAGAACTCAGAGGCAGACGATTACAGTGGATAGGACACGTTATGAGGATGATGGAGGACAGAATGGTTAGGAAGATATGGGAAGGAAGATTGAATACCCGTCGACCAGTGGGAAGACCTCGCAAGAGATGGAGAGATCAGCTAACCGAAGATATGACAAGTATTGGGAAAGGACACATTATGAGGATGATGGAGGACAGAATGGTTAGGAAGATATGGGAATGAAGATTGAATACCCGTCGACCAGTGGGAAGACCTCGCAAGAGATGGAAAGATCAGCTAACCGAAGATCTGACAAGTATTGGGAAAGGACACTTTATGAGGATGTTGGAGAACAGAATGGTTAGGAAGATATGGGAAGGAGGATTGAATACCCGTCGACCAGTGGGAAGATCTCGCAAGAGATGGAGAGATCAGCTAAACGAAGATCTGACAAGTATTGGTATACAGGGTACTTGGCAAGACTTGAAAATGAATAGATCGAGATGGAGGGCTTATGTGAGTGAGGCCAAAAGTCAACCTAACTGATAGTGCCCAAAGAAGAAGAAGAAGAATTAGGAGAACAAACCAAAACTTGGAAAACCTATTATTTATTATTATTATTATTATTTTCTTTTTTATTTGTTGGCTTTAGCTGCTTTGGCTATTAGCCAGGTATAAATGAAGAGATTACAATGTTTTAAAAATTACATTTATAATTTGATATTTTCTGCTTTAATATAGTTATAAATAATTTCATTAAGATCTAGAGAGTTAGTAGCAAGAAGCGTCTGAATATTGGTAGGGAAGGATAATTTTTCAACAAAATTTTGACAACTAAATTTTGTATGAATAAGTTACGATTGCGAAAATAAATTGTGCATCAAACAATAAATGGTTCGAATCGCTGACAGACAAATTATCACACGGACAGAAAGGAGACGAAACCATATCAATTCTATGCAGATGATATGGAGAGATGTGATTAAATCTAAGCCGGATAAAAGTGCATATAAAAGATCTGTATTGGTGAGAAGAAAACCAAAGCTTTCTAGGAAGAAGAGGTTGAATTTAACCATAATATGATCCTTTGAACTGTAGAAAATCTATGTATTCTTGTTGCCATTGGTTGTATATGGAAGATTTGAAGATTAACATAACCTCATTATTGTTTAGAGGAATATTTAACAGGGATCCATTTACAGTTGCTTCTTTGGCTAGAAGATGGATTCGATTTTGAACTCAAAATCTTAGTGGCCTTTAATCGAGCATATTTTTATAATTTTACCGCTGATTGTAAGATTGTTAAGGCATTTAATAACATTATAAATTAGTGAATAGTTCTTTTTCTCAAATCCAGGGCAACTTAATTTTTGGACGGCGCTTTTAGGAAATTACAAGAATTAGTGATTCTTTAAGTATTTATTATTATTACTAGTTTAGTTTTGGTGTAACAAAAATGAGTTTTGCGGGCCTTAACAATTTTTGTGCAAGTGCCAAAGGGTCCTGAGACCATTATTTTGATAATCGATGGTCTTTTATTTATTTTATTTTTTTTATTCAGAGAAAATCTTTCTCCTGGCCTACCGACTAAAAACCCTGCTTGCCCATTTTTTCCCACCAAGGAACTATCAGTGGTGATTTTCATCTTGGAGGTAACAGGCTAGCTCAACCTATCCGCACATTCTCCTATTCTGTCTTTCTCGCGCGTCTGTCTCCTTCATCTTCATAATGGCTGACAGCATCTACTGCACCGTTTCCCAATTTTCCCTGGAGTGCCGCATAACCTGGACCATGTTGTCGGGTGTCAGGTTCTCTCCTGTTATCATGTATGCTCGTAATCTTTCTGCAGTCCATATTCCACATACGAATAGTATATGTTCGGCTGTGTCGACTGCGCCGCAGTAGGTACAGTCGTCGTCCTGGTCCTTCCCAATCCTCAGGGTGAAGATCTTAAAAGACCCATGGGCTGTCAGGGCTTGCGTGACATAGTAGTCTATGTTCCTGAACTTGCAGGCCAGCCACTCTGATAATCGATGGTCTAGATACACTGGATTAGGTTGGGTCTTTTGTTGCTTTAAATATTGCAAACAATAAATTTATTATTGACAAAAGTAGACCTTAACCTGAACCTTAAAACCTGTCATTAAAAAACTGAAGTACAGTTAACCCTTGATATTCGCGTGAATATTTCTGCCTACATGCATTTGTATTTACTTCATCCCTTCGTCAAAAAGTTACGCCACGCCACTGACTCCATAATAGTATCCAACCAATGGAAATGACTTTGCGAAAAGCCCTAATAATTTACTTCTCGTTTAAAATACTGAACAATTATTTTATATTTAACTGTTTTATTTGCAATTATTGAATGAAATTTTGGGTGATGAAATTCTAATTAACACATTATGACTGTATGGATTGTCAATCACGATTTAATGACGTAACTTCCGGCCAAGGTCTTCAATAACAAACAATACTCGTGAACGTTTATGTAAGTGAAGAATATGACCACATTATGTCCTTAAATGTCATCATGTAACAGGGGATTCACACAATTATTAAAACAAATAAGCTATATATTATAATTTTACTTGTCAGTTCCCTCCAATTGTGAAATTTTACTACTATTTGCCAAGGTTGATTAATATATTAGTAACTTAATATGACACTTACAGGTCATACATATTAATCTTCATATTAGACCTTAATTTCAAAACAAAACTTCCTATAAAGGCTAACATCAAGCT
Source organism: Liopterus haemorrhoidalis (assembly GCA_963971575.1). Classification (NCBI taxonomy): domain Eukaryota; kingdom Metazoa; phylum Arthropoda; class Insecta; order Coleoptera; family Dytiscidae; genus Liopterus; species Liopterus haemorrhoidalis. Next base: position 40,423,972 of record OZ020612.1, on the reverse strand, counting down.
CTATCAAATAATAATACATCCTACTGAGAAGTGAGGAATTAAAACAAAAAAAGAAAACAAAACAAAAATGGAACAGGAAAAAACTTGCGGGGGAAAAATAACGTAAAATGATGATAGTCACTGACTAGATATTGAGAAGTCACACGCTCGAATACTAACTGGTAGCAAAATCATTGTACTAAATATTGCAGGACAGTTTGAACTTATTACATAAATATATGTTGAATATAGCGTTGAATTTTTGTTACAATATCGACAGAAGTTGTGAAAAACTATAAAAGCAGAACAATTTGTATTGTATTTGGCTGTCACTCAAGAAGGGACAAAGATAGGTGTCTTAGTATTTTTACTTTTCCTATGAATAATGCAAGTAAAGTTAATATTAAGTCAAAATTTTCGCGAGATGATTCTGTTGTTGAAAGATTAGAAATAGAAACCTACGTTTGAATTTTGAATCCCCTTTCTAAATCCAGTCTTTTATCTACCTAAATAAAAATCGAAGCTCTCCTGAGTTAACGTCTTTTTGATCCGTGCAGTTTTGAAAAATTGTAAATATTTTATTTTCGAAAGAACGCATCTCAAAAACTACATGAGATACGGGCCCACTATTGGAATTTTTCAAATCCAGAGATTCTAAAGGGGATCAGGACATATTGTAAAACAACACCCAGGCAAAAAAAATATATATATATATAATTTTTAATTTTTTTTTTTTTTAATTTAAAAATTGCTAACTTAAGAACAATAAAAAATAGAGAACTGTGGTTTGAATTTTTGAAATCTTCGTATATTGTTTAGTCTAGAAAAAAATTGGGGCATTAATAACTCAATTTTTGCAATAAATAGGAATTGTGAAACAAAACCTTTGAAAATGGTAAAAAATTGATGTGAAGTGTGAATTTTCACACATTTCTGGGTTTTGCAGGTATTTAGTAAGTGAATGATGAAATTTTATGTTAAAATATTTTTTCCTAATACCATTATGTAGGTTTCTGAATATGTGCAGTATTTTTTTTTATATATAGCAAGGTTCTTTAAGATTTTGAAAATTGCGCCTATGGCTTTCATTGGTTGTTATAAGCTCCGCCCCTCTGATTTCGTATACATTGAAACAGAATTAAATTATAATTTCAACAATTTAAATTTAAATTTAAAGTTATTAAATTTACGCTTTTAAAAATTAAATGCAATATTTGCCAAAATATAACTTTTGAAAAAAGAATTTTGAAAAAATAATTTAAACATAAAAATGCAAAAAAAAGCAAAAAAAAATATTGTTTCTTCTCGTGGGGATCGAACTAACTTACTTGGGTGAAAAAGCCAGCGCAAGTACCACTACACCAAGATAAGCCTTCCATTCGAGTGTGTTACAAAGCTATAACTTGTGTACATTATTAGTCAAAAACAACAAAAAATGCGTTTTTTTCCAAAAACATAATCTGATCAAAAATTCCTGTTGTACTATTCCGGTTCACACCAATGTACATTACTTAGAATTTTTTCAGATTTTTAGTTTAAACCATCTGGGCTACAGGGTGTGGGCCAAAAAATTTTTTGCACAATTTTGGCAAAAATCGTTTCAAAATAATTTATTTTGCAAAAATAAAAATTTGATCGTTAATCCACGTACCAAGGGCTTTCATTTGATACCCTACTCAGAATTATAAAAAAATATTTTTGTTTTCGATGAGCACATATTTGTTTATATTTTTAGGGGGATATGTTTTTTAGATGTTTTAGTATTTTTCCTATGTGCGGGTCATAGAGTCGTATAAGCATGCCAAATTTCAACTCTCTAGGTTTAGCCGTTTGGCTACAATTTTTACCGAACAGACAGACAGACAGACAGACAGACAGACAAACAGACAGACAGACAGACAGACAGACGACAAAATGACGGTATAAGGGTTTTTTGGTCATACCTACAAAACCCTAAAAATGAAAAAAAAATCTCTCTGATTTACTTCAAAATGTGTATACTTATGTACTTTGAGTCGTAGATCTCAAAAATAATCTTCATTACAACAATGATTTACCATTTTTTAAATTATAAAAAAAAAAATAGAAAATATCTTATTTAAAAAAATACATTCGAGAGGGCGCTTTATGGTGCAATTCTGTGGCAAATCTATAAGCTACAGACGATGGTATCTAAGGAGTTGTTTTATGTGTTGTTATGGACAGTTTGTTATAGGTTTTGTCTGTAAGCTTACAGATTTGCCACAGAATTGCACCATAAATATATATTCTAATTAAAATATACTTTCTTCCTATTCTCATTCTGGCTTCCCTCTCCAATTTCCTTCCTTTTTGCCTCTAGTTCTCTCGCCCATCTTTCTCCCTTGCCTTCCTCACTCATCAGTTCCTTTATCTTTTTTTTCCAGACTACCATCTCTTTGCATCTCTTCGCTAAATGCTCTATGGTGTCCTCTTCTTCCTTACACATTCTGTCTTAACCTCGGTATCTTCCTGAATCTACCTCCTGATTTTCCTCTTTTCCCCTTCAAATATCTCGGTATTCCCATCACTCGTATCTCTTTATAACTTTTCATACTCCGCGATTTGTCTATTCTGTCTGTTCTTTCCTGCTCCTGTGCCTACTTATCCCTCCTTCATAATTCTTCTACTATATTTGTTCCTCCGTTTCTCTTTCTCTCTGCTTCTCTTATGTCCATTCCACATCTCCAAATGTACTATTTTCTTGTCTCTCCCCATGGCGACAATCTTCCTTTTAGTTCTTACTTCATTATTTCTTCCCAGCATTCCCATAGTATTTTTGTATTCTCTTCCTTTCTGACTTTCTCCCCATATTTTCTCAACTTATCCCTCCTTCTCAATTCTTCTACTATATTTATTCATCCGTTTCTCTTTTAGAAAAGTATTTTAGAATGTATTTTAGAAAAGACATATTAAAGAAATTAATATTAACAGTTCGGCACTGTTTAAAGAAAATCTGGCTTAAACACGTTCAGTTGTAAAATAAAATTAATAGGCTATCATTTTTCACAGTTTCCCGTTTGTGTTGGAGTTAATAGCAATCCTCTTAAATTAGTAAATTCTTGAAATGATTAAATCTAAGGAATGATTCGACCATCAATCGTCTGCAAGTGAAAATCAAAAGGAACTATGTGAGCTATTATGAGGTATTTCCTTTGTGCTGGTGTTATAGTACTGCTGATATAGAACTGACGACACCCTGCATTTAAGTACTAATTTACAATACAAGGTCAAGGCTTGGTCTAGACCAGGGATGTACAAATCAATATATCATAAACATCATTCAATTTGCAATTAATATTCTGGAGGCGTTTTGTATTATAAAGCATCGTACTACCAGACTGTTTGTCTTGTTTGCGAAAGTTCTTTTAGGAAGGATGCCCACGGCATAATTGAACATTTACTTAAGATCAGTTTAATTATTTTATCTCAAATATTGAAAATAAATAAAGATGTTAACACGATAATTGCCTGATTAGTGTTCTAGTTCGTCCACACATGCAGGGGCGGACTTTGGCCTAGGCAAAATAGGCAACTGCCTAGTGCCCGTATTTGTTTGGGGTCCGCAAGACAGTTTTATTATACATTTTTTCTATTATTTTATTTATTTTTTTACTAGTAAGGCCCGCAATGAGAACTTTACCTAGGGCCCCGATTTTCCTTAGTCCGTCACTGCACAGATGGCACTGTTGTCAATAGTGTTTTTGACTTGAACATAATGCCTGTAGTACAGGCGCGGACCCATGGCGCGGGTGGGGGGGCTCACGGGTTTGAGTTTTATGAACCATATTTTGAAACAAATTTTTTTTGAAAATTTTTCATTTCTGTTTTAAAATTTGAAAATATGAAAATTTTGATAAATCTTAACTATAAAATCAGCTGTGGCCACCACAGGACTGACCGCCATTACAAAGTACTTGTATAAAATACATTCTAGCAACAGAGTAGAAATAACTTGGCCTAATATTTTCTAACAGAGATATTATTTATCATAATCATGGAAACGTTACATATAAGTAGGCTTACCATACGTCCCGGTTTGAAGGTATGGTCCCGGCCAGTTTGTCATTTCGTCCCGGATATTTGGTAAAAATTAAAAAGTGCCGATTATACATGCAGTACAAAAAGTGCAGCCTCTGAAAATGGCGATTAGGCAACTAATTAAAAATAACAAAGAATTTTTAAAGAAGTTTCACTAGTGAAAAATATTAATAACTTATGTTAACAAGTTATGTTCAATTAAGAGTAATTAAAAATTATTACTACGTAATTTTTGTTTTTTTGTTAACCACTCCGTTATTTAGCCTTTTCAATCATGTGTACTTAGCGTAGAAGGCGCTACTTTCTGTTTTGAGCAAAATATCCAAATTGTCCCGGTTTGAGAAACAAATATTATGGTAAGTCTACATATAAGTATGCAACAATCAGCTGTGGCCACCACAGGACTGACCGCCATCATAAAGTACTTGTATAAAATACATTCTAGCAGCAGAGTAGAAATAACTTGGCCTAATATTTTCTAACAGAGATAATATTTATCATAACCATGGTAACGTTACATATAAGTATGAAAAAATTTCGAAAAATGTTTCATTTTTTTTTCCTTTATCAAAAAATATCTCAAATAAAAGTTGTTAGTTATTGATTTTATAGCAACTTTTGTAAAATAAATTTTTTCGAAATATTTTTCTGTTAAATATGCGCAAAAATCTTAAAATCGATACGAGTAAACTCCCATTTCTAATCAACCAATTTTTACCAAAAGTTGATCAACTCGTGTCATTGATAAGCTTAAATATGAAGTTTCATAAAAATCCTTTTAGCCGAATTTGCTCTGCACGTGTACACAGACAGACGGACGGACAGACAGACAGACAGACAGACAGACAGACCGACAGACATCATGTTAAAAATAGTCAAAACGTTATAGGACCTTAATTCGTGGAGATCCATAGAAATCTGGAAATATCAAACTCGATATGATCACAATATCTCCCTTATATATGTTGGCGGTCGGTAATAAACAAATGTGAAATATCTGAAAGGCGCCCTCGTGGCCCAGGCGCCTGGAGTGATCGCTCCATTGCTCCGTGCCACCGCAAGGCCCTGAATAAGCCAATATATTATTGATAACTTTTATTTGATGGAGAAAACTTTTAACTTAGCTCTCATTGCAATTAGATTGGTTTAATAAATCTTGATGTGAGCATTGTGGTATCGCTCATTGATTATCGACCTTCACGGCGTATAGCAATACACAATACGTACAATAAAAAGTCATTTTATTGTCGTTCTACGACCCACGCCTTTATTTCATGTCGTATACTTATTGGTCCTTTTATTTCAAAAGAAATACGAGACTACTGATTTTATTATTTCTATATTTTATCCGTGGGGAATATACAAATAATGTAGGATGGAATTGTGGAAGCAAATCTGAAATTAAATACGTATTATAAACATTGGTTTATTTTAGAAAATTCTTGGGATTGAAAAGTGACATTACCGATGGCGGCGCGGATGGTCGTCTCTAGTATTCAGCTGTCAATATGCTAATAACGAACAGATTAATTTAAACACAGTACATTTTTATTTTATGAAAATGCGAGTAAATATTTGCGATTTTTTTAAATTTTTAAGCGCTACACATGTGTCGAGGTTTATAACAGAAGGTGGGCATCAAATTACAGTATTTAAATTTTAATTTCAGGAGATTTATTGAAGTGTAATTTGTAGTTGAGCTGGTTTTAAATGCCGGGCACGTAATTTTATGTGGTCCATCTGAGTGTCGGTCACCTGAATTTGCAATATATGGATTCTGCTTGCAAACAAGTACATTATGTTCATTGCCTCATGAAATAAAATTAGTTTTAGTTGGACAGGAGCAGCTAAAAGTTAAAAATGCAACTTGCAGGTGCAAGCATATTAGTGGTTTTGTTTTTTTGCGACAAAGGTAATGAACAAACTCGTATAATATCAGTTACTTTTTAACTCAAAATATATCCCCATGCCTTCTTCCTGTCCATAACCAAATATTTTCCCAATCTGAACTTAATATTAACTCTCCCTTCATTTTTCTTAAGAAAAGAAAAAAAACTAAGATGCCTATCTATTGCCCTGTCTTGAAAGACAGCCAAAAACACTACAATTTGTTTTCATTTTATAGTTTTTCACAACTTCTATCAACATTCTAACAAAAATTCAACACCAGAACATATGTAATAAGTTCAAACAGTACTAGAGCGCCTAGTACAATATTTGACCACCAGACTGCGCATTCGAGCGTGTCAGTTCTCAATAGTAATAGTCCGGGAGGCAGCGTTGCATTTTTGATGGTCATTTCATCCCACTTAATTTTTTTTTTGTAATTGATAGTTTAGATATGGCTAATAATCGAAACAAGCGTCAGCCGCCAGAATCGTGGTGGGGCTGGTCGTAAGACAATGTACATCTTGTAAAAAATAAATCCAAAAGTCCTTTCAAGCCGCTTGAAAATTTGCGCAGTTATTGTTTAAGTTATAATAATAATAATAAAAAAGTCAGCTGCGTGCGTAGTGGGGGATTATACGTCAGTCGCTTGTATAAACCTGTTATAAAAAAAAAAAATGATGTGAAGTCATTTCAAATCCAATGAAACTTATACATCGAATTTATTATATAATTAGAATAATAAAAACAAGAATCAGCTGTTTGCACTATGGGGTTAACACCGTCAGCTGAGGGATTATTATTATTGAACGGGCATTTAGCCTAAGTATTTTAACATGTAATCAATGATGTAACTGACGATCTTTACCCCGTTATGCCGGCAACTGACGATTATTTTTATTTAATATATGTAAACTATTCATTATAAAAATAAAGTGGCTTGAAAACATTTGAGCTATGATTTCATTGAAACAATTGTAATCCCTCAGCTGACGGTCTTACCCCCATTGTACAAACAGCTGATTGTTGTTTTTATGATTCTAATTATATAATAAGTTCGATGTATAAGTTTCACTGAATTTGAAATTATTTTACATCATTTTTTTTATGACAGGTTTATACAAGTGACTGACGTATAATCCCCCACTACGCACGCAGCTGACCTTTTTAAGGTTTTGTAGGTATGTCCAAAAAACCCTTATACCGTCATTTTGTCGTCTGTCTGTCTGTCTGTCTGTTCGGTAAAAATTGTAGCCAAACGGCTAAACCTAGAGAGTTGAAATTTGGCATGCTTATACAACTCTTTGACCCGCACATAGGAAAATTACTAAAACATCTAAAAAACATATCCCCCTAAAAATATACACAAATATGTGCTCATCGAAAAAAAAAAAATATTTTTTTAAATTCTGAGTAGGGTATCAAATGAAAGCCCTTGGTACGAGGATTAACGATCAAATTTTTATTTTTGCGAAATAAATTATTTTGAAGCGATTTTTGCCAAAATTGTGCAAAACAAAATTTGTCCCACACTCTGTAGCCCAGATGGTTTAAACTAAAAATCTGAAAAAATTCTAAGTAATGTACATTGGTGTGAACCGGAATAGTACAACAGGAATTTTTGATCAGATTATGTTTTTGGAAAAAAAGCATTTTTTGTGTTTTTTTGCTAATAATGTTGAAAACTTATATAACACGCTAAACAGTATCTTGGTGCAGTGGCTAAGATACTGGCATTCTGCCCAAGAGAATGAGTTCGAATCCTACGAGAGGAGACAATATTATTTTTTATTTATTTTTTTTTGCATTTTTATATTGTTTAAATTATTTTTTCAAAATTCTAGTTATATTTTGGCAATTGTTGCATTTAATTTTTAAAAGCGTAAATTTAATAACCAGTGGAAATTGTTGTAATTATATTTTAATTCTATATTTGAATGTACACGAAATCAAAGGAGGAGCTATGACTAAAAACAACCAATGGAAGCCATAGGCGCAATTTTCAAAATCTTAATGAACCTTGATATATACAAAAAATACTGCACATCTTTAGAAACTTAAATAATGGTAGTAGGCATTCGAATTAAAATTCATAAAAAAATATTTTGACATAAAATTTGTTTTGGCATCCCAAATAATCATCATTCACTTACTAAATACCTGCAAAACCCTGAAATGTGTGAAAATTCACACTTCACATCAATTTTTTTATTATTATTATTTCTTAAACAATAACTATGCAAATTTTCAAGTGGCTGGAAATTACTTTTAGTACATTTTCTCACGACCAGCCCCATCACTACCAACGCAGCTGACGCTTATATCATCAACTTACTACCCGAAATTATAGCGTATATTACGGCCAGACTCCAGCGTTATATAGTTGGCGTATTCTAGCGTCCGCTCAGCTCTCCGATCGGTCGCTAAAAACCTAAATGGGGAGAAATATGAATTCCGTAACCACTGTGAACTGACTCCAGCGGCTATCAGCTGCCCAGGGCAAGGTAGAAGGCTACCAGCTCAGTCTAGAGTTAGATGTGACTATGCAGGGTGGTCTAGTTAATTACCAATTACCTATGTGCGGCCTGAATTTTTATACGGCGCCAGTCATCTCGCTTCTACTGCCCTAAATTCTGGAAGAAATAAACCCCCAAGGGAAAGGAATAGAGCTCTCGTAACAGAAACACCAATGTACTTAATAACAAAATTTATTAAGTACAAACTATGTTTATCGAGTTAAAACTACATAACCTAAAAGTTATTGAAATTTACAGAAGAGTTTTGCCTTCCAATGTTAATAAAGGTCCCCGTTATGATAATTGCTGTCCCTTACGTAGGTTGTCAGGACTCCCTACTCAGTTGTTTCCAAACTATACAATACTGTATCCTTTCATATGTGTAAAATAATTTTTAAGTACGTAAGGTAAGAAGATTCGTAAGATAGTTTTAAAGTGATACGCGTCCGCTAAATCAGCCCGTAACAAAAGGAATATATAATTTCCAATATGAATCAATCGGGATGAAATGACCAGGTCACTTGGAAAGCTGCCTCTCGGACTATAATATATCTCCTTAATAGATCTTTAATATTCATCCGAGGCAAGAATGGAATGATGGCATTAGAAAAACGGCAGAGAGAAGAGGATGCAAGAAGGTCACAAGACAGGAATGATTAGAAAAACTGCTGCCTATGAATTAAAAATATCTCACTTATTATTTCTTAACAGCAAGAAATTGCAGTTTTTCTGTTACGGTTTATAGGCTGATATTTTGCATTATGATTGCAGTGTTTTCTGCAAGCAATACTAATGTTACTCCTGCCAGAGTCAGAATATCATATAGGTAGATATTGAATAGACAGGGGCCTAATATGCTACCTTGAGGATTGCTAACTAATATATTTTATTTCCGAAACAATGGAATGTAAGCGGACTGCGAAGGTTCTGTTTTCGAGATAAGAGAATATTATAGCGCGCAAGCACCTGAGCCACTCGCTGGGTGCGCGCCTGTTTAGGAAGTACAGTAATATTTTATCGTAGACATATAAATTGGCAAAATAGTGCAAGTGTCATGGTGAATACTAATTCGTCTTTAGTTTCCATTATACGTTGACCTTGACAGTGTGTTGTTATCATTAATCTTAATATAAAATGGGGATTTGTTTATACGAAGGACTGTATTTAAAAAATTGCTTTAAAATACATTATCGTTTTAACCTTCAGTACAATAAGGTTTAAAACAAATTTAGGTCTTGGGGTTTCTCAAGAAAACAGTAATCGGAAAAAAGCACGGGGATAATACTAATCATTAAAAATTGATGTGAAGTGTGAATTTTCACCCATTTCAGGGTTTCGCAGGTATTTAGTAAGTGAATGATGATTATTTGGGATGCCAAAACAAATTTTATGTTAAAATATTTTTTTGTGAATTTTAATTCGAATGACTAATACCATTATTTAGATTTCTAAATATGTGCAGAATTTTTTTTATATAGCAAGGTTCATTAAGATTTTGAAAATTGCGCCTATGGCATCCATTGGTTGTTTAAGTCATAAGCTCCACCCGTCTGATTTCGTATACATTCAAACATAGAATTAAATTATAATATCAACACTTCCCACTGGTTATTAAATTTCCGCTTTTAAAAATTAAATGCAACATTTGTCAAAATATAACTAGAATTTTGACAAAATAATTTAAACAAAATAAATATGCAAAAAAAACAGAAAAAATAAATTTGACAGGAAGCGAACAGTATTTTGCAACTTAGGAAGCGAGAACGATAACCGTTAGACTACGGACGTTTACTCGTTTACTGTGTTACATAGCGAATTAAATATTTTACATATTTTAATTAAATCCACAAAAAAATGCGTTATTTTCCGAAAACATAATCTGATCAAAAATTGCTGTTGTACTATTCCACTTCACACCAATGTACTTTACTCAGAATTTTTTCAGATTTTTAGTTTAAACCATCTGGGCTACAGGCTGTGGGACATTTTTTTTTGCACAATTTTGACAAAAATCGTGTCAAAATAATTTATTTTGCAAAAATATAATTTTGATCGTTAATCCACATACTAAGGGTTTTCATTTAATACCCTACTCAGAATTTTAAAAAGATTTTGTTTTTTTTCGATGAGCACATATTTATTTATATTTTTAGGAGGATATGTTTTTTATATGTTTTTGTATTTTTCCTATGTGCGGGTCAAAGAGTTGTATAAGCATGCCACATTTCAACTTTCTAGGTTTAGCCGTTTGGCTACAATTTTTACCGAACAGACAGACAGACAGACAGACAGACGACAAAATGACAGTATATGTGTTTTTTAGTCATACTTACAAGATCCTAAAAAATTTAAGAGAAGTGTGTATTTTCACACATTTCAGGATTTTGTAGGTATTTAATAAGTGTAAGAAACCAACATAATACTGGATGTCTATTTATCAGGTATATTTATCACATCAAAATCAACAGTTTTTTTTATAGTCACTTTTATTCGTTATTTGAGAACTAGCTCTTAGCATCACTCAAATTTTCATTTAATTTTTTTAAACAAAATATAAATAATTGTCAAATATCCCAGCGTTTTTTTTTTTTTTTTCTGCAATTGCTTCATATACAAGTCTTCATTAGATTAATAAGAAATATTTTACAGAGTAGAGTGTAGTGTGGTGTGGTGTTAGTAATTCAGTTTGCAACTATTAAAAAAATATATTATTTTTTTAATATTTTTAATTCAAAAAAAATACACGCACTATCTTAGCTATAAATACAAAAAATCCATAACATCATTAGCCATAATTTAACCATGAATTAAAAAAAATAATTCATTTTGTCAAAAACACAAAAACTACCATATTTTTCAAAAACACAAACTGATCAAAAATTCCTCTCGTACGTTTCCGGCTCAGATCAATATACATTACCTATAATTTTTTCAATTTTTAGTTTAACCCCTTTGGGTAAAAAGGTGCGGGACAAGAACATTTTTGCCTAAAATCGTCTTAAAAGAAACGAATTACAAAAACTATTTATCGTTTCTTAATCTACGTCTTAAAAGCTGTCTTTTGATACCACACAATAAATTTTATAAAATATTTTTTTTTATCAACGACACAAAAAATCGACATTTTTCGAAAAATTTATCTGATCAAAAATTCCTATTGAACTATTTCGGTTCCCATCCATGTTCACGACGGAGATTTTTTTTTTAGATGTTTAGATCAATCCCTTTGGGAAATAGGGTGGAGGAAGTTTTTTGGCACATTTTTGGCAAAAATCCAAAAAAAATTGATTTTTCAAAAATTAAAATTTGTTGATCCACTCATTACAAGGTTTCATTTGGTATACCATTCAAAATTTTAAAAAAATAATTTTTTTTTATTTAATACATATTTGTTTATATTTATTTCGAGATCTGTTTTTTTGAACTCTCAGTATTTTTTCTATATGTGAATCAAAAAGTTGTATAAGCATGCCAAATTTAAATTTTCTATGTTAAGCCGTAAATTTCTACCGTACAGACAGGCAGACAGACAGACAGACATATGAGTAACGTTATAAGGGTTTTTTGGTGATTATACCTACAAAACCCTAAAAAGCAGAAAGAAAACTGCAATACTTCGGGCATATAATGCAAAATCACCGTTATCAGCACAAATTTAATGTGTGAAAAAGACCTTCTTTCTTGCCTCCAGTTCCCTCCACCTTTCTTTCTTGTCTTCTTCACTCATCAGCCCCTTTATCTCTTCCTCCCAGACTGCTATCTCTCTGCATCTCTTCAATAAATGCTCTATGGTTTCCTCTTTTTCCTTACACATTCTGCAGAGCTTGTTCTCTGCCTCTTCCCAGTATCTGTTGTTCCATACTTCGTCGCCGCAGCCTCACTATCCTCCTGACACTACCCCCTGATTTTCCTCTTTTCCCTTTCAAGTATTTTCATCACTCGTGTCTCTTTATATCTTTTCACACTCCGCGATTTGTCTATTTTGCCTGTTCTTTCCTGCTCCCGTACCTCCTTATCCCTCCTTCTCAATTCTTCTACTACGTCTGTTCCTACGTTTCTCTTTCTCTTTGTATCTCTTATGTCCATTCTACACCTCTAAAAGTACTATTTTCTTGTTTCTCCTCATGCCGATAATGTGCCTTTTTGTTATTCCTTCATTCTTTCTTCCCAGCATTCCATTAGTATTTTTCTATTCTCTTCCCTTCTGACTTTCTCCTCATATTTCAATGCCCTCGCTCCAGCACCCACTCTCAGCTTTTCCTCTTCATTTCCTCTCTCACAATATATCCTGGTGTCGTTCTATATCCATGTCCATCCCCATGTCCATCTCATATAGCCAGACTGGTGGGTAAACTATTTGGGGGGACACTTTGTGATCCATATTTTGCAATGGTGTCCAGTTCTAACGGCTCGCATGAAATTTCTGCCCCTTTTTTTTAAATCACCCTCCCCCTTCCTCAAAAGATTTTCGGAAAATGTCCACTCCCCCGGTCGGTAATTGATTTTCAGAATTTCTTCCCTACGTTCTCAAATGATTTTCAAAATTTCGCCCACCCGTCCTCTGTGATTTTTAAATATCTGGTCCCCAATCAAACTCAATCTGGCCGGAAAACATATTTAGAATTCATATACACAATGTATCAAGGTAGAGGGAACACGATTTTTCTCAAAAACGCGATATGTAAGTTGGTAAAAAAATTTGATGACCTAAGTTGACCATAATAACATTAAACATGATTAAAAATATTTCGCTTTCGAATTATACTACAGTTATGCTACAGATAGACCAATCATTGGTCGTTAAAAAAATTTTAGCTTTGGGTTCCCCATTCTAAATTATTACCATTGTTTTTTACTGAACTTTCTATTAATGTTCTATTTCCATTTTTGTTCGATTGTGAAATATTCAATTTTGGCCAGTGGAGACCAATATTTTGTATTAATAATATAATTTCATAGTTCATCCAGTTTCACGTCTGAGTACTTATCACAAATCAAAACAAACGGATAAATCTAAGGCCGCCGGCCTAAATTCACTAACGCGTACACATTAAAACTCGCCGCTGTTGCCCTTTCCAGTTCATTTTTATTACTTGCATAGATAAATACATTAGAAATCGCATGTGGCAATGCTGTGTTTCGGGATACTCCGAGGTAGTATCCACAGCATTGATTTCTAGATCAAAATTTTTAAATCTAACACTTACGAAAAATCTGTGAATTAGAAATAATAAAAATAGATATATTTAGCTAGTTTAATGCAATTTTTAAGTATAAATGAGATTTTAAATTCAGTTTTTCTTATTAAAATTTTTTAGGACGCTGTCCCAACGCCAGCTTGTCTCCGCCGCCACTGCATATAGCCCTCTTGTACCCTTTCCATCATCTCCCATTAAAATTATAATGTTAAAATGTTTATCTCTCAAACAAAAACAAATAATATATTTCTTGAAATTGCACAAATCTGTTAAAAGCGCGCATGTACAAAACAAGTGGAATGCCATGACGACATCTCCTGAATGCAATAAATGCACACTCACAATTTACTGGCTGCACGTGTAATATTTTAATACTCCATGAATTGATTCAAAATTTTTACACCGCTCTTAAATTTTACGACGCGTGCAGTTTACAATTTGCGATAGACATTCTGACTAGCAACTCAATAAACTACCAATAAATTTATTAAATATTTTAATGAGTTAACAGTTATTTTTGTTTTTGATATATAAAATTATCTATGTAAACTGTTTGAAGATGTTAATGAAGTTTGTTGAAAATAGATAAATTGTGGGGAGATTTTATTGGAAAATTTAATTGCTTTCGATATTAATTTATAATGTAAACATTGTTTAAATAGAAATTTTACGATGGAAATTATAGAAGGAATCTATACCATCGAAAGGATGTAGTATTGAGGCAGTTTGCTTCTTGACGGTACTTAACAAGGGCGAAATACGACATGTATAATTTTTAGGGTTTGTAGGTATGACCACCAAGAAATCCTTATAACGTCACTCATGTGTCTGTTTGCCTGTCTGTCTGTCTGTTACACTTTTTAACTCAGTGTGTGTAGTTCGAGGATGTCAGGGAGAGATTAGGACTGTGCTATGACCTGTCAGTTGCTTTAGGCGACGACAGAGTACTCATGGACAGGCTGATACTCTTCCTAAGAGAATCGAACTTACTGTTCTATTTATGAAGTCTTGCAACTTATTTTAATTTGTTCTATTTCTAGTCTATGATATTTGATGGTAATTGGCCCCTTTACAGCCTCTTACTGTCATTCTGCGTCTGTTCAATTTTTCGAACAGACCTTTTATCTTACTTATTTGTGTTTGTCTGTGCAAGATTTCTTTTATTGGGTGTGCGTATTTTTATTGATTTTATTTATTTACTTGTTTAACTTATTGTTTTTAGGGTTTTGTAGGTATGACCAAAAAACCCTTATACCGTCATTTTGTCGTCTGTATGTCTGTATGTCTGTCTGTCTGTCTGTCTGTCTGTCTGTTCGGTAAAAATTGTAGCCAAACGGCTAAACCTAGAGAGTTGAAATTTGGCATGCTTATACAACTCTTTGACCCGCACATAGGAAAAATACTAAAACATCTAAAAAACATATCCCACTAATAATATAAACAAATATGTGCTCATCGAAAAAACAATTTCTGAGTTGGGTATCAAATGAAAGTCCTTGGTACGTGGATTAACGATCAAATTTTAATTTTTGCAAAATAAATTATTTTGAAGCGATTTTTGCTAAAATTGTGCAAAAAATTTTTTGTCCCACACCCTGTAGCCCAGATGGTTGAAACTAAAAATCTGAAAAAAGTCTAAGTAATGTACATTGGTGTGAACCGAAATAGTACAACAGAAATTTTTGATCAGATTATGTTTTTAGAAGAAAACGCTTTTTTTGTGTTTTTTTGGCTAATAATGTACACAAGTTATAGCTTCGTAACACGCTACACTGAAAAGTGTATGCTGGTGTAGTGGTTATGACGCTGGCTTATCACCCAACTAACCCAGTTCGATCCCTGCGCGAAGAGACAATATTATTTTTTGTTTTTTTTGCATTTTTATTTTGTTTAAATTATTTTTTCAAAACTCTAGTTATATTTTGGCAAATGTTGCATTTAATTTTTAAAAGCGTAAATTTAATAACCAGTGGAAATTGTTGAAATTATAATTTAATTCTGTTTCAATGCATACGAAATCAGAGGGGCGGAGCTTATAACAACCAATGGAAGCAACCAATGGCGCAATTTTCAAAATCTTAATCAACCTTGCTATATATATATAAAAATACTGCACATATTTAGAAACCTAAATAATGGTATTAGGCGTTCGAATTAAAATTAACATAAAAAATATTTTAATATAAAATTTGTTTTGGCATCCCAAATAATCACCTGAAATGTGTGAAAATTCACACTTCACATCAATTTTTTAATGTGTGCTGTAGTCATTTGGATGGGCTGCGTTAGGTGCACAGGGCCGCCGAGAAGACTTCTGGGGCCCCGGGTAATGATCAATTCTATATCCGGGAATTTTTATTATAATACAGGTGAAAATACAACTGATGACCTAAAAAAGGTCCTCACATACAAAAAACGGTCGTCACTTCAAAAAATACAAGTGATGAGCAAACAAAAAAAGGTCCTTTCGAAAATACAATTGAGTGACGGCCAGGCACCGACTCCGGGGCCACAAACACCCGGGAGCCCCAAGAATATTCCCCGGCCACCCCTAGCCTCTTGTCTGGGCTATAGGTTCAAATAGCCTTTGTTGCTGGGCGCCAAAAAATTTAACTAAGTAACTAACTCTGTCTGTCTGTCTGTGCGGTAGAAAATGTAGCCAAACGACTAAACATGAAAAGTTGAAATCTGGCATACTTATACAACTCTGACCTACATATAGGAAAATTATAGAGAATTAAAAAGAAACACTTCGCAAAATATAAACAAAAATGTATTTAATGAAAAATTAATAAATAAATAATAGAATCCCAACATCTAGATAGACGTATAAGGGGCAGAGAAGGTAAGCTGTCCGTGTATAGATAACCGACCATAGATATAAAACCGGTCCTATTATACCTGTATAAACAGGAACTCATTTTAAGTACTAAATACTTGAATCTAAGTAACCCCAGAGCTAACTGCACAGTTTCATAAGATAAAAAAAAGAAGGTGGCGGGTTTCGAACCCGTGTCCCTGAGCTCCATAGATAACCATCTCACCACGGAGCCACGGCAACATTTGATATAAAAATAAAATATTATTTTTTTAATTTTGAGTGAGGTATCAAATGAAACCTCTTAATGCAAGAATGAACAAGCAAATTTTCGAATTTGTTATTTTTTTTAAGTGAATTTCTCTAAAAATGTGACAAAAATCTTTTGTCGCCCATCCTGTTTCCCAGAAAAGTTAATCTAAAAATCTGAAAAAAATCTTAATAACGTACAATGATTGGAACCGAAATATTCTAACAAAAATTTGTGGCCTGTTTAGTTTTTCAAAAAAATATCGATTCTTTTCAATCTAACGAAGTCTTTCTATGCATCCTGTATACCAATCATTAAATTTTCGGTAAGCTGATTTCTTCTCACTGGTCGACAGGAGATATATTTTCCTTCCCAGATCATCTTTATCCTTCTGTCTTCTTTCATTCTCATTAAGTATCCTATCCACCATAACCATCTACCTCTCTATAGGTTGCTTTTTGTAATACCATTTCCTGCACTAGGACGAAAGGAAACTGGAATAATTCTTTATTGAAGCTAATTGTATAAATAAGATACAGAAACTTACGTCAAGTTACATTTAGAAAATTTTACAAAAATGTTACAAAATTTTGAATGTTTTAAACTCAATTATATTATAAAAAGCTCCCTCTATTAAAACGTTTTTCAATTTTTTTCTAAATTGATATATATTTAAAATTTTGAGCGCTACAGGCAGATTATTATAGAGATCTATACCCTTAATCAGGGGCAGATTTCCAGTCGAGCTATATTTATACCTCGGTATAGAGAATAAATCCTTCCCTCTCATGTTGTGTTTATGTACTTCACAATGTTATAGGTTTAACAGAAAACAGGAAGACCTAAGAAAGTCTTTGCCATGAAGCAGATTTGCAAGAAAACATCGACATTCTAGGTTCCAGATACACTTTTATTATTATTTAGCATATCAATTACATTAATTTTGTCTTGAAATATTCTTTGAAAAAATACTACAAATTTCTCTGCTTCCAAATGCAAAATTCCTGAAAGTTTTTCCTTGTAAATATCCCTCATTTCTCATGAAAGAAAAGTAAACATACAACATCATATCGAGTGGTACTTTTGCAATATATTCTGCAAGTAAAAGACCTCTTAACTTTTTATTTGACAGTATAAGTTCTCTATAAACATATCTGTTCAATAGCATGCTGTCGCATTCTCAAAGTGCTAAGCTTTAAAGAAAATGCATTTATAAAATATACTCTAAATAAACTAACAGTATAAGATACATTTTGAGTTTCTTAAATATTTAAAAATTTCAACACGGTCATAAATATCTGTAGTTTTATTGCATTCTTTAAGAAATGTTAATACCGAACTAAATGCCAATTTGATTGATGGTGTTTGTATTGGAGTTGAAGTAGGAAAGCTTTTGTTAAAGCCTTTTGAAATTTATATCGGAGTCAAATAAAGGGATGCCACCTAACCTTTTAACTGTTTAACCTCGTGCTGGAACGAAAAACCCAAAAAACTAACCACTGGTCCACAGTTCAATCAATACCACAAGATTTTATGGTATATACGAGGTCTGTTCAAAAAGTATCGCGAATTTTGTGTTTTTTCAAATATTAATTATTTATTCATGAATATCTATTTTGTCCCCGTCAAAGTAATCCCCACCAGATATTATACACTCGTGCCAACGTTTTTTCCAATCCTCGAAGCACTTGAAAAATCATTTTTTGTGATCTTGTTCAGCTCCTCCTTCGATGCCGTCTTTATCTCCTCACTCGTAGCGTAGCGTCGTCCTTTCATGGGCCTCTTCAGTTCCGGGAACAAGAAAAAGACACAGGGGGCCAGATCTGGGGAATACGGTGGCTGCGGCATTATTAGTGTATTGTTTTTGGCCAAAAATTCGCGCACAAGCAACGATGTGTGGGCAGGGGCTTTATCATGGTGCAAAAGCCAATTTTTGTTCTTCCACAAATCCGGGCGTTTCTGGCGGATTGCTTCGCGCAAATTGCGCATAACTTAATAGGCGCAGGTAATATTCCTTATTGACCGTTCTACCTTGCGGCAAGAACTCCACCACGCGATGATGCACCACGCCCCTGCAATCGAAAAAAACTGTAAGCAAAACCTTCACATTCGACCGAACTTGGCACGCTTCGGTCTTGGCTCGTGCGGCAGCTTCCATTGGGACGATTGAGCTTTGGTTTCCACGTCATAACCATAAATCTATAATTCGTCACCAGTTATGACCCTCTGGAGCAAATTTGGGTCGTCGCGGACAGAGTCCAACAGCTCCTTAGCAATGTTAATGCGATGCTGTTTTTGGTCTAAATTGAGCAATTTTGGTAAGAATTTCGCGACGACCCGTCTCATGCCCAAATCATTGGTAAAAATCGAATGGCATGAGCCAATCGATATGTTTAGGTCCTCAGCAACTTTTCTAACGGTGATTCGACGATTGGCCAATACTATTTTCTTCACTTCATCAATATTTTCGTCTGTTGTGACGTGCTCGGGCGTCCGGCACGCTCTTCGTCTTTCACATCTTCTCGGCCCTCTGAGAACATTTTGTACCACCGATAAACGTGCTTCGGTCCAAGGTAGCTTCACCATATACCACAGTCAACATTTGGAATGCGTCCGCGCACTTAATTTTGTTTTTCACATAAAATTTGATACAGATTCTTTGATCCATTTTTTGGTATAGGCAAAAATCGAAGACGAGCCAAAACATGTGCAAGCAAAGCAACTGTCAAAAATTAACTGAACATTCAAAATGGCCGAACTTGTCGGCATAAGTGAGAGACATGAGTACCAACATAACGCCACAAAAAATCGAAAATCTAATATACGTAACCCGCGGAAATTCAAATACTTACTGGACCTTATTGATGTCGAAGCTCAGTTAAAGCTAGGATTGCCACCTCTTCGGATCTGACCCGGATATTCGGGATTTTACAGGTTTGTGTCCGGGTTCCGGGTTTGATCCGTATTTCACCAGGTCGCGCGATATATAAATATCCAACTTATTTTTATATAATACTGACGGTTTGTTACACGTTTTTCCTACACCTTTCCTGCCTTTTCTACACTTCAAGTATTTTCTGAATTTTCGACCCCCGCTCTTCAAGTGATTTTCTGAATATTCCCTTTCATCGCTTTTTCTTTTCTTATTTTATGAAGCAGTATTGTATATATAATAAATATTTACTTAAAATCCATTCACGATGTTTCTTTTTCTGAGTAGGCTATGGTAGGGTAGCAGTTTTGTTGATAGCCACAAACAATAACTAGACATGTGAAAATAAGATTTAAAAAAAAATAGAGTTTTTTCTATTTAATAGATTTTATTTAATATGAGTTGATATTATTTTCAAGTATATTAATTGAACATAAAAATATACAAATAAGATTGGAAGAATGTCATTATTTTTTCATGTCAAATTTTGTGCAACCAAACAAAAAATATCATGGCTTACTCAGATGAACAATGGATTATATTTAAAACTAGTGGTATGCCGACTATCCGTAACAGTATCCGCGGATGATTTGCAAAAAATAAAAATCCATACTCGGATCCGTATCCGTTTTTCTAAGGCGAAACTTAAACAGATATCATATAGAAAAATTTAAATTAGTTTTCATACAAGTTTGCATCTAAAAATGCCAAAGGTGGAGTAAATTTTATTTTGGCGTTTAGACTGATGTTAAGTCGAGCATCACATTATTTGCTGGTGGTTTTCGAAACTGCATTTAACCTGTACTGCATTCTAACAATTGAACGGTCTATAAGAACAGCGCGATATATCAAACTATCGCTTCAAGGTCTCTGTACTTACAAGGAAGATCCGTATCCGTACCCACGGATCAGAAAACAAATAATCTCTATTCGTATTTGTATCCGCAGATCTGGCTTTTATGTCATCCGGCATATTTCTATTTAAAACACAAATTTTTTTGCTCCGGGTCAGAGTAAGGCGTTAGGTGGCAACCCTAGTTAAAGTCCGTCGCTTCATCTGAAGTTTAGAGTCACCAATTATATTCTCAATGATGGTCAGATAAAATAGTTGTAAACCTTGGAATATTTAGCTAAGAGATGCAAAGAGATGGCAGTCTGGGAGGAAGAGATAAAGCAACTGATGAATGAAGAAGGCAAGAGAGAAAGATGAGCGAGAGAACTGGAAGAAAGAAGGAAGAATATCGGAGAGGGAATCCGGGATGAGAAAAGGAAGAAGGAGAGGGACACTGGAGGAAGAGCAAAAAATAAGATAAAAAAGTCAGATCAAATACAATAATACAAATAAATATACAGGAAATTACAGAGACTGAAATAGATAGGCAAATAACAAAACTGAAAAACAAGAAAAGACGGGAGAAGACAATATAAGAAATGAGGTATGGAAGTACAGCTCAGAAAATATAAAAATAGAGATAAAAAAATATGGAAAGAAGATAAGCTCCTGGAGAACTGGAGATAGGAAACAAATTGCCCGATTTTTAAAAAGGGTAATAACGAGACCCAAAGAATTATAGGGGAACACACTTATGAACACTCCTACAAAATATATGCTTCAATTTTAGAAGAACGTCTATCGGAAAACATGGAGAATAAAGGT
Organism: Liopterus haemorrhoidalis; assembly: GCA_963971575.1. Lineage (NCBI taxonomy): Eukaryota > Metazoa > Arthropoda > Insecta > Coleoptera > Dytiscidae > Liopterus > Liopterus haemorrhoidalis. The sequence goes on along the minus strand of OZ020612.1, from coordinate 40,402,676 downwards.
TTCTTGCCAATCAGGCAGGTTTTCGTAAAGGTCGAATCACTGTAGATAACACCTTTATTCTAAAAAATTGACACAGAAATAAAGAAAGAAGGCGGAATATTAGATGCATTGTTCACGGACCTAAAATCAGTTTTCGACATGGTGGACAGAGTAACTGTGGGAAATGATGAAAATGAAAGGAATGTACTCTCAACTGATAACAAAAATTAGAGAAACATATGAGGCCCCTTTCAACATAGTGTAAATAGGAGAGGAAACAAGCGACAATTTCTGGACGTAAAGAGGACTATGACAGGGATGACCGTTCAGCCCAATCCTATTCGCAATGTGTCAAACTTAGAGGAAACACTAGCAAAATGGCAAACGGGAGGAATGGCAACAGGTGGTGTTCAAATATGGTCATTGGCATTGTAATAATAGCACAAAGCGCCTCAGAACTAAAGGAAATGACTTGCTGTTTAGAGAGGTAACTACATAAGAAGAAAATGATTCTGAGTATAGAAAAAACAAAGCCACATGGCATTTAAAAAATTGATATAATAAATTACATACTCAATAAAGAATAAATATAATAATAATCGCATTAATCAAAAGTTACAAAGCAATGTAATTCAATTATTTTTACTATTTTTATTGAAACATCAAATACCATATATTACCTCGTAAAGGAACAAAAAAAATTCTCGGATCCACATAATTACAAGAGATAAATTACATTATAATTACCTTACACATAAACATCTATTGTCCACATGGCACATCTGTTAAACGTGGAGCAATAATTGTTTTTCTCCTCCATAAAAACAAAAGATAATCTCTATTCGGAAAGTGTAATAAATAGAGGTAGCACATGGCTTTACAGTCTTGTTGTCACGTTCACAAACATACATTGTTATACACGAATATATTCAGTGGCGTAACTAACGCCTGGGCTGACCGGGTATGTCCCGAGGGTCCCGGCGCTGGTTGTTCACATTTTAATATACGTAGAGATTTTATTTAGCACTTTTCAGTATATATTATTACAATCTAGTCTTAATAAACTAGCAAGCAATTTAATCTAACCTAAATTGCTAATTATATACATAAGGCTAATAAGTCGCTCATTAATGTATCCCAGTTTCTTTTAAAATAGTTTGACACATTTTTCTTGTGCACTTACACAAGCACTGTCTCTGCTTTTGACACTATCGCTAAACTAGCTCGAAAGGCTATTTTCTCTTAAGTCCACTCACTACGTTCGTGTTGTCCAGGAGCTGGAAGGTCTCGACGTTATCGTGATTGAGGAGCCTCTCTTTAGTCTCTGTGCAATTGTCTGAATTACGCTAGTTACAAATTCCACTTCCCGGTCCTTATAGAGATTGTTTCTAAGGTACCAAGGTGCATCGACGATGTTCCTTAGTACTTTGCTCTGGAATCGTTGTATGATATCCAAATTACCTTGTTTCGTACAATAGCAGAGTTGAATACCATACGCCCATATACCATACGCCCGGTTTCAATATTTGCTCGTAGAATAGAAGCTTGTTATAAATTGACATAGAAGAGTTTCGTCTAATCAGCTTATATATTTTCCATATTTTAGACCCAGTTCCTCTCTTTTCGTTTTGACATAAGCTTTTCATTGAAGCTTGGCGTCTAAACCAAAATGTTTAACTGTATTTGCATACGGCACTATTTGATCGTTAATGGTTACTGGAATAATGTTCAAATCAAATATGTCTAATAATGTTGTCGGCCTTTATAGAGTAGAGGTAGCGTTCTTGCTTCACGAGCCAAAGGTCCCTGGTGCGAATCCCGGTCAGGGCTTGTGAGCCACAGTGTAATTGCGATATTTAGTCCTTTTCTGTGGTTAAAAAAAACATCTGTTAGTGATATTAATACAAACCGATTTAGATTAATGTAGCTTCTTTCACAATTTATTTGTCCAGTTATATATTTGGGTGCTGGCTATTTGTAGGTATCCTGTTGATTCCTCATTGCTGTTGCCTACTGCTAATATCGCAGTGTCATCAGCAAAACTATAGTGTTTTCTAAATCGAGGAGGTCGCCGGTGTACAATACGTATAGGACCAGTCCTAGTACCCTTCCCTGAGGAACTCCTGCTTTCATTTCTTTAAGCTGAGAGTAAATGAATCGGTTATTTCGTAAAGGCCACAACTCTAGAAAAGTAAATTTTACAGGAGAACAAAAAAACGTCTCCGGAGAAGCGGCCCTTTCAAAGTAAACAGAGAACAACACCTGCCTCGATTATATAACAAACAGTGGAGATGAGACATTTTCACATATAACAAAGCTTAAAGCATATTTTGAGTCAAATGGTGACTTTCTTCTTGAACTCATTTATGCAAAAACAAGGATTTGTGGCCGATTCAAATATTTTCCTGCTTAATCCTAAATAATATCTCTGTTAAATATGATGTCAATATAGCAGTATAGAGAAGATAACGTCCAGAATATTAGAACTAAGCTACGTCTTCTCACACCATACACCACCTTATAGAATTCGAAACACCTGTATACATTCCTCTGTTAGTTAGTTATATATTCTGCTATTCGACAGGGACTTAGTTTGGTTCCAGGATTTACCAAATTCCTTCAGTTCCTGGACTGTTTTTCGTCGTGTATTGGCAGGATTTATTGGCAAGCAAGCCTGTAGCTGTAAACGTTAAATCGTCTGTACCTGCTATTTTACCGCTAAGCAAGGGCACGGACGTGAGTTCATTTCCTGCTTATGTCAAATAATTTTTGTGTAAAAAATATTTATACAAATTACAGGTTCTGCTTAGCCGTTCGCAACCGGCTCTAAACTGTAGTTGCCTTTCTGTGTACTCTAAAAAATGACATAATACTGATAATACTACTGAATGTACATAGATTGAAAACATGGTCATGAAACCTGGAAACAGAAGGCCTAGGCTCACCTCACGCTGTCGCGCCAATGATGATGATTTTCAGGATAACCTCTGCATGGGTTCCCTTGGGAGTTCCAGCCCAGGGCCATCCTAGTTACATCAACTGGGTCCCTCCACAAAATGTGACAAATTCATCTTCAGTTTCTAATTCTTCTTTCCTCTATGATTTCATGTTGATTGGTTCGATTCCAAAGATCTTTATTTTTGACTTTGTTTTTCTATTTAATTCGCATTATTCTGTGAATACATTTGTTGACAAAGACCTTTTGTGTTGTGTCTAAAAGGTTTTTAGATTTCATAGTAGTAGAAAAGGATGGACTTTCAATTTGTGTTGAAGATACGGTGTTTTGTGTAGCGCGAGACCCTTGAGGAACTCCATACTCGTCTTAATATGCTGAAAACACTTTTCTGATGTGGCATAATATGACGCTTTCGCTACCACGATTTTTGTTAATTATGCTACCTGGGTAACAGAACTCATCTCCCTGTTCAAGTTCCTCTCCGTTTATGTCAAGCCTGTCATTATTCATAGTTCTGATACACACGTACTTGCTTTTGTGGATATTAATTTTTATGCCACCCAAAAAACGGTACATACTATGACCCACAACGTGCATAACATTTTCAACTGACCAGTGATTTCCAAAACGTTAAGCAGTCCTGTTTTGTAATCACAATTTTGTTGCCAATATCGGATATAAAGCCTTACAGTTACTTAATCGAAAGATAAATAGTGATTTTACAGCTAAATTGGATAAATTTAAAGTAGATTTATGTATATTGGTGGTGTAACTTTAAATTTGATTTTTTTGCCAGGAGTAAAAAGCCCCTAATTTATATATGTAATCACGTATACAAATCTGATTATTTAACTTAGGCCGCAGAGCTTAAAGGCTGTTTAGGTTTAATGTTCTATTAAATTACTCTGTATACTATGCTTTGTGTAATTTGATTCTTTTTCTTGCTTCGTTACCTCCTTTTATATAAAAAGTATTATAGTCAATTATATTCGATGAAAGAAATTGAAAAGAGAATAGTAGGTACAAAGAAACGACAAAAACAGTGGTATATTTAAAGGTAGGATAATTTGTTGCTCTCTTTATAGACACGATGTCTAGTGCAGGAGTGTTTAACCCCTGTTCCGCGGGACACTTTTTGGCAGTATGAAACTATTTAACGAGCCAGATTAGGCCCGTGGGCTGTAGGTAGGTCCTCTCCCCCTGAATTAAATGGTCATTATGGAGAAAGCAACTTTTTTAGTCTTAAATTCTCATCTCATTAATTTACATTGTAATTTTACCTCTAACTTCGTAGTTTTGGGTTACAAACTCCTGTGGCTGAACCTAACTCCGGCGTAAATGGAGGGCTACCTGTATTTTGATGAGATACTTTAGTATAAAATATAATTCATTGTAGTTATTATTAAAGTTATCTTTTCAAACAAAAATTTTACATATAAATTACATTGTGGAAAATTTTGAATAGTAAACCGTTCTTTGACCTATGAAAATAGTTGATGAAAATACATATTACAATGTAAATGTACCTGGAACGTAGAGGTATATGCAAATTTACAACAATATGTTTTAATAATGTCATCAATGTTTTGTGCTAAAAATTATTGTTTCGTCTTTGCATAATGACATATTTGAAAGGTTTAGTTTAAAAAAAAGATTCAAAAATTGGAAGAGGGATGAAAGTAATATCAATATATAGAGACAGATTGTGTGAGAGAAGGAAGTCAAAGAGAGAGAGACAGAGAAAGAGACAAAGAGAGAGCGAGAGAGAAAGAGGAAAAAAATAGATAGAGAAAGAGAGAAAGAGAGAGAGAGAACAATATAACCACAGAGCAAGTAAAACTAAATGCATAAAACTCATTAAGGGCCGCTTTTACAATCGTTGGATAAAGCTCGGATAACGCTATTCCTAACGCTAACGGTATAAGCTAGTCAAAAAATCACTTTTACAAGGCACGGATAATGCTCGGATAAGAGAAACAACGGAATAAACACCAGAACATCTTATCTGGCCAACGACACTTCACATAAAGGGCAGTATAAGTTATTCCCTTGCTCCGATTGGCGTAAGTATTTATAGTCCAGGGCGGATCTGTTTTGAGATGGATGTTGAGAGGGGGCACGCTAATTTTTACAGAAATTGCTTCGAAATAACTCACATAACAATAATTGAGTTATCCTCCCCGCCAAAAAGTTCGGGAACATTGTTTAAAAATTGAAAATATTAAAAAATTAAGAAAAAAATCATTTTTTTTCTTCTTTTTGAGCCCATAGCTGTGAAATTATTCATTTCTGAAAAAAGTTATAAGGAAATAAAAGTTTCGTTATTAAATTTCCTACAAGATAGGATTATTTAGAAATTTCAAAAATTGTTAAACTTTCTGCAAAATAGCAATAACTGCTGAAAAAAACATTAAAAAACATGTGTTTGCATTTTACTTTTTTTAATGACTTGTATTGTACTTAGGACCTCCAAATTTCACCCTGTAAAACTTTATGATATGATAAAACAACACTGTAAATTTCATTAAGATCGGTTCGATAGGTTTTGCAAGATAATTTTGCAATCCAGGATTTGCAAAAAAAATTGCAATTTTGCAAAATATTGCAGGACGCAAAGTAAAGCAGATAGAAGGTTGAATTTTTTTTTACATATAGAAGAACACTTCACCTTGCAGAATTGAAATTGGTTAATTAGGACGGCGTTGGGAATTTTTTAAAACAATGTTAAAAACTTTTCGTTATAAATAAATTGAATATCTTTGCAACTACACAACCAAAATTAACTTATAAAAGCTCATTGGAAAGGTCTTTGAAAGACGCTTTTTTAAAAGAAAAAAAAAGTGAGGTTATGTCAATTAGTTTTCGAGATACCCCTCTTCAAAGTTGAGCGTCATTTGCAATAAAGTTATAAACAATAGGTGAGTTTTTCTTGATATAACCTCACATTTTTTTTTTTTTTTTAATCGTCTTTCAAAGACCTTTCCAATGAGGTTTTATAAGTTAATTTTGGTTGTGTAGTTGCAAAGATATTCAATTTGTTTATAACCAAATATTTTTTTTAACATTGTTTTAAAAAATTCCCAATGCCGTCCTAATTAACCGATTTTAATTCTGCAAATTGCAAATGAAAGGTGAAGTGTTCTTCTATATGTAAAAAATTTTTCAACCTTCTATCTGCCTTACTTTGCGTCCTGCAATATTTTGCAAAATATCAATTTTATTTGCAAATCCTGGATTGCAAAATATTTTGCAAAACCTATCGAACCGATCCTAATGAAATTTACAGTGTTGTTTTATCATATCATAAAGTTTTACAGGGTGCAATTTGGAGGTCCTAAGTACAATACAAGTCATTAAAAAAAGTAAAATGCAAACACATGTTTTTTAGTGTTTTTTTCAGCAGTTATTGCTATTTTGCAGAAAGTTTAACAATTTTTGAAATTTCTAAATTATCCTGTCTTGTAGGAAATTTAATTACGAAACTTTTTTTTCGTCATAACTTTTCTCAAAAATGAATAATTTCACAGCTATGGGCTCAAAAAGAAGAAAAAAATGATTTTTTTCTTAATTTTTTAATATTTTCAATTTTTAAACAATGTTCCCGAACTTTTTGGCGGGGAGGATAACTCAATTATTGTTATGTGTGTTATTTCGAAGCAATTTCTGCAAAAATTAGCGTGCCCCCTCTCAACATCCACATGACGTAGTATTTTTACAGATCCGCCCTGGACTATTATTATCCAGCAACGATAAGAAAAATAAATTGACATATGATAAATGTCACATTATAACGTTTTATTTGAATTTTTATTACAGTTATATAATTGTGGTTGCAGCAGCGTAGTGGTTAGCTCGCTTGCATTAAAATTGTGGAATCATGAGATCGAACTAGTATAGGCAAAAAGATTTAAAAAAAAAAAACCTTGCTGTTGCAATCATAGGCTCAGATTCTTTACAATGAGTGCCTGTATCTCTGAATTAATTTTCTCTGAATAAACTTATACCTTAGATAGTTATACCGCTACGTATCCGAGGATTGTAAAAGCGGCCCTAAATCGGCAGTCCAATGGCTAATGCCATCATCCACCTAGTTTACAGCCCCGATCTGGCGCCGTCGGATTACCATCTGTTCACCTCTCTTAAGGAGTCTATGGGCAGAAAAAGGTTTTCTAGCTACGACGAGGTCAAGCATGCCGTCAAAGAAAGGACAAGACAGATGGCGGGAGATTTTTTCGACATAGGTATAAAAGACCTCATTCCTTGGCTAACGACGTGCATCAATCGAGAAGGCGACTATGTCGAAAAATAGTGTGACCTAAACCTAAAATAACTCTTAATTTTAATAATAATGTTTTAAAAATATATTCATTTTTTTGAGATTTTAAAAATGGAGTATTCTTACCTTGTTTCCCTCGTACCTCCTCAGATATGAGGGTTAGCTTTTATGTTTTCACAATGATCGCTTGTTGCTTCGGTTGTACTGGACATGTCGCAACCATTCCTTTATAGAATCGGAGAACAATTAATGCTGAATGGTATACAATAATTTGTTTGTCAGAATTCATCGACAAAATCAGGAAAAATAATTAAAAACGTCGCATCGCTCTTCATCATGACAATGCAAGCTCCCACACAGCACGTCAAAAAATTGATTATTTGAAGGAGAAAAACATGGAATTAATGTGTCATTGCCCGTATTCACCTGATTTATTCCCTAACGACTTTTTTTGTTTTCCATTGTCAAACAAAAAATGCGTGGACAGCGATTTTCATCATCTGAAGAACTCTTGAAGCCTTCGAAACTCATGTTTTTGAGATACCAACTTCAGAGTAGAAAAAATGTTTCAAGAATTGGTTTGAACGCATGCAAAAGTATATAAATCTTAAAGGCCAATATTTTGAAAAGCAAAAAAAAAATTTCCTTTCTTAGTTTTTGTAAAAACTTAAAAGGTAGCCCTCGTATTTATATATTCCGCTCAAATAATTCGAGGCAATTTATTTACGAACATTTTTTACAAAAATAGTAAGTTATTTACAAAAGAAGTATTTTAGTGTCTTTAAATCATAACTTTATTTATTTCGGTGTTGTCATTAAATTTTCTGCGTTGTTAAAATACAAAGGAAATAAAACGATGACATACTGTCATCAATCAACTTGAATTACTTAAACTTTTTGTCGGTGGCCAATTTTTTTCTTCATTTTACATAAATTTGAAGTTGTAACAAATAAAAAATGAGTATTTAAAATTATCTACACCACTAGGATACAATTGTTGCCAAGTCAAAATTTATTTTGAACAAAAAAATTTATCGTATTTAGATATGTAGTATGTAATTGACTTTTATCGCTAAGCAAGCAAAATACTGAGTAATGTTCATTAAAGTAAATACGTTTTAATTTTTTAAAACAATGAAAATAAAATTAGTAGCTCTGTAAATGTTTTTAATTTTTTTAAACTTCTTTTCGAGCCTTGCCTGTCAGTTTGACTTTTGTGTACTGGTGTTGGACACTTTCACAAGTCTTCTATTTAGATCTAGTAATTGAGAAGTGACATTACCGATGGCGGCGCTGTGTTCCAAGGCAATATGGCTGTTGTCTCTAGTACTCAGCTGTCAATATGCTAATAGCGAACAGGTTAATTTAAGCACAGTACATTTTTATTTTATGAAAATGCGAGTAAATATTTGCGATTTTTTTTAATTTTTATGCGCTACACATGCATCGAGTTGTATATAAGAAGGTGGGCATCAAATTACAGTATTTAAAGTTTAATTTCAGTAGATTTATTGAAGTGTAATTTGTAGTTGAGCAGATGTTAAATGCCGGGCACGTAATTTTATGTGGTACATCTGAGTATCATCTAAATTTACAATATATGGATTCTGTTTGCAAACAAGTGCATTATGTTCATTGCCTCATGAAATAAAATTAGTTTTAGTTGGACAGGAGCAGCTAAAAGTTAAAAATGCAACTAGCAGATGCAAGCATATTAGTGTAGTTTTGTTTTTCTGCGACAAATATAATGAACAAATTCACATAGTATCAGTTACTTTTTAACTCAAAATATATTCCCATGCCTTCCTCCTGTCCATAACCAAATCTTTTCCCAATCTGGACTTAATATTAACTTTCCCTCAATTTTTCTTAAGAAAAGAAAAAAACTAAGAAGCCTATCTTTGACCTGTCTTGAATGACAGCCAAAAACACTACAATATATTCTATTTTTATAGTTTTTCAAAACTTCTATCGACATTCTAACAAAAATTCAACACTAGAACATATGTAATAAGTTCAAAAAGTACTAGAGCACCTAGCACAATATTTCGCCAACAGATTGCATATTCGAGCGTGTCAGTTCTCTTGTAGAGTGATTTTTAAACATGGTACAATAAAAAATGAACTTTTAGTGTACCATGAAGTCTCTCGCTTTTCGTATTAATTATTTACACTTCTTTTTTGGTTAAATTTAGTGTAAAGTTTACACTTCTTTTTTGGTTAAATTTAGTGTAAAGTTTACACTTCTTTTTTGGTTAAATTTAGTGTAAAGTTTACACTTATATACTGGTTACGTTATAGTGTTCGAAAATAAATATTGTTAAAGTAGTGTTAATTTTAACACTGAAAAAGTAATATTTCATAAAAATAACACTATCTGAATAATGAAGATTTACACTGTGATTTGGTTAAAATAGTTAACTTTTTAATTAAAAAATAATAATAATAATAATAATCTAAAATTTTAACCAAACTGAGAATGAACTTTTACATTTTTTAGTGTGTATGAGTTAAAATGTATAACACAGACATCGTACAGACAGACAGACACATGAGTGACGTTATAAAGGTTTTTGGGTCATACCTACAAAACATTAAAATAGTCTTGTTACTTTTCTAAAAATGTTATCTATATGCACACGACGTAGTAACTAAATATAAATATAAATAAAATAAAAAGTCTTATTAAGAGATTATATTTGAGAGTAAACAGAGCAACAGACAAAGCACTAACTACAAAAACTGTATAAAACTATAATATTTGATAAAAGTATGTATTACACATACTATTTTTTATCAGTAATCATTCATGAAAATAGAGACCATGTGTCTGATAAATGTAACAGTTTACAGACGATCTAAATGTTTACAGTGCTGTTCATCTAATCAGTTGCTGAGTAAATTAATAATATGGATGAACGACTCTTTATCTTTCCTTATGTCGTCAGTTGTACATTATGTTACACTTTACAGATTATTTGAAAAAAATATTAATATCTAGACACTTTGGAGTCAAGACAATTTGAACCATGACTGATCGAAAGCTTTAGATTCTGCGCGTACAAACGCAACCAGCAGCAACCAAACCTATAGGTTTGTTCGTCTGCTTAGATTAGATTAAAGCAAGTCTAGCATCTTAGGCTTTCGTTTGTATCTATATGGTTCATATAGTGTTCGTTTGTTCAGAACGACTTACGCTAGATCTTATCGACGAAGCTAAACTGGCTCGATCTCCAAAAGTGGAGCAAGTAGAGTAGAGTACCTTTTAAGTTTTTACAAAAACTAAGAAAGAATTTTGTTTTTGGAACACTTTATTGCTTTTCAAAATATTCGCCTTTAAGATTTATACACTTTTGCATACGTTCAAACCAATTCTCGAAACATTTTTTCCACTTTGAAGTTGGTATCTCAAAAACATGGTTTTCGAAGTCTTCAACAGTTTCATGAGGTGATGAAAATCGCTGTCCACGCATTTTTTGTTTGACATTAGGGAACAAAAAAAGTCGTTAAGGAATAAATCAGGTGAATACGAGCAATGAGACATTAATTCAATGTTTTTCTCTTTCAAATAATCAATTGTTTGACGTGCTGTGTGGGAACTTGCATTGTCATGATGAAGAATGGTGCGAAGTTTGTGGTTGTTTTTCCTGATTTTGTTGACGACTACTAGCAAACAAATTGTTGTATACCATTCAGGAATAACTGTTCTCCGATCCTCTAAAGGGACATGTCCAGTGCAACCAAAGAAACATGCCACCATTTTCTTGGAAATGCTTCGTAAACGAACAACTTTTGTGAGTTTCAGTTCATCTTGGAAGACCCAAACAGAGGATTGTTGCTTAGTTTCAAGTTCATATGAATAAATTCAAGTTTCGTCTCTTGTAACGATGTTCTATACAGATTTTGCAGTGCCTAGGTTGAATTTTTTAGCATTCCCTTACAGTGTAAGGGAATGCAAATATTGGTGTAAGGCTTACACCAATCAACACGAGCCTTTTTTTGAGCTTAGGTCAAATTATACTTTTCACAGCTAAATGTTCATGCGAAATCAAATGTATTACAGTCTGCGATATGCCAAAGGATGCCTCTATCTCACGGTAAGTCACATGCCGATCTTCTTCAATCATTTTGCGCACAGCATCGATGTTTTTTTTTAATCACACCCGATTTTGGTCGACCATCATAAGATTCATCACTGACGGACACACGACCTTGGCGCAATTCTGCAAACCAATTGTAAACAGTCTTTTCTGATGGTGCTTCATTACCAAAAGTTGAACGAAGCGAATCTATGCATTGTTGTTGAATTAGGCCTTTACTAAAATCGTAAAAAATCATCCAACGAAAACCTTCACGAGTAATATCCATTTTTTCACAAACTTGTTTTTTTAAACGCTCACTGTCAACCAACTACTCGTCAATTTATAAGCTGTCACTGATTTCACTGATTACAAATGTCAAATTTGAATATATGTCCTCACCTACCAAATCCAAGTGAAGAGCAAACAAAAAGATATCTGCCCGAGAGGTTGGGGGCCCCTTCCGGATCCGGGGCCCAGGGCTTAAGCCTTATTAGCCCGTATGTAGATCCGCCTCTGAAGACACATTTCAATATTGCAATCTAGTGGTTGTTTATAAAAACATAAAAGGTAACCCTCCTATTTAATTTTCTTCGTTAAAATTCCGCGTTTCTGTCGATTTTCTTATCTTCCCTTGTACAATTACCTCAAAATTTCCATCAATTTAACAATTCTTAAAACTTGTATTACAAGATTATACTAAAAGATAATAAAACATCTCAATTTAAAATTTGTAAATTTCTCATATCTCCTGTTAATATAAGTTAAAATGTAGCTGAAGGAGTATTCTATTACTTTAAAAGAAAATCACTAAACACACGGACACATGCAAAATATAGTAGATTTAGAATTGGCAATTTAAGAGAAATATAGGGAGAACGAGGAATACAAAACAGGAATAATAGCTTTACATTTTATATTTACAACATAACTCGTGTTTCCTTTCTCACGATAAACGAGAACAAAGAAGAATGCCCGTGAATGAATAAAGAATACTGTATGCAAGCAACGTTAAAAATATGGGAATGCTTTTAATCCTTACGCCCTTACTTCTTTAGAATAAAAGAATATTCAAGTGTACGAAATAGGAATACGAATTAATTTCATGGATAAAAATGGAGCGATATAATCTAAAGCAGTGTTCTTCACCCTTTTTGCCCCCGCGGACCGGTGAAAATAGGATAAAAATTTCACGGACCGGCTGAAAGCTAAGACACAAATAAAAACCAATATAGATAATATTTTATTATTATATAGGTATATATTATAGAGTTATATAATTACAATTTTTAGCGCGACATCTGCTACTGCTTCTTTCTTAGAAAATTTGATATACGTGGCTGCAGAGTTGGTTCTTAGAGACGAAGCGCTGCGTTAGCATCCATTCGATTTCTCTGTTTGGTTTTTATTATTGACATGGCTGAAAAAATCTTTTCGCACAAATAGGAAGTCGAAAAAATGAAAAATAATTTGATAGCCTTATAACTCAAAGATAGATATTCTTCTTTTAGCGATTTCCAAAATTGAGACAATGATTGCATTTTATGTCTGGACACCAGAGTGACATCAGTAAACAACTCGATAAGCTTTTCTTTTACACGAGGATCAAATGAACATGACTGTATCTTCCAAGAATGGATTATTAATCCAGAGGTTACCTTTACGATGATCCTCATTTTCAGCGAAATAATTATTAAATTTTTCAGCTAATGCTCTTAAATGTTGACTTATTTTGTTGAATATGACTTTCTAGTTGACATCAGCAGCAATAAAAAATTCTTCCAAAAGTGGAAACATTTCTATATCTTCCTCTTATAAGCTACTATTCTAAAGAGCTAGCTTCTTCAGAAGTATGAAAAATAGCCGCGAGAGGTGTTGTATTGGGGCTAGTAAATATTAAATAAATCATGGTTCGGACAAAAGTTAGCTTCTGCGTCGACTTACAAAATGTGCTATATACTCGTGAAAATAAGTGTGCATCTACATGACTCGGTCGAAATATTTCGTGGACCGGCAGGAATTATCTGCTGACCGGCCTCGGTCTGCGGATCACCCCCCCCCCCCCCCCCGCCAAGGTCAAAAATAATTTTAGTCCTATCTAATTTTTTTTTGTTTCTCTCATCACACGAAGGATGGACAATTGGAATCTAGGATTTTTTCCAATTTTCTGGGTTAAAGATTTAGTGGTACCACATACTAAAGATACAAAAAGGCATTTGCGGCCTGCTTTTCGTTTTGAAATTTTCGGATTTGGAAAGCTTTTTTATTCTTTTGTAGGCAGTAGATCCTGCCATAAATCTAAGATTGTTACAGACTGGTTCGCGCAAATAAAAAATAAAAAAATCAGCTGTGGCCACCACAGGACCGATCGCCATCACAAAGTACTTGTATAAAATACATTCTAGCAGCAGAGTAGATATTATTGTAAATGACAATAACGTATTATATTACATTGACAATTTCATAATGTGTATTTATAATTTACGATAAGCATGGAAACGTAACAGCATAAATACAAAAAAAAAAAAAAACAAATTGTCTGAAATAAAACTATTTTCATATCCTATTTTGAACTCTAGGTACGAACCGTGATGTCTTTCTTTTCAAATGAATTAAAGCCTGTTTACATTATACTTTTTACTGACCGCCAACATATATAAGGGAGGTATTGTGATCATACCGATTTTGACATTTCGAGATTTCGATGGATCTCCACGAATTGAGGTCCCTACATAACGTTTTGACTATTTTTAGCATGATGTCTGTCGGTCTGTCTGTCCGTCCGTCCGTCTGTCTGTCTGTCTATCTGTCTGTCTGTCTGTCCGTCTGTACGTCCGTCTGTACGTCCGTCTGTCTGTGTACACGTGCAGAGCATATTCGGCTAAAAGGATTTTTATGAAACTTCATATTTAAGCTTTTGACATCAATGGCATAAGTTGATCAACATTTGGTAAAAATCGGTTTGCTAGAAATGGAAGTTTACTCCTGTCGATTTTAAGATTTTTAGCAACAGAAAAATATTTCGTAAAAAGTTATTTTACAAAAGTTGCTATAAAAGCAATAACTAACAACTTTTATTTGAGACATTTTTTGATAAAACGAAAAATTTTAGTAACATTTTTCATATTTTTTTAAAGTATCTATTTTTTCATACTTATATGTAATGTTTCCATGGTCATGATAAATAATATCTCTGTTAGAAAATTATAGGCCAAGTTATTTCTACTCTGCTGCTAGAATGTATTTTATGCAAGTACTTTGTGATGGCGGTCGGTCCTTTGGTGGCCACAGCTGATTTTTTACAATTTAATGGAAGATGATTTTCATACTAATCATGTAAAACTGAAAATTAATATGTAATGGTATACAAAATGCATATTTATAGTGAAAAAATGTTCCTTCTCACTCATTCTCCATTTCTTTGCATTTCCTTCATTTAGTAGAGAACAGTTTTTTTTTAATTTTTTGGATTTTCTTTTATGATTTTTTAATCTGGGTACGGATTAATTGATTTTCCATAAGATATAATTGAAAATTGGGTTTATAGATACCGTATACCCTTGCCGGCGCAAGGGTATGCGGCGCCCGCAGGCAAGATTAAATTGAGCGCCCCTAGATCAAAATAGGTCCTCATCTTAAAATTTTAAATGAAAACCTATATAAAAAAAAGGGTCCTCACTTTTTAATTCCAAGTGAAGACCTAAAAAAAAGGCCCTCACTTGTCAATTACATTTCACATTACTTTTATTAAGCGCCCTTTCGAATCTCACGTCAGCGCCCCTCTCGACGTGGCGCCCGCATGCACCGCATGCCTAACATGCCCGTTAGTGCCGGCTCTGTATAGATACATACTTTTTAAGATACGAATCTCGATCAGGAACAAATTAAGTTTGTAAGTCAAGGTGCCATTGTATGTCTAAATGTGCCACCAAAATCAGTTATAAATGTTTTCAGATGTGTAAAAAAGATAACACAGTCCAAAAAAGACTGAATATTATTATACTAGTGCACCCGTTGCCAACTGTGTTGGCAAACAAATCATTACCTTAGTGTAGAACTTGCTCGACACCTCAGACTTCTTTCTCTAGCCATACGCCTAACTTCATCCAATTCAAATTGAATCAACTCTTCGCCCATTATTAAAAACTGGACAAATAATGAGCATTATTCCGAATTATTAATTCATTAACTTTTTAAGATGGTGCATTATATTTATAATGTTAAAACTAAAAATGATTTGAGACGTTAAATTTAAAATATATTTATTAAAATTAATTTTCCATTTTCTTATATAATATAAAAATACGCACACGGAAAAAACGCACACGGATTAATACGCACACGGAAAAAAGCACACATGAAAAAATACACATACGGCAAAAAGGGCACACGGAAAAAAGCGTACTTACACTATATCTCAAATCAGGGGATAGATTTACAATATCCCACTGAACACTGCGCATGCGTCACACACACGTCATTTGTTCAATATACAGAGATTCTAAACAGGTGGGACTGTGCAGAAATTTTAAAACACAATTTATTTTTAGGTGGTTTATAAAAAAAAAAAACAGTTATCAACCATAACCTAAGATAGTGCTTTTAAGGTGAATCACTGTTCCTAGCCCTGCACAGAACAGTTAAAATACAATTTATGTTTAGGTGGTTTATAAAAAAAAAAAAAAAACAGTTATCAACCATAACCTAAAATAGTGCTTTTAAGGTGAATCACTGTCCCTAGCCCTGCACAGAGCAGATAAAATACAATTTATTTTTAGGTGGTTTATAAAAAAAAAAAATTAAATAAACAGTTATCAACCATAACCTAAGATAGTGCTTTTAAGGTGAATCTAACCTAAACTAAAAGGTAAATGATATTTTAATGTGATAAATAAACAGAAACCATTGTTTTAGAGCCACTGATAATTCTTGAATTATTTAGTGTAGTCGTTATGTGCTGCTATCTGTATAGAGTTTGCAGTGGGATATTGTAAATCTTGTCCTATAAATCGTAGAAATAAAAAAATAATAAAGCATTGAAAAAATAATAATAAAGAAAAAAAGTAACATTTTTCTTACTTTCCTCAAAACCAAATATTTTTTAAAATAATTATTTTTCTGCTAATAATAATTTTAATCAAAAATGTCGAATATCACGGAAGGATAACGTTTTTCCTGTGTTTTGTTTCGTAAAAAAACCGATCCGTGTATTTCACAACTAAATTAATAATTGTGAAGTGATTTTTTAATGAAAAACACAACTGTCATTTTTACTAATTTATTGTCAACACTCAAAACAAAAATTCACAGCACACTACTGTCCAATACATAAACAATAATTTCTTACAATTCTATCAATTATTATAAAAAGTGTTCGTAGAATATTCACTATTATTGCATCTTATAATAATTATAAAAAGTGTTCGTAGAAAATTCACTATTATTGCATCAACAATATATTTTAAACAATTTTGACATAAATAATTAACATATGCGCGCCTCTATCGGGGAATGAAGAAACGACCGGTCGAACATACGAACCTCTATGATACGAACATACAAACAGGCGTATTGTATTATAGGATAATTAATAAATGTGTACGTCTTTAAACTCAATTTTATATTTGGCTGATAAGACGGAGATAAGTCATATGTAAAAAGATAGGACTTAATACTTTTTTCACGCCCATCACCGATTTACTATGTAGGTACCAGATTGATATAGAAATGGAAATTTATAATTTTGATCTAAATAAAAATATAAAAACTTAATAAAAACTTAGAATATGTATATTTAAGCATTTATTTTGGCGCCTCTAAGAGCTGGCGCCCTGGGCCTGTGTCCCTGTCTTTCACCGCCGCTGGCTGTACTTAATTAAAACACACGAACAGACAATGAAATTCTTGAAATTCCTTACTTACCCCCATTTGCTACTATTAGTAAACAAAAATAACTAAACATTTGTAATAGAAATAATTTATAAACGGTGTGAATATATGAATAATGTATATATTCTAATCAAGTATATTGTGTAATGTCGAGAATGGTAAACCCCCCATTGATTTTTACCATCGCTGCATGGTTATATAGGTTAAAGGGCAAAAGTATAATAAAACATAAGAGTTTGTAAGAATCAATACAATGACAAAAGGAAGAATATCAAGTATGCCATGTGGAAGAGGATGTAACAGAATATGAGGGCTTTTCACTGGCCTCGGGAAATTTTACGTAGATTTTACTTCACAACGAACCGATATCCAATTTAATCTAATATTAAATGATATAGATTGAGGGACAAAAATTGAATAACCTTGTTATAATGTAATTTTGAAAATAACCGTATATTGTAAAGATAAAAATATTCAAGGGTTTGAGCATAATTGAGTTTGAAATAACCAATAATAGTTTTAATGCAAATAACATATCATCAACATTATAGCTCATAAAACGCATTGTGCGATTTTATGAATGTCATCCAGTTATGACAGTTTTCTTCCTGCGGTTAATCCTGCAGGAATAATCCCATGGCTTAACGTAGCCCTTATTCTGATTCATCTTCACATTTGGTATGCTTTTCCAATCATGTTGTTATTTGGCTTAACACCAAATGTTTTGGATGACTCGTAATTTGGAAATATGAAACTCGTATCAAACATAGGGAGGCGGCTTTTGCAGCTAAATTAACCACTTCACTACTTTTAATACAAACATGTCTCTGTAACCAAAACAGCTCTACTCTCATATTCTGAGCATTCAGATTGTGGAGTAGTAACCGAACCTTTAGTACAAGAGATCAGGGCTTCGAACCGTTATTTTTTTCGTTTCGGTTTTCATTCCGGTTCAATTAAAAAAATATATATCAGTTCGGTTCCGGTTTTCGTTCTGGCAAAAATAACGGTTTTTTTTGGTTTTCGGTTTTCGGTTCAGTTCCGAGTGATAAATTTGTAAATGCTTTTATTTGCATTAGAATTTTATTTTCTACTATAATTTAGAAGAAAATTTTATTCCGTATTTTGTAATAATCATACCAAAGCCGCTGCCAGGGGGGGGAGGATTCTTGGCATTCACCCTCTTGAAATAATAGAAGCGCATTTTTTTTACTCATCAGTTAAAAAAAAAATACGATTTTTTTCTGGTCATCAGTTTAAAAAATTATCTTAAATAAAATGTATTTTATATTCACTCACATAAACATTATCTGAACCGAAATAAACCGATATTTTTTTTTCGGTTCAGTTCCGGTTTTCGTTCCGACAAAAATAACGGTTTTTTTCGGTTTTCGGTTCAGTTCCGGTTCGAAGCCCTGCAAGAGATTGTATCTTGGATCAATATGCAAATTCAAAGAGTGGTAACTAATACGGAAAATTTAATTAAAAACCTCAAAATGTATCAAATGTGTAAAGAATACGTGTACCAAGTGGGAAATTATTATCAAGGATAATATTTTCCGATGAAGGATCTAAACTATAAACAATCATGTCGAAAAAAATGTTGACCTCTTATTTGAACATTTCTAGTAGAGATGGGAATTTCGGCTCAGTTTGCGGAACCAGATCAGTGAAGATCGTTCAGTTTGATGAGCCGGCTCAGTGATCCGGTTCAATGATTCGACTCATTGATCCGGTTCATTGATCCGGCTCTTTGATGCGGCTCAGTGATCCGGCTAAGTAAACGTATCCCTGAGAAACAGGTCGGTCAGTTGTCAGTTCCCCACCGTTCAACATGGTTGTTGGTTTGCAATATGAAGGTAGAACAGGCTCTTGCATTATATGAACAGACAGCGGAAAGCGGAATTGTTTGGTCGAGTGCAATAAATGCGATAAAAACGTCGGAATATTTTCCGCTTTATTACCTTTATTCTTATGAATAATCTTGGTATGACTTATTGACAAATTCTCTCTCTGTCTCTGTCTTCCTCATTATCTTGTTATATAAACATTTTTGCCGGGTTAATAGTAAACAAACAATTCACTTTATGTAGCTACTGTATTTTAAACCAGATGTGTTAAGTTTATGACGATGTTTATTGCCCTTCGGACATCTGTGATTAGGGCAATATGTTTAATATATTTATATAGTATATATATTTATACTATTTATATAGTATAGGTTGTAAGAAAGTACAGACTAAGCCTATTAGTTTCAAATAGACTGCCCTACAAATTGATGACAAAATAAACTTTATGATAATACATTCGAAGCCGAGTTCTCGCGAAATCCAACACGGCATCGATCCAGATCCGGATCACTTCGGTCACTGCTCACAATCGGCCGATCAATCGTATCCTTGAAACTATGCAGTGAGCCGTTAGCCGGCTCATTTCAATTTGATCATCCGGTCAGTGTACTGAACTGGCTCAGTGAGCCGGTTCATTCATGAACCACCCATCTCTAACTTCTAGTGACTTCTGGTTTCTGCATTTAAGGTCATTTATTTTGTCCTGGACATGTAACTTTTTTCATAGATTTTAAATATAAATTTTAACTTTGTTTGATATTGCATTTTATTTTCATTCCTCCGGTATTTACTATAGAAATATGCTTATAAAGTTAAATAATAATAGTATTACATAATAGGATAATCAAAATATTATTATCAGTATTACAGCACACATCACAGCAATGTTTGTTTATTCTAAATTATGCAACTGTCTAAATAAACACAGCTTTAACACATTGCAAAAACTACCTACATACATTACCTAGATTAAATTACGAGTTAAGAAATGTACAGGAGTACAGAAGTACACGAGTACAGGAGCAGGTAAAAATAGAAGAGGAGAGCACAGAGATACTAATGAGGAAAGCATAGTTTTCTGCAATGAATGTACGGAATTGCAGCACTCACCGATCTGTAAAATTAACTGTAGGTGTTTAATCTACAACTAGATCTTTTAGCCCACATACATATCTTTACGAATTTATTGTTCGAAAATACTAGTGGGACGAGACTAACTAAAGATATAAATATAACTAAAATAAATGTAATATAATAAAATACAGGCTGTTTATTTTAATTTGTCCACTATTGTTACCTCGAGAACTATAAGAGCTACGAGGTTAGTTAAGACGTTAGTTAGCTAGATCCAGCGGCGCAGCCAAGGGTGGGGCCGACGGGCCTAGCCCCTCCGCAGGGCCAGTAGAATTGGCACAATTTTTATACAATTCTAGCAGATTACACGGCCCTGCTCGGGGAGTTGAAGATAAAATTTGTTAACCACAACAGTAATTAATTTTTAAATTACTTCATTGTAAACAATATTGGCATTTTTTTTTTTTTCGTACAAATAATCATTTTTTACTTTTCCGACCTTAATATATAAGGGGCAAGTATTATAATCGCGAAAATTTTCGATGTCGAGATTTAGACTGATGACCACGTTTCATGGTCCAGGGAATCCAAAAAAACCTATTTTCGAAGTGCCGTCCATATGTGTGTGTGTGTGTGTGTGTGTCTGTGTGTATACACGATAACTCAAAAACGGTTTAACTTAAAGAGTTCGTTCTGGTACTAAAAAATTCTCCTAATAACTGGGAAGAACCCTATTGTTTTTTATTAAAATCCGAAACCGAAAACGGAACTTATTAAACATTAAAATTTAAAAAAATTCGTAACTAGTAAACCAAGCCTTGGACAAAAAATTGTATTGGACATAATTTGATGTATTTTTGAAGATTTACCTAAATATTTTTTTAAATTAAAAAAAAAAAAATATGTATTATTTTTTTTATTATTTTTTTTTTTATGAGAGTGCAAGTCTAGCGGAGGTCTTCCTTCGCACTGGTTTAAGATTGCCTACTCTTGATAATTATTAAACGATATAATTATTGTAAATAAACGACATAATTATTGTTCAAGTGAAAATACATCACTTTTCAAATATGCTCCAATGAATTATATGAAGGAGAGCGTTGATCCTTTTTCCTCCCTGACACATCGACTAAAACATTCGCCCAATCAAATGATGTTTTAAACAACTAATTACTCGATTCAGATAAGTTAAAGTGGAAATCTGGCTTCGTCATAACCTTCAGAATTTTATTTTAAAACGTGAAAAAGAATAACAATAGTAGAAATATAATAAAAAGAGTAGTTTTGGAGGCAATCGTGTTCTAAAACTCAGTATTTGGTTTTATTTTGTAGAAAATTGTAAATATCAATAGGTATTTTTGAAATTATGATGTTTTACACAAAAAAGGACTGATATAAGTTGTACTGAACAACAGTGGGGTATTCAAGAGGAGGGGCACTGGGGGCGCATGCCCCACTTTAAGATCCAAGGAAATAAAAATTTAACAAATTTAACATAATCGTACAGCAAAATAACTTATGCATTTTACAATATATAACTATATTTTATTATGACTAGAGTTGAAATTAACAGAAAATGCATATTGACATGTTATTTTTAAGTTTTCGGAGGTATAATCAAGAAAACCTTATTCCGTCACATGAATTATTCGTACGGTAGAAATTGTGGCCAAGCAGCTGATTTAGAGAACTGAACTTAAGTACGAGAAATTTTGAGACTTCAAAAATATATCCATGGCTGTTTGAGGAAACTCGAGGCCATAAAATAGAATTAAATATATATATATATATATATATATATATATCCCGCAAAAAATATAAACAAATATATATTTATAGAAGAAATAAAGTTTGTAATATTTTGAGGGATATCAAATGAAAGTTTTTGATACATGGATTAATAATTTTTTTTTTTTATCAACTAATAATGGAATTATTATTTGATATAAACATCAATATCCAACAGCAGAGGTGTCAAACTGATATGGGCCGCGGTCTATTTTTCATACATAATGGTAAGCAGTGAAGGAACTTTAAATAACTCGAAGGGTTTCTTGAAATTTTTTTATGAAAAGAAAAGGGGAAGAGAGTATATTTTACATTTTTAAATATATTTTTCCCCTAAATAAGCTCAAGTGTTTTTCATTAACGCTTTAGGGGCCAGAAAAAATAGCTTGAAGGCCGTATGCGGCCCGCGTGCCCTACAAATTTGATTCGGCCCTCCCCAAGGCAAAATCCTGGCTGCGCCACTGGTTAGACCAATTAGAGGAGCTTGAACTGAAATGTTAAAATTGCAGGAATCATTGATATTCTAGAGATGGTCACCTTTCCGCCTGTACCGCAACCAGTCATAATGTTTGCCTCTACTATACAGGGTGTAACAGCGAAACGGACCAACGCCAATATTAGCTTTATTATTATAGTTACAAAAAAATATTATTGAACAAAGTTATAATAGGAGACTAAGGGGGACATCTGCCTAAAGAAGAAAATATTTTGGTGTTGGGTTTACAAGTTGGGAAAAAATTTTAACTATAATTTATCCATAAAATTGAATGGCAGTATTGAAATTTTCCGGAAAAATCCGGAAGTACAGGATATCAAGGACAATTTCGAATTTTTAAATGGGAACGTATGTCATATTGGATATCTTTGGATGGAGCTTCTCAACAACTTTTACTTAAACATATTTTTAATTACTTTTACGGTTGACAAAAAAAACTGTGATATTTTTAAATGACGATTATATTCCCTATAACGACTTGAAAGTAAAGTATTTTTATTTACAAGTGTTCAAAGTGCCTTCCATTTTAATTTAAACACATTCGCATCCTTACTCTTGAGTTATCTGTAGCTCGGCGAGCAATTAAAAAACTATATACTAAAAAATATTGCACTTTCAAGTCGTACCTACTTCAAAGTACAACTTGAAAATACTTTAAGTTCCTCCAACGCGAACCATTGTCAGAGAATCCCTTCAACCGACACATACAATTTATTTTACCTTGATAGAGTCTACTTATAGTCTGTTTATTTGTTTAAAGAGGAACTATATTTTCAAATCTAGTAATTTTTATCAATTGAATGAAACTTTTGATCATTTTGTTTAGTAAAAGCCCATTTACTCATTATAAAGTTAGCTAGTGACAACTTAAACGTTTGAAATAGCCTGTAGTTTAAAGTAGTTGTCAAAATAAGAAAATTATGTATAAAAATAAATAGAATATTTATTTTATTTATGTTATGAAAGGTATGTTTTTATGAATATAAATGTAAGATATGTATTTATAAATATGAATAAAATTTATATCTTGATTTTTAAAGATTGATTGATTTTAAAGATTGATTGCATTTTTATTATCTTTTCATGTTTCGATCTTGTATGACTTCGCGGCCCCCCGACGAAGCCTTCACGGCCCCCCGGTTGAGAAACGCTGATTTAGAGTACAAAGATATATATTTTCAAATGGGATTATACATATTTTTTTATACCTATTCAATACCTATTCGCATTTTTTTCTAAATTCAATCATGTATTAGATTAATATCTTTACAGCATAAAATATTGAAAAAATTGCGATTGAAATTTAAATAATTTTTTATTTTTAATATTAATATGCAGTAAGCTATGGATGAAAAACAAGAGTGATAAATTAAAGTTAAAAATTAATAATTGTTAAATACTCCTTATAAATAATATTCCAGTTGTTTCATTTGATTTCCATTATTTTCTAAACATAATTCTATTCGACTGAAAACAGAAAAACCGAAAAGATCAATAATAAAATAGCTTTTATTATTGATCAGATATTAACGCTACGTACGACCCCAGAGATTATTAGTTTCTTATACAAAACTAACAATCTGAAATAAAATTAGTGACAATCTATACATCAAATTTTGCACAGAATTTTTATCTATCTAATAGGATATTTTTGATTGTATAAAAAATTATTGTAAAAATGTTATTGCTAAATAACTTAATAATAGGTATTACACAACAATGTTCTGTAATTTTTTAAATATGTTTGTAGGTTTCAAATAATTTTTATATTTATATATTATTGTGTAGAAATGTTCAAATAATACGTTAACATTTTTTTCGACATGATTGTTTATAGTTTATAGCCTTCGTCGAAAAATATTATACTTGATGATAATGAAATACCACTTGGTACAAGCATTCTTTACATAAAATGAAACATTTTTATCCGCCGCATCTATATTGAGAACCGCGGCAGATTCGAGGTGGCGGCAAAAGTAGATTACCAAGTACAATAACTATAAATAGTTTTCACAATAGAACAAATTATCTCCAAATATATTTGTAGAATGATGCTTTAGCTACAATTTGCCGCATGGTGCACAAATATGCGTCGAATGGTTTCCAAGATGGCGTCTATAACGCAAATTGTTTATTTACAATTACCTGACAGTTCCCAGCAAACATTTTTATACGGGCGAGTACTGGTAAAGCACATACTCCCCGGCATTGAAAGTAATGGGCCAGTACCCCGGTGTCCCCGTGGCCGTTACTGGCCCATTGATGTATCAGTTGCCGGCCCAGCAACGGTAAAGTGCAAAATAGTCGCATTAGTTGCAAGATTTATTTCTGATGGTTTTAAGTAAAAAGTATGAGTGAAGAAGAGTGCTTATAAAATGCTGGTAAAGTACTTCGTATAAGCGGAATGCGAAATACAAATGTGAAGTACATTATTAATACTGGCGTTGCACTTACTTTTGGTGCCAGTAATTTACCAGCATAAAAGCAGTTAGCCGGCATTCGGCCGTTAGTTGAATGTTTGCTGGGTTCTTTTGACAATTAAAAATATCCTATTAGGTAGATAAAAATTCGATGAAAATTTTGATGTATAGTTACTAATTTTATTTCATAGAAATTTTTTAGATACTTAGAAAACCAGTGGCGAAGGGAAACGTCCGCGAGACTTGCTCTCCCATAAAAAAAATTAAAAAAAAAACAAATTTAAATTAATTTTTTTTTTTTAATTATTTAGATATAAATCTTCAAAAATACATCAAATTATGTTCTATACAAATTTTTGTCCAAGGCTTGATTTACTTGATTTACGAATTAATTATCATGACCATGGAAACGTTACATATAAGTATGAAAAATTGAGACTTTAATTTTCAAATAATTTTACAAAAAAATTTCAATATTTTTCGTTTTATCAAAAAATGTCTCAAATAAAAGTTATTAGTAATTGCATTTATAGTAACTTTTGTTCAATAGATTTTTTCGCAATATTTTTCTATTGCTAAATATTCGCAAAAATCTTAAAATCGTCACGAGTAAACTCCCATTTCTAGTCAACCGATCTTCAAACAACAATAGGGTTCTTCCCATTTAATAGGAGAATTTTTTAGTATCAGAACGAATTCTCTAAGTTGAACCGTTCTTGAGTTATCATGTATACACACACACAGACACACACACACACACAGACACACACACATACGGACGAAAATAGGTTTTTTGGATTCCCTGGACCATGAAACGTGGTCATCAGTCAAAATCTCGACATCGAAAATTTTCGCGCTTACAATACGGGCAAGTAAAAGTTCGAAATTTTTTTAGTTTTATCAAAAAATGTCTCAAATAAAAGTTGTTAGTTATTACTTTTATAGCAACTTTCGTTAACAAAAAAAATTTGAAATATAATTTTTGTTGTAAAATATTCGCAAAAATCTTAAAATCGACAAGAGTAAACTCCCATTTCTAGTCAACCGATTTTTACCAAAAGTTGATCAACTCGTACCACTGATGTCGTTTGATGAAGTTTCATAAAAATCCTTTTAGTTGAATTTGCTCTGCACGTGTACACAGACAGACAGACGAACAGATAGACAGACAGACAGACAGACAGACAGACAGATAGACAGACAGACAGACAGACAGACCGACAGACATCATGCTAAAAATAGTCAAAACGTTATGTAGGGACCTCAATTCCTGGAGATCCATCGTAATCTAGAAATATCAAATCGGTATGATCACAATACCTCCCTTATATATGTTAGCGGTCGGTAATAATAAAAAAATTATTTAAATTTCAATCGAATTTTTTTAATATTTTTATTTGCTAAGATATTAAACTAATACATGGTTGAATTTAGAAAAAATACGCTTTTGGATAGGTATAAAATATATGTATAATCCTATTTGAAAAAATATAATACTACTCTAGCTTGAGACCTACTGGTTTAAAAAAATATTTTCTCCTTTAACAGATGTCCCCCTTGGTCTCCTACAACTTCATTGTATAGTATTTTATTTTATTTTTTTTGTAACTATAATAATAAAGTTAATATTGGCGATGGTCGGTTTCGCTGTTACACTCTTAAACTGTTTACCTGTAAGTAGTCCATAACAGTAATTCTGATGGGTAAAGAACATTAAGTATTTATAGTGAATGGCATCTTGCTAATCTACAACCGGGTCAACAGACATGTAAGTACGGGAGAGGAACTTAAACTGACCCAAGATTACTTTCCCAGAAAAAATTGTAAGTTCAGAACTACTGAATTAATTTTTTAAAAAAATGTTGGCCCATGTTCGCTATTTTGCACTTTATCATCACTTGCACTTAATCGTCACATCATCAGTATGTCTACCAATGTTAAATGTTACGGCCAATGTTGGTACCAGTGTTGAACGTTAGATACATCTGTAGGCGCATTTAGAAGAAAACCAAACATTGCAAGGAGAACATTGGATTGGAATCCACAGGGAAAAAGAAGAGTTGAGAGAGCAAGATAGAAATGACACTCCGTAGAAAAACAACACAATGTTAAATTAATCTATTAAACAATAACTTTATTATCCGAAATAATCTTGGATAATAAATTCAGTTTATTTAATTTATATTGCTGTCATAAAACAGCGATAAAATTAGAGAAAATTATGAAGATTCGTTATGCTTCCTGAAAGTATCGATGTATAAGATGGTTGGAATTATTTCCTTGCGCTCTATGTGTGCTTAACACGACATTCAACATTAGAATCAATATTAAACAAGGCAGATAATAGCCTATTTACAATGTGAAATGAACCTGAACGCATTGTGAATTGTTTATACGTAATACTGTTGACATAAAGCATACTTATCTTATTTTAAACACGATAAATTGTCCCGCAATAATATTAGTAAATGTTTTTTTTTACTCTTTTATACAGGGTGGAACTGCTTTCCATTTTATTTGTAAATCGATGTCTTCGAAGAAACCTTCGCATTTATTGGTCACATAGAATAACAAACGCATAATTGGTAGAAAGAACTGGCTAAATAAACATAAATTTGCAAATAAAAAGAAGAAAGTATGGTTGTTTAGCGCACACTTTCCGAAGAGCTTCTAGCGGGTTAAACTGTAAAATTTTTTTACTACAATAATTGTAGGTTACCTTTTAACCTACAAATGATATGGTAATGTTACAATAGCGTTGTAATAGTACAAGTTTGTGTAAACGCCATTTACCACATTTAGTAAACTTACCCAAAATTGTAAACAGACGATTTACAATAAAAAGTATACTTACCTTCATAGAGGAATGTTACATGAAAAAGTAATTTGGTGATTTCCATTAAATTGTATACTTACAGTTTTAAGGAACTGTACTTAAAAATGTTTCTTCTTTAAGCTGTTCGTACACCAACCATTTAGTTTTTCATTTTTCACTTGTACATATATGTATCTACTCTAAGCGTATTATGGGCAAAAATAGTACACAATATTTTGGAGGAAGAAAATATACCAATAAAAATTATTTCTGCAAAATATTTGAGATATGTACATTTATATGTACATGTTCATGAATGTAAATATTTAATAATAATCGAACAGAAATAATTTGTTGGTGACTATTTTTAATAATAATACGCAAGTAGATACATATATGTACAGGTGAAAAATGAACAATTAAATGGGCATGTGTACGAACAGGGTAAAGAAGAAACAATTTTAATACATGCAAATGTGAAACATGTATAGTAATCTGATTACATATTTTATCATTCTTTTTCCTTGTTTTATTTTGCATAATTACTAATTCAACATAAACTGAATAGGTAAACATAAAGGAATTCAAATTCTTGAATAGGTAATAAAAGGCAAAATTGAAACAATTCTATCAGATAATTAACAGACAAGCTTAAAAGAAATATTAGTTGCAAAATTATTAGAAGGTATAATCTGTCTCAATTTGTAATACGAAACTAGATCTGGTTACTTTGGTGACTGTTGTGGTGTAAACAGACTTTGTCGTATGCGTGAGAACCAATACTATGATAATAAGGTAAATGAATTGTCATATATGTATATATATATATATATATATACATATATATATATATATTCAATAATGGAATTTTACAGTTACACAAACAGTTTTGAAAATTCATTTTATTAAAAAAAATTATAAATAATATTTAATTTTTTATAACATATGTAAAATATATATAAAATCAGTCTCACTTCAATCTCTTTAATCACAAAACACATGTACACTAAAATCACAAATTATTTGCAGTGAGGGTGTAAATTTTACAATCCTTGTAAACTATTGCTATACACAGGACAAGTATATATTTCCATACACTATACACTATACTGATGCACAATATAACACTTTAGAATTTACACTTGATAAATACTTTAATATTCGATACGAAACTTTTAATATATTACAAACACAGCACAAACAAAACGTAATGGCGACAACGGTTACGCGCATGAGCGACTTAAAAAGTTACATAAAAATGTAACATTACTACAATATAGTTGAAAAATTGAGATTATTTTACATTTAGAAGTAATTTTTACTACAAAAATTATGATATTATAAAATTTTTCATGGGTATTTACAACTTTCTAGTAAAATTACAATCAATTTTACTAAATACTGTATTTTTCCTAAAAATAAATATGTAATTTTCAACTTTTTTGTGCAAATATTAGTATCAATATTGTAAAAATCGCTACAATTTTATTAGTTGGATTACATGGATATTTTACAGTGTATGTCACTATACACTAGCATACATCCACAGGGTAGCAGGAGAAGAGGACGACCCAAGAACACGCTCAACACTGTTAGAGATAAATATTAGGTCTACCGAAAAGTCCTGTCCGTTTGTGGAATAAAACAAAAATAATAAATTTCTCATACCTTTATTAATATTTATTGTATAATATAATTTCCACCGTTATTAATGACCTCTTATCAGCGTGATAGCAATTTGTATATACCATTTTTGTAAAATGTCTTATCTTTAGAGGTGAAAAACTCAAGCAGTGCTTGTCTAACATCTGCTTCATTTTTTAATTTTTTGCCCTTCAAAATTTTTTGTAAAGACAGAAACAGGTGGTAATCGAAGAAATGGTGGATGTGACAAAATTTTCCAGCCAAGCTGTGCGATCTTCTGTCGAGTCCCCAAAGCAGCATGTGGCCTGGAATTATCATGATGCAGTATGATGTTCTTTTATATTGAACATCGCCAGCCTCTTTTCTTTGAGTGCTTTGTTTAAATCATCCATTTGCAGACAGTATTTCTCCGAATGGGCATTTTCGTTTGGTTTCAAAAGCTCATAATGTATTGGTCCTTAACTGTCCCACCATATACACATAATTCTTTTATTCACGCTCAAGCTCGGTTTAGAGGTGGAGGGGGCGGGTTGTCCAGGCTCACAATATGCTCTTTTTCTTCCGATGTTTTCGTAGGTAATCTACTTCTCATCTCCAGTTATCATCCGGTCCAAGCAGGGTTCGTTTTTGTTCCGAGCAAGCAGAGATGTGCATATGACGACTCGATCGTTTATCTCACTGAACTCATGAGTCACCCGTCTGGAATATTTCCACACCAATCCTAGTTTCCGAATATGGTCCGAAATGGTTTGTTGAGCTGAGTTAAGTCTTTCTGCAATCTCAGATGTTGTCAAAAAAGAATCTTGATGTAACATGATCTTGACAATATCGTCAACAATCAAAGATGGCAGCCCAGAGCGTGGCTTATCATTAAGATCGAAATCGCTTGCGTCAAATTTTTCGAATCTTCTTCTGCATGTTCTATCCGAAACTGTACCTTCACCAAACACTTTCACTAAATTTCTACACGCTTCTGTAGCATTTCTTCCTTGTTGGAATTCGTACAAAATACAGTGCCATAAATGAACTTTATCAGCAGCCATGTTCACGATTGCGTCGCAGTTAATACTAACATGAATCATCTTTGGTTTCGGTTAATTTACAAGGTAACACTTGTAAAAATTCAATGATAAAGTGAAAGAGCCATATATGTCTCAAATGAACATGTGCATACATATTGAAACATGATATGGCATTATCGGACATAACTTTCCGGTAGAACAGTTCCATATAGCTCTCCAAATCAAGACAAAAGACTCTACAATAACTGACTTGAAGCTAGTGGCAGATAGACGAGTTAGATGAAAACATTCTATTGACAGCCTATGCTCTTTTTAGTGGCTGTCCAAAATCACCCGATGATGGACAAGGCTTAGTGATGATGCCTGAACGGGATTCGGACCCGAGACCTTACCAACGACTTTGTTCTATTTTAAAAGATACGCATTTTACATTTCTATCAATTAATCGAAGTTAAGGAAATGAAAACTGTATGTTATGGCAGTGTTCTTCAACCTTTTTGCCCCCGCGGACCAGCTAAAATAGGACAAATATTTCGCGGACCGGCTGAAATCTAAGACACAAATAATAACCAATATATATATAGTATTTAATTATTACCATATATAGGTATATATTATACAGTTATATACCGTATATTCCGGCGTATAACGCGCACTTTTAATATTGAAAGTTTTGTCAAATTTGTTGGGTGCGCGTTATACGCCGGGTATAAAACTTACCCGTTCGATGATTAGAATGGTAATAGTGTAAATAGGGTATAAATAGGATTCCTGTTATATAATGAATACATAATATAAATACTGATCAACTAAACTATCTAAATTTATACATATTTATTTATACGCTTATACATACGGTTTGTTATGAAGGAATATTGGTATAAAAGTGTTTCCAGGAAAGCAGATTATAAGGGTGCGCGGTATACGAGGAATACATGCAAAAATTAAAATAAATCTATTTAGATTTGAGGTGCGCGTTATACGCCGGAATATACGGTAAATTAGGCTGACCATTTTCTTGAGAAGGCAATGCGGGACGGTCCAGGGTGAGGACTTTTTTTTTTTTTTGCTCGTCACTTGGATTTTGGGAGGTGAGGACCTTTTTTTTTTGCTCGTCACTTGGATTTTGGGAGGTGAGGACCTTGTTTTTATTTGCTAAGGGCGCCAAAACACGGCTCTGCGTACATGAGAGGAAAGGAGTACAAAAGATAACAAAAATGTATTAAACGATTTAACAATTGTGGCTAGTATAATTTAATTACCGCGACAAAAAAATTAACAATTGAATAAAAAATATCACAAAAAGATAAATTACACTGATACCTACATATACCACGAGCTCAAAAAGAAATAACATAAGGGTTGGCTATGGAAAAATAAAATAATGTCTACTGCAGGCTTTATATAACAATATAAACTTATGACAACAACAAAAATCATGACAGTTAATTAATTCTAAAGCTTGCTGATGACATTACTTTTATTTTCCATAGCCAACCCTTATGTAATTTCTTTCAGAACTCATGGTATAATGTAAATATACACATTTTAATATCAAAATTCAAAAATTATCATTATCAAACTATAGGAAAAGTAGAGCACTGACAGTTAAATTGATGGAAAGTTAGTTACAATTAAAAAACGGGACATTTTGCGGGACAAATATCAAAATGCGGGACATTTTGCGGGCAAGTAACAATGCGGGACGCAGAGTCAAAATGCGGGACTGTCCCGCAAAATGCGGGACGAATGGTTACCCTACGGTAATTACAATTTTTAGTGCGACATCTGCTGCAGCTTTTTTGTTAAAAAATTTGATATATGTGGCTGCAGAGTTGTTTCTGAGAGACGAAGCGCTGCGTTAACATCCATTCGATTTCTCTGTTTGGTTTTTATTATTGACATGGTTTTTTTTTTTTTTTTCTTTTTTGGACTAGCTACTAAGGCCATCTTTTTGAAAAATCCATGCCATAACCCGGATTTGAACCCGAGCCCTCATGGTCTAGAAGCCAGTGCATCGCTACACTAACCACTACGCCATGGTGACCGGCATTGACATGGTTGAAAAAAATGTTTTCGTATAAATAACTCGAAGATGGATGTTCTTTTTCTAGCGATTTCCAAAATTGAGACAATGATTGAATTTTATGTCTGGACCCAGAGTGACATCACAAGACAACTCGATCAGATTTTCTTTTTCATGAGGATCAAGTACACATGACTTTATATCTTTCAAGAATGGATTACTAATCTAGAGGTTACCTTTACGAGGTTCCTCATTTTCAGGAAAATAATTATTAAAATTTTCAGCTAATACTCTTAAATGTTGACTTATTGTTGAATATGACTGTCTGGTTGACATCAGCAGCAATCAAAAATTCTTCCAATAGTGGAATCATTTCTATATCTTATAAGCGACTATTCCAAAGAGCTAGCTTCTTCAGAAGTATGAAATATAGCCGCGAGAGTCGTTACATTGGTGCTAGTGAATATTAAATAAATCATGGTTCGGACAAAGATTAGCTTCTGCGTCGACTAAAAAAATGTGCTATATACTCGTGAATAGACGTGTGCATCTACATGATTCGGCCGAAATATTTCGCGGACCAGCAGGAATTATCTGTGGACCGACACCGGTCCGCGGACCACGGGTTGAAGAACACTGTGTTATGGTACATCTATTGAAAACCAATGCATTATTTTAATGGGAAATTTATGTCGTTCTAGGAATATGCAACGCAAATCGAGGACCAATGTTTCTATATTTAAGTTTATTTCGTCCTGTTTGTTAGCTTATTATGAATGAATGAATATATATTAAGAATACTTATGTAATATTTAAAAAGGTTCAGTGCCGTATCATTAGTAATTTTAAAATATATTTTAATATGAATGTCATTCGAGTGAAACATTTTATTTTAAAACATTGCCACCTGGTGTTTTGTATTTGAATTAAATCTGTCCTGGAGGTATTTCCCAAAATAGTGACTTACTATGTTACACATATACAAAAACATATGACTAATTTTGAAGTTTTTGATACTAAAATATTTCTATTAAAAATTATGTAAGTTTAAAAATAAATAATGTTTTGATTTTTTGTTTATTTTTGAACAGAAAACGTGTTTTTGCCAATTATTGTTTGATTTTTAAGCTATTCAAATATTTAATTTCAGTAATTGAACTGATCCTTTGGTGGTGACATCTTTATAATTTTAATTTTTTGTTAATAAAAATGTTGGTAACACATGTTTTTGAATGAAAAATTAATATAACAAGGCACACTTTATTCTGTTTTTAAATATTTGGACAGATTCCATTTTGTATCTAAAAGTATGTGGAAAAAACAACAATTCTTTTTGTGTTGTTGGCAACACTGAAAATTTTACTGGATTTTTACCACAAATTTATTATCTGTTGTAAGAGTCGTTAATAATTTTGAAGCACATTAGGAAAATACTTAAAGAATTCACTTAAACGAAATCTATTTCTCTCTGTTTATATACTGTCATTTGGGTTGCCTTTACCAGAAAAATAATTTACTTTCTACATTATATGTACGTACGATAAATATGAGATGACGTCACACTTGGTTAATTTTATTACCAATATCATAATGTAAATTAACCAACATGAAAGCATTACTCAGTTCCACGCTTTTCCACGTTGCCACGTTTAAATAGCATTGTTCAGTTGTATTTCTGTTTGACATATGAACGAGTGAAGTTAAACTTATATACGTAGTTGGATATAACTTAGATTTTTTGACAATTAGCGAAGTGGCAACATAGCAAGTTTTTCAACTGTGACGTCATCGCATTCTTATCGTAAATAGACTTTATTATCGCATTTGTGTTTCACATTTTCTGAATGATCTTTATATTTATTTTTATATTTTTGGGGCTAATCATTTTTTTTAAATTTTTCACTTCCCTGTTATTTGTTTCTAATGCCTAGGATACGAGATATTTAAACATATGCTTAACATAGGGTGACCATTTTCTTAAGAAGGCAATGCGGGACAGAGCAAAAAAAGATCGTCACCAAATATAAGTGAAGAGCAAAAAAAAGGTCCTCACCGTCCAAATCCAAGTGAACAGCAAAAAAAAAAAGGTTTTCACATCCCAAATCCTCAAATACAAGTTACAATGCGGGACAAAATGTTAGAATACGGGGCTTTTGCGTGACGCATCTTAATGCGGGACACCCAATCAAAATGCGGGACAGTCCCGCAAAAATCGGGACGAATGGTCACCCTAGCTTAATAACCAGAGCATTATGAATCCATAATGCCCTCTCATTACGCCCTCAACAAATATTAGTCTCATTTACGGTCGGTACCTTATTTTTTTATTGCCATAGTTAAAATATTTCGTTTTCTTTTTCATATTTCTGTTTAGATTTAAATGGTGACAAATTTTCTGTTGATTTTGTGCATTTTTCTCGATATTTTTGGGCAATTCTTGTGTATTAATTGTGATTGTAACAGTATATTCTGTAACAAGGTTGGAATGAGAAAATTCGATGCGAGTGGAACATTCCGAGCGCGAGCCGCAGGTGAGCGTGAGGAACCACGAGCATCGAATTTTCTCTTCCAACCGAGTCATAGACCCTACTTTCTCCACGACCACCAGAAAACAAATGGCAAATAATTATTTTAACTTAGCAAACTTATTAACAAACATTTTATCTTAGCTTATATTAATTAAACTTATTTTTTTATTTATTATTTGTTTAATTTTAATTTAATTTGCCGCACATCGGCCACTATTTTAGTACTTTTTAGGAAGTTATGTTGCATTTATTTAATGTAAACAATGCATATATTTTAATGTAAACCTGCAAAAACAAATGACAACAGGCATGGAATAGTTATTCCATAACAAGTGATGGAATGAAATACACGTAAAATGCATAAGAAGATAAGTGCTTTGGAATGGCATTCCAACTCTTGTGTTAGAACTTTCTGTAGTCAAAATTGGTTTTAGAATTGGTAGTGGTCGTGGAGAATTTTTTTTCTGACAATTAAATGATTAAACAAAATCATTTGTATTTTGTCTATAAACTGTTTATTGTCATAGGCTACCAAATAGGTATAAATATCTGCTAATCTTTACCGACCGCCAACATATATAAGGGCGGTATTGTGATCATACCGATTTTGACATTTGGAGATTTCGACGGATCTCCACGAATTGAGGTCCCTACATAACGTTTTGACTATTTTTAGCATGATGTCTGTCAGTGTGTGTGTCTGTCCGTCGGTCTGTGTACACGTGCAGAGCAAATTCGGCTAAAAGGATTTTTATGAAACTTCATATTTAAGCTTTTGGCATCAATGGAACGAATTGAAAAATCGGTTGACTTTACTCGTGTCGATTTTAAGATTTTTGCGAATATTTCAAAACAGAAAAATATTTGGAAAAAAATTATTTAACAATAGTTACTATAAAAACAATAAATAACAACTTTTATTTGAGACATTTTTTGGAAAAAACAAATGAAAATTTTTTCGGAATTTCATACTTATTTGTAACGTTTCCATGGTTATGTTAAATAATATCTCTGTTAGAAAATATTAGTCCAAGTTATTTCTACTCTGCTGCTAGAATGTATTTTATACAAGTACATTGTAATGGCGGTCGGTCCTGTGGTGGTCACAGCTTATTTTTACTTTTTATTTTATGTGAAGTGAAAAATAAAATCTTGTATGCACCATTGGTGTTACTGGATGAATAGGCCCATCGAGCGACATTCATCCATCGGGCCAGAGGCCTAAAACTTTTCCCAGTGCACACAACATACTCAAACCGGGTAAAGATTCATCCATCAAACTGTCCTCCTTGCCCCTTATTGTGGGCGTCCATGCCCATGATGTTCCTTCTTTTGACAATTGTAGAAATATTTAATTTAAATTAAAATCTCACACTATTAAATGTTAATGTAAAGCTTTGCACAAATTAGTTAAATTAGAAATAAACATTTAAATTACTATATAAAAGTAATTAACTAATTCATCAAAGCAAACTTATAATTCGATAACATTTTATCCTTTCAAAATTATCCTTAAAATTAAATCAGAGTAAGGTTTATAAATGACGAAGGAAGAGCAAAAGAGCTGCCGCTTGCCGACGTAAGTTTATTGTCAGCGCTATGGAAACTAATGATTTGTTGTCAATAAACCAATTGACCTTATTCAGAGGTTAATGATTGAACGCGAGAAGGAATCTCTAAGTGGAAATTTGGTGCACGAACGAGCTTCATTTACTTACTAGAGCTTTTAGTTATAGTAATGCATTTAAAAGACTTTTTATAAAAGATTGTTGATTGACTATTTTGCATTTCCATTAGTTATTTTAATGTTTTAGTTGTTTCTTTTTCGAATAATTAGAACACATACTGCATCTACTTCTTTATCCATTTGGAAATGAACTCATTGCTCACAGTATGCGCCATATTTTCAGGTCCTGTACCCTAGTATAGAAAAGCTTGCGGTAATTAGCTTAGGTTTAGTTAGTAAAAATCTAGGACAGCAGAATTAGGAAAATTAGGAAAACGATAATAAATAATAAACATTTTAAAGGATTTCCGATCTTTCACTTGCAAAACTGGTGTGTATATGAACTCTTGCTGAAGCCTATTTTATGTTTAAGTTTAAAATAGAATTAAACACTCCACCAGGGCCATCTTAGGCCATGCAGGGGCCCTTGGACACATAGAGTTTGGGGCCCTTTTAGAAAGTCAAAAAAATGTGAATGAAAACATCAGTATGTACTTTTATTTAGTGACTTTATTGGTTATTATGGTGAACTTTATACAAATCAAATATAAGTGAAGTGATTACTATTTTGAGAATTGGACTTGCGTTAATGATGATGGTGGCATTTTTGAAGGATATCACTTTCTATGCACTTGATTGACAAATTAGTAAGACGTTTTTGTAAAATAATCGTGCGTAATTCATTTTTTATTCTTTTTAGCCGTGAAAATGAGCGCTCTCCACTACAATTGGTGACCATTAAGCAAAGGAATATCCTTGTAGCAACTTCCACATTCGGGAAAATTTCTTCTAATTTATTTGCTTTTATTAGAGTATGTAAGGCAGAGATACTCAAGTTCCCCTTGCCCTTATGAAAAAAACGGAACTGCACTCAACTCTTCTTCATTGCAAGCACCGAGAAATCTCCTTGGTTTATTTTGGTAAAATAGGACCACTTGCTTCTTGATGGTGACATTTTTAATTAAAATATAAAAATAACCAATAACATTTCATAACCTCAAACGTAGAGGAAAAAGGCGCCAAACACCAGCAACTCTTAAACCGTTCAACGCATGTTTCTTTTCGTACTATGTCCAGCGTCATTGCGATTGCGTACCTTGTTCTACCAGTTTTTACAAGAGTAATTAGAAGTGTTTCTTATTGAAAAAATGTAATCACAGGAATATTTATATGTGTATAAACATTAAAATTGAACGACATTATTTTAACAAAAAAAAAAAAAAAAACGATACGATACTGGGTCAAATGTACTGATATTAATAAAGTATTGGAAAATTAGTATCGATATCGGCTAAAGGAAACTGAAAGAAAATTAAAAAAAAGGATGTTTCTCTTTGATACCCTAATACAAGGTGGTATTCTTCTCTACGGTTCGGAAATATGGGGTTGGAAAGAATGGGAAGAAATAGAAAGAATACAAGAAACGTACATTAAATGGACTTTGGGATTATACAGGCAAACACGGAGCCATATAGTTTTAACAGAAACGAAGAGAGACAAAATGAGGCTTAAAACCGGATCGCGAGCTGTAAGATACGAACGAAAAATACAATTTTGCAGCAACGAAATCCTGAAGGAATGCTGGAAAGAAAGATAAAACAATTCAGATACAAATTGGAAAACGGAACGAACAAAATACTATGAGAGAAACGGCTACAGCAAGGACGAAATAAGAAGAAGGCAGGAAGAAGGAACTGCAGTTGAAAATATAAGTATAGAAAGAGATAGAAAGATACAGCTACAAAATCAGCAAAATAAGATCGACCAGGCCAGGTACCTTAAAGAATATGGGAGCATACAAACTTAATGGTTGCCACAATATCTGCAAGAAAACAACAAGCACCAAAAATCTATAGCAAGATTCAGGTGCGGACATGAGACAGAGGCAAGTAAGTACTGGAAAGAAGAAAACTGGAGATTGTGCAGAACATGAGGTGAAATGCAAGAAATAAGAGACCATCTAAAAAACTGTATAGAGATAGGAAGGACAATACAAGAATTGCTGCAGTCGGGTGCCGGGACGACATGGATGAAAAAGGTGTTCCAGAAAAGAAGAGAAAAGGAACTGGAAAAAGAAACATAAAACACTACTTTTTTCTGAAACTTATATGTACGTTGTTCTTTTTGTTTTTAGATGTTTTTATATTAGTATATTAATTATTAGATTATTAAATAATATTAATCATTAGATTATAATATATATTTTTATTTATATAGTTAAGTTTGGATATTAGTGTAATTACTGTACTCCATTCAAAGCCGAAAGGCAAGAATAAAGTATTGAGATATCGAATGAAAAATATCGATACTGGTATCGTATCAATAGTATTGAAACATCCCTAGGTATGGGTAGTCGGCAGAAAAATAACTGATTCCCAACTCCCGAATCGAGAGTCTTTTATTTGGATAATATCGTGGTGTATTTTTTTGGCCCTTTCGAAACGATAGGGTCAACCATCCACTGCTACTCAGTGCATCTGGCAAACAAATGTACATATATGCTGATTGCTTATTGTTTATTCCAATTTCAAATAAAGCCACATTTTCCAGTAAATTTTATTCTAAACGGAAGTTTGTTTTACCCTTCCTACATTAATATTGTAAATTATTCTGGGAGGAATTTTATTAATATTATAAATATTCATAGTTCTCTCTTTACTTAGGATATTATATATCATTTTTCAAATATAATTTATATTCTTGAAGATGATGAATGAAAAAGAGAAAGATTTGTTTAATACTAATAATTTATCAAACGCGTACCAAATCATATGGCCTAAAAGACTGTTCATTCGACCTCGAGACCTCTTATGGATAGAATGAACCCAGTAGGTACCTTGGGTACCTGGGTGGCAAAAATTAAATTTACAACTTTATGGGCCACTATTTTTTACATGACCGAAAAACCCTTATCATGTCACTTATGTGTATATCTATCTGGTTGTACCTATGTCTGTCTGTCTGGTTGTCTCTCTATTTGTCTGGTTATCTCTCTGTCTGTCTGTACGGTATAAATTGTAGCCAAACGGCTGAACATAGAAACTTGAAATTTGGTAGGCTTGTACAACTATTTTACCCACATATAGGAAAAGTATAGAGATATAAAAAAAAAAAACACATCGCGGGATAAAAATATTAACAAATACATATGTACTTCATGAAAACTATTTTTTTGTTTTAATTTTGAGTGGGATTTTGAATACCTGGATAAATGCCTGGTAGGCTCTTAATGCCTGGATAAATAAACAAATTTTTATTTTTGATAAATTAATGTTTTTATGGAATTTTCGCCAAAAATATGGCAAAAAACTTTTAATCCCCTAATTTTTCCAGAGAGGTTGATTTCAAAAAGACAATTTATACATGAGTTTCAAGCAATATTATTTCTACAACAACCGGCAATTAGAAAAAATAAATAAAAATTTATATATACAAAATAAAAAATAAAAAAAATACTAGACAAAACTAATGTTTCATATTTTTACTTGCCCGACCTTAATATATAAGGGGCAAGTATTGTAATCGCGAAAATTTTCGATGTCGAGATTTTGATTGATGACCACGTTTCATGGTCCAGGGACACCAAAAAACCTATTTTCGAAGTGCCGCCCGTATGTGTCGTCCGTTCCGTCATCATGCAGTCCGTTCATCACATGCGACCAGAATTTTTGGATTGCAACGTCGTGTTATTAGGATTATCAGTGGTTTAGCCTACAGAGAGGATTGCAAAAATGCTTTCATTGCTTTGGGTATTCTGACTTTTCCCTGTCTATATATATATATTATTGTCTGACTCATGTGCATTTTAATTCAATGGACACCCATCTTCAAAAGGATGTTCATAATTATAACACAAGGGGCAAAGACTTAATACGTCCTAATTATATAAGACTATCAACAACAAGGTATTCATTAAACTATTTTGCTGTAAAATTTTATAATGTACTACCAAGTGAGATAAAAAGATTATCAAATAATAACTTTGCCTCAAAGATAAAAGGTTATTTGAAGAACAAGGCATATTATAGTTTTGATGAATACCTATTGGGTGATTTCAGTGAACTCAGAGAGTAGTCATGAGCCTTTCTTCTCATCATTATTTCTTGACAAATTATTTTTTAAAGACTTTTATATATATATGTATATATTTTTTTAATTGTATTTTTCATTTTTTATTTAATTAACCATGTATACTTATGACGATTGTAAAATATTATAATTTATTGTTAACATGAATAAATATTATTATTATGTGTGTGTGTCTGTGTGTGTGTGTCTGTGTGTCTGTGTGTATACACGATAACTCAAGAACGGTTCAACTTAGAGAATTCGTTCTGGTACTAAAAAATTCTCCTATTAAATGGGAAGAACCTTATTGTTTTTTATGAAGATCGGTTGACTAAAAATGGAATTTTTTTCTCGTGTCGATTTTAAGATTTTTGCGAATATTTAGCAACAGAACAATATTTCGAAAAAATTTATTGAACAAAAGTTAGTATAAATGCATAAACTAATAACTTTTATTCGAGATGTTTTTTAATAAAACGAAAAATTTTGAAATTTTTTTGTAAAATTATTTAAGTCTCATTTTTTTTTTTTTTTTTTTCATCCACTAGGAGAGACACCTGCACCCCTGTTAAGTTAAATAATATAGAGCTGCCGCAAGAAGAAAGTTTTAAATATCTAGGCATGCACCTAGATCGACGACTTACATGGCGAAAACACATAGCAGCCAAAAGAAAACAGCTTCAGCTAAAATTTATCCAGTTGCAATGGCTAATAGGACGAAAATCAAAATTAACACTTGAAAACAAATTATTAATATATAAGGTTATATTAAAACCGATATGGACTTATGGAATCCAACTATGGGGAACAGCTAGTAAATCCAGTGTAAATATTATACAACGATTTCAATCGAAAATTCTTAGAACTATTGTAAAAGCCCCGTGGTACGTCAACAATAATATTATCCATGTAGACTTATGTGTACAATCGGTGACGGAAGAAATAACAAAATTTAGTGAAAAATATATAACCAAATTAAATGTGCATCCCAATAACTTAGCGGTGCAACTCTTGACAATAGTGTAGAAATAAGAAGACTAAAACGATTCAAACCTTTAGACCTACCATATAGATTTATTAGTGTTTAAAATAAGTGTTGTTATTTAGTGTGTAGTCAGTAGTAACATATATTAGAAGTTGTACATAAAGGATACCGTCATTGGGCGGTTTATCCGATCATGTCCATGTACATATAATTAGACAATTTGCTTATTGTTTCTAATGAAACATATTGCAAATATACAATGGAGATAAATAAAAAAAAAAAAAAAATCATACTTATATGTAACGTTTCCATGGTTATGATAATTAATTCGTAACTAGTAAACCAAGCCTTGGACAAAAATTTGTATAGAACATAATTTGATGTATTTTTGAAGATTTATCTAAATATTTAAGGAGGGCAAGTCTAGCGGAGGTTTCCCTTCGCCACTGGTTTAAGTTAGGATCACGAATTGGCTATAATTGTTTTCAGTTCACTCTCTGATTCTTTTTCGGACTGCATGGACACGCCTGCAATCCTTGAAGATAGTTCTGTCGCCCCCATAAGCTCTTGCAAGTCCGTTGAGATCGTGTAGCCCCCATCAGCTAATGAGCCGATGTATTATGCTTATGAAAAATGTGAAAAAATCAAACGCCTATGAGATTTTTTTAAATACTTTTTACATTTTTTAACAGTCACCATAAACACGCATTTTATGCACAAAAACAAGTGTAATATAGTACTCTTTTCTTAACAGTTGTAGAAAAACATTTGTTATATGTTTTATTAGTATCACTAACAGTCTAGCAGTCATAACAAAAAAGATTTAAAAGTATTAATATCAAAATTTGCACTAAGGGTCTTTGAATTTGTTTGAAATCATAAAAAGGGTAGTTGCGTCGATTAAAAAATTAAAAAAATGGAATCCCCTAGTCCAAATAAAGCACTTAGGGGCTATTCCAAAGGATTCGGCGGAAATAAATGGAAATTTCGTTTTTTAGGTTGTCACGAAAAGGGATCTTGCTTGGGTTATTTCATGTTTTAAGTTTGGTATGTGAAAATTTAAAATTCCAACAATCAAACTCTGGAAACAAATGACGTTTGTCAAAAGTTTTTCCATATTTTGAAGACAAAAAAAAAATCAACTATGGCCACCACAAGACCGACCGCCATCATAAAGTACTTGTATAAAATACATTCTAGCAGCAGAGTAGAAATAACTTGGCCTAATATTTCTAACAGAGATATTATTTATTATGACCATAGAAACGTTACACAAAAGTATGAAAAAATAGAGACAGAAAAAATTTCGAAAATTTTTTCAATTTTTTCTCGTTTTATCAAAAAATGTCTCAAATAAAAGTTGTTAGTTATTGCTTTTATAGCAACTATTGTTCAATAAATTTTTTCGAAATATTTTTCTGTTGTGAAATTTTCGCAAAAATCTTAAAATCGACACGGTAAACTCCTATTTTTAGTCAACCAATTTTTACCAAAAATTGATGAACTTGTGCCATTGATTGCAGAAGCTTAAATATGAAGTTTCATAAAAATCCTTTCAGCCGAATTTGCTCTGCACGTGTACACAGACAGACGGACAGACAGACGGACAGGCAGACGGACAGACAGACAGACGGACAGACAGACCGACAGACATCATGCTAAAATTAGTCAAAACGTTATGTAGGGATTTCAATTCGTGGAGATCCATCGAAATCTCGATACGTCAAAATTGGTATGATCACAATACCTCCCTTATATATGTTGGCGGTCGGTAAAAAAATGGATTTTTTTTTATTAAGAATGCCAAAAAATGAAATTGTAATAAAAAAGACATTTTATAATTACAATAAATTTAATCTAGAATTTGCAATGTGAGTATGATTTACAAAGCTTAAACAAAATGACCATAAGTCCGAATTAATTGATAAAAATTACTATATTTCTGTCTCTAATAAATCTAATTCTGCCTAAATGTTTGGAATAGCCTATATA
Organism: Liopterus haemorrhoidalis; assembly: GCA_963971575.1. NCBI lineage: Eukaryota > Metazoa > Arthropoda > Insecta > Coleoptera > Dytiscidae > Liopterus > Liopterus haemorrhoidalis. Next base: position 40,359,063 of record OZ020612.1, on the reverse strand, counting down.
CAAAAATATGTATTGTTTTGTATTTATTATAGGAATTATAGAAAGTTAATTTTTAGCTAGATTATATTTTGAAAAAATTCTGGTAGTTTTAGAAAATCCGAGCAGTTAAATAAAGTGGAAATAAATGCATAAAAGTTTTCCCAATTTCTAAGATGGCGTCGAGTGTTGAACGTGCACCGAGAATGCACAGTCCTTGACCTGCAAACCGACACGTGCCGCTGCTTAAGGACTTTTTGATTGTTGTTGAAACGATAAAACTGAATTTTATAGCGAAAATAGAAAACTATCTTACACACAAGATCAAATACCTACTGAAAACTAACAAACTACGATACTAAATATGTTTTATAAAAACTCTTGAACATAAATAAACATGAAACAATGATAAAAACATAATTGTTTCTCACGACCGGGTGCAAAACCCACTTTATGAACCTGGTATTTGACATATAAAGGGTCATTTTATTCCCTAGGGGATTTTTTTTAACTTTATTCCCTCAATAAGTGACAGATGTAAAAAAAGAAATTCCATAATTATTTATTATTTATTGTAATACGAGGGTTGCCTTTTATATTTCGGGATTTGAGATCAAAAACAATTATTTATCAACAAAAATGGCTTTATTGTTTTTCAAAATATCCTCCATGAAGATCAATACACTTTTGCATGCGTTTGAACCAATTTTCGAAGCACTTTTTCTTCTTCGATTGAGGCATTTTCCACTCCGATTGTCAAATTATGTGGGATCCAACGCGAAAAAATCTTTTTGCCGGCCAAATGTTCATACAACAGTGAATGTATGCTGGTCCCACTAATGCCCAAGGATACCTCAATCTCACGATAAGTCACATGACGATCTTACAGCATCAGTTCACGGCCAGCATCAATGTTTTCCGGAAAAATAACCGATTTTGGACGACCTTCACGAAATTCGTCCTTAAGCGAACTACGGTCACGATTGAAGTCGACAAACCATCGATAAACAGTAGTCCTTGATGAGGCTTCATCGCCAAAAGTCGAATTGTGTTCATCGATGCACTGTTGTTGGGTTAATCCACGTCGAAAGTGTTCGAAAATGTGCACGTTTTAATTCCATTTTTAGCCGAGATGAATTTTTTCAAGTTACTATAAACAACACAAATAGCGCTCATACGTCAAAACGTTCTGAGTACGTATACCGTCAAAAATGTCAAACTTTTCGATAGAAGCGTCAGTTGCCAGATGGCAGCACTGGTTTAGCGCAATCCCGAAATAAAAAAGGCTACCCTCGTACTAATATTACTAGAATTTATAACATTAATATAGTAACTTCACTTTCCAAATTAGTTTTATTAATAACATTATTAATTGACTCAAAATTTATGCTTGTTGAAGTTGAAGGTTCATTTTCAAGTAAAATAGTAGTAGTTTTGTGTAACTGCCTACACTGGTTTATCGCACCATTTTCTGAAATCTGGCTATGCCTTTTCATACAATCTCTTTAATTTTGCAGGCAATAATTCCACAGTTGCCTCCATTGCAACTGACGCAATATCTGGTGGCGTCCCGATAAAGTTCTCGACACCACCATCACTGTTTATTTCCATTTTTAAATTATTAACAGTGTTATTTGAATACATTTTAACAAATCTTCACAATATATATTAAATTTAAAACAGTTTATAATACTGGCACGTTCAATGTGACCTAAACAAATTATATTTTTCATAATATAAACAAGCTGTCTCCGTAGCAACATAATAACCTATGGTCTATTTCAAAGTAGAAAAATGTGTGTAAGAAGATAGGAGCTGTTTGTCCTTGCTTCGGATTGGTTTAGATCGTCATCCCTATTACACTGTAAAAATATTGTTTTTAGTCCAAGTTGACAGATGTTCAGTGTCGTACATTGGAAATATATATTATTTATATTATTTAATTTTTCTCATATATTTTGTTATTATTTACATATTTAGACTTTTATTTATATTCTTGGCGTAGATTTTATGAAGAAAATTCTCCATGTATTTTGTTTTTACGCAGTTATATATTTTTTAGGTTATCTGAATATAAATATTTTTTGACAATTGACAATTAACAGATCAAGAAAGAGGACTAATGTGAGGCCAAAAGACAGCCCAGCTGATTGTGCCCAAAGAAGAAGTTATTGATATAATTTTTAGACCTTCATATATACATATATTTTTAATTTTTATTTACAATAATTATTTAAATAAGAAACTTTAGCACTGAAGATATATTGTTTGTTTTATTGCTTTGTTTAAACTCTTTTAGCCAAATCTCTCTTTTTATGTATAATACATAATTTTTAAAACTAATATTTTTTTAACTTTTTCAAATTTCCCATTAAACTGAATTTATGTCGTATAAATAACATACGTGTATTATCTGCCTTGTTTATTTAAATATCTTATTAACTTTTTTATATTAAAAAAAAAAATCACTTGCTAAGCCAGTTGCTACGCCCATGTCCTAGTTGTAACTTATTTTAAATTTCCCGCTATACTGTATTTGATCAGTGTAAATCGTACTCGGTTCGCAGCGCTATGGACTTTTTTCTACTTTGAAATAGACCATAGGTCTATTGATTTCTCTTTGAAAATTATATTTATTTTATTTTATTATTATTTTTTTTTATATGAAATCAAATTGATTATATAAATTGTAACTGATCGTCCTGAGAAAAGTATTGTATGCATCACGGGAATAAAGTGCATTAATCCCTCAAATGAAAATACCCTCGACACCTATTTGAGGTGCAAATACTAAATTTTACTAATTTAATATCATTCTATAAGTCTGTTTTTATTATTATTTGGTATGGCTTCTAGTGCTCTCTGTCATAACTTAATGACTACTTTTTAGTCTAGCTGAGACCACCGGCTTTACGTGCCCTCTGACGCACGTCCCATATTCCCGAAAATTAATTCAGAATTACAGGTACTCAAGTTTGTTAACAAATCTAGATGAATTTTCTTTTTTTTTCATCTAAAAGTTGACCTAACGGACAGTGCCGCAACAAGGGTGGTGCCATCACACCAGGCGCCGGATTCATAGGGGCGCCAAATGGCCAAATTTCATTTTTTTTAAATTATTTTTTATATTAATAAACTATAATCAATACAAAATTGATTTCATAAAAGAAAAATATGTAAAAAAAATATATATATTTTTTTTAGAATCTTTTTAGTAAACAAAAGTAAATTCAAACTATATTATTTCGAATTGCAGGGCATTAGTGCACGCCTATGTAAACATAAAACTTGTGTATTGGTTCCTATGGCAACCTGAACTTCAACTTTTATTAAGTAAACTGCTGTGTTTAAAAATTTAATAAATAAAATATAAACACAAATATGCGCCCTAATATGTAATAGATGTGTACCCTAATATTGGCATTGCGCTGCGCATATTTTTAACGGTCCCTATAACTGTTGCTTCGAATGAACGCAGTTTTAGTAAATTAAAGTTAATAAAAAATTATTTGCGTTCTATTGTACAATGAGCCAAGATAGATTGTCAAATTTAGCTTTAATATCAATAGAAAATACTATAGCGCAGTCATTAAATTATGAAGACTTAATTTACGAATTCTCAGAGTTAAAAGCCAGAAAAGTTCAATTTATTTAATTTTCCATTCCGTTAAAGTAATTATATAATATATTATTAAAATACCAAAATATTTCTTATTTGTTGTTCAAATATCCCATTTTTTTTGTGATTAAATATATATTTTTTTATTTATTCTGTTATTCAGTTATGTAATATAATATTTCTTTAGCTCTTTTGTGTTTCATTTTAGGTATTTTTCATTTTGTGTTTCATTGACTTAGAGTTTATATTTTGTCCCTTTTTATATAAGTTGATTATCATGATTTTTGAGTTGAAGATTTGTAACATTATTTGTTAATATAATCGTTAATATTGCAAACCAAAGAAAAAGGTTAAAACTAAACCAAAAAATAATACCAACGAATGTTTTTTTTTTTCATTTTTTTTTTATAAATTTATTGTTAAAAAATTACTTTATAATATATATTTTTGTATGATCCTTTACTGGTAATCCTTTATTAGGAGTAAGTGTTCCTTTACTGGTGATTTTGTAATTTTTATGAATAAAGTTATGTTTTTTATTTTTCTAAGTTATTCTTTTATTTCCACTTGCATCAAAATATAACAATATGATTTTAAGGATTTTAAATAAAATATGGGAAGTGAATATCTTAAATAACATTTTGGTGATGACAACAACGTAAGTAAATGTCTTAAACGGTCCCATACTGATGCAATCACCCTACCATAAAATTTAAAAAATGTAATTAGTAAGGTGGGGGTGGCGCCATAAGTTTACGCACCAGGCACCAATTTATGTTGTTGCGGCACTGCTAACGGACAATACTTTAGAAGAGAGGGAGAAAATGAAGACCAACTAGCAAAAACTCTTTGGGAAAGCTCAACATCAGTATATACCTTTAGTTTAAGTAGATTTTTAGCCTTTTTAGCTTCGTGAAACTTGTTCCTTTTAACCTAAGTTAACAAATAAACACCTTAAAATATAAGTATAAATTTACTTCCTTGAACATCCTATTTTTACTAACATTAAAAATTCAGTGAACTCAAAAATAATCCTTGTTTATTTGCATGTGCTTTCAGTACATATTCTCTCTCCTTTTTTGTTTTTTTTTATTCTTTTTTTCCCTAAAATTGTTGAAGCTCATATTCATTCAAGACTAAACTCGAAGTGGCACAAACTTGAACGAAGTCGTTTCTTATTTCTTTCTGTATTTCGACGACGTAAAAACATGATAGAATATATAAAATATGTAAATATACATCACATTATTCTATTGTAATGTAATGTTTCCATTTTAATAAAAACATTCTCGTTTTAATGCATTTGAATTTCTAAAAGCATAGATAAACATAGTAGGTAACTATTGTTAGCATAAATGTTATTTCTGTCAAAATTTTTCATGTATTTTAATGGAATGATATAATCATTTTTAAGGTCTCGTAGTAATGAACAATGTTCACCTTAAGAAAAACTTGTAATATACCTCCTCAAATATAATTTTAGAATATTTTTCTTTTAATTTTGAGTTCGGTATGAAAAGCTCTTGATGCGTGGAGTAACGCACAATATTGTATTCAATATGGTGAGTAGGGTTGCCACCTAACGCCTTACTCTGACCCGGAGCAAAAAAAAAGTTTTATTTTAATTAGAGATGTGTCGCATTACATAAAAGCCAGATCTGCGGATACAGATACGGATAGGGATTATTTGTTTTCTGATCCGTGGATACGGATACGGATCTTCCATGTAAGTACAGAGACCTTGAAGCGATTGTTTGATATATCGCGCTGTTTCTATAGACCGTTCAATTGTTAGAATACAGTACAGGTTAAATGCAGTTTCGAAAACCACCAGAAAATTATGTGATGCTCGAATTAACATCAGTCTAAACGCCAAAATAAAATTTACTCCACCTTGGGCATTTTTAGATGCAAGCTTGTATTAAAACTAATTTAAATTTTTCTAAATTCCGCCAATTCTAATACAAAAGAAATTTTATATTTATTTAGCTTACTGCGTGAACGCAACGTATCCGAGGGGCGCGGGGGTTATGTCAATCGGTAGCCTGGCTCTTGGGAATTTAGTCGCTATGGAGCGTTTCTCGGGAGCAGACCGCGCGTTATGCGTGCGAGAGTTTTACAAAAACGGTGATTCGGCGACTGTAGCGCGTAGAAAATTCTGCAGTATTCGAGGGTTTCGCCACTTAAATGATGCGCCAAGCATTCATCTCATTCGACATTGGGTTAAAAAGTTTGAAGAGACTGGTACAACGCTGGATAAATCAAAATCCGGGCGACCTAGGTCATCAAGAACGGTAGAAAACGTGGAGAATGTTAATCAGTCTGTTCGTGACGACCCGAACCTTTCAATTCGGAAGCGCGCAAGTGCTTTAAATGTGCATAGATCATCATTACATCGCATTATGCACAAAGACCTAAAGCTGCACCCCTACAAAATTCAATTGGTGCAAGAATTAAAGCCCCAAGATGCCAGTCAGAGGCTTAATTTCGTAAATTAGGTGATTGAGCGATTTTCAACGTTTACCAACATTTTGTTTTCGGCTGAAGCTCATTTTCATCTAATGGCCACGTAAATAAGCAGAACTGCCGCTACTGGAGTGCAACGAATCCGAAACGCAAACATCAGAAACCCCTACATTCGCCTAAAGTGACCTTGTGGGCTGCGATGTCGGCGCGAGGAATTACTTTTTTGAAGACGAAAGGGGGCGTGCAGTTACAGTGAATTCAGAGCGTTATGTGGAGATGTTAGACAACTTCTTGGTACCTGAACTGCAAAACTTTCCTGGCTATAACCAAAGAACATGGTTCCAACAGGACGGAGCAACTTCACACACGTCCAATATGTCTCTGCCACGTGTTCGTGAAATTTTCTCAGGCAAATTGGTCTCCCGGAGAGGTGACATAAATTGGCCTCCACGCAGTCCAGATTTAACCCCTATGGACTTTTTCCTATGGGGTTATCTTAAATCTAAAGTTTACGTCAATAAACCGACTTCACTGGCGCATTTGAAAGAAAATATCCGTCACGAAATGCCAGCCATCCCTGAGTCCACCTGCCGAGACGTCATAAGTAATTTTACTGTTCGATTAAATGAGTGCCGAGAACGCGAGGGTCTACATTTAGACGATATTATTTTTAAGAAATAAATCCCCAAAAAGTGTATTTTAATAATTAATAAACATTTTTTCTATATACGGCTTACTTTTTTTTTAATCGATCCACTAAATATAAAATTTCTTTTGAGACACCTTGTATTTGTTTAAATTCCGCCTTAGAAAAACGGATACGGACCCGAGTATGGATATTTATCTTTTGCAGATCATCCGCTGATACGGATACGGATAGCCACTCTATTTAAATAAAATCCATTGCTCATCTGAGTAAGCCATGATATTTTCTTTTGTTTGGTTGCATAAAATTTTACATTAAAAAATAATGATATTCTTCCAATCTTATTTGTATATTTTTTATGTTCAATTAATATACTTGAACATATTATTAACTCATATTAAATAAGATCTATTAAATAGAAAAAACTCTTTTTTATTTACTTTTTATATTTTATTTTCACATGTATAGTTATCTTTCGTGGCTACCAACAAAACTGCCACCCTACCATAGCCTACTCAGAAAAAGAAACATCGTGAATGGATTTTAAGTAAATGTTTATTATATGTATATATAATATATGCTTCACAAAATAAGAAAAGAAAATCAAAAAAGCGATGAAAGGGAGGCGCAGATATTCATAAAATCACTTGAAGAGTGGGGGTTAGAAATTCAGAAAATACTTGAAGTGTAGATTTGTCATATGGTAAAGCGAGCAATCGTTCAGAGCTCTAAATTTAATACGTTATACGTTGTCGATTTTCGATAGTTTTCCAAACTAATTTTAATAGTTAGTGAGTAATTTTAATAAGACAAACATATAAACCCATTGGCTATCTCAGTCTACATCGGAGAGAACATTTACATTATATGACTTTACAAAACCTAACAAAAAGTCATCGCGCCGATTACAACAAATCTCGCCCAAAATTACAAAGACGAACAGTAAATATGATCAATTTAGGTAATTAGGTTAGGTTTAGTTAGTAAAAATCTAGGACAGTAGAATTAGGAAAATATAATAGATAATAAACATTTTACGAAGCCACCGTAGTTGGTTTAAAGACACACAGATGTCGCACTATTCGTAGCTCACTAATTTCCTTAGCTGTAAACGCTGTTTCTTAGAGGGACAGGTTTAAATAAATGAATAAACTCAAAAAATTGCAAATTTATGTCAACCTGAATAATAGGCTCCGATTTTTTTATCAGATTCGCCATCTACGACATTTAAGGCCGGTTTCTGAAAGCTTAGCCGAGTTTAATCTTTTGGTTAAACTTGGGTACGATATAACAATCCCATAAGTAACCATAGCAACCATTTTCTAACCATTTGGTTATAGTTAAAGCTTTCAGAAACCGGCCCTAAGTTAATAGAAAGTGACCCATTTCATATCAAATTCATTAGACTTTTCGGAAATCACTTTTTTGGATCACAAAATGAATTATGGACTATAATTTGGTTTACAAGTGAGATATTCACGTACGATGCGGCAAATTGTAGCTTAAGGTCCATTCAACAAATATGTATTTAGCTATTTTTGTACGCTTTTATTCTAACAGCTCTAGAGAAAGAGAAGAAAAAAAGAAGTTGACAAAAACATGTGATTCATTCAATTTGTGTTTACCAACATTTAAAAAAATAAATTTAGGAATAAAACTATCAAAATGCGTAATGTAACAGATTTCAAATATAGAACGAAATCGAAAAATATTGTTCTCTTAATATCGTCAACAAATTAAAAATATTTCATCTAATAATAACTTTTTCAGTCTTGTAAAAATGTCAAATTAATATCGAGCAATAACATGCACAACATGACGTCAGCTAGTGACGTCACAAATAACGATATCTTTAGAATTTGTCTGCGAGCTGAAAACGTGAAAATGTTATTTTGATTCATTGCTGCAGTGGGTTGTTTTCAGCACCACGACGATTGTAAAACTAACAAATATAAATAAAATACATCAATCATTCTTTTAACAGAGTTACCATCAAAAGTGACGTGCTTCTGAAATATTCCTTCAGACTGCTCAACAATTTACAGCTAACTTTTATTCAAAACCAAGGGTATAAAAACAGGGCATAACAAGCATTTAGTGCTTTAAGGCGGCGCACAACCCTATAGTTCTGAATAGTTTCTTATAAAAGCTAATAATCGGAAATAAAATAAATAACAATCTATATATCAAAATTGGTAGCGAATTTTTATCTATCTAATAAGATATTTTTAACTGTAGAAAAAACTGTTATGTAATTTTAAATAAGCAAATTGCATTATATACGCCATCTTGTACACCAATTGACGCATATTTGCGTACAATGCGGCAAATTGTAGCTAAAGCTTCATTCTACAAATATGTTTCTAGCTATTTTGTTCTATTGTGAAAACTACTTATAGTTATTGTACTTGGCAGTCTATTTTTGCCGCCATCTTGAATCTGATGCGGTTCTCAAAATAGGTGTTACGAGTAAAAATGATTTAATCTTCGTGAAGAATACGTGTACCAAGTGGCATTCTATTATCATCAAGTATAACATTTTTCGACGAAGGTTTTAAACTATAAGTAATTAAGTTAATCAAGGAAAAAAATGTTGACGTATTATATGAACATTTATACACAAAATTACATAGATATAAAAGTTATTCGAAACCCACAAATAGATTTAAAAAATTACAGAACAATATGCTGATGTCTATTTTTAAGTTATTAAGCGATAATATTTTTACAATAAATGTTTCTACAGTTACAAATATCTTATTAGATAGATAAAAATTTGGTGCATAATTTGATGTATAGATTGATACTAATTTTATTTCAGATTGTTAGTTTTGTATAAGAAATTAGTAACTTCTGGGGGTTGTACGCAGCCTTAATGAAATAATTGAGAAGTGATATTACCGGTGGCGACGCTGTGGTCGAAGGAAATATGTTTGACGATAGTACGAGGGGGTAACCGACGAGTTCATCGAAAATCAATTCATCGAAAATCAATTCATCGAATGATCAATTCATCGAATCGTCAATTCATCGAAAAAAAATATTTTGTATATATTTGAGAGGAATGCCGAGGGGATCGGAAAGTTAAAAAAGCAGTGGTCAATAAAAGTAGACAGACTAAGAAATAATTGCATAATTTCTTTTATATGGTTTAAAAAAAGGTAAATAAAGTGACATAGTGTTTGAATATAAATAAAGAAATATAATAAGAAAACTTATATAATAAAACAAATAAATTTTTTGTTTTTAAGGTTTTATAAGACAGGTTATGGGCAATTGCACGCAAATAATTTTTATAAATTCATACACAATGATACGTATTTTAACTGGGCTAATATGGGGGAAAATAATGTACTATGCATCTAAAAACAAGGTAATTAGGTTAGGTTTAGTTAGTAAAAGTCTAAAACCGAGCGGAGCAAGTTACTCATCTTCTAGTTTAAGGACAAAGCACTATTTTAGGTTAGGTTAAGTTAGTAAGGGTTTTGTTAGAAGAAGCCGAGCGAAGCGAGCTACCCATCTTCTAGTTTAATGACAAAACACTATATTATATTAGGTTAGGTTAGTAAGGGTTTGGTTAGAAGAAGCCGAGCGAAGCGAGCTACCCATCATCTAGTTTAATGACACATTATGTCGCACTAACATAACAATGCCACCTGTTTAGAATCACCGTATATTGAACAAATCATGTGTGGTATGACGCGGTGTGACACATGCACAGTTGCGTTTTTTTTAGTCTGTCCACATTTATTGACCACTGCTTTTTTGGCTTTCCTATCCCCTCGGCATTCCTCTCAAATATTTACAAATTATTTTTCTTCGAAGAATTGATTTTCGATGAATTGATTTTCGACGAATTGATTTTCGATGAATTGATTTTCGATGAACTTATCGTGAATCGTTTTTTAAGTTTTACTAAAACTAAGAAAGAAAATATATTTTTTTTTGGATCAAACTGTTTTATTGCTTTTCAAAATATTTGCCTTTAAGATTTATACACTTCTGCATGCGTTCAAACCAGTTCTCGAAACATTTTTCCACTCTGAAGTTGGTATCTCAAAAACATAGCTTTCGAAGGCTTCAACAGCTTCTTGAGGTGATGAAAATCGCTGTCTACGCATTTTTTGTTTGACATTGGGGAACAAAAAAAGTAGTTAGGGGATAAATCAGGTAAATACGGGCAATGAGACATTAATTCGATGTTTTTCTCCTTCAAATAATCAATTGTTTGACGTACTGTTTGGGAGCTTGCATAGTCCTGATAAAGAATGATGCGACGTTTTTGGTTGTTTTTCCTGATTTTATTGATCACTTCTGGCAAACAAATTGTTGTATACAATTCAGCGTTAACTGTTCTACGATCCTCTAAAGGATTGGTTGCGACATTTGCAGTACAATCGAAGAAACAAGCGATCACTTTCTTGGACTTTCTTCGTGAACGAACTTTTGTGGGTTTCGTTTCATCTTGGAAGACAGTGGATTGTTGCTTATTTTCTGGTTTATATGAATAAATCCAAGTTTCGTCACCTGTAACGATGTTGTATATGGATTTTGCAGGGCCTAGGTTGAATTTTTTGAGCATTCCTTTACACCAATCAACATGAGCCTTTTTTTGAGCTTCGGTCAAATTATGCGGAATCCATCGGGAACAGATCTTTTTCACAGCTAAATGTTCAAAATCAAATGTATTGCAGTGTGCGGTATGCCAAAGGATGCCTCTATTTCACGGTAAGTCACAAGCCGATCTTCTTCAATCATTTTGCGCACAGCATCGATGTTTATTGAATCACAACCGATTTTGGTCGACCTTCACGAGATTCATCACTGACGGACGCACGACCACGACGAAATTCTGCAAACCAATTGTAAACAGTCTTTTCTGATGTTGCTTCATTACTAAAAGTTGAACGATGCGAATCTATGCATTGTTGTTGAGTTAGGCCTTTACTAAAATCGTAAAAAATCATCCAACGAAAACCTTCACGAGTAATATCCATTTTTTTACAAACTTCTTTCTTTTAACGCTCACTGTCAACAAACTAGTCGGTCAATTTATAATCTGCCACTGATTTCACAAAAACAAATGTAAAATTTTACGAATATAGTAATGACAAATTTCAATATTGCCATCTAGTGGTCGTTTGTAAAAGCATAAAAGGTAACCCTCGTATTAAACACAAATTCTTAAAATTTATTAAATTGTCCAAAATGACAGTAATAAACAGTCTTGTTTTTATTGCTTGGTTATGTCCAACATGCCCCATATTGCTGCTTTTCTTTTCCACTTCATTTTTAGACGTTTCCGCCCAGGTTGAAGATATTTGAGAAATCGACGTTTCGTTGTTATAATTTATCCAATATCATGTAAACCCTTCGTTAATGTCCGAAACTATTAAAATTTTCTGTATATTTAAAAAAATATTTGTAGTTAATGCGTTTAAAAGTTTATATTTGTTCCTGATTGCAACATTGCATGGAAATAGACCCTGCAGGAATAATTTTGGGCGTTCAATTGTTGTACTCGTGCGATAAAAATAAACTTCATTATAAATGTCAATATTTTATTTCAAGTATCATTGACCTGGCCTCAATCTTAGCTATTCACCTATAAAAATCTATTCAGGTCTTTTAAAACAATAGCCGAATAGTAATCTACAATAAAAAAGGTACCGAAATATGAATATTAAAAGAAATCGGTAAAACCTTACTGATTTTGTAAACAAAGTAATTCGCCATCTTGAATATACCTACCGCAGTTTTCAATATAGGTGCTGCGGGTAAGAAGATTTAATTTACGTAAAGAACACGTGTACTAAGCGGCATTTTATTATCATTAAATTTAATATTTTTCGACGAAGGTATAACTATAAACAATCATGTCGATAATAATTTTTATACATAACTATATAAATATAAAAGATATTTAAAACCTACAAATATATTTAAAAAATTACGGAACATTGTTGTCTGATATTTATTTATGAAGTTGTTGAGCCATAACATTTTTACAACAATTTTTTCTACAATTAAAAATATCTTATTAGATAGATAAAAATTCTCTTCAAATTTTTATACATAGATTGTTCCTAATTTTATTTCAGACTAGCTGGAGTACCCGTACTTCGTACGGTTTTTGTAAAGTACATTCTTACTGTAACGTGAATGATAAGTGAGATACTTCAAAATTTTAGTTTTAGAGTGTACGACTATTACTCTCCAAATATTCATCTAATTGAAAATATGAATTGAACAAATAATATTTTTGATGTATAAACAATTTTTGTTTATTATATTTTTATGTTGTCTACAATAAGGTGGGTATTTTAAGTTTTTTTTATAAACAGTTTTAATCCCGAAACAGCTCATTAAAATAAAAATTTTGAGGTTCCTTATAGTCTATGCTTGAATCCTGGTTTTACTATAGTGCGTTCGAAGGTGAGTTTGCAGTATAGCTCTTATGGCAAATGGGAGCGGTGTTGCCAAATGTTGTAAAAGTGTCAAATGTGTCAATTATAATAATATGAAAAACTCGTATGATTTACAAAAATCAACTCTAATAAAACTCAAAATAACACTCAACAAAAACAAATAGCCATTTGTAGAATACTGCGTCTTCACAGATCAGCGCGTTTTAGAGCTGGCAACGTCGACAAGCAAGAAAAGGATAGTGTCATTGTGTAAACCCATTAGAGAGTATGAAAAAGAACTACTCCATATGCCGTGTACTGCAAACTCACCTTTGAACGCACTATATATCCTCATACCAAATTACGTGAAAATATATGCAGTCGTTTTTGCGTAAATCTCGGACAGACCGACAAACAAAACTTGTTTGTTTGCGGATATTGTTATATAATCGTCTGAAATGTGTAGAAACCAAATATGAGGCCGAAAAAATAAAGGAATAGATATAGCCTCCAATTTTATTAATATAGATATCTATTAATTTTTGCAGACCGATTAAATTTTGCAACGTATCGGTGGGTAGTATACATATTACTTGTTTTTACAAATTACAATCACATAATAATACATTGTACCATGAGTTCAAAAAGTAATTACATAAGGGTTGGCTATGGAAAAATAAAATAATGACAGTTAATTAATTATAAAGCTTGCAGTAGACATTATTTTATTTTTCCATAGCCAACCCTTATGTAATTTCTTTTTGAACTCATGGTATATGCATTTGATAAATAGTACATTTTTACATTAGATATTGTATGATAGTTTTTGTGTTACATTTTGTGTAAGGGTGTACATGATATACATACAAATATTAATTTTAATTTACATTGCTATATTAAATATTTAATATAAGTTTTGTGTCTTTTAAGTACTATATTAGGTTTTTTGTATTTCTTTCATCATTATTTAATATTTGCGCTAGAGTGTTTGGGAGGTTGTATCTTCGCCTTTCCATGTTAAATTTTGCACAGTGGACAAGTAAATGTTCGACAGTAATCTGAGTGTTGCATCTTTCACAGAACGGTTGTTCCTCTTTATCTAATAGATACTTATGCGTGATTAGGGATGGAACTTTATTTTTGAATATCAATATATGCGCGATTCGATATATCGTACGTGTGATATCGATATTCGATATATATCGAAGAAAAAATATCGATGTTTTCGATATATCGAAATAACTAACACGTAACATGTAAGATATATAAATTAAAGTTTTTTTTTTTTGTTGGCTTGGCGGGTAAATAAGTCGTTATTTGACTCTCTTTACAGTTGGTTCTCACCCAGCTACCAACCAACTTTCCAATATTTTCCTAATTAACTGCTCTTATAATTAAATATATAAATGCTGTTCACTTTTGTAAGGACAAACCAGATCTTTTTGGTTACTTTTATAGTAAATATAGTAAATAATTTTTTTTATATGATCTGTCACACTTTTTATTACGTAACTAATAGGGAAAGTTCATTTTTTTTATGTTGTATATTTACAAAACATTTATAATATTATCATTGTATTGGTTCACACGGGTACGTCAATGTCCGTTTATATCACAAAAGTTACCAAAATCTTCAGATCTAGTTACGTATTACAAAATGAAACAACTTATAGTAAAAGTACTTTTATAGTGTATTACGGACTTTAAATGTTAATTAAAAATATTCCTTACGTTGTAAAACCGACCGATTTATTGGTTATGATCATTATTAAGAAAGTGAAAATTTAAAAAAAGTATGCGTAAATTTATTGATTTTATCTTTTTATTGATTGTTTAATTTATTGTTTTTAATATGTAGTGTAGTCATTTAAATGGGCTGCGTTAGGCGCAAATAGCCTTTGTTGCTGTGCGCCAAAAATTTTAACTAACTGAAAATTAAAAAAAAAAAATAATACCAACGTGACATACAATTTCAAAGGTGCAAATTATTGAAATCAAAATTTCGTCTTACTTTAACGATTAGGAGCAACTAAATGGAAATTCTGCTATTTTAGGTTGTCACGAAAAGGGACCTTGCTTGGGTTATTTCATGTTTCAGGTTTGGTATGTGAAAATTTAAAATTCCAACAGTGAAACTAACGCCAGTGAAACCACGGAAGCGAATGACATGTCAAATATTTTAATACATTTTTCCATATTTGGAAGACTGAAAAATAAATAAATGGGACATTTTTATCAAGAATGACAAAAAATTAAAATGCAATGAAAAGGGCATTTTATAATGCCAATCAATTTAATATAGAATTTGCAATGTGAGTATGATTTATAAAGCTTAAACAAAATGACCAAAAGTCCGAATTAATAGATAAAAATTACTAGATTTCAAAATCTAGTTCCACCTAAACGTTTGGAATTAATAACGTATTCGTAAATTAATTACGAATTAAACGTTTGGAATCGATATAAAAATATCGATATATTTTTCTAAAGTATCGATATTTTCGAAATATCGATATATCGTTCCCATCCCTATGCGTGATACTGGTGTGCCCTATACGCAGCCTTGTGATAGTTGATTGAAACTTTCTTGTCTCTGGTGAATGCCATATTTTAATTGAATCTTTTATATTTCGTAACTTGTTGCCTGTCACTTGTTTCCACGTTGTATCCCAATTGTCTTGTATCCGAATCTTTATTATGCTTCTGAGGTCGCTAGATGGTTTGGCGGTTTCAAATATATCATTCACTTCTGTTGCCTCTATTGCTGCTTTGTCAGCTGCCTCATTACCGGTAATATCTAGGTTTATGCAAGTAAACCCTATGACGCTTGCATAACAACTAAATCACTTAACGACGTATTTTTTAGAACCTATTCCGATCAGTAATTGACGCACAAATATTACAAAAAAATGGGATGCCGCGGATAGGATATATTACTCTCTTCTTCTCTTGTTTTTTCTTATTCCATCCATTTCTTTTTATTTCTTTGATCTTCTTTTTTCAGAATTTAAGTATTAATGATCCATATAAGGTCTCGTTTTTTAAAATCTCTTCTATCTAATTTTAAAGGAAGCTTTTAAAATACCATTTTATAAGTTCCGCAAAACGATTGGGAATTGTTGCACACTTCCTGTATCTAACATTGTCTCTATTGAAGCGTATTAGCCGTTCCTTTGAGTTCATTCTCCTGTCGATGGATCTCTTTCATTTATTTAAGCATAACTTACATGGTTAGAACAAAAAGAAGCGTAAAATCTAATAGAAAAGTATAATAAAGAGTTCAGCGTCTCTATCTCGCTCAACTATCTCATTTCAATTCAGGGTGCATTCACGTTCATTTCACTATGTAAATATACAGTTATAGTGTGCTTTCATATTGATTTTAATTCCCAAAGACATGTTTTGTACATACATTGACCACAACAACACAATTTATAAGATCGCATCTAAATTGTAATGGCAAAAAAGAGAATTTTAATGGTTACATCAATTAGTAAATGAAGTTCTAAAGCAGTCCCCAAAGTGGATATGGACCCCCAGAGTTTGATGTGATATTGTGAGAGGCCGATGGAAAAAAGGTAGGATATTGTTGTCAGAGAGCTGGTGGGTTGTTCTTGAGACCATCGTCGGAACTAGGGATTGTATTACCGGGTTACCGGTTTACCGGCAAATTGTCAAATTAACGTTCAAAATTCCTATGTATTTTTCCTATGTGCGGGTCAAAGAGTTGTATAAGCATGCCAAATTTCAACTCTCTAGGTTTAGCCGTTTGGCTACAATTTTTACCGAACAGACAGACAGACAGACAGACAGACAGACAGACAGACAGACAGACAGACAGACAGACAGACAGACAGACAGACGACAAAATGACGGTATAAGGGTTTTTTGGTCATACCTACAAAACCCTAAAAAAGCATTCATATGTAGCATAAAGGAGAGAAAGACTAATTATTCAGACGTGTTACACTATTTAACAGACCCTAATTTGGTTTTTTCGGTTGAAGAAAATTATGGAATTTTTAATATAAGCAGTAAAGCCACAGTTTTTAAAAGTATTGTTATTATTGTAGAAAGCATCTCATAGAACAGTGTTTCTCAACAGGTGGTCCGCGGACCATCAGTGGTCCTCAGAAAAATTTTAGTGGTCCGCGAAAGTTTTCGTATGTGTTTTTTGCAGTTTTTTTGTTATTTTTTATACACGTTTTTTATTTAAATAATTTATATTTTGTTTATTTTTTGTAAACTTCTGTGATTTTCTACAAATAAATGTATGTAACAGCACATTAAATATATTTGTTTTCTTGCAAAATATGAACCAAGAATTATTAGTAGTGGCCCGCGTTAGAAAATTTTATATTTTACTGGTCCGCGGTGCGTTTTTGGTTGAGAAACACTGTCATACAATAAAACAGACTCCGGCGATAGTAGTCAGAGTCACTTAAATGATTCGGATTCGGATTCAGATAACGAGATTAATACTTCTACATCAAATGCTGAATTATCTATGAAGGAAAAAATGTCCTTATTAAACAAAAAACGGATATGACTCAGGGAGTGTCAGTTTTAGAAGAAAAGAACACTAAAGATCTGAAAGAGCTAATAAAACAAGAATTAGAGTAGGTCCGACAAGAAAAAATTCGAGGAAAGTACATTCAAGAGTATTTTCGGGAGCTGGATTATTTTGCACCAAAATTAGATCTCAATTAGGGGATAAAACTTTGGATAAGTGAAGCTACTTAAGAAGTTATTTTTAATTTTTTTTATTTAATAACAATGGTACTACATTTCTATTTCTGTATTATTTTATTAATATTTTGTTTAAAGTAATATTTTAATTTTTATATTTATTATATCCTATATTTTTCGTTACTTTGAAATAAATGTGAGATACAAATCGAAATTTCTTATATTTCTTAATAATTTAATGTTATTTTTCAGGGAAAATATTACCGGTAATCTACCGGTATTTCAATTTTCATTTACCGAATTACCGGTAAATGAAAAAGTCGGTAAATTTACAAACCCTAGTCGGCACAATCCCTATACTTTTGGATTTCTCGTCTCCTCTAGTAATAATTTGAAAATTTGGGTTCCACCGGTTCTTACTAGAAAATGGAGGTTCCTTCTTCGTTATCACTTATAAATAAATGTTAAAAATCAAGTCTTAATTACTTATTATAAATAAATAAAATAAAGAAGTTATGAAGACGTGATTTTTATTAACCGAGGTATGAAACATGAAGATTATACTGGTTTTACTTGGGGGTATAGTTGTTTAATCAAGTTTTAAAACCTTTTTTAATACTGGGTTTATTAAAGAGATACATTTTCAAGGTGAGTGACAAAATGCATTTTTTAAAAATAACTCGTTTATTTGTTGTTGTTCCAATTCAATATTCTTATTTTTAGCGTAAAATACTATCTAACTTCTACGTGTTAAGAGCTTTCTTTTTACACCATACAACAGACATAAAAAAAAAAAAAAATTAAACGACACAAAAATTCGAAATTTTTCGAAAAACTAATCTGATCAAAAATTCCTATAACTATTCCGGTTCCCAGTGCCGGCTCCACACGGTAAGCAAAGGATGCGTCGCATCGGGGCGTCTTGCGCTAAGAGCGCCGAAATTACCTTTCGGAACATTTTTATAATTAAAATTCTGACGACATGCCAAAAATCTGATAATAGAATTATATTTTAAACAAGTCTACTCATATAGATATATTATAATCACAAGTGAATAAAACTTTAATTTGCGCTAGTTTAGTTTTAACAGTTACGCCATCTTAAATTACAATCTTAAAGTCATAAACCAAAGCAATGCCGGCCCCACAATGGATACAATGGATGCGTCGCCTCAGGGCGCCACGATCAAGGGGCGCCATCGCAACGAACGATTGAGCGGCGCCGTTTTTATACTGGCGAGCTAAACAAAAAGTCTTCGACATTTTTTTCTTCACAAAGAAATTTAAATTTTTTAAAAACGGGTCATTTTTATTTTCGGGGCTCCTGGTACCTATACGCATAAAACTAGTACTTATTCGTATCGCTTGTGTGACGTATAAAACTTAGAATTCAGTTGTATAAAATCAAGGAATTAGTTCAGATCAATTCCTGCTATATATCGATGGTGATTTGCTAATATGGTGTATCTCAAAATAGCGAATATTCCAATTTCCACTTTATTACTACTGATACCCCACAAGGGCAAATAATAAATGTTTTAAATAATTTTTTATGATCGCCTTATGTTTACAAGTTAATGGTGATAATTTTGTACATTTAATTTAGATGATTTTTTTGTTGTTGTTATTTTTGTATTAAATAATAGTATTTTCAATGTATTTTCAATAAAAAATGTTTAGCCTTTTCAATGAATATTTATCCCTATGTTGCAAAATAAATGGAGGGGAACTTGCTGTCAAAATAGTTTATCGTTACTAGGGAAACCATGCATTATAATAATTTCAATGTTGCACGATAAAAGAAATTCACCGTATTATTATATGTATGCGTACTATTTACACTTAAAAATAAAATGTAATACTTATAAGCACTTAAGTATTTTATTATTACCTGTTTCATAATTTCTAATGAAAATATATTGTATCAATACAGGGCCGCGCCAAGCGGGGGTGTTAGAGGTGCACAGAACCCTGGTGGCAGGCCTTAGGAGAGAACAAAATTCTGACTGACTTTCTTAAAATATATTAAAAAAATTTAAATTAAACCATTTAAAAAAAAAATCTTGGACTTCTTTTTTTTTTTTTTAGAGAACAAGCGAATTTCTGGGTGACTTCTTTTTTTTTTGTATAGAACAAACAAATTTCTGGTCAACTTTTTTTTTAAGGGCGCCGAATCAATCTTTGCATCGGGGCGCCATAACCCCTAGAGCCGGCACTGCTGGTTCCCATCAGTGTACATAAAGGATTCCACACACCAAAGCGGCAGCGGTGGCGGCCGCGGTGGCGGCCACGGTAGCGATCAGGTCTCCTCACACTAACGCGGTGGGAGTGGCGGTAGCGGTAGCGATCAGTTAGTGAATCACGGTATATAGTTGTATGATAATATTGGACCTTGCTTGGGTTATTTCATCTTTCCCCTTTGGAATGTTAAAATTTAAAATTCCAACAATGAAACCATGGAAACGAATGACATATGTCAAACTTAAATTAATTTTCTTACATATTTTAATGACAAAAAATAAATAAATGAGATATTTGTATTAAGAATGACACAAAAAATCAAAATATAAAGAAAATGACATTTTAAAAGGATATTAACCTTAACCAAAAAATGTTTGTTGCAAGTATGATTTACAAAGCTTAAACAAAACGGCTGAAAAGCATTATTTAAACGATGAAAGTAACTAGATTGCAAAATCTAGTTCCGCCTAATCGTTTGGAACAGACTTTACTATCAATTTCCAAAACTTTTCCTATTTCGTCCCACACTTTATTTATTTTCCTAATATTCTTGTAATCAGGATGTGCAAAGTCATACAAAATTAAATGATCCTTTATTGATCTATGATTTTTTCTGTTAAATTATCTATTTTCGTCATTATTTTCTTAAATATATTCACTCTGTGGTATATAAACAATGAATATCGCGCGGCCTAACGCAACTTGTCGAGTTTGGCCGCCAGTGTTTGGTGATCGCTAGACTGAACGCTGCAGTCGGTGGCGTTCTCAGATAGCGGAACGCTTGTATGTGCGTGGTCTCATTGTATTGTATAGGTTGCGTTAGGCCGCTGCATTATCGCCACCGTGTGTGTCGCTTTGGTGTGTGGAATCCTTTATTGAGAACTCTTTCAGATTTTTAGTTCAACTTCTCTGGGAAATAGGGTGGGGAAAAAAGTTTACTGACATATTTTGGACGAAAATCCCACTAAAAAAAATTATTCAAAAATAAAAATGTGTTGGTTTATCCACGCATTAAGAGGTTTAATTTGATACCCCTTAATCAAAATATTTATTTTTATTTTATTTTATTTTTTTCGTTGAATATATATTGTTTATATTTGTCCGCGATGTGTTGTTTTGAAATCTCAATAGTTTTCCGATATGTGAGTGTTCACAGGGGTAGGATAAAATCTAAAAAAAAAAAAAGAACAGAATAAAGTACATTGATATGAAACAAAATAGTACAAACGGAATTTTTGATCATGTTATTTTTTCGATTTTTACGGATATTTGGAATGTGAAATACCTCAGCCCTGAAAAATGTGTGAAAATTCACATCAATTTTAGAATTTGAGTACAAATTACGTACTTACGAAACATTTTTTTAACTAAATCTAAAACAATATGCGCACATCAATAATGGCTATTTGCGTTAATCTAAAACAAGTGTTTGATTTAAGGTACATCTATACAGTACTGTGTACCGTTTATTTATTTTTGTGTTGAAAAATGATCAGAAATACATGTAATAAGTCAATGTCGGAGCAAAGCCAGTGGCCAACCACGAACTATGAATACGTATGTGTGTCAATAAAGAAAACTCACCACAAATGCAACAATCTTTCATTGTCGCAATATATACCTGCCTGTAACAGCATTGTATCACATTTCAATCCAGCAAAAATGATTAGAAACTATCGATTACATTATATTTAACCTTTTCCAATATGCGAAGAATTATGTTAACACTTTTCTATATTCAATCCGCATACTGTGTTGTTTTTCGTTTTGGAACAGGCAGTGGTGTAGGTATCTTAGCCCGAACGCTCACTGAAGTAACACCAATAGTGATACAACAATGACCTGACAATGATTTAACGAAGATATGACTTAGAAGTAATGTGATTTGAATACAGCGCTCACTGCTATAATAAAGTTTAGTAATAACCATATCTTCGGACAATGAATACGTCTGATTTAAAATGTTAGATGTATAATAATGAATCCTCTAGAGCAGTGTTTCTCAACAGGTGGTCCGCGGGTCAGTTCTTGGTGGTCCACGCACACAAAATTTCATTAGTATTAATAATTACGCAAAAAAAATGTTTTTCTTGATGTTGGTGGTCCGCGGTTAGTGTGAAATTCTTAAGGTGGTCCGCAACTGTCAAAGGTTTGTGAAACACTGCTCTAGAGCCCATTTTTTTTTTGTCCAGAAAATTTCCCTCAGCTAATGGAGGGTCACTAATGTTAAATATGCATTGAAATTTATCGTAAAATGTAACTTATTACCTGTAGACCTATAAACGATAAGCCCGCCCTGAGTTAGATCTGGGCAGGTAGTGCCAAAAGCGTTTATATCTGCCAAAAGGTTTATATGGGTGAAATATGAACATTTATGCTTTTATTTTTCTGGTGTATTTATTATTCAAGAATTACAACCCTCTAGTATTGTAAATATATATGTAATGTAAGGCGAACATTCGTAATACGTCAACTCTTGCACTCCACTGATTGTTTTTGGCAGAAACACATATAATTTTGCTCAATTGGCGTTTGTGTCATTGTGCAGTCGTCTATAGGCGGTCACGGGCATTTCGATGAAATTTGCACGTATTGTATTATTACATGGATTTATATATTAGCCTCGAGACCCTGGTTGGGAACTAGATGGTTATATTTATTGAAGTTATTAGTTATTATTAGGCGAAATAATTAATCAATTTAAAAAGATTATATCATAACAATAACATAACCTAACTTATTTGTAAATACAAGTAGCTAGTAGTACGATGGGTCCATATATTGTATAATAATTAGACTTTAAATTTACCCTGTACTATTCTGCTTACTGAATAAATACTTTGTATTATTAGTACAAAAATTATACTGTAATAAAAATCTGGTAAAATTAAATAACTACAAAACTTATTTGATTCTGAAACATCTTTAGCAATACTTTCCCAAGCTTGATCTTTGTGCATTTGTATTACTGTGTTCCGCACAAGTAGAATCATATAAATATCTTTGCTTAATTGCTAAATACATATATTTGTATGTCCATATGATTGCCACTATTTTATTAATAAATATAAATCATCAATCGATGATGATGAGACCCGTTGTTGAATGACACGTGTGCCGCCCCCCCTGGTACGCCTCTGGGAACACACATTACATAAACCTTCATTCCATCGCTGAAATGTTGAAATTGAGTCAAATGCAGTGCGGCCAATTTGAACTAATTCAGCATTGAATCCCGAATTGCTCAACGTCATGGAAAATGCTTGACGGATTTAAACATAACGATAAAATACACCTCAACGATCTACAACGTTCACTAAATATAATACCAGAGATATTTTACCTTGCTACAAATAACTGTACAGAGGATCCAGGATATGCTTTGTAGTTCTATGAGGACTGCATTATGTGTTCTGCATTCAAAGGTATCGTCATAGACGAATATTAAAATTTGTTCAAGATGACTATGAAATGACTATCCATTGTACTCGTCTGCCTTTAGTGCGTGATATTTGGCTTGGAGTACAATGCTCAGCCCTACTTTTTTATCGTAGGGCTCAGTGGCAGCTAGAGTACGCGCTGTGGAGCTGCAGCTCTTACTTGAAAATAATATAAAAAAAAATCTTTTTTTGAACTCAAAATGCATTTAACATAGTAATTGTGGTGTGAATATGCTTTTTTTTAAATATATTCTGAACATTGAATGTTTGTTTCATAAATATTTACAAGTTTCCTTTGAGTAAGTCTACGTCGCGCTGCTTATATCCTAGCGTCAAGAAAAGTGCAAATGTAGGCTTGTAAAGGGGAAGCGGTGCGTAGGCAGTAGTGATAAACTGGTGGGAATCGCAGCTAGAATGCTGTTACCGTCACAATAACAGTGATGATGACAGTACTATGAAATTATTGAATGTATTTATTTAAGTCGTAACTGAAATTGCTATTACCTATATTATCTCTAAAATTTTATTGTTTATGTAGGTATTAATAATTAGTATTTTCTAAGTTTTTCTTTTAAATTTATATAAGTATCTTAGCTTAACAAATACGTTTCTTATTTTAGATTATAAAATGATAGGTTTAAAAAATGAATACTTTCAAATCATTATTGGAAATTCCATTTAACAGACGAACGTTAGAAGGAAAAATTGATATTAAAAAATTGGGGCGACGCACACAAATGTTAATATTTCGGAAAGTGCAAAAAGCAAAAATTATAATTATAAGAGGCAATTCAACAGAGTCTTATATGATAAAACGTCGTGGTTAAACATCTAAACCTATCCTTTTATTATAATTTGCAGCTCTGGGTCCCAAAAAGTCACGAGCCGTCACTGTTAGGGCTCAAGATAAATAAACAAAAAAAAACTTGTGTTGCTTGACGCTGAAAATCGACGTATCCAATACTAAGCAAGTATCTTGGGCACGAAATACGAATTGACAGAGACAATCAAACGTGCGAAATCTTCAGGAGATTATTACAAGGATGACTAAATACCAAATACCGAAATTCGTCAACAGATGAAATGAACCTACCTTGTAAAAGTAGTCACCATGAAATGGAAATGGGCAGGTGATCTAGCTAGCGGTCAAAGCAAGTTGGAGTAAAAGAAGACTCCTGCTGGGGACAGTCTACTCCACACTCCTATAAGGAGCACCGATATGGAGCGAGACCTTAAAGTATGGGCAATATAATACTATTATAGAAGTCTAAAAGAAAGACGTAAATATGGGTGGCATCGGCCTACCGTACAGTGTCGACTGTGGCCCTTCAAGTAGTGACGGGAATTCTCCCTCTCCGACTGCAAGCTGAGGAGAGACGTGCCATATACGAGGCAGGAGGTGGCAGTCAGGTACGCACCACAGCCAGAGTCCGCTCCATTGAAAGATGACAGGAAGACTGGGAGAACAACACTGAAAAAGGGCAGTGGACAAAAAGGCTCATCCCTAACGTCCAGGAATAAATAGCTTGTAAACACAGGACAGTTGACTACGCAAACCCTGACCGCACATGGGTCCTTTAGGACGTATACTAAAAGAATTGGGAAATAATTGACAGTTGTCCCTACTCAACATTCCTACCCTGCACCACGCAGTTGACACGACGGAACACACACTATTTGTCTGCGATAGATGGCATGACGTTAGGCGACAAACGACTGCTACAGTAATTCAACAAGTAACACCAGACAACATGGTAAGCGTAATGTTCAGCTCCAGAAAATCTTGGGAGGAAGTAAGACGGACGCTTCGAAATATAATGAAGAAGAAAGACGAAGAAGAGCGGCTGAGGCAAGCCAGGGATGTCAGACAGTTAATCTAAATCTAGCCTACAGCCAAGATGTAAGGTCCAAAGAAGGACAGTTTCTTGGTAGATCAAGAAGGGAAATAGGGATTTTAGTCGGTAGGCCAGTCTGAATAGTCTGATACTACCGAAGGAGTAGAATATTCCCTCAGTGTCTATAAAAGATTTCCTCTTTAAAAAAAAAGGTCTAGATAGAACTATAAACGACAGATGGACCAAACGGATTCTCAAATAGAGACCATGGGCAGATAAACGTAACCGAGGAAGACCTAAACCGTATATCTAGGGACTGGCTACAAGAACCTCAAGATAGAGAAAATTGTCTACTCTGCTGGAATAAAGAATAGGTGACTAAACAACTGTGCGTGCGGCAAACACACGTGATTATAAACTAGGTTTTGTCATTAAACTAGAAGATAGGTAGTTGGCTTCGCTCGGCTTCTTCTAACCAAATTCTTACTAACCCAATATAACCTAAGATAGTGTTTTGTCATCAAACTAGAAGATAGGTTAGCTCTCTCCGCTCGGTTCTAGACTTTTACTAACTAACCCTAACCTTGTTTTTAGATGCATAGTACTTTCTTTTCCCCCATATTAGACCAATTAAAAATGTATGGTGCCTGCGAGTTTTTAACTGTCTTTAGGTAATTTTTGGGCACAAAATCCAAAATAGCCGTCAGATTTGGTCTGTCAGATCTAGTTTTTGAGATATGCTATATTGGCCTCTTTTACAATAAAATATCTTATTTCTTAACTTGTGTATTTTTCACGTTATTACTGTTACTATTTGCTCCAACTGCCAGTTACAAACACAAAAGAGACAAAGTAAGGTATTTATTTCACAAAGTAGATAAATATACATCCATCACTTATCACTTAAAAATGTTCTTTTGTACGACTTTCTAGCATGGAGTTTACCAGAACGTTCTTTCTGAAGACTCCAACAATAGTAGGTCTAATGTAATCTATCTTCCATAGTTTTATGTCCTGATGGAATATTTCCCCCGTTTCTTCACTAAAATCACCTAGATTTTCTGGTAAGTGGTCATAATACAACCGAGAATATTAAAGTTGGAAAGCATATTTTCCACTAATTCTCTGCCTTATGATTTACAAGAAAATTTTGTACTACTTGAATAAATGAACACCAAGAATTAGATTCAATCTCGTTCATTGATGCGGTTGGATTGGATTGTGGATCTTCAATAGGTTGCCTTATCTGAGGACCATCAAATATTCTGGCTTTCAGTTTTTCAGGGTTAATCCCAGGAAATTTACGTGTCAAGTAGCCTACACAAAGTCCATCTCGATTTAAAGCCTTCAAAAATTGCTACATAAGCCCAAACTTGATATGCAAGGATGGAAATATAATTTTCTCTCTCACAACCAAAGGTTCGTTGACAACGTTTTGTTTTTTTTGAATTAAGACATTTCTTAATGGAAATCACCCAATTTCTGTTAACCCAGTGAAGATCCTTAGCTCTGCTGTCCCAAAGACATAAAAAACAAGGATATTTTGTATATCCACTTTGCTGTCCAAGGAAGAAGTTTGCCGTTTTTAGATATAAAACTAAAATCAATTAGTCTGTAACTCAAAAACTAGAGCTGCTATGAAAAAGAGTCGGAATCAGCACATCAAAAATATCCAAAATCAGTTCTTACTTTTCCGGCACTAAGATAAACCAGTGGCGAAGAGAAACTTCCGCTAGACATGCCCTCCAATAAAAAAAAAAATTAAATTAAAAAAATAAATAAATATTTAGATACAGTCTGTTCCAAACGGTTAGGCGGAACTAAATGGGAATTTCGTTCTTTTAGGTTGTCACGAGAAGGGACCTTGCTTGGGTTATTTCATTTTTCACGTTGGAATGTCTAAATTTAAAATTCCAACAATGAAACCATGGAAACGTCAACCATGTCAAAATTAAATTATTTTTTTTTACATATTTTAATGACAAAAAATAAATAAATGGGAAATTTGTACTAAGAATGACACAAAAAATCAAAATATAAAGGAAATAACATTTTAAAATGATATTAACCTTAACCAAAAAATGTTCATTGTAAGTATGATTTACAAATCTTAAACAAAACGGCCGAAAAGCACGATTTAAACGATGGAAGTAACTAGTTCCGCCTTACCGTTTGGAACAGACTTTATATCTTCAAAAATACATCAAATTATGTTCTATACAAATTTTTGTCCAAGGCTTGGTTTACTAGTTACGAATTAATTATCATGACCATGGAAACGTTACATACAAGTAGGTATGAAAAAATTGAGACTTTTTTTAAAAAAATTTCAAAATTTTTCGTTTTATCAAAAAACGTCTCAAATAAAACTTATTAGTAATTGCATTTATAGTAACTTTTGTTCAATAAATTTTTTCGAAATATTTTTCTGTTGCTAAATATTCGCAAAAATCTTAAAATCGACACGAGTAAACTCCCATTTCTAGTCAACCGATCTTCATAAAAAATAATAGGGTTCTGCCCATTTAATAGAAGAATTTTTTAGTACCAGAACCAAGGTTTTTTGGATTCCCTGGACCATGAAACGTGGTCATCAGTCAAAATCTCGACATCGAAAATTTTCGCGATTACAATACTTGCCCCTTATATATTAAGGTCGGGCAAGTAAAAAATTATTTTGTTGGGCAGTATAATGCTTGAATTATTTAGTGAAGTTGTTACGTGGTGCCTTCTGTAAAGAAATTTGTAACTTTATAGTCACCTATTCTTTACTCCAGCTGTCTAGTCTTGTCTTGGTTAAATCCAGTAGTGGATCGAACGGCTGAAGGATGATAATGATGATAGTGCTCCGATATAAATTTGGAGTACACCATTGGTGCTTCTTTTTTTTTGTAAATTTAATTTGTAAATAATTTTTTTCGCACATAAATTCCAAGTATCTAAAATAGATCTTTATTTTATTTTATCTTATTCCACGTGATAAAATTTATGGTTACCAGAAGAGATATTCTTTGTTTTAAAGTTGCTACGGAAAAGAATTCTATAAAGAGATGATCACGTACACAGACGGTCCAACAGACGTTTGGACAGTGAGACAAGGTGAAAATATCAACATATTTGATTGTATAAAACGAACTAAAAATACAACGTGTGCCTGTCACACTGCCAGGACTTTTCGTAGTCACAAACGAATGTCAAATTCTCTAGTAAGATCGTACGAGTTATTATTTACGGTATTTGTTAGATTTTAAGATATTAATTATAATTTAAAAAGGAGGCACGTGTCGTTCACGGATGGCAATTTGCCAAATTCATTTTGTGCATAACATTGCAGTTGGATGATGAATTGATAACTAAATTATCTGCAATTATTAAGCTGTGTTCACAGTTCTAAAATTAGTTGACTATACACTGTGCGATGTGGATAAATTTAATAGACAGTTTTAACGTTTAATGACAGCGATCGCAGCTATAATGTCTCATTTTGTAATACATAACTAGGTGGGAAACTTAATTTTTTATGTTACATATTTATATCACCTTACGGTAAGTCTGAAATAATATTATAATAATAAATGGCTAAACACCCCTACGGGGTTACACCGCCCTTTGAGCTTTCTAAATCCTTTTTCAGGATGGATCAATTCCTATATCTCGCATTAAATCTGTGATCTCTCTCCAAAGTTGTCTGTTTCTAACTTTATTTCTCCATCTTGTAATTCCGGCCCTTTTTAGGTCTCCTTCTACTTCTTGCATCCATGTTAGCTTAAGTCTTCCCCGTTTTCTTTTCCTCCCTGGTTCCCACTGTAACGCTGAATATGCTATAGACGTTTCTTCTCCTCGCCGTACATGCCCAAGCCATCTTACTCGCTGTTGCTTAATTTTTCTTACTACATCGTTCCCTTCCAGTATTTCTAATATCTCGTGATTCATTCTCTGACTATATTCGTTTTCCCCAATTTTTACTTATCCAAGTGCTACTCTTAATATCTTCCTTTCAGCTATTCTTCTTCCTCTTTCTTTGACAATATGAGTGTCTCACTTGCATATAGTAATAATAATAATCCCAACATCGTATCCGACTAAGGGAGTCACAAAATAAATATTAATAATAATATGTGTATATGCATAAAGACACAAATATATACATATACACACATACACATATACATATAAAGGATGTTCTATAGTCTATAAAGTAGTTCTTCTTCTACGTTCATGGGCACGGAGATGACTTATAAGCCCAATCCTGGCCATAAAACTTTTGCCACATATATCGCACTGAAACGCTCCTTCTCCCGTCGATATCCTGTTCTTCTTTGCAGCTGCTTTAGCCCTCACAGCCTGCTGGCGGCTTTGTTCGTATGCAGCAACTGAATCTTGAATCGATTTTCTCCAACAGTTGCGGTTAGTTGCTAGGGTTTCCCAGTTGTTAGTCAGCAAGTTTGTACTTTTAAGGCTGTTTTTGAGAACATCCTTGTACCGCTTTCGAGGAGCACCAATATTACGTTGAGCTTGTTGCAGCTCACAATATAACATCTGTTTAGGTAGTCTGTCATTGGACATACGTACAACGTGCCCAGTCCATCGCAGTTGATTTCTGACTAACAGCGATTCGATACTGCAGGCCTGAGCTTCGTTCAGTACTCGTACATTATCTATATGATCTTGCCACTTGATACGCAAAATTGTTCGTAGGCATCTTTGATGGAATTTTTCCAATTGACGTATATGCCGTCGATATGGGGTCCATGTTTCTGATGCATATAGCAATGTAGGTATTATGACAGATTTATACACGCTCAGTTTAGTTTGCAAGCTCAGATCATGGTTTAACCAAACTCGTTTTCGTAGCATGCCATAAGCTCTAGCAGCAGCAGATATTCTGTTATTTATCTCCAAGTCCAGATTACCATCGCAGCAAAGTATAGAACCTAAATATTTAAAGGTCTTCGTGATCCTCAACACTTCGTCGCCAATAAAGAAATCTGGTATTGCATTACCATTAGTAGGTCTGGCCATGATTTCTGTTTTCGACAGACTAATCTTAAGTCCAAACCGTGTGCTTGAGGTAGCCAAGCGGGTTATTGCATCTTGCAGATCCTCAGGACTATTTGATACTAACGCACAATCATCAGCGTACAAAGCTTGTTGAAATATGCCGTACTTTAGCTTAGATACAGCCTTGAAGCGAGATAGTCTGTGCAGACCGCCGTCTGTGCGATACCGAATATGGACCCCGCCGATATAGTCACAAAAGGCTATCTCTAGTACCGCTGCTAGGAAGATATTAAATAGACTAGGCGCAAGAACACATCCTTGTCTTGTGCCAATTGTAACACAGAAATCAGAGGAAAACTCTCCGTTCGAAGACACACAAGCTTTCGTGTTACAGTGTAGTTCTCTCAACAGATGTAATATTTTTGGTGGGCAGCCATATTTTTTCAATACTTCCCATAGCATGTTTCGCGGCACTGTGTCGAATGCTTTGGAAAAGTCGACAAAGCACATATAGAGCGGTTGGTTTTGCTCTGTACATTTCTCTTGTAGCTGACGGAGCGAGAAGATCATATCGTTGCATCCTCTATTTTTTCTGAAACCAGCTTGAGACTCTGTATTGTGGTATTCAGATATAGTGTTCAATCTGTCATTCAAGATATTGGAAAGAACTTTGCCTACTGATGACAGTAAAGATATCCCACGATAATTGTCGCAACTACTTTTACTACCTTTGCTTTTATATAGAGGCAGCACGATAGCATTTTTGAACTGTTGGGGTATTTCACCGGATTCCCAGATTTTTTTAATTAGATTTGTCAACGTAATAGCTAGCGCACCTCCACCATATTTTACTATTTCAGCTGGTATGCCATCTGAACCAGGTGCTCTATTATTGTTCAGACGATCGATAGCAAATTCAACTTCGTAGAGTGTTGGCGTAGCATCCAGATCTTCCCATACATGGTACTGTGGGAGCAGTTCAGTGACGCTATCGTCTCGTGGGTACGACGTGTTCAGTAGCTCATTAAAATGTTCACGCCACCTATTGAGAAGATCATTCGGGGTGTACAATAACGTAGAGTTATCTTTACTTTTCAGAGGCATTGAGATTTTCCTCCGGGGACCGTAGATTTTCACAAGACTTTGATAGAAAGCTTTTAAATTATTATTATCGGCAAACTGTTGGATCTCGTTTGCTTTATTTGTCCACCAATTGTTCTTTAATTCCCTTGTTCTAGTTCTTAGTTTCCTTCGATGCTCTAGCATGACAACTCTGTTACTTGGTGTTTTATTCAAATGCCACTTCAATTCCGCAGATTTTCTGGTATCAACGAGAGTTTTGATTTCTGCGACGTTTTCATCAAACCAATCTTCATTTCTTTTCTTAACTTTGCCCAGAAATTTAGCAGAAGTACTGTATAGTTCAGTTGATAAACTTAACCACTGCTGTTCCGGCGATCGGATATGTAAGTTGGTATCAGGTATGCATTTTGAAATTTCTTCTACAAATTTCGCCCGTATTGAGCAATCCTTTAATATATCCGTGTTCATTCGCGGGCACATTGTTTTAGGTCTTTTGTCAACCCGTTTGAAATGAAGATTTAATTTGGATCTTACAAGTCTGTGATCTGTGTCGCAGATCGCGCCTCTCATAACTCTTGTTATTATTATGTCCTTGATATCAGAGTTCCTCGTAATAACGTAATCTATCATATGCCAGTGTTTGCTCCTTGGGTGCATCCATGTGTTTTTATATTTGTTGGGCAGCTGAAAGATGGTATTGGTTATCGTTAGTCCGTAGGACTGACAGAGTGTAAGAAGCATAAGGCCATTGCTATTACACTTTCCGGTGCCATGCTTGCCGATTACGTTGGTCCAATTTGTTGTGTCTCTGCCTACTCTAGCATTAAAATCACCAAGGAGTAGGAGTTTATCTGTTCGAGGAACTTTATCTAGGACATGCCTTAAGTCTGCGTAAAATTGTTCCTTACCCTCTTCCTCATGTTGCATCGTAGGAGCGTAGATGCTGATGAGTGACAGGTATTTACTAGCTTTTAAGCAAAAACGAGCTGTCATGATCCTGTCTGTGACCCCCATTGGGGGCTTGTCCATAATAGGGAGTAGTGACGTACGGATAGCGAAGCCAACGCCCGATTCTCTCTTCTCATGAACTTTACGTCCGGACCAGAAATAGGTGAAACCCCCCTTTATCTCCGTGAGCTGTCCAGATTCAGGGAAGCGTGTTTCACTAATAGCAGCGATGTCTATGTTATATGTTTGCAGCTCGTTAGCAAGCATAGCTGTTCTTCTTTCCGGCTTGTTAGATGTTGGGTTGTCCTGGAGAGTCCGAATATTCCAGGTGCAAATTTTCATTTTAAAATGTGTTTCCTTGTTGCGGCGACTTGGAAGATGTTTAGGCAGAATGTGGTTTTCCTGCTCCATTGTCTTAGAAATGGAAATATAGTGTGACTAATTGTGCTAGGATATATTTTAGTGCCAGGAGTATTGCACAGTTACCGATGGCACTATCTTGGTCTCTGAAGTTCTAATATTCGAGGCAAAACAAGGTTAAGACATCGAACGAACTCCAGGGATCGCAGCACTTGGCCGCAGTACTAAAATGCTTGGCAGTACGGCGCCCTTTACACCGCAGTGCAACTGGTGTTCGCATAGCATCAGCTACCGTTGGGAGTAGTGCTCCTCCTCCGCTAGCTGTATCCTAAGCTGATGTAAACCATATAGCCGCTCCACTGGAGGCAGACGCTGTACGGGCTTACTTATGAAGATGCAGTTTGTGGATGCAGTCGTAATAAGTGAATATAATAATAAACATACATATACCTATACATACCCAAGCACATATACATACATATATACATATAGATATTTTTAAAATACGTAAAAAAAAAATAAATAAATAAATAGTTAAAATGTAAATAAATAGATAAAATAATACTTAGTAAAATAAATAAACAAATAAATAGATAAATAAATAAAATAATAAAAATTTGAGTTTAAAATATTTAAAAATTATTAGTAGATCAGATCAATAGCACATATCACCCACATAACCTACATCACCTACAGGATTAGAGCTGGTTACTCCCCTACTGCAGTTCAGAAAGTAAATCACTATAGGATTTAGCCGGTTACATAAATAATATGGATGTTTATTGATAATTACTTAGAAATTTCCTTAATTAAATGAATGACAGCAATAACCGTTTTACGGTCACTGATTTAAGTCATATTTGGAGTGCGTGCGCAACTCCGCCTTGCTGACACAATTTGGTTCGTGCTTGTATAAACAGCTGCTTTGAAATATTTTAATAAAAATGTGTTTTAATTTAATTATATTACTCAAAAAGTATCACTTACGGAATATAATAGATAACGATATATATGATGACTTGCACGACAAATTTTTAGATTTATATTCAACATTTAGCACATTAGATATTAATTTTTAAAAACATCTAGGTTCACTGACCTACACCCACACACAGCAGTCGCATATAGTAGTATTGGTCTTATTACTGATTTGTATATGTTCAGTCTAGTTGTTTTTGTCAGTGCAGTACTATTTAGGAGTTTTCTATTCGCATAGTAAGCTCTATTTGTTGCTAATATTTTATCTCTTAGTTCTCCCTTTCTTTCTGCTGTGTTTGATATCCATACTCCTAGATACTTAAAATTACCAACCATTTCAAAATTAAATTTTCCTATTTTTACTACTGATTCTTGTTTTTTTTCCTATGCTCATCATTTTCGTTTTATTTTCATTTATTATCATGCCCATCTTTGCTTCCTTAACTATTTCCTGCACCATATTTTTCAATATTTTTTTAAATATTTTCCTATTTTTGTAATTAATACTACGTCATCTGCATATGCACTAAGTTGACTTCCTCCTGTCCTAATAATTCCTAGTCTGAAACGGCACCGTTCAAAATACTTAACATGTCAATCACGATTTTGACATGTCAATTAGGTATTTGACATATGTAGTTTTTGAGTGAATATATAGCTATTCCAAACGTTGAGGCGGAACTAAATGGGAATTTCGTTCTTTTAGGTTGTCACGAGAAGGGACATTGCTTGGATTATATAATTTTTCACGGTGGAATGTCAAAATTTAAAATTCCAACAATTAAACCGTGGAAACGAATGACATATGTCAAAAATAAAATATTTTTTTTACATATTTTAATGAAAAAATAAATAAATAAATAAATGGAAAATTAGTATTAAGAATGACACAAAAAATTAAAATATAACGAAAATTAAATTTTAAATTGATATTAACCTTAACCAAAAAATGTTTATTGTAAGTATGATTTACAAAGCTTAAACAAAACGGCCAAAAAGCACAATTAAACGATGAAAGTAACTGGATTGAAAAAACTACTTCCGCCTAATCGTTTGGAATAACCTATAACCTTCAATATAATGAAACTTAACCAAAAATTTAAAAGCCAGTTTTACAAGTTCACATGGTTCCATAAAAGTCTATTTAGTCCACAACAGTCACCAAAGTAATCAGATCTAGTTTACGTATTACAAAATGATACAAAAATTATGGAAATTAATGCGTAACGAATATTGTGACATTTATGTTTTTTTCAAACCAACTACGATGGAATAAATGCATTTAAGGCCTGTTTCTTTGATTTGGGCGGAACTAGATCGTAAAAATTTCTCCGCACATTGGCCAGTGTCCGGTTATTTTTATGTTTTAGGGAATCAATGTATGGATGCCTTGCTCCGTATTCTTTGCTTTTGTCCCCTGTCGGAAGTAGTTTACTTACTTAACATGTATAGTTTTTAATTCTAAATAAATTTTATCTCTTGCACTGTTTCTCTAAAACAATTAGGGAAGCAGGAAATAGCATATTTATTATTTTACATGTTAAATCGCTATGGCCGACAGGTCAATTCACCACTCTGTATACTGTTGCACTAATGATGATGATCAAACTAATAAATTTATAGTTGAATAGTAACGTAAAATTATAATACAAAATATAATTTTATGTATTTTTTTCTGTAGATAAATGAAAACCGCATTTGATAAATTGAAAGCTTCAATAAATATATTACAATATAGTGAATGATACATTTCAACGCAATTCGGTTTAAAATTGAAGTCCATTAATTAATATGATAATTGGTACTTCCGGATGTGTTCAATACTAAAACATATATTTATATTAATGTCATTGTTCAGTATTTCTATGACCCAGTTAAAAAGACTTTTTAAATAAATTGTATTTCAAAATGTCACAAACAAATATATAAATTAAATACTGTATTGTATTTAATCATTAATTTGATAATAATGGCATTTATGATCTATTTGGAAAATTAAAAGAGAATTGTAGTTACATATTTGTTCGCTAGAGGGTAGTGGATTAAATGGCGGTCTAACCGAGTAATTGTCCGGGGCCCCAAAATTAAGGAGCGCCAAAACTAAAGCCGGCACTAGGGCCTTACAGTCCGCACTCAGGGGCGCACACAAGGGGGGGGGGGGGTCCAAGGGGTCCGGACTCCTCCACCGTACTGTGAAACGTGAAGACTTTTTTGCTCTTCACTTAAAATTTAGGAGTGAGGACCTTTTTTTTTGCTCTTCACTTAAAATTTAGAATGGAGGACCTTTTTTTTGCTCTTCACTTGAAATTGAAATTTTGCCCTGTGTTTATAAAAATTATGTATAATTGGACCCGCCCCAAGCCAAAAATCTGTGTGCGCCCCTGTCCGCGCTCCTTAAGAAAGAAGAATATCTAAAT
Source organism: Liopterus haemorrhoidalis (assembly GCA_963971575.1). Classification (NCBI taxonomy): domain Eukaryota; kingdom Metazoa; phylum Arthropoda; class Insecta; order Coleoptera; family Dytiscidae; genus Liopterus; species Liopterus haemorrhoidalis. Next base: position 40,322,957 of record OZ020612.1, on the reverse strand, counting down.
ATAATCATTATCTTAATTTTAACTATTCTAAATTCTATAACTCGAACTTCTATAAGTCAAATAGAAATATAAAAACACTAGGTTAAGTTTCACATATTCTTTAATACTCGATACGTATTTCGGCTGTTATGCTATTATCAAGAGCAGAGCCGGCCTTAGCAAGTCTGGCGCCCCGGGCGAGATTGTTTGCCGCCCTCATAAAAAAAAAATAATTAAAAAGGTCTTCACCTCCCAGATCCAAGTGAAGAGCAAAAAAAAAGGTCTTCACCTCCCAAATCCAAGTGAAGAGCAAAAAAAAGTCCTCACCTCACAGATCCAAGTGAAGAGCAAAAAAAGGTCCTCACTTTTAAAATACAAGTGATGACCTGACCGTCCGCCGCCCTTCCTGGCCTAGCGCCCCGGGGCGGTCGCCCGACCTCGCCCCCCCCCCCTTAGGCCGCTTCTGATCAAGAGTTTCTTACAAGCTAACAAATACATTTTTTTTCCATTATATAGTTATTCAGGTAAATTATTTAGGGCTGAAAGCAGATTAAGGACCGATTTAATATATTCTAATTTTCAGTAAGGGGCTATTGTATAATATCAGTTGTTCGTTCATTAAGGTTCCAGATTGTAAATTTTTATGAATTTCCAAATGTTCAAATAAGTTTTTGGTTATTGTTGTTTATGTGAATTACCGAACAATCTTCTATTTCGCAATTGTGGTTATTGGTGATGAGGTGTTTTGCAACGTTTGAGGAATCAGATTTACGGTTTTTATGGGCTCTTAGGTGCTCTTTGAATCTAGTTTCAAATTGTCTTTTTGTTTTCCCAATATAAATGTGGTTACAATCTTAAGCCTGTAGTACACGATGCAATTTCTCGAATTGAATCTCGTACGATTTGTCGTACGATAATTATTGCATTGAGAATTTTGTTCAGAATTATCGGATGTAAAATTACTGTAGTATACCATCCAATATTTATCGCTTTGAATCTGTACAAATTGATGCGCACTACGTCTATTTTTGTAAGTTGACAGAATTCAAATAACTGTACTTAACCTAGAATGGACAAATAGTTTACCAATTTTTAAAGACTGATAATATTAATCTTTGTCCTAAATCAGTAAATCTCCTGGATTCGCAAAGCCGTACCGTTTTCTGTTCTAATTTATTACATTTGAAATTGAAGGGAATTATTATTTTATTTATTTATTGTTTTTATTATTTTTGTCTATAAAACTACGATTTTTCTTTATCAAAAAATATTATTGTTGTCATTATTAGCATTTAGTTTAAAGAAAATAAAAACATATTATATTAATAATAATTTGTTTTATGCATAACACCCAACTTGAATAAATAAATGAGAAGTATAGAAATTGTAATCAAGAGTAGTTTGTGGACAAGAAATGTTAAAAAATCTACAAATATCAAAAAAAATATATTTTTTTAATAATTCTCCCGGTACTTTTTCCCTGGATTGGAATGTTTAATGGTCACATTAGATAAGTCACTAGTTAAGTATGTTGGATAATAAGATGTTGAAAAAATCCAAACGTAATATATAAAAGAATACGAACTAAATCCAATTTATTTTACACAAAATAAGAAAAAATATTATTAAAGTTGATACTAAATAACCTCAAAATATGTTTTACAGATGAACAGATGTTCGCTACAGTCGCAAGACTATGCGCATCTTATACTGCGCATTATTGGTTCATTCTGTCAAATATTTTAGGTCCAGACAATAAATATTGGTTGGTTTTCAATGTCATACAAGATCTCGTACGAAAATCCTGTAGTACACGATACAATAATTTGTCTACTATAAATCGTACGAGATTCAAAACGAGAAATCGAATCGTGTACTACAGGCATTAGCACTGAATTTTATAAATACTACTTTTTTCTTTAAATTCTCTATTACGTATTTTATTATTTACTAAGTCATTTTTTACGGATTTTGGTTGTAAAATGCTGGTGAAATATTATAATTTTTGAGTGTACAAACTCAAAACACACACAGTTCTTCGGTCGTTTTTTAGAAACCAAACACACTCAATTCTTTGAACAATTTTTTAGAAACCAAAGAATTTGCCACAAACGTCCTTAGTAAAAATTTGGTAACGATAACCGAAATCGTTGTCCAAATTGTAGCGAATGATCCAGATTTTGAAATGAATGCAAAAGCAAGACGAAGCGATTTGGATGCGATCTCCTACTACCAACATTTGCTTAACAAGAGAAAAAGAAAGCGACAAATGACACTAGACGAATTCATCGCAACCGTCTGATCTATGTGGCTTAATAAAAAGCGAGGCGCAGAGACTCTGAATAAATTATTCGCTAGCTGAATAAATTCTTATAGAGAAAATTCCGTATTAATTAGTATTAAAATAAATTACGCCTTAAATATTGAACGAGAACATTGTAAAATAAGTGCAAATCGCAAGATATTTTAGAACAAAATTCAGAAAAATATGAGTCCAGAGTGTGCAGTGCACACCCTGGACTTATTGACAGCACGCCACTGGTTGACATCTTTCACCTAATACAACCGGAAATGTATGTAACTTATACTTCACATCAATTTTCTTTTGGTCAAACTAAATTTTCTCAAAGCAAATCTGCTAGCAATAAATTCAAATAAAAAATCGAATACAATTTAATATAAAATAAATATGTTTTTGGTATTAGTGTGAATGGTTTGAGTAACATATATAAAGGATTTCATTCGGGTTCCTATTTTATTTGTCGATTCTTATATGGATGTCAATAAAAGATCCTTTATGATATTGCCCATTTTCTTTGTTCGGAAGCGGAGTATTCGATGATAATAAAGTGTATTCTCAATCAAATACCACGTGTGTCCTAATATCGTAAATATTTATTATTATTACTGTACTCCGATATTAGAATATAGCACGAATGTATTGACATTGCTCTCTAAAGGTGTGTTCGTTTGTGTTGCCCAACCTACACTGAACTAAACTGGATTATACAAAATAGCGCAAGCCTTTGAAGAAGCTGATAGACCCCAGGGTTTGATTGGCAACATTGCTTCCCCTATTAAGCAAACTAAAGCAGCAATTTTTACGTTCTTAAGTTTACGTCTGCGCTGTCACATCTCTCTTTCTCGCTCTAATTTAATAACCTCCTTTGTCAGCGGTTTGAATATTTAAGGTTAAGTTTCATTTAAATTTATATATTATATCCATTTTATTTAATAAAAATTTAAAAAATAATTGAAATTGTACCACAATTTTGTTATAGTGCATCTTTGATCAAAAAAAATCATGATTACAATGTTTAAAATAAAAATTTTGGTAGTACTAGTTTCTTAATTTTACTGTTGGAATCACTGAAAATCATTTGTGTTGGCGACATTTTTAGCCCCAGTATGGCCGCCGTTGCGCTACTTTGTATAATCTAGTGACTTTACACTGAACTACACCACAGCTACACTATGGCGTTCGTTTGTGGTCCGACACCTGTCCGTAAAGTGTTCGTTTGTATTTATGAACTTGTTCAGGACAGGCAAAGTCTACACTTGCTCGGGAGAGAGTGTAGCTTCAGGCAACCTGAAAAAGGCGGCAAACTTAATCTAACTTGTTACAATCTGTATTTGGTCTAGCGGAAATTTTTATTTTACATCTATCATATATCGGTCATGAATCGAGTAATATGAACAGAAGGAAACTAGTTTTCCTATAATGCTGGTATACTAACTAACATAAATAAATTCAGAAGTTTTATAAAATCTGTCAAAACTTGAATTTTTATTATTTATTTTTATAAAATTTATTTCACCATTTGAACTGTTCATATTATCTTATTTATTTACTATGATCCGTCTCTCTATTATACAATCTATCTCAATTTGTAATACAAAACTAGATCTGGTTACTTTGGTGACTGATGTGGTGTAAACAGACTTTGGCGTATCCGTGTGAATCAATACTATGATAATATTATAAATGTATTGTCAATATTAGGGTGACCATTTTCTTAAGAATGCAATACGGGACGGAGCAAAAAAAAGATCATTATCTTCCAAATCCAAGTGAAGAGCAAAAAAAAGGTCCTCATCTCCCAAAATCCAAGTGAAGAGCAAAAAAAAAGGTCTTCACCTCCCAAATCCAACTGAAGAGCAAAAAAAAGGTCCTCACCTCCCAAATCCAAAATGCGGGACAAAATGTTAAAATGCGGGACGAATGGTCACCCTAGTCAATATACAACATAAAACTTGACATAAAATGAACTTTACCTGTTAGTTACGTATTACAAAATGAGACAGATAATATTACTTTAGCACAAATTTGTTTTAAAAAGTGAGGCTATCAACTTTGTCTAGAAATGTCATTCGCCTGCCTGGAAAACCGTTCGTTTGTATTCCTGTTTCGAGCAGTTCGGAAGAAATTTTTAGTTGCACTGTGACGTCAGCTGCTCTTGTCCTGGACAAGTTTGGTGCAACACAATCGAACAAACCTTATGATGCACAATATACAAGTGAAAACCTTGAGTTAAGCTGTGTTCAGAGCTCTTTAACTTGACTGTTCCCTGTGCGTTATGGATATGTTTAGTATAGGGTAGTCGGCGAATCAGTGCACTTGATTCACTGGAAACGTCACATGTTTTTGTGACGTCAAGTTAGTACGTTTACATTCATCCATTTAACGGATATAATATTCGTACGCTGTCACTTGTGTTGAAATTAAATGATAATATAAGAATAAGAACAGAATAGAAACAAATAAACTATTCTAATAGGCAAAATAGTCCTAAAAAGGGCTTATGTGATCCAAAAATATGATCAAAGAACCAAAATAGAAGTACGTTGAATTTAACCCTGAAAAGTTATGCACTACACACAATATCAAATGGAAATCTATAAGATATCTATAAGATAATATATATAACTAAATACAAAACTGCTAAATAAAGCACAAACTATATAAAAAAGGTTTTTAGAAATTACTTACAAAAAGTTAGATATGCTACTTGAACACAAGTATCAAAACATATCAGAACGTATTATAAAATGTCAAATGTAAACATTGTTCTATTTAGCGATACCAAAACAAATGTCCTTATATTAAATAAAAACTTTTAAAATTTGTAAATCTTCAAAATGACTATCGAACACAAACTAAATATGACTTCAAAAGGTATGTTTTGGTAAAATAAAAGAGTGAAGAGCAAAATTAGTCTATAATTCACATGCAAAAAAAATCGATTTAGTAATTTTTTTTCGCCACAAGTTTGTTATGATGCAAAATGACCAACTATGTTGATTGGACGTCTGACCTATAGATAGTTTTTACGTTCAAGATAGCATTTACAGATTAGGAAATTAGTGCGTTACGAATAGTGCGACATTTGTGTGTCTTTAAATCAACCACGGTGGTTTTGTAAAATGTTTATTATCTATTATCGTTTTCCTAGTTCTGCTGTCCTAGATTTTAACTAACTAAACCTAACCTAATTACCTAAATTGATCATATTTACTGTTCGTCTTTGTAATTTTGGGCGAGATTTGTTGTAAACGGCGCGAGGACATTTTGTTAGGTTATGTAAAGCCATACAATGTAAACATTCTCTTCGATGTAGACTGAGATAGCTAATGTTTTTATATGTCTGTCTCATTAAAACAACTCATTAACCATAGGGAAATAAATTTAAGATTGTAGCGCCGCGGTGGTCGATTTTGAAACGTGGGTAGAGGGTACTTAATGTTATTGTTACATAGCTGTGAAAGTAAAATTATAGGAATAAATATATTTTAAAATATTTTGTGAACCTGTTTTACTATTTTATCAACTAGTAAGTATATACAAATGTTTATAATTTTTTGCATGACGGCGCTAGAAAAAAATTAAAAACTATATTTTGTGATGTAGGTTATGGTGATAAAATTTTTTGTAGTGGATTATTTCAATGGCCCACTTTTTTCCATATTTTTCTTTTCTAATCCAAGCTTTCCGACAATTTACAACTTCCTCGATTCCAAGATTTGTTATTAATTTAACATTGTCTGAAGTAGGTGGAAATCTGTGGAACGATAATTCAGGGTTCCTCTTTTCGTTGACTTGCACATAGGTAGACAACAATAAGATCTATCTATTTTATTGGACTTTGCAAAAACAAATCGACATAAACAAACTTAAACAGTATGACTAATGACAACGACTTCTACTTTGAAGTAAGTCATTAAAAGTTTACCACTCAGAATCTCTCTTATCTGTAAATGCTGATATTTTAAATAATCCACTACGAAAATTTTATCGCCATAACATACAACAATCACAAAATATAGTTTTTAATTTTTTTTTGAGACGTGTCATATTTAAAAATAGTAAAACAGTTTCCCAAAATATTGTAAAATATATTTATTGCTATAATTTTACTTTCACAGCTATGTAACAATAATATTAAGTACCCTCTACCTACGTTTCAAAATTGACAACCGCGGCGCTACGATCTTAAATTTATTTCCCTATAAGTTTGGAAAACTATCGACAATCGACAACGTATAACGTATTAAATTTGGAGTTCTGAACGATTGTTCGCGTTACCATGTGACAAACTCGTTAGTGTCAATTAACAGTGGACAAATCATAGCCTATAGTTGACTAATTTAAGAGCTCTGAACGCAGTTTTACGAGAAAACTCGCACTCCCTCTATCTTGATACACCGTGTATAACAAATTAAACATTTATTTGTAAAAATTTATTATTATTATCTATAATTAATTATTTTTATTGCATTTTAATAAATTTATTATCATTTACACACATGAAAATAATAAAGCAATTAAATTAAATGTATAAATATAACCGGTAGTTGTACTATTTTAAGGTCTTCTTCAATTAATATTTGAAGGTTAGCCGCTATTTCTATTCGACCCCGTATATTGTAACCGGATAGGTAGTGTCTTTGGCATAGCGCACTAGCATGTCCTCCGATCCTAAGAACGAGAAGGCTGCAGTTTGGCATATAGAATATGTAACCACTTAAACTTGAACCACTTGGAGATGAGAGACGTGATATAAAAATACCCACATCACACCATCACTCAAGGAGTCTTTTTGTTTTTAAAATTATGTGATTTATTTATAAATGTTAATTAAAACTTCTTTAACAGGTGGTCGGGTCTATTTTCTAAGCAAGATGTTAAAATCTTAACGTCAAAAACTGACGTAAATTTTTTTAACACCATTTTAAACGTAAATGCTATTCACTAAGCATATTTGTGTTAACATACAAGGTGTCTCAAAAGAAATTTTATATTTAGTGGATCGATTAAAAAAAAAGTAAGCCATATATAGAAAAAATGTTTATTAATTATTAAAATACACTTTTTGGGGATTTATTTCTTAAAAATAATATCGTCTAAATGTAGACCCTCGCGTTCTCGGCACTCATTTAATCGAACAGTAAAATTACTTATGACGTCTCGGCAGGTGGACTCAGGGATGGCTGCCATTTCGTGACGGATATTTTCTTTCAAATGCGCCAGTGAAGTCGGTTTATTGGCGTAAACTTTAGATTTAAGATTACCCCATAGGAAAAAGTTCATAGGGGTTAAATCTGGACTGCATGGAGGCCAATTTATATAGCCTCTCCGGGAGATCAATTTGCCTGAGAAAATTTCACGAACACGGGGCTTGGGTCTTTAATTCTTGCACCAATTGAATTTTGTAGGGGTGCAGCTTTAGGTCTTTGTGCATAATGCGATGTAATGATGCACATTAAAAGCACATTAAAAGATGCACATTAAAAGCACTTGCGCGCTTCCGAATTGAAAGGTTCGGGTCGTCACGAACAGACTGATTAACATTCTCCACGTTTTCTACCGTTCTTGATGACCTAGATCGCCCGGATTTTGATTTATCCAGCGTTGTACCAGTCTCTTCAAACTTTTTAACCCAATGTCGAATGAGAGGAATGTTTGGCGCATCATTTAAGTGGCGAAAACCTCGAATACTGCAGAATTTTCTACGTGCTACAGTCGCCGAATCACCGTTTTTGTAAAACTCTCGCACGCATAACGCGCGGTCTGCTCCCGAGAAACGCTCCATAGCGAAATTCCCAAGAGCCAGGCTACCGATTGACATAGCCCCCGCGCCCCTCGTATACGTTGCGTTCACGTAGTAAGCTAAATAAATATAAAATTTCTTTTGAGACACCTTGTATTAACGCGGCGGCGCAAAAACAGCCAGTTAACGTTTTACAATAAGCGTCTACCAAAACGGTGGCTTTAAAAGTTAACACTGGAGTTTAGTTTGCAAAAATGGCTTATCCTATTTTAGTAAATGTCATGCTATTAAAATAAATTGAATAAAATACAAGATAGTAAGAATATTAATTATTATAAGACAAAATTCAAACTTTTTATAACTCTTTAAAAATAGGAAATGTTTTACGTCCAAATAATTAAATGGTAAGAAAAAGAGTCACTCAGCTTTTTGGACAATACGTATATTTTAGAAACACAATGTTTCGCTAAACCATTGTTAGCTTCCTAAGGTCCTATACAAAACAATAACCATAGTAATACTGTTCATAATAAAGTTCATCATCCAAAACTATTGTTTTAATTGGATAAATTCAGTAGCTATGGAAACTTGCTTTGTTGGTTCGAGTCGTGTCTCAAAAACCGTCAAGTTTGTTGCTATTAATAATTCAGTCAGCAACTTCCCTTGTCACCTCTGGTGTTCCACAGGGTTCTTACCTTGGTCCTCTGATCTTTTCTATATTTATCAGTTATTGATTGTTTTACAAATTCTCAATTTTTGTTACATGCTGATGACTTGAAATTATACAAATGTGTGACCAAGGTAGAACATTGTCAGGTATTGTCAGAAACACTGCCGAAACGATCTACACAGTCTGTGCAAATATTTTATTTTATTTATTTATTTTATTTTTTCTATTTATTAGACCAATCCAACAGGACAAGATGTCCTAATTACAGGTTTGGAACTACATACAACACAAAATTACAAAAACAAAAAATCATCTGTAGTATAAGCTTAAGGCTAGAATCTTATTAAAATTAGATAAAGAAATGGACAAGATGTATGATTAAATTAAATTTGAAATTTTCTTTTATAACTTACAAGAGACGTGCTGAATATGTCTGGAAAACCAGGAAGATCAGAGTAAAAGTTATGCAAAATAGATACTCTATTCATACTAGAGTTTAAATAATAGTTAGTCCGAGTTGGTAACGCAGAAAAAATTTCTAATTGAGTAGATAGGTACCCTTAACGAGATTTTCTAAACTAGTTCCGAACAATCTACCAAAACATTCATAATCTTGTACAAGAATACTAGATCCGTTGTTTTACGTCGTTTTTCAAGTTGCTGTAAATTAACATTGAAAGTAGGAAATTTTCTGTTCAGGAAATAAATAAATTTATTTTGTACAGCTTAAATTCTGTTAACATAGATACAATACGAGGGGACGAACAAATGGTTGCAAATTCAAGCTAACTTCTAACCAACGTTTTATAGAGTGTCATAACAGACAGAGGACTATGAAAACATCGGCATGAACGTATAAGAAAACCTAAAATTTTATATGCTTTTTTGACTACAGTATCAATATGTACATCAAGTATTCTTGCTGTCCAGACATTATTTTTGTCTGGACAGCATCGGCAAACCATCGACACAAATTGACTCTCAACCCCAGTTAATGTAGTTTGATAAATTTTATCAGAAATTTTAGTCTGTTTATTTTTAATTATAGTCTCTATACATCGCCATTAAAAACTGTAAGTTGGGCCAAGCACCGACCCTTGTGGTACACCAAACAGAATTTTTTCCATTGGATTTATTGTATTTATTTTTTTTTAACACATTAAGTACAATCACTTAAGCTTTGGAACCACTCATATGATGTTCTACTTATTCTGATTTAAACATGCGCAAATAGCCTTTGTTGCTGTGCGCCAAACTAACTAACTCTAATATTGAACAAATTCACCAATAAAATATAGTAGTAAACGGTATCCTCAAGGTTTTTCTCAAATTTAGAGGTAATATACGGCAATATACGATATTTTCATCCAAATTTTGTTGAGCATCAGTAATTAAATTATATATTTTCCAGAATAAAATATGAGATAATCTAAATATAAACTAATGGTAGTATACAAATGCTACAAACATGAGCTTTAAACACATTTTCCTAATTTTAATCTCAGGGTCTTAAGTTGTATATCGCATTTTAAAAATTTGTTATATTTCTTTTGGCACTTAGATGAAAAACAAAGTAAAATAGAAATGTAAATTTATAAACATTATTTAAACATTTTACTTTAATACAGATGTACGTATAGTATATTAAACAAAATTAGCTAATGGTTTTGTTTTAAAATAATGAAAATCGTTCCGCAAATCTTCTCCAACTAAATTTAGCAAATGATTTTCATTTTAAACTTTTAAATAATATGCGAATTAAAATGTTTTATTAGCAATTTTTTTTTGCAAAAACAATTGTATTAAAATAAAGATATTTAAAAAAAATACTTTTCGTTCTACTTTTTAGTATCTGATACACAATAAATTTTAAAAAAATATTATTTTTTACAGACACAAAAAAAATTGACATTTTTCGAAAATTAATCTCATCAAAAATTCCTGTTGAAGTATTCCGGTTCCCATCAATATACATTATTGAGAATTTTTTCAAATTTTTCGACCCACCCTTCTGGGAAATGGAGTTGGGGACCAAAGTTTTTATACTGTTTTTAAAAAAATATGTATTTTTTCGTTGAATAGATTTTGTTTATATATTTTTTTTAACTCTCTATAGTTTTGCTATATGTGAATTAAAGAGTTGTATACGAGGGTTGCCTTTTATATTTCGGGATTTAAGATCAAATCAATTATTTATCAACAAAAGTGGCTTTATTATTTTTCAAAATATTCTCCATGAAGATCAATACACTTTTGCATGCGTTTGAACCAAATTTCGAAGCATTTTTCCACTCCGATTAAGGCTTTTTCCACTGCGATTGTCAAATTATGTAAGATCCTACGCGAACAAATCTTTTTGACAGCCGAATGTTCATGCAATAATTAATGTATGGTCCCACTAATGCCCAAGAATACCTCAATCTCACGATAAGTCACATGACGTTCTTGCAGTATCAATACATGCACAGCATCAATGTTTTCCGGAATAACAGTGGATTTTGGATCACCTTCACGAAATTTGCGCTTAAGCTAACTACGGCTACGATTGAAGTCGGCAAACCATCGATAAACAGTAGTCCTTGATGGTGCTTCATCGCCGAAAGTCGAATTAAGTTCATCGATGCACTCTTGTTGGGTTAATCCACGTCGAAAGTTGTAAAAAATAATCGCTCGAAAATGTACGTCAAAACGTTCTGAGTACGTATACCGTCAAAACATCAAACTTTACGATAGAAGCTTCAGTAACCAGATGGCAGCACTAGTTTAGCGCAATCCCAAAATTTAAGAGACAACCCTCGTTAGCATGCCAAATTTCAACTTTCTAGGTCCAGCCGTTTGCCTACTTTTCATACCAAAGGGTCAGGTAGATAGACAGACACATGAATGACGTTATAAGGGTTTTTTGGTATTACCAACAAAGAAGGAAAACGGGAAATTTTTGACCCAGCAGTTTTTAAAAACCTTTATTGTTAAATAAAATGGTCACCAAATTGCCCAAATGATGGATTTTGGGTCATTGGTGACCATTTTCTTGTACAAAATTACAGTCCTTAATTAAGACAAACCACAAACAAAGAGCAATGTAACAATTTCATCAAATTCTCGGATTGAATCATCTATAAGATGTAGTCCTTGCAATATCTAGGCTTTAATGTCTTATGTATGTAGTTCCTTCAGGCTTGGCGGTCTCCGTTTAATCCTACACGCAACTCTCAGAGGTTGACCGTGCATTAATTCAAAGAGAACACTCAATTCCCACCATTTCAAATCTGGTCCTAGGACAGAGAAGGTCGTATAACCCCCTTTAATCCGGGGAATTGTGTGTCTTGTTTAATGGAAGCCTAATGTCGATGCTATATCCTGTATTACTACCAATGGCATCTCTCGATTGCTTTCTAATAAAAACATGTTTGATGAGGACAAAAAGTTTTCCTGTTATTTCTGTTAAAGTTAAAAACCAAATAACAAAATAATACTCCCTTCGCCCGAAAATATAATATACATTTTGATTTTTTTCTTGTCCGAAAATATAAATTTACAATTTTAATTAATTAGAATAATTTTATTTATGGAATAGTTACAAATATCTAGTAAAACAAAGAATAATATAAAAAAAATTAATTTAACGAGGACGTGGCTGTCTCTACAGTTTGCATGGAACATGATAATGTTGTTTGTAATTCGCAAATTAGTAGCCCATTAATACGAGTTCCAAACTCATATTCTCTCCAGTAATCCCAACAACACAAATTTCTAGGACTTATAATCCATCAAAATCTTCGTTGGTCTCCACATATTGATTATAAACTATCAGGATCATGTTATATGCTAAAGAGTATATAATAAAATTCTCTTGCAGCAAAAAAAAGCTATTCGAATATTAACATTTACTACATATAGAACTTCCTGTAGAAACTTATTTTAAGATCTTAAAATATTAACAGTTCCTTCAATTTTTATATTAGAATGCGTATTATTTGTCAGAAATTATTATAGTAACTTTAATATAAATAGTGATTATCATAATCACAATACAAGAAGTAAATCTAGCTTGAATATTGAGAGGCACCATAATACTTAGTACGAGCAAAGTCCTCGTTTTATAGCTGCAAGATTGTACAATAAGGTTCCTGATAGCATTAAAAGTATAACCAATGAGAAAATATTCAAAAACAAGTTTAAGAAATATCTACTAGAACATTCTATTCAATCTCTGAAAATTTAAATTCCAAAGCTAACTAGTATTAAATTTTGCATTCTGTTAAATTAGAATATCTACATGTATACGTTATATTGACTTAACCTCTGTATTTTCTAATGATCACTAACAGGCTCAATAAAATATTATTATTATTATTATAATCGTCCCGTACGATGAAGTTTTGCCTTATTAGTGTTCGTAAACTTATAGGAATTCCCTCATTTTGCTAACATGGTTGCTTCTAGACAAGTTTGCAATGTTAAAACATTATCAAGGGTTTGTATATTTAATGCATTAAATGAATTTTGTACGCATTCATCCAATTCGGCGATTGTATTTACTGAAGCCGTAAGTTGTAAGGATTGTATAGAATTGAAAATGCCAAAATCCAGATTAAAATCAGGACTATTTGGCGGTTGTGATTTAAGTCGATTTGTAACTTCTTCCTTGCAATTCAACACAGTTTTGATCAAAATTCGCCATTTTGTTAAAACAGCTGGTGTCACTTTAATTTGTCTAAAATACGCGTTTATTATTCTGTGAATTACTTTTGACATATGCAAAACTATTTGCGCCCCATTTGTTTATCGGTTGCCTAGCAACCACTTATTTAGAAATAAAAACAAAAAAAGATCAAGATAATATTACTTTCGCTAATCCCACATTTTTTAGGTAATGTATACCATATTATCGGACGGAGGGAGTAGTATTTTATTTAACAAATATATAATGTTGGCTATATTATACGAGGATGAAGTTTACTGCCAGAGCCGTAAGCAAGGATTGTTATCATCCCAATGAATTAGAATGTAAGTTGAAATAAGCAAGCATTTCGCAGTGTTAAAACTTTCATTTTCAACGACCCAAAACACATATTTAGATTAAAACGACCAAAATTCAAACCAGCAGACCATAAAAAAATAAACAATAGAATTCATGTTGCTATCTTCATAATTAAAGTAATTTCAAATGGAAATTATAAACATTAATATTTACGCGGTCCTAAAAAACTTGTAATATTTTGTAAAATTAGAACAGTTGTATAAATTAAGAAATTAAGGTAGAAACTTTTATCATCTCAATGAAATTAAGCAGGATGAGAAAATATATCCAATTTCGTAGAATATTAAGTAGAAAATACTTGGAAACACGGAAAATACATTAATGAAATTGTGAACTTAATATATCTTTTGTTCTTTTCCAAATTTTATGAAAATATAATTGTCTAAATGATTTGGTGTAACAAATACAAGGAAAACAACAAAGGCAAGAATATATAAGACGACAGTCAGAAAATGTTGAGTGTTACAGAAAATCACTTGAAGAGGGGGAGGGTCAAAAAATCACAACAAACAGAAGGTAGATATTTAGAAAATCCCTTGTGGTGCAAGCGTTACTTGAATAAAATACTGACAGTATTATTTAAAAGTAAATTAAATGACTTATATTTCGTGCGACCCGAAGAAATAATGATCAAACCCGGAACTCGGACACAAGCCTTAAAACCTGGAGTCTCCGGGTCTAACTCGAAGAGGTGGCAACACAGTAACACGGTGGAAATACCTGACATGTCAAAAAAATAAGACACTCCTAAAGACACCGAAAATGTCTAATTTATGGTGGAATACAAGAAATCCTCTAAAAGATCCAGAAAGATGCGAGAATACTAGAAAAGAATGCCGTGTTGAATAATATTAAGCAGGGCTACAAAGAAGAAAACTACCACGGCCAACAAAAATGATTTAAAAGATATAAATAGGATGGATAACAAGATTAGTTAAAATCGCCAGAGATAAATTTCCAGAAGGAAGGAGATGTGTAGGCAGACCGAGAAGGATGTGGAGGGATAATTTAAAAACATGATGAATCATGGAAAATGCTGAAGAAAACAGAAATGGACTAGGAAGAAAGAAAAAAATATAATTTTGTCAAATAATTATTAGACAATAGGTGGAATTTCAACTGTCGTTGCATTTGCAGTTTTTGCAGTCTTAATTCTTTTTTTTTAGTTTCTCTTTTCCATTGTTATGTCAGTTCTATCATACCAATTATTTCTTAAGCTAACTCGTTCCCTTCACCCTGATGGATTCCACGGTGTTCTCAAATTTTTATATTTAATGAGAGTAAACTACTGACCAAAATTTAGATGGATGAATGGTGTCCAATAAAACATTCATGGAATCATTAATCGCAGCACCAAAAAGATGCCTTGTGGACCTTATGATGGAACGTTTTGAATATCTCTTTCTTAATGAACCCGAATTGCGTTTTTCCTGTATACATGTATTTTGCATTTCTTAGAGTATATCACTCAAAGATCTCAGGACTTAGAAAGGAACATAGTCTTTGGAAAAGACGGGAAGAGACAACGTGAAATATCTACAATACAGTAACTGGAGACCACGGAGAACATCTAAAATGAGCCACTGGAATTCTTACAATTCAGCAAAAAATGGTATCCCTGCAATATTCCTCAAGAAGTGTTGCCACACCATAGGACCAGCACTATCCTGTTTATACATACTATCAATTCAGACTGGTATTTTCCGGACGCATTGGAAATATGCGTACATCACGCCTATTCATAAATCTGGTCTAAAGTCTTCAGTAATAAACTATAAGCCAATTTCTATTCTTTCATGTATTGCCAAAGTTCTGGAGTCCATTGTTACCGAAGCTATATTCACCACTTATCAGCAGAGTATCGTCCTTCAGCAACACGGCTTTTTTAAAGGACGCTCCACCGTCACCAATTTATTTTGTTATAAAGATTTTATTTCAACATGCTTAGAAGAAGGATCTGAAGTTCATGCTGTACACACCGATTTTCGCAAAGCATTCGATCAAGTAGACCATCGAATTTTGTTAGCAAAATTAAAAGCTTACGGCATCAGCGCTAATCTTCTCCAGTGCCTCGAGTCTTATCTCTCTGGTCGGAAACAATTTGTTAAGATTTTCAACTGTACCTCTGAAGCAATATCTGTTACTTCCGGTGTGCCCCAAGGTTCTCATCTTGGGCCTGTCTTATTCTCACTTTTCGTGAACGATATTGGCTCCAGATTGTCATATTCGTCATATCTGCTTTTTGCCGACGACATGAAGTTGTTTCTGAAAGTCAACAACGCTA
Organism: Liopterus haemorrhoidalis; assembly: GCA_963971575.1. NCBI lineage: Eukaryota > Metazoa > Arthropoda > Insecta > Coleoptera > Dytiscidae > Liopterus > Liopterus haemorrhoidalis. Next base: position 40,306,932 of record OZ020612.1, on the reverse strand, counting down.
TCAACACAGTTGAGTTGCAATCAGATCTGGGCGCAATTGAAAGCTGGTGTAAGGAAAATTGTTTAAGCCTAAACCCTGCAAAATGTAAGACGATAATCTTCTCTCGCAAAAGAATTAAGACAACTGTTTCTTACCATCTTAATGGGATTACACTTGAAAGGGTATCAGAAATACGTGATTTAGGTGTAATATTCACAGACTGTTTGTCCTTTGAGAAGCATATAAATATCATCACTATCAAGTCGCTAAGGATGCTTGGCTTCATCATACGTCAAACCAAAGAATTTACTAATATCCATGCTATCAAGTTGCTATACTTTTCACTTGTGAGAAGTCATCTTGAATACGCCAGAACTATATGGTCCCCTCAGCAAGTTACTTTTTGTGAAAGGCTTGAGCGCGTTCAAAGTAAATTCAGTAAATACGCTCTATTCAAACTGGGCATTCCGTATGCTGACATGAACCGGGAAGAGAGATATGCTACGCTGAATATCATGCCACTAATATACCGACGAAATATATGCGATCTCTGTTTGTTGTACAAAATACTTAATGGAGTAACTTATGCACCTGACATCCTTTCAAGCTTCCACCTGAGAGCTCCTACTAGAACAACGTGGAACCTCAATTTATTGCAAGAACAGCAACATTCAACCAACTACGGATGCAATACTTCTACTAATAGGTTATCTAAATTATTCAATTCCCTCAATTGTAATAATTTAGATATATTTAATTCATCGTTTAATGTTTTTAAAAATAGAGTAACTCAGTTAGTTAATGTATTGTAAAATTTAATTCTGTACTGTTTTGTTTAAGTATGTATTTTATATTTGTATTATATTGAGCTATTTAGGCTTTTTGCCTGTAATGCTTGAAATTAATAAATAAAAAAAATAAATAAAAAAAAATGGAAGGCATAAGTCAAAGAGGACATTCTTCTTCTTTTGTTACTATCTTATCGAATATTAGTTGTCATTAAGGCTATTTGCATTTTGTGTATGGCCGAGTGGAACAATGATGTACTTTTCCCAATAAGATCACACGGATTTGTCAGCCAAGAATTTTCTGTTCTTCAGGATTTGACAATCTTGACTTACATTATCAGTTACAACAGCCAATAACGGTTGTGTCTCAAGAAATGTCCGAAGTAATAGGACATATCATGAAGAGGACATTGTATACTTTATACTTGGAAATCATGAACTGGCAAAGAGTAACATTAGATAACAAAAATTGATGTGAAGCGTGATTTTTCACACATTTTAGGGTTTCACAGGTATTTAGTGAGTGAATGATGATTATTTGAGATGCCAAAACAAATTTTATGTTAAAATATTTTTTTTTTTTTAATTTTAATTCGAATGCCCAATACCATTATTTAGGTTTCTAAATATATGCAGTATTTTTTTTTTTTATCTATATAAATTTGCTATCAAGGTTCATTAAGATTTTGAAAATTGCGCCCATGGCTTCCATTGGTTGTTTTAAGCCATAACCCCGCCTCTCTGATTTCGTATATTCAGTTTCAACAATTTCCACTGGTTATTAAATTTACGCTTTTAAAAATTAAATGCAACATTTGGCCAAATATAACTAGGATTTTGAAAAAATAATTTAAACAAAATAAAAATGCAAAAAATAAACAGAAAAAATAAAATTGCCTCGAGAGCGGAGCGATCCTTAGTTTGCAAATTAGAACGCAAGCATGCTAGCCGTTACATTATCAAAGCATGCTGTTCCACTGTGTTAGATAAGTTATTAAATACTTTACGTGGTCAAGCAAAAAACACAAAAAATGCGTTATTTTCCGAAAACATAATCTGATCAAAAATTCCTGTTGTACTATTCCGGTTCACACAAATGTACATTACTTAGAATTTATTAAGATTTTTAGTTTAAACCATCTGGGCTACAAGGTGTGGGACAATTTTTTATTGACGGTATAAGGGTTTTTGGTCATACCTACAAAATCCTAAAAATGGAAGCGGGTTCTAAAAGAAACGAATGTCGTGTGAATATAAGAAGCCAAAATAGTAATTTATATGATATTTTTAATATCTGTAGTTAAAAAACAGAATTTGAATTTAATTAAATTGTTTTATTAATAAATCTTAAAATAAATATGAAACCACGTTTTGCAGATTATTTTTAGTATAAGCTCCATATTTATAAAAGTATTTTCACACATTTTTTGTAGGTAAAGAACAGAAACATTGTGAAAACACGAACTTTGAACAAAAGGTGAAGGCAGGTTAGGTTATGTAAACAGCAGTGCATGATGGGCAACTTATATGCATAGAAATAATATTGTTATAGGATATACTTACGGTGTATTTTATAATAAAACCTTGTGTTTTTTATAGTTTATATAGATATATTTGCACAAGAAGAAAATTAGAAATTAATAAAGATAATTTAAAAATAATAGATGGAAAGTATATAACAGTAACTATTAAAGAAAATATATTAACATTTTTTAAGTTAAAACTTTGACTACTATTTTTACCTATTATTAAGTTATTGACCGATAAAAATTTTACAATAATTTATTTTACATATAAGAATATCCTATAAGAGAGATAAAAATTTTATTTTAGGTTTTTAGTTTTGTATGAGGATCTTGTAAGCTGTGGTATTTCCCTTGACTTTAAGCTATCTGGCTTTATTATATTAAACAAACCCGCATCTAAAGAGATTCTGTTGGATAATGGAGGTATTTGCAGCACTCGACTTGTTTATCTTAATTATTAGCTTTGATCCTTTACAAGAAAAGTATTGTGCTTGATTTTATTGATGTTTATTATTTCTTTTTATTGTTTCTTTTTTTCACGCCTACAAATTGTCATTGAAAGATCTACAAAATGAAGTTTAACTCGAAAAAATGTCTATAACAAATGAGTGTTGGATTGTTACACATTACACATACTAGTTGACATATCGTACACAGCCTACGTCCATTGTTAAATCTCTACATAAAACTATTTTGATAAATTAAAAGCTCTTAAATTAAATAACTAAAATCAACGGTCAGGGCCGGCGCGAGGCATGTGCAGCATGTGCAGCTGTACATGGCCCCGCAGTCAACAGCAGGCCCCGCGGTTCAACAACCGGCCCCGCGCCTGGAGATGAGGACCTTTTTTTTTGCTCCTCACTTGGATCTGAACAGCAGGCCCCGCGGTTCAACAATAGGCAACCCGCATGGAGATGAGGATCTTTTTTTTTTGCTCCTCAGTTGGATCTGAACAGCAGGCCCCGCGGTTCAACAATAGGCCCCGCGCATGGAGATAAGGCCTTTTTTTGCTCCTCACTTGGATCTGAACAGCAGGCCCTGCGGCTCTTCTCGCACATGGCCTCGCATATCCTAGCGCCGGCCCTGTCAACGGTAACATATTAAAAGTCTAGTTGTCCACAGAGCCATATTCCAAATGGTGGAGTCCACATTGTAGGTTGTGCCCCGCTATCCTGAAACGATTATGCACATTCTGTCTGCTTGTCCATCTCTTGCAGCGTCGAGCTACGTGTCTCGACATAATGCTGCTCTCCGCGTGCTCTACTACCATCTTAGACATGCCTATGGTATTGACCAAATATCGGTTATACAGTCCCTTCTGACATAGAATCGGTAGTGGAAAACTCCAAGTGTCGCATTTATTGAAATTACTCCTTCCCCACCTCGAGGTTACTGACAGCCACTAAGCTGGACATAACCCTCCTGGATATCGAGACCAAACAGATGTTTGTGATCGAATTCTCAACTATAACTGAGAAGAATAACTCTCTCAAGCAGGAGGAAAAGAGGTCCAAGTATATGGATCTCTTGTCCGAGCTTAAAAATCCGTATCCAGGGTATAAAGTTGAGGTTGTAGTCCTGATAGTTGGTGTTTTGGATGGTATGAAAGCCTTCTATCGAAGGTAAATCGAGTTCATTCCCACCTGCAGATCTTCTGCCACCTCTTTGATCTGCAGGATGCAGAAAGTAGTATTGCTGCAGTGTTGAAAGCAGTGTTGCAATATTGCGCGGGCACTGGAACTGCCGTACTTTTCGCGTCTGCATATCGCCAGGGTTGGAGTCTGCATATCGCTAGGGAGGGATGGAGTCGTGCGTATTTAGCTCAACTAGTGTCTAGTATGACGCGGCTCAAAGGTTACTGAAGTTTGCGATTATACTCTATCTCTGAAAGACTGATAGTAATAAATCATTTTGTCAGGCAGTTACCAGTGGCGTGCACATTTTAAACACGTTTAAATTGGTTTTGTGTATTTCTATATTACTATTTATCATTTTATTAAACGCACGCCTGTGACCATATTTATCATATCATTAAACACACCCCTGTGACCAAATTTTTCCGCAAAATTTTAGGGTCAAATTTTTATGGCCTATTGTGTTTAACCCTAGTTCGTATTCTCATATAATATGTCGTTACGAACTATTCATATTTTGTCGCTTTTGTTTTACCGCTTCTGTGTGATAATACAATAACATTTTACAAATAATAAATTTTATTACTATCAGTCTTTCGGAGATAGAGTATAGTGGACGCTTGTCAAGATCAGTGCCGCAACAACATAAATTGGCGCCTGGTGCGTAAAATTATTTGGCGCCCCCCCCCCCCCCCATCCTCACTAATTACGTACACAATTTTTAAAATTTTATGGTATGGTGATTGCATCAGTAAGGGAACGTTTAAAACATTTACTTACGTTGTTTTCTTCACCAAAATGTTATTTAAGATATTTACTTTTTATATTTTATAGAGAATCCTTAAAATCTTATTGTTTTATTTTGATGCAAATGAAAATAAAAGAATAACTTAGAAAAATAAAAAACATAACTTTATTCATAAAAATCACAAAATCTCCAGAAAAGGAACACTTACTCCTAATAAAGGAACTATCTTATTACCAGTAAAGGAACATACAACAATATATATTATAAAGTCATTTTTTTAACAATAAATGTATAAAAAAAATTTTTTAAAAAACATTCGTTGGTATTATTTTTTAGTTTAGTTTTAACCTTTTTCTTTGGTTTGGTTTAAATTGCAATATTAATGATTATATTAATATCAAATTATGTTACAAATCTTTTAATAAACTCAAAAATCATGATAATCAACTAATATAAAAGGGGACAAAATATAAACTCTAGGTCAATAAAACACAAAATGAAAAACACCTAAAATGAAACACAAAAGGGCTAAAGAAATATATTACATAATTGAATAACAAAATAAATAAAAAAATATATATTATTTAATGACAAAAAAATGGATATTTGAACAAAAAATAATAAATATATAGGTATTTTAATAATATATTATATAATCACTTTAACGGAATGGAAAATTAAATAATATGAACTTTTCTGGCTTTTACTGCGGAAATTCGTTAATTAAGTCTTCATAATTTAATGACTGCGCTGTATTTTCTAGTATTTTCTATTAAAGCTAAATTTTACAAGCTCTTGGCCCATTGTAGAACGCAAATAATTTTTTATTAACTTTAATTTACTAAAACTGCGTTAATTCGAAGCAACAGTTACAGGGAGCGTTAAAAATATGCGCAGTACAATGCCAATATTAGGGTACACATCTTTTAAATCGTAAGTGTGGATCACTTCTAATAATTGCATTGCAGTGGCAGTTGTACAGTCATCAATTAATGATCTTGTCTGCCATTTGAAACTTTCGATTATGAAATCAAATTTGTGTTGATTATAGTTTATTAATATAAAAGATAATAATAAAAAAAAAATGGCCATTCGGCGCCCCTAAGAATCCGGCGCCTGGTGCGGCGGCACCTGTCGCACCACCCTTGTTGCGGCACTGGTCAAGATCTGACAAACCCTAAATAAATATCTACCCTCGCCCACAGTAGCCGACGTCGGCGAGTGTAGTTTTAACTTAAAACTACTTTTAAGACTTTTATGCCCCTGGATCTTAATAAACAAATTTTGTGTGAGTGATGCAGAATTTATTCAGTGTTAATGATAATGAATACAAAACAAAGTATAGAAATCTTGTAGTCTGGTGTAAACTATGTAAAATAGCTTGATAATTATCTTCGACAAATTAATGCTCTATAATAGAATAATTATTACAGAATACTAAATTACAATTCTCGATGCTATTATGAATTCATGAGATCGTATGCATGTGATCCTGTTATATTCCGCAGCATGATCTCTTAGAAAATCCATGATAATGAATGAATTTACGTAACATTGACATTTGTTTTAAATTAATTTACGACAATACATAGAGTTGCGTCATAGCGAGATAAATTATTGTTACAGGCGGCGCGGAGACTAAAGACGAAGAAAATTAACTCTTGTACTAGAAGGGCATTTAATTAAGACGTTATATGTTCCAGTAGAATGGGATTAAACAATTTTAACCTGTCTTTAATAAAGTGTTACAGGTCCAAATTAGAAACTGCCAGATGGGTGGTCATGCTATAAACTTACTAAAAAAACTCTCAGTTAACAGATAATGGAAACATTCTTGAAGGTAACTTGTACTTATAGGTTACTATACTCTATATCTGAAAGACTGATAGTAATAAATCATTTTGTCAGGCAGTTACCAGTGGCGTGCACATTTTAAACACGTTTAAATTGGTTTTGTGTATTTCTATATTACTATTTATCATTTTATTAAACGCACGCTTGTGACCATATTTATCATATCATTAAACACACCCCTGTGACCATATTTTTCCTCAAAATTTTAGGGTCAAATTTTTATGGTTTATTGTGTTTAACCCTAGTTCGTATTCCCATATAATATGTGCGGCACACTCGGTTGTTTTTAATAATATTTCGTTTCGAACTATTCATATTTTGTCGCTTTTGTTTTACCGCTTCTGTGTGATAATACAATAAATTTTTACAAATAATAAATTTTATTACTATCAGTCTTTCGGAGATAGAGTATAATATAAACATATTGTTACTAAATACGATCCTGTATTGCCTGACGCTATGCGGGTGGTTCGGGACATACAGATACCAAAATTAAGTTGACAACTTTTAAAATAATGAACTTGTAGAATTATATTAAATAATGAAATAAAGTACTTTAATGACGTAATTGATGTGGAGTTTGAATTTTTACACATTTCCGATTTTCGTAGGTATTTAATAAGTGGAAAGACGGTTGCCTATGGAGCACAGGGACGCTGGTTCGATACCTCCCACCTCTTTCGGATTTTTATTTTCCGATATTGAGTAGACAGCTCTGGGGTCGACTCAGCCTCAAGTATTTAATGCTTATAAATGAGTACCTGTCCATTATGGGATAATAGGACCGGTCGAAACGTCATACTGACCACGTATTTCATATCTATGACCGGTGGTCTAGAAACAGAGAACTTACCTTCTCTGCACTTTTATTTAATAGACCATATTAGTGTGTCGTAATATACATGTGCTGCCATCTGAGAGCTGAGTCCTTTGGAAGTTTTTGACTGGTTTAAAATACATGTGACATTACTTTTGATACCTTAATTTTATGAATATCTTATGAATTATCTATTTTGGAGCAAAAAATATGTATTTTTGATAAGTATATACTAATCAGTGTTGTAATGTATCTAGGTATTTGTATCTAGATACAGTAACTAGATACTGTGCAAGTACCTAGTTACTGTATCTAGGTACATTTTAAAATATGTATCTGTATCTGTATCTAGATATTTAAATCAGTATCTAAGTATCTGTATTTCAGGTACTTTTTTCAGATACTTTCCTATTTTGTCTTTTTCAAGGTCTTTTTACAAAATATGTCCTTACGATTTTTCAAGTTGGTAATACATTTAGCATCATTCAGATATTTGAATTTTAAGTTTAAATTAACCAATCAGCGACCAGTAAACTCTTTTTTGCTTGGTGGGAGTAAAAACATGCTTCACTCTGAATCTAAACATGAGATATCCGCTGAAATTGGAATAAAAAAGTGATTTTTTTAAAGATTACATAGGTATATAGTTAGTTAATATTTCTGTTTATAACTTATTTTTTATTGTGAACAAATATATTCCTTGCTCTAGTTATTTCTTTTTTTTGTGGTGTTTTCATTTTTCCGAAAGTATCTTAAAAGTATCTTGAAGTATCTAGATACATTGTAAAAAAAAATGTATCTGTATCTAGATACTTTTTAAAATTTGTATCTGTATCTGCATCTAGATACATTTTTCCTGAAGTATCTGTATCTGTATCTAGATATATTTTCAAATGTATCTATTACAACACTGATACTAATATATTCAGTCCAGATACTTTATATTATAGAATAATGATTTTATAAATATATAAATAAGGATTCGAAGATATATTTATAGGTTACGTTTTTAAATAATATGAAAATCGAAATATCTTTAGTATTTATTTAATTAATACTAAGTACCTAATCACTAATATTTTGTTTTAAAATGCATAATGGTGTATTGTTTTGTATTGTGTTCTCCAAATTGTAACCATTACAGCTACATTTTTAATTGCATATTTTTTCATTTTTTGACACAAGAAAATGAAAAACAATAATGGATAAAATAAAAACAACATATTGTTCCGTCAAACCATTTGGATAGGGGATACACACTCATTGGGCGCGTTCAGCGCCCTAAACAGTTTAGTACGTTCACTACGTTTACCTTCTGAACGTTACCGTTGACAGTCAATAGTTTACTAAACATCTCAACGTAAAAATTTTACGTTTAGTTATGTTGACTTGTATACCTAACCTAAATTTTTAGCGGAAATTTTATACAAGATACAAGTTAAATAGCACTGGAGCTAACAAATTGATTAATTCTGCCACTTGACAGTCTAAAATGGTTTGTATCTATTAGAAATTGATCTCTAAATATGTTTTAAGGTTATGTACTCAAAATGTCAAACATTCGCGTGGAAACTAACCGGTAACCGTTCAGACATTCACCAAATTGTTTAATCAACGTACGTTTACGTTTAGATGTGGTTTAGACCAGCGTTTCTCAACCTTTTCTGACATGGGACCCCCAAAATTATTTAAATATTGTCTGCTGCCCCCCTATATATATAGATACACAGGATGAATCGTGGCGTCAGCATTTTTATTGTGTCTGTACCGTATTTTAAACACTTATAACACGACAATATATTTGTAGAAATAATAATAAAAAAAAATAGAAATAAAAGCAAACTCGACACAAAAACACTTGTAAACAATGCAATGAAAAAATGTGGTTTTTAAAAGTTCAGTTCTTTTCATTAACAAACGGCATAAAAAAATATTTGCTTTAGTAAGTTTTATAAAATGATGTTTGCAAGACGGCACAGTAAAAAGGCGATGTGTGAGCTAATTGGGAAAAATGTTTGATGACCAAGCTTATCCAAAGAATTAAATGATAGTACCTATTGAAATTCAATCAAGGACAATTTTTTAAATGGGAACGTATATCAACTTTGATAGAATTTTTTAAAAGAAACAATTTTTTAAATATCTTTTATGGTTGACGAAAAATTGTATTCCCTATAATGACTTGAAAGTAAAGTATTTTTATTTACAAGTGTTCAAAGTGCCATCCATTTAGATATAATCAGTTTCGCTTCTTTACTCTTGAGTTATCTGTACCTCGGCACATAATAAATAATAACAATATTGCACTTTCAAGTCGTGCCCACTTGAAACTACAACTTACAAGTACTTGAAGTACCTCCAACGCGAACCGTTATCACAGAAACGCATCAGCAGACATATACAACTTAATTTGACATTGATATTATTTAAATTAGTTATCAAAATAAGTATAATTTATTTTATTTATGTTATGGAAGGTATATTTTTATGAATATAAATGTAATATATTTATGAATGGAGCACATTTGTGCAAAAATGACTGCATTCTATTATATTTTCATGCTTCGATCTTATATGACTTCGCGGCCCTCCGACGAAGCTTTCACGACCCCCCAGGGGGCCGCGGCCCCCCGGTTGAGAAAGACTGGTTTAGACTCAACGGTTTAGGCGCTGAACGCGCCCATTGCTATGTTACTTGCCATAATATTGATTATTAACGTAAAAATTTCAAAATTAACCTGCAAAATAATATTGTTCTGCCAAAAATAATGACATTAAATTATCATGTATAAAATAAGAATTTTAATAAATAAAAATATAGACTTGTAGTTTTGATGTGTAGTTACTAAATTTAAACAATTTACGAAAATTTCCGTTTTTTCCTGCATTAAATAAAAAAAACCTAATAAAACATTTCTTTTCTTGGGATTATTGCCAAAAACATGTCAACAAACATTTGTCCCCCATCTTACTTCCCAAAGGGGTCAATCTAAAAATCTGAAAAAAAAAATCTCAATAATATACATTGATAGGAAGCATTATAATGCAACAGGAATTTTTGATTCGATTAGTATTTCGAAAAATATCGTTTTTTCTTGTGTTTATGGCTAAGGTATAGGTTTTCTTTTAAAATTAGAAATATATTAAAACATTTTTAACAGGTGAGAATCGAGTTCATGTGTGTAAGCTCCGTCTATTATTACATCATGGTTCAACCTATTGTTTAAATTATTTTAGTTTTTTGTTTTTAATGTATAAAATTTTTATAGTAGTGAAATACTTATAGACCAATTAACACATTGTTAAAAGTGAAAAATACGTTCCTTATATTAAAAAAAAAAATATATCGATTTAATTAATATATTCCTTATTAATTTAATGACGAAGCAAATGTACAAAAATCGATGAGACTTTTTAATTTAAATTTTCTCAAATTATTTAAATTTAATTTTAATAAATTAAATGAAAGCTAGTAGCAATCAAATAATGGACAGAAATTATCAAAAACTATTTTGATGTGATTATAAAAAAATATATATATATTGTCCTAAATATCTAACATTCTGTTGGCTTCTTACACTTATTAAATACCTACAAAACCCTGAGATGTGTGAAAATTAACACATACATTTTTAGGGTTTTGTAGGTATGACCTAAAAACCTTTATACCGTCATTTTGTCGTCTGTCTGTCTGTCTGTCTGTCTGTCTGTATGTATGTATGTCTGTCTGTCTGTCTGTCTGTCTGTCTGTCTGTTCGGTAAAAATTGTAGCCAAACGGCTAAACCTAGAGAGTTGAAATTTGGCCTGCTTATACAACTCTTTGACCCGCACATAGGAAAAATACTAAAACATCTAAAAAACATATCGCCCTAAAAATATAAACAAATATGTGCTCATCGAAAAAAAAAAATATTTTTTTATAATTCTGAGTAGGGTATCAAATGAAAGCCCTTGGTACGTGGATTAACGATCAAATTTTTATTTTTGCAAAATAAATTATTTTGAAGCGATTTTTGCCAAATTGTGCAAAAAATTTTTTGTCCCACACCCTGTAGCCCAGATGATTTAAACTAAAAATCTGAAAAAATTCTAAGTAATGTACATTGGTGTGAACCGGAATAGTTCAACAGGAATTTTTGATCAGATTATGTTTTTGGAGAAAAACGCATTTTTTGTGATTTTTTGCTAATAATGTACACAAGTTATAGCTTTGTAACACGCCACTCTGGAACGTGTATGCTGGTGTAGTGGTATTAGTCGCTGATTTTTCAACCAAGTAACCCGATCCGAAAGGGATCGAACCATGTGAGAAGAGACTATATTATTATTATTTTTTTTAAAAATTTTTATATTGTTTAAATTATATTTTCAAAATTCTAGTTATATTTTGGCAAATGTTGCATTTAATTTTTAAAAGCGTAAATTTAATAACCAGTGGAAATTGTTTAAATTATAATTTAATTCTGTTTCAATGTACACGAAATCAGAGGGACGGAACTTATAACAACCAATGGAAGCCATAGGCGCAATTTTTAAAATTCTAATGAACCTTGCTATATAATAAAAAATACTGCACATATTTAGAAACTTAAATAATGGTACTAGGCGTTCGAATTAAAATTAACAAAAAAAAAAATATTTTAATATAAAATTTGTTTTCGCATCCAAAATAATCATCATTCACTTACTAAATACCTGCAAAACCCTGAAATGTGTGAAAATTCACACTTCACATCAATTTTTTATTTATTATTGTCGATATTTCTTTAAAATTTGTCAACAGTTTCAAAGTTTATTTATTTCTTTTTATATTATTTAAATTGAGTAGTATTGACTTTTTGTTGATCCCCAAAGGCTTCAAATTGTTTGAATGTTGAGAATTTAGAAACAATCTACATTTTTAAATTCTGTGACTCCATCATTGTAACATATTGAAACTTTTCTTTGATAAAATCTATTCATCGAAATGTAAAGTTTAGTAAAGGATCATTCAATAATCGTAGGTAGTAACTTTAAAGGAGCTTATGTATGTTACTAAAAATATTACATATGTGAGTAAGAAAGTTTTTAAATTTAGTCTAGTTCTAAGTGCCAAATCACCAGAGGCACATTAACCAAAAGAATGTTGTTTTCGTACAGGCAGTGTCTAAACGCAGCCAATTTATTCTGGTTATTTACGGATTAATGTTGATTTTTTAGTCTTCTTCGCAGTAAACATTGAATTTACTATAATACTACTCGTAATTGTCCATTTTATATTTGGACACAATTAAATATTTTTCTCATATTAACGAATTAATTTATACATTCTTTATTTCTCCTGGGCCTTTCGGTGTTTAGAGTATTAACTACTACAAAGAAATAAAAATAAAATAACATCATAATATGTTTTTATTGTATGTTTTTATGTATTTCTTCCTATTTTCATTCTGGCTTCCCTCTCCGATCTCCTTCCTTCTTGCCTCCAGTTCTCTCGCCCATCTTTCTCCCTTGCCTTCCTCACTCATCAGTTCCTTTATCTCTTCCTCCCAGACTACCATCTCTCTGCATCTCTTTGCTAAATGCTATATCGTTTCCTCTTCTTCCTTACTCATTCTGTAGAGCTTGTCCTCTGGCTTTGCCCAATAGCTATTGTCCCTTTCTTCGTTGCCACAATCCTCCTGACTCTACCCCCTGATTTTCCTCTTTTCCCTTCAAGTATCTCAGTATTCCTATCACTCTTTATATCTCTGCACACTCCGGGATTTGTCTATTCTGTCTGTTCTTTCCTGCACCTGTACCTCCTTATCCCTTCTTCTCAATTCTTCTACTATATCTGTTCCTCCGTTTTTCTTTCTCTCTGCTTCTCTTATGTCCATTCCACATCCCCAAAAGTACTTCTTTCTTGTCTCTCCCCATCCCGAAAATTTGCCTTTTTATTCTTCCTTTATTCTTTCTTCCCAGTATTCCATTAGTATTTTTCTATTTTCTGCCCTTCTGACTTTCTTCATATTTCACTGCCCTCGCATCGTTATGGTAGTACCTATTGAAATTCAATCAAGGACAATTTTTTAAATGGGAACGTATATCAACTTTGATAGAATTTTTTAAAAGAAACAATTTTGTAAATATCTTTTATGGTTGACGAAAAATTGTATTCCCTATAATGACTTGAAAGTAAAGTATTTTTATTTACAAGTGTTCAAAGTGCCATCCATTTAGATATAATCAGTTTCGCTTCTTTACTCTTGAGTTATCTGTACCTCGGCACATAATAAATAATAACAATATTGCACTTTCAAGTCGTGCCCACTTGAAACTACAACTTACAAGTACTTGAAGTACCTCCAACGCGAACCGTTATCACAGAAACGCATCAGCAGACATATACAACTTAATTTGACATTGATATTATTTAAATTAGTTATCAAAATAAGTATAATTTATTATAAAGAGAGAGAGAGAGAGAGAGAGAGAGAGAGAGAGAGAGAGCGCAAACATAAACGTCTGCAATGTTTATATTCATTTCAATTTAGAGTTGCTATACAGCTGTGCAGCTCCTATGTGCAACTGATGATTACATATTGACCACATTTAACTTTGAAAAATATCTGAAAAACGAACATTACAGGTACAACACATAATATTCCCACTTGATATGGTTGCTGAATAAAGATTTGACCAATTATACATTTCTCTTTCTTCTAACAAAAAACTCTATTAGGCCGATTAACTGAAAATATCTACCTTATAACCTTGAATTAGTTTGAATCATTATTCTTAATGATCGGAAAATTGGTCTCCAAAATGGTATCCTTTTTCCTAAGTGTAATAATCGTTCCATTACTCGTGAATGAAAATGATCTCCCGGGTCGTTACATATTGAAATTAAAGATTACTGGAGCCTATCCCAAAAAATAAAGATTTGGCAGTATTCTAAAACAACAGGCGGAAAATTTTTGTCATCCGGAAAGTTTTTCTGGGCGGTGACTTATATTTTACACTGTCAAGTGAATTTATAGCAGTTTTTACACACTCAGAAAATTGGTTGAAAAACAAATTGCTAGCATTTGATGCAAAGATTTATTGTCAAGTAGTCTCATATAATTACATAACGTATAATTTTTTTAAAAAAATCAGAGTGTGGCGAAATAAAAATCACGTTTAATTCATTTCTTTGCTTCGTACGAAACTAGATTTTGAAATCTATAATTATTGAATGGGACTTTACGAATAAGACCGAAAAAATATTATCTACGTTTGTATAAACAGTGCCTCAAAAATTTTAAAATCATTCAAATTTTACCTCCTCTTTTCCACTTAAGTTTGAAATGTCGCAAAATTTGCAAAGAAAATATAGAAAACTATGTAAGATTTGGGTGATGAAAGTTACGCCGTGTGAGCACGGCGCTGGAGAGAGCACTGTAGAAGCTACGACACTTGGCGTCAACATCAGCGCTCACACTTTCACCGCGAAGCCTTCGGTGCCTGTAAAAAAGAATTAAATTTATTGAAATAAATTAAATTCATTACTAAGCATTGTTTCAGAACTCCACACAAACGATACTGTCGTATTCTACGTAGCCCTGCTCGATTTTTCTTTTTTTATATTTAAAAAAAAAAGAACGTGTTTAAAAAAATTTCGACACGATTTTATAATTCAGCTTTTATGAAATAAAGAGTAATGGCCTCATTTTTTTTCCACGGGCCTTGAGATACTCCTTGTGTTTTCAAACCTAATTTTTAATTAATCATCTGCGGAACACAATTTATCTTTTATTATACCGATGATATTTAAAACTGATTTTAAAAGGTTGACAGTAATTAAATTATTTTTAAATAATAGAGCAGATAGTTTTTATATTTTTAACACCCACACGGCTTGTTTTTCAATTTAGCAAGCTAATAAAATACATGTACAAATAAATGCAGTAATAAAGCTAAATGAGACACCTACATCCGACATTTTAATCAAAATATAGTTCTAATTTAATTATTCAAGGAAAGTACTACGTCGCTTGAGCATCGTTCGTTAATCAGGATTAAAAATAAATAAAATCAGAATTCATCTTTTTATATTAAATGGCTCTTCTTTTTCCTAGAATTAAGAAAATCACTTTTAAAATTTAAAAACAATGCTTTATAGTATTTTATTTAAGACGCATATGATGGTGGCTATATTTCACGAAGATGAGAGCAAATGAAGGAAAATGGATAAATAGAGTCGCACACTGGAGTTTAACAGGACGAAGTATAAGTGGTAGACCAGGATCTTGGTGGGATGAGGTAGATAAGACCATGGAAACAAGAGGCCTGAAAGAAAGTGAGAAGATAAAAATAACTGGAGAATCTGGTTGAGGAAAGAAAACGGAGTCAGCCATAAAAAATCCTATATAAAAAAGTCCGTACTTTTCGGACGATAAGACTCACCCCAAATTTATGAGAATTTTTAGAAAAGATATTTATTATTACGTTGACTTGTACCGGCAGCTCTCTGTACTATCACTCGTCTCGTTAATGTCACTGTTTGTATTATTTTCGTCGGAACTATTGTTGTCAATCTCTTCAAAAACCAAGTCATCTTCGATACTACCTATTGCGTTGCTTATGCCGTATTTTTTAAAAGACTTTATAATCCTCTTTTCTTTTACAGCTTCCCGTGCATTTTTTACTCAGGTACTTCTGAAATTGTCAGTTTCATACGTCCATTAACATCGTAATTTGGCTTCATCATTCGTTTGCTCCACTCTTCCCACATAAAATTATTAAATGGTTTATTAATCGACACATCTAAGGGTTGTCGTTGACTTGTAAGACCTCCAGAAATGACAGCTAATTCTGTATTTATCTCTATTATATTTTCTTGATTGATTCTGTTTTATGCGCTCTGAATTGATTCAACACTAACATCGCACACTTTTTAAACAACGTACCTTCGGACCATAAGACGTACCCCAATTTTAAGTCGATTTTTTTGTGTAAAAGGTGCGTCTTATGGTCCGAAAAATGCGGTAATTAGGGAATTTGAAGAATTTCATTGTTTTCTCTTATGTTCTTATTTGGTACAGCATCATAATTATCATCAACAACAATATTGCCGGAATTCTGGCAAAACGCTGGACCTAGAGAGTTGATATTTGGCATGCTATATGCATGCTATATGCATGCTATATGCATGCTATATGCATATAGTTTTATGGTCCGAAAAATACGGTATATACAAAATCCTAAAATGTGTGTAGATTTATAGCAATTTTATATATTAATTATTTGAGGAAAATTCGAGTTTGAAAAGTATTCGAATGTGAAAATAACTATGTGGAGTTTATGGGAATTGAACCCGCAACCCTGTGCATTGTAGACCATCTCATCACGTAGCCATCACAGTTCTACTTAATAGAATACCTAAACTTCTTCTGTTGTGTGTATTGATACAGGCTGGTCTATTTGTGTTAAAGTATTTTTAAAACTGTCACAGTTAGCTTTGAAATTTTACAGTGAATAAATACATAGTCTCGGGTTTTTGTTTACATTTTGCTTGCAAGAAAATCCTGGAACTCATTTCACGTGCTACGTTTAAGATATATGGTCAGAATTAAAAAAAGGAGAAAAGTGCATCTTAACTAAAAATGCGGATAATGTGTACTTTTACATTTAATTTATGTGTTGAAGCTTTCAAGATGTTTTTTTGACACTGGTGAAAAATAAGGAGTTTTGTAATTAGTTGCTAATGATTTTTAAAATATTATAATTTTATGGTTTCAAACTATACCAATAATTTTAGTACACAACTCTAAAGATGTACCGAAGTTTCAGTTTTGCTTCGGTATTCGGCTGATTCGGCGTATTTTTTAATATTAGGCTTCAGCCGAAACCGTAGCAATATTAGATATTCGGCTGGCAGATGCGAAAAATCTTAAGAAGAAACTAATGGAAAATTTGATACTATATTTGAAAATAAATATTATATTATTTCTACGATGTTAGATCCGAGGTTTAAGCTAGCATTTTTCAAGCCGAATAAAATTGATATGAATTATGCTAAAAATATTCTAGTTAATGAAAGATCTGAATCTGAATTGGATAATAGTGATGAAGATAACACGCCTCTATCAAAATTCACACTTCACATCAATTTTTATTTTTATGGAAAATTGTAACTCATACTGTAATGAAATTTATAGAGCCTATAGTCGAATTGCGCGAGTTATTACTGTATTTTTCTTTGAAATTTGTTTTATCGTAACCATCTAAAACCGAATGTGACCAATAATGCCTATATTGTACAAATAAATTTTTATCAACTTTTTCTCATGATTGTTTTTGCGGATAAGTTTTAGGTGATATATTAAACTAACTCATAAAATATAGCTTCTCGTTCTATTATTTTCTTGGCTTTAAAATTTTATCTTAAAAACACAGCGTTCACTAAACTTAATCCTATTATCCACGAAGGAGTTGAACAAGTATATGGCGTACTTTAAGAGCTAGTGCGGGCGAGAAGTTTTTTGGCCGCAGTGGCAAAACAATTGCTGGTGATGCTTTAGGGCACAAGTCATGTAAACAGCAACACATTAAATACTAGCAAGTCAATAAAATGTTGAAGATGGATTATGAAGAGGAGCCAGTAATTTGTTTTCTTTTGTAAGCCTTATATTTAGTTCATTTGTGGACTTGCCTGCGATATTTTCTAATTAATCGATTCATTTATTATTAATCGATAACTTTATTTTATTTTCAAGATATTACTTAGTTGTATTGTTGAAACACTGATCGGTAGATGATTTTGCTCTCTTTTTACTTGCCCGACCTTAATATATAAGGGGCAAGTATTGTAATCGCGAAAATTTTCGATGTCGAGATTTTGACGGATGACCACGTTTCATGGTCCAGGGAATCCAAAAAACCTATTTTCGAAGTGCCGTCCGTAGGTGTGTGTGTGTGTGTGTGTCTGTCTGTCTGTGTGTCTGTCTGTCTGTCTGTCTGTCTGTCTGTCTGTGTGTCTGTGTGTATACACGATAACTCAAAAACGGTTTAACTTAAAGAGTTCGGTCTGGTACTAAAAAATTCTCCTATTAAATGGGAAGAACCTTATTGTTTTTTATGAAAATCGGTTGACTAGAAATGGGAGTTTACTCGTGTCGATTTTAAGATTTTTGCGAATATTTAGCAACAGAAAAATATTTCGAAAAAATTTATTGAACAAAAGTTACTATAAATGCAATAACTAATAACTTTTATTTGAGACGTTTTTTGATAAAACGAAAAATTTCGATTTTTTTTTTGTAAAATTATTTAAAATTTTTTTAAGTCTCAATTTTTTCATACTTATATGTAACGTTTCCATGGTCATGATAATTAATTCGTAACTAGTAAAGCAAGCCTTGGACAAAAATTTGTATAGAACATAATTTGATGTATTTTGAAGATTTATCTAAATATTATTATTATTTTTTTTTTTAAATTTACATATTTTTTTTTAAATATTTTTTTATGGGAGGGCAAGTCTAGCGGAGGTTTCCCTTCGCCACTGGTTTTTCAATAAAGTCCCTACATTACTAGGCCTTCAGAACACTCGTTTTCGCCCATCTGGATAATTAAACTCAACCACTACTCATTTTTGCACACTATACTGCTATAGTTTGCATCCAGTCGATTCAAATGCTCACGAACAAAAATCTTCCAACTCGATAATTTGTGAGAAAAGCCTGGCAAGTTACAGGTCTTCGGATTCAAGCCCTTGTTTCCTCAATCGTTGACAGTTCGTGATGATATCAGAGCCGTACCAATGTTTTTGGCGCCCTAGACAAATAAAGTAAATTGATAAAATTTTCTTCCTCAAATCCAAGTGATGAGCACAGAACCGTCGCGAGGGTCTGCGGCGCCCGTATGCAAGATTTAATTGAGCTCCCCTAAGTAGAGCGCAACTAGCTTTTTTCGAGGTCCTCACTTCTAAATTTCATGCGAAGACCTCAAAAAAGGTCCTCACTTTTAAAATTCAAGTGAAGACCTAAAAAAAAGGTCCCCACTTTTAAATTTCAAGTGAAGACCTAAAAAAAAGGTCCTCACTTTTAAAATTACATTTTACTACATTACTTTTACATTCATTTGGCGCCCTTTTGAATCTCATGTCAGCGCTCATCTCGCAGCGGCGCCCGCATGCACCGAATGCCTTGCATGCTGTGCTCCGCTGGCTCTGGATAAGCTTAAAAGGTCCTCACTTCCCTAATACAAGTGAAGAACAAAAAAAAGTCCCCACCTCTCAAATACAAGTGAAGAGCAAAAAAAAGGTCGTCCTGAAGAAAAAAAAAAAAATGTTTGCTTCCGCCACTGCTCTGCTCTACAATGGCGCCCGCCATCAGGCCCTGCGCCCTTGTCAAACCTCGCGCTTCTGGCAAATGCTCTGATGCCAACCCGTTGCTACGGTTCTGGATGATATTACCAAATTTCAAGCTTTTTCGAATTGACATGCGAGAAAAGTTAAGAACCAATCATGATCGCGTAGAACAATTAGGGTAAAAAATCTGTCATTTCGAGCGCTTGTGCCTCGTGGATGATATGAACTAAACTTTTTATGTAGAGGACAGTTCACTGATGACGCTTCATAGCGTAATTAATAGAGTTTTTAGCTACATCCAAAACACCAGCGATATTATAATACTGCGGCCATCTTTATATAATGGCGCAGCTCATACAACGTCTTCGGCCACATTTTAATATTATTGCATAAAAAAAAGACTTGTCGGAGTTTAGAAAATTTCTAAGAGGGGTAAGTAATGGTAAAATTTTATTTTAACAATGAGTTATTTGTGTTTAAACTTACGTACTTAGTATGCGATATTATATAGTCTATTGAAACACCGAAACACAAATATGAACAGCCCTCGTATAATAAAATTTGAAAAAATAAATTTATTTATAGTCTAGTACCGCGTCACTATTAGTGCGTCAAAATTTGTTAAACGTTTTATTTCTTAATCTTGCCGTACAAGAATAGAGCACGTTTTTTGTTTAAATTAAAATCGATTTAATCAGCGTAAAACGTGACTCTGACGTAAGATAATAAACAAATATTAAAATGGTTTTGCTAGAATATTACACAGAAAACATTTAAATGTCAACGTTATTGTAATGTAATAGAGATTTATTAAAATATTTTTTTTATTAAAAATATATACAGGATAAAATTTAAATGTCAAAAGAATTTAGGAAAAAGAATATAAAAAGAAAGGAGTATTTCAGAGGCAGGTGAGATAGTAGAATGGCAGAAGAAGAGTATTTTTCACTACGATTGAAAATTAAATATCTTTCAATATGATTGAAAGCTTAATACGAGGGTTTCCTTTTATGTTTTTACAAACGACAACTAGATGGCAATATTGAAATGTGTCATTATAATATTCATAAAATTTGACATTTGTTATTGTGAAATTAGTGGCAGCTTAGAAATTGACCGAGTAGTTTGTACACAGTAAGCGTTAAAAAAAAACAAGTTTGTGAAAAAATGGATATTACTCGTGAAGGTTTTCGTTGGATAATTTTTTATGATTTTAGTAAAGGCCTAGCTCAACAACAATGCGTAGATTCGCTTCGTTCAACTTTTGGTAATGAAGCACCATCAGAAAAGACTGTTTACAATTGGTTTGCAGAATTTCGTCGTGGTTGTGCGTCCGTCAGTGATCGACCAAAATCGGTTGTGATTCAAAAAAATATCGATACTGTGCGCAAAATGATTGAAGAAGATCGGCATGTGACTTACCTTGAGATAGCGGCATCTCTTGGACTATCGCAGACTGCAATACATTCGATTTTACATGAACATTTAGCTGTGAAAAAGATCTGTTCCCGATGGATTCCTCAAAATTTGACCGAAGCTCAAAAAAAGCTCGTGTTGATTGGTGTAAGAGAATGCTAAAAAAATTCAATCTAGGCCCTTCAAAATCAGTATACAACATCGTTACAAGTAAGGAAACTTGCATTTATTCATATGAACCGGAAACTGAGCAACAATCCACTGTTTGGGTCTTCCAAGATGAACCGAAACCCACAAAAGTTGTTCGTTCACGAAGCACTTCCAAGAAAATGATCGCTTTTTTCTTCGGTTGTAGTGAACATGTCGCAACCATTCCTCGGTGATCGGAGAACAGTTAAGGCTGAATGGTATACAACCAGAGCCGGCGGAAACGGGCATGCAATGCATGCAGTGCATACGGGCGCCGCTGCGTGGGGGGCGCTGACGTGAGACTCAAAAGGGCGCCAAATGCCAAATGAATGTAAAAGTAATTTAGTGAAATGTAATTTTAGAAGTGAGGACATTTTTTTTGTAGGTCTTCCCCAGGTATCGAAAAAAGCTAGTTACGCCTTGCCTAGGGGTGCTCAATTAAATCTTGCCTAATGGTTCCACAGACCCTCGCGCCGGCTCTCTATACAACAATTTGTTTGCCAGAAGTCATCGACAAAATCAGAAAAAACAACCAAAAACGTCGCATCATTCTTCATCATTACAATGCAAGCTCCCACACAGCACGTCAAACAATTGATTATTTGAAGAAGAAAAACATCGAGTTATTGTCTGATTGCCCGTATTCACCTGATTTATCTCCTAACGACTTTTTTGTTCCCCAATGTCAAACAAAAAATGCGTGGACAGCGATTTTCATCCCCTCAAGAAGCTATTGAAACCTTCGAAAACCATGTTTTTGAGATACCAACTTTAGAGTAGATTTTTTTTTCGAGAATTGGTTTGAACGCATGCAAAAGTGTATAAATCTTAAAGGCGAATATTTTGAAAAGCCATAAAACAGTTTGATCCAAAAAAAATTTTCTTTCTTAGTTTTTGTACAAACTTAAATGGTAGCCCACGTAAAGACAAAAGGACAGTGGTGGTTGCACTATTTTGGACAATTTTTAGCAGACAAATGATATTTTAAATTAAGTTTTGTTGTTATTAACTTCCAAATTAGACCTAAACTACCAAAATTAAACTAAAACAACACTCATATAACCTCTAAATAACATTTCTTGTCTACCTCCTAAAACCCAGACGACGTTTCTGAAACATGGTTGTAACATATCGACTTTACTACGTGCTACTACGCAGAAACGTAGCTACGCGTTTGTTTACAAAAACATTTGATTAAAAATACGCATTACGCGTAAATTGCAATTTTAAGAACATTCGAAAAGTTTCAGTTGCTAAATATAACGCGTAATACTTTTACGATAAGTATAAAGATTTCTTTTTATTCTCTTTCGTTTTTTTGTTGCTCTTTGACAGCTAAAATCAATAATGTTTACTTTCATTCTTTTGATAAAATTCCATGTTCTTTTTTTAAAAACGCAATAAGGGATTAAGTAGACAATGTTTTTGACGCAATACCCTAAAAACAAAACCTAAACAGTAGAACAATTAGATCTAAATATAATCTAATGTTATGACTTCAGCGGTGGATTTACGCACAGACGGTGGAGGCGGTCACCTCGGGCCCTGTAAGACAGACCCCACCCCACACACACACAGCTAGCCCAGTAGCGAATTGCGTATTAGACGTAGGAGGCGCACACCTAGGACACCAGCTTCCCAAAGGCTCTAATTCACAAAAAGAAAATAAAAACGTAAAGGATAATATCATACATAAACATACCTTTTAAATATTATTTATAATTTCACAAGAACTAAAGATGATGATGGACTGAGGGGACAAGTTTTAAAAGAAAAAAATTTGCGGTAAACAAAGACAAAAAAAAGGTGATGTTGTTCGAAAAAGGGGGAGGAAGGAGAAACAAAATAAGATGGAAATGGTCAGGAATAGAAATCGAAGAAGTGAAGAGTATAAAGTACCTGGGATACGCGCTAACGAGGAACAACAGGGCAGAGCAACACGTTAGGGAAAGAGTGTAGAAAGCAAGGCTGGTTATAGGAAAGCTATGGAGCATAGGGGAGAGGAAGTTTTATAACGATATCAAGCGGAGGATTAAGATATTCGATGCAATAGTGAATAGTATCCTTATGTACGGAGTGGAAATTTGGGGATGGAAGGAATGGGAAATGATGGAAAGGGTACAAGAGGGCTATATGAGATGGACATTGGGGGTAGACAGGGATATATTGTGAGAGAGAAAATGAAGAGGGAAAAGCTGAGAGTGGGTGCCGGAGCGAGGTCAGTGAAATATAAGGAAAAAACCAGAAGGGAAGAGAATAGAAAAATACAATGGGAACCCTGGGAAGAAAGAATGAAGGGAGAACAAAAAGACAAATTGTCAGCATGAGGAAAGACAAGAGACATAGTACTTTTGGGGATGTAGAATGGACATAAGAGAAGCAGAGAGGAAGAGAAACGGAAGAACAGATATAGTAGAAGAATTGAGAATAAGGGATAAGGAGGTACAGGAGCAGGAAAGAACACACAGAATAGACAAATCGCGGAGTGTGAAGAGACAGTGGCGGCGTTCGGCGTTGGTGACGTCGGCGACCGCCGACGGCCTCACGCTTGAGGGGGCCTGGCAAAAATTTTACAAGTTATTGAAAGTTTAAATATTATATATTAATTATGACTTATGATATTTTTCATTTCTCATTTCGCTTTGCTGGACAAAAATATGTTTATTTGCATATTTGTCGGTTTTATCATTGGATTAATAAATTTAAGTATAATTCAGCTTATTTAATTTAACGCTTATTTGACCTAAAATTTTAAAATTATTAATTTAATTTGATAAACATGAAAATGAATATTTAAGTTTTAAGAACAAATAAGTGTAAATACTTATATTAAAATTAAGTGTATATAAATATGTGTTTCAAATTAATAATAACAGTTATGAGTTGTATTTATAACTTTATATAAAATATAGTGTTTAGTGGCTAAAAAGTCAAGCCAGAAGACTAGGCCAAATCAAGGTTTGTTTTTATTATCGTTTTTTTTTTTTTACTTATAAATGAAAGGCCTCGCAAAGCTAATTTCGCCGAAGTCCACGAGTGGTCTAGCTCCGCCGTTGTGAAGAGATATAAAGAAATACGGGTGATCGGAATAACAAGATAATTGAAGGGGAAAAGAGGAAAATCAGGGAAATGGCGAGGTTAATAGGCAACGAAGAAGGGAACAAGAGATACTGGGCAAAGCCAGAGGACAAGGTCTGTAGAATGTGCAAGGAAAAAGAGGAAACCTTGGAGCATTTAGCGAAGAAATGCAGAGAGATGGCAATCTGGGAGAAAGAGATAAAGGAACTGATGAGTGAGGAAGGTAATGGAGAAAGATGGGCGAGAGAACTGGAGGCAAAAAGGAAGGAGATAGGAGAGGGAAGACTGAATGAGAATAGAAAGAAAGAGAGGTACACCGGAGGAAGAACTTAAGATATTGTGATGTTATTTTATTTTTATTACTTTGTAAGAGTTAATACTCTAAACGCTGGATGGCCTAAGGGAAATAAGGAATATAATATAACTTTTTAAAAAATGTTGATCGGCCAGATGATATCTTGTGGGTCGGATATATCCCGCGGGCCGTAGTTTGAAGACGCCTGATGTAGAGTTAACTTTTAATTCTAAATTAAATGAAAACTCTTGATATCTAGATTAATGAATGGAACAGATTTTCAATAGACTTGAATCTGAGGGTATTTTTAAAATTAAAAAAAAAAAAAAATGCCTATACTAAATACCTACGATCAGTGCCGTAATTAGGCAGGGGCAACAAGGGCACATGCCCAGGGCCCAGATAGAAGAGGGGGCCCGGAAAAGAAAATATTGGCATGATAATTGTATTTGAGTAAAGACCTTTTTTTGTTTAGTTTTAACTTGCTTTAGTTTAAGTCAACTGCTTATTTCTGGCTGAGTTGTTCTTCTAACTATACCTTAATTAAAGCTTTCTAACAGACTGTTTCTGGATATGTGTAGCCTTTACAAAATAGTTAACAATATGATAGATTGTGCTGAATTGTTGAGTTATTTAAATTTCAATGTACCTCGGATTTATACCCGAGAGCAAAATACATTTTATTTAGAAAATAAATTAGCTAATATAGGCAATTTCTCACCGCTGAATAGAAGCGTTACTTATTTTAACCCCTTAACGCACATGCCCGAGCGTAACTCGGGTAAGTATTAATACAAAATTAATCGTTTTGATTTCCTTATTATAATATTCATGTATACATATATATTAATCTTGAATAAAAAATAATCTATATTCATTTTGACTATATTTTTGACTATTTTGACTATCAAAAATAATGTTATTGCATTGACATAGATCTATATATTAATTATCATTAATAAAAAAAATGTTTTTTTTACCGTTGTATCGAAAAAAAAAACGTGCGTTAAGGGGTTAATAAAATGTTTAATACATGTGATATATTTTTTTTATCATTAGGTCAATATAAAAGCCAAATTAAATCACACCTAAATAATTAATGTATAACATATATTGTTAATCACTTTTTTTATTGTAACTTTTTTCTTTTTTAGGATTTTGTAGGTATGACCAAAAAACCCTTATACCGTAATTTTGTCGTCTGTCTGTCTGTCTGTCTGTCTGTCTGTCTGTCTGTCTGTCTGTCTGTCTGTCTGTCTGTCTGTCTGTCTGTCTGTCTGTCTGTCTGTCTGTCTGTCTGTCTGTCTGTCTGTCTGTCTGTCTGTCTGTCTGTCTGTCTGTCTGTCTGTCTGTCTGTCTGTCTGTCTGTCTGTCTGTCTGTCTGTTCGGTAAAAATTGTAGCCAAACGGCTAAACCTAGAGAGTTGAAATTTGGCATGCTTATACAACTCTTTGACCCGCACATAGAAAAATACTAAAACATCTAAAAAACATATCCCCCTAAAAATATAAACAAATATGTGCTCATCGAGAAAAAAATATTTTTTTATAATTCTGAGTAGGGTATCAAATGAAAGCCCTTGGTACGTGGATTAACGATCAAATTTTTATTTTTACAAAATAAATTATTTTGAAGCGATTTTTTCTAAAATTGTGCAAAAATTTTTTTGTCCCACACCCTGTAGCCCAGATGGTTTAAACTAAAAATTTGAAAAAATTCTAAGTAATGTACATTGGTGTGAACCGGAATAGTTCAACAGGAATTTTTGATCAGATTAGGTTTTTGGAAAAAAACGCATTTTTTGTGATTTTTGGCTAATAATGTACACAAGTTATAGCTTTGTAACACGGCACAGTGTAACGTGTATGCTGGTCTAGTGGTATTAGACGCTGAATTTTCACCCAGGTAACCCGATCCGAAAGGGATCGAACCCTTTGAGTGAGAAGAGACTATATTATTTTTGTTTTTTTTTTTAATTTTTATATTGTTTAAATTATTTTTTCAAAATTCTAGTTATATTTTGGCAAATGTTGCATTTAATTTTTAAAAGCGTAAATTTAATAGCCAGTGGAAATTGTTTAAATTATAATTTAATTCTGTTTCAATGTACACGAAATCAGAGGGGCGGAACTTAACAACCAATGGAAGCCATAGGCGCAATTTTTAAAATTCTTAATGAACCTTGCTATATAAAAAAAAATACTGCACATATTTAGAAACCTAAATAATGGTATTAGGCGTTCGAATTAAAATTAACAAAAAAAATATTTTAATATAAAATTTGTTTTCGCATCCAAAATAATCATCATTCACTTACTAAATACCTGCAAAACCCTGAAATGTGTGAAAATTCGCACTTCACATCAATTTTTTGTTACTACTCTAATAATTAGATTATTGAACCACATTTTTTTTTTTTGGGTTAGGTTAATTTGTTTGTTAAATTATTATTTTTGTAAATTATCAATGTACCATTTGATGTATATTTACTTGTAATAGGGGATAGGCATGATTTTTTTTTTATTTTTTATTATATTCCTCTTGTTGCATATAAACATAAAACACAGTTTTTAATTTTTTTTTTTGTAATTTGGAGGCTTAAAAAAATCATAAATGTATGTAGCGCGCGAAAACGACGTGTGACGTCATACCCCTTCTAACTGACGCATGACACTACTAGCTTACCGGCGTACATATGTAGTCTGTTGTTTTTTTTTTTGTTGAACTTATTTGTTTGTATAACTTTTATAGGTCATGTAAAGTTAGAGTGATTTTAATTAAAATAAAGTTTAATTCTATAAAAACAATTTATACATGTTTACCGAATTAAATTTTATATTAAAATAGATAACTTATATTGCAGTACTTCAATTATGCCTCTAACGTTTTGTAACTTCATGTAAACAATGTAGTAAAATTCTGACATCTAAATTACATAAATATTTACATTTTACAGAGTTGCAGCGTTTGTTTACATAAAGTTATAGAATATAAAATAAAAATTACTTTGACACCACGTATTTCTTCAGCACTGTAGCATTCATTATTTTTCATATATTCCATGAGCATAAATGCATCAATGTTGGGTAAATTATCACTCTGAGCCCTAACAAAATCTTTATCTGCCATTTTAATAATAAATGCGTGAAAAATTGTTTAAAAACAAATACAAAACTCTCGAACAATACAATACACACACGTGTATAGATTATGTTGTAGCTGTATCTGTGATGTGAAACCCCTATCGTTTGACGTCATACTCAGTCGTTTTACTCGGCAACCTTCGCTCCGTGGTCGGCTTATTTCAAATTTACAATATTTTAATTCAAAAATTTGGCTATAATATTAATTAAAATGTAATTTTTGTTTTGTTAGGTGACATAACTAACATTAATATATCAAAATAATGTAGTTTGAAGGATATACAAATTTTATGCGTATCCTCTATTTGTGAAAATCTCTTGTAGAGATTTATCTCTGTTGATTTTCCGACGTAAAATAAAAATAAAAATAAAATAAAAAAATAAAATACCTACGCCCGAGAAGCTACGGATCACCCTTTTTTTGTTTAATTCATCACTTGTATATTTTAGAAGTGAGGACATTTGCTTTTTTTTTTTTTAGGACGTCTCTTTTATTACATAGTGGTTATGGGGGCCCAATTATAAAATCTTGCCCAGGGCCCGAAAAGTTACAGTCCTGCCTACGACACCTGAAATATGTGTATATTCACACTTCACATAAAAAAAATATATAGTAAGAACAGCTGGTTTCAAGCCAAGAAATAAGTACGATTATGTCTACGTGAGTATGCTGAACACTTGCCTGGCAACAAAAAAAAAATAACATAAATGAAAAAAAATACAAACACCTCCGTAAGCTCAATTTTATTAGACGGAAATGAAATAAAATTGTAACCTTATTAATATTCTGTGAGTGTAATTTAACGCATGTTATTGTTGTTAGTGCACTGTATCAGTGGTTTACCGTGTCTTTAGATTGTTTTCTTGGGAGCGAATCAGCGAGCGCTACTTTTTACAGCCATAACTCGAGTCGTGGCCCGCTGTGACGTCATCAGCACGTCACACGGTTCGCGTATATCTATCTCTCTCGCGCACCACTAGAGCACGCATTTCAGTACATGTTCTCCTGACTACAGCAGCGCCGAATACGGGGACACGGTAACTAAAAACTGAATCAGTTAAATAGGTCGGCAGTTATTTATGACAATGGAGAGAATTATTTGTAGTTTTCCTAACAAAATGAAATCTTCTACGATGATTTGAAAGTTGATAATCGTCATGTTAGTTTTGTTTTTTGATATAGCAGTCAGTGGTGAACTTTGACCTAAGCAGACGGTAACTGCCTAGGACACGTAAAACGATTTTATTAAAGTTGCCAATGTTAAATGTAATGTAACCAACTTGCAAACACTTTTAAGTCGTTATATTTGGCTCGCAAAGGCTACTACTTTCCTACGTTGCAATATGTTAAACAACAATTAAAAGTATTATATACGAGGATTGCCTTTTATATTTCAGGATTTGAGATCAAATACAATTATTTATCAACAACAGTGGCTTTATTGTTTTTCAAAATGTTCTCTATGAAGATCAATACACTTTTGCATGCGTTTGAATCAATTTTCGAAATTTTTTCCACTCTGATTGAGGCTTTTTCCACTGCGATTGTCAAATTATGTGGGATCCAACGCGAACAAATCATTTTGATGGCCAAATGTTCATGCAATAGTGAATGTATGCTGGTCCCACTAATGCCCAAGGATACGTCAATCTTACGATAAGTCACATGACGATCTTGCAGTATCAGTTCACAGCATCAATGTTTTTCGAACAACAAACGATTTTGGACGATCTTCACGAAATTCGCCCTTAAGCGAACTACGGCCACGATTGAAGTCGGCAAACCATCGATAAACAGTAGTCCTTGATGGTGGTTCATCGCCAAAAATCGAATTAAGTTTATCGATGCACTGTTGTTGGGTTAATCCACATCGTAAGATGTAAAACATAATAGTTCGAAAATGTTCACGATTTAATTACATTTTTAGCCGAGATGAATTTTTTCAAGTTACTGTAAACAACACAAATAGCGCTCGTACGTCAAAACGTGCTGAGTACGTATACCATCAAAAATGTCAAATTTTACGATTAGAAGCGTCAATTGCCAGTGGTTATCACTTGTTGCCGAGCAATTTTCCGATTTCAATCCTTATAAAATAATTTTGTCTTCTGAACCCCCCCCCCCTACCCTCCAAGAAAAATTGCAGGGTGCGCGCCTGTCCTTGGCTACCTAGGTACCTTGTCTAGGGCTCGACTTAGTCCGTCACTGTCAACCATATGGTACGGATTCTGCAAGGACTAACTTGCAGCAAATAGCCCAGATTATGAGAGTGGCTCTAAGGCTAGGTGGGGTGTTATGGAGACTTTATACTATCGCGAGCTATTATCATTTCTTTTATCTATGATTTATTTGACTTATTCGTATCTCTTTTACAGAAAAGTCGTATTGCGAGATTTGATGTACAAGAGATAATAATCGCTCGGTAATCCTTAATAATCATCTAGGGTTGAATCCTCTTCCGATTGGACCCGAACCCTCTAGGTTTTGAAGGTTTGTGTCCAGGTTCCGGATTTGATCATTATTTCGTGTCTCGCGAAAGACATTTAATTAATTTTTTTATAATACTATTAGTATTTAATTCAACTGATTTTCCAGATATCTATACCCTGCAATTCAAGATACTTTCTGAATTTCTGCTTCCTGCTTCTCAAATAATTTTCGGAATTTCTACTCTCCGGTTATCACGTGATTTTTAAAGTTACTTAGAATGCCCGACAATGCCTAGAATAAAAAAAATGCTTCTGAACGCATCGGAGAGTAAAGGAAGACTTTGGTACTAGGCTTGGCGAAAGTACTAAAGCCCCTAAGGTTCCTAAAACCATAGCTGGGCGTGCCCGAAAATATAGAACCATAAAATCCGTAGAACAACCTTCGTCGTCTACGTCTCCTCCACCAATGTCGTTCCAATAAACTAACACGAAAGTCACCAAAGTAAATACTACATCCAAAACTTCTCATACCTCTCTAATGGAGAGAACACTCTCGATTTTTTAATTTCTTCTCCCCGCTCAAGTGATTTGCCTAATATCCGACACCCGCTCATCAAATGATTTTTAATCCCCGCTCGTCAAATGATTTTCTATGATAAACTTTTATTTGTCGCTGGGTCAGAATTAGGCGCTAGATGGCTCCAGAGATGATCAATAAATAAAGTTTCCAACTGAATCTATAACTATGTCCAGTGCTGTAGTCGTAAAATCAGCAGAGGGTATACGTCTACATACGCCTACAAAACTGTAACTTTGGGGGGTTAGGTAAACACACAACTACAGGTTATACGCTATTCATTAGAAATAAAGTAGAAAATATGCGTATAGTATATCAGCCCTGATTATATTTATAGGCCTAGAAATTTCTGGTAGAAACAAAAATATAAATGCGAGTAGCAGAATAACTTTTTAATGTTGTTTTAAACGGACATAAATACACCAAATGCAGAGGTTGGCGGTCGATTTAGTAATGGACACCAATTCTTGAAAACCCAACTCGCACGCTCTCATTTTGCGAGTGAAAAAAAGTCATTTACAATTAAGCTATCAGAAAGGCGACTTTTATTATTCTTGATTTTATTTTTATACACTTTAAAACAAATAATTTAATTACTTGCAATTAATTCGACTAGAATCTACAGTTTAGATATGAATACATGTACGTTTTTAGCGCAGAGCGCACCCCTTTTATTTTTTCGCTAGCGAGTTGTCAAAAATAGAAAAATACATTTTTGTTTATATTTTTCGAGTGCGTGTTTCATCTCGATATTTTTCCTATATACACGAATCAAAGATTTGTATAAGCATGCCAAATTTTAACTCTCTAGGTCCATCCAATTGACCACAACTTCCACTGTATAGACAAGCGAAGTGGGTTTAAAGTGTTCCCCCCGGAAACCGGCCCCAAGCTTTCAACGGCACTGTAGTAGTTTATATATACTTGTTTTGTCATCACTTCGATCTGTCTTCCTTTCTTCTTGGTCATTATTTCGATTTGGGTTCCGTTTTTACTAGCCCGAGCTTAATATATAAGGGGCAAGTATTGTAATCGAGATTTTGACTGATGGCTACGTTTCATGGTCCACCGAATCCAAAAAACCTATTTTCGAAGGGCCGTCCGTATGTGTGTTTGGCTGTGTGTGCGTGTGTGTGTGTGTGTGTCTGTGTGTGTATACACGATAACTAAAGAACGGTTCGACTAAGAGAATTCGTTCTGGTACTAAAAAATTCTTCTATTAATTAGGAAGAACCCTATTGGTTTTTATGAAGATCCGAACCGGAAACGAAAGTTATTTAACTTTAAATTTCAACAAAATTCGTAACTGGTAAACCAAGCATTAAACAAAAATTTGTATAGAACATAGTTTGATATATTTTTAAAGATATACCTATGTTTTTTTCTTTTTTTTTATGGTCGGGCAAGTCTACGCCACTGGTTTTGTAATCAATTCCATCCAAGCGCGGACCCAGCATTTATTCTTAAGGGGACTGAAAAGACAACATTTTTTAGGGTTTTGTAGGTATGACCAAAAAACCCTTATACCGTCATTTTGTCGTCTGTCTGTCTGTCTGTCTGTCTGTCTGTCTGTCTGTCTGTCTGTTCGGTAAAAATTGTAGCCAAACGGCTAAACCTAGAGAGTTGAAATTTGGCATGATTGTACAACTTTTTGACCCGCACATAGGAAAAATACTAAAACATCTAAAAAACATATCCCCCTAAAAATATAAACAAATATGTGCTCATCGAAAAAAAAAATATTTTTTTTAAATTCTGAGTAGGGTATCAAATGAAAGCCCTTAGTACGTGGATTAACGATCAAAATTTTATTTTTGCAAAATAAATTATTTTGACGAGATTTTTGCCAAAATTGTGCAAAAAAATTTTTGTCCCACACCCTGTAGCCCAGATGGTTTAAACTAAAAATGTGAAAAAATTCTAAGTAATGTATATTGGTGTGAACCGGAATAGTACAACAGGAATTTTTGATCAGATTATGTTTTCGGAAAATAATGCATTTTTTGTGTTTTTAACCAAAATATGTTAAATATTTAATTCGCTATGTAACCAAGTTCAGACGTCAGCGCTGATAGCGATGTGTGTTTAGTCATTGGTTTTCTAATTTGCTAAACACAGTTAACTTGCAAACTAGAGTTCGAATCCTGTCAATATTAATTTTTTTTTTTTGCAGTTTTCTTTTGTTTAAATTATTTAATATTAAAAATTAAAAAATTTAACAGTAAAAATTCTAGCTATATTTTGGCAAATGTTGCATATAATTTTTAAAAGCGTAAATTTAATAACCAGTGGGAAATGTTGAAATTATAATTTAATTCTGTTTGATGTATACGAAATCAGAGGGCGTGGCTAATGATTTAAGCAACCAATAGAAGCCATAGGCGCAATTTTCAAAATCTTAATGAACCTTGCTATGTAAAAAAAATACTGCACATATTTAGAAACTTAAATAATGGTATTAGGCATTCGAATTAAAATTCATAAAAAAATATTTTGACATAAAATTTGTTTTGGCATCCCAAATAATCATCATTCAGTTATTAAATACCTGCAAAACCCTGCAATGTGTGAAAATTCACACTTCACATCAATTTTTTTTTTTTAGAAAAACCTTTAAAAATTCGAAATTTCCAAGATGAAAATATGAAAGCGGACAAATAGCCCTTTGTCTCGCTCCCATCTTTAATGGTAGATGTTTGAGTTTAGAGAAGTGAAAACAGTTAAATCTAACGAAAAAAAGTGTACTCCTTCTTGGGGGTGGGGTGGGGGTCAAGCCCATAAGCCCCCCTGTGTGCGCGTCTGGCATGTATTACGTTCTTTTTTTAGTGTACACAGAAGAGAACCTACAGTTATAGCCAGATGCGAACGACTAAGCAGAGCCCGTAATCAGAACCGTAGCAATGTTTTTGGCGCCCTTGGCAAATAAAGTAAATTGATAAAATTTACTTCCTCAAATCCAAGTGAAGAGCAAAAAAAAGTCCTTACCACCTCCCAAATACAAGTGAAGAGCCAAAAAAGTGCCTCACAGGCACCGCGCCCTTATAAAACCTCGCGCCCCTGGCAAATGCTCCGACGCCAACCCGTTGTTACGGTTCTGCCCGTAATTTATATAAATATTTTTACACAAATTATTTGATACAAGCAAGATAAACCCACCACCACTCCCCGCCACCAACGCGAATTGGTCAGTATTACGTTATTTTTTAGCGTGGGGCATCTACAGTTTAATGCCGGTTGCGAACGGCTAAGCAGAATCTGGAATTTATGTAAATATTTTTACACAAATTAATTGACAGGATTTGAAGTCATTTCCATACCTCTGCTAACGGTTAATAATAATAATAATAATAATAATAATAATAATATCTTTATTAAATAGGTTTGAGCCTAATATATACACATAGCTATACATTCAATATGACAAAGATTTTTTTTTTAACGCAATATTGACATACACATAATATACAATGAACAATAAAAAAATATAAATATACTGTAACAATTAAATTACACTACAATTAAAAAAATAAATAAACTATAAATTTAAAATTAATACAAAAAAAAAACAAAAACAAAAATTGTGAAAAAAATTAATTATCTTTTGTAAAGGTTTAATAATTTGACTTTGAATTGTTGCAAATTTGAACATTCCTTTACATCATCAGGCAATGTATTATATTTATTAAAGCCTTTTTGAAAAATAAAATTAGTATTACACTTCTTTTTAGTGACTTGTGCCCTTAAGTGGTTACAAGAACGGGTATCATATAAATGAATATTACAATTGTAAATTATAAATTTATCCAAGTATGTTGGAAGTAAACCATTAATTAATTTATACAAAAATATCATGGAACAAAATTCAACTCGTTCATCAACAGACAGCCAGGAGAGTATGTCCAAAAGTATTTCTTTAGACGTTAATTTCGGTAACTTAAGTATAATCTTCAGACCACGGTTTTGTAACTTCTGCAGGTGATCGAGAGAACCTTTGTTCAAAGAATACAACAAGCTACTACAGTAGTCAAAGTACGGCTGTACAAGTGTTTTATAAAGGTTTATAAGAGTCCATGTAGATATTTTATTAGAAAATCTTCTTAGTAAATATAATTTTTTGGAAATCTGTTTTCTCGTATATTCAAAATGTATATCCATTTTTAAATGACAATCGATCATAAATCCTAAATATTTAAATTTCGTTACAATTTCAAGTTGCTGTTCATTAATAGAAATATTTAATGCATCGACATTAATTTTAGCGTATTTATGTTTAGAAGTAATAATCATACATTTTGTTTTATTGATGTTTAATTTAAGTTTGTTTTGTCTAAAATAGGCGTCTAGTTTTTTAAGATTTGAATTCATTCTATCTACGGCACTTTCCAGATCACTACCATAAGTAGCTGCAAGGGTGTCATCAGCAAATAGGTTTAGAAAATCAAAATTAGCACATTTATCAATATCATTAATATATATAAGGAAAAGAAAAGGCTGAGCCCTGAGGTACACCCCAATTATTAGCAATGTACTCAGATAATGAATTTTCTATTTTGGTACATTGATGCCTATTATCGAGATAGATCCTAAACCACTGTAGTACAGTACCTACTACGCCATACAATTCTAACTTATGTAATAAAATACTACGGTCTAGAGTTTCGAACGCTCTTTGCAAATCTAAAAACACTACAACAATATATTGCCCGCTGTCCAAAATATTTTTCCAATTAGTGATAGTAAGTTGGAGAGCTGTTTCACACGAGTGATTACGTCTAAACCCTGATTGAAATGTTAAAAGTTTATCATCCATAAAGTTATAAATTTGCTTATAAACAATCAGTTCTAGTAATTTTTCAATACACGGCAACGAATTGATGGGCCTGAAATTATTAGTGTTATTTATTTTGGTTAACGACAAGAACACACACTTTACCGCTTGCGGTCACAGATTTGAACTCCAACATACAATAACATTATTAGTAGTTCAAATTACGAATTAAAAATTCTACGGCTCTGATTATAAAAATAAAACAATCTAATTATAATTACTCCCACACCAAAAAAAGTCAATATTGTAAACCCTTAGACAACAATTAAATTGGTGGAACAAAAAAAGACACGGGTTGAATATGATTGTTCCGTCAATGCGTTAGCGCCTCCCAAACAAACAGTTACCAGGACAACGACGGTTGTATGACGTAAGCGGTGACGTCAAAGCGAACTGGATCTAGTGGTGGTATATATCGACGGCGCAGGACTTTAATCGTCATATAGATGTGACGAGCTCGCGGAGGCACACGAAGTTGTGCCGCAATACATTCACGGACATAATAGTGTACAGTACCTTTCAGTAGTTCAGTCAAGTTCAGTTAGTGAATACGGGCGAGTCACTTAACATCATAACATCGGAAATTACCTGAAGTGAATTTAATACTAGTCGACATTTTATATTTTTGTACTTTTATAATAATCTAACGTTATATAGTTTTTTATTTTTTTAATTTATATCATAGAAGATTTTTCTACTATACTTCGGCTTTAACATACGCTTTTGGTAAGTACAATTATTTATTTACCATCATATATTTCATTCTGTAATACATTAATTACTAGATCTGCGATGATCTTACATCATATCTTTTTTCTAACTATTTAAAAATTAAAACTGCGCTAGACACCTTAAAATAGCGCGAATATTTAAATTTGTTTACTGAAAAAAATAAATTTTTAGAGTAATCGATATGTAGAGCTTCTTTCTTTGGATTAAGCGGAACTAGATCTTCTATTCTAGTAACTTTTACCGATTAAGTGAGGCTTTTAATCATTTTGTTAAGGAAAAGCCCACTTTAGAGCATAAAAGTGAGATCATGACAAAAATGAAAATTCCAGTTAGTTCCGCCTAAAAAATTGGAATAAAAGTATATTGAAGGGAAAGATTTTGCGTTTAATTTAAAATTTCCGTCTATATTGTGTTCACTTTTATAAGAACAAACCAAATCTGGTTATTTTAGTTACTTTTATAGCGTTTACTGACTTCAAATGGTATTTAAAAAATTACACTGTAAAACAGACTTCAGATTTGTTGGTTATAGTCATAATTAAGATATAATTTTTCATTATGACATATGTCAAATGGAATGACATATTAAGAAAGTGCATTTTTTATCGTTTTTTAATACCAACATGACAATTTTAAAGGTGTCGATCACCGTGGCATAGTGGTTAATGTAGCGATGCACTGACTTTTAGGCAATGAGGGCTCGGGTTCGAATCCCGGTTATGGGATGGATATTTGTGTTGTCCAAAAATGTACAAAATTATCAAAAATAAAAAATGCATCTACTGGATAATCGCCTCAGTCAAAAATATTTGAAAAATTTAAGGTGCAAACTATTGAAATCAAAATTTTCTCGTAGTTTTTACAAAAGTGAACAAAGTATACACAACAAAATTCAAGTATAAAAAGTTTATACTTGAATTTGACAAAAAAGCAGAACTAACGTATTTTCATTTCCCTAAGTTGTCATGAGCTTTCTTTTTAAGATTTGATGTGGGCTTTTGCTAAACAAAAAGCCTCACCTAATCGGTAATAGTTACTAGATTCAAAATCTATTTCCGCTTAAACCAAAGAAAGAGGCTAAATGTTTAAGGGTCTAGCTGTCGATGTCCAAGATGTGTGAAAATAGAAACTATAGTGGATGCGAGTATAATAAAAAATAATTTTTAGTGAAATATAATCGAAAATAAGGTATTTTTAGAACTTACTGAAACTGAAATTTATGGAAATTAAAAAATGTCTGTGTCAATAATTATTTATCACAATAGAAATCTAAGAAAAGATGAAAAAAAAAACAACAATTTCAAATTTCATAACTGTCGGTTAAATTTGAAGATAGAAATACTAACTGCTAGTAGCTTAATATGCTTTCAATTTAAAAAAATATACAATGTTATTAAATTTAAATCATAGGAACAAAGTGAATCATCCCAATCCAAAATCCAAAACCAAAAGAAATACAACAAAAAGTGCAAATAGCCATTGATGCTAGGTGAAAATGTAAAAATTGAACGCAAAATTAAATATTTTGCCAAAATTTTATTAAATTTGGAACCATGGAGCCTTGGAATACGTTCAAATTTTGGACTTAATAGTGAAGTGTGTATAGTGCTTCTAATAGCTTTAATTGTTGTGCATCAAAATTTAACCTCAGTAAGTTTATTTTTCGTATTAGTCTTATTTATTTTTATTTTGCTTTACAATTTCAATTCGTCCTACTCTTTATTTGGCCTAATTTGGCATGGCCTTCTTTGACACGTTATTGTAGCATTTTTAATAGCCTTAATTGTTCTGCGCAAAAATTTAATCACAGTAAGTCTATTATACATATATGCTTATCAATTTTTGCTTTGCTCTACGAAATCAATTCGGCCTGGTATTCTTTTGACCTAGTATATTCATTGTTTCCTTGACGATTCGTTTCCTAGTTTTCCTTGACGATTCGCTGTTTAATGTTTCCTTAATACGACCGTTATAAATTGTTGCTATAACCATTACTCGTTACTACGACGGTTTTGTGATTACTTTCGGACGTTTAGTATTTCATTTTAATTATATATTGTTTATTTACCTTAATTATGTACGCATATGTAGTTCAGTACGTGCAACTACAAGTGAAAAGAAGCATTGATTCACTTTACGCCAGAATACGCTTTACGACTACGGTCTGAAATCGATAGTACAATTTACTTTTGTTTACGATTTACCAAATGACATGTTTGAAAAGTAATTTGGACCAGGAAAATTAAAAAATGACGTTCTTCTATATCTTTTTGATTACAAAATATTTGCTTTGCAACGAAAATTGTTTTGCAAAAATGATTTGAAACCGAAATAGTGGGGTATTTCAACTAATACCAGAATTCTTTTAACTCAATATACCTATGAAACCCTTCTCCAGATAAAAATCAGGGTGCTAGTCATGAATAAAAAAAAAAAAATAACATGTATTTATTACGGTATTAAATTATTTGTAATAATAAGTGATAATCCCCCCCCCAAGGGTTTCAATAATATATGGTCGTTATTGTTTTTGTGAAAATACAAAGTAGGACCTTTTTTTTATGTCTTCATTTGTATTTTAAATGTGAAGACTTTTTATGAGAACTTTTTTAATAATATAAATAATTTCTTCTGAGCCCTCCCTCAAGAAAAAATGAGTGCGCGCCTGATTCAGGAACACTTGGATGATATTTACGGAAACTATAGTTCCGGGAAACAGTTTGAATACCACTGACCTCGATAATTAAATGAATTTACGTGGCGATAGTTACCTATAAAGTAGAAAGATGGGATTTTAATTTCCGGGGACCCAGAATTTTCACCGATATGCAGTCAGGAGTCAACTCAGCCACGTATTTAATACTTAAAATGATTACCTGTTTATTCAGGAATAGGAACAGTTGAATGTACAAGCTTACCACGTGGTTTTCTAGAAACACAAAAATTATTCCCGTCTTTTACCAGTAGTTACATTTGTATTAATATAAATTGTAAGAAATTACAGAAAATTTACGTAAATCGACCTATTCATTCACCACTTCTAAATTGTACTGATATCGTATATTGCAGTGTTTCTCAATAGGTGGTCCCCAGAAAAATTTTAGTGGTCCGCAATGTGCTTTTTGCAGTTTTTTTTTTATTTTTATGCACATTTTTTATGTAAATAATTTATATTTTGTTTATTTTTTGTATACTTTCTGTGATTTTCTACAAATAAAATAAATGTATTTAGTAGCACATTATATATTTTTTTTTTCTTGCAAAAAATGAAACCAACTGGTCCGCGGTGCGTTTTTGGTTGAGAAACACTGGTGTATTGGTCAATTTTCTGTTTTTAAATGTAAGAGTTTTTGTATTATAAAGTTTGTGGGTGCAAAACATCAGACTTTTATAGCGATGTATCAATTATTTTAGAATAATAAATTAGAACATTTCACGCAGAATCATAAAGTATGTATTTTATTATACATCAAAGATTCATAATAACGAAGTTATCACAGTGTAAAGTGTAAATACCGTAGCGAAGCACGGGTACATCAGCTAGAAATATATACAAACAAACATTTTTATTATTTAATAAATTATTAATGCTTAAACAAAGAATAGAAATAATTGCATCCTTTTTGTAATTCAATATTAAGAAAAAAAAAAAAACTACAAGGACATGTAACTTTAAACATAAAACTATACACGTTATGATGCAATTGTAATTAATACAAATGTATAAAGACAAATTTATAAGAAACATTGAAAGAATTTTTATTTTAAAATGCGTGAGTAACTATTCTGCACATATGCTGAAGACTAAATATAAAATTTCTATTTAAAAACGAAGAAAAATTTGCAATATTTCAAGATGCCTCCTCATTTGCGTGTATAAAAAGAAATTAAAAATAGTAGGACTTTAAAATAAAGTAATATTAGATTTATTTTCTTTTAAACATAGTACACCTTACAAAAGTTAAATTTATTTATTATTTTGGTTTTGGAAATTATGTAAAGCTACGTTCACAGCTCTAAAATTAATAGACTATACACCATACACTATGAGTTATTCACTGTTGATTGTCAGTAACAAGTTTGTCACATGGTAACACAAGCAACCGTTCACAGTTCTAAATTTAATATGCGTTATCGCCTGTCTGTTTTCCAAACTCATATTTAGTGCGTTGTTTAAATGAGACAGGTATATAAACACAAATTAGCTATCTCACTTTACATAACCTAAAAAATCGCACAAATTTCAACAAATTTCGGAAATCGTTAAACGAAAAAGAATTGCTATAGTTGCGGTTATAATTTTAATAAAATTTAGTAAGAAATCACGATCTCGTTGATGGCGGGTTCGTAAAAAGTCGCATTTAGGCTATTCCAAACATTTAGATGGAATTAGATTTTGCAATCTAGTTACTTTCATCGTTTGAATCGTTCTTTTTGGCCATTTTGTTTAAGCTTTGTAAATCATACTTACAATAAACATTTTTTGGTTAAGTTTAATATCATTTTCTTTATATTTTGATTTTTTGTGTCATTCTTAATACAAATTTTCCATTTTTTTTTTTTTTGTCATTAAAATAGGTTTCACTGTTGGAATTTTAAATTTTCACATACCAAATGTCAAACATGAAATAACCCAAGCAAGATCCCTTCTCCTAACAACCTAAAAGAACGAAATTCCCATTTTATTCCGCCTAAACTTTTGGACTAGCCTGTAAATGAATTTATTCCATCGTAGTTGGTTTGAAAAAACTTAGATGTCACAACATTCGTTACGTATTAATTTTCATAATATCTGTCTCATTTTGTAATACGTAACTAGATCTGTTTACTTTGGTGACTGTTGTGGACTAAATAGACTTTTATGGAACAATCTGAACTTGTAAAGCTGGCTTTTAAATTTTTGGTTAAGTTTCATTATATTGAGGTTATATTCACATAAAAACTAGTCATTAAACGTTAAAACTGTCTACTAAATTTATCCACAACATACAGCACATAATCAACTAATTTAATAGCTGTGAATGCAGCTTAAGTCCATTAAACAGTAGCTTCTTTATTGTTGTCTGCGTAGATTTAAAATGTATAACTTTTAAACAGGGATAATTGGACTACAGATATTTCGCTGACCACGTGGCTT
Organism: Liopterus haemorrhoidalis; assembly: GCA_963971575.1. NCBI lineage: Eukaryota > Metazoa > Arthropoda > Insecta > Coleoptera > Dytiscidae > Liopterus > Liopterus haemorrhoidalis. Next base: position 40,265,444 of record OZ020612.1, on the reverse strand, counting down.
TTCTGTAATACTAAAGGTCTAGAAACAGGACTATTCGTAGGGCTGTCACAATTTAAAAATGTTAAAAGTCCAAAAACAGGACTGAAACACTCGGAGTCACTAAGACTCTTGCCTAAAATTGCAGAATGAAATTAACATTAATATTTTTACAATACGTTTATTAAATTTAGCATCATTCAAGATGAAAGCCCATTTTCAAGAAAGTATTATATTTTTGGAATTTTTCTGTATATTTAAAACTTCCAGGTAAAATTAAGACTGGCATTTAAATCATAAAATTAAACAATACTTAAGATAAGTTAAAGTGACTTTAATCTCACTTTTTTAAATGATAAACACAAAGTTTGTCATATCAGTTAATCAATGTAACAATAATTTCTAATTTTATGAGAAATTGGCTATAAATAAAAGAATTTTATTATAAAATAATGCAGTAAAACAAAGCATTTAATTTAGCTTAAAAAAATAAATGAAAGCTCTTAGTACTCAAATAACGAATAAAAATGATTTTCAAAAAACTATTGATTTTGATGTGACTATCTACTATTACATTGTACAAGTGTTGGTATGTATGTTCTATTCAACGTCTGGTGTATCTTCATTTTTCCGGTAACGCTGAGAGAGGAAAATTAACCGCCCTCTCATCCGGGTGATATTTTTTTAGTGCTTAGGCTTAATTTTATTTCGACAGGGGGTACTGACTAATTTTTATTGATAAAAATCATGCATTTTTTCCTCGAATCCGTGTCGAATCAAAGTCACCAATGATCGGCACGGACAGGTTTTATCAGACGATAATTCAAAAATATTCTTAATACAAGACTGCCGGTCCAGAATATTTACGGCGAGAATCAAAGTGTTAAATGGTAATAATGGTTCAGGATAGCTTTTTGAACGTGCGAGATAATATTGTGAGTTATCAGAAAACATTTTTCAAAGAATCTGGGCCATTATTGGAAATATGCTTACAAGATTTCAGAAGGTGACAGCTGTCAAATTTTTTGCATTTTAAAATGGGAGGAGATTTCACATTTTGAACGTGTTTCTTGACAGAAGAATACTAATTAAGGATTTAAGGTGAATTAACGATAAAGTTTAAGACATTTGCAGGGCGAATTTTCATAAAATAGTGTTAAAAAAGATTTATAGATATTAAAAATTTCAGGGTTAATCAAAGTGTTAAGTGGTGATAATGGTTCAAGATAGCTTATTTGACGTGCGAGATAATATTTTGAGGCATCAGAAAACATTTTTCAAAGAATCTGGCCCATTATTGGAAATATGCTTACAAGATTTCAGAAGGTGACAGCTGTCAAATTTTTTGCATTTTAAAATGGGACGAGATTTCACATTTTGAACGTATTTCTTGATAGAAGAAAACTAATTAAGTATTTAAGGTGAATTAACGATAAAACTTAAGACATTTGCAGGGGGAATTTCCATAAAATAGTGTTAAAAAAAGATGAGCGACGAGTTTTATAATCGACAAGTGCGACAAAATTATATTTTTAACAATGTAGGGGAGAAGACCGGCGTAGCCGGGCTGAGGCCCCTAGTAGACTTAATATTGTCCTAGACATCCAGCAATATGTTGGCTTGTTACACTTATTAAATACCTACAAAACCCTGAAATGCGTGATAATTCACACTTCACATCATTGTTTTTAAATATAGAGTATTTCAGATCATATTGTATCAAGAAATTTTAAAATTTAATGTTATACCTTATTTTAAAAAATAAAATTTCTGCCTTGGGTAATAACTTTTCAATCACCCTGTATAAGTCTATTGAATTATCCACGATTTCCACAAGGCATTTTGAGCACTCCTGGTACAGAGTATCTCAAAATGTTTCCAGTTTCAAGGTCATTGCCAATTAGCAAATTTAGCTGCTTGTTAGAAATACACATATATATTTAATGGCCACACTGCAGCTCATGAGCATATATTCGTCACTCTTTTGAAGTTAAGCCGCATTCAGAGCTCTTAAATTAATAGTCTATAGACTATAGCTTGTATTCTGTTGATTGTCACTACAAGTTTGTCATATGGTAAGACGTGCAACCGTTCAGACCTCTAAATTTATACGTTGTTCGTTGTCGATTGTGGATAATTTTCTAAACTTATAGCTAGTTAGTTTTTAATGAAACAGACATATAAACACATTGGCTATCTCAGTCTATCGGAGAGACCGTACATATTGTATGCCTTTACATAACCTAACAAATGTCATCAGTAACAAATCTCACTCAAAATTACAAAGACGAACAGTAAATATGATAATTAGGTTAGGTTTAGTTAGTAAAAATCTAGGACAGCAGAATTATAAAAACGATAATAGATAATAAACATTTTACGAAGACACCGTAGTTGGTTTAAAGACACACAGATGTCGGACTATTCGTAACTCACTAATTTCCAAGAGTTATAAACGCTACATCGAACGTTAAAACAATGTATTAAACATACCTACAACGTATAGTCCACAGACTATTAATTTAAAGAGCTCTGAATGCAGCTTTAGTTCAAAAATTTAACCACAGTGGCGCTAACTTTGCATGATTACATTATTTTTTCTTTTGTTTGTTCGCTTTAGCAGCTTTGTCTATTAGCCAGGTAATAAATAAAAAGATTAAGGGTTTTTAAAATTACGTTTTTAATTTGATTTAATATAGTTATAAATAATTTCATAAATATCTAGAGAGTAGCAAGAAGCTTCTGAATATTGGTACGTAAAGATATTTTTTGGACAGCTAAATTTTGTATGAATAAGTTACGATTACGAAAATGAATTGGGCATTCAAACAATAAGTGGTTCGAATCGCTGACAGACAAATTATCACACGGACAGGCAAGAGAAGTAACCATATTATTTCTATGCAGATGATATGTAGAGGTGTGATTAAATCTAAGCCGGATAAAAGTGCATATAAAAGATCTGCTTTGGTGAGAAGAAAACCAAAGCTTTCTAGGAAGGAGGAGTTGTATTTGACCATAGTATGATCCTTTGACTGCAGAGAACTGTAGTCTTGTTGATACATAATTTTAAAAAGCCATTTTTAAATATGTATTATAAAACGTTTTTTGAATATGTTTTATTCCTGTTTTAATAGTATGTTCCAAATTTAGAAACTCAATTTAGGTGCTTGACTAAAATTCAAACTAAATATTTATTTTTCAAATCAATTTTTTTGGTAAATATTTATTAAGTTGTATTACGAAAATGTAAATAAAAATCATGCGATATAGTAGTGTCTTTTGTTATACTTTTGTAATCTACTTATTATTATTTATGCTCATTACGTAATATTTCGTTTAATAATTTTACACATAATAAAATGAGCAAATACATAAACGTCAGTTATGATATATATTTAGTTTTATTTATTTTACTTGTTATTATTAAAATATAAATTGGAGAAAATGACGTACTAATGTTATTTATTTAAATTAGAACAGTAGGTATGTAGGTAGAAATGTGGGACACAAGAAATTTTATGCTGTTCCAAAATGCGACCTCGTAATGATATTAGTTTACTCCTGGAATTGTTTAGATGCTAATTTTGAGAACAATATACTGGTGTTCATTTTAAATCGCTCACCATTGCTATCTCGAGAAAAACATTCAACTTTTTTAGCAGTGTGTATTACCTAATTTTATTTTATATTATATATTATTATTATGACAATACAGTCTACAAATATTTTGTAAAATATCGGAACGAATTTCAATTATAGATGACAGTTTATAGATAACCATAGATGTCAACTAAAATAACGACACATTTTTCAAGTATTTTCGGTAGTTCTACGAGGGTTGCCTGTTATATTTCGGGATTGCGCTTAACTAGTGCTGCCATCTGGCAACTACGCTTCTATCGTAAATTTGATATTTTTGACGGTATACGTACTCAGAACGTTTTGACGCACGAGGGCTATTTGTGTTGTTTACAGTAACTTGAAAAAATTCATCTCAGCTAAAAATGGAATTAAATCGTGAACATTTTCGAGCGATTGTTTTTTACAACTTTCGACGTGGATTAACCCAATAACTGTGCATCGATGAACTTAATTCGACTTTTTGCGATGAAGCACCATCAAGGACTACTGTTTATCGATGGTTTGCCGACTTCAATCGTGACCGTAGTTCACTTAAGGACGAATTTCGTGAAGGTGGTCCAAAATTGGTTTTTGTTCCGGAAAACATTGATGCTGTGCGTAAAGTGATTCTGCAAGATCATGTGACTTATCGTGAGATTGAGGTATTCTTGGACATTAGTGGGACCAGCATACATTCACTATTGCATGAACATTTGGCCGTCAAAAAGATTTATTCACGTTGGATCCCACATAATTTGACAATCGCAGTGGAAAAAGCCTCAATTGGAGTGGAAAAAGTGCTTCGAAAATTGGTTCAAACGCATGCAAAAGTTTATTGACATGGAGAATATTTTGAAAAACAGTAAAGCCACTTTTGTTGATAATTGTTTTAGATCTCAAATCCCGAAATATAAAAGGCAACCCTCGTACATAACTAAGACAACTATTAGTATTAAATATATTGAAAGTGAAAAAAATTATTTTTGACAAATTCAACTTCTCACTAATATTTTTCTCTATTGACAGTAATACAAGTTAGCCTTTAATAAAGATTGTGCTGTAATTTGTTTGTCTTAATTAATATTTTTACTAAAAACCGCTAACATCAGAAGTGGGATTATCCCTAATTTTAATCACCTTTTGTTGTATACATAAAATATTTTTAAAAGGTTTGAAAAATTAAACAGAAAGATTGTCTGTTGCAAAACTAACATAAATTTTGTGATATTGAAATGTTAATATTATAAGATTAGTTAGCTTTTCCTGTGACATCGCCGATCTGAAGTAATTTTTGATTAATTTTAATTTGGAAAAACTCCCTTCCCCTGAAGCCACAGAATCAGACAGAGTTAAAAAGAATCTTAATGCTAAAGTAAAATTAAGAAATGAAGATATTAATTCATTGCCTACTTATGTACTATAATCTGTTTTTAATTCGAAGGAGCGATTCAAAAATAACTAGCCAGAAAGCTGATTTGTGATTGGCTATCGGCGAGTCGTTTTTACATACAGCAAATTTCCATGATAACGGTAATAATTACTTCAAACTGTCAACCTCAAAATTCTGTCAAAATGTCAAAAAAATTAATCACATGATTGGTTTTCAGATGCAATCTATTTTTAAATTTAATACTTGCGGGAATGTTACAAATTAATTAAGGGTTTTGTGGAAGTGGGTAATACATGCTTAAAAATTAACATTTCGTTAAATAAATCCATTTACATCATTTGCCAAAACACAAACGGCTGTCCCTGGTTTCAGTCGCCCAAGTGCGGGGGCACCTTTTGCATCCCGTTAGAAACTGCCCTTACTTGTACTGCTTAAAGTTATTGTGATAATTTAAATTAATAATGAAAATCATATTAAAATGATGATATATTTATAAACAAAATAGAAAACGTAAATAAGCTAAAAATGGATTTCAAATATTATTTTAAAAATGATGATAAATAAAAACGTGCAAAAAATGCAAAGTAAACAGTTTGAGTAAATAAACAATAATAAAAAATGCTTCAAGACGAAAGAATATTCGTAGAAAAATATCAGAATTCTTTGAATGAAAATTTGAAACTAAATATAGTATTATTGATCATCAATTATTGGCTTCATTCCCATCTCTTGAAATAAATAGTCCTCTTGCAATTTGTCAGTAGAACATGTATAGTGACACATTTGGCAGTGTAGAGTATTGCAAAACGCATTAACAGGAAGCTTTACAGTGAGCTTTTAAACAATCTCCATCACGTGACCTAATGACGTAAGCATGAAACGACCTTGAATCTATACGTAGGTATTTTAGTGATTAAAAAATCTAAACATATGTTTGTGAAATTTACTCTGTTCTAACAGCTGAGTTATAAGGTTGAAAATCGCATGTAATAAGAGCTACACCCTGGTTAGATAGAGATGGGTTGATTCAAGTTTTTAGGTGTTTGAGAGAGACGACAATAACTCCCCCGCGCATAGCGATTGATCGATCGTTACCAACCATTCTATAAAGCTGACATGCGTACACTTCTGTGCCAACCAGTAGGCCTTACTAAATGTAACAATACAAACATCTGGGTCAAAATTTATCTTTATATAGCTACAGAAATATTAAAAAAATATCCTTTATATTTTTACAACACTCAAAAATACAACTTTATTTTTAAAACAAACTTTAATGTGGAAAGTTTCAAGTTGGATATGTCATTATCTCTTATAAAGAAATCAGAATTCAGAACACAGTTTTACTTCTGAATTTAATAGTCTTTCTTGTGAGAAATATTTAAATATCCCGCCTTATTTCGCGAAACTAGCGCCACTAAGCTGTCAAAACTTAACCTAAAATATTATCAAAATTTTTAAATTACAATTAAATAATTAGCATCCCTTAGTGTTATCATTATAAAGATAATTAAAAAGACATTTGCTCTGATATTATTGATGAAGTCGGTAGACAGCTAATATATTCTGAAAATTGTCATTTTTTATACGAAGCTTACTAAGATCTAACGAACCAAACCGAATGCAATTTACCGAGTCAAAAATTAATCCTTCATTTGCAATTTAAAATTTACCATGAAAAATGAACGATATAATGTATTCTGAAATAAATTTTGAATAATTTTTAGGGGTAAATATAGGTCATATGCATTACAGGGTTAATGTGCATTTAATATTTTAGGTTTTTATATTTGAAATTAGATTTAAATTTAAAGAATTTTATTTATTGTAATAAAAATTTTATTGTTCCAAATACATTTACAACAAAAAATGTGGATCATAATTTTGTTTATATAGTTTTATTCAGTGCCTTAACAGATTAGGTCAACAAAGAAGCGTTATTATTTTTATTATTATTATTATTTTTTTTTACTTTCAAAGCACACAATCGTATGTAAAATGTAAACCAAAGTATGGATTTTTTTAAATTCACGTCCAAGAATATTAAAACCTTTAAACAGAATTGTTTTTATGCAGAATTGCTTGGGGAAGCTATTATGTTATCATCATAATTGTAAGTAATAATGTATAAACCATGTAAATATTAAACCATAACCAAAGTTTAATTCAATTAACCAACTGTTAACTTTAACTCAGCAATCCTTAAATAAGAGTCCAGCATAAGAATCATAGCAACCAGCTAGCGAACAATAGAGTTCATATCCGAATCCGTTCGCGAATTATAAACTCATTATGTGGGAAACCTCGAGTTTTAAAAGATGTACAAAGTAACTAAGTAAGTAAATAAAATCAGCATACGTGAAATGATGATTTTCATTCTTCTGTTTGATAGAGACTCCACATTATAGAGTTATTGGGTCTTAGTAGGTGTTAAATATAAATATTTAAGTCTTCCATTTTATTGAAATATCTCTGAAAATATCAATAAACGTAAATGACCTTGATGTTTTGTGTATTTTTACTTCGTTAGCGTTAAAATCCCCAAGGAACGAAGCAAACAAAATTCATTTTTAATAAAAAAACTTTTCAAGAATACATAATTTGTTTTAATTATAATTTGAATACGGAAGAATTTTAATATAAATTTCAGGAAACAGCAAAAGATTAAAACAGATATTTAAGGCAAATGTTTGAATTTAAATATTGTAGAATGAAAACAGAAAAGATAAATTCATGTCGGCCGTTAAAGTTGGATTTTCAGTACTGTTAACATAACCTAACTTAAATAAAAAAATATTAGTTCTGAAACTTTGTACGGATTTTTAATATAAATTAGTTACAAATTTTAATGGATAGATTGTTATTAATTTTCCAGAAAATAAATAATAATAGCCCTTTATTCGTGTTACTTATTACATTTATGTTAATCCTGTATCACCCTTATATATGCTACATAATTATTTTGACACAGTTTCTTAAAAAAATTTAGTTACATATGTTACTTGTTGCGAGAGGTGCCTTTTAAGTTTTTACAAAAACTAAGAAAGAAAAAAAATGTTTTTGGAACAAACTGTTTTATTGCTTTTCAAAATATTCGCCTTTAAGATTTATACATTTTTGCATGCGTTCAAACCAATTCTCGAAACATTTTTTTCCACTCCGAAGTTAGTATCTCAAAAACATGGTTTACGAAGGCTTCAACAGCTTCTTGAGGTGATGAAAATCGCTGTCCATGCTTTTTTTGTTTAACATTTGGGAACAAAAAAAAGTCGTTAGGGGATAAATCAGGTGAATACGGGAAGTGAGAAATTAATTCGATGTTTTTCTCCTTCAAACAATCAGTAATTTGACGTGCTGTGTGGGAACTTGCATTATCATGATGAAGAATGATGCGACGTTTTTGGTTGTTTTTCCTTATTTTGTCGATGACTTGTGGCAAACAAATTGTTGTATAACATTCAGCATTACTGTTCTCCGATCCTCTAAAGGAATGGTTGCGACATGTCCAGTACAACCGAAAAAACAAGCGATCATTTTCTTGAAAGTGCTTCGTAAACGAACAATTTTTGTGGGTTTCGGTTCATCTTGGAAGACTCAAACAGTGAATTGTTGCTTAGTTTCCGGTTCATATGAATAAATCCAAGTTTTGTCACCTGTAATGATGTTGTATACGGATTTTGCAGTGCCTAGGTTGATTTTTTTAGCATTTCCTTAAACCAATCAACACGAGCCTTTTTTTTTTGAGTTTCGGGCAAATTATGCGGAATCCATCGGGAACAGATCTTTTTCACAGCTAAATGTTCATGCAAAATCGAATGTATTGCAGTCTGCGATATGTCAAAGGATTCTGCTATCCCACGGTAAGTCACATGCCGTTCTTCTTTAATCATTTTGCGCACAGTATCCATGTTTTTTTGAATCACAACCGATTTATGTCAACCTTCACGAGATTTCTCACTGACGAACGCACGACCACGGCGAAACTTTGCAAACCAATTGTAAACAGTCCTTTCTGATAGTGCTTCATTACCAAAAGTTGAACGAAGCGAATCTATGCATTGTTGTTGAGTTAAGCCTTTACTAAAATCGTAAAATCCATCCAACAAAAACCTTCACGAGTAATATCCATTTTTTAACAAACTTTTTTAACGCTCATTGTCAACAAACTACTCGGCCAATTTATAAGCTGCCACTGATTTCACAATAACAAATATCAAATTTTACGAATATAGTAATGGCACATTTAAATGTTGCCATCTAGTGGTCGTTTGTAAAAACACAAAAGGTAATCCTCGTAGTTCGATAATTCGTCATTCGTCATAATTCGTCAAGAAGCGTCTAAAAAAATCCATTATTTCTCAGTTTCGACATTCGCTATATAAAAAAAAAGTTTGGAAGTATGGCTTTTTGTTTGTTATCTTGTTTTTGATTCTTTGTCCAGTTTTATTACAAAAATCGTTTTCCATGTGTATCCAATAACTATCACGTGTCGTTATATGGAAATGACTGAATATATATTGGCAAGTTATATTTTTTTGCGAAAGAAATAATGAAAAAATGTATGAAAAATTCAAATTTTATTCAAGTTTTTGTTGAAAAAATCTAGCCAAATAAGAATGAAGATTCAATAAAAATGAAAATATGTTATAAATTAAAGAAGTTTAATGTTACTTTAAGAGTAAAATGGCGTGGTGTTAAGTGACGTATATTGAAACTGTTTATTAGAAATGATGCGACAGAAACCTTGACGATTCTGTTTAAATTATTTCAAGATCAAAAATAATTATTTGTTCTTACTGAGATTCCACGTAATACTATAATAGCTACTCGTTTTTTATACTTTTAAACATTATTGTTATCTAAGTTATATTAAAAACTGATGTGCATGTGACTTACCACACAATTCTGGGTCTCGTAGCTATAAGAGCTGTTTAAAGTTTACTCAGCACAATTGCAAAATTTGTTATTAGCAATTAAATGGACAAATTAATACTCCCTTCCGAAAATATGGTATACATTACTTTAAAAAATGTGAGATTAACGAAAGTAATATTATCTTGAGCTTTTTTGTTTTTATTTCTAAATAAGTGGTTGTAGGCAACTAATAAATAAATGGCGCCCAAATAGTTATAGATATAAATAAATACATAACAGGTTTTTAAAATTACATTTATAATTTGATATTTTCTGCTTTAATGTAATTATAAATAATTTCATAAATATCTAGAGAGTTAGTAGCAAAAAGCGTCTGAATATTGGTAGTTAAGGATATTTTTTGGAAAACTAAATTTTGTATGAATAAGTTACGATTGCGAAAATGAATTGGGCATTCGAACAATAAATGGTTCGAATCGACAAACAAATTATCACACGGACAGAAAGGAGACGAAACCATATTAATTATATGCAGATGATATAGAGAGAAGGTGTGATTAAATCTAAGCCGGATAAAAGTGCATATAAAAGATCTGCTTTGTTGAGAAGAAAACCAACGCTTTCTAGGAAGAAGAGGTTGAATTTGACCATAGCATGTTCCTTTGAACTGTAGTGAATCTATGTATTCTTGTTGTCATTGGTTGTTTGTGAAAGATTTAAAGATTGACATAATCTCATTACTCTTTAGAGGATTATTTAAGAGGGAGCCATTTAGCCCAAATAGTTATACATATGTGAAAAGTAATTCACAAAAAAAAACGCTTATTTTAGACAAATTAAAGTGACACCCGTTGTTTTAACAAAATTGCGAATTTTGATCAAAATTGTGTTGAATTGCAAGGAAGAAGTTCCAAATCTACTTAAATCACAATCGCCAAATATTCCAGATGTATTGGTTCTTGGCTTTTTCAATTCTATACAATCTTTATAACATACAGCTTCATCGAACACAATCGAGGAACTAAATGAATGCGTACAAAATACATTTAATGCATTAAACATACAAACCCTTGATAATGTTTTTCTAACATTGCAAATTTGTCTAGAAGCAACCATGCAAGCAAAAGGAGGGAATTCCTATAAGATTCCGCACATTAATAAGGCAATACTTCATTGTAAGGGACTACAAACAACATTATTATGTTCCATACAAGCTGTGGAGACAGACACGTCTTTGTTAAATTTAAACTTTTTGTATTATTCTTTGTTTTACTAGATATTTGTAACTAGTTCATAAATAAAATTATTCTAATTAATTAAAATTGTAAATGTATATCATATTCTTGGACAAGAAAAAAATCAGAACGTGAATACCATGTTTTAACCATATTTTAAACCATACTTTTTTTTAAACCATATTTTAAACCATACTTTTTTTTAAACCATATTTTTTAATATAACCCATTTTTAACCATATTGTAAACCATATTTTCGGACGGAGGGAGTAGTATTTTTTATGAAGTTGATGACAATCGACATCGAAACAATCAGATTTCCGAGTTATTCACAAAAACTATATTTCTTAAAGGGAGCGCAGACAGTGTGTGATAGCCACAGAACGTAGAGACTCAAAGAGAAATGTGAAGTTTGGGTGAGACAACGGGTATTTCAGTTAGTAGACATATATTTGTTTATCGGTTCCCTGTCAATCGGCATGAATAGTCTCGTGAACTATAGCAATGATTCCGAATTAACTTTCATGTTAAGTTGGTATTTACTAAAAAAAATGTTTTCACTGAATTCAGTGAATTTTTATTCATATTTTTTAGATAATACAGTGAAATGAAATCTGATATAAATGAAAAACGACATGTTTTTTATTACCTATTTATCAAATTTATTATTTACTCCTATGAAAAGAATTCTTTTTTGATGGATAGCAGCAATATTGTCACCAGGGACATCTTTTAAAGGTTTTAATTAAAAACGTTGCTGGATTTAAAAATTAATTTAGTGGAAAGTTTCTTAAAGATAATTTGTAGAATGGTTTCCGAATATTGTTTATAAAAGATTTTTCCTGTCAGGTTGTGTAACCAGCCAAAAATACTGTCTTACTTTGTATTGAATGTCAAATAAACAATATAAGATCCAAAATTATTTTAGTGCATATTTTTTTTGTTAAATGGCGGAACTAGAACACATTACTCGTGACTTATGAGACTTCTAAATGGCGCATAAGTGGCTTAAGTAGGAAGTACCATAGTGAAAAAATATATATATATTTATTGTTAGATTTTTTTGTCAATTTACAATACTTAGAATTTTTTCATATTTTTAGTTAAAACCCTTAGGGTTAAAGGGTGCAGGAAAGGATATAGACAAGTAGATTTTTGGGAAAAAAATGTGTTAAAATAATGAAATTTAAAAAAAAACTATTTTTCGTTCCTTAAGCGACATCTATGAGTTTTCTTTTGATGCCACACAATAAATTTAAAAAACATATTTTTTTCAACGACACAAAAATCAATATTTTTTATCAGTATACATTACTGAAATCTTTTTTCAAATTTTTACATCAACCCCTCTGGGAAATAGGGTGGAGATAAAATTTTTAGCCAAAATTTTATCGAAAACCCATTATAAAAGTATTTTTCAAAAATAAAAATGTGTTTAACCACGCAAGAGGTTTCATTTGATACCCCACACAAAAAATTTAAAAAAAAATATTTTTTAATTAATTACATATTTGTTTATATTTATCCCATGATGTTTTTACCGACCGCCAACATATATAAGGGAGGTATTGTGATCATACCGATTTTGACATTTCGAGATTTCGATGGATCTCCACGAATTGAAATCCCTACATAATGTTTTGACTATTTTTGGCATGATGTCTGTCGGTCTGTCTGTCCGTCCGTCTGTCTGTCTGTCTGTGTCTGTCTGTGTCTGTCTGTCTGTCCGTCCGTCCGTCTGTCTGTCAGTGTACACGTGTAGAGCAAATTCGGCTGAAAGGATTTTTATGAAACTTCATATTTAAGCTTCTGCCATCAATGGCACGAGTTGATCAACTTTTGGTAAAAATCGGTTGACTAAAAATGGGAGTTTACTCGTGTCGGTTTTAAGATTTTTGTGAATATTTCACAACACAAAAATATTTCGAAAAAATTTATTGAATAAAACTTGCTATAAAAGCAATAACTAATAACTTTTATTTGAGACGTTTTTTGATAAAACGAAAAATTTCGAATAATTTCTGTAAAATTTTTCGAAATTTTTTCCAAGTCTCAATTTTTTCATATTTATATGTAACGTTTCCATGGGCATGATAAATAATATCTCTGCAATTTCTACTGTACAGACAGACAGACAGACACATAAGTGACGATATAAGGGTTTTTTGGTCATTCCTACACTATTTTAGATCAAATCCTCTGGAAAATAGGGTGGGTAACAAAAGTTTTTTGTTAAATTTTTAGCAAAAATAACATAAAAAAAAATATTTTCAAATAAACAATTAAGAGGTTTCATTTGATATCCCAGTCAAAATTAAAAAATATATATATATTTAGTTTTTCATTTCATTCAATATTTGTTAATATTTTTCCCGCGATGTGTTTTTTTGAACCGTCTTTAGTTTTCCTATATGTAAGTCAAAGAGTTCTACAAGCATGTCAAATTTCAACTTTTTATATTCAACAGTTACATTTTCTACCGTACAGACAGATAGACAGACAGACAGACACCTGAGTGACGTCATAAGGGTGTTTTGATCATACCTACACTCTATTTCACTCTGGGAATTTTTTTAAAAATCTGTTATTTTTTCATTAAATACATATTTGTTTATATTTTTCCCGTCTTTTCTGACATTTCTATAATTTTCCCATATGTGAGTCAAAGGGTTATGAAAGCATTCCAAATTTCAACTTTCTATATTCAGCCGTTTGGCTACAATTTCTACCGTACAGAACAGATACATGAATGACGAGTCTTTTGGTGGTCATACCTACAAAACCCTAAAAATTAGTAAACGTAAAAAAATCGCGTAATTAAATGCAATAGTGATATTAGGGCCCAGTAAATGATACTTTTAATAGGGCCATCCCGTTGCAACAACGTTTTATTCTTTAAAAAATACCATCAGACTTTAATAAAATGTATAATTGCGCAATGAAATACCAAAAACAAGGAAAGAAACATCGAGAATACAACAAGTGAAAGATCAAAACATTAAAGAGTGACATAATAATGTTACCAAATAATGAAAAACATAACGACTGTATGTTTGCAAACCAAAATATACGTGCTTCTTTCCAAAACCATAAATTATTTTAACTGTATTTTCCATTGTCAGAAAAAACGTAAATTATTTTCCGAATACACCCGATTCACGTGAAACGACATTCGGAAGAATTTTCAAACACTAAAATATAAATAACATCGTATAGAAAAATACACAATGTCGTAACGGTGCAGGCTAACACGTCCCGAATTATCCTCTACTATATTTATATTCATACGAAGCCGAAATTTGGCGAACATATCGGTTGTTTTCGTCTATGAGGTTGGCAGATGATATAGCATTGGTATTTTCTATACCTACAAAACTGCGTAGACAGATATTTATAGAAAGGAATTAGCTCTTATGGATGATCGAATATACAACCATTCACAATAACAAAACATAATTTTTATGTAATAAAATTTGTAATACTGAAAGGTGATACTTAACTAGTCAGGCGTACAGTTGCATTCACAAATAAAACACAGGTTTAGAAACAAACAATTAAATATATCTAACCCTTTTGCACTGACCGAATTTATCCAGTAGCAACGAGTGGGTGAGGCGAAAAGGAGACCGCCACAGGTGGCATCTTAAGAGGGGCGGCAAATTTTGCTTGTACTTATATGAATAATGTCATATTCAGTGGAAATCGTTTATAACGACGATGAAGGAACCCATGATATTCGGTCGGTATAACCGTAGGTCGCTAACACTATAAACACAATGTTGAAAAATTTGTACATTTTATTTATGTTAGAAAAGCGTACATTTATATGAGTGCAAGAAGCTTAAGCAACAATATTCAAGTGTTACAAAAAAAAAAACAACTAAATTAACACTTACATAATTTTACATACGTATGTATGTATGTATGTAGACATATTTAAATTTTAACAAAAAAAAATCTGTCATTTTGGTTTATTTTTGTGATTTTTGGTTTTCTTAAAAGTATTCTTTAAATATTTTTTTTCAAATGTAGCAATGCAAAATATGTTTAGCCTCTTTTAAATTTTGATTAAAAGTGAAAAAATGCTGAATTGTTTAAACTGCTGAAAATGCATCCTTTATAGTAGGTGTTTGGCTCGGTGGTTTTTTTCCATTTCCACTTCATCGTTTTTTATTTCTGACTCCAAATTCGGATCAGACCTAGCTAACATTTCATTTTCCGTCATATCCTCCTCCGTTTCGAGTTCTTCATCAATATTTGAAAAATTTACATTAATGCTTTTCGTTTTGCCATATCGACGTCGATGACGTACCTTCAACTCGTAGTTAACCACTGAATGAATATGTTTATCTGTCGCGTTTCGTCTTGCTTTTTCATAACTCGGTAATTCCCCTAGCCAATTCAGTATTTCCATGGCGTTTTCGCGTTAGGCAGTGGTGATCCGTCGTTATAAAAGGTAATTTACCCAAATTTCAAGCCATTTTTCGTCTATATATTAATTTCGTCGTAATATCCGTGATGTCGTTATAAGCGATAAGTCTCACGTATAAAAAGTTATGTTTCTAGCCCGGACTTCGTCGCAATTTCGTCGCAAAAACCGATATATCGTTATATCAGACGTCGTTATAAACGATATCGAGTGTAGTTGTAGATGAAATATTGTACTGGACTCGCATATAATACCCATGATCTTAAGGTCACTTCAAAATTTTAAACATATTGGGCTTCCTTGATAACCGTACGTCTCCAGGATGTTGGCAATCCTCGCCTACGGCTTGGGCGGTAAACTCCATTCTCGTAATATAGCCTCCATTATACGGAGTGATTAATTAATGGCGAGACGACGTCACTGGAAGTTTTAATAATTTGCCGTTTCATACACATCGTAGCAGGCGATTATGCGCGCATGCGCATAATCTTTTTTTCTTCATAATCAAATTTTCTTCAAGGTTATTATAGTCATAGTATTCTGCTAGGAGGCATGTAAAATTCGGTAACGTCGTCTAGCCATTAAATAATCACTCTGTATGTTTGTTAAATAAAAAATTATTTCTTCTAGGAAAATAAATTTAAGATAGTAGCGGCGCGGTTGTCAATTTTGAAACGTAGGTAGAGGGTACTTAATGTTATTGTTACATAGCTGTGAAAGTAAAATTATAGGAATAAATATATTGTACAATATTTTGTGATTGTTGTAGGTTATGGCGATAAATTTTTTGTAGTAGATCGGCATTTCCAGATAAGAGAGATTCTAAGTGGTGAACTTATAATGACTTACTTCAAAGTAGAAGTTGTTGGCATTAGTTATACTATTTAAGTTTGTTTATGTCGATTTGTTTTTGCAAATCCATTAAAATGGATAGATCTTATTGTTGTGTACCTATGTGCAAGTCAAGGAAAAAGAGGAACCCTGAATTATCGTTCCACAGATTTCCATCTACTTCAGACAATGTTAAATTAATAACAAAACTTGGAATCGAGGAAGTTGTAAACTATCGTAAAGCTTGGATTAGAAGAGAAAAATTTGGAAAAAAATTGGCCATTCGTTGAAAATTTGCTTACACTTCCTCTTCTGAAGGAAAGATCTATATACAACGCGTGAATTTTTAATTCCATCCATATATTTGAAATAATCCACTACACAAAATTGTATCACCATAATCTACATCACAAAATATAGTTTTTAATTTTTTTAGAGACGTGTCATGCAAAAAAATGGCTTTATAAACATTTGTATATACTTACTTGTTGATAAAATAGTAAAACAGGTTCACGAAATATTGTAAAATATATTTATTCCTATAATTTTACTTTCACAGCTATATAACAATAACATTAAGTACCCTCTACTTGTGTTTCAAAATTGACCACCGCGGCGCTACGATCTTAAATTTATTTCCCTATATGTAAAACAAAAATCACGTTATAGTTTAGTAATATATCATGTAAATTTTTTTATAAAAAGATCTAAAACGTGTCTTCAATCTTCATTTCCTGAAGCTTTCTATATCGTGCTTATTTATTTTAAAATAAATCACGAGTGAACTAAATCTCCAACTTCACATTATGCACGAGTGATTTACTATAGATGAACATGTCGCCCACCTTTCACAGAAACAAGTATGTCCGCGCGTCCTACTCATGCTGATGAGCATGTATATCATCTGACGCACATAAAAGGTCTCTGCCCTTTGTTTGATCAACGAACCATAAAAAATCAGGACATATTACAGGATATGTTACCGGAAAATTCTAAAATAACGGATAATTTGACTGAATTTTTTAAAAATAATTTACATTGGCGCATTTATTTACATTTTTTATCTAAAATAGGAAATAACCTTCAACCATGTCTTAGTAACACGCATACATCGGTGCCGGTCCGCAGAAAATTCCTGCTGGTTCGCGAAATGTTTTGACTGAATCATGTAGATGCACACTTCTGTTCATGAGTGTATAGCACATTTTTTTAGTCGACGCAGAAGCTAACTTTTGTCCGAACCATGTTTTATTTAATATTTACTAGCCCCAATACAACGCCTCTCGCAGTTATTTTTCATACTTCTGAAGAAGCTAGTTCTTTGGAATAGTCGCTTACAAGAGGAAGGTATAGAAATGTTTCCACTTTTGGAAGAATTTTTGATTGCTGCTGATATCAACCAGAAAGTCATATTCAACATAATAAGTCAACATTTAATAGCATTAGCTGAAAATTTGAATAATTATTTCCCTGAAAATAAGGATCTTCGTAAAGGTAATCCCTGGATTAATAATCCATTCTTGGAAGATATAAAGTCACGTGCACTTGATCCTCGTGTAAAAGAAAAGCTAATCGAGTTGTCTTCTGATGTCTAAACATAAAATGCAATCATTGTCTCAATTTTGGAAATAGCTAGAAAAAAATACCCACATTTTAATTATAAAGCTATCAAATTATTGGTCATTTGTTCGATTTCCTATTTGTGCGAAAATACTTTTTCAGCTATGTCAATATCAAAAACCAAACAGAGAAATCGAATGGATGTTAACGCAGCGCTTCGTCTCTCAGAAGCAACTCTGCAGCCACATATATCAAATTTTCTAACAAAGAAGCAGCTGCAGATGTTGCACTAAAAATTGTAATTGTATAACTGTATAACATATACCTATATAATAATAAAATACTATCTATATTGGTATTTATTTGTGTCTTAGCTTTCAGCCGGGCCGCGAAATATTTATCCTATTTTCACCGGTCCACGGGGGCAAAAAGGTTGAAGAACACTGCTCTAATCAACCTGTTAAAATCTTACGTCGAAAACTGACGTTAATTTTTTTAACGCCATTTTAAACGTAAAAGCTATTCGCTAAGCATATTGTGTTAGTATTTTAACGCGGCGGTGTTAAAATAGCCAGTTAACGTTCTACAATAAGCGCCTACCGAAACGGTGGCTTTTAAAGTTAACGCTGGTGTTTAGTTCGCAAAAATGGCTTATTTAAGTAAATGTCATGTTATAAAAAAAATTGAATAAAACACAAGATGGTAGGAATATTAATTGTTATAAGTCAAAATTCAAACTTTATAATACTTTTTAAAGTGAATTCTTTACAGTAGAGCTAAGAATGGCCCTTCGCAATTTTTGTGATAGTAACCCAGACACAAGTTTAAGTAATTGTATAGAAAAAAAGTAAATGGAGTACTGAAGAGTAGTTTTGCTCATTGTTGAGACACAGTACTTAAAATTATAAACCTCCGCAAGCTACAAAAATCACTTATGCCTTAATAAATCAATTAATTATTAATAATTGATATTACCAAACACCTTTATAAAAATTAAATAAATTTACATTTTATTCAAAAATGAGACAAACTGTTATAATATAATGTAGCATATAAATTGACTAAATAAAAGTTGAATATAGTTATAGTTTTATTTAATACACTGTGGAATCCAGTTATAATGAGTATCACAGGACCAAACATTTCTGTTCCATTTTTAAAATAAATTTCGCCACTGAATATTTAAATTTACACCGAAATATTGGGTTAATATTTTCTTTATATTTGACACCTTGTCAAATATGTTAAAATTCAACGTAGCAGCGTATGCGCATGCATTAATATAGCCTCTTCACAAGGTGAGTTAGCACCTCGCGTTAACAAATATGGTATTAACGCTTGCCTTAACAAATGCTCTTACAGAATAGCATTTTTTTATAGGCGTTAGACTTGGTGTTAAAATAAAAATTTTAACCTGAAGCTAATTTTAATGCATTTCCTACAGAATACACCCGAGGATGCATTACAAACGTTTAGGCGGAATGGAAATGGGAATTTCGTTCTTTTAGGTTGTCACGAGAAGAGACCTCGCTTGGGTTATTTCATGCTTGACGTTTGGTATGTGAAAATTTTAAATTACAACAGTGAAACCATAGAAACCAATGTCATGTCAAAAATAAAATACTTTTTGCATATTTTAATGACAAAAAAATAAATAACTAGGAAATTTGTATTAAGAATGAAACAAAAAATCAAAATATAAAGAAAATAACATTTTAAAATGATTAACCTTAACCAAAAAATGTTTATTGTAAGTATGATTTACAAAGCTTAAACAAAACGGCCAAAAAGAACGATTCAAACGAGGAAAGTTACTAGATTGCAAAATCTAGTTCCGTTTAAACGTTTGGAATAGCCTATATTTGTTGGTTCCTTAGAATTGGTGGTGTTGTCAAGTGTGTGTTTAAATGTGGCAACACTGCAGAACAAAGTTGCAAATAACTAGAACTTAAAATAATAATTTAACCTAGTCCATGTAGCTCAGTAGATCAACGTCATTAACATGATGATCCAGAAATTAAAATAACATCCTTCGCATTATCACTGAGCATATAAAATATGTGACATCCATTAAACAAGCATGTAGAGTATATTTATCTAATTGAGAGTATAAGTAGAAGTATAAACGGATATACATAATGACAGAGTAATGGTTGAACGTACTATCGTAACGTGTATGAACGTGAACGTGAAACAGTTCTAGGAAGTCGAACGCGAGGTATAGTAAAGTGTGAACGTCCCATAACCAGGTCGGACATTCAGGGAAGTCAGGGTAGCCCGTTCCAGTGCCTGTAAGCACTCCAGGATCAATATCACATGAAATGCGCCAGGAACACTGGACGTACAACCAGACCAATGATGTTTGACGCCGCACCTAACGCTTTTCTCAACAATCAGCTGACCGACATCACATTTTACACTGTGATTATTAGATTAAATAGTATGTTACCATAGTTTTACTAATACAGTACTCACATTTATATCAACACTCGCTAACTTGAAATATTCAATTGAGAAGTGACGCGATCGAATCCGCTAACTGGTGGCCAAATTGTGTACTAAATACTAAAGTACAGTTTGAACTTATTACTTATTTTTGAATGTTGAATTTTTATTACAATGTAGACAGAAGTTGTGACTATAAAAGAACAAATTGTAGTGTTTTTGGCTGCCTGATAAGAAAGGACAAAGATAGGCATCTTAGTTTTTGTACTTTTTAAAATAACAATTGAGGGATAAAGTCCAAATTTTTGCGAGAAGATTCTGTTCCTGAACGATTTGTGATATAAACCTACGGTTTGTATTTTTGAAATCTAGACTTTTATCTACTTAAATAAAAATTGCAATTAACGCATTTTTGATCCGGGTAGTTTTGAAAATTTGTAAATATTTCATTTTCGAAAGATACGGTGAGCATTCGTCATTTTAACATTTTGTCCCGCATTAAGATGCGTCCCGCAAAAGTCCCGCATTTTAACAATTTGTCCCGCATTGTCCCGCAATTGGATTTGGGAGGTGAGGACCTTTTTTTTGCTCTTCACTTGGATTTTGGGAGATGAGGACCTTTTTTTTTACTCTTCACTTGGATTTGGGAGGTGAAGACCTTTTTTTTTGCTCTTCACTTGGATTTTGGGAGATGAGGACCTTTTTTTTGCTCTTCACTTGGATTTGGGAGGTGAGGACCTTTTTTTGCTCTTCACTTGGATTTGGGAGGTGAGGACCTTTTTTTTGCTCTTCACTTGGATTTGGGAGATCAGCTCCGTCCCGCATTGCCTTCTTAAGAAAATGGTCACCCTATCGAAAGACCATATCTCAAAAACTATAGTTTTTGTGTTTTCATGTATAGGTACATGAGATAAGGACATGTGGTTGAAAATTTTGAAATCTTTAGGTCCTAAAAGGCCTTAAGACATACAAAACAACACCCAAACAAAAAATTTTAATTTTTAATTTATTTTTTTAATTTAAGAAAATCCTAAGAATAATAAAATATAGGGACCTGCGGTTTGATTTTTGAAATATGCAGACCTTTTTCTGCCTAGATAAAAAATAAGGCCCTTTTTAGTTAATACTTTTGTGATCCGTGTAGATTTGAAAATTTGTAAATATTTCTTTTTTGAAAGACCGTATCTCCAAATTCTACATGAGATAGATACTTGCGGTTGAAATATTTGTAATCCTGATATATCCCAAAGGGCCTTAGGATGCATTTTGAAGCAACTCCTAAACAAACAAGATTTTTGCGAAATTTTTGAATTTTGCATTTTTTTGTTATTTCAAAAAATTATAACGTAAAAACAATAAATTATAGAGAACAACGGTTAGTCTAGAAAAAAATTGGGGTCTTAATAACTCAACTTTTACAATAAATACGAATCGTCAAAAAAAAAACCTTTGAAAATCGGTAAAAACAGAAAAAAATCGTAAGGGGTGCCCCTTACGATTTTTTCGTTTTTTTACCATTTTCAAGGGTTTTGTTTAATGATTTATATTTATTGAAATATTGGGTTATTAAGGCCCCATTTTTTTTAGACTAAACAAGGTACGAGGATTTCAAAATTTTAAACTCCAAAACTTTATCTTTTGTCGTTTCGATTTATTGAAATTTATAATTTTTCCGATTTTTGAGGATTTTTTTTTTTTTTTTTTTTCTCTCTGATTAACTTATATATTATATAAGTAAAATGTGTATACTTATATATTTTGAGTCGTAGATCTCAAAAGGTTGCTGAAGTTTGCGATTAGTGGACGCTTGTCCAAGACCTGACAAATCCCAAATAATAATAAAATCCTATGAATCCCTACTTTGGGCAATGTAGTCGCCTAAAACTTTGCAATTTGTTGTGTCTTGTTGCTGTAGGTCATCTTCTATCTTGTAATTACATCCTTCATCCATGCATATCCTTCTCCACTTTCGCCCAAAAACCTCCTCTTTTGTTCCTTCCTTGCTTCTTATTTCCGGGTATTTCTCCAGCATGTACTCAATTGTCTCTTCCGTCTCTACACATCCTGCACATTCTTTTTCTTCCTTTATCCAAAATGCATTTCATCTCTTTTCGTTACCACACCAGTAGCGTACAATCACTTTCTTTTTTTCTACATTTCCAATTTATTTCTGGTATTGTGACGGTTGTGATGTCCAAGTTTTTTAAAATTTACAATTATATCTTGATTCCTGTATTTCATTGTCTAATTCTTGGTGTTGATTCCTGTAGTTTATTGTCTAGTTCTTGGTGTTGTATGTCTTTCATTATTTCTATAAATTCTAATAGTCTTCATTGGTAATTATCAGTGATTGCAATTCAAATTTTTAAAATTTGTGTCCGAACTTGCACGATTTCGTTAGCGTACGTCTAACTCAGTATGATCGGAATATATGAGTAATCCAATATAAAATCTGCATATTTCTGTTAATCCCATTTGATCAGCTGACCAGTGGGCTGCGTCGCTGAAAGTTATTTTTGTTATAGTGAATTATCATAAAAGAATTTAGGCTTGAGCAAAATGGAAACATTCCGTATTTCATCACTGCATCGCCTGTGCCATTTAAATAAACTGTTTAAAAATAGGAAGTAATGACGAAATTGTACTAGTAGTGATTCTATAAAAAGAAAAAACATTTCAAATGTTTCCATTCAATGTGTATTATGGATTTTGACGCAAAACGTGTGATCATCATTAAAAATGATAAATTAGTTAAAGATTGTTGTAAGAAGTCCAACATAAATGTTGTTATATATTTTTTAAAATGAAAAATAGAATTAATTGAAAATATTTGCCAAAGCTATTTGCACCTTAAAAACTGTTCAACTAGATCTTTTGTCAACCGGTGCTAATGTTAGAAACCGAGTTATTCTTGTTTAAGAAGCATTGGTAGAAATATGAATTATTGTCAAAACCTATCATTATTACGATTGAATATCGTTAGGCAAGGCGAGAAGTGTAATCGCCTACTAACTGATTTTGTTAATTAGTGCTGATAATAACAACTAGCCGCTAGCTGTCGTCCGATAAGAATCATTGATTCCTTTACAGCAGAGTTTCACAAACTTATTGAGTCGCGGAGCACTTTTCTGGAGAAGAATTCGTCGCGGAGCACTATCGTTGCTATATATATATATATATATATATAGCAACGATAGTGCTCCGCGACGAATTATATATATATATATATATTTATGTGTGTGTATATATATATATATATATATATATATATATATATATATATATATATAGATCGTGGAACACTAGTATGCGGTCGCGGAGCACAGTTTGGGAAAGTATGCCTGTGAACGTCTGCTGCTATTATTTGTGCTGTAAATCTTCTTCTGAGTTGACTTTTGGTCAACTACATAAGTCTTTCATCTTGATCTGTTTATTGTCAGGTCTTTCCATGTGTCCTGTATATAATACTTGTTAGATCATCGGTTTGCTATTCTCTTCATCTCTTGCGAGTTCTTCCCACAAATAAAGTTATACTTATTGAACATTGTTTTTGTGTTTAATTATTAAATAGCTAACATCAGAAGTGGGATAAATATCTATACACTAGTTTTATTCCACTTTTCGAAGATACCTTCAATTTTCTGTACATTACTATTGGTCTTTGACGTGCAGGCATGTCCAAATTGTTCCCATTCTTCATCGTAAACCTCAGTATTCTAATAGATTCGGTAAACGTTTTGTTCAATAACACCGAAAAATTCAAATTGAAATATAATTTTTTCGAAAAACAAGAATAACAGTAACTTTAAAAAATACGTGACAAGCAATTAATAATGCAACATGAAAATTGCTGGGCTTGTTTATACTTGCCCAAAGTCGATGTAGTCCATCTAGTACCGCCATACTCGAAGTAATTTGATCAACAAGTCCAGTTTTGTCATTTAATAGTCACGTCGTGAAATTCTTTCTCTTGTATTTTTAATCATGTTATTTGTATACTTGTATTACTCAGAAAGTAAATATTTTATCAAGAATTTAAAAATATAAATATTTTTCTTTTTTATATTTCCTGTCTCATGAAATAATTGAAAAAATATAATTAAAAAATAAATAATAAAGAGAAGAAAACATGTTTCTTAATCCTCATATGTATGTATAAATTTTAAAATTTTATAATAAAAAATTAAAACAAAGTTCATTAAAATTTTCATAAATAAATATTCTTCAGTTTATTTAATACAAAATTTTATTCAAAAATTTGATTTTCATTTTAAAACAAAATATTTACTTAAACATTATTTATTTAGGAACAATTGTTCAACCAAAATTATTTCATTAAATAAATATGTCTTTAATAACGTTTAATGGAACAAAAATAATGAATAAAATTTTAAAGGTCATTTTAAGATGACGTTTGAAATAAAATTGGATCGGATATTGTCCGGGGCAAATAATTGTACTTAGCAAAGTTTAATATTTTGGACAGTGTAAAAAAGTCAATGACAAATATCAACGGCGGGATTTAAGACAAATCTTATGTATGGAGATTGCGCGCACACATCTAACCAGCGAACATGAACGAACAAGAAGAACGAGCCGCAATGAACACAATCTTCAACAAACATTTACAATCTGAAAAGATATAATAGAATCTTAAAAAACTTTTGTTAACATTTCTACCATTTCTACTGTTTATACCAAGAGGAACCGTATACAACATTTTGGAAGTTGCTGGTCAATTCGAAAATTTGGCATACGCAGCTGATAAGTAGGCTGGGTCCAGAATAGCGAACAGATCCTGTAATATATCGTGACACGTAGCTCGACGCTGCAAGAGATGGACTAGCAGATAGAATGTGCATGAAGGTTTCAGGATGGTGGTGGCACAACCTACAGAGTGTGGACTCCATCATTTGGAATATGTGGCCCTGTACTCCAAAGTATCTATAACACCATCCTGACACCCAAACACAAATCCTTCCTTTTCCGATCTCAAACCAGCCGACTTAAGAAACGAGAACGTGAGTTCGGTGGACAACTCTAGACTTTTAATATGTTAGAAGAACATAGAGTACATACTTTTATGTGTTTTCTTCTCAACATGTCTATTTCCCCTAGTTTCATCGAAATGGTAACTCTGTTATACTTCTCCTGAGTGTACTCCAAGGTTTTCCTTGACGCCCCGTCAAGACGAATCTCGTTTTTCTTCGCGTTGCCTGATAAATTGTAATAGTGAGTCCTGACTTCTGAGGATACCAGCTGTAATCAGTACGAGTCAATTTGCAAACACTCCAGATTAAGTAATCCTCGACCCCCGTTTTGATGGCGGTAAATGTGCTGCACAGAGAATTTCAGGTAAAGACTGGTTTATGTTCATAATCTTTCTGGTTCTCCTGCCGAGATCCTTAAGATCATCAAGGTTCCATTTCATTGCACCAAAGGTGTATAAAATTGATGGGACAGCATGTTTGTGGCAGCGATCTTCGCTGACAGACAAGATCTCAAAATCTATCGAAGTCAAATTAAATGATCCCCGACTCCCGTTTTGATGAGGGAGGTAAATACGCTGCACAGAGAATTTCCGATGTACTTCAGTTGAAGTTCATAATCTTTTTGATTCTCCTGCCGAAATCCTTAAGATCGTCAACATTCCATTTCATTACACCAAACGTGTATTATATTACTGGTACATCAAGCATGTTTGGGACAGTGATCTTGTTTTTGTCTGACAGACAAGATCTCCAAATTTCCAAGTCAGATTAAATAATCCCCGACCCCCGTTTTGACGATGGAGGTAAATGCGCTGCACAGAGAATTTCGGGTGAAGACTTCGGTTGATGTTCATGATCTTTCTGGTTCTCCTGCCGAAATCATTAAGATCATCAACATCCCATTTCATTACACCAAAGATGTATGTAATTAATGGGACAGCATATTTGTGGCAGCGTTCTGACCAGAGAGACAAGATCTACAAGTCGTGCCATATACTTGCTGCGAAAGGTCTGCTTAATGAGCGGTATCATGGACACCCTTCTCACTGATACCCAGAAATGTGTAAGACTCTTCGGAATTAAGATGTTTTATCATGTTCCCATCAACCAGGTGGACATCTTCACCGTTGTCTAAAACAGTGTTTCTCAAACCTTCGACAGTTGTGGACCACTTTCAGAATTCAACATTACCCGCGGACCACCAACATCAAGAAAAACATTTTTTTTTGCGTAAAGAACTGACTCGCGGACTACCTGCTGAGAAACACTGGTCTTAAACACCCTCTGTAAACGTGAAAAACCGCATTTTTTCAACACGAATTCCATACCAATCGCGGCATTGTACTCAGCAACCGCATTTAAAGCGTGGAGATTCCTCTCGGCTATTCTACTTCATTTCGGCGCAACCAAGTTACGCGCAACCAACGTCCGCAGAAACGCTGTAACTAATTGGTATATTATAGTACATATTGCGCAGAAATATATTATAAATAATTACAGTATTTCAGCAAAACAATTTTGATAAGACCGTATCAAATACAGTGGTCCTCAAATATGCTGTTACATTTTTATCAAAATTTATCACAAGTAACATAGTTTCATTTTATTGCTAACATTAAAAAATCATATAATTTTCGAGATATGGTTTGATATATTGCAACCTGTAATATCAATTTGATAGTGAATTTTTTTTTTCATAAGTCACGTGTCATAAATAAAATTTCTTGTTTATCATTAAGAAGAAAGTGTAATATTAATTAATTCATAAACAAATAACCTATTTTTTACTCAAAGATCAAAATACATCATTCAAGGTTATGGTCTTTTTAGATATTTAATCACTAAATAGAATTTTACAGACAAAATACAATGATAAAATAAAAAAAGTTACGCTTTTTAACTACAAAAATAACTGCTAATTTAAAAGTAGCAATTCTTTTGTGTTGACACTCAGAGTTTTCAACAGAGTTTTTATCGTTTAGTAACATTATAAAATTCAATGTCAAAAACTGTTTTATACATTTAGAAGCAATTAAATAATTGCAATTTACAATTGAGAAGTGACATTACCGGTGGCGGCGCTAGCTCCAAGGCAATATGGCTGTTGTCTCTAGTACTCCGCTGTCAATATGCTAATATCGAACAGGTTAATTTAAGGACAGAACAATTTTATTTTATGAAAATGGGAGTAAATATTTAATTTTAATTTTTTTAAGCTCTACACATGTATCGAGGCTTATAATAGCAGGTGGACATCAAATTTCAGTATTTAAAGTTTAATTTCAGTAGATTTATTGAAGTGTAGTTTTTAGTTGAGCAGATGTTAAATGCCGGGCACGTAATTTTATATGGTACACCTGAGTGTCGGTCATCTGAATTTACAATATATGGATTCTGTTTGCAAACAAGTGCATTGCCTCATGAAATAAAATTAGTTTTAGTTAGATAGGAGCAACTAAAACTTAAATAAATCTTTTCCCAATCTGGATTTAATATTAACTTTCCCTCCAATTTTCTTAAGAAAAGAAAAAAACTAAGATATCTATCTTTATCCTGTCTTGAATGACAGCCAAAAACACTACAATTTGTTCTACTTTTATAGTTTTTCACAACTTCTATCGACATTCTAACAAAAATTCAACACTAGAACATATGTAATAAGTTCAAACAATACTAGAGCGCCTAGTACAATATTTGGCCACCAGACTGCGTATTCGTGTCAGTTCTCAATACTGTTGAGCAGTAGTAACTCGACAGTGCGACTAATTATTACAAAAAATAATAGGCACTGTTAAAAATCGCTCTATTTGAAATATGAAACGGATTGTTTTTACACTGCCACGCCAACCGATTGAAAATAAAACCGTATTAATGTTCCTCATGCATGATTTGATACAATCTTCTATGTAATAAAAATAGTGATGTCCGGTAATTCGGGGAGTGAAAAATGAAACGGCATCTGATCCGGAAGAATTTATCCTATTGCTTATGCGCATTTTTATCATTTGAGGGGGGGGGGGGTCTAGATTATTTTTAATTAAAGAAAAATATTCTTCGAAAACTTAATCTGGTTGGCAATACTAGACAATACATCGACAAGGGAGCAAAAGCAATAATTCGTTTTACAACAACGGAAGAGTCGTAATAGTGGGGAATGCCTTTATACAATAAGATTAACGCTACCTCGTTAAACGTTGTTCCATTATAACGCGATTTTACTACCGACTTCATCATTAAAAGTATTATTTTTAGCTCTGAAAATTCTTAAGAAGGATTCGAAGATAACTAAGGTTCTGTCTAAGCGAGCACATTCACAAAATAGGGTAACTAACTGTTTTATACCTAAATTAAACATGCAAACACAAGGCCCCTACCTCAGGTAGAGTTAACGAGATTAGGAGAGGTTCCCACACAAATATTTACAACCTAAAGGGGTAGATTTTTATTTACGCATTATATATTTGACCCTCGATTTTGAATCTACAAAATTTTAAATTCAAATTTGACCCGTCTCGAGAAATAAGTAATTTTACTTCTAATGTGGTCCGACTTTTTTATTACGACTCTGTTAAAAAGTCTTTTTGTCTTTCACTTTTTATCAATTTCAGTTTATACCAACAAGATTAAAATAAAACTGTAACAATTTGTTTGAAAATCCTACATAATTGTGTGGATTATTCTAAATTTAATCTAAAACTCTCGTAAATAATCTTCATTTCTGTCAAAACCATGTAAAATTATCCGTAAATTTGTAATAAAATGTCTGTGTTTACTCTAACTATTTATAACACTTGTCACAAACTGAACCAAAAAATAACAGAATAAATATTTAAATTTTCCATTATATTTTAATCGTGAACGTATGTCATTTCGTCATCGCTGTTAATTAAACCGTACAAAGTACAAGAAGTGGGGATATATTATAGAGGGGGACGGGTAATTATGTTTACGTATGAATGATGTGACGTTTTTTACTTTTATGCGCATCAATTTATGTGTAAATATGTTGGCATATATTCTAGAATATGGTACGTTATTTGAATACCGTTTTGGAATTCTCGTATTTTCGTATATTAGACTATAACGTCAAATGAGCTTACAAAGCCGATTAAGTGATTTTAAGAAAATTTGCCACATCGTCACCCCAGAATTGGTTTGTCCTATATCCATTTTTTTATTTCTTTGAGTTAATGTTATTTTTGGGATTTTCAAAACTGTTTTGTTCTTTATCCATTAAAATATCTTACTTTTTGCAGCCACATTCGATATTTTTGACTGTAGTTTGTTATGTATCCAAAAATGATTACTATTCTAATATTGTTTTGTTCTATGTCCTGTCTAAAATCTCTCATAATTTTATTTTACATCCAATTTTTCATTCAAGTTAAAAGTTAAGTCAAAATTTTTGGCGCACAGCCACAAAGGCTATTTGCGCCTTTTCATTCAAGCGGTATCATAAATTACTTTTGACGTTTCAGCATGTGAATTTTCAACTGAAAATTATTCAATTGAAAGAGGAACACATTTTTGGATATCAAATCATTTCAAAATCTTTTGATTTAAACCATTTACCGTATAAAAGTAAAACATTTAATTTATAAAGAAAAGTAGTTTTTCTATTAATTTTACAAAGAAAATATAATTGTATATAAATTAATTAGAAAAAGAACTAGAAAAGATATGCACAAAATGAATAATAATACCTTAGATCAGCGGTTTCCAAACTTTGTTCAGTAACGACCCCCTTAGAAAAAATCCCATCTCTGCCCCCCCCCCCCTTATTTAGGAAATTTATAAACAATTTGTAAATAATTTCTTTATTAAAATAATAATCACAAAAGTAGCAAAAATATGTAATGTAAATAGTTTCTGTAATTCCTAAATATTTATTTTCACAACATAAATCACGAAAATCATAAAAATAAATTATATTAATATTAAATATGTAATACAAATTAAAAATGTAATAAAAATCAATTTTAATGTGAAGTATGGGCTTGTTTCTTCGCACATAATTCGTTAAATCGCGGTTTATATGAAAAAAGAGTCATTCTTATTATCTTCCACTATTAACCGTGCGCGATATTTTGTTTTAATAACAGCTAATGTGGAAAATCCTGCGAACCGCGACCCCCTGGTGAATCTGGTACGACCCCCAAGGGGGTCGCGCCCCCCATTTTGGAAACCGCTGCCTTAGATGTTCCCAAACTAAACACAAGAATGTTACCCTATATACCAGGGCTGCCCAACCAGTCGATCGCAATCTACCGGTCGATCGCGGCGAGATATTAAGTAGATCTTTAGTTCAAAAAAACCTAATATCCTGAACAACAAAATTTAAAAACAAAGAACCATATTCTGAACCGTTAACGTTAACCGTCGGGTTAAAAGTGCAGCCTTGGACTATGAAGAATTACCTATTTTTACATTAAAAACACCTTCAAAATTGCAATATGTAATGCATATTTTCAAAAATTCCGTGAGGGGGTGCTCCCCCAGGAGGGAACTCCGTGCAAAATTTAACATTTTGTTCATATCTCCAAATTAAAATGTCTTAATTAAGTCCCTTGCATTAACTATTTGTTAAAAAAGATTGGTCATACTCTAAAGTTAACATGATTTTACCATTTTATGTTTAAAAAAAAATGTTTGATTATGATGTAGTATACAAACAATATCACGCGTAAAATCATTTTCTCGTATTACCGAAAAGTTGAGTGTATATCAGTATATCTGTAGTGGCATAAGACTTATTGTTACAAGGTATTACAATATAAAATATTATCAATGACTCAAACAAGAAATATTATCAATGATTTAAATAAGGAAATAAGACTTTTGATATATTGATACTAACTTTTAAATTATTTTAGTTATTATTTTAATTATGATAATTCTGATGATTCTAATAATTCTGATTAAATAACTTGATGATGATATTGTTTGTACAAAGTGTAAGTTATTTGTGTTTTATCGTCCAGCGATATGTATCCATAGTATATAAATAATATAATTGATATTAAATTGATCAATATGGAATTGTAGTACCAAGGTCAAAGTTATTACAACATAAACGGCGCACTAGGGGAAATTGGAGGCTAGTAACAATCTAAATCAAAAGAAAACTCCAAAACCAGCCACAAGAAAAATAAAATATTTTTTTTTACAATTTAATGGAAGATGATTTTCATACTAATCATGTAAAACCAATGATTTAAAATAAATTTCAGGTTTAATCACGCATTAAGGGCTTTTATTTGATATCCCACTCAAAAGTTTTAAAAAATATTTATTTTTTGTTGAATCCATATTTATTTATATATTTTTTTTTCAACGGTGTGTGTTTTTGAAAACTCTATATTCCTATATGTGGGTAAAGAGTTACACAAGCAGGAAGATCAGGGGGTATTGTTAGGAGGATTGCGAGGTTAAGATGCG
This sequence comes from Liopterus haemorrhoidalis, assembly GCA_963971575.1. Classification (NCBI taxonomy): domain Eukaryota; kingdom Metazoa; phylum Arthropoda; class Insecta; order Coleoptera; family Dytiscidae; genus Liopterus; species Liopterus haemorrhoidalis. The sequence continues at coordinate 40,233,650 of OZ020612.1, read as the reverse complement.
GCAACGAAGAGAAGAGCAATAGGTACTGGACAAAGCCAGAGGAAACAAGGAAAAAAATGAAGAGGAAACCTTGGAGCGTTTACCGAATGGAGATGCAGATATAGCAATCTGGGAGGAAGAGATAAAGAAACTGATGAGTGAGGAAGACAAGGGAGAAAAATGGGCGAGAGAACTGGAGGCAAGAAGGAAAAAGATCGGAGAGGGAAGCCGGAATGAGAATAGGAAGAACGAGCGGGACACTGAAATAAGAACAAATAAATAAAAAGTTACACCAGCATGCCATATTTCAACTATCTATGTTCATCCATTTGACTACAATTTCCACCGAACATGACGTTATGAGGGTTTTTTTATCATACCTACAAAACCCTAAAAAGAAACAAAGCAATTTTTAAACTTTTACTATTGAAAAACAAGGCTTATTAAATTAATTCTACTCTTAAAATCTCGGGTGTACTCCAGTTTGCCACTCTACACCCAGTGACGGATTAAGGAAAATCGGGGCCCTAGGCAAGGTTCTCATTGCGGGCCTTAATAGTTAAAAAAATCATAAAATAATAGAAAAAATGTATAATTAAACAGTCTTGCGGGCCCCAAAAAAAAAATACGGGTCCTAGGCAGTTTAGTTTGCCTAGGCCAAAGTTCGCCCCTGTCTACACCTTTAAGTTATAAACGCATGTACAATGATACACAATAATAACTGGGCTAATTTGGGGGATAGATAATAAAATATTGTGCATCTAAAAACTAAGTAATTAGGTTAGGTTTAGTTAGTAAAAGGCTAGAACAGAAGAAGCCGAAAGCGTCGAAGGAAGCCTAAAGAAGTTTGTCAAAAAAAATTTAGTGCACACAGAAATTTCATTGAAATTTCTTCATTAAAAGTGACGTGGTTTAAAATTAATGTTCCTGTGCCTGCTTACGGGTATTATATACCTACCAAAACATGCTACTACTGCAGTTGTGAAACAAATTCATAACAAAATAATAACATTTATTCTGCCGATAAATAATTGTAAATGCCAGTAATTCGCTACATCAAAGTTATTTAATTTATATCTATGAAATATAAGTGTTTCGCTACGAATTAAATCAAAAAAATCAATAAAATATCAAAACAAATGACTGCTAGGTTCTTATAAGCTGGTAAACAATATTTCAAAGATTCCTATTTATGCGCCTACAAGTACCAACGAATCTTTATAAGTGTTCGAGTACGTTTTAAAGTAAAGAGTTATTTACTTTCATCGGTCGGCATTGGCTAGCCAGCGCCTATAGTTGCCGAAAACCAGGGCCGGCGTAAGTGGGCATGCGGGCGCCGCTGCGAGGGGGGCGATGACGTGAAACTCAAAAGGCCGCCAAATGCCAAATGAATGTAAAATTAATTTAGTGAAATGTAATTTTAGTAGTGAGGACCTTTTTGTTTTTAGGTCTTCACTTGATAATTTAGAAGTGAAGACTTTTTTTAGGTCTTCATTTGAAATTTAGAAAGAAATACCTTTTTTTAGGTCTTCATTTGACATGCTTGAAAAGCTAGTTACGGCCTGCCTAGGGGCACTCAATTATATCTTGCCTAGGGGCACTCAATTATACGGGCGCCACAGACCCTCGCGCCGGATCTGCCGAAAACAATCTTTTTACGTATTCGAGGCTTTCATATCTATGGCCGATGGTCTAGAAACGGAGAATTTACCTTCTCTGCCCCAATAGGCATATATAGGCCGTTGAGAACTTATTATCTTTATTTATTTTATTCGTACCCTAAGTGTGTAGCCGACATAAAACATTTTTTTCGTTTTAACTGTTACCATCCTAAATTTTAATCGTAACATTGTGTTGCCAACTTAAACAAACTTGACTCATAATTCCATTACGATAATGCTGTAAATTGTTCTGACAATAACAATAACACCTACGCAGTTGAACAAAGCTTTTTTTTGTTGTAAATAAACATTTTGATATTTTTGTTCATCAAAACAAGAATATATATTTTGATGGAGATAGTAGTTTTCACGCAATATTACCATTTGTGAGGTTAGGAAACTCATTTCACTCACGATAATGTGAGTGGCGTTTTATTATTTGGGGATTTTGCACAATAGAGATGGCACATTCTGGTACTTTCCACATAGTAAAATACAAACTTTTATACTACAAATTTGAAAGAGTACTTAGTAGAGAATTTTTTTGAAAAAATATGTAAAACTAACAATATTCTTATAAAGTATTTTAACAATTTTTCATGAAAAATAAAACTTTATTCTCTGTCTCTCTTTAGGAACAGTCAGATGGATTGACTTTGGTTTTACACAAATCCTTCATCTTTATCAGGACTAGAAATGAAAAATTTCATGAACCGGAACTCTTCAAAATTATTGTGCGACTACACAATACAACATTTCAATAATTTCAGGAACTGGAACAATATTTCCCATTATATCTCGAGCTGGAACGTCGTTCCAGTTTCCTCCGGTACATAAAGAGCATGGATCTCTCTTTGTCGATAAGTTGATATGGGTATTATAGGCAATTCTAAACCTTTATGCGGAACTAGATTTTGCAGTCTAGTAACTTTTAGAATTTGATTCAAGCTTTTGGCCGTTTTTGTTAAGCTTTGTAAATCATACTTACAATAAACATTTTTAGGTTAAAATTAATATCATTTTAAATTATCATTTTCATTACATTCACCCCGCCCCCCTTGAAATATTAAAAAGTATTTTAATTTTACTTATCAGTTAAAAAAATTACGATTTTTTTCTATTTAAAAAATAATCTTAAATAAAATATATTTTATATTTTGGTTCACTTCCATAAACATTGTCTAAACCGAAATAAACCGATATTTATTATCGGTTCAGCTCCGGTTTTCGTTCCTACAAAAATAACGGTTTTGTCGGTTTTCGGTTCAGTTCCGTTTCGAAGCCCTGCACATGAGAGACGTTATAAGGATTTTTAGGTCATACCTACAAAACCCTAAAAATATAATAATACTGCGCTTGCGTCTGACGATAATAAACCTTTATAAATGACTCCACGAACAGAGCTTATAGGTCGATTCGTAGAGCCTCGTTAGAGCGATGTTAAATTTACTATTAAAGTCACTATAAAAGTTATCTTGTAGTAATGTTACTACACGGTAACTATTATAGTAACTTTTTACAGAATTGATCTGAATAACTCTGTTCGTAGAGTGATTTCAAACAGTTTATTATCATCAGACGCAAGCTCAGAATTCATAAAAGGGCGTTAAAATAATACGGTTGCGTCTGATGAAAATAAACCATTAGAAATCACTCCACGAACAGAGTTATTCAGATCAATTCTGTAAAAAGTTACTATAATAGTTACCGTGTAGTAACGTTACTACAAGATAACTTTTATAGTGACTTTAATAGTAACTTTAACATTTTTCGTATTCTGTAACATCCAACTGTAGTGACGTCGCTATGAAAGTTATATCTAAGTGGCAGTTACTGAGAAAAGAATGAAGTTAGTTACAGAAGCGCAACACGCATGCGCATTGGTGGTATACAGATGACAGTTAAGGTTAAAAATGTCAAATTTTTGTATTGCTTGCATTATTTTGTTGTTATATAATATATATTATGGTATATACATTTATAAAATATATTTAAAAAAAACAAAATGAGTGAAGAAATTAAAAATAAATAAATAAAAAACCGAATGCAAAGACAAATTATCGACAATAGAACCAGTGGCGCAGGCGAGTGGGATTTGGGGGTTAAAACCTCCCATCAAGCTGGTTTTTTTATTACTTCGATGCATTTTCCTTGTTTTGTCATTACTTCCATACGTCTCATTTTATAACCCTCCCCCCTCATGAAACTATTTTTACGTCACTGAATAGAACTTTTGTTATTTTTTTTTTAAAACAAAAACTATTTTTTTTCAGTAATTTTAAAAAAGACATATTAAAAATGAGAATTTGGAAAAGACTTTTTGATCTTTAATATATTTCATCTCCTGCAATATAAACATTTACCTACACTCATACATACATATTTTATATATATTTAATTTATATAATTTTCTTTACTAATCTTTTTCATTTTCTATTATATCTAAATCTCTTTGTCGATAAGTTGATATGGGGTATTATAGGCTATTCTAAACCTTTATGCGGAACTAGATTTTGCAGTCTAGTAATTTTTAGAATTTGATTCAAGCTTTTGGCCGTTTTGGGTAAGCTTTGTAAATCATACTTACAATAAACATTTTTAGGTTAAAATTAATATCATTATAAATTTACCTACACTCATACATACATATTTTATATATATTTAATTTATATAATTTTCTTTACTAATCTTTTTCATTTTCTATAATATCTAAAAATTACTCTTAAAATCAAATGTCCGATATTTTTATTTTCATAAGAACTAAGTTATTACTTATAAACACCAGCATTTAGTAGTTACTATGATAGGAACTTTTATAGTAACATGTTACTAAATATTGTAGTAACTTTTGTCTTCCGGAATACAAAACACCCCAAAGTTACTATGATATTAAGTGACCTTGCTCATAGTGACAAATTTAGTTACTATGATCATAGTAACTGAGTCTGAATATCTATCAACAAAAAGTACCATAACATCGATTTTACTTCAATTTCCCATGGCCAGGTAAAATTGCCAGTACATCACTGTTTTTAGTTCTAAAATTATAATTAGCAAAATCCTGTCCAGTATCAATTATTAAACAGACGTGGGTATAATCCTTGTATTGACAATCTCTAGAGGTATAAAACACGGAATCACGTCTAAAATCGAATAAGTTAAAATTAACAAAGGGTGGAATCTACACGATATGAAGTAATTTTTAGTCGTGTATAATACCCATATGTTTCAGGCTAGTAATTAACGTAACGTGACGAACGCGAAGGTCATTTCTGTTTACAATATGTCATGTTTCTTGGGTCCATAGTAATTTGCAAATTATGCCTCAATCTATTATGAAATATAGTGTAATTATGTCAGTAACAGTCTGATTTACACAGGCACAGTTACCAATTTAGTTCAATAAGGCTAGACTGTGCGCTGTTTCTTAATTTGATGTATAGTAAATATCATTGCATGTTGTAGGAAGTGAACAATTGGAATAATAATAAGATTACACTAGGAAATATTTGTTCTTTTGTTATTCAATATGACTTTTTTTTGTTTTTTTGATGTTATGGATCGACGCTCTTTCATTTCTTTTTGATTTTTATTTTTATTTTCTCTCGGATAATATTTCATTCTGTTTTGTTAAAAGTAGGTCACAAATATTGGAATTGAAATGAATATTTTTACTGATAAACCCCTACATTTGTGCTCATAATAATTTTAATATTTCATGACAATAGGAAAACTTGGAAAAAAGTTATTGATGTCAAGAAATATAAAAAGTTTATTAAATCTTTGCCAGTAATTTTAACAATACTGATCAACTATTGACAAAAGCCTGAGAGTGTATTTATATTCATTTTTATAGATCACGAGACTTTATATGCCGATTGATTGACAGTAAACCCACAAACAAATACAGTGGATATCGTTTATAACGACATCTGATATAACGACATATCGATTTTTGCGACGAAATTTCAGTCCCGGCCAGGAACAAAACTTTTTATACATGAGACTTATCGCTCATAACGACATCGAATTACGACGAAATTAATATAACGACGAAAAATGGCTTGAAATTTGGGTAAATTATCTTTTATAACGATGGATCACCACTGCCTAACGCGAAAACGCCGTACCGAATTGGCTAAGGCAATGGTTCATGAACTTATGTAGTCCGAGGACCCCCTCTTGAACAACTTTTTTTTGCGGACCCCATCCCAACCCTAGGCATTTTACATCGTTCTTGAGACTTGATTTCTGGCACAATAGGCACGACGTTATAATAAATATTGGTAAAAATGTATCGCTGGTTATTTTAATAAATGGTCTTGAGCATTTATAGAGATGAACATTTTTATTAGCATATAGAATAAAAAACCTAAAATTAATAAAAATAGTAGTCAAAACAATTAAACTAGTTACAAATTATAATACGTTAAACTCATACAAACATTTCTTGGTCAAATATTGGTCAAAATTGATCTGATTATAATATGTTTTCTGTAAATAATTTACAATCGAATAAAAATAATTACATTTTTACTAATTATTGTTTAGTTATGTCAATAACTAGTTATAACAACAAGACGAAATGCGACAGATAAACATATTCATTCAGTGGTTAACTACGAGTTGAAGGTAAATCATCGACGTTGATATGACGAAACGAAAAGCATTAATGAAAATTTTTCAAATATTGATGAAGAACTCGAAACGGAGGAGGATATGACAGAAGATGAAATTTTAGCTGGATCAGATCCGAATTTGGAGTCAGAAATAAACAACGATGAAGTGGAAGATACAACCGAGTTCCAAACACCTATAAAGGATACATTTTCAGCAGTTGAAATACTTCAGCATTTTTTCACGTTTAATCAATTTAAAAGAGGCTAAAACAGATTTTACAATGCAACATTTGGAAAAAACTATTTAAAAAAATGTTAGATAACCAAATATCACAAAAACAAACCAAAATGACAGATTTTTTGTTAATTTAAATATGTATACATACATGCATACGTATGTAAAATTATGTAAGTGTTAAGTTGTTTGTAAAATAAATTGGACTCACTTAACTCTCGAGTAAGTCTAGAGAAATTAAAACGAAAACATTCATAAATGTGTAATGCCTAATTTCATTTAATTCTTAAGTTGTCCTTATGACATGGTCATTCTCATCACTTTCTTACTTTCTCTGTCTCCCTATACAAGCTTGTTTCCCCAAAAATTCCAATTCTGCTCCTGAACTGTATTGTAAAACCTTAACCATAGCAATCGATTTGACATTAACTAAAAACTTTTTTTAACTTTTTATTTGCATCGTATATTATTCTTAACTTTTTTGAAGTTAGACTATATAAATTTCTTATCTCACACCTTTATTTACAGTATTCTCATAGCTTCATCATTCATTTTAAATTATATGCTATATGGTATATGCGTAGCTTATATAGCTAATATATTATACCATTTATTTCTTATCTTTTTATACTTACACAGCATTTACAACTCCTTCGAAAATTAAATTTTTTTAGATAAGAAAAAAATATATGCGCATTTCAACTATTTATAATATTAAATGTAGGCAAAAATACAATGGGATTTTGTTAAAAGAATCAATTCTGGATTAAGGACAGTTTCTTCTCCACTTCTAGAAACATTTTGTAAGCACTTTTAGGAATTTTCGATCAGTTTCCCCTTTTGAAAGCGGCGTTCTTTTAACGAATTTTACCAAGCATAAGAGAAACTCCATCTCTAGCTAACTTTTAAAACTAAATAATAAAACTACTAATTGCCATGACAACCTTATTGATTTTCCTTAATTCTTTCAATCAATAATTAATGTTTAATTATAATTTCTAAAATTAAATAATTGATTTCTTTTATTCATTTATTCAGAATCACAGCCAAAAGTTTTGAATCTGTAAGGCAAATTTACTTCACGCAAAGTAACTATTTCTGGAAGGAACAAATTTGGTTCAGTTCATCCATATTCATGTTTTAATGGTATTTTTCTTGGAGTTAGGAAACTTAAAATTACATTTTTACAAAAAGATACTTCTCTAAAATTTCAATTAAGATTAAATTTTACATTTGTTGGTGAATTTTGTATTAAAATTCAAATAATTTGAAATCCATTGCCAGCTACACTTGTACATACCTGGGCAAGTCTACGCATGTTTACTTGTACAGGTATATCGGCTTAGCTTTGGCGTCCACACGCCAGTTTTTCTTCACAGTTCTCTCGACTTGACGATGCTGTAGCGATAGTCAATACTTACTTAAGTAAAATACAACTTGATAAATGGGGTAAAAATTTGTTGCACGATATTCACCTTAAATTTGCATCTTTAGATTTGCATTATTATTTACGGATGGATGATGAAACTTATTTAAGGCTTCTTTCGTTGGTTACTTTATTAATCTTTTGCTGATATGCAAGCAAAATTTTCATTCTTGCATACAGTAGCAAAGAAAAGTGGCCTGCGTATTAACTACAACAAAACAGAATGGCTGAGATTAAATACGCCCAACCAGATCCCATTTATTGTTGAAGATTTTTCTATAAAAGAAACGGAAATACATCCACCTCGGCAATGTAATTAGTAGTCAAGAAGGAGGTTTTGATGTTGAAAACCGTATCCAGAAAGCCAGGCATACTTTTGGCATACTTTGGAAGTCACAGCTATACTCCATCTCTACAAAGCTATGTATCTTCTATACTAACGTTCTTTTCGTACTTCTGTATTGATGTGAAATATGAAAGATGACCAATCAGATAACCACCCGGTTACAGGTTTTCACAAATGAGAGTCAGCACAAAATCAACTTTTGGTCAAATATTATCTCAAATACAGATGAAGTCTAGCGAGACAAAAACCAATTGCAACAGAAATGACCCGGAAATGGAAGTGGAAACACACTGCGGAAGCCTGACAATAACATCTCCAAACAGGTACTTAAATGGAGTCCTCAAGGAGCGCGTAGAAAAGGTAGAATTGCAGTTAACTGACGCATGTAAAAATTGGATGGAGGGGAAAATCTTAGCTGGTAATTAAGGAAAAGAATAGAACCATATGGCGATGCTTCATAGAGACACTTTGCTCCACTTAGGAGCTACAGGAAATTATATATTCATATAAGTGAAACTGATTGTATATATATATATGAGAACTGACCTAGTGTCAGTTTGTCGACACATGCACTGCGGCACGTATTTACAGGTCTCTCCGACACAGCCACATCAAATTAAATATTTGATTTCATCGCCTGTACAGGCAGAAATAACTACAGGTTTATCATTCACACCAAGAATGTGCAACTTCAACCAGACCATTTGAATTTGAAATATACGGGCCATACCTTTTTTTAAAAGCTCGTATGGGAATATATAAAAAACAATTCTTTATTATTTTGTTTTTACTTCATTGACGTTATCATTGCAGTAAAACATTTAAATAAATATAACCGCATTTCATCAAGGTAATAAAAAATAAAACATTAAAAAATATATCGCTGATGGTTAGACTTTGGCCTCCAAAAACAGACATTTTTTAGGTTGCTGGGTGGATTCAGTGAGATTTGGAAAGTCCTCGTGGGCCGAATTTTGCACATGTTTGATCTACACGTTCCGGTATTGTTCCAGTTTATATCGTACAGGCTTGCCTATAGGCATATTTATAGGTCTCTCTTAAAGTTGACAATTCTAAGATTGGTTAGCAGCTCTCCATTCCTCCCTGACCTCTGCCTTTTTCTTTAGATCAACATATTTCTGATAGTTAAGCTGCTCCTTCAACTGACTCATATAGTTTAAGGGGTGTCTTCCTTTAGGATTTGTTCCTTCGACCATACCTTCCCCGATTATTTTCAGCAAACCCTCATGTCGCAGAATATGTCCCATCAAGCTAGCTCGTCTTTTATTTATATTTTGAAGTAGAAATCTTCTGGCTTCAGCTCTATGAAACACCTCTTTGTTCGAGACTTTGTCAACCCATTTCACTTTTAACATACGTCGATAACACCAGGTCTCGAAGAATATTTATAGGTATACGCAGAAAATGTATCGTAGTATGGTCTTAACAATGTTTGCTTCCAAGTTTTTCAAAACAATACAGTTTAGCAAATATATCTGTTGGTTTAGCTATAGATATGCTTGTGTAATACAAACTTTTATTATCATCAAGTGTACTGATAACGAAATATTATTTTACAGAGATAACTTTTCTAAATAATCAGGCTATCTTGTTTCGTTAAATAGTTTATTGGGACGAAAAACCAGATATATTCATAAATCTAGACTAGTATACTAACATTGGCGTAGATTTTTGTTTTGTTTGTATCATACATGTGCCAGAATTCAAGGACTCAATTCACTTTAAAAAAAAAACAATTATGTTGGTATTGTGTGGTAATTTATTGTTAATTTCAATTCATAATAACCAACTTCATTTATAATTTATTTGATGAACACTTAAATTTGACGTATTAAGTTTGTTAATACAGTGACACACTCTACCGTTATTTTGTAGAACTAAAAATTTTACTTTACACCCTCAAGTGAAATTGGGAATATCTGGGCCAGATACTGTGATGAAAGAAGTATAAACTGCAACAATATCACTCAAGAAATGATCTTAGTGTTAGAATTAAACTCAAAAACACCGATGATAATATGCCGAAAGTTGAATATATCTTCTATCTATGAAAAATGAATAAAAATCTAACGTTTAGATATTTATCCCACTTCTGATGTTAGTTAATAATTAAACACAATAACACCAATGATAATGTGCTGAAAGTTGAAGATATCTTCGAAAAGTCGAAAAAAACTAGTGTTTTAGATATTTATCCCACTTCTGATGTTAGATGTTTAATAATCTTGAATTAGATGGTTAATAATTTAATACGTAATTAAATAATGTTTAATAATTTAAGACAAAAACAACGATGACAATATGCCGAAAGTTGAAGATATATTCGAAAAGTGGAAAAAAATAGTTTTACATATTGATGTCACTTCTGATGTTAGATATTTAATAATTAAACACAAAAACACCGATGTTAATATGCCGAAAGTTGAAAATATCTTCGAAAAATGGAAAAAAACTAGTGTTAGATATGTATCCCACTTCTGATGTTAGATATTTAATAATTAAACACAAAAACACCGATAACAATATGCCGAAAGTTGAAGATATCTCGGAAAAGTGGAAAAAATGTAGTGCTAGATATTTATCCCACTTCTGATGTTGGATATTTAATAATTAAACACAAAAACAATGTTCAATAAGTGTAACTTTATTTAATCATTCCATTTACAGCTTAAATATTAGCGGCAGATATTCACAGTCAGCTAAAAGTAACCCTAAGAACTGCACAAGATCTATTTTTTGAATGTGTTCGATGCCAAATTAATGAAGCATGAAACAACTTATTGATATATTTCTGTCTCGCACATAACTTGCAAACATGAGTGAGAAAGAAATATATAAGTAAGTTGACTATTGATTTATTTATTTGCCATTGAATAGGCTTTTTTTTTAAAACTGAAACTTTATTTTCATAATATTTCTGGCTGTGATATGTTCGGCTATGTTCGTTTTTCGGAAATAGTTTTATAAAGCCTATCGTAAGTTATTTCTTCCCCCAATTCTACGTTTATGTAAAACGTCATAAGTAGTGCATATGTGCATAAAACACTAGAGTATTTATAATATAAATGGTAATTTATTTACAACACAGATAAATTTTAACGTGTCAAGGTATTATACAATCAAACGTGATATAGCTTACGAAACATTTCACAATGAAATTAACGTATTAGCGTTGTATTTTTAATTTCACACCTACTGAATACACAATATACAAAACAATCAAAGATGTTTATCACGTATTTAAGAAAAAGGTTTGAATCTAATTTTATTTTTAAACAAAATATCACGCAAACTCATATTTAGTTCACAAGTTCTAGGTTATGTTGTTATTACCAACAGTTAAAAATTTATTGTCACTGTTAATTTACGTAGAAGGTTTATGGTTTTAGTAAACAGTTTTTGTAATTATTTTGTTCATTTTTTTGGCTGATAAGAAATGTTGTATTGCAAAATATAATTGGTTTTTCAGTTCAATATTCAACGGTCGTTAAAAAATCAGGACAAATACTATTTTGACAACTCTACAATTCTTTTTAATTTTACTACTCAGTAGACCAAGAAATAAAATGTAATCAAATCGTAATTAAATAATATATAAACGCAATGTACTTTCACTTATCACACCTTATCTATTTGGACGTTAATACTAAGTAAAACATCACTTTTGGTTCTTTTTCTTCATGGCACTACAACCCGTCGTGGGTTATATCCTCGTTTATTAGCATCTTCCATAAAACTCGGTCCATGGCAAGTTTTCGCTAATTGTTGATGCCCAACTTGTAGTAGGTCACGCTGCCCATTGTCCATCCACCTTGTACGCTTCTTCTACCAAGCGGAGTTCTTAAGATGAATTTTTTAGACGATTTTCTGTTGTTAATTCTCCATACATGACTTATCCATCTGAGTCTACATACTCAAACCATTTTGATAACATCCGGTTCTTGATAAATCCTTTATAGTTCATGGTTGTATCTTATGCCAACCATCTTTCTCTCGGATTGGTCCAAGTAACCGGCGAACTGTTTTCCTTTCGAAGGAACCGAGTAGTCTTTCAGCTTCCTTTGTTAAGCACCATGTTTCTGAACTATACAGGACAATTGGTCTAATTACAGATGTATAGAAGATGAATTTTAGTTTTCTACTCAATGTGCTTGATCTTAAAAGTTTTTGAAAGCTAAAATAAGTTCTATTAATAACATTTATACGTCTTCTTCTTTCTTCTATAAAATCATTTGATAGATTAAATCGGCACCTAAGTGAATTTCCACATTCTCAAAATGATGATTTCTTATGACTAAGAAAGCTTTACTGTTTTTGGATCTTTTGAACACTTCCATGTATTTAGTTTCCGAATTGTTTATCTCCAGTCCAGCTATCCTTGCTTCTTTTTCTTATTCTTCGAAGATATTTCTTATTGTCTTTTTGTTTCTGCCAATGATATCAATGTCGTCCGCATAGGCTAGTAATGGATATTGCTGGACATGTGGATATGTGTTCTAATGCAATATTAAATTATAGAGGTGCCAGTAGATTGCCTTGTCTGAAACTTTACGATAGAACAAGTTCTATTTTTCATTGGAATTTTTCTTATTTTTCTAGTGAATTTAAGGTACATTTTTGTCTGTTTAGTTTTAGCATAAATAAGAAATGTATAGGTTATGTATTTAATTTTCACATGCGGCGGTTCTTCTTTTTCCTTCGCAAACGATCTAAACCACCATACTCTAGGTTCTTTCTTTAGTTTTTGTTTTTTGAAATAATTAACTACCATTAAAGCATAGACCACAGCCAGTACCGTAACTAAGCAGGGGCAATAGGGGCAAATACCCAGGACCCAGAAAGGAAAATATTGGCATAATAATTATATTTGAATGAGGACCTGTTTTTTTTAAGGTCAACACTGGTATTTTAAAAATGAGGACTTTTTAGGTCATCACTTGTCCTATTTTAGAAATGAGGACCCTTTTTTTAGTTCATCACTTGTATTTTGGAAGTGAGGACCTTTTTTATTTTTAAAGACATTTGCATTATATAATGTTTAGGGGAGTTTAGTTTCTTTTAAACGCTTGGAATAGCCTATAAATGTTCATTTTAATTCCAAGGTTATCAATAAATTGGTCAGTTAATTGATAAAAATATTGATCAATTTATAAGGCAATAAATGGAACTGTGTAAAACCGATTTAAGTAGTCGTTTTCTCCTCTTATGCCATTGTATCATAATTTCTACGTGTTATATAAATATGTTAAAAGTTTTTGTTTTGTTTTCTCATTTCATTTTCATTAAAACTCATTTTAATGTAATGTATCAAAAATATTAATACCACGTTTACGTTCAACAGTTTTTTGTTACTTTATGTAATTTTCAGGGATGATACGTTTAAAAAAGTTATTCTTAACTTATAATTAATGGACTTCAAAATTTTTTAACCTTCATATTGACGAAGGTGGTCTTAAAATTAGCAATATTTAGCAACTTGTTATAGTTAATTAAATTTTCTCTCCATTAAACTTATATTTAAAAATAAAACAAACCTTCAAACTATATTTTTAAACGTATCATTTTGAAATAATCGTAAATGTTTTCATATGTCATTTGGAATTTTCCTTAGACCTTGGTTTTTTATTACACGTGAAACATTTTGGTTGCTATATGGAAAAATCCATATTGTACTATACAAATACAATTGAATTCTTTAGCAGCGTGTGTAGTATGCTCACTTAGTAGATGTATAATAAAAGTTGCTTCGTCATAATTATTTTAATTCATTATATTAAAGCAATTTTAAATTAGTATTATCACGATAGGGTAGCCCTGAACATCGTACCAACGTAACGGGAAACAGAAGGCTCCAGAAACATTTCCCAGGAAATTGAGTGTCCATTTGATATAATTAAAAGAATGGTACTATAGCAACCAAATTACAATGGTACCTCGACTTACGAACCACTCGACGTTTGTACCTTTCGAGGTACGAATTTTTTTCAAATCCCTTTTTGACCTCTAAAGACTATTCCAAACCTTTAGGCGGAACTAAATGGAATTTAATTTTTCTTAAGTTGTCACTGGCCAACATTTTATATATTGAAGTGGGCTTTTCATAAACAAAATAAGCAAAAGCTTCAATTAATCGGTAAAAGATACTAGATTTGAAAATCTAGTTCCACCTAAATCAAAGAAACCGCCTATAGATACGAACCGTGATACTTTTCTTTTCAAATTATGTAAAGCTTTACATTATACTTTTTTTTCTCTACTACTAGAAATAGGCTTAATGCACCAGCATAATATATATACAGGATGGTGAATTGACCTATCGGCCATGGTGATTTAACATGTTACATAATAAATATGATATAATTGACAGAGGAGTCCGTGTATTCTCGGTGAAACATATTTAATATAAGATTAATAAATAAAACACTTGGTAAGTTCACAAATTAGTTTGTAATTTGAACTCCTGTAGATGGCGTCAGTGCCGAAATACGTATAGAGTATATTAAACTTATATTTGTGAAACTTACCGAGTGTTTTATTTATTAATCTTATATATAATAAATATGCTATTTCCTGCTTCCCTAATTATTTTAGACAAAAAGGGCAAGAGATAAATTTTATTTAGAATGAAAAACTCTACATGATAGGTTAGTAAACTATCTTCTAACTGCTTCCGAGGAAATTTAAAAATTATAAATTTTATAAATTATTCTTTATCAAGTAGCCATGCTTTATAAACAACTATGTATGAAACTAGTAATCTAAATAATAAATTTAATTTACCATAAATATAGTAATTTTATTAATAAATAATAAATTATGTATTTTTTAACATAAATAATTATACGAGGGTTGCCTTTTATATTTCGGGATTTGAGATCAAAAACAATTATTTATCAACAAAAGTGGCTTTATTGTTTTTCAAAATATTCTCCATGAAGATCAAAACACTTTTGCATGCTTTTGAACCAATTTTCGAAGCACTTTTTCCACTCCGATTGAGGCACCTTCCGATAGTGTATAGCAAATTATGTGGGATCCAACGCGAACAAATCTTTTTGACGGCCAAATGTTCATGCAATATTGAATGTATGCTGGTCCCACTAATGCCCAAGGATACCTCAATCTCACAATAAATCACATGACGATATTGCAGTATCAGTTCACGCACAGCATCAACATGTTTTCCGGAACAACAACCGATTTTGGACGACCTTCACGAAATTCGTCCTTAAACTAACTAGGGCCACGATTGAAGTAGGCAAACCATCGATAAACAGTAGTCCTTTTTAGTGCTTCATCACCAAAAGTCTAATTGAGTTCATCGATGCACTGTTGTTGGGTTAATCCACGTCGAAAGTTGTAAAAAATAATCGCTCGAAAATGTTCACAATTTAATTTCATTTTAAGCCGAGATGATTTTTTTCAAGTTACTGTAAACAACACAAATAGCGCTCTTACGTCAAAACGTTCTGAGTACATATACCGTCAAAATTGTTAAACTTTACGATAGAAGCGTCAGTTGCCAGATGGCAGCACTAGTTTAGCGCAATCCCGAAATATAAGAGGCAACCCTCGTATTTTATAGCAAATGTTCAAATATGTTGCCATTCACTGCTAAGTAGAAACTAAATCTGTCGTAAAAATTTCTCCGCATATTGATCAGTGCGCTCCGTTTTGCCTTACAGTTTCTTTGTTTAACATTTTACTTAGAATAAAAACAAATTAACAGTGTTTAAAATTAGTGAAAAAAAAATCGTTTTTTATTAGCATCAGCTCTTGAAAAATGTTTCAAATGTTCCTCTTCCGCATATTAGTTTATTTTTACGTACAAAATTTATTTTAAACCAGTTGTGTTCTACTAAAAATTTCAAATTCTTAACTAGTTTAAAGACGGTAATGGACGTATTTTTTTCCCTCTGTTTTATCGAACGACATGAATCGACAATGTGTAGTCGTAGACCGTCGAATAGATCAAAGACCGCCGAATTGACGAAAAACCGTCGAATTAATATTTTCAACAAAATTAAAAAAAAAACAATTAAACCTTATATTAAATTCCAAGGGCTAATACTGTCAGGAAAAAGATAATTTCTAAAAGTTAATTAACATTAACCATTACAAATTGAAGGTTAAACAATTGCTAATTATTTAGATGAAATCTGTCCGAATTACTCATTTTTTTTTTATCAATTCAATGATTCAATTCACGGGTTTTTATCAGTTTTATTGAACACTAAATTTTCATATCATTTATCAGCAAGATATGAAAAGTGATAAATATTGGAAAAAGTTAATTTAACTAACATGTGCCTGAAAATAGTATTTTATTTAACAAACATATAATGGAGGCTATATTACAGGAGGATGAAATTTACTACCCGAGCCATAGGCAAGGGTTGTAGTTATCCGAGTGTAATATAGCCATTATATGCGGGTCAAATACAATATTTTATCTACAACTATATAGTTTTAACATTAGAAAGCTCCAAATTTCCTGTTCGTAGTGGCACTATTTTTCATTCTCCAAACGATTTCTTTCCAAATTCTCAAGCTTGGACCTCAAGTCGACAAACACTTGTGGCCAGATGCGTTCATTGTTCTTGGCCGAAGACCGTCAGTAAACGACGCGTGTCACCCAAAATGTCTTGGCGTGTCACCAGTGACACACTTGTCTTAGGTGCGCTAGACTGTTCTATACCCTGTTCGAAATACAGAAATATATTCGGATTGCTGATAAGTGACTGTTCGTTGCTACAAGTATCGATATTCAATACTATATGCTTTCTCTGTCTATATCATTATAATTATTTGCATACCCATAGTAACGTATAGTGACCCAAGTTGACAACTAACCTTCCAAATTATTTGAATAAAAAACAAAGAATTAGAATGAAACAGCATGATTCGTAGATATCTTTACTAATTAGAGCGCAAAAATAGATTTACAGCAGTACTCAAACAAACAAAATTATTAATTTTAAGGTTATAATTATAAATAAGGAAAAATTTATACTCATACGTAAATTTTGGATTATAATTTGTTGTTTATTCCAGCAGATTTAAAATTAAAGTTTGTGAATTTAATAATTGGCCGCAAGTCATATTTTAATTAATATTTATTACCAGACACTGCCAGTTAAGACAAATAACAAAAAACATTTTTAAAATCGCTGAAAAATGGTAACTAGATTATTATATGAATGCACTGCTTGATACATACATGTAACAGTCTCCTATCAGCAATCCGACTATAGTAGTAAAATCACGTGAAAGATTGAAGTCTACCCTATTGGCTCTCGCATAAATTTACTCAACAGCCAACGAACGACGAGAGTTCGACAAAATTATCACGTGAACATTGCATGATTACTACTTCTTGATTTTGAACTGAGTATATTCAGTTGTTTTTTAGACCTAGAAACACAGTTGGCAATCTTGATCATCGATATTAAGATAACCTAAATAGAGAGAGATAATTAAATGCATTTGTGAAAGAAGCATGCAGTAATTTCATAACCTAGCTTAAATGAGATACAAACTGTTCATATCCCGTTAGATGGAACGTCCTGCAAATGACAATTGTGAACGTAATTTCCGTTTCAATTAATGGATGTATTCACAGTTCTCTTCCTAACGACTTAAATGCCCTTAATTTTACTAAATGCAGAGTATTTTTTACTGAAAGTAGGAAGAAATATACCATATCCAATTCATTCGTGATTATTTAGATTTGGAATTCATTTTTTAGTTTCAGTTCAGGGGATTTATTTAATAAAAAGTTGTTTCCATTACGTTGATTTTATTACATCAGATTGTCATTGTGAAATTTTGATTTATTTAATAGTATTGTTAATGATTTATGTAACCACAATATATTTATAATTTGCCATAAAACAACAATGTTTTTAAATAACCAAAACAATACTTTACCTTGTACTAATTTATTTCATCATGAGCAAGAAGTTGGATAGGGGTTGACTTTGTTTAGAATGGGTGCGTTTTGTTGGTGGCTGGTTAGAAGTACACTAATACCTCGTTTTAGGGCCTAGATACGTTCCGGGAAAGTTGGCCGCAAAGCGAAAAGCCGTATAACGAATCAATTATTTTGTTATAAACCCATATAAATTCAATAGGATCGGTTCCATTTTTTATAAAATAACGTAGTTTTTAGTTTAAATGCATTTTTTCTTTATATGTATTTCATTTAAAAATGCTTACATATAAAATAAAAATACATAACAAGTACATATAATAATAAACAAACCAAAAATCTATACTGTCATCATCACTTTTCTCTGTTGTGGATTAACCAGGTTTAAAAAATTTGTCCAACGTTGTTTGTCTTGCCTTGCTTTCTGCTTCTTTTTGCAGTTCTTTATAACAGCTAATGGTTGAGTTAATTCCTCGAGAAACTTTAGCGCTGCGTTCTACGTCGGGATCGTTTTGAAGAGGTTTATTCCTTGTTCGAAATAAGAAAGCGCATTCGAAAAGTTCTTTGATGTTAGCTGTTTGCATACAGCAGGCTCTGGCTCCTCATCAAGTGCTCGTTCTGCTTCTAATTGGATCAGATCCTCGTGTGAAAAGGGGTTCTCTATCAGCATCTAGTAAATCAAGCACATCACCTTCTTCCAAATCCTCAAAACCAAGATCATTTGCTAGGTTCAATATGGTTTGTCGAATTTCAGAAAGAGAATCAACTTTAGGGTCAACAGTTTTTATGCATTCTGGCCTTATTTTTTTCACATTTATTTATTTCTTTTGCCGTTAAACAAAACATTTTGGTCCGTAAATCGAAAAAAGTGCCATAATTAAAGAAGGACGTTATTGCGAAAAGCCGTATAAAGAGCGGCTGTATAGCGAGGTATGAGTATACTAAAATTGATGCGCAAGAAAACGACAATTTTGATCATGAAGTAAATATAAGAATTACATTTGCATGAAACTTAAGTCATATGGTCATAGAAAATCCTAGACTCTGGCAGAGTGTGAAAACGAACGTATTTCGCCTAAATAAATGGATAATCTAAATAATAAATTCAGAAGAAGAAAACTTTGGAAAGGTTCTAAAACGTAATGTTTTAGAACGAATAATTGAATTGTACATGCATTTTAAGTTTTAACAATACTATATTAAAATTATATAGGCATTTATGAACACAAAATGAGAATATACCTAAAAGTGAAAATTATTTTGAAGCAGTAATACTAAGATTTAATTCTAATACATTTAAAAACCAAATGAAAACAACTGCATTCAAATATTACTTTTCATCCCCACCACACTTATTCTTTCCAGTGGTCCGATATCAAATCATCGAATGAGTAGAATGAATAGAATGAGAATATTGTCCCAACAAAACTCGTATTTTGTTTAAACCGAAACCAGAATAGGCACAACAAAACGCACGTATATATTATATAATGAGAACGGCATTTGAAAGATGGAGTAAGAGAGTAAGAGAATGGATACTACTAGATAGAACGAGAAGAAGAGATCGACTGTTTGCGAGGTAGAAGGACAAATTAGCAATCAAAGCAAAACCAAGTAGACTACAAGAAACCGAGAAGAATAGAAAAATTTAGGAAGACCTTTGACCCGAAACGAGATTCATATGCTATTATTATTACTATTAATAATATTTGTTAACACAAGAATTTAAATAATTTTTTGTTATCAGTTTGAAAAATGTTATGATTTCAGTTTAAATTTGCGTCATCCTGCTTATGTTATTATATGGTTTAAAATCCTAATGTCACATTACGCAATAATTTAAAGTTTTTTAGGTTAAATCCTTGAATTTTTGGGTTTTCCATATGCTGAATTAAACACAGTAATTGATTTAAATCATTAAAAAATTTAATTTTTGTTAAAAAATGAACAGAGCGGACAATACAAGGCAGGGATGCTAAAATGATGTCTATGATTATATTTCTATATTCAATATTTTTGGTCCTTCGAGCCGGATAGTCATAAATATTCTTGGTCCTTCGAGCCGGATAGTCATACATATTCTTAGTCCTTCGAAAAACTGGATAGAATCAACATCTTCTAGAGATATTTCTATGGATTCATACTTTATCACAACACTGTATGTACGAGGGCTATACGGAAAGTAACCTCCATTGTTGCGTAGCGTGAGTAGTAGGAGGTGGAGCGCACTATTGTTACATTGGCGCGTGTAGTGATTCAATAAGCTTCCAGCTGTACAAGGGGAAGCGTCGTACTGCCGAGTGTTCGCTATAACCTCAAAATATAAGTACCAAAGTGCAGGATATTCTACCTGCCAAATGTTAGAGAGAACCGTCGGTTCATAATATCGAAACTTTCCGAAAATTTTCCTCAAGAATCTCGTACTGTTTTGTACGAGATAGTCACCGAAAAATTAGGCTACCGGAATTTTTGTGCTTGTTTGGTAGCAAAACTTCTGACCGAGATCCACAAATGCAAACGAATGGGTTCCGCCCTAGACTTTCTTCTAGATTTGGCTCTAAGTGATTTCCACCTGTTCAACCACATGAAGAACTGGCTTGGGTCCCAGCACTTCGCTAATGAAGAAATTCTTCAAAACGCTGTGACAGGTTTGCTATATTTCTCTGGCGACGGCAGAGTTCTATGAAGAATGAATTTCAAAGCTCGTTAAACGCAATAACAAGTGCTTAAATTTAAATGGAGACTAAGTGGAAAAATATAGAAAATATGTAGTTTTGAGATGTATACAATAAAATATTTGTATCTATGCTGGTTTTAATTTAATAGCCAAACGGAGGATACTTTCCGAATAGCCCTCGTATCTAAATCAAATAATAATAATAATAATAATAATAATAATAATAATAATGGAGTGTAATGAGTTTCAAACTCATTAAAACGTATTATGTTACTAGGCAATTTTGTATTTTACTTCGAGTTTTATGCCGTGCATAAGTCTATTGTAGGTTAGTAGCCCTTGCAATAATGAAAATATACTGATGAAATTAGTATTGACGTATTGAAAATGACGTTGATGGTTATTTGAAACCCCTAGTGAATTGAGATCATTAAAGTCAATTCTAGAATCTAACGCTATTTTCTTACTATTGAAAATTCTATTCTGAAGCTTAACTGTCCCTCTAGGCTAGGCAGACAGTTAAAAATAGATGAGTTTATATTCGAGAAAGCATTTTTCGATATTAACTTTTCTAAAAATAATAATACAATCGAAATAAAGACCACAAGAGAGAAATAGTTGACTACAACTTTCAATTTTGTACTGCAACATTTCGGGAACAGTTGCAATCTTAAGACTATTAAATATTAGATAAAAGTATTTGGCTTTTTATTAAAGTTTAAAAAGATAATTTCAAAATCGTTTAAAAGTTTCAGAGAACTCTAATGAAAAAGTTAAGACTTTACTATTCATTGTAATGTTTTTTAGTTACAAAACTTATATATAAATAACAAGTTCACAACGTCTAAGTGTCGCATAGGACAGTGAATATTTATTATAGTAAACGACCGAAACAGAAAATAAAGCGAAACAAAAAAATTAATCGTATACATATAGGCAGGCCCTGATAGAGGGGGGGCTAGAAGGGCCATATGACCCGGGCCCCGGCGCCCCAAAAATTACTTATATTTTATATACATTATATAAATAAACGGAGGGATAGTTACTACTTTTATAGCAACTTTTGTCAGATAAATTTATTCGAAATATTTCTCTGTTGTGAAATATTCGCAAAAATCTTAAAACCGACACGAGTAAACTCCCATTTCAGTTATACTCCCATAACAAACATACAGGCAGACAGACAGACCGACAGACATCATGCTAAAAATAGTCAAAACGTTATGTAGGGACCTCAATTTGTGGAGATCCATCGAAATCTCGAAATGTAAAAATCGGTATGATCACAATAACTCCCTTATATATGTTACCATGTAAACATGTCATTCAGCATTTTATTCTAAATTCTGAATTACTTAATTTTTTGTAAGTTATAAATTTTTATTTTGCGTTTTTATTTACTTGGCATATTTCCAAATATAAAAAAATCTTTGCTGCTCAGAAGTAAGTGCCAAAAATTACTATTCACACTTCATTGCTGTTTCTTAACAGATTTCAAAATAACAAAAGAAAATTAGTGAGCACCTTTCAAATATTAGAGCATTAATATTTACAGCTAAATTATTCCAAACAATTGAAGTCATTACTAACTACATATTGCCTTGAAAAATGCATATGCAATAAATGCATAGCAACAGAAATAAAGAAATCGTTGACCTAAAGATTATATCATTTAAAATACTAAGAAAAACGAGTTTATATAATGTTTTTAAGTTTGTATCGATCGTGAAAAGCTTTGTCCAAATACCAGTGGCGTAACTAGAACGCATGGGCCCCAATCGCAAATAGCCACCGTTGCTATGCACCTAAAATTTTAACTTTAACCGCCCCAAATCACACATTTGGGGCCTTTAAAGGCCTCAAATCTATAAATTTGTTATTATACAGGCAAAAATTAGTCAGTTTTTAGTTTCTTTTTTAATTTAAAATGTAAATATGTAGCTCTACTTCAGCATAACGTCTAAAGGCCTCTTAGAGCATCGGGCCTCTATGCGCTCTTGGCAAATAAATTAATTTAACCTAAAATAGAGCTCTTTTTATATTTTTTCATTCAATTTAAAGAGGGCATTATTTTTAGTAGACAGGTGAAAAAACAAGTGATGACCTAAAAAAAAACCTTATCACTTTTAAAATACAAGTAATGACAAAAAAAAAGTTCCTCACTTCTAAAATACAAATGATGACAAAAAAAAGTTCCTCACTTCTTGGACGTCCTTTGTAATATGTTACTCTTTGAGTTCCCTAACCATCCAGAGTTCTTCTGAACACCTTGAGGTCCCTGACCATCCAGAGACAAACAAAACAAACACTACTCCTTGAGGTCCCAGACCATCCAGAGTCAAACAAAACAAACACTACTCCTTGAGGTCCCTGTCCATCAAGAGTCAACAAAACAAAAACGAGCAATGTGTCTTGCGGTACTCAATAAGCTATCAACTATCTATCAGTTTATTTCATTACAGGTTGTCTACAGCAGGGCTTCTTAAAGTGGTGGGCTTTTCACAAGGGGGCCGCGAATGTAACACTTGTTAATTGTTTTATTACTTAAATAGGATAAATAGCTTTAACTTTAATGTTATTTTTTTTATTCTTTATTGTACATAGATTATTGAATGATCTGAGCATAAAAAATATATGTATAAATGAAACAAAAAAATATTTTTTTTAACCAACATGGGTTCCAAAATATAAATTTAGGGGGGCCGTGGGTTATCGATTTGAGTTGCAGGGGAGCCGCGACACCACCAAGTTTAAGAAGCACTGGTCTACAGTACCCAACAAGCTCAGTGACGGTCGCTTTTTCATACTCAGTGTCTTATCATTTTGTCAAAGCAATAAAATATATCTTACCATTTTAATCATTCTCAAATATAAGTGATGACACAAAAAAAAATCATTTCCCAAATACAAGTGATGACCAAGAACAAAGAAAAACGCACGATGGCGCCCCTCAGGCCTCGCGCCCCTGACATTTGCCCCGATACCAGGGCGTAGCTACGGCTCTGTATATCCCTATTTACGCCACTGCCAAAGACTACAAACCCAAGAAGAAAAATCTTACAATGTTCTTTATAATTTAATCAGTTTGGTTGGACTACAGTTTGATTAATTTGATTGAATATGTATTGATGGAATGAAATTCTAATTTGAAATTGATTTGTAAGGTATTTGTTCGATAATAACACTCCACACACGAAGCAACCAAGCGCAAATTTTAACGATATCCAATACGTTATACAAAGTTGAATGATGTCGCATTAACAATATAGTGATTAGCAAATCAATGGTGTTATTAAACAACATGCGGCTATAGGAGTTGTGTTCGGAGACAGTACAGCGGCTTCTCGGCCTAGCACACCAGGCTACGATCAATAAGTAGCAGCCAAAAGAGTGTTGGTTGGCTTATATAAAACTGGGTCGCGCTTGCGAGCCCCATGGCGTGCCATATTAATTATCGAATATCGTACTAGAGTTGTAACATTTACTGAATGCGCGACAAACACAACTCCCTGGTCCATGATCTGATGATACTGGGTCATTTTAAACTAACAATGTGTTTCGTAAACGACATTGCACTCCTAAATAGCAACAGAGTTACGCAACATTTGTATGTATGACAAATGTCACAATGATAATTGAAATAGCCCGTATTTTGTTCTGAATGATCTCTGCTTGTAGATCGCGACATCCCATCACAACATGCTAAATTTAATCGCGGTGATGTGTACGCTGCGTATTGTGTATTTTGATCCATGTGATATAACTGGTATGTAGGACAGGGGCGGCTGGTATCACTGGCGTATTGAGGGGGGCACTGCGGGCACGTGCCCCTTTTAGGGACCAACGAAATGAAAATTTAACAAATTAAAAATAATCGTACAGCAAATAACTCATGCATTTTAATATATACGATGTGTGTAAATTAAGTAACCGGACTGGCAACAAAGCGTTTGATCTGGCAACATTTGGGATGCGGGACTTGGAGGGGGTGGCAAGTGAACATGTCAGTACGAGTTTGTACACTCTAGAGAAATTTTGTGGTCCGTAGCGATTTTTTTCGTGATACAGTTTTTTCTAGTGCGTTCTAAAAATGAGTGACATTCATTTCGAGCAACGGTGTGCTATCAGGTTTTGCTTCAGACTTGGGCACAGTTCAACGGAAACTTTTGCAAAACTTCAGCAGGCCTACGGAGGCATTGTTTTGTCAAGGAAACAGGTTTTTTGGTGGTTTAAGGCATTTTCAGAAGGAAGAAAGTTGATTGAAGATGAATCACGCAGCGGAAGGCCTTCATATTCAAGAACCGATGAAAATGTCGACAGAAACCGGGATCTTGTGCGTTCAGATCGTCGGTTGACAGTCAGAAAGATCGGGGAAGAGTTGAATTTGACTCACACTACCGTTTATCAGATTTTTATAAAAGAATTAGGGATGAGAAAAACAGCAATTTAAATAAACTAGTTTTGGCCAGTAAAAACATTCCTATGACTCCTTAGCCACCTTATTCGCCTGACTTGAGTCCTTGTGACTTTTTCCTTTTAAAAATCACCTTAAGGGACGTCATTTTAGGACAAATTATAATCATTTGCTTTTTAATTCTAACAACTTTTATTATATTCATTTTTGGTGCTACGTAGATAACATATTCAACAATATAATTCTAAATAATATTTACGTGTAGTTATGTGTAATTATATTTTTGAGGCTATCGTAATAACGCTCCCCTACGAAGAGAAATTCTTGGTTGCGTTTCTGGTTGCCCTCCCTCCATTAGAAGTTATCATGAACTGTCACTGATGCGGAGTTTTGTGTATTTTTTCGATGTTATCTCGCAGTTTGTATGGATATTGACAATGAAACCGTGACGAATTTGAGTTTAACCGAGTTAAAATTTGTTTGAGTTTAATTTATTTTGTACATACCGTCAGAGTGGGTGCATTTTTGACCCCCTCGGAGTTGAAATATTTTATACGAAATGCTTTTCAAAAAATATCCAATCTCGTGAAACTGATGGATCTCATAAAATTTAAACAGTTTATTTACATTTCGCACTGAACAAAATTGTCACCCTGAATTCGACTCACAAATTCAAATATCAAATTCAAATGTATCTCTGCTTTCTGTATGTTTTATGTATACTCTGCTGGGGATGTCAATGTGGACGATGTCACTAAATATTTTTTTCTTTATTTACAGATCACGGTACCTTCGAACTTCAATAACACGAAGCGAAAATCAAACACGAACGAAAATAAAGAATCTATTTTATGTGCAACGGTATAAATTCAATGTTCTCAATTAAATTTGTCATATAAATAAAGAATAAACCACTTGAGTAAAATGCATATTGAAGTACAAGTTGCTTTGAACTTTGTCATATCGTACCTGTACAACAAACTGCCTCGTCGCAGAGTCAATATATTTGGAGAAGAACTCGAAAAAGCATTAAAGGACAAATTCAAAGGTCATTGGTACCCTGAAAAACCTTTCAAAGGCTCAGCATTCAGATGTCTGAAGACGGGAGACCCAGTGGACCCAGTGCTCGAGCGTGCCGCCAAAGAAAGCGGCGTTCCCATCCAAGACGTGCTCGAGAACCTGCCCCAGGAACTGGCCGTGTGGGTCGACCCAGGTGAAGTCAGCTACCGCATCGGCGAGAAAGGAGCCGTCAAGGTTCTCTTCTCGGAGAGTGCGGATCCCCAGGACGAGAGTTCCGCTGACCGTGAGGTCACCAAGACTTTCAATCCTGAAGCCCAGTGTTTCCGGCCAATTGAAGCAGTCGGTTGTAGCTTGAGTGCTTTAAGTTTGTCTCCAAAGTCCATGACTCCGTTCTCCGGTAACGCTACAACTTCTGCCGTCACACAATTGATTACCGCAGGTCCAGCGAACAGTACTAGCAATCAGGTGATCGCCAACGGCATCGGAGGTCATCTATCGTCGCCGTCGTCGGCTTCCTCGCCGACGCCACTGAATAACAACTCGTACAAGGGCTCGCCCAGCCCAGTGCCATCCTTCATCCCGCGCTCCACAGCGCCTCTCACCTTCACTACGGCCACCTTTGCCCAGACCAAGTTTGGCAGCACGAAACTCAAGACCAGCAGCAAACGAGCCAACAGGTATGTAATATTCTGCCTTCTTCTCTACATCCACACTCCAAAATTGTTATTTGGTTGAGTGTTGTTGTGACTTCCAAGATAAATTAGTTCTCATTTCTTGGAGTTCATCTCAGCATTCCATCAGTATAAATAAATTTGCTCCACTTGACAAAATTATTAGTACGATTATTTTAGTAACACCATTCGACAGTGCCACTAAATTATTTTAAAATTATGCGAAAATATATAACACTTTCACATTTACATCAAATCAATTGGATACTGACTATGCTAAATCTGTTTTAGAATGTCGCCCACCGAATTCTCAAATTACATCAAGCAGCGAGCAATGCAGCAGCAGATCCATCACCATCATCATCACCCGCATCATCAGAGCGGGCCTCCTCAAACGTCACCCACGGGCCGTTCGCTCTCGCCGAGCCAGTTGGCCGCGGCAGCCGGGCAGCAGCACCAGAATGCTGCGGACCCGAGCGCTTACTTCTTCCAGCACGGCGGGGCCTACCACCCGCAGTTCCCGCACCGCAACATGTTCGAGTCTTCCAGTCAGTTCCTGGCGGCCGACCTGTACCCGGGCGCGGGCTCCAAGTTCCAGCCCTTCGAACACAGTCCGCTGGCCGGCCAGTTCGGTTATGGTCCGGGCGGTAACGGAGGCAACGGCGGTGTGGGAGCGGTGCAACCGCCCCCGACATCTAGCAGCTCGGCGGTCGGCGGCGGCCATCAGGGAGTGGGCGCGGACGGCAGTGGCAAGCTGTCGCTCGACGGGCTGAACGCCGGCTTCGCGGGACTCGGCTCCGTGGGCCCGTACCCGGCCAGCCAATACCAGCACCTGCTGGTGGCCAACTGAGCGCCCCCGGCCAGCTGATCCCCGCCACCACCGGCTCCGGGCTAGATCGCACCGCCCCGGAGATCAGCAGACAGTCACCTCTACCCACCACCACATACCACACCATGATGCGATGTTGGATGGCCATCGACACCTCGCCTGGATGGTACACTGGTACACTCGGACGCGACTTGCGAAGGGATCGCGCTGTCCAGATACCTGCTAGTTACTTACTACCAAATGCACATAGCTGATAATATTATAATTATTACCCTGTAAGCGAATCTTAGAGGTTAGATTAATATCGTTTTTTCTATACTTTATATAAATGGTGTTTCCAGTATTTGTAGAAATTTTTAGCGTCGTTTTTTCTAAATTTTTTATATTAAATGTTGTTTTATATTTTTTACTTTTTGTATATACGGCTCAACCCCATCATCTAGTCCCAGAGAGATTATCTTTCATACATCAACAATATTATATTGGCATATCACTAGAGATATAACATATAAATTTAAAATTATTGTGTAAGGACGGATTTAAAGTTACTGAAAGTCGATAGTTTTTTTATACCTACAATGCGCTATATGATATTTTGTATCAAAATGAATAGGACGCGTTGGTTTATACACTCGGTTGGAAGACCGCGGCGGTACAAACTTGCCTTGACAATAGGACGCAAATCAAACACTAATATGTACAGTCGTGACGCGAGAGGTATGAGGTATGAAAGGGCGCTCGCCCCGGGCCCCGGAACCGCGCGGGCGGCGGGCTAGGGGCGAGCGCCGCTTCACGGCAGACGACACACGGACACGGCAGGACGGTGGAACGCGGGTCGAAGCGACTGCTGCTGGGAGTACCTTATGGAGGGGGCGCATCTGCGCTGCGCCTCGCTAACCTAGTTCATATACGATAGATATACATATAATTAGATGTGATCATATATATACATATATAATACATATATATTTTAATACTTTCTGGCCGAGAGCCGTTTTTACCTACCTATAAAGTTTAATGTTATTATCTCTGAACTGGGGGCCGGCCTGTCGCCGCCGACCGGCCGCGTGCGACGGCTGCGGGCGGCGGTCGGCCCGACAGCCCGGCCTCAATCTAACACGTCAGTATTTTGCATGTCGTTGTGTGTCGCCCGATTCATTCTATTATAATGGTTCAGATTATAATGTATGAAGTTACTGAAACTATTCGGGTTTTTCTATAGTTGCTTGTAGTTTTCCTATATTTCTATAATATAAATGTGTTTATAACGCGCTATTTTTATGGATTGCTTTAACTTTTGTTACTTTATTTTTTCACCGAAATATTGTTTTATAACTTTAATTTTATATATGAATGATTGTTGATTTTTATGAATATATATATTATATAGTTTGTTACTGATGATACTGATGATTTTTTTATTACTGATTATTTAGTGTTAATTAGTTAGCTGTTTATTAAATGTTTGGTTGGAGAGAACTCGTTGTAGTCGGCGAATACCGCGGCCGGCGGCGGCGAGTGTGGTGTTGCACCGCGTTGCCCGCCGCCGGCACGGAGAGCAGGCGGACGCAGAGATTGGGTACCTGAAGAACGATGACAGATAGATCGCACTTCCTTCACCTACTATTGTACATGTTACTGATACCCATGTTTCAAGTCGATTAGATTGCATTTGTTACATATTGTTATATTTATATAATTGAAACTTAACTCAAGTGTTTGTTATTATATCTGGTAGAAAATTTGCGCGTGGCATCCTAGTCTAGTTACTCTACTCGATGGTGTAATGTTAATAACGTTCTTGTTGTATGTGCTGTTCAACGTTCACTCGTTCTTCGGTGTACAATATACAGACACGCAAACACTCACACACAGATACACGAACACGCGTACACGGACGGACACGGACGTTCAGGAAGGTGGCGGTGGACGTCGAACCAAGTACAATAAATACGAGCAGTAGAGCGCGCTCAGCAGTTCGGATTAGGGCGTAACGATGCACTGCAAGACTCGATGACACACGGACACTGACAATGACACCGGACACGCATACAGACATACAACACTCCAATTCCACTCGTGAAACATGAACCTGTTTGCAATAACCACACAGGTACAGGCACAGGCACACTTCCCTCCAACACCTTAAGTGATATAGCATATTTTTCATATGTCTTTGTATTAGAGAAACTGCGCGAAGCGACGTTTATTTTCATTGTAGACGAATAGTGTACGGCTGATGTAGTAATGCCATGAATAGTGAGTGGTGATATGGCGGTCCCCTGTCCCGGTTCAGTATGATTACTTTTGACGCACTAATTTTAGGTGTCGTATCGAATGTTTTTTGCCTTTCTTCAGAAAACGGGTCTAGAAGAAATGAACTTAACGTATGTAATGTCACGATGACGAGCTGTAATGATAATGTAATGTAATGTAAAGTAAAGTAATGAACAAAGTTCGTTGTAGTTCAATTGGGAGCAGTGCCGCTGGTACTCGCTACGCGGCGGGAAAGGGCAGGCGCTAAGCTACAAAATGTACATGATTAATTGAGTAATAGATAATTTCATTATTTTATATACTCGCTTGAATGTATTTGCATTTTATCTTTGATCTGTAAATAATCTAGAACAAAGTTTATATAACACAAAGAGCGTCACACGCAAATATACTATTGTTAACATTGTGTACAATTCGTGATTAACATTATCATATGCCCGAAACTAGGCAATTCTGGAATGGTACGATCGGTCGTAACGTAGTGCAAGAGGTCGTGGAGGGCGGGGCGAGGCTCCGGCGGCGAGGCGGGCGCTCGGCAGCTCGGTCCTAGACCCGACAGCGTCCGCCGCAGCCGCCCACCGCCGCCTCCACACATAGCGAATTGTATTTTAATAATATCGTTACCAAATATTGTACCTACCTTACTGTCATATGATACAAACAAATGCGAATAATAGGTAATTTATGAATTAAATAATCTATAACTGTATCTCTGTATTCGAATGAAATAAGATGAAACTGATGGGTACACACTGATTTGATATAATTACTACTGTATAAAACATTATACTATGTAGGGACTGAACTGCCCAAAAATCGGATTGTGATGGTTCTTTTTTACTACTGTATTGTTAGAGGGTATTGGCAGGGGCACAGCGCCAGGGGCCGCGCCCCCCTGCCTAGCAGGGGCGCCCGGCCTCTCGGCACTCAGCAGGCCTACATTGTGTGTCTGTCACTATCTGTGTTAGTTTCTATATCTATTTATAAATATTACCTATACTGTGAATAAGACGTAGTTACTCTATATATTATTAATGGATATATAGTGAGAACGGCATTTTCCATCCCGTTATAAAATAAATATGTGTATAATAGTCTATAATTTTTCATATTGTTGTACGATTTTTAAGTTTATATTAAAATGTTTTGTGCATTAATAGCAAATGATTTCATATTTCCCTCACCACGATTCACAACATTTCTCACTTCTCGTTGAGTGTTTCTAAACAATGATGTAGGTTAAATTAATCAACAATATTACTGTAATTTGATATTTTCAATTATTACAAGGTAGGTTCGTGTATTACACATTATTGAGATATTTTAACATATGCGGGTTTGTGCTTTTGTATGTCTGAGAAACGTGGTTAAGATAAAAGCTGATGCAAAACAACAAACTATTGAAACGTGATGTTGGTGACTCTTATGTCATCCCATGGATGTAAAGAATAAATCTGCCAGTCCTTCAAGAAGTCGATGTATCTACTAAGCTGTCGAACTTCCAATTGTCATAACTAATAACTTTGGCCATATACAACGTAGAAAGGAAGACATCTCGAACGCAGTATCGCCAGGGCCGTCTTAGGCTATTTAGGGGCCCTTGGGCACACAGAGTTTGGGGACATTAGAACCTCAAAAAAAAAAAAAAAATGTAAATGAAAACATCAGTATGTACTTTTATTTAGTGGCTTTATTGGTTATTATGGTTAGCTTTATACAAATAAAATATAAGTGAAGTAATTACTATTTTGAGAATTGGACTTACGTTAATGATGATGGTTTCTTCGGGGATTTTTGTTGTGCAAAATCTTCTATTATGTCCTCAATGTCTAATTTTTGAAGAATGTCACTTTCTATGTACATGATTGACAAATTAGTAAGTCGTTCTTATTACATAGTCGTTCGTAATTAATTTTTTATTCTTTTTAGCCGTGAAAATGGGCTATCATATACAAAAAATATATCTATTATTATTTCAATATTGTTCGTTTAAAATTGAGTTTTTTATTTCAATTTATTGAATATAACAAAAATAGAGATTATTAATATCCCTTAGTTTGTACATTTTACTATCTATAGTATATTCTATGGTAAATAATGGTTAGTACAGTCTGTTTCAAACGCTTAGGCGGAACTAGATTTTGCAATTTAGTTACTTTCATC
This sequence comes from Liopterus haemorrhoidalis, assembly GCA_963971575.1. Taxonomy (NCBI): domain Eukaryota; kingdom Metazoa; phylum Arthropoda; class Insecta; order Coleoptera; family Dytiscidae; genus Liopterus; species Liopterus haemorrhoidalis. The sequence continues at coordinate 40,201,381 of OZ020612.1, read as the reverse complement.
GCTTAAATCGTGCTTTTCGGCCGTTTTGTTTAAGCTTTGTAAATCATACTTACAATAAACATTTTTTGGTTAAGGTTAATATCATTTTAAAATGTCATTTTCTTTATATTTTGATTTTTTGTGTAATTCTTAATACAAATTTCCCATTTATTTATTTTTTTGTCATTAAAATATATAAAAAAATAATTTAATTTTGACATAGGTCATTCGTTTCCATGGTTTCATTGTTGTAATTTTAAATTTTGACATTCCAACATGAAAAATGAAATAACCCAAGAAAGGTCCCTTGTCGTGACAACCTAAAAGAACGAAATTCCCATTTAGTTCCGCCTAAGCGTTTGAAACAGACTGTAAATCTTACTATACTACCCAGTAAAATCAACTAAACAATAAAATAAATTTTAAATAAATTTCTTTTAGATATTTTAAAGTTATTAAAATATTTTTATACATTTTATAGCATTAATTAAGAAATTTCATGTTATGTATTTTTTTGAAATTTTCTTAGGTTTAGTAAAATTTTATTCACCGTTTAAAAACTATTTAGTAATCTCATCTGGTTTACATTTAAATTTAGAAATTTTAACGGCTTAGTAAAATTGCACAAAAAATTGAACTCCTTTTTCTGTGTAAACGACGACCTGGGCATTTTGAGGTCCCCATCAAGCCCAGGGCTATGGGCACACTGCATAAGGCCTACGAAAACAGGATAAAAATACAGTAACTGTGAGGAAAAATAAAATTTATCAATTGAAACAAATTATTTTCATCCATAAAAATTATAAATAGAATTAATTTAAAAAAAGAAATAAGTTGTCCGATTTTTAACGGATATACACGTTTTGAGGTTTAGAACAGTTTTTGGAATGATATCTGTCCCTAGTGGTACGGCGTGACCAGGCGGAAAGTCGAATACAACAGTACCTACGGCCTGTGAAGACTACAAGAGTGCCTAGGGTCTACAAAACCTTATGTGGCCTAGGGAAGTCATTCTGTAAATTACCGACAGTCTCTTTTACACTGCCAAGGTCATCTTTATGCATAGGCTTTACTGTAGGAACTTTCGACAGGATACTGTAAAAAATATTGTCAAAAAGCTTTGAGAATAGACCACCTGCTCGAACGCCTGGCGATCCAAAGATCTAGTTGGAATCCAAGGTTTGTTACCCAAATGGACGAACCAAATTGTACACCAGTGGAGAACTTGTACACCAAGATAAATGCCATTACACAAAAATTCAAACATCATTTGGTTCTCTCCTGCAAAATTACAAATAATCAAATTAAAATGCCTGTTGTTGAGGATAACTTCCTTATGTTCCAATTTTAACTTAGGGGTCTTCATGGACTTATCCCTGATTATAAATTTGCTGGTTTTGAATCCTGTGATGGGATAACGAGTAACACAATTAAAGGTTCGGGCTTAAAATGGGTACTAACAATTTTATCTATTGTAGTGAATTCAACTTTAAGTTTTATTAATAATAGGTGCTTTCCTTTTACCACAATACTTGAGTATTGTCAACTGACAATAACTGAAGCGCCTCTAGTGAGATTTTGAGAAACTGATTTTTAGAAGTGGAAAGACAGTTAAAGACCATTTTAGAGTGTGTTCCCGTGTGTTTCAATAAATATCACATGAAGATATCATTGAACCTGTCAAAAATATCCTACCAAAGTCAGCCATGATGTGAATGCAGTAGCGCCTCTATCGGTAGCGTCAGATGCCAATTGTTACCTTCCCTAAGTTAATCTAAGTTGTAAGAGCGTTCCTTTTATAACACTACACAAGATATTTCCTCCCTCTTACCCTTGCTAAGATATTTGACTAACTTGTTAACTTAGCTAAGCATTTTTACTTGTAAAAGCACCTATTGATAAATTTTGTAAATTATTTATTTAATATTAATAACTACACTGGACATAAATAAGAAAGAAGAACAATAGTGGGTTAACTTAACATGTTTTACTTCCGAACCCAATTCTATACCATAATTTAAAAAAAAGTTAATTTGCAACCGCCCATAGAATTGTGTTATTGGCCATGATAGATTAGAATTATATTCATTTTAAGCCCGGTCTTTCCATCTTCAGATAAACCTCTAGGTAACTATCTGACAGATATGGTTATCTGGAACTTCATCTGCTGAATAAATGTCAATACCAATCAGTGAATTCAATACGTCAGTCTCATTATCCGTTAGTTCACTATCCGATAGATAAATTTGCATTGAAAGATGGGATGACATTTATTCAGCACAGAAAGTATCACATAACCTTATCTGTCAGATAATTACCTAGACTCTAGGTATTTACCTAGGTCGTAGAGGTTAATCTGAAGGTGGAAACAGTGGGCCTTAATACCACAAACATTGCCAATGCCATTAGTGCAGTCTTCAACTGTTACAGACTAAATTGTAAATTCTAACTCTTCCAGAATATTTAAACCTTAAATTTAATTCGAATTTGATGCAGCAAAAAATTGTTTCTACTATTATAATTATTTCTCAAATCACAGTAAACAAGATAAGTTAAACTTTAAAATGTGTTAAACATTAATCGCTGTGGATCTTCCAAGTTGCTCGACGTCAAATTTCATTTGTTTGTTAATCAATCTTCTAGTAGTGTAAACAAACAATCCAGAATAATTCACGATTACACCACGAAGTAAATTAATAATGCGAAATATAAACAGAATTTTGTTATAATATAGGTACTGGCAGTGTACCCGATGCTTCGCTACTGGAAAAGGAGCAGTCGTAGCCGGTTTATACCAGACCCATGTCAGAATAGGTGCAAATCAAGTTTGGTGCGATCAAGTTCCAATGGCGGCTCGTGGAAATCTCTAATAGAAGTGCTGCAACCAGAAGTATAATTGAGATATTTTCTGAAGAAAAAATCATTATTAAGATGCGACATTATTTTTTTAACTACATACACGTTTATAAATAAATATCATCATATATTTATTTGTATAATTTATCATATAAAATATAGAAATATTACATTTTATAATTTAATAAGTACAGTTAAGGACATAAAAAATAACAGACACCTTTTTAATCTAGTGTGTATATTTTTCCTAAAATGTATTTGTTTAAATCAGGTTTTCTAATTATGACATCTGTCAAACATTAACTTATCAATATATTGTCTATAAAGCGGAAGATGGATGGTCGTGCAGCTAATTGCATGCTTTTATAAGTAAAATTGATACACGTTTTAGGTATAGACGCCTACTATTCAAATTCGAATAGACAGATTCACACTAGACAAAAAACGGTGTCCTATTTTTTTATATCCTTAACTCAGTGGCGGATAAAGTTGTTTGGGGGCCCTGGGCGGTAAAATTAAAATGGGCCCTCTATTATTTTAAATAGAATGGAAATATTTGTATATAGGCTTCGGTAGGCCCCCGGCTTCGTGGGCCCCGGGCGGCCGCCCAGTCCGCCCACCGCTTAATTCGTCACTGCCTTAACTGAACCTATTAGTCAAGGAGAAGAAAATTAACTTTTTATGTCCTGTACAGAACATGCGATATTTTGCATTCTTATTTTTGCAGTTGTAAGATCCAGCTTTTGTTTCTAAAATTTCTTAAAAATTAATTTAATTTCAAAAGAATTTATACAAAAGAGTGATAGAGAATAAAGATAGTACGATAATTTTGTGTTCTATTTGAAACTGAAATATCTCACTTACCATTTACGTTATAGCAAAAATATAGATTACAAAAACCGTACCAAGTACAGGTATTCCAGCCAGGTATCTTTATAATCGTCTAGAATCCAAAGACGAGGCCAAAAAATTAAAAGCAGATATTAATTATAAGAAAAAAATCTTTTTTGTTGTATATACTTTTTTGATTGAATGAATATTTGGGGAATTACGTGGGTACTTACTAAAACTATAATCTAGAAATATCTCCCTTATTATTTACTTTACATCAAAAATGTATATGAGGAAACATTTATTTTTTTTTGCCGTGCATCTCTTGCTTGGACTCATCATCTCCAGATTATTTACGAAATAGGTTTTAGCTAAACCCAAAGAAATTTTCGTAAATATAAAAAAAAAATGTCGTCTAATATACAAACTATGCAAAATGTTCTTAAACTATGTTCTTAAAGTGGCTTTAAAAAAAGGAAAATTATACTCGACTGACTTTCTTTATAAAGATATTAAACTACATGATATACGGACTCTATACATAATTAATTCCATTATTAATATACATAGATGCAGTGTATAAACCATCAGTATGACACAAGACAAAAGATAAATCATGAATTGATAATTTATAAAAATAATAAACAACTACCTATGTCAGAGAAACGGATTTTTTTTCGGAAAAAAATTTATAATATGCTTCCTATAGAAATTAGAAATTTGTGTAGTCTTAAAATGTTCATAAAATCCATCAAAGAATATGTCTGTAATAACTAGAGACCGGTAAAAATATGCAACGGTACTTTTGTCATAGGCGTGCAATTTTAAACTTTATTTTAACAAAAAACCAACAAAAAACAAAAGAATAAATCACTTGTACCGCAATGAATTCTTATCTTTATAACGACACCTCATTATTTTGGGATTATATCCGAGATAGGTAATTCCGGTCACTCCTTTGCCAGTGGTCAGTTTTTGATAAGATTTTAAATTTGTATACGCTACACTATTAGTCAGCAGGGCACATTACAAATACATATAATTACATTTTATTTCTATAGATAACACATGTGCCGCTTTTTATCGAAAAACACCTAACTAAAGTACCGTTGCATATTTTTGCCGGACTCTAGTAATAACATAAGTAAGTTGAAAAATTTAATTGATTAATTATCAACGAGCGTATGCGAGTTTCTGTGAATAAACACTTAATTAATTTACAAATACTTTTCAGAGAATATGATAATAATTGTATTTTGGGCAGGTACAACATATGCACAGTTTTTAGATGAGAGGATAAATCTGACGCTTGATTGACACATATACGCATGCGTTCCAGTGTAGCGGGAAACGCGGAAACCAATGTTGTGTTTACATGTACTTATATGCAGCGCACACATTTTTAAATAAATTGAAAAGGTCTGTGATGTGATTAATTTGCAATAAAATATTTTCAAAACAATATAATTTAAATGTCCATTTAAAAAGTATTCATAAGATAAACTTTAATGATAATCGACGAATATGGCGAGGAGTTTCCTGCATCATGGATGTTTACAAACAGGCAGGACACTACTGTTCATGATTTTTTTTTTTCGTAAATTTTTCAAAAAAATCGGTTTGATAAATTGCAATGTTTTTATGTCCGATATAAATGAAGTGTTTTACAATGCCTGGTGTGCAGTGATGGGCTCCAAACTTTAAAAACTTTAGAAATAACCCTTGAAGAATCAAAATTTATAGAAATGTTACCAAAAGCAATAGTTTTTTACTTTCGGGTAATGACATGAAAAAATTTGGTGAATATTTTTTCACAAATTATTATGAGAAGCCCAATCGTTGGGCTTATACTTATAGAAAATGTTTAGAAATTAACAAAGAAAATAAAAAACTGAAACATCAACTAGATACGACAAAATTTGAACCAAGTAATAAAAAAATTAATAAACAAATTTCTATATTTAGTACCAGGAAAAAAATTAAGAAGTCGCATATTTTAAAAAACCGACAACGCAAGAGGAAGAAAATATTATTGAAAAAATACAGAAGTAACTTTTTTTTGTCTTAACTGTGTGAGTAGTAACACACACACACACACACGTGTAATTTCATTCATTTTATCTCCTTTGTATTTATTTAAGCAAATTATAATTTAAGAATGAATTATTTGTTGCTTAACAATAATTTTATGACTATCGACCACACTGTGATATTTGTTCCTTTTGTTTTTTCTTGTTTTGTATTATTGTTCATATTAGCTACGTGCTGTTCTATTAAATAAATAAATAAATAAATAATAAATTGATAATTATTATTGTCTAATTATTGATGTATTAATGATAATCTTAAATATATCCACAATAAATCAGAATATTATATTTTTAATCTCCGCTCAAGATCATTTTGAAGCATGCGCACATATGTCAATCGAGCGTCAGATTTATCCTCTCATAGTTTTTAGTTTTGTTCTCTATCAGTGGCGCAGCCAGGATTTTGTCTTGGGGAGGGCCAAATCAAATTTCGAGGTCACGCGGGCCGCATACGGACCTCAACCTCATTTTTTGTGGCCCCTGAAGCGGTAATCAAAATCACTTGAGCTTATTTAGGGGAAAAATATATTTAAAAATGTAAAATATACTCTCTTCCCCTTTTCTGTTTATAAAAAAAGTCAAGAAACCCTTCGGGATATTTAAAGTTCCGTCACTGCTTATCATTTTGTATGTAAAATAGACTGCGACCAAATCAGTTCGACACCCCTGCTGTTGGATATTGATGTTTATATCAAATAATAATTTCATTATTTGTTGATAAAAAAATGTAATTGTTAATCCATGTATCAAAAACTTTCACTTGATTTTTTCTTCGATAAATACATATTTATTTATATTTTTCGCGGGATATATTTCTCAATATTTTTCTTACTTATGTTCAGTTCTCTAAATCAGCCGCTTGGCCGCAAATTGTACCGAACGAACAGACTCGTGTGAAGGTTATACGGAAGTCAGATTTCCACTTTATCTTATCTGAATCGAGTAACAGGGGGAAAAAGAATCAACGCTCCCCTTCATATAATTCGTTGGAGCATATTTGGAAAGTGATGTATTTTCACTTGAACAATAACAGCCCCTATCAAGAGGCAATCTTAAAAAATTGTTTATACGAAAAAAAAATAAAATAAAAAATTCCACTGGTTGTGGTTAACAAATTTTATCTTCAACTCCCCGAGCAGCGCCGTGTAATCTGCTGGTCCTGGGAGGGTCCCAGGCCCGTCGCCCCCCCCCCCCTTTCTGCGCCACTCGTTGTGGTTAACAAATTTTATCTTCAACTCCCTGAGCAGCGCCGTGAAACCTGCTGGTCCTGGGAGGGGCCTAGGCCCGTCGCCCCCCCCCCCTTGGCTGCGCCACTGTTCTCTATCAATAAAGATATATTTGACACAACACAAGCCGTAGAACGCTTAGTGTGCCTTATTCTAATTTTAAAATATATTTGTATAATTATTATTGAATAAAATTGAATTGAATTGAATTGAATATTTCGCCAACTTTGAAAGCTTCTCATTTTTTGTACCATGTACGTATTGACCTCTGAACTCTGTATTTACAAATAATACACCAGTGATATAATATGAATATGACCCATTATCACAGAATCAAAACTAACCTATCCTAATATAACTTATATAACCACACCTCATCTTTAAAAAAGTAATAAAAATTTCAACAATAAAAACGGAACATTAAGTGAAGGATTGTATCGTATCATGTAAGGTCACGGCGTGGCGAACAGTGCCGGTGAGGCCTTGAAAGGTCAGCTATCGATTCATGAATCACGTGTGCACTCGATCTCATACGGTAAGGGTGCGCACGTGCGATCCCAAGTATAACCCACCCCAGGATACATTTTGTCCTTGTAGTATTCAGCTGACACCAAGGTTGAACGCAACGAAATGAACAAATTGCTAACATGGCTGAATACGAGAACTGTCGCTCTTGCAAAAATAAAATATAAATTAAAGTTAATTAGCAGATAGACTGATATATATTTAGTTAATAATATTGTACAGTAGTATTCTTTAAACTTTTAGTACTAAAGCTGTGCTCAGAGCTCTTAAATTATGTACAGTTGATTGTCACTAACAAGTTTGTCATATGGTAACGCGAACAACCGTTTAGAGTAGTGTTCTTCAACCCGTGTTCCGCGGACCGGTTCCGGTCCGCAAAAATTTCCTGCCGGTCCGCGAAATATTTTGACCGAATCATGTAGATGCACACTTTTATTCACGAATATGTAGCACATTTTTTTAGCCGACGCAGAAGCTAACTTGTGTCCGAAACATGATTTATTTAATATTTACTATCCCCAATACAACGCCTCTAGCGGCTATTTTTAATTTTTCTGAAGAAGCTAGCTCTTTGGAATAGTCGCTTATAAGAGGATGGTATTGAGAAGTGACATTACCGTTGGCGGCGCTGTATTCAAAGGCAATATGGCTGTCGTGTCTAGTATTCAGCTGTCAATATGCTAACAGCGAACAGGTTAATTTAAGCACAGTACCTTTTTATTTTATGAAAATGCGAGTAAATATTTGCGAATTTTTTTAATTTTTACACGCTACACATGTATTGAGGTGTATAACAGAAGGTGGACACCAAATTACAGTATTTAAAGTTTAATTTCAGTAGATTTATTGAAGCGTAATTTGTAGATGAGCAAGTGTAAATGCCGGGCACGTAATTTTATGTGGTACATCTGAGTGTCGGTCATCTGAATTTACAATATATGGATTCTGTTTGCAAACAAGTGCATTATGTTCATTGCTTCATGAAATAAAATTAGTTTTAGTTGGACAGGAGCAGCTAAAAGTTAAAATGCAACTAGCAAGTGCAAGCATATTAGTGTAATTTTGTTTTTCTGCGACAAATGTAATGAACAAACTCGCATAGTATGAGTTACTTTTTAACTCAAAATATATTCCCATGCTTTCCTCATGTCCATAACCAAATCTTTTCCAATCTGGACTTAATATTAACTTTCCCTCCATTTTCTTAAGAAAAGAAAAAAACTAAGATACCTATTTTTGTCCTGTCTTGAATGACAGCAAAAAACAATACAATTTGTTCTACTTTTACAGTTTTTCACAACTTCTATAGACATTCTAACAAAAAATCAACACTAGAACATATGTAATAAGTTCAAACAGTACTACAGGCGCCTAGTACAATATTTGACTTGATTTGTGTCAGTTCTCAATATAAATGTTTCCACTTTTTAAGGATTTTTTTTGCTGCTGCTGTCAACCAGAAAGTCATATTCAACAATAAGTCAGCATTTAAAAGCATTAGCTGAAAATGTTAATAATTATTTCCCTCAAAATGAGGATATCGTAAATGTAACCTCTGGATTAATAATCCATTCTTGAAAGATATAAAGTCATGTGTACTTGATTCTCGTGAAACAGAAAAGCTGATCGAGTTGTCTTGAGATGTCACTCTGGTATCCAGACATAAAATGCAATCATTGTCTCAATTTTGGAAATTGCTACAAAAAGAATATCCATTTTTGAGTTATAAAGCTATCAAATTATTAGTTATTTGTTCGAAATCCTATTTGTGCGAAAAGATTTTTTCAATGTCAATTATAAAAACCAAACAGAGAAATCGAATGGATGTTAACGCAGCGCTTCGTCTCTCAGAAACAATTCTGCAGCCACGTATATCAATTTTTTTTTAACGAACACGAAGCAGCAGCAGATGTCGCGCTAAAAATTGTAATTATTAACTGTATAAGATATACCTATAAAATAATAAGATACTATCTATATTGGTTTCTAGTTGTGTCTTAGCTTTCAGCTGGTTCGCGAAATATTTATCCTATTTTCACCGGTCCGCGGGGGCAAAAAGGTTGAAGAACATTGGTTTAGAGCTCTAAATTTAATGCGTTATACGTTGTCGATTGTAGACAGTTTTCCAAACTATGTAGTTAGTGAGTTGTTTTAATGAGACAGACATATAAACACATTATCTATCTCAGTCTAAATCGTAGAGAACGTTTACATTGTATGCCTTTACATAACCTAATTAAATGTAATCGCACTGATTACTACAAATCTCGCCCAAAATTATAAAGACGAACAATAAATTGATGATCAATTTCGGTAATTAACTTAGGTTTAGTTAGTAAAAATCTAGGACATCAGAATTAGGAAAACGATAATAGATAATAAATATTTTACGAAACCGCCGTAGTTGTTTAAAGACGTATAGATGTCGCAGTATTCTTAACGCACTAATTTTCATAGCTGTAAACGCTGCCTTGAACGTAAACACTATCTACTAAACATATCCACAACGTACCGTGAATAGTCTACTAATTGAAAGAGCTCTGAACGCAGCTTTACAGTCCACTTTTGTAGCTTTACATACTTGCACGCTCGGCTCGGAAGGTTTCGGTAGCAAAGGGCCTGAGTGTTTTTAATTAGCTTTAAAAAATTATGAAGTTATAAGGCATAAAAAGGTACTTTAACTTGCGGAAAGATTATCTGAACCCGTTGCTGCAAGGGACATTGAGAGATAAAAAGGTGCAATTATTTTTTAAATCGGTGCAACCATTCTAGAGTTTTGATGGAACATACATACATACGAACACGAACAAAGATGACAAGAGATGCATTTATGAGAGTGAAACGTCTTCTAACGAATCGAGGCTTTAATCAACCAGTGGCGGATTAAGCCTTCGCCGGACCAAGACATTTTTGATTTACGGGCCCTCAACCTAGTGGCGTTCAAAGGGGAAGGGGAAAGGGGAGGGGTTCGTTGGGCCCTTGAAAATTACAGGCCCAAGACTGTTGTCTTTTTTGTCTTTGCGAAATTCCGCCACTGTAAACAACAACTTTGTATTAGAATTGTCTATTCTGTTATATGCAAAGCATGCGGGCGCCGCTGCGAGAGGGGCGCTGACGTGAGACTTAAAAGGGCGCCAAATGCTAAAATGAATGTAAAAGTAATTTACTGAAATGTAATTTTAGAAGTGAGGACCTTTTCTTTAGGTCTTCATTTGACATGCTTGAAAAAAGTTAGTTACGACCTGCCTAGGGGCGCTCAATTAAATATTGCCTACGGGCGCCAGTTCTGGTTAAATGAAATGGAAACTTAAGCATTAAAAGACGAACACATTACAAAATTGGAGACATTTGAAATGTGAGTGTATCGATGTATACTGAATGCAAAAAAGATAATAACAATTATAATTTAATTTACCTGTTTATTTACATTTACATCAAAATTATTGTACACATTACATTAGATTTCAATACAATCCATTTATATTTTATTACCATTACATTTATTTAACTTTCTTCTTCAAACATAAAAAATAAAATTGTAATTCAAAATAGATAAAGCCACCAACTAAAGATAGAGAAATCGATAAAATTAAAAATTATATGGATAACAATAAAAAATTAGATAAATACTACTTTTATTTTATGAAAATGTAAAGAATCTTGGATGCTACCGTTTAATTCGTCTCTGCTTCACGAAATTGTAGGGAGATTAATCCTGTTAATATGTGGTTCTAAATCCTTTCTTTATATATAGTACAAAATATAAGTTTTAACATCTTCCTCCTTTAAAGTAATTTAAATTGTCCAAAGTGTGATTTTAGATTATTGTTTCTCCACGACCACTATAGAATTTACCAATTTTGACTACAGAAAGTTAATATTCTAACACAAGAGTTGGAATGTTATTCTAAAGCACTTATCTTCTTATGCATTTTGCATGTATTTCATTCCATCACTTGTTATGGAATAACTATTCCATACTTGTTGTTTTTGTTTTTGTAGGGTTACATTAAGATATATGCAACGTTTACATTAAATAAATGCAACATAACTTCCTAACCTAAAATAGTAGCCGATGTGCGGCAAATTAATTAAAATTAAATAAATAATAAATAAAAAAAATAGTTTCATTAACTGATTAATTTGTTATGTAATATAAATTATTTGTTAAGATAAAATGTTTGTTAAAATAATTATTTGTTAATTTATTTTTCTTTTTGGTGGTCGTGGAGAAAGTAGGGTCTGTGACTCGGTTGGAATGAGAAAATTCGTTGCTCGTAGTTCCTCACGCTCGCCTGCGGCTCGCGCTCGGAATGTTCCACTCGCATCGAATTTTCTCATTCCAATCTTGTTACAGAATATACTATTTTCCTCATCACCGAACGCGTCACCGTTGAAGAGTTGGAAAAAGCAATATATAGACTAAAAATCGGAAAAGCACCGGGATACGATAATATCACACCGGAAATGATCAAATACGCGGGAGAACTCGGATAAGAAAAACTAAGGGAAGTAATGAACGAAGCCATTAAACAGAGAAAAACACCAGAAGACTGGCAAGTAGGAATTATTACACCGATATACAAAAATGGTGATAGTAAAGATTGTAAAAACTATAGAAGTATAACACTACTTAGCATACTAGGTAAACTATATGCTAGAATCTTGTAAACAAGAGTCCGAGAAAAATTGTAAGAAACGATGGAGGACACCCAATGTGGATTCAGAACAAACAGAGGGACCCAGGACCACATATTCACAATACGGCAAATATGCGAAAAAGCAAGACAACGAGGGGAAACAAATACACGCCTGTTTCATCGACTTAGAGAAAGCCTTTAACCGGATAGAGAGGAGGTCTGGAGATGTCTAAGTAAATAGAGGTATAGAGTCAGACACAATCAGCTACGTGAAGAGCTTGTACCAAAGTAGCAAAAGCTATGTTAGAACAAGGAATGAAACTTCCAAAACATTCTCTACGGGAATAGGCCTCAGGCAGGGTTGTGTGCTGAGTCCACTCCTCTTCGCAGTTATGTTTGACGACGTGGTAAAACAATGTAAGAAGAAAACAAAGCCGTACATGGTAGGGTACTGGAAGATGAAAGAAGTAAAAATAACAGAACTATGCTATGCAGATGACATGATAATAGTGGCAGGAAACGAACACGAACGGCAACATAATATAGAAGTGTACTACACAGAATTAAAGAAAAATAATATGGTGATAAACAAAAATAAGACAAAGATAATAAATGGAAAGAACAAAACATACTGTATAAAAATAGAAAACATAAACTTAGAACAAGTGAACAATTACAAATACTTAGGAGCAACAATAAATACAGATGGAGACCTGAATGACGAAATAATGGAAAGAATAGGAAGAACAGGAAGGCTATTTAATGCCATCAGAGACAGATTTAAACAAAGAAGTAAACAGATCCACACAGAAACAAAAGTAGAGGTATTCAAAAGGATAACGGTGCCAATACTCACATATGCCAGTGAATCGTGGACTACCACGATAAAACACCAGAGTAAAATTAGAAGTACAGAAATGAGATTTTTAAGGAAATAGCAGGAAAGACGAAGATGGACCGGATTAGAAACGCGACGTTTAGGGAACAATTGCACATAAAACCAGTTGAATGGCTTATACAAGGTCAACTGAGATGGCTAGGACATGTACAAAGGATGGGAGATGAAAGAACAGCTAAAGAAGTCTATGAAGCGAGGTCGATAGAAAAAAGAAGAGGACGACCAATTAAGACCTGGAAGGACGAAGTGAGACAACCGACAGAGCGACGAGGAGTCAGATGGACGGATATCAAAACCAGCACCTCAAACAGAAAAGTCTGGAGAGAAATATGGAAAAGACCACCGGAAGAGGTACCGTGACTCTAATCCAACAACGCCTTACACCAAAAGGTAGAAAGGCTTAGGATTAAATAAGTTTTTCCTGGAAAGAAGTAAAAAATCTTGCCAGAAACCGAAATGCTTGAAAAATCTTTGAGGATGCCCTATGTTCATTGAAGGAACGACAGGAATCATACATATATGAGGAGGTCAAAATCAAAGTGGTGTCACATTTTGTGATATTCGGTAAAATTTTCCAAAAGTAATTCTTCGAAAATAAATTTTTGGACAGCAAACGTTTAGCAAACATATTCATTGAATCTCAATTTTTCAAAAGCTAATTCTTCAAAAACAAATTTTTTGAATGAACAATTCTACGAAGAATTTTGTTTTTGATAGGTGGAAATCCAATGTGTATAAAGTACTTTTAATTAATAGGAAACAGTTATGCAACATAAAGCAGTACTTTTTTTCACGAATGGGAAGTATGATCGCACGAATCGTAGGCGAGTGTAGTAGGCCGGGAGCTCATGACATTTTTGGTCTCCGATTTCATACAGCATGCCTTTTGGAGGAGAGAATATTTACCCTGTGACAACAAAAAAGGGATGGTACTAAACCCCTGCACGCTTTCCGGTCATAAGGAAAATTGCATTTCCACTTGCACAAAATTTTTGTGTTTTTCTCTGATTTAATATTGCTTGCCCTTTTGTCAAAAGAAAGTTATAACAAATTTAAAGTCTGTGACAACAAAAAAGGTCACAGGGTAAATATTCTCTCCAAAAGGCATGCTGTATGAAATCGGAGACCAGGAACTGAGCTCCCGGTCTATAGCCATCCCATAAAAAAACGCTTTATGCATGAGTTTCAACAATGTTTTTTCTAAGACCGTCATTAGAAAAAAAAAATAATGACATACATATAAATTTTTCTACGACTGTACCTAATTAAATAAAGAAAAAAAAAATCTACATCAAATTCCTTTTGCAAACTTTTGACATAACGCTTTTAATATTCAAGCTTTGGTGAAAAACATAGCAACCGGCCACAGACATACTGATATTGTATTCAAATATTTAAAATAAATTAATCAAAGAAAACAATTAAAAATAACTTTGAGAGTGGAAAACAATTCGGGAAGTAAATATTCACCAGTCGAGGGCTAGCAATAGAGTCCGATATATTGCTTAGCTCCCTTGTCTCCATGTTCAAATAACTATTTTTATAATAAAACTCACGATTTTCGTAAAAAGCGCTTTTTTAGTTAGTTTGAAAATTGAATTTCGAAGAACTGGTGAATAACATTTTGTTTATTTTGAGAACTTAACTGTTTTACTAGATTTTCTGTATTAAATTATCACTTTATTTGAAATGTTCATACGAAATGTATGGAAGGGATATGACAAGTTCCACCTACACATTTTTGACCCTCTCATATATTTGTTGAATAAATTTGATGAAATATTGGTACAAGTATTGTTTTATTTAATTAGTAATTGAAAATTACATTTATTCTTAAAAAATACGAACAAAAGAATAAAAGAATCATATTTGACAATATAAATTATATTCTATATAATAATTAACATAACATTCACATCTTTAAATAAAGAAATATATTATATTACGAATAAAAATAAAGATAATAATAATCTTGATCATTCTTATAACTATTATTTTGCACTGGTCAATGAAAACGTTTAATCTATTTAAAACCTGATATTCAAAAAAACAAAACAAACTTTATAATGTAAATGTTATATTAATTTTACACCTAAATACAAATTAAAACATGGAGGCTGAAAAACTAAATCATAAAATATATACATCCGTTTAACTACATAATTATGTAGAAAAATACAACCCTCAAAATTAACAATAAACTTAAAAAATTCCCGATAAATTCTGTCAATATTTGGTTTTGTTATAAAATAAAAAAAAAAATGTATCTTGCCAAACTATTTACAATAAAAATTATTGTTACACTGTAGTATTTGCATGTTTCGTAACATGTAATCGTAACTTTTTAGAATTAGGGAAAAGTAAATTACATTCCGTACATTTATAATTAGGAGGACTCTTATTTTTCTTTTCTGTTTTTTTAGGTTTCGGAGGTTCTTGTACTGCTGGTAATCCATTTTCAACTACTTCATGTGGAACTTCTTTAGATACATCCCTAGAATCTTCATGTGTTTTTTCTAAATGTTTTTTCATAGATCCAGGATAAGTAAAAGTTTTATCGCAATGATTACAACTATAACGAAGTCCATGTTTTACCTGATGCTGTTGATAAGTAAGCTGATCAGCAAAAGATTTATTACAATGACTACAATTGTGTGTTAGTTTTGATGGTAGACTTTGTCGAACATGCTGTCTTTTATGCCAACCTTTATGTGAAATAAAAGATGCAGCATTACTATAACTTGTATTACATATAGTACACTGAAAACTATTTTCATTTGTTGCATCTTTAGGAGTACGAATGTTAGTTGGATTAGCGCCATTTTGTAAAACATTATTTGATTTCTTTTTAGGACTAATATGAATTTGTAAATGCTTTTGCAATAATTCTGGATCGGAGAATTGTAAATTACATTTTGTACAAGAGAATTCTTGTTTAATAGTCTTTTTTTCTTTTTTCTTAACATTTTTATTATTATTATTTGGAAGAGGTACGTCTTTTGTAGGTTTTAATACATGATTTTTTACATGTCCTTGAAGAGCATGGAAACTACCAAATATTTTATGACATATTGTACATGTATGTTTCACAATTTTTTTCTTTGTAGGAGACTCTTTGGTGCAAACTCTTAGATGATTAGCCAAAGCAGCATTGTTTGTAAGAATACTCTTACAATTACGACATTTTTTACGGTCTCTTTTTATAGCTGCTTGATCATGCATATACCTAATATGGTTAACTAGAGATGGTGCTGCTAGACATATTTTACCACAATGTATGCAGGGATAGAGTTTTTTAGCATGTGGAGGTACCATATCGTCGGTTACGTGAGTTAATATATGTTCTTGCAACGACTCAACATCTGAATGTAATTTACTACAAATTGGACAACGAATACTTCCATTTGCATGGAATGCAGCTGGATTCTTTTTTATCAACCTCCCTCTACTAGATCGTTGGACATCAGGATCTTCTTTTTCAATTTTAACTTTTTTAAGTGCCCTCGGTTCTTTATTGTGGACACGTGAGTGATTTCTTAAACTTATTTCACTGGCAAAGAAGTTTCCACATATTTTGCATTCAACCGTCTTTGGGATAAAAGTAAGTTTTTTAACATCTTTATAATCTTCTGTTTCAGGGACTAAATTAGGCATACTGTTCCTTTCTTTTTTCATTTTAATTTTACTCTTGGTTAAGTTAGAATGGTATTTATTATTATGACGGTCAAATGCAGCAGAACTTGTGACAACAAGATTACAAATAGTGCAATGCCTCTCTAAACCATCATTTCCCGGTGTAAATATACGATTTTCTGGTGGTTGAGATTTAGATCTTACTCGTGAATCAGATTTTTCTTCTCCATGAACATTACGGTTATGTTTCTTTAATGAAAATTTAAATTTATAAGATTTATTGCACAAATGACAATCATAGGTTTTTACAGTTTTAGTCTCAACCTCCGACTCTGATTCTTGGAATTCTAATCTTGGCATAGTTTCATGAAGAGCTAAATGATCATGTAATTGTTTCTTCGAATTGAAGAATTTGTCACATATTCTACACATTAATATGTCAGTATTTGATGCTTGTTGACTTGTTACGTAAGAATTTTCTGAACAACGATAAAGTTTGAGTTTAAGATCTGAATGGTTTCGTTTGTGAGACTCTAATTCATGGGATGTTTCAAATACAGCGCTACAATCTGAGCAAGCAAATTTTTTCACATGTACCGATTGATGAGATTTCCATTCATTTAAAGTTCCGAAAAGAGCATTACAAATATTACAGGAGAAATTATTTTCTTGGGTGACTTGTGCAGCTAAAGAATTGTTATGGCACGTCTGCATATGTTCAGTCAAATCATTATTTACCA
Source organism: Liopterus haemorrhoidalis (assembly GCA_963971575.1). NCBI lineage: Eukaryota > Metazoa > Arthropoda > Insecta > Coleoptera > Dytiscidae > Liopterus > Liopterus haemorrhoidalis. The sequence goes on along the minus strand of OZ020612.1, from coordinate 40,183,963 downwards.
TGAATTTTTTCAGAACATTATCAGGACATAGTTTACAGATGGAAATATTTGGATCATTATGATACACTTTCAAATGTTTAAAGAGACTTAAATTATTGTTGTACTTATTTTTGCATAGATGGCAATTGTGTAGTAATTTCGGTGGTGATATAAGTTTTGCCGGGTTAATTAACATCGTATCATCATTAATACCTTCAAAGTTATCACTATGTATTGTACAGTGATTGTCAAAATCTGTCAAATTTGGAAAATGGTTCCTGCAAATACCACAGTATATTCTAAAGAAACATGAATTATGTAAATGCTCTTTAAAATCTTCCTCCGTTTCTAAAATACAGTCACAAGTTGTACATGTGATTGGCAATACGCTGGTTGTGTGTTTGCTTTCCATATGCTCACGTATACCTGTTTCGTCGATTAATAGAAATTGACATAGCGTGCATATATAATTTTGGTATACTTTATTTTCTAAACTACCCGACAATATCATCTTTTCTCTTGCATAGCAAGCCTTCTTTTGTTTAAAACGATTACTATGATGCATAAACTGAGAAAAATTCGGAAAAATAATCCAACAATAATAGCAACAGTAACTTTCTACGTTCATTGTTTTTCTAAGATGACTTAATAATTTTTTCTTTGTCCCGTAATTATTATTACAACAACTACATTTAAAGTTATCCAACATTTTTCTCATCGAAGTAAAATAATTAATAAAATCAACTTCTGTATGAATAAATGAATGAGATTCTTTATCTTTAACTTCAATTCTTTTTACAGCAATAACTTGAGTCTTAAATTCATTTATTGGTTCTTGTAAAACAGGCATTGATTCAAATATATCAATAGTTTCATCATTTTCGTTATAATTATGAACGGTTTGTTCGTGCCTGATACGATTATTACTACTGAAAAATTTTTTATGACAAATTCGACAAGTGTCTCGAGGAAATTCTATACCATGTGTTGCGACTGAACATTCTCCGAGTGGGACTAGCAGAGACTCATCTTCCTGAATGTATGGGTATTGTGGACTAAGTTGAGGTGCTTCCAGGTATTCAGAATCCAGACTTGTATAGCAATCTTCAGGTTCAGTTTTAATTTGAAACTAAAGCATAATTTACGTATTAGCACAAGAATTAATAATAAACTACAGAAGAAAGATACAAATATAGGCTGTACAAAGGATCTATAAATTAATAAAAAATCGCCTTAAAATATATATTTCTTCCCTAAAAGAATACTGCACTTTTAATGTGTAATAATTTCTAGAAAGTAACTGAATCAACAAATAATCTACGGTCTTTACATATATTTTTGTGCGACTTTGTTCAATTGAATATTATGGATAAAAGCTGTCTGGATATTACATATGTTTTAACGTCTCGCAAGTACTACAGGAACCTCTTAATAATGAGAAAGAGTATTTTACCTCAGTTCAGGATTTCGTAGGTATTTTTAGTAAATGAAAAATATCAACAGTGTACGAATGGTGGATGTCTGACAAAATATTTTAAGCCTATATTTTACGCATCAAAATCAACAATTTTTTTAAAATCGATTTTCATCCATAAATCTCAGTTTTAAGGGCTTTCATTTAATATCCAGCATTGATTTTTTTTTTTTTTCAAAATTACTAAATAATTGATTTCTTACTTATAAGCTATTCAAACGATTAGCGGAACTAACTGGAATTTTTATTTTCCTAAATTATCGTGAGTTCCCTTTTTCAGGATTTAAATGAGCTTTCGCTAAACAAAATGATTAAATCTCACTTAAATCAGTAAAAGTTGCTAGAATTGAAAATCCAAAGGAGCCAAGGAAGCACACAACTTACGAAAAAGAAAATTACAGTTAGTTCCGCTTAAACGAATGAAGTAGCCTATACCAACGTTTAAAATTAATCTAATGAGCGTGAAATTCAAACGCCTATCATTAATTTAATCATTAATGAACGCTCTATATCGTGAGTTTATTTTATCATCATAGAGATTTCATTTCTATAACAACCGTTGATTGACAGCAATGTAAAATACGTTTATTTTAAAATAGACATACTGCTTTAGTGGTAACACATGTGCTCTGTGTTGCGAAGGTCTCGGGTTCGAATCCCGTTCAGGCATGGAAATTTTCTCAAATAAAAATTGTCCTGGCTAATTGCCACAGCTAAAGGCTATTAAATTAAAAAAAAAAAAATACATACTGCTTAGCTTACTCGATTATAGTGATAATCAAACGCAAAACATTTTTTTAAAGAAAATAAATAGGAATGAAAAATTAAAAATATATTTATTAAACAAACATAAAAATTTAAATTTGGAAAAAACAAAATAAAAAATAATCAACAAGAAATTTTCAAATATTACTCCATTCAGTGGAAAACATTGCTCCAAACGGTCGTAAAAATTTTGCATAAAATTAATTAATTGCATCGGTCTTATTCTGTGGGATTAATTTTCTATTCTAGCTCTTAGTTTTTCTACAATGAAATTTTGGCCATTAAAAATTTTCCTTTTCATATACTCTCAATAAAAAAAATCGACCTAGCGGGCCATTCTATTTCGCCGAGTCCAAGGTTTGGTATATGAAAATTTTAAATTCCAACAGTGAAACCATGGAAACGAATGACATGTCAAAAATTTTAATGTTTTGAAGACAAACCAGTGGCGAAGGGAGACCTCCGCTAGACTTGCCCTCACATAAAAAAAATAATAATAAAAAAAAATACATTTTTTTTTTTAATTTAAAAGATGTTTTAGGTAAATCTTCAAAAATACATCAAATTATGTTCTATACAAATTTTTGTCCAAGGCTTGGTTTACTAGTTACGAATTTTTTTAAATTTTAAAGTTCAATAACTTCCTTTTCCGGTTTCGGATTTTAATAAAAAACAATAGGGTTCTTCCCAATTATTAGGAGAATTTTTTAGTACCAGAACGAACTCTTTAAGTTAAATCGTTTTTGAGTTATCGTGTATACACACAGACACACACAAACACAGACACACACACATACGGACGGCACTTCGAAAATAGGTTTTTTGGATTCCCTGGACCATGAAACGTGGTCATCAGTCAAAATCTCGACATCGAAAATTTTCGCGATTACAATACTTGCCCCTTATATTATATTAAGGTCGGGCAAGTAAGAATAATAAAAAAAAATACATATATATTTTTTTTTAAATTTAATAAAATATTTAGGTAAATCTTCAAAAATACATCATATTATGTCCTATACAATTTTTTGTCCAAGGCTTGGTTTACTAGTTACGAATTTTTTAAAATTTTAATAACTTCCGTTTCCGGTTTCGGATTTTAATAAAAAACAATAGGGTTCTTCCCAATTATTAGGAGAATTTTTTAGTACCAGAACGAACTCTTTAAGTTGAACCGTTTTTGAGTTATCGTGTATACACACAGACACACACACATACGGACGGCACTTCGAAAATTGGTTTTTTGGATTCCCTGGACCATGAAACGTGGTCATCCGTCAAAATCTCGACATCGAAAATTTTCGCGATTACAATACTTGCCCCTTATATTATATTAAGGTCGGGCAAGTAAGAATAATAAAAAAAAAATACATATATATTTTTTTTTAAATTTAATAAAATATTTAGGTAAATCTTCAAAAATACATCATATTATGTCCTATACAATTTTTTGTCCAAGGCTTGGTTTACTAGTTACGAATTTTTAAAAATTTTAATAACTTCCGTTTCCGGTTTCGGATTTTAATAAAAAACAATAGGGTTCTTCCCAATTATTAGGAGAATTTTTTAGTACCAGAACGAACTCTTTAAGTTGAACCGTTTTTGAGTTATCGTGTATACACACAGACACACACACATACGGACGGCACTTCGAAAATTGGTTTTTTGGATTCCCTGGACCATGAAACGTGGTCATCCGTCAAAATCTCGACATCGAAAATTTTCGCGATTACAATACTTGCCTCTTATATATTAAGGTCGGGCAAGTAAAAATAAATAAATAGGAATTTTTACTTGAAATTTTACCGAAATTACATCGAAAATTTTTGATGTCGAGATTTTGACTGATGACCACGTTCCATGGTCCAGGGAATCCAAAAAACCTATTTTCGAAGTGCCGTCCGTATGTGTCTGTGTATACACGATAACTTAAAAACGGTTTCACTTAAAGAATTCGTTCTGGTACTAAAAAATTCTCCTAATAATTGGGAAGAACCCTATTGTTTATTATTAAAATCCGAAACCGGAAACAGAAGTAATTAAACTTTAAAATTTTTTAAAAATCGTAACTAGTAAACCAAACCTTGGACAAAAATTTGTATAGGACATAATTTGATGTATTTTTGAAGATTTAGCTAAATCTTATTTTAAATTAAAAAAAAAATTATGTATTTTTTTTTTAATTATTATTTTTTTTATGGGAGGGCAAGTCTAGCGGAGGTCTCCCTTCGCCAGTGGTTTTACATTGAAGTCAATCAACGGTTGTTATAGAAATGTATCCTTTATGTTCTATGATAAAATAAACTCACGGTATATGAGATTTTATTGCCAGTTTGTTTCATATGACATTTTGTGCAGCTTCATATTTATAGTATCCAAAGTTACAAATTGTTTACAAAAAATGTCAAAAGTAATGTTAATATTTGAGGTAAGTGCTATGGGTTTTCTCCACAAAAAAACTGCATATTATTATAATATTTGGAAATCAAAAGCATTCAACATTAGTGCTCCTTCCAAGAGTATTCAATCGATTACGTCTTAAAAATGTCGAAAATCAGTATAGTCTATTCCAAACAATTAAGTGGAAGTAAATGGAATTATTATTTTTATATGTTGTCATGAGCTCACTTAAATGACTGAAGTGGATTTAAAAAAAAAAAAAAATCAAAAGCCTCATTAATCGTTAAAAGTAATAAGTTTTCAAAACGTAGTTCAGCTTAAATAAAAGAAACAGCCTGAATTAAGTATTATCAAAAATTTAATTCATCTCTTTTCATGCATTTTAATGCTCTTATATCCCTTGGCTTATATTTAACATGTCAATAATACTTTCGTTAACAATAATTTTGGGAACATATCGGTTTTGCGGAATATTCGGGGAGCATCAAAATTAAACGATGCTATGGCTTCGGATGATGAGAAATAACTAATGTCTTGTTTCACTCACTGTACTCACAGCTGAACACGTTTATCTGAATATATTTAAATACAACAAACGAATATTAAAAACTACAGACGTAACGTGGGTATCAGAAGTTCACAGACGCTATTGAATTTTACATAGAACTGTATAAAATAGGTATATGTTTAACTGTTCTATGTCGATCAATCGGCATGTGAAGTCTCTTAAACTATACATATCCTTCTTGTTAAACGATGTGTTACTGTATACAAATAATTTAACGACATTTTTTCTGTATTAACACTTTTACATAAGTGTTTAAGCAATGACCAAATCAAAAACTAAACTTACCTCGTTCTCATTTTCGGCAATATCCATAGCTTCCTCTTCATCCATTGGTTCAAGTTTAATTGCCTATAATTTAACAAAATATAAATATTCTTAAAATATTATTCGGTTTTAAAATTACCGAAGTGAGTGGTGGTGGTGAATCACTGGGTGGTGTATTGTTAGTTACCCAACATTGTAATTTAAATTGTGACTGTTCGCAGTTTTTCTTAAAATCAAATAATTCTTCAATCTTCATATAGCATTGGTTACAAATCATTTTTGTAACTTTATCCGTGTCTCGCACCTAAAAGTAAACAGAAACAAAAAAATACAGTATTTAAGATTAATTTGCTGAAATTAAAGTATCATATAGCGAATATGATAACAGGCTAAACAAGCTAACCCCAATTCTAACCTAACATCATCCATTAACTGTCAAAATTAACGGAATCAAAATATTTAAAATTTCTTTTCTACTTACCTCAACATTAACGAGAGTTAATATTTTCTGTTGCAATGTTGAATAGTCACAATCTAAAATAGATAAGACAGGAGAATCAGACAAACATAACCGACAAATTGAATATATATTTTCGATGTCCATTTTGGAATAGTTTTATGAAATTTACAGAAAAAATATATGAAACTACACTAAAATTTTGATAATTCTTTTCGTTTTTGAGATGAAAAACATCGTCGTACAATATAATAAACAGAAAATAAAACTGTTCCCTCTCTTTACGAAGGGGAATTCAACGCGTTAAGATATTACAAGCAACCTAAGAAAACTAAACGGCTTGGTTATAACAGTGCTACCAACAACACATTAAATTTAAATATTTGCAAAATATTTTACTTCGTTATAATTTCAATTACTTACCTGTTTAATAGACTTTATACTTTAAGAACATAGCATATTTTAGTTAAGGATAAATACTGTAATTAATATCGTATATTCTTTATTTTGCGTACATGAATGGCTACAGTAAAATGTAGACAACATAAAACATTTACTTATTGCTTAAACCATTATAAACTTTAAACATTATTATAACTAAGATATATAATATGTATCTCCAATCTCCATTAATTTATTTAAACATATTTAACTATTTTTGTACTGCATAAAATAAAAATCTTCTAGCATAGATAACTATGAAAATAAATGTTTATATTGTCATCACAATCTTTTGATTTATCAATAATTGCTAAATAAAGTAGCAAAGATATGTAAAGAAATCACTGTAGCGTGATAATATTGATGCTAAGAGCATACTTAAATATTTATAAAAAAAATATGGAAGATTTAAAAACTATTTTGCTTTGAAAACTAGGCAAATGTTATATCGTGATTAATTGTTCCCTATTATTCAATTCGGTGACTTATTTTCAGAATTGTTATTGAGTTTTTAAATAAAATAAATATATATATATATATGTCGGCGCGAGTACCATACTGGGATTCCACCATTTCGTAAAATTATCATTATCTCTTCAGTGGGATAATGTAGGTGAAGAATGAAACAGCAAAAAAACAATCACTTTTATATAATCGGTTTATTAGCAACGAAAACCAATACACTATCAAATTCTTTATTTAAACCATATTTGCTATCCAGTGTGCTTCATCTTTGCACAGCACTTGACTGAAAGGTAGTCAGGTTACAACTGATTAGCTGAGTCTTAATAACAAACATTTGAATTAGTAAATTCTTAATTCATTAAAACTATCTTAATCTTTATGATTCTGTTAATAATTATTTGGCGCCAACATAAATATATGAATTTTGCAAAGAGAAACATTGTTTTTTTTAATTTTTATTGGAAACCAAGCGCCAGTGACCAGATTAAAAAACAACTCTCTAATTCTTTAAACTGATGATTTTTTTTTGTATTTTTACGAAAATGGCTTCATTAGTAAAACGTCCATTATATTTTATTATGCAAATACAAATTTTAAACTGTACCGCTCTCACTCCGCCGTAACCAAAATATTCATCCAGTTGTAAAAACGTATAACAAATAACATATAAATAAATAAATGTATAATGTAAAATATGGTACACCGACTATTGGTCCCCCGACATTTGATCCCTCGACAATTGGTCCCCGTCAATTGATCTTCGGGACAGTTGATCCCTCTGCCTGTTGATCCCTTACTCATTAATACCCTCAAAAATAGATCCCCCAGACAATTAATGCCCACAATATCTAAAAGTATTTATATTCATATTTACATATACATATCTTAAACGAAAATTCATGTTTAAAAGAAAATTCAAATTGCAAATGAAAACAATACAAAAGTTATAATGTAAACCTATTGAGAAGTGACATTACCGTTGGCGGCGCTGTAATTCATGGAAAAATGACTGAATTGTCTAGTATTCAGCTGTCAATATGCTAACAGGGAACAAGTTAATTTAAGCACAGTACATTTTTATTTTATGAAAATCGACGTTCTAACAAAAAATCAACACCAGAACATATGTAATAATTTCAAACGGTACTACAGTCGCGTAGTAAAATATTTGACCACCAGACTGCGTATCCGAGCGTGTCAGTTCTCAATAGCTCAGGGTGGGGTATGATTCTCAAACCGTTTTTCATAAATGATGAAGGGATGCTGTATATCAATAACAATAGGACACAACAATGTCATGTGTAACTGAGGAGCTTTTTACCAAAACTGAACATGTCCACTTTCAAATATTTTGCAGGAAGTGCTTTAAACTGCTGGAAGAGTCTACGTTTTTTTTTCTTTTCGGTAATACTCTAATTGTACTAGTTGAATGTCCAATAGTAGTATGCTTTTTAATCATTATTTAATGATTAGCGGTTCCACCGTAACTAGCATTAGTTTGATGGACATGTTCAGCTTTGCTAGAAAACAACGGACATGTTCAGTTTTGAAAAAAAAAAGTTATGTCAATCACTCTGTAATATTATGCAAAATATTAGATTAGGAGCAATAAAATACGAAACAATTTTTTAAAATTATTTTTTACTTCAATACGTCAGTAAATTTCTTCACTAGAACCTTGGCATTGTTATAAAATCAGGTGGGTTACTAAACGAAAATCAAATCAAAGAAACAAAAAAATATAATAATAGGTAATAATAGGTAACATGAGGTTGATCTCCATCTAGTTACATTCTAGATGATCTTTTTCATCCACTACTTCTTCACTGCTAGTCTCTTTTCAACTTTGCCAAAGGTCCGGTCAGCGGGTATAAAGGTATGGCCCCAGACAGGAAAAGTGACGCATGACAACAAACGACCGCAACAGTATCTATGCGACGCTTGAGATATGAACAGATGTCTGGATAGATATTGTAATGCTATCTATCGGCAAACAAGAGAAATAAAATAAATAAATATCCAGTTCAACGAGCGAATGGACATGTTTAGGTTTGAAAAAAAATCAATTAAGGATTAGTCCCAGTATGTGGGACATGTTCACTTTTGGTAAAAAAAAATATAGAAAAAAATGAGATTTTGCGGTCTAAGCACATTGGTAAAAGCATTTTGGTCGATAGTGGACATGTTCAGTTTTGGTAGAAAGCTCCTCAACTATATCAACACGCTAATTACCACAAGTACAATGTAGTAACTATTTCAAATTTCTGGTTTTCCTAACGAATTAAATTTATGAAAACACTTCTTAATTATGTGGCATTATATGTAAATTCATACGAAAGCAATTTTTGTATAAATTTGCATCCACCCTATTTAAATATAATTTATTTATCACCTTCACGATATATGTAAATATGAATATAAATATTTTTAGATATTGTGAGGATTAATTGTCTGGGGGATCAATTTTTGAGGGTATTAATGAGTAAGGGATCAATTGGCAGAGGGATCAACTGTACCGGGGATCAATTGACGGGGACCAATTATCGAGGGATCAAATGTCGGGGGACCGACAAAAAAAAACCAAAAGATATGTTTTCTTATTAGAAACAATTTTTGCTATATAGATTTTTCTGTTAACTCAATAATAAGGGAGGTATTTTAAGGTTTCCAATAAACAGTTTTAACCCCGAAACACCCTCTTAAAAATAAATTTTGAGGTTCCATATAACCTATGTTTGAATCCTGATTCCACTCCATTATCGTACTAAATTTCGTTAAAATATATCAGGCCGTTTTTGTATGAATCTCGGACAAACAGACAAATGGATTTTTTTGCGGATATCGTCTTATAATCATCTGAAACGTGTAAAAACCAAAAAAGAGGTCGAAAAAGTTAAAACAGACATAGAAATTTTATTAATATAGACTGCAAAATAAATTCGCGTTGTTAAAATTAAAATATTCTTAATTCTTGTAGCTAAGGTATTTGGTTCGTTTAATTAAGTTACAGGTGGGGCCTGGTTCCTCTGGCCCCTAAACAGAGTCGTAGCAACGCCCTGGCATCGGGGCGCGATGCCTAAAGAGACCTTTTTTTTCACCTATATTTTAGATGTGACGTTTTTTTTTTTTTTCTTTAAGTCACCACTTGTATTATCACTTGTCTATTAAAATGAAAATTATACCCTCCATAAATAAAATGAAAAAGATAAAAAGGGCGCTATTTTAGGTTAAATTAGTTTATTTGCCAAGGGCGCCAAAAACATTGCTACGGATCTGCCCCCTAAAACAAGCTTCTCCTGCTTTATATAAACAAATGTATCTTAACTACTTCTAATATATATTACGGTTCTAAACCCAAATTAATGAGTCCATCTATAGATTTTTATTCCATCCTTTTTCTTGTCAAAAATATCCGTACAAATTATTTAGATTAAAAAAACTGTTTCTATACTCCCCAATTCTATAATACTCTGTTTCTTTAAATATAAGCAGTCTTATACGCTGATAATTTTTAGAATGTAACTAATATTTAAACTATTTTGCTACAATTTACTTTTATATTTATATTTTTATAATTTCAATAGCGTAATCAGAAATCTTAAAAAGTAACATATTAAATAAACAATGTAAAATAACTAATTAACTAAACCTAAGTGATGTTGAAGAACTACATTTTGGAGGAAATAAAATCGGATATATTTGAATTAATTAAAAAGTTGATAATGTTCTTTTCTATAAAATCCTTAAATGAATGTGCGTTATCTATGCTTGAAGGGGTACAACAGATAACATTTACCACAATGAATGAAGCGTTTATAGATTAACTTCTCTGTACCCCCTTTAGAGGGTTTCAGGTGGCGCAAGTAGGGCAAGATCCATGCTGTGATTGTTCTCTCACGTAGTCCTGTACGTTAAATCTGCTCGTGTCATAATTGTTGCTCTTCCTAGATTTTAACTCTCTGAAAAAGAAAGATACATGTTTATGGAATTTGTACAAAATGAAGACTAGCGGTAGAATTTTGCAATTGGAGATTCACAAATTTTTGCAAACAAACTTCCCGTGCAAAATAAACTTATATTGCTACCGCCCCTCGCCTTTTTAGGGTTTTGTAGGTATGACCACAAAAAAACCCTTATAACGTCAGTCATGTGTCTGTTTGTACGGTAGAAACTGAAGCCAAACGAATGAACATAGAAAGTTGAAATTTGGCATGCTTGTACAACTCTTTGACCCACATATAGGAAATATTCAAGAAACTTATCGTGAGATATAAACAAATATGTATTTAATGAAAAAAAATATATATATATATATATATATATATATATATATATATATATTGACGAGTAAATAAGAATTTTTATTTCTCCTTATACGATTTTCGTCAAGAACTACATTCAACTATATATATATATATATATATATATATATATATATATATATATATATATATATATATATTGAGTGGGGTGTCAAATGAAACCTCTTAATTCGTGAATAAACCAATCATTTTTAATTTTTGAAAAATCAAATTTATGAGATTCTCTCCAAAAATGCGTTAAAAATCTTTTGTCTATCACTTTATTACCCAGAGGGATTGATCTAAAAATCTGAAAAAAATCCCAATAATATACAATGATGAGAACCGGAATAGCTCGACAGGAATTTTCGACCAGATTAGTTTTTCGCAAAATATCGATTTTTTGTATCGTTGAAAAAAATAATAATTATTTTAAAATATATTGTATTGTACCAAAAGAGCTTTTAAGAAGTTTTTTTAAATTTTTACCGATCGCCAACATATATAAGGGAGGTATTATGATCATACCGATTTTGAAATTTCCAGGTTTCGGTGGATCTCCACGAATTGAGGTCCCTACATAACGTTATTTTTAGCATGATGTCTGTCGGTGTGTCTGTCCGTTTGTCTGTCTGTCTGTCTGTCCGTCCGTATGTTTGTCTGTCTGTCTGTCGGTCTGTGTACACGTGCAGAGCAAATTCGGCTAAAAGGATTTTTATGAAACTTTATATTTAATCTTTTGACATCAATGGTACAAGTTGCTCATTTTTTGGTAAAAATCGGTTGACTAAAAATGGGAGTTTAATCGTGTCGATTTTAAGATTTTTGCGAATATATCACAACAGAGAAATATTTCGAAAAAAAATATTTAACAAAAGTTGCTCTAAAAGCAATAACTAACAACTTTTCTTTAAGACATTTTTTGATAAAGCAGCATAAATTAATCAAGTACTTTGTGATGGCGGTCGGTCCTGTGGTGGCCACAGCTGAATTTCTTATTTTGACACGTTTTTTCCCAAAAATGTACTAAAAAAGTACCAGCGGGACTATCCTAAAAAAATTAAAATAAAAATCTGAAATATTTCTACGTAATGCCTATTGATCTAAACAGGAACGTACTAAAGGAATTTTGGTTAATGTTCCGTATAAGTCCACCACGGACAACTCGTTAGAGAAACCGTCTATGCTAGTTGGAATGAGATTTGGCCCTGGCGAAGCGCCGCCCCTTTCTTTCAAAACACAACATTTACGATACACTTTATCATTTCCAATATTTTTATTCAAAACTGAAATCTAAATAAGTACTTGATAGTTATCCGTTTCGAAGTCCAAGCAATTATTTAATAAGTGTTTGTTAACATTTAGCTCCTATTAGCGTTTTTAAAGAAAAACTTGAATAATAAAATTTCAGTATTTATACGCTTTAAGTCACATTTAAATGGTTTAAATGAAATTTATAGTATACTTATTTTGAAGAATATTAACATTATTAAAAGAGAGAATTCTCAAAAATATCAATATATTTCGACCTACCAATTTTACGTCTGAAATAGAAAATTCCGTTTTTCGTCGCATTCATAGATGCTATATTATGTAAATGTATTAAAACTGTATAAAGCATTTATATATCTTCACTATATGCAAACAATCAATGATAAAACTTATTAGGTTAGCTTTAGTTAGCAAAAATTTTAGACAGAAAAAACTTATAGTTGCTTGACGTATATGAACAGGTACTCATACGGAATTTTTACCTGTTTCCAATGAGATTTATAGTATACGTATTTTGAAAAATAATAACTTCATAAATAGTTCAAAAAATATCAGTTATATTCGGACGTTCCTCGTGTGAAAAACGGGTATTTCTCTGCCAACTACAGATGCATGAATGATTACTATTGGCTCCCCACTCTTACGACCGTGCCTTCTCGTTTATAACGTTAGAATATAATTCATTCTAAATATACAAGCCTAGTTTTGGTGGACTTATACGGAACATTAACCGGAATTTTTGAGCAGATGACGTTTTTAAAAATATTGCAGTTTTTGTGTTTTATACAAAATTAATTATTTTTTAATACATGGCTAAATTATGGCCAATAATGTTATAGATTTTTTGTATTTATTGCTAAGGTATTCTTTTGAAAATAAAAATATAACAAAAAAAACAGCTGAGATTCAACGTCATGATTCAACCCGTTATTTGAATTATTTTAGGTTTTTGTTTTTAATGTATCAAAGAGGCATACATCATTTATAGTAGTGAAATACTTATAAATCAAATAACACATTCAGCCGTATGAATAAAGTTGAAGTAAATGCTCATAAGTAGAAGGTAGAAGTAAAAGCATTTGCTTCGAGTAAAAGGTCGGAGTAAAAGCATTTGCTTCTTTTTATATGAATAATGATATTACAAGTCAATACTTAAAGTAAAAGGTCAAGAAAATGCGTTCATGTTGAAACCTGAAAATCAGTATTTATCAAAATCGTACTATTTCTTTCCGATTGCTGTCAAGTTGAAAATAGTCTATGTATAAACACTATTAACAATGTACTAGTGCTGTACTGAGTTCACTATGTGGCATTTGAGTTTATTTTTATTGGTGTAGGTAAAGTAATTTTTTCTTCTTTTTTTGCAATAACTTCAAACTTTTTATTGAATCATATCGGCTTCAAGTAACAATTAACAGGAACAACAAGATGCGAGTACTGATCTTAAATTTACTGCTGAAGAACTATGCTCTTCTCAGATTTTAGGAAAATTTCAGGTTCCAAGAATCAAAAAAATTAAAGAAGTAGCTATTGCTAGAATACTCCTTAAATATCAAGGGCTTTTTGGGAAGGAAATAAAAACAAATAAATTATTGAAAAAAATAAACAATATGAAAACTAAGTTAGTTAGTTAATTATTTTTTTTGGCGCACAGCAACAAAGTCTATTGGCGCCTAACGCAGCCCATTTAAATGACTACACTACATATTAAAAACAATAAATTAAACAATCAATAAATAGATAAAATCAATAAAATTACGCATACTCAATAAAAGAAATCTTGCACAGACAAACACAAATAAATAAGATAAAAAGTCTGTTCATAAATTTGAACAGACTCATGGTGATGGTAAGAGGCTGTAAGGGGGGCAATTAGCATCGAATATCACAGTTTAGAAATAGAACACATTAAAATAAGGTGCAAGACTTCACACATAAAACAGTAAGGTCGATTCTCTCAGGAAGAGTATCAGTCTGTCCATGAGTACTCTGTCGTCACCTAAAGCAACTGACAGGTCATAGCACAGGCCTAACCTCTCCCTGACATCCTCGAACTGTACACACTCAGTTAAAAAGTGTACCACAGACAAATATGTGTTACTGTGTTACACAGATAGGGGACTCTTCACCTCGAAGGAGGTGTTCATGGGTTCACCAACAGTGACCTATACGGAGGCGTGTGATGGCGGTTTCCTCCCTGCTGGTAAATATGAAAACTCAATTCAAGAAGAAAACAGACATACAAAAAACGGGATATAATCGTATAAGTTGACGAAATGGGAAAACCGTATGTTTGCAGCCATGCAAGGTGACACTAGCTGGTCACCATGGCGTAGTGGTTAGTGTAGCGATGCACTGGCTTCTAGACCATGAGGGCTCGGGTTCGAATCCCGGTTATGGCATGGATTTTTCAAAAAAATAAATGCTTCTACTGGATAATGGCCTTAGTAGCTAAGTCCAAAAAATAAAAAAAAAATAATAATAAATAAAATAAAAAGGTGACACTAACCCAACTATAAGTAAAATTCCAGGTACTCATTCAACAAAACTTATTCACATTACAATACATTGTCACAAGTGAGTATACGAAAATATAGATGCATGTTTTTCGAAGCATTTGCTTATAATTTAAAGTAAAAGGTCTGCTTTATTCATAATCATTTACTTCTGTCGTGAGCAAAAGATCAACAAGAAAAGCATTTGCTTCTTACTCATAAGTAGAAGGTTTTGCTTGCATTTTTATTCATATTGTTTCGAGGATTTACTTCATAATTGCCTATACATTTAGCATAGGTTTTTTTTTTACGATTGACATATTCATCTTCATGGATCTTCGGTTTTTCTATCCCTATATGTGTACAGTCAATGACACCAACTGCGGTTGGAAAACGGTATTTTCTTTGCCACATTTTTTTCGCCTCCACTAATAAATTTTGGGAAGTAAGAAATTTAATTCAGTTGCCAGCTTATGCAACTATTTGATCAACAACACTGCAGACAGTCAGTGATACTGTGGATTGCTCCACCCCAAGTTCCTCACCGATATTTCTTTGAAATCCAAGATCAGTTAGATACCTCAACAAAAAAAAAGTTGCCTAAAAATTATTAGCTAAACACTCCATGTTCTCCTGTTCAAAACGAAACTAACTTTTATGTCAGTACGAGGTGGTGAAGAACGATGCCTATAATGTTTCATATTTCTTAAATGCACAATATCCGCCATGGCAATTAGTTCACTACAACACTTTTTCACAAGTGAGTATATGAATATATAGATGCATGTTTTTCGAAGCATTTGCTTATAATTTAAAGCAAAAGATCTGTTTTATTCATAACCATTTACTTCTGTCTTGAGCAAAAGATCAACAAAAAAGCATTTGCTTCTTAGTCATAAGTAGAAGGTTTTGCTTGCATTTTTATTCATATAGTTGGGAGGATATTTTTCATAATTTGCAAGTAAAAGGTTATGCTTATTTTTATTCATACGGCCCATTAAATACCTACAAAATCCTGAAATGTGTAAAAATTTACACTTCACTTCAATTTTTAATAATCTATTTCTTATATATTTCAGACAGTAATGAGAACTTTTTTGTATCTTAATTCAGTTCTTTATTTTGATGGCGTAATTACCTGGCGATTGCTAAAAAGGCAAGTTCAACATTAAGACCACTTTTTGCGGATGTCTCCATGAATGTCACATTGTATTCCCTCGCCAATCTCTCTCCTTCTTCCTTCCTAACAACACGCTCTGATCCACAGTCGCATTTGTTTCCTGAAATACATTAAAGCAGAGTTAATACCTCAAATTCAAGCAATTTCCTAAATCAAATCAAATCAGTACAGACAAATTGCCTGAATAAAATTACAAAGATTTCATTCAATTTGTTAACTAATTTTTAACAGAAAAGCATTTTATAAAATACTGAAATATTTTGTGTCAATTTAGCAGGGCCGTCTTATCCGGTAGACCAGTGTTTCCCAACCGCCGGTCCGCGAGATTTTTTTACTATGCAACTATTCGTCTATTAAGTTATAACCCACTTAATTTTGAGATGATAATCTCGGTCCTTAATCTGTTAATTGTTTAAGTCAGGGGTTCTTAAACTAATGTAGTCCGAGGACCCCCTCTTGAGCAAAATTTTTTTTTTGTGGACCCCATCCCATCCCTATGCATTTTACGTCGTTCTTGAGACTTAATTTCCGGCTCAATAATCTCATAGGCACTGCGTTATAATAAATATTGGTAAAAATGTATCGCTGGTTATTTTAATAAATGGTCTTGTGCATTTATAGAGCAACATTTTTATAAGTATATAAAATAAAAAATATAAAAGTAATAAAAATAGTAGTAAAAAGAATAAAAAAGTTACAAATTATAATACGTTAAACTCATACAAACATTTCTTGGTCAAATATTGGTCAAAAAAGATCTTATTATAATATGTTTTCTGTAAATAATTTTCAATTGAATAAAAATAATTAAATTTTTACTAATTATTGTTTAGTTATGTTAATAACTAGTTAGATAACAACAAATACAAAAAGTCTAGACCATGTAGGATTTTTCTTAAATGAGTTATTTGAATAAAAACGAAAATTTGGGGGCTGTAAAGTTAATGTCAAAATTGTTTCGCGGACCCTCGGTAATGGCTACGCGGACCCCCAGGGGTCCGCGGACAACAGTTTAAGAACCGCTGGTTTAAGTACTAATTTGTTTCTTTTTTCACTAATTATATGTGATTTTTTATTTATTGTTTTTTTTTTGTGTTTGTAATCAGTGCAATCAAAAATATAAAACTTTTGCGATGCACATTACTTTCTAAACTTGTCGGCCCGTGAATTTTTTCTAGGTCGCTTGCCGGTCCGCCCTGAAAAAAGGTTGGGAAACGCTGCATTAGACACTTTAGGCATAATACCTGGGTACTAGGAAAACTGAAAAAAACAAAACAAAAAAAATTACAGGAATGCGGAAAGACTAAATTTTAAAATAAATCTATTTTAGACAGTAATGCCTCAGTTAGCGCTGTAGATAGGTTCCTAAAAAATGAGCTTTTGAAACTATTGACAGATCTATTCTATTACGTAAACTTCAGCAGTATGGTATAGACCAGTGGTCTTCAACCTTCTTACATCTGCCGAACCCTACAGTTTAAAGGCTATTTCTTTGAAACCCCAAGGCAAAAAGCTACAATAGGCTGTCTTTTTTTAATTTTAAGGTCAAACGTTTTAAAATAATAATTTAGATGTTTATTATTGAATTAAGTCTTGATCAAAATTGATATTTTATAGCTGACTATATTTCTATATTTTTTAAATGTAGGTATATTATTTTACTTTTTAAATAATGCTATACCTAATATAATTTGTAATGCAAATTATAAATAAAAATTGAATCGAATAATTAGAGATATTTTGAGTATTATTTATTTATTATAAACATTTATTAGCAATAATTATAAACATAAAATCAAAGTAATATAGTAATTTATAAACATATAATGCAATAATACAGTACAAAGTACATATTCAAATGGTATAATATAAGAAGTAAATAATAATCACTACTCAACAAACTTGAACTTTTTGTTGAGTAAAATTAGCTGTTTTGGAATAAATATGACCAAAAGATGACGAAAATGAAGATTAAGAAATTTGTAGCACCTTCAGATTTAAAGTTATTCAATTTTCAAAATTTATCAGAATCATTGTATCCAAGCACTCATTAAAAAAACTGAATAAAACCATTTAATTAAAGTTGCGGTACCCCTGAAAAATTTCCCCGGAACCCCAGGGTTCCGCGGAACATAGGTTGAATACCACTGGTATACGTGGAATAGTTTTAGACTGGTTACTGAATATTTATTCCGAAAGTTAAAAACATAAGTTAATAACATTGTTTCCTCATTTTGTAAAAATGATATTGTAGTACCTCAGGGTAGTGTAATTGGTTCTTTATTATTTATAAAAAAAAATTAAATTTGTTTATAGACACATCATTTATGGCTATTAGTGTCTGTGCCTTAATTGTACATATTATTTAATATTTGCTATGATTTACATTTAACATGATATTAATTACATATACATTTTTGGTTGAGTTTTTATATTTTATTGTAAAAATCGATGTTTTTAAGGTAGTCCAGTATGTTTCTAGTCATAATCAGGTCTTGTTTTATATTTATAATTTACATGAATGATATAAACTAAATAGTGAACTGCAATTTAGTAAACTTGTATGCCGATGATACTCGTCTAGCTCTTTTTAATAATAATCACTTCAGTAAACAAGTTGCAACATGTATGTCAAAAAGCGTTTTTAGTAATGTTCTTAAATTTACCTGTTTTTTACCAAATTTTCTCAGATGTGTGTGTGTGTGTGTGTGTATGTCTGCGTGTGTATGCCTATGTGTACCTAAAGATAAAAAAGATAAAAAGAAAATATAAAATTTGAGATTTCATAATAATTTAATTGTTAAGATTCTTCTCTAGAAACACCAAAAATGAGGAACTATAGGCAAACTATAGGGGAAAAATTTTAAGATCGTAGCGCCACGCGGATTTTTTTGAAACCATTCTAAATCAGATACCACTTGACATTTACTAGTAAATAATAGCGAAAAGTGTATCAAAAAACGACAAAAAATAAATAATTGTTTGGGATTTTCTGATTTTGTGAAGTGAAATTACTTGTAAACATCTAAAATACTACATTTTGTGATTTGGTTTTAAGTTATGGCGGTTTTCCATTGTCGATTATTTTAACTATATTGGGGGAAATAATAATTCCCGTGTTGTTTACCAAGGGGTAGAAATCTACAATGCTGGGCATATAATATTGTGTGGAGTCACTGAAAAAAACAGAGAGTTCATAAAGATTTATGCATTATGCCTACAGACTTGTGCATTAAAAACCCACACACAATAACAGGAATTTTCAAGATATGCGATAATAAATACAAAATTGAAAATATTTTTTGTAGTCACTATCATTAAAATGTAATGAGCAAACTTTGATATAAGGGCTCACTTTTTTTCCAATTTTTAAATTGTTTATCTAAACATCGCGTCGATTCCTAACCTCTTGCTTTCCCAATTTTGTTTCGAACCGTACGGTGTCTGATATTAGTGGAAACAAATGAAACGATATTTCCGGGTTTCTTCTTTTCAATGAATTGCACATAGGCACACAACAATATGTATTATACATTTTTCAATGATTATAATAAAACTTTAAAAACAAACTTCATACAAAACCAATACACAAAACGAAATGTTATCTGATGTACACAAGTTCATGAAACGCTCACCAGATGGTAGGGTGCTTAGCTGCAAATCCCTATAGTCCCTATTCGCATATATTTGAGAAGGCGCGTGAATGATTTTTGTGTTACGTTAACGCTCTTCAATTTTTTATCTTATTTTATTTAGATTTAATTTATGGGAAAGTACTACGGTAGCAAATACGTTTTAGTAAGTTAACTGTAGGACGTATTAGTAGATACTGAGATCAATATTGATTTACCGTGACATAGTAATAATTTTACTCCATTTGTAAAAAGTATAAAAAGTGAAAACTTAGTTAAAAATATTTTTCAAATAAATTCAAATTTATTCCAGTAATGCCCGGTTGTATAAAAGTCTTATTATTATTATTATTTATTACTTTGGTCTTGAACATAAAAGTCTTAAAACTAGATGTAAGCTAAAATTATATACTCATTACAACACTCATTAAAATGCATTGCGTTGCTAGGCAATTTTGTGTTTTACATCGAGTTTTAGTTTACATCTAGTTTTAAGACTTTTATGTTTCCTCATTATATAAAAATTATGTTGGAGTACCTCAGGGGAGTGAGATAGGTCCTTTATTATTTATAATTTATATGAATGTGAGTTTTAGTTTACATCTAGTTTTAAGACTTTTATCTTTCATCATTTTATAAAAATGATGTTGGAGTACCTCAGGTGAGTGAGATAGGTCCTTTATTATTTATATGAATGAGAGTATTAGTTTACATCTAGGTTTACGACTTTTATGCAACCAGGCATAATTGTTTTTCTTCCGATGCCATTTTTATTAGCTATAATCTATCTCAGAAAGAGCGATAGTAATAAATCTTTTTGTCAGGCAGTTACCAGTGGCGTGCACATTTTAAACACGTTTAAATTGGTTTTGTGTATTTCTATATTACTATTTATCATTTTCTGGTTAATTTAGTAATTTTCTACTTGTTAATCTAATATAATCGCATTACTCGTCAACTCCCTACCTTCAGGTAAGGGACTTGATGGGAATTGTAAGCTACTTACTTAATTACTTATATTAAGCTACGCCACAACTTAATGCTTTCTGATTGGTCGTTTGGAAGCGAGGTAGTCATAGCAAGGGGGGCAAGTTAAAAGGTTAAGTTAAAATACTAGTATTTATTTCAGTTATTTTCTAACTATTATAGAAATCAGTTAAAATATTACAAAATATTATCAGCAGTGAAACAAGACGTGGACGCACCTAAATTTAGTCGAGCTCATCTTCACAGAACTCTACACGAACTCAACTTTTCTTGGGAGAAATGCAACAGAAAGTCAATTCTTAGTGAGAAGCCAGAAATTGTTCTCTGGAGGCGCAAATATCTTCGTGAAATAAAAAAGTTGCGTTCAGAAGGAAAGGAAATATTTTACTTGAATGAAACGTGGTTAAACGAAGGACACACTGTAACAAAAATGTGGCAAGATAAAAATGTAACTAGTCATCGTTAAGCCTTTTTAGAAGGTTGGTCCACTGGAATTAATCCACCATCAGGAAATTTGGCAATAATTTAATTTGATATTAATTTAATAAAATAACATTTTTCATACAAACATGATTACTGTTTTGAAATTTTAATAGTATTCCAACAAAAATTGAGTAAAAACCCAAACGCACGCCTGTGACCATATTTTTCTTCAAAATTTTAGAGTAAAATTTTTATGATCTATTGTGTTTAATCCTAGTTCGTATTCCCATATAAGATGTGCGACACACTCGGTTGTTTCTTAACAATATTTCGTTTCAAACTATTCATATTTTGTGTACCGCTTCTGTGTGACAAAACAATAACTTTTTATAAATAATAAATTTTATTGCTATCGCTCTTTCTGGGATATAGTATAGGCAATGTTTATCAATGCCTGTAAAAAGTATTTATTTATTTGTTTTATTGAGCAATTTACTTATTTACACAACTCGGCGATTAGCCTCGTTGCAGAAATAGGTCGATGTAAAATAAATAAATAAAATAAAACAATTATTTACACAACTAAATATATTAATACTATAACAAGTTAGGGCCGGTTTCTCAAAGCTTACTTAACCATAACCAAATAGTTAAAAAATGGTTACTATGGTTACTTATGGGATTGTTATATCGTGTTCGTAGTTGACCATTTGCTTATAGTTTACTAAGCTTTCAGAAACCGGCCCTAACTTGTTATAGTATTAATTTTTTTTTGGAATATTAGTATTTGGATTTAAACTTTTTTTTTCAAGTTGTATAAAAGTGAATAGATTTTCAACAGGCCGCGGGCAACAATTAACTCTGCTAGAGATACTTCCGACAGAGATACACATTACCATCGCCGACAATTACACCCTTATGATAATACTAGGTGTCTCAAAAGAAATTTTATATTTAGTGGATCGATTAAAAAAAAAGTAAGCCGTATATAGAAAAAATGTTTATTAATTATTAAAATACACTTTTTGGGGATTTATTTCTTAAAAATAATATCGTCTAAATGTAGACCCTCGCGTTCTCGGCACTCATTTAATCGAACAGTAAAATTACTTATGACGTCTCGGCAGGTGGACTCAGGGATGGCTGCCATTTCGTGACGGATATTTTCTTTCAAATGCGCCAGTGAAGTCGGTTTATTGGCGTAAACTTTAGATTTAAGATAAGCCCATAGGAAAAAGTCCATAGGGGTTAAATCTGGACTGCGTGGAGGCCAATTTATGTCACTTCTCCGAGAGATCAATTTGCCTGAGAAAATTTCACGAACACGTGGCAGAGACATATTGGACGTGTGTGAAGTTGCTCCGTCCTGTTGGAACCATGTTCTTTGGTTATAGCCAGGAAAGTTTTGCAGTTCAGGTACCAAGAAGTTGTCTAACATCTCCACATAACGCTCTGAATTCACTGTAACTGCACGCCCCCTTTCGTCTTCAAAAAAGTAAGGGCCGATAATTCCTCGTGCCGACATCGCAGCCCATACGGTCACTTTAGGTGAATGTAGGGGTTTCTGATGTTTGCGTTTCGGATTCGTTGCACTCCAGTAGCGGCAGTTCTGCTTATTTACGTGGCCATTAAGATGAAAATGAGCTTCATCCGAAAACAAAATGTTGGTAAACGTTGAAAATCGCTCAATCACCTGATTTACGAAATTAAGCCTCTGACTGGCATCTTCGGGCTTTAATTCTTGCACCAATTGAATTTTGTAGGGGTGCAGCTTTAGGTCTTTGTGCATAATGCGATGTAATGATGATCTATGCACATTTAAAGCACTTGCGCGCTTCCGAATTGAAAGGTTCGGGTCGTCACGAACAGACTGATTAACATTCTCCACGTTTTCTACCCTTCTTGATGACCTAGGTCGCCCGGATTTTGATTTATCCAGCATTGTACCAGTCTCTTAAAACTTTTTAACCCAATGTCGAATGAGAGGAATGCTTGGCGCATCATTTAAGTGGCGAAAACCTCGAATACTGCAGAATTTTCTACGCGCTACAGTCGCCGAATCACCGTTTTTGTAAAACTCTCACACGCATAACGCGCGGTCTGCTCCCGAGAAACGCTCCATAGCAACTGAATTCCCAAGAGCCAGGCTATCGATTGACATAACCCCCGCGCCCCTCGGATACGTTGCGTTCACGCAGTAAGCTAAATAAATATAAAATTTCTTTTGAGACACCTTGTACTATTTTTATATGTCCCGGTTGCCTCCACTATAAAATGCCTCAGAACTTAAATCCACTATTGAATATAACAACACAATTCATCCTATTTAATTATTACCATGCAACAATATTCTTGTATTCGGTTTGGTATTCTTTATCGATTAAGTAAAGTTTTAAAATCCCTGCTAATCATCAAGTATTAATAAGTATTCAAAAGTATTAAGATTCAATTAAAGTCGTTCGACTTTCAAACCCCAAACCGTAAGCTTAAAATGTATATTCTGAATCTTCTCTTTAATTGAAAAAAGATGTTATTAAAGTCAGTGTAAGATTGATAAAGAACTTCTTCGCGTTTTCCTAAGTCTTCCTTTAATTAACTTACCTAATAACATAATTACCACGTCGTCCTGAGCATATTCACGAATTTCCCCGAGCCAAGCACGGATATTGTCAAAGCTGGTCTTGTTTGTAACATCATATAACAAAAGTAATGCTGAAACAAACGAAAAATAATTAATGACATTATATATGAAAGCACAGTTTACAAAGACTTTAAAAATATGTTTGTTAATGTTAACTGGGGTGGAGAAATGTTGCTCTCTTTGATAGTTTGTAAACTATGAGATTTTCAACGAGCTTTCAAGCTTTCAGTACGTTGTATATTTGTACTTAATATCACATAATAAACTATTTAAATGCTGCTGAAGTCAAGAACAAATTTATAATTTTATTAAAAGAGGAAGGCTATGTTAACAAGTATAGCTACTTCTGCGTTCTGTCTTGACATTTGGCACTATATGAAAGACAATATGGTCAGAGTGACGTTTCGACTGGCTCATTTATTCATGTATAAAAAAATATATGTTTCACTTTCAAGTCGTATTTGGAAGTATTATATATTTCATTTTGTAATACATTACAGATCTGGTGACTTTGGTGATTATTGTGTTTTAAATAGACCTTTTTGGACCATATGAACATATAAATCTGGCTTTTCATTTTTTGGTTAAGTTTCATTATATTAAGGTTGTATACATTCAAAAATTACAAATGTCAGATTCTAAATTAACATGCCAGTATTGTGAAACATGAACATTAATGTCAATTAATTATAAAATATTTTGAAAGGTGCCATTTCAGAATTACTGTCCTAAGATGATATTATAAAAATACGACATAAAAAATTTCCCTCTTAGTTACGTATTACAAAATGAGACATGAAATATTTTTATTATTATTATTTTTAGGGTTTTTAGGTATGACCACGTATGAAAAAACCTTTATAACGTAACTCATGTGTCTGTCTGTCTGTCTGTCTGTCTGTCTGTCTATCTGTCTGTCTGTCTATCTGTCTGTTTGTCTGTCTGTCTGTCTGTCTGTCTGTCTGTCTGTCTGTCTGTCTATCTGTCTGTCTGTCTGTCTGTCTGTCTGTCTGTGTGTCTGTCTGTCTGTCTGTCTGTCTGTCTGTCTGTCTGTCTGTCTGTCTGTCTGTCTGTCTGTCTGTATGTCTGTATTTATGTCTGTCTATCTGTATGTATGTCTGTTTGTTTATACGTTAGAAATTGTAGCCAAACAGCAAATTTGGCATGCTTGTACAACTCTTTGACCCAGATATAGAGAGTTCAAAAAAACAAATCGCGAGAAATATATAAACAAATATGTATTTAATGAAAAAATAATATATTTTTTTAAATTTTGAGTGGAGTAGCAAATTTTTACATTTTAAAAATCGACTTTGTTTATTGGATTTTTGCCAAAAATATTTCAAAAATATTTTGTCCCCCACGTTATTTCACAGAGGAGTTGATCTAAAAATCTGAAAAAATATCTCAATAATGTAAATTGATAGGAACCGGAATAGATCAACAGCAATTTGTGATCGGATTAGTTTTTCGAAAAATAGCGATTTTTTTGCATTGTTGAAAACAATAATTATTATTTTTTAAATGTATCGTGTGCTTTCGAAAAAAAGCTCTTAAGACGTAGATTAAGGAACGGAAAGTAGGATTTTAAAATTCTGTTATTTTAATACGTTTTTTTTTTTTCAAAAAAATACTGTTCCGCACCCTTAAACCCAAGGAGGTTGAGGTAAAAATCTGAAATAAAATTAAGTAATGTACATTGGATCTAAACCAGAAACGTACAAAAGAAAATTTTGATCAGATTGTGTTTTTGAAAAATATTGCAGTTATTATGTTTTTGACAAAATTAATAATTTTTTTAATTCATGACTGAATTTTGGCAAATAATGTTATTGGCTAATAACTAACATACTGAAAAACTTGGTGTGTATAATACGTTCATTATTCACGGAGAAGCACGCATACGTGTAACTTTATACATGGCGTGTAATATGAGCAACTTTATATATTTACAGGTGGACATATAGTGCATTTATTATTTGATTGTTGTAGATAATTTATTTTTTAAATAACGCATTTAGTTGATGTTCAATTGTTTTTCCAATTTAATAATTTTATTTGTGGAGAAGGATCTCCATCTATCCTAATTCAACCTCCTTCGTATCTCTTATAATAAAGAAGTTAGCAATGGTTAAACAGTTCCCAAAAACACCCTGTGTATACCTTTTTCACTGGATTTCATTCAACACTAAATGATTTTTTTTTGTTTAATCCTTTTATCTTAAAATTTTGACAGAGGATAAGAAAGCAGTATTAACAGTAACAGAAATGATCCTGAATTCGTAATGAACCCTTGTTAAGATACAATGTTTACAAATGGAAATTCTAACGAATATCCTGATCCTTTCTCTGAAGGAACACGCAAGGATATAAAAATTTTATGTCCTGACTACTCTGCAAATAATTAATTGGATTTGTAGTAAAGCCAATAAGGTGTTGCAAAAACTTTTACGACGATATCTTGGGTTGAGTTTTAATCCAATATTTTAAAGTTTACGTCTTTTACATTAGGTTATTTATTTTTAGCTCGGATTTGTTGTTTTATCAGAAAAAAAAGGTATAATAAAAAACATTGGATGTGAAAACGAGTGAAAATTCACATCGCTGTATTAAAATAGATTTTTTTTTCGTTAATTTACGTTTCAAGATATTTTAATATGTTAAATTTAAAAAATTGATGTGAAGTGTGAATTTTCACACATTTCAGGGTTTCGCAGGTATTTAGTAAGTGAATGATGATTAGTCAAGGTTCATTAAGATTTTGAAAATTGCGCCTATGGCTTCCATTGGTTGTTTTAAATCATATGCTCCGCCCCCCCTGATTTCGTATGCATTGAAACATAACAATTCCCACTGGTTATTCAATTTACGCTTGTAAAAATTAAATGCAAAATTTGCCAAAATATAATTAGAATTTTGATAAAATAATTTAAACAAAATAAAAATGCAAAAAAAACCAGAAAATATAAGCCCGGAAGCGAACCCTAGTTTGCAGCTTAGGAAGCGAGAAGGCTAACCATTAGACTATGAACGCTTACTGGTTTACTGTGTTACAGAACTTATTAAATATTTTACATCATCAACCAAAAAATACAAAAAATGCGTTAATTTCCAAAAACATAATATGATCAAAAATTCCTGTTGTATTATTCCGGTGCATACCAATGTTCATTACTTAGAATTTTTTCAGATTTTTAGATTACCCCCTCTAGCTTACAGGGGATTGGACAACATTTTTTTTGCAAATTTATCGGCAAATATCTCGTCGAAATAATTTATTTTGCAAAAATAAAAATTTGATCGTTAATCCGCGTACTAAGGGCTTTCATTTGATACTCTACTCCGAATTAAAAAAAAATATATTGTTTTTTCGATGAGCACATATTTGTTTATATTTTTAGGGTGATATGTTTTTTATATATTTTAGTATTTATCCTATGTGCGGGTAAAATAGTTGTATAAGCATTTGGATACAATTTTTACCGAACAGACAGACAGACAGACGACAAAATGACGGAATAACGTTTTTTTGGTCATATCTACAAAACCCTAAAAAACTAATTAAAAATAGCAGAATATTTCAAGTGTGAGCTTCCAAATAAGATTGGGCGACTATCTTTCTGACCCTACAAAATTCCTCAGTGGTGTACCACAAGGTTCAGTTCCAGGACCTCTGTTTTTATATTTGTTACCGATCTGAAATCCAAACTTTCTTCCACATGCTCTTTGTGCATTGTCCAACCACAACCCTCTTTAACAAAACAGTAATAAAAATTACCCCAGTGTAAAATGAGCATATTTATGTTTTAATTAAATTTAATATGCAGTAAAATTAATTATAAATTGTATACAAACCATGAGCATCTCTGTAGTATGCATGAGTCACACTTCTGAACCTTTCCTGGCCGGCGGTATCCCATATTTGTAGTTTTACTTTAGATTGGTCGACTGTAACTATCTTATTCTGAAACAAATAACATTATTAACAAAATCATACACAAAATATAAACTAATTTGAATATTAGAAACAATATTAGCATATTGCCAATTAGAAAACATATATGTACGTTATAATTAGTTAATTAAAAGGATACGTTAATATAGCCTGCACATTCTTAAAAGTTTAAAGCTCTTTTAGTTTAAGCTGCATTCACAGTTACCAAATTATACTTACAATTTAGAATTATAATCAAGTATTATATTTATACTTAGGGAGCATTCATACATACCAAATCATAATTATGATTAGTAAGTGCTACCATCTGTAGTTACGAACAAAAATTACTATTGCATGGATCCACCATCTACGTTTTTAACCTTATTTCATTATTAAATATGCTTAAATGGTCTCAGTTTTTCGTCTACGAATTATTTCGGCAGTTATATGATAATATTGTAGTATTTTTGCATGTCGTATCTATTTTGACATTTCAAATTTACTTTTAGGTTAGTTTCTGTCTCTTTCTCGCTAAGTGTAAATCATAAGTATAAGTATAAGCATGTAGTTTGCAAGCTTTTAAATTATACTTATAATTAAGACACTTAAGTACGTTAGTGTGAATGGTTACGTAGGAGACAATATGACAAACTTCTAAGTATAAATGTAAATCATAAGTATAATTATGATTAGGGAAGTGTGAATACAGCTTTAAGCTTCATGAAATTTTCAACATCCATTAATTTCTAAACTTTTTACTAAGTTATTAAGATTTCATTTTGAATTTGTTTAACAGAGTGAAATTTTAATTTTGCTATAAAAGTAAAATAAGTATAATTTGTTAAAAACGTGTAATCGTACATATATAATTAGTAAGGCCCGGGTAAAATAAGTTTTTCTAGGAAATTAGTTCGTTTTTAATTTTTAATTTTAAAGAGCCTGCAAAAATATTTGTATTTTTTATTGATCATTCTAGTGTTACATTTAATTATCCGCAACTCAAACAAATCGAACTGATACTCCTTATAGCTGTTCATTATTTTATTTTATTTTTTTAATTTAATGGCCTTTGCTGCTGTGGCAATTAGCCAGGACAATTTTTATTTGAGAAAATTTCCATGCCTGTCGGGTTTCGAACCCGAGACCTTCGCAACGCAGAGCACATGTGTTACCACTACGCTACGCCGGTCGGCATTAAAATATGAACTATCAAGTGTTATACGTGTCAATCAGATTACCTAACTGGAAGAATGTAGCTCATTAAAATTTTATAAAAGATAAGATTTAAAGGTGACACATGAAACATGACATTCAGTTCCGCTTAATCGTTTAGAATAGCCTTTAGTTTTGTATGTATACAGGCTGTTTAGGGTCTTTTTATTTCTTTTTTATGGGTGATAGAAAAACGATAGAAAGTCGAAAAACCTTAAAACACCTTAGCAAAAGTTTTATAATAAAAGATATTAATTTTTTAAGTTTTTAATTTTTGGAGTTTTTCGGCCATAACTCTCCAAATATTTATCCAATCAAAAAAATGCATTTGAATAAAAGATTTGTTGACTTATTCTTAACAATATTTGTAATATAAGTTTTTGCAGTTAAATCAATAATAAGGGAGTAATTTAAAATTTAATTTTGAACCCCAAAAATTATTAATTTTAAATTATCTATTTTGTAAAACCATTATAGAAACACCCCAATTTTTAAATAGAGAGTCGTCCTATTCAAAACTAGTCTTCTGTGCATTTTCTTCTCAGATTAAATTTTTTATTTTTCCGCGCATAGTAGAACTCAACCGTATAATTCGCGTACTAATCCTTCCACGCTGATAATTAAAAATGCTTTGAAATCCGGGTTCGTTGGAGAAGTTTTGTTGTTAACACCCATTTCTAAGGCTTCTAATATCATATAATTTGTTTCATAACCTCTAAAACATTAGTTAACCACTATAATACTAGTTGAAACCACTAAACAAACTTAACTTTGCTGTACAATACCCACATCACCATAATTGTGTCCACAACTTGAAACTTTCTACTATAATTATTTAAACAAAGTGGTGTAATTATAGGCTATCCTATAACACTAGAGCACATCCTTAGTCTCTTCGATCGATCACTATGTTTATAAATTGCTTTCATTACCAATGAATAAAGCGAGCTTCTAATGAAAGAAGAAGATATTAATGAGTGTTTTCATTATCAGAAGGGATGTACAGAATTTTAAATTATTAATTTATTGGAAAGGATTTTAATTTAAGATATACATTATTAATTTCGGAGCGTGTTATTTAATTTTAAATTAGAATATTATCCCGAATATAAGAAGAGTTTTTCATTGAAACTAATAATAATAATAATAATAATAATAATAATAATAATAATAATAATAATAATACTTTATTAGGTGAGATTATTACAAAATAATTTACCATTGTCAAAAAACAATGAAAAACTAGGCTCATCTTACACATATTTTATACAAATTTTATATTAAAATATTTATTTTTTTTGTTAATTTTAATTCGAACGCCTAATACCATTATTTAGGTTTCTAAATATGTGCAGTATTTTTTTTTTATATATCAAGGTTCATTAAGAATTTTAAAAATTGCGCCTATGGCTTCCATTGGTTGTTATAAGTTCCGCCCCTCTGATTTCGTGTACATTGAAACAGAATTAAATTATAATTTAAACAATTTCCACTGGTTATTAAATTTACGCTTTTAAAAATTAAATGCAACATTTGCCAAAATATAACTAGAATTTTGAAAAAATAATTTAAATAATATAAAACTTAAAAAACAAAAAATAATATTGTCTCTTCTCGCAGGGTTCGATTCCTTTCGGATCGAATTACTTGGGTGAAAAGTCAGCGTCAAAACCACTACACCAGCATACACGTTCCAGTGTAGCGTGTTACAAAGCTATAACTTGTGTACATTATTAGTCAAAAATCACAAAAAATGCGTTTTTTTCCAAAAACGTAATCTGATCAAAAATTCATGTTGTACTATTCCGATTCACACCAATGTACATTACTTAGAATTTTTCAGATTTTTAGTTTAAACCACCTGGGCAACAGGGTATGTGGGACAAACATTTTTTTGCACAGTTTTGGCATAAACCGCTTCAAAATAATTTATTTTGCAAAAATAAAAATTTGATCATTAATCCACGTACCAAGGGTTTTCATTTGATACCCTAATCAGAATTATAAAAAAATATTTTTTCTTTGGATGAACACATATTTGTTTATATTTTTAGGGGGATATGTTTTTTAGATGTTTTAGTATTTTTCCTATGTGTGGGTCAAAGAGTTGTATAAGCGTGCTTAATTTCAACTCTCTAGGTTTAGCCGTTTGGCTACAATTTTACCGAACAGACAGACAGACAGACAGACAGACAGACAGACAGACAGACAGACAGACAGACAGACAGACAGACAGACAGACAGACAGACAGACAGACAGACAGACAGACAGACAGAGAGACAGACAGACAGACAGACAGACAGACAGACAGACAGACAGACGACAAAATGACGGTATAAGGGTTTTTTGGTCATACCTACAAAACCCTAAAAATGATAGAAAATGCGACATATTTTTCAATTAAACTCGTTACATTTTCCCCAACGATATTCCAACTTCTTTAAGCCTTCCAAGAAGTACGATTTCTTGAACTCTGCAAAATAGGCGTATGTTTCGCCGAAGATCTCCTCGTTCGATGCGAATCTTTTTCCAACGATCCATTTCCTTATGTTTGGAAAGAAAAAGAAGTTGCAGGGGGTCAAATCTCGATGGATGAGGGAGCAGTTTGAAAAGCAATTCGACCAATTTGGTCATTGGAATTGCAGACGAGTGAGCTGATGCTTTCGCCAAATGAGACTGCTTTTTCATCAATTCAGCGTGAAATCGATCCAATAAAGCGGCATAATGCTTTCGTTTTATTTCTGCGTCAGAAAAAGTATACTCCTTTCGTCCGAAAATATAATATGCATTATATGCTATTTCAAACAATTAGGCGGAACTACATTTTGCAATTTAGTTACTTTCTTTGTTTAAATCGTGTTTTTTATCCGTTTTGATTAAGCTTTGTAAATCATACTTGCAATAAACATTTTTTGGTTAAGGTTAATATCATTTTAAAATGTCATTTTTTTTATAATTTGATTTTTTGTGTCATTATTAATACAAATTTCCCATTTATTTATTTTTTTGTCCTTAAAATATGTAAAAAAGTATTTTATTTTTGACATATGCCATTCGTTTCCATGGTTTCATTGTTGGAATTTTATATTTTCACTTGCCAACATCAAAAATTAAATAACCCAGTCAAGGTTCCTTCTCGTGACAACCTAAAAGAACGAAATTCCCATTTAGTTCCGCCTAAACGTTTGAAATAGCCTGTACTTTAAAAATATGGGATTAACGAAAGTAATATTATCTTGATCTTTTTTTTTTAATTTCTAAATAATTGGTTGCTAGGCAACTAATAAACTAATAGAGCGCAAATAGTTTTGTATATGTCAAAAATAATTCACAAAAAAATGCGTATTTTAGACAAATTAAAGTGACACCCTGTTATAATAAAATGGCAAATTATTATCAAAATTGTATTGAATTGCAAGGAAGAAGTTTCAAATCGACTTAAATCACAACCGCCAATAGTCCAGATTTTAATGTATTGAATCTTGGCTTTTTCAATTCTATACAATCAGCCAGTGCATAGCAGAGTGGCCGAGCGCATCAAGTCGTGCAGTTTGTACTGGTGGAAATTGGTGGTCTGGACTGTGCGGTCGGTGGTTCGATACTTCTCCGTTGGTGATATTATTCGGGCGAGAATAATATGTTTACGTTACTCCCATTTCACAATCATTTACCCCTCATCCAGGTGAAGGAGCTCGCCCCCTGGCATCGGCGATTAGCCTCGTTGCAGAAATAGGCCGATGTAAAATAAATAATTAAATAAATAAATAATTCTATACAATTCTTACAACAAACAGCTTCACCGAATACAGTCGTCGAACTGATTGAGTGCGTACAAAATACATTTAATGCATTAAACATACAAATCCATGATTATCCCAAAATTACAAACTTGTCTAGAAGTAACCATGTTAGCAAAATGAGGGAATTCCTATAAGATTCAGCACATTAATAAGACAAAACTTCATCGTAAGGGACGATTACAAACAACATTATCATGTTCCATACAAGCTGTGGAGACAGCCTTTGTTTTACTAGATATTTGTAACTATTTCATAAAAAAAATTATTCTAATTACGAGGGATGTTTCCAAAGTTCTGGAAATTTAGCTATAATTTTTATTATTTTGTTAATTTTCGTCAATATTACAATGTAGTTTTTCAACATAATCTCCATTTAACTGAATACATTTATCCCAACGATAAACTTATTTTTTAACCGTCCTCAAAGAACTTTCCTATTGAGTTTCTGTTCTGGTCCCAACAGCCTTGGCACCCAGCGCGGCGAAACCTTGCTAACGCCCAAACAATCATGCAAGATGTCATGAACTTGTCGTGTACCTATCTCTAGGCGCACACTAATTTGACGAATAGTCATTCGCCTGTCCTCTTTCAGTAGGTCTTCGACGGCAGTAATGTTTCTTTCATTTACCGACGTGCTTGGGCGCCCACTGCGTGGATCGTCTTCTAGTGGTGTCCTACCGATTTTAAAACGATCGATCCACCGATAAACAGTAATTTTGGATTCTGCAGACTCACCAAATACTCCTTGCAGACGCTGAATAATTTCTGATGTTTTCACACCTTCTTTCCACAAAAAGAAAATTATTGCTCTTTGAGATTTTGCTGCGTCTTCCATGGTAACAAAAAACTAGTGCTATGATAACGCGTCTGTATCAGTCGAACACCTAAATCAGACTGAACAATATTGCACTAGATAGTTGCATAAACATGTCAAGACTTGTCTGGCACTAATAACATTGCCTATAAGTTCTGCGTATTTTAATTATAGCACAATTCCGTAATTAAAATTGTAAATGTATATCATATTTTCGGACCAGAAAAAAATCAAAATGTATACCATATTTTTAGACGGAGGGAGTATTATTTTTTAATCCTATTTCATTTACGTCACGAATAAAAATATATAATAAAACAAAAACAAAAACAAAAAAAAAAAAAACAGGATAGTCCTGGTGTTAATTCACATTGATACAAACAAAATAACTGTTATACAATTATTCTTTTGAAGTATTTGTTAAATTTACAATTTTAAATATAACACGTTAAAAATGTCATCAGTGACATTTCAAATTGA
The DNA here is from genome assembly GCA_963971575.1 of Liopterus haemorrhoidalis. Classification (NCBI taxonomy): domain Eukaryota; kingdom Metazoa; phylum Arthropoda; class Insecta; order Coleoptera; family Dytiscidae; genus Liopterus; species Liopterus haemorrhoidalis. The sequence goes on along the minus strand of OZ020612.1, from coordinate 40,149,975 downwards.
ATATTTAACATCAGCTGAAGTGTACGATCCTGTCAACAATAAATGTCAACCGTTGATATGCGTAATCTATCAACAGTTAACACTGAGTGAATGTGTGAATAATTCTGTTTGACGATGGTGTAATGATGTTTAATTTTCTGACCAATGAACCGATATCTCTTCACCGACAGGATTGCTAATACATGGAATAGATTTGATGTAAGATCAGCTAGTGAGTTATGGGCATAATTTGAAAGGGGTAATTAGAGCCCTTTGTTGTGTAACTTTGCTTAAGGCAACACTACACCCAAGGGCGGCTTTTATGTATCGGCAATAGGCAATGCTTCCCCAAGAAAAATATTTTTTTATATTTTTAAATCTTAGCATTTTAAAATTTTATTTAAAAATGTTACAAACTTGATAACTGGTTTTAATAGTATATTATTATATGAGCGATTATGACAGCCATTATTCACGAAGTTGATGTTTGAGCCCACGAGCTGCAGGCGAGTGGCGCAAATCATCTGAGTCAATAATGGCCATAATCGCGAATGTACTACTATGCTTTTCCCACATCTATTTACATGTTGACTGCCAAGGCAAGATTCAGGATTCTTGTCTCAAAAGTCTATTTGATATAGCCATATTATATTATTAAGTCAATGTACTACAAGTAATCTCGTAGTCGGTGTCCTGGGCAATAACTCTAACTACGAAAAAAACTCGTAATTGGCAGTCAACGTGTCAAACAAATAAATTTGACTCAAAATTGCCTGCTACCTCGGCAGTTTTGGCCCCTCCCATTGCCATTGTCAAATATGATTGGATCAGCGAGAGTGATTTATGGATATGTAGGTTTGTAATTGGCCGTAAATGGTGAATTATGAAACCATAATTCACTGTAGTTATTTATGAGTACTATTTTTCATGAAAAAAAGTGTTAATAATTGCAATATAATTAAATAGGTGTGGAAAAAGATTGTTATGAATTTAATACTAAATCTAGTTTTTATATAATTATGTCTAAAAATAACTTTTCTTATAAGGTGTGGAAAAAATAATTTAAGCATTAACTTATGTTGAAAGGAGAATAATTTTTCGTCAAATTTTAAACAGCAATTATTCATATTGATATATGAGTCTTCCATCGTGGTTCTTAATAATTTTAATGCGATCCTTGAAAATGTTTCATGGATCCGAGTTTTTTAAAATCAGGTTCAAATGAAGACAGATATAACCTGAAATCTGGAGCTGCGTCAAGCTCATTGCGATAATTATTCTTAATGTACGCATAAGACGATAATGCTCTTTCGACTAGCTCTGTGAACGTGAAAAGTAGTATATATTTTATTGCTGTGGCATTGAGTTCTTGGTACTCTTCTTTCACTATTGCCCAGAAGTCAGTTACGATAACGTAAGTCTCTGTAAAACTCTGGTGTTTTTCGCCATTATCTATATTATTTTCGCGTACCCCCAGGGGTTTCACTGTAGTTATTTATGAGTACTATTTTTCACGAAAAAAGATAATAATTGCAATACAATTAAATAGGTGTGGAAAAAGATTGTTATGAATTTAATACTAAACTTAGTTTTTATATAATTATGTCTAAAAATAACTAAAAGACTGAAGAGTATACCAATAAAATATCAAGCTTTTAACTTCCAGATTTGTAACATATGTACATTCATTATTTTTAATGGCCAATTAATATTTCATGTTTGTCTCGTAATAAGATGTTTTCAATTTAAATTAATAGGGGTAACTATATAATGATTTACTTTGACATTAAAAGGGTGTATTTAAAAAAGAACATGTACAAAAAATAAATATTTCGGAATTATCGGGGATGTTAATAAAATGGATGCCGGGTCCTTACAAAAGTGAAAACATTATGAACAATAGGCGCTTTCCAGGTTGCTGTAAAGAGTAGCTCGTAGTTGCTCCGAACAGTTCGCTAGTTGTCCAAGTAAAAGAACTTCAAACTCTCAACTACACCAGAATTTCCTTCCCCCGTTCTCTGAAGCACCTACCTTTATTTTAGAACTTGGAGTTCCTTTGTAGTGGGGGTAAACAGCTGATGCAATTCAAACTTGTTAAAGATTTATCATGCATTTGTAACTGTGTATTTTTTTAATATTGTAAGATTTAAAATAATTTGTACATTTAGGATAGTTTTTCTTTGAAATTTGTTAATTCGTAAGATAGCAGCGCCTCTAACCACTAAATACTCAACTAAAGTGTTCCACATGCAAAAATTATCAGAGTAGTTTGGAGTAGAACAGTTCGGAGTAGTTCAGAGTATTTCACACCTATCTGGAAAGCAGCTAATAAGTTCCAATACAACATTTTGTCGACCTTGGTAGCGTAGAGGTAGCGCGCCTGCTTCTCGAGCTGAAGATCTCGGGTTCAAATCCCGGTCAGGGCGTGGATGTTTATGTGCCACAGTGTAATTGGGACTTAGGTCCAGTTCTGACATTATATATTTCGTATGAGAAGCTTTACAGAGAGCATACAATAAATGGATAATAAATAAAAATAAAATACAATGAATTATTGAAATAAAGTAAATAGATTAAAATAAAATACAATGTTTAAGTGAAATACAGTGAATAAAAAAAATACAGTGATTAAATGAAATACAGTAAATAAATAAAATGAAAAAAGAAATTTTCTTATTGGGCATTCGGTAACAATGTGAGCCATAGTCTAGAGGGGTTCACCACAGTTACAAGCTGGGGACGTAGCCATGTCCCATTTGTACAACAAGTCGCCAAAGATGTCTTGGAAGTTCGAATACTGGTAACTTAGTCGTTGCGTCAAATATAAGACTTTTATTTTTTGCATTAGATGCAATCCACGACCTATTCCAATCGCCTGGTACGTCTATAGGCTGTTTTAGGCGGTTATTTCGAAAATAAATGTCCGGTTCTAAGGCTGCGAGACGGTTACTCAGATGGAAATAGCAGCATTCTGATTTTACTGGGTTCGGAAGGAGGAGTTCTGACATTAAAAAAATAAATAAAAAATAAGAGTTCCACAAGGATGTGTATTAGGGCCGGTACTATTCATGATATACATTGCAGACTTATTAAATATTGTATTCACCCCCTATTTTTTTATAGGAATTCAAGAAGGAAGCGTATTAGGACCGATACTATTCATCGTCTGCATTGCGGACTTATTAAATATTGTATCCACCCCTAATAAATATTTCGGAATTATCGTACATGTTAATAAAATAGATGGCACAAGATAACCCAAGAAAATATTGGACTGAACTCAACAAGCCAGAAAAAGAAGTAGCTGTATAATACATGTATATAAAAAATGTTTAGAATCCATATGAAATTTTGGTTACATAATGTTGCATATAGGATGTGTGTTACGTTGTTATGACAGGTTTATTTTCTGGTCTAGCGACTAGATGTAGGTATTTATCAAAGGTGACTACATTTAGTTTTCATTTCACACATACATGAATTCATATTTCTCTACTATAATATATCCAAACAATAACAAGTTTGTTTTTTAATTCCGAGGAGTAAATGCAAAAGGAAGATTTACATTAGAACATTTTAAAAAGCGTTATTGTTTACAAACTAAAGGTAACATTCCCGCAAGTATTAAATTTAAAAATAGATTGCATCTGAAAACCAACCATGTGATTAATTTATCTATATTTTGACAGATTTTTGAGGTTGACAGATTGAAATAATGGCTGCCTTTGTCATAAAAATTTGCTGTATGTACAAGGGTTGTCGTAAAATAATGTCTCCAATTTTTTTTTTTTTTTTTTCACTAAGAAAAACACGTTTATTTGCAGTGAGTTATACATTGTTGGAAATCCTGGACTTTCTACTATTTTTCTACATAATCCCCGTTGCGATCGATGCATTTTTGCATGCGATGTAACATTTTTCATATACCCGTGTCATAGAACTCTCGAGCCGAGGCGCGCAGGTTGCGTACGACTTCTTCTTTCAACTCCTCGTTGGTCCTGAAATCCGTCCCATCCAGGTGTGACTTCAACGCAGGAAAGAGATGATAATCACTTGGTGCTAAGTCCTAGCTGTAGGGGGTGTCCGTGACGTTAATATAGCATTCTGGGGACCCACCTTGTGATAAATGTTCTGTCAAAATCTTGTCAATAGTAGTCTTACTGACATCAGGGATCAATTTGCACAGCTCCCGACGTCACCCGTCGATCTTCAAGCATTAAGCGGTGTCCACACTATGCCGCTGTTTGCCAGTTGGCAAGGCCATTTGGCAATGCCAGAAGTAATGTAGACGTGACCGTTGGCATATGCCATCGTGCCAGTAGCAAGCCAACAAGAATCGCACGAGTGTCGGCCTCCTTCAAAGAAAGCCGATACGAACGGAGAGTGGGGACGTGCCAACCACTAGCATCACGCAGCTTTAGGCTTAAATTCAGGTTGTGATTCAGACGCCGATGAGCAACGTTGTTTATAGATGGAGTGGACAAACGAAAAAGTGCTTAATTTGATCGATTTATACCGGGATCGTCCTGTTTTGTGGGACTGTCGTTTAAAGGACTATAAAAAAAAGGACTATATCGTTTAAAGGTTTGCTTTGAAATCTTGAACATGTAACTTAACGAATGGTAGGAATCTCCTGTCGCCAGGAATCGCAAAGTAACCGCTAGACGTTCATGGGTAGGAATAGCTCTTCTGAATGACGTATCTTCTTTCTTGATATTTAGTGCAACCAAATTTAGAAGAACTTCAAAATCGCTACTTCTCATTCGAAAAAAGTTTTTGAAACTACATCCTCTGTAATCGAGATTCAATTCCACATCGGCCAATACTAAATCCTTCATTAAGTCACGTGCTCCATATCGTAATCTACTTTGAAGACTTGAACGTACCCAAAACCGTCGTTTGCGCCGTTTGCGTAATTTTTCTTCACTGTCTGACAAGTATGATAACATCAGCTGAAACAATTAGTAAATCCTCCTCGGTGAACATTGTGCGACTGAACTAAATGCCAACATAGATGTGGACGTTTTAACAGCCACCGGCTTTGCCAATTCGGCATTGCCAACTGGCAAACAGCGGCATAGTGGGGATGCGCCTTTACTCTCTCCACTTTTGCAATCATTTCGTCAGAAACCGATGGCTGTCCGGCACGCTATTCATCATGGACATCGGTACGTCTGTTTTTAAACTCTCTGCACCATATTAGCACGTTTTTGATGTCCATACACTTCACATAACTGTCGATAAATTTCTATAAGCGTAGCGTCCTTAACACATAAAAAAACGAATCATAAAACGTAACTCACACCTGGCGGTAGCTGCGAGTGGAAGCCCCTCGCCGACTACCAAACCAGGATTAAGCGTTGCAGACAGCTCGGAGTGATGGAGAGTTGTAGGCGGGGAATCAAGCAACACGCTAGTGTTGCCAGATCTTGCATTAAAGCGTTCCTCGCGACTCGAGCGTCTTGGAGACCTTATTTTATGGACAACCCTCGTAAAAAGGACTTGCTGGTAGCCAAGCACAGATCAGCTTTCTGGCACGGTTTTTTTGAATCGCTCCTTCGAATTAAAAAACAGAGTATAGCAGACCCGATCAGCTTCCCTCAAGGACAAGTCGTTATTATTGACCTACATTTTTTTGGAACTTACACCATACCTACTCGTAATTAGATGACCGGACAGAAGACAATACTATAAACACGTGAAAGGCCAGGATTAAACTGACAGGATTACTTACTTGAAAACCTCATTATAAACAATATTTGTAGTTTTACAATTAGTCGCTGACAGAAGCATTCCTATGTTAATTTAATTATATTCTTATTAAATAAAATATGTACAATTAATTAAATTTTTGTTACCCTCTCAAATTGTTGACTTAATTATATTACTTCCATCTTAATTTATAACATAACCTTTTAATTAAACCTGTGTATACATAGAGTTGAACAAATTCTCGAATACGTCCCTGGATTTATTAAACATGTCAGAAATATTTAATGCAACCTATTTTATAATTCATAATATTTTAATTGAAACCTTTTAGTAACATTACATTTACAAGCTAGTTAAATATCAGTTAAAATTCTAACTTAATGAAAATGTATTAATTACTAATAAAAGTACTGTTTTCACTTTCGTAAAAACAAACTAAGAGGAAATTTTGATTTAAAAAGTTTGAACCTGAAATCATATGTCATGTTGGTATTACAACATTAGTTAAAAATGTCATATTATTAACATGCCATATCATTTGACATGTCATGTTGAAAAGTGCCATCAAATTTTATTGAGCATAATCTTATATCATAATATAATATAACCTAGAATTATTAAGTTCGTTTTATAGTGTAATGAATTTTTTAAATTATGTTTTAAGTCGGTAATACAATTAAGAGTAACCAAAATAACCAGATCTGGTATGTCCTTACAAAAATGAAAACAGTATGAACAATAAATTCCAATATAATATTTTTTCAGTCTTCGGAGCGTAGAAGTAACACTCCTGCTTCACGAGCCAAAGATTCCGGGTTCGAATCCCGGTCAAGGCATGGCTGTTTGTGAGCCACAGTGTAATTGGAACTTGATATTAAAAAAATAAATAAAAATAGGAATTTCTCTAGGATATATATTAAGGCCGATACTATTCATCGTCTACATTGCAGACTTACTAAATAGTGTATCCGGCCCTATTTTTTATAGAAGTTCCACAAGGGAGCTTCTAAGGGCCGATACTAGTCATCATCTACATTGCGGACTTACTAAATATTGTATCCGCCCTTAAGAAATTTTATTTAGATGATGAAAACATATTTATTAATCCTATAAAAAATTATGGAATCCTTTTCAACACATAAAAATGTTGTTACTGGCAAAATGGTACAAATTACAAAAATTATTCATCGAAGAAACTGCAATTTACATAATCAGCTGTTAACATTGTATCCGCCCATCTTTTTTTTTTTTATAGGAGTTCCACAAGGAAGCCTTTTAGGACCGATACTATTCATCGTCCACATTGCGGAACTATTAAATATTGTATCCGCACCTAAAAAATGTTAAGTAGATGGTATGTATTAATCCTATAAATTATGGGATCCCATTAAACACAAAAATAATGTTGTTTATTGCAAATTGGAAAAAATCCTCGAAGAAACTGCAATAGAAAATAAATAATCAACTGTTAAAAGTCTCAATTTGATCTTGGTATTTTAGTAACTAATAACTTAAAATGAGAAACTAATATAATAAACACATGGCACTATGACACAAGATAGAAAGAAATGGTAACAAAGATGAAGAAGGAAACCACAAGAATAATACTCAAACACCAACAGACTGACACTTTGAAAATGATAAAAAGGCTTTTGGATAGGGTTGTTAGTAGGATATTAACTCACCAGCACCTATTTACGTACGCTATGCTAATTACATCAAAATCTATTTTAACAATTGGTTACTGAATTTAAGAGCATAATCTAAATTTCAAAATAACAGTCATTCACGCTCTTAAATTCTGAAACCTATCATGAAAACTATCTAAAACAAACACATTACTACCAAATACGCTAAAAATACTAACCCTAAAATCTATACCAACGGTTGAAATAAAATTTCCAGAAAGGAAGAGTCCATCTCTGAATTTAACAAGTAAACAAGTTTTTCCAACACCTGAATCACCAAGAAGCATCACCTTAAACATGGTTAATTATTTATTAAAATATTTATATATTCAACTGATCAGATTATTGAATTAAAGTTTGTTTAAGATTGCAACTACAATAATTGTATCAGCTTTTTGCGTTAAGCTGCATTCACATCTCCAAAATTAATAGACTGTACGTTGCGAGTTATTCACTATAGATTGTCACTAACAAATTTGTAATATTCGTCACCACAGAATTGGTTTGTTCTATCTCCATTTTTAATTTTTTGAGTTAATGTTATTTTTGTGATTTTCAGAACTGTTTTGTTCTCTAACCATTCAGATATTTTACTACTTGCAGCCACATTTGTTATTTTTGACTATATTATTATTCTAATATTGTTTTGTTCTATGTCCTATCTTAAACCTCTCATAATTTTATTTTATATTAAACTTTTCATTCAAGCAGTATCCTAAATTGCATTTGACGTTTCATCATGTTTATACTATCCTTAAGTAAAACTGAAAATTATTCAATTGATAGAGGAACACTTTTTTGATTATCAAATAATTTCAAAATCTTTTGATTTTTACAATTTACCATATAAAAATAAAGCATTTAATTTATAAAAAGAGTCGTTTTTCTATTCATTTTAATACTTTATTTTGCAAAGAAAATATAACAGCATATCAATTAATTAGAAAAAGAACTAGAAAGGATATGCACAAAACGATTAATAATACTTTAGATCAGTGGTTCTAAAACTGGGGTCCGCATAGCCATATTCCTGGGGGAACCGCGAAACAATTTTGACATTAACTTTACATCCCCCAACTTTTTGCTTTTATTCAAATAACTCATGTAATAAAAATGCCACATGGTCAAAACTTTTTGTATTTGTTGTTACCTAATTAATTATTGACATAACTAAACAATACTTATTATTCAACTGCAAATTATTTACAGAAAACATATTATAATAAGTTCTATTTTGACTAATATTTGAGCAAGAAATGTTTGTACGAGTTTAACGTATTATAATTTGTAACTTTTTTAATTCTTTTTACTACTATTTTTATTCATTTTATGTTTTTTATTCTATATACTAATAAAAATGTTCATCTCTATAAATACCCAAGACCATTTATTAAAATAACCAGCGATACATTTTTACCAATATTTATTATAACGTAGTGCCTATGAGATTATTGAGCCAGAAATTAAGTCTCAAGAACGAGGTAAAATGGTTGGGATGGGGTCTGCAAAAAAAAAGTTGCTCAATATATTTTTTGTTCTAGTCTCTAATTAATTAATTAATTAAATTAATAAAAGTACTATCAATATTCGGTTTTCTTAATTTTAAAAATATTACTTCTTGCATTGTTAAATTATAATTTACAATCCGATAAACAATAATTATATACTATTAAAATAAAATTTAATTTATTTTGATATTGATTTTTTTTTGATTTATCAATTATTCTATCTCCCAAAAAATATTTAAAACTTTCAGAAAATTTAATATTTTATTCAGTCTCCAAATTATTATTTTTTAATTAAGTCCCTTACATTAATTATTTGTCATGCTCTAAAGTTAAAATGATTTTACCATTTTATGTTTAAAAAAAAATGTCTGAATGTGATGTAGTATACAAACAATATCACTCCTAACATTAAAATCTCATTTTCTCGTATTACTGAAAAGTGGACTTATAACAAACTAATACTCGGGTGACGATATGTTAAGTCAAGAAATCGTTTACAGCTTTAAATTTAATACACCATACCTTGTGGACTATAAACAGTTTTTCCAAACTTAGTAGTTAATACACTGTTTTAATGAGACAGATATATTAATTTTATAACAAATTGTTGACACCTTGATCAATTCCTAATTTATCAAGATGTCTTAGTTAATAACAAGTTAATTTATAATTAACAATTAAACATTTTGAACTATGTTATGTTATTACATTACATTGTGACAATAGCGGTTTGGTTAGTCCTAGTTATGTCAGCGTAATCTATACTAACCGCAAATTTCAAATTGACATTTTGATGTCCTAAAATGGATTCAACCATTTGCAAACTCAGTAGATATAGTGGACATGGACGAACTTTTCTCATTACTAATGAATTTTAAAAAGAAGTATACAGAGAAACGAAAGATCCAATGGCATTTTAAATTTTAGAAAAGGTTTTCCAAACCAAATTAAATTACATCGATATTTTTTCTTTGGTTTGTGGGAAAGTTTTGGGAAAGCTATTTGGTCAGAGTGTAATTAATATATTTGGTTGCCAAAGATGCAGACAAATCTCTATTAATAAAATTGAAGGCTATATCTGTTTTTTTTTCGGTCTCATCAGCAAAAATCAATTTCTGTCTGTTTGTATGTCCAAGATTCAAGTAAAAATGGCTGGAAATATTTTAACTAAATTTGGTATGATGATACAGTAGAACCAAGATTCGAACATAGGCTATATGGTATTTCAAAATTTTAATTTTAATACCCTCCTAGAATATAAATTGTGAAATGCATCATAGTCTATGTTTGAATTCTTGTTTTATTCTATCATCATAGCAAATTACTTGAAGATATGTTTAGCCATTTTTGCGAGAATCTCGGACAGACAGACAATTTTTTTTGTTGCGGATATTGTCTTATAATCGTCTGAAATAAATAGAAACCATATAAGAGGCCGAAAAAAAAAAATCAAATATAGGCTTCAATTTTATTAATATAGATGATAGATAAGAAGTAAGTAAGTATTAGTTTATAAAGATAGTTTTAAAATGGAGGCAGGCTAACATTTCATCGGCTCAGAGCCTTTTTGTGGACTGTCTTTTTTACCGACCGTCAACATATATAAGGGAGGTATTGTGATCATACCGATTTTGACATTTCGAGATTTCGATGGATCTCCACGAATTGAGGTCCCTACATAACATTTTGACTATTTTTAGAATGATGTCTGTCGGTCTGTCTGTCTGTCTGTCTGTCCGTCTGTCTGTCCGTCTGTCTGTCTGTCCGTCTGTGTACACGTGTAGAGCAAATTCGGCTGAAAGGATTTTTATGAAACTTCATATTTAAGCTTCTGCCATCAATGGCACGAGTTGATCAACTTTTGGTAAAAATCGGTTGACTAAAAATGGGAGTTTACTCGTGTCGATTTTAAGATTTTTGTGAATATTTCACAACAGAAAAATATTTCGAAAAAAATTATTGAACAAAAGTTGCTATAAAAGCAATAACTAATAACTTTTATTTGAGATGTTTTTTGATAAAACGAAAAATTTCGAATAATATATGTAAAATTTTTCGAAATTTGTCTCAATTTTTTCATACTTATATGTAACGTTTCCATGGTCATGATAAATAATATCTCTGTTAGAAAATATTTCTACTCTGCTGCTAGAATGTATTTTATATAAGTACTTTACGATGGCGGTCGGTCCTGTGGTGGCCACAGCTGATTTTTTAAATTTTATTTTGCCGCAAATGTCAAAATATTAGACAGTAACTCAAAAGTGACCATATATTTGTGATGGCTAAAAGTATACCAATTTTCCAACAAAATTAAAAATTTTATTCAGAGTCAAAAATGTTTTGACTCTGATTTTAGCCAAAATATAGTTTTAAGCTAATTTTGGGGTGAAAATATTTAGAAAATTCATGCTTTCCTAGTTTTTCAGTTAAAATCGATTTAAGTCAGTTTTTTGCCTATAATTCCAAAACTTTTGCCCAAACTTCAAAAAGAACACAATTTTATTGATCTAGGAGTTTTGGAGTACTGTCCATACAAAACTTAATAATTGGTTTATAAAAGCCCGATTTTTTTTTTATAGACATATTAATGTAGAAGGATTTTGAAAATTTAAACCGCAAATGTCTATCCCTAACCATTTTTTTGTTAGGAATTTCAAAAAAAAAAAAAAATAATAATAAAAAAAAGAAAAATTTTCAAAAAATGTTTTTGTTTCAAAATATGATTACAAGTCGATTAAGACCTCAATATTTCAAAAAATTCAATCACAGGTCTTTATCGCATTTCGTTTTCGAGATATGTTCATACGAAGATGAAAATTTCTATAAATTGCGCCATATTAAAATTTGTCATAATTTTAAAACCTGCAAAACAAATAAGGCCTCAAATTTTTTCTAGACTAAATAAACTACGGGGAATCCAAAAATTCTAACCGTAGGTCGCTATTTTTTACCGTTTTTGAGTTGTTCTTTTTTTCATTCACCATTTTCACAAATAATGTAAAATATACCATTTAAAAAAAATTGTCGTAATCTCAAAACGCGTTAAACGATTAAAGCCCCAATTTTTTTCTAGACTAAATAAACTACGGAAAATTAAAAAATTTTAACCGGAGGTCACTGTCTCTAACCGTTTTTGAATTGTGCTTTTTTTATTCACAATTTTCACAATAAAATGTAAATTTATATAATTAAAAAATAATTATCGTATTATCTGTCTCATTTTGTAATACGAAACTAAGAGGGAAATTTCAGTTTTTATGTTCTATATTTAAAATATCATCTTAGGGTGGTAATTCTGAAGTGGCCCCTTTCAAAATATTTGACGTCAATCACAATTTTGACATGTCATTCGCAATTTCGACATGTCAATTTGTTATCTGACATATATAGTTTTTGAGTGAATATAACCTCGATATAATAAAACTTAACCAAATATTTAAAAGCCAGATTTACAAGTTAACATGTTTCCATAAAAATCTATTTACACCACAACAGTCACCAAAATAACCAGATTTAGTTTCGTGTTATAAAATGAGACAGATTATAGTCTCAAAACGCGTTTAACGGTTAAAGCCCCTAACTTTAACCGGAAGTCGCCGTCTCTAACCGTTTTTGAGTTGTGCTTTTTTTAATTCAGAGTTTTCACAAATAAAGTAAATTATGCCATTAAAACAATTTTCGTAATCTCAAAACGCGTTAAACGATTAAAGCCCCCATTAGGGCAAATTGTTGTGAAATCATTAGTGTATAATATTTAGGTATTTTATTTTTATTAAATATACCTACAACATATTCAAAATCAACAAAATTCGTCGTGTATTATTTCTACCATTTAACAATTTTCATCATCATCCAAAAGATTAAGCTTTATTTTCCAAGTACCAAAGTTTAATTCTTTGGAAGCAATGTAGCATAATACAATAAAACCTGCCGTCACTTCAAATGAAATAATATATTTTCAAAAAATAAAACCAGTGTATATTTTTTCCGAGTGTTGCGATGTTGTTGATAAACTCATAATTAAACCTGACAGTTGGAAAAGTGTCACAATTGCTGTAAAATTTAATTTTGTATTACAACGAGTGATTATTAAATCTTAGTTCATCCCACGGTCGCTAGAGTGTGTTAGTAACAGTTTATTAAACACTCTTTTTACTGAATACATGCGAAAAACGTTTAAGAATTCTTTGTAGCACATAAATTTGAATTAAATGTTAATATAAATGTTAATTAAAACATAAATTGTAAAAGATAAAATTACACTGAAGGGTTTAACAAAAATGTGACTTTTGCATATTTAGTAAATTTTATTTTTTTAGGATTTTGTAGGTATGGCCACCAAAAAACCCTTAACACGTTCGCGGACAGTTTTATACAATGAGATGTACCCAAAATGTCACTTTTTTAGATTTTTGTTTATAATAGGACATTTACTGTGTTTGGTATGTTCCTGATAGGACAGTTTATACTACTTTTCATATACTTAAATAGAATTAAAACTTGCCCCAGCCGTCATTTGTATATTTGACTAAAAAAGTAGGACGGTTTAGACCGTCATGACCTGAGCTTGGAAAAATATTCGACGGCTATAGCCGTTCATCTGTCTGTCCGGTAGAAATTGTAGCCGAACGGCTGAACACAGAATCCTGAAATTTGGCATGATTGTACAACTCTTTGACCCACATATAGGAAACATAGTGAAAGCTAAAAAATCCCCAGAAAGTAGCGCACTCAAGGGGGGGTCACCCCCCTTAACAAGCGAGGACCTTTTTTTTGTCCGGTCATCACTTGAATTTCAAAACTTGAAGTTCAAAACCTTTTGTTTAGGTCACCATTTGTATGTCAGAAACGAGGATCTTTTTTTTCTTAGATCATCACTCGAAATTTAAAAGCGAGAAATTTATTCATCATTCAGCTCCGCTCCCCAATCCTGGGTGCGCCACTATCCCCAAATAAATATAAACATATATGTAATTAATGAAAAAATAAATATTTTTTTAAATTTTTGAGTGGGATATCAATTCAAATCTTTTAATGAGTGCTTAAACAAACAAATTTTTATTTTTGAAAAATCATTTTTTTTATGGGATTTTCGCCAAAATTATGTAAAAAAACTTTTGTCCCCAACCCTATTTCCCAAAGGTGTTGATCTAAAAATCTGAAAATATCTTCATAATGTACATTGATGGGGATCGGAATAGTTCAACAGGAATTTTTGATTTAATATCAGAAAAATATCGAATTTTTTGTGTGAAAAAAAAAATTATTGTGCGGTATCAAAAGAAAGGTCTTAAGATGTAGAATAAGGAACAAAAAGCAGTTTTTAATTTTACTTTTACCGACCCAGAGGGATTGATCTAAAAATCTGAAAAAAAATCCCAATAATATACAATGATGAGAACCGGAATAGCTCGACAGGAATTTTCGATCAGATTCGTTTTTCGCAAAATATCGATTTTTTGTATCGTTGAAAAAAATAATAATTATTTTAAAATTTATTGTATTGTACAAAAGCCAACATATATAAGGGATGTATTGTGATCATACCGATTTTGACATTTCGAGATTTCGATGGATCTCCACGAATTGAGGTCTCTACATAACGTTTTGACTATTTTTAGAATGATGTCTGTCGGTCTGTCTGTCCGTCCGTCTGTCTGTCTGTCTGTCTGTCTGTCTGTCTGTCTGTCTGTCTGTCTGTCTGTCTGTCTGTCTGTCCGTCCGTCTGTCCGTCTGTGTACACGTGCAGAGCAAATTAGGCTGAATGGATTTTTATGAAACTGCATATTTAAGCTTTTGACATAATGACACGAGTTGATCAACTTTTGGTAAAAATCGGTTAACTAGAAATGGAAGTTTACTCGTGTCGATTTTAAGCTTTTTGCGAATATTTAGCAACAGAAAAATATTTCGAAAAAATTTATTGAACAAAAGTTGCTATAAATGCAGTAACTAATAACTTTTATTTGAGACGTATTTTGATAAAACGAAAAATTTCGACAAATTTATGTAAAATTTTTTAAAAAATTTAAATTTTTAAATTTTTAGTCTCAATTTTTTCATACTTTTATGTAACGTTTCCATGGTCATGAATAATATCTCTGTTAGAAAATATTAGGCCAAGTTATTTCTACTCTGCTGCTAGAATGTATTTTATACAAGTACTTTACGATGGCGGTCGGTCCTGTGGTGGCCACAGCTTTTTTTATTTAATTCGATTTGTTCCATAAATGTAAAAAAAAAATCACTGTCTCGCACCTTTTAACCGAAAGGAGTTAAACCAAAAATCTGAAAAAAATCTAAGTAATATATATTGATTTAAACCGGAAACATAGAAGACGAATTTTTGATCAGATTTCGGTTTTGGAAAATATTGCAGTTTTTATTTTTTTGACAATATTATTTATTTAATTCATGGCTATATTATGACTAATAATGCTATGGATTTTTTGAATTTATGACTAAGGTAGTGTATGTCTTTTTTTGATATAAAAAATATAATAAAAAAAAATTAACATCTGAGAATTGAGTGGCGTTTTTAAGGAGTTTGCACGCATGAACTCGATCAGCAAGTGGATCGCCTATTGTTATCAAAGAATAAATATTTTATTGTATACTTCTTAAAACTACATATTTTCTTTATTTTTCCACCTAGTCGCCATTTAAATGTAAGTACTTGTCATATTGTTTAACCAGCTTTGAAATTCCTTCTTCATAGAACTCTGTAATCGCCAGAGAAATGTAGCCAACCTGTCACAGCGTTTTGAAGATCTTCATCATTAGCGAAATGCTGGGACCCAAGCCAGTTCTTCATGTGGTTGAACAGGTGGAAATCACTTGGAGCCAAGTCTAGAAGAAAGTCTAGGGCGGAACCCAATCGTTTGGTTTTGTGGATCTCGGTCAGCAGTTTTGCTACACAACGAGCACAAAACTTCCGGTAGCCTAATTTTTCGGTGAATATCTCGTATAAAACAGGCCGAGAAACTTGAGGAAATTTTTCGGAAAGTTTCGAGATCGTGAATCGACGGTTCTCTCTAACATTTGGCGGTATATTCTATTTCGGCACTCATGTTTTGAGGTTATAACAAGCGAATACTCGGCAGTACGACGCTCCCCCTTGCAGCGCTGGAAGCTTACTGAATCACTGCACGCGCCGATGTAACAATGGCGGCGCTCCACCGAATTCCGAATAGCCCTCGTAGTAGTGAAATACTTATAAACCAAATAGCACATTGTTTTTCTTCTTCTGATTTGTTGGCTTTGGTGTGGTTATCATTCCGCCATAACACATTGTTACAAGTGAGAAATACGTTCCTGATATTGAAAAAATATTAAGTGTAACAGAAGTATATTTGCCGCGGAAGCCAAACACCTCTCTTCACGTGCTCTACGTCAGTAGTATTACTCCGATCCAGTCGTGCATAAAATCTTTGTTTCTGTTTGTAGACTCTCCATTAGAAATTTCACGAACAACCACTGTTACAGAGTATCTGGGTTTGTAAGACTATAGAAATGTAAATGGATTTTAAATATTTAAAGTAAAAAACTGTCTTGGTATCATTATATTCGGCAAAATCTCTCTTTGTACAATAAAATAACATATTTTTAAAAGCTTTCATATGCCTCCGAGCAAAATATGTATTTAAAAAAACACATATTTTGAAAGATAAATAAGAAGATCTAGAAAAACAAAACAACTACAAAGAATAAATACGACATAAATATTTTGCTTTACATCTTTTTTTATATAAAAAGATGAAATGTTATAAATAATTGTAGAAGTTTTGTTAAATAAATTTTTTCCAAATATTTCTTTGTTGAAAAATATTCGTGAAACACAAAAGTGACCGACTGAACAAAAAGTACTTAAAAAAATACTTTCTAACAAAGCAATTACTATTGCAAAAGATAATAAAGTGTTACATTACGTTGACAGATTCATGGTAAGTATTTACAGCACTGATAATGCCTACTTTAACGTTTGGCAGTATATTAATCGTTAACTTAAGTCGTATAATATTAGATTCATTTTACTACATTCTGTGTATTATAAACTGCGTTCCCAGCTCTAAAATTAGTCGACTATGGACTGTACATTGTAGGTAAATTTAGTACTGTTTTAACGTTTAATATCAGCGTTCACAGCTATGGAAATTAATGCGTAACGAATGTTGTGACTAGAGATGGGAATTTCGACTCAGTTTGCGGAACCGGATCAGTGGAGGTCGTTCAGTTTGCTGAGCCGGCTCATTGATCCGGCTCAGTGATCCGGCTAAGTAAACAGGATCAAGAGACACAGGTCGGTCATTTGTCGGTCGTTTGTTCAATACGGTTGTTGGTTTGCAATATGTAGGTAGAACGTCGTTCAGTCCCGGCTCTTGCATTATATGAACTGTAAACATGTTCCCGAGACACAGGTCGGTCAGTTGTCGGTCGTTCGTTCAATACGGTTGTTGGTTTGCAATATGTAGGTATAACGTCGCTCAGCGGCTCTTGCATTATATGAACAAGTTAAATAAATAAAAATCTATAGAAGTGAATTATCTAACATTTTTGCCGTTAATAGTAAACAAACAATTCACTTTATGTAGCTACTGTATTTTAAACCAGATGTGTTAAGTTTATGGCGATGTTTATTGCCCTTATAAATCGGAAATCTGGGATTGCAATATTTTTAATATTTTTACATAGTATGGTAGTAAGAAATAACAGACTAAGCCTATTAGTTTCAAATAGACTGCCCTACAAATTGATGACAAAATACACTTTATGATAATACATTACAATCCGAGTTTTCGCGAAGTTCAACATGACATCGATCCAGATCCAGATCACTCCGGTCACAGCTCACAATCGCCCGGTCAATCGTATCCTTGAAACTTGAAACTATGCAGTGAGCCGTGAGCCGGCTCATTTCAATTTGGTGAACCGTGTCACTTCGGTCAGTGTACTGAGCCGGTTCGTTCATAAAGGATCCATCTCTAGTTGTCACATCTATATTTTTTCAAATCAACTACGATGGAATAAATGCATTTATGAGACTTTTTACGAACCAGGCATCAGGGAAACTTTAGTAATTTCTTACTAAATTTTAATAACAAAATTATAACCGCAACTGCAGCAATTCATTTTCGTTTCACGATTTCCGAATTTTGTTGAAATTTGTGAAGTATTTTTTAGGTTATGTAAAGTGAGATAGCTAATGGGTGTTTATATGTCTGTCTCGTTAAAACAACACACTAACTATAAAGCTGCATTCGGAGCTCTTAAATTAGTCGACTATAGACTATGACTTATGCATTGTTGATTGCCACTAACTATAAAGCTGCATTCGGAGCTCTTAAATTAGTCGACTATAGACTATGACTTATGCACTGTTGATTGCCACTAACAAGTTTGTAATATGGTAACGCGAGCAACTGTTCAGAGCTCTAAATTGAATGCCATATACGTTGTCGATTGTCGATAGTTTTCCAGACTTTGTAGTTAGTGAGTTGTTTTAATGATATAGACATATAAACACACATTGGTTATCTAAGTCTACATTGTAGAGAACGTTTACATTGTATAATGTAATTTTGGGCGAGATTTGTTGTAATCGGCGCGATGAAATTTTGTTAGGTTATGTAAAGGTATTACATAACCTAACAAAATTTCATCGCACCAATTACAACAAATCTCGCCCAAAATTACAAAGACGAACAGTAATATGATCAGGGCCGCCGAGAGGACTTCTGGGACCCCGGGGAGAAACTTTCTTTGAAGGCCCCGGGTAATGATCACTTCTATACTTCTATACCCGGTGCCGTCAAGAGGGTAAAAACTAATTTTTTCAGCTCGGTCTCTGGACCATATACAAAATAAGCGGGAATTTTTCATTATAATACAGGTGAAAATACAACTGATGACCTAAAAAAAAGGTCCTCACTTCTAAAATACAAACGATGAGCAAAAAAAAATTTCCTCACTTCCAAAATATAAGTGAGTGACGGCCACGCGCCCCTAGCACTTGCCTCGACGCCAGGCCGTTCCTAAGGCTCTGCCCCGGGAATTGACCCCGGCTACCCTATCCTCTTGTTAGGCCTGAATATGATCAATTTAGGTAATTAGGTTAGGTTTAATTAGTAAAAATCTATAACAGCAGAATTAAGAAAACGATAATAGATAATAAACATTTTACGAACGGATTTTCACTGGCAAAACTGGTATATATATATATATATATATATATATATATATATATATATATATATATATATATATATATTTATATGAACTCTTGCCAGATGACGCCGTCGTAGTTGGTTTTAAGACACATAGATGTCGCACAAATCATAACGCACTCATTGCCATAGTTGTAAACGCTGCCTTAAACGTTAAAACTATTTACTAAACTTATCCACAACGCACAGTGAACAGCCAAGTAATTTAAGAGCTCTGAAAGCAACTTTTAGACAGAATATTAGTCCGTTAACTAAAGTTGTATAATAAAATAGATTCATTTTTTTACATTCTGTGTGTTACTTTCCGAATAATTTTCATAATTTACCTAATTTCAGCGTAGCCTTGCTTAAATTTGAAAAACAAAGTAATAAATTACAAGTATCAAAGCGTTGTTACAAACTTAATAAAAATTTTCTCCCAAACTTTCTAGAAAACTTACGTATATTCTAAAATGTGTATAATCGAATTTTCAATTCTGTATTAACTTTGGTAATAATTTTAAGTATAATCCAAAACAGACTCATATATTCTTTGAAAGACATTGTCAAAGCGTACTTACAATATTAATATTGAATAAAAAATTCTGTTTGCAGATAGCTCGAAGCTTTGTAGAAAAAACGGGATAAACAGATATTACGAATATTTTTAAAAATATCTATACCATCGTATTTTCAGGATTATATGAGAAGTAGAAAACAAGGGAGGTACTTAAAGATACTTAAAAATTAATGGCAACACTTTTGAATTTATACTTTCAAATAGGTACACTAAAAAATGAACTTTTAGTGTACCATGAAGTCCTTCGCTTTCCGTGTTAATTCATTACACTTCTTTTTTGGTTAAATTCAGTGTAAAGTTTACACTTACATACTGGTTAGATTATAGTATTAGAAAAAAAATCAGCTGTGGCCACCACAGGACCGACCGCCATCACAAAGTAGTTGCATAAAATACATTCTAGCAGAAGAGTAGAAATAACTTGGCCTAATATTTTCTAACAGAGATATTATTTATCATGACCATGGAAACGTTACATATAAGTATGAAAAAATAGATACTTCGAAAAAATTTCGAAACATTTTTCAAATTTTTTCGTTTTATCAAAAAATGTCTCAAATAAAAGTTATTAGTTATTGCATTTATAACAACTTTTGTTAAATAAATTTTTTCGAAATATTTTTCTGTTGCTAAATATTTGCAAAAATCTTAAAATCGACACGAGTAAACTCCCATTTCTAGTCAACCGATTTTTACCAAAAGTTGATCAACTCGTGCCTTTGATGTCAGAAGTTTAAATATGAAGTTTCATAAAAATCCTTTCAGCCGAATTTGCTCTGCACGTGTACACAGACAGACGGACGGACAGACAGACAGATAGACAGACAGACAGACGGGCAGACGGGCAGACATGCAGACGGACAGACGGACAGACAGACCGACAGACATCATGCTAAAAATAGTCAAAACGTTATGTAGGCACCTCAATTCGTGGTGATCCATCGAAATCTCGAAATGTCAAAATCGCTATGATCACAATACTTCCCTTATATATGTTGGCGGTCGTTAAAAATAGTGTTAAAGTAGTTTTAATTTTAACATTAAAAAAGCAATATTTCATAAAAAAAATATCTGAATAAATGAAGATTTACTTTATCACACTTTTTCAAACTTTTCACTTTTTTTAAATGAATATTTCAACACTAAAATTTTAACCAAACAGAGAATGAACATTTACACTTATGAATTTTTTGCTGTGTATTCACCTTAGTTTGCACTTAGTCTTCTCTTCAAAACGAAACTCCTGTCTCAAAATCAGGTTATGTAAAACTATAGTAAGTCCCATACTTATTTATGGCTCCGAAACATGGATTTTAACAAAGTGAGATCGACAAAACCTCCTAGTTTTGAAAATTAAATATTAGGCTGAATCTTTGGCCCCATTCAAATTAATGGTAAATGGAGAATTCTCAACAACAAAGATATTCAAGAACTGTACTTAAGACTGAGTATCACACAAGAACTGAGCGATAGACAATTACAGTGGATAGAACACGTGATTAGGACGAAGGAGGATAGAACGGTAAAGAAAGTATGGGAAGAAAATTGAACATCCGCCGGCTAGTGGGAAAACCTCAGAAGAGATGGAACGATTGTTTTTTTTTTTTCAAGAACGAAAACGAAATTAATAATATTTAATACTAGTTTTAATCGGTTTAACTTTACAGTCTGATTAATAGATATATACGATGGGGGAGTTTTTTTTCCCCTTTATTTGTTGACTTTAGCATCTTTGGCTATTAGCCAGATATGAATAAATACATTTATAATTTGATATTTTCTGCTTTAGTATAGTTATAAATAATTTTATAAATATCTAGAGAGTTAGTAGCAAGAAATGTCTGAATATTGGTAGGTAAGGATATTTTTTGGAAAACTAAATTTTGTATGAATAAGTTACGATTGCGAAAATGAATTGGGCATTCGAACAATAAATGGTTCGAATCGCTGAAAGACAAATTATCACACGGACAGAAAGGAGGCGAAACCATATTAATTCCATGCAGATGATATGGAGAGAAGGTGATTAAATCTAAGCCGGATAAAAATGGATATAAAAGATCTGCTTTGTTGAGAAGAAAACCAAAGCTTTCTAGGAAGAAGAGGTTGAATTTGACCATAGTATGATTCTTTGAACTGTAGAGAATTTATGTATTCTTGTTGCCATTGGTTGTATATGGAAGATTTTATAGATTGACATAATCTCATTACTGTTTAGAGGAATATTTAAGAGGGATCCATTTACAGCTGCTTCTTTGGCTAGAAGATCGACTTCGATGTTGAACTCAAAATCTGAGTTGCCTTTAATCCAGCATATTTTTATAATTTTACCGCTGATCGTGAGATCGTTTAGACCTTTAATAATATCATAAATTAGTGAATAATTCTTTTTCTCAAATCCAGGGCAACTCAATTTTTGGACGGCGCTTTTACAATCAGAAAAAATTACAAATTCATTATGAAAGTGATTCTTTAAGTATTCTAAACTCAATTTTAAGGCCACCATTTCCGCATTGTAGATAAACATATTATCTGGTAGTTTAAATTTATGACTAAAATTGCGTTGAGGATCTAAAACGGCACAACCTACAACATTGGTTGATTTTGATCCGTCAGTCTATATATGGTGTGCATTTGGCCATTTTAAATTTACTTTATCCAAAACTGATAGGTTGTTTTCCCGATAATTTGAGGAAGATATCTGTATCATGTAATGATCAGCTATGAAATACAGTGGTATCTTGACTTACGAGTTTAATTCGTTCCGTGACGGAGCTCGTAACTCAAATTACTCGTATGTCAAATCAATTTTCCCCATTGGAATGAATTGAAAAGCCATTAATACGTTCCGGGCCCTCAAAACACACCGCAATTTTTTTGTTACATGTGTTTAGATAAGAAAATTGTGTTTATAAATAAGGAATTAAAAATATTATAAAAGCGCAATACAATAGAATTACTGCAGTAAACTGATTAAGTATTATGTACATCAAGGTAAAGAAGATCAGACGACTTGAAGATACTGAAAGAGGTGGAGGAGAAAGGTTGAACTGCATAACTGAATCATATTCGCTGATTTTTGTCCTTTTCGCCACGCTTTCTTCACTTTCATCTGCAGGGTTTTCGATAAAAACAATGCGGTCTGTTTTATCCTCCCTTTCACAATGTTTCTGAAATGAGTTCGGCAAGTGTCATTAAATAGTGTCGTCGAACGCCAGTTGTAACTTATTCTGGTGTTTTTTTTTTTTAAATAAAGTCTGAAACATTCTCCCACATTCCCAACATTTCGTTCATCTCACTTGTAGAGATAACCTCCTTCGCTCGTAATTCGAATTTTAGCTCTCAACTCAAAAGCAAAACATCGGCCGAGAGACGGCTCGTATCTCGAAAAACTCTTTAGTTGGGACACTCGTAAGTCAAGGTAGCACTGTAATTATTTGGTAGTGAAACCGAAATGGGTAAGAAAAGCATGGAATATTATGGCTAACAGCACGTGGAAAGATGTTCGATAGACTTAAAGAGCTTTATATTATTAAGGGCTTGTTTCTATTTCTCCAATAAGATGGGGGAGTTCATAATATATTTTAGAAAAATACCAATATTTTTATCAGGAAATACTAAAGTGAAAAGGACAATTGTGGATTAAAAATTTTCCTTCCGCTTTATTTATTTTCTAAAAAGCTAAATTTATTTTTAATTATTATGATTTAAAAATAATCATTAACCAGTTTATCCTATCTTATGAACATTCCACCCGTTATGGTAATAAATTGCATATTAATTTTACTAATATAAACATTAACTGTCATGTTAATGGAGGGGGTGAAATTTTATAAACGCAATAAATCTTATTTAACATCTTATATATCCCTCGCAGGTAGTACCCATCTAAATTTGTACATATCATTTAGATTCTTTTGAACTTTTGAATGTGAATACTTTCGGACTTTACTATTTAGCCACATGTCCCCACTAACACAAATACATATGTTTATCTTTTTACCAACTGATACAGTCCCTTCCACCCCCGCTGCCACTGGGCATCAAAAAATTAGTTCTTACTAGTAAATCTATTTAAAGTGATTTCGGGTTTTAATGTTAACATATAAAAATTCTGAGGAATTGTATAAAAGGGCTATAAAATTCAAGACATTTTTCCACCATTTTCTTTTTTTCAAGAGCCTGCAATAATATAAATTTTGTTTTTGTGTCTTAAGCTTAGCGTCGACAATTTTTTAGTAACAGTAGACAGGCAAAAAACTATATAAATTTTAAATCTAGTATTTTATACCTTTTCTAAAAACTGTGCAGCGATGACCTAGCCAATCCCTAGAGGGTATTACGGGTAATAATTTTTTTTACAGTGAAAAAAAGAAGTATATTGTTTGGTTGAATATTGTATTTTTTCTTGAAACGTGTCATTCGACAACATTTTTTTCTACTACTATTAAAAAATACAGGTTGTTTGTTTGAAACGCCGCACCTCGAATAACTCCTTTATTTTAAGAGATATAACAAATTTTTTACAATGAAAGTTAAACTAGACAAAAGGGCCCACTTAAGGACTATAATAAGAATTCTGCATCACTTCCAGTTTCAGCGGAAATTGTTTCAACTTTTTATCTAACATATGGAATCGGGACTTTATTTATTCATTTTTTTTCTTGAAAGTATATAAATCAGCTTAACAAGGATATCAAAATATCATACTTTAATTTTAGCCATTTCAAAATGGCAACCATTTATTTACAAAATAATAAATAACAAAAAAACCGTAGAAACTAAATGAGGGGGCTAGAAGTAAAAGGGTTTAAGTACATATTTTAAAGTTTCGAGAAAATTAGCTTCAAAGTTAATTGCTCTAGGAGAATTGTTTAGTTTTAAGGTAAGTAAAACAGCGAATCTCTCTCCATCTTAATGGGTATCCATCAGTATTGTTCTTAGGATCTTGCAGTAAAATGATTAGACCGGGAGCTCATGACATTTTTGGTCTCCGATTTCATACAGCATGCCTTTTGGAGGAGAGAATATTTACCCTGTGACAACAAAAAAGGGATGGTACTAAACCCCTGCACGCTTTCTGGTCATAGGGAAAATTGCATTTCCACTTGCACAAATTTTTTGTGTTTTTCTCTAATTTAATATTGCTTGCCCTTTTGTCAAAAGAAAGTTATAACAAATTTAAAGTCTTTTAATTATAGGCATGCTGTATGAAAACGCGGAAAATCATATTTTTTTATTACAAGATCACATGACCGTTTGAGCCCTTTGGGACCCTCCGAATCGCATGCATATATTTAAAAGACTTTAAATTTGTTATAACTTTCTTTTGACAAAAGGGCAAGCAATATTAAATCAGAGAAAAGCACAAAAATTTTGTGTTTAAGTGGAAATGCAATTTTCCCTATGACCGGAAAGCGTGCAGGAGTTTAGTACCATCCCTTTTTTGTTGTCACAGGGTAAATATTCTCTCCTCCAAAAGGCATGCTGTATGAAATCGGAGACCAAAAACTGTCATGAGCTCCCGGTCTAAATTCAAGTGTACTTAAATCGTTTTACCAATAACTGACATAGAAATTTATTTTTTCAAGTTGACAGGGTGTTTGTAAAGTGAATTCTGTTGAAATTGTTTTACTAATAATAATAATATTTAACTGACGAAATATATACTTAGCTTAAATTTAGAAAAAATTGCACTTGAATCATTTTACTTCAAACCCCCTCAAATTATAAAAAGATATAACATTATGTAACTAGAAAAAACAATAAAACAAAATATGACTCAAGTTAGTAATAAACTAAGGAAAATTTATAAAAGTTCAATATGACCGCCGTTGTTATCCACACATTTTCTCATTCGTAATAAAAACTCTTCCATTACATTTAGACAGTGGCGGATCTAGCTTTTTGGGGGCCCAGGGCTTAAAAATGGCAAGGGGCCCTACACATGCTCTCCACTTATGTTGAATATTTTTATAAGTGAAGAGCAAAAAAAAAGTCCTCACCTACCAAATCCAAATGAAGAGCAAAAAAAAATAAATAAAGTATCTGTCCAAGAGGTTGGGGGCCTCTTGCGGATCCGGGGCCCAGGGCTTAAGCCCTATTAGCCCATATGTAGATCCGCCTCTGCATTTAGAACAATATACGCTTGAATTTCTCTGATGACTGTTCTTACCCTATGTTCTAAGTCTTCTAACCTTTACCTTCAGGATACCTTTCTTGGTAGAGTTGCTGGGCTCTAACAGAATTTACTTGACATTCCCAGAATGTCAGAACCATATCTATCATTTCTTCATTTGAGTAACGTACGTAAACCATAATTACAAACGATTTGATGTTATCACCTCTAATATCAAACTCGTACTAACAGGCAAGAAAATATGCATGTTTTATTTGTTTTGTTTTTTTTTATAACAAAATTATTTTCAAAGCGTGCTAAGTTTAACTCTGTACGATTTATGTTATTTATTATTTTGTAAATAAATGGTCGCCATTTTGAAACAGTTAAAATTAAAGTATGATATTTTGATATCCTTGTAAAGCTGATATAAACTTTCAAGAAAAAAAAAATAAATAAATAAATAAAGTACCGATTCCCTATGCTAGATAAAAAGTTTCAATTTCCGTAGAAACCGGAAGTGATGCAGAATTCTTATTATAGTCCTTAAGTGGGCTATTTTATCTAGTTTAACTTTATTTCTGAAAATATTTTTTCACTAAATTTTTTGTATCTCTTGAAAATAAAGGAGGTATTCAAGGTGCGGAGTTTCAAACAAACGCCCTGTATATACAGGGTGTTTACGGTCTTCTTATTTCTTTTTTAATGGGTGCTACAGGTCAAAAGAAGGCTAAAAACCTTAAAACACTTTAGTAAAAGTTTTATAATAAAAGAGATAGAAATTTTTTGTTTTTATTTTTATGGGATCAAAAGAATACGATAAGCACTTTTACAGCAGATGTTCGAAGTTATCACCCTGCTGTTGTATGCAAAGTCTTGCTCGGCATATCCATGAATTAGCGTATGCTGCAAGGTCCATACCTTGTCGAATTTCCGCTGCCGCTGTTTCCACCCGGTTACGGAGATTCCCCAGGTCCATAATTTCGGTGGTGTATACAGATAAACAAATTGAAAAACAAATAAAATTTGTTAGCTCGCAGGTTACTACAAGTTTTCTAACATTATTTTATCGGTTCCCTATTAAAACTTATAAAATTAATATCTTTTTTATTACAAAACTTTAAGTCTGTAGTAAACTTCAGTAATTTAATTTTTAATTTTTAACCCCAAAAATTATAAATTTTAATTACTCCCTTATTATCGACTTAACTGCAAAAACTTATATTACAAATATTGTTAAGAATAAGAAGCCAAATCTTTTATCTTAATGCATTTCTTTGATTGGATAACTCAGTATTTCCCAAAGGGTGTGCCGCGGCACATTAATGTGCCGCAATATTTTCCAAGTATGCCGCAAAATCTTAAAAAAAAAAAAACTAGCGTCGTTTTTATTTTAACATTATTGTCCGAATATACGAACAATACCATTAATAAGAATAAATTACACGAAGAATCATTTTATGACGAATTGTAATTGATATATCCCTTTTTAGGGTTTTGTAGGTATGACCAAAAAACCCTTATACCGTCATTTTGTCGTCTGTCTGTCTGTCGGTAAAAATTGTAACTAAACGGCTAAACCTAGAGAGTTCTCCTTGACCCTTGACCCGCACATAGGAAAAATACTAAAACATCTAAAAAACATACCCCGCTAAAAATATAAACAAATATATGCTCATCGAAAAAAATAAATAAATTACAATTCTGTGTAGAGTATAAAATGAAAGCCCTTGGTACGTGGATTAACGATCAAAATTTTATTTTTGCAAAATAAATTATTTTGACGCGATTTTTGTTAAAATTGTGCAAAAAAAAAATTGTAGTCCAGCAGGGCGTGGGACAATTTTTTTTTGGTTTAAAATAATTTGTTGGTTAAAATTTGGTTAAAAATTTGGTTAAAAATGGTTTAAAATAAAAATCTGAAATAGTTCTAAGTAATATTATAGTACTATTATAGTACTATAAATAGTACAACAGGAATTTTTGATCAGATTATGTTTTTAAAATATGTAAAATATTTAATCCGCTATTTAACACAGTAAACGAGTGAACGTCCGTAGACCAGTGGTAATGTTCTCGCTTCGTAAGTTGCAAACAACTGTTCGATTCCCGTCAATTTTTATTTTTTCTTTGTTTTTTTTTTGCATTTTTATTCTGTTTAAATTATTTTGTCGAAATTCTAGTTATATTTTGGCAAATGTTGCATTTAATTTTTAAAAGCGTAAATTTAATAACGAGTGGGAAGTGTTGAAATTATAATTTAATTCTATGTTTGAATGTATACGAAATCAGAGGGCGGAGTTTATGACTTAAACAACCAATGGAAGCCGTAGGCGCAATTTTCAAAATATTAATGAATCTTGCTATATAAAAAAAATACTGCAGATATTTAGATACTTAAATAATGGTATTAGGCATTCGAATTAAAATTCATAAAAAAATATTTTGACATAAAATTTGTTTTGGCATCCCAAATAATCATCATTCAGTTACTAAATACCTGCGAAAGCCTGTAAAATGTGAAAATTCACACTTCACATCAATTTTTTCCCGAATACAGCGGCGTCGGTATTCAAAATTTCTTCTTCTATGACTACGTAGGTGTGCCACGAGAGTAAAAAGATTGAGAAACACTGGGATAACTATTTGAAGAGTTATGGCGGAAAAACCCCAAAAATTAAAAATTTAAATTACTCCCTTTTTATTGACTTAACTGTAAAACCTTATATAACAAATATTGTTAAGAATAAAAAGACAAATCTTTTATCTATATGCATTGTTTGATTGGATAAATATTTGGAGAGTTATGGCGGAAAAAACTCAAAAATTTAAAATTTAAATTACTCCCTTATAATTGACTTAACAGCAAAAACTTATATTACAAATATTGTTAAGAATAAGAAGACAAATCCATTATCTAAATTTTTTTGATTGGATAAATATTTGGAGAGTTATGGCGGAAAATCACCAAAAATTAAACATTAAAATTACTCCCTTATAATTGACTTAACAGCAAAAACTTATATTACAAATATTGTTAAGAATAAGAAGACAAATCTTTTATCTAAATTTTTTTGATTGGATAAATATTTGGAGAATTATGGCGGAAAAGCCCCACAAATTAAAAACTTAAAAAATTAACATCTATTTTACTATAAAACTTTTACTAAGGTGTTTTAAGGTTTTTCGCCTTCTTTTGACTTGTCGTATCACCCATTAAAAAAGAAATAAGTAGACCGTAAACACCCTGTATAAGCCGGTCTCTAAAAATCTTTTATCTAATTTTTTTTTATTGGATAACTATTTGAAGAGTTACGGTGGAAAAACCCCAAAAATTTAAAATTTAAATTACTCCCTTATTATTGACTTGACTGCAAAAACTTATATTACAAATATTGTTAAGAATAAAAAGACAAACCTTTTATTAAAATACATTTTTTTGACTTGATAAGTATTTGGAGAGTTATGGCGGAAAACCCCAAAAAATTAAAAACTTAAAAAAAAATATCTCTTTTATTACAAAACTTATACTAAGGTATTTTAGCCCTTTAAAAAATAAATAAGAAGACCGTAAACATCTTGTATATATAATAAAATACTGAATTTTAAGAATTTATGTTAGATGCGTCATGGTACCATCTGCGGCTATATTCGTATGTTTCGTCTAAATTTTCGCGAATATTTTAAACAATGTTCAGACGTTCACACAATAATTTATACAAAAGACTGTAATATATAAAACGTAAGTACTTGTGCATGGTACGTGACTTATGCTATGTCTGTTATATTGAATTCCTAGGAAAGATTTTTCAGAAAATGTCGCTATTTGCAGATTTCTAAGAAATCGTATTCTGTGAGAAATATTCTGTGAAACATCTGTAATATTCTCGATCCATCAGACACGGGCAATAACATCCCTTATCATGTTTCTGTTCTCCAGAGAATTACAAAATGAATTGTTTTGACAAAAACTTCTTTTATTCTTTATTAACGCTTGATGTTGATAAATTTTACCAAGAACTCGAAGAAAGAATATTACTTAAATCTAGACTCAGACAAATTTCTATGAAATATTATATTGCGGATTATATAAAACGGAGATTGGGATTATAATTTACGTATTTAAAAACATATGTCGTCACAGGTTAATGCAGTGTTTCCCAAACTGTCATCCGCGACCTGTTACCGGTCTCCAAGAAAAAAATACTGGTCCTCAGAAAATATAATAACCGTTTTATGAAACCAAAATATCAAAAATCTTGTAGCTTGCAAAATCTGAGACTTCATGTCATAAAGTTATGATACCTTAGTTTTATTCAGCTACTGGGGACGGCTAATTTGTAACCGAAACGCACGTGTGACAATAAAATAAATTGTGAAGTAAATCTTTTTAATTTTACTTAAAGGTACAAATTTTTTTGTACAAAGGTACAATGATTTTGATCTAACATTGCAATCAAGATATTCGTGGGCACCATAAAACATAATTAAATAAAAATTAAATGTTAAAAACAGTATAATATTTTTATTATTTTATGCTATTTAGTTTCCTTTTATTTATCCCCCATAAATTGAATTTGAATGTAGGGTTATTACGAGGTGTTTAAATTAAGCTACAGGACTGGCAACATAGCGTTTGATATGGCAACATATGGGACGCGGTACTTAGAGGGGCGGTTGCTGAACATGTAATACGCCTTCAATACGAGTTTGAACTCGCTAGAGTAATTTTGTTGTCCGTAGCGATTTTTTCGTGGAACAGTTTTTTTCTACTGCGTTCTAAAAATGAATTACATTCATTTCGAGCAACGGTGTGCTATCAGGTTTTGCTTCAGACTTGGTCACAGTGCAACGTATACTTTTGCAAAACTTCAGATATTTTCATCGCTTGAAGATGAAATTCTTGAATTCCGCTGCGTGATTCATCTTCAATTAACTCTATGAAATATTATCTTGCGGATTACGATTCTTCCTACTGAAAATGCCTTGAACCACTAAAAAACCTGGGTCTTGACAAAACACTGTCTCCGTAGGCCTGCTGAAGTTTTCCAAAAGTTTTCGTTGCACTGTGCCCAAGTCTGAAGAAAAACCTGATAGCACACCGTTGCTCGAAATGAATATCACACATTTTTAGAACGTACTAGAAAAAACTGTTTCACTAAAAAATCGTAAATTACTCTAGCGAGTTCAAACTCGTACTGAAGACGTATTACATGTTCACCTGCCGCTCCTCCAAGTCCCGCGTTCCAAATGTTGCTAGATCAAACGCAATGTTGCCAGTCCGGTTACTTAATTTACAGTCCTCGTATTATTAAATGTAAATTGGGTCGTTACCTCTTCAGGCTAGACCTGGACGCTACGGATTTTGAAAGCTTGTGCCCGAGAACTGGGTTTGATCATTATTTTTCTGGATCGCGCTATTAAATGTGATTTAATTCTTTTTATATACATATATATATATATATATATAACCCTATAAGTATTTAATTCAAGTGTCTTTCTGAATTTCTGCATTCTTCTCTTTAAGTGATATTTTGCATTTTGTCCCACCATTCTTCAAGTGATTTTCCGAATTTTTGCCGTTTGTTCGTCAAATGATTTTTGTTTTCTCCGGATCAGAGTGAGACGCTAAATGGCAATCCTACTTTTCAACCTTATTTTAATACACACACCGGCAAATTTACAGGAACAGATTGAAAATTATGTATTTTTTTTTTTTTAAATTCTATTATTTTGTAGCCTATATCTAGATAGCTTTGAATGCTCTACTAAACAAAAGGAGACAAGGAGAACAAAATGCACCATTTAATTTTGCTACTACTGTATCTTTTGGTGGAGGTTCAATTATGGTGTGGGGTGGAATATGTTTGGGAGCTCGCACAGAGTTAGTGGTGCTTGATAGCGGAGCGTTAACTGCAGATAGGTACATCAGAGATATTCTTCAAGACCATGTTGTACCTTTTGCCCCATACATCGGAGAAAATTTCACCCTAATGTAGGCGAATGCGCGCCCACACGTCGCCCACTGTGTAACAGAGTTTTTAAATCAAATGGGTATAACAACAATGCGTTGGCCAGCGTACTCCCCTGACCTCAACCCGATTGAACATTATTCCAAACAATATCGTACTAGAAGGTTACCTGAGAGATATTAACAATATGTACACTTCATGGAAAATAATTAGATTTTTATGTTTGTTATGTTGAAAAATATTACAAAGCATACCGGTCCTTTGTCTGAAACGTTTGGAAAATTCTGGGTTAATGGTACGTTTGTGTTCAACGCACCGATGTACCTGCATAGTGTGCTTAATGGCACTGAGTACTCAAGTGCTTGGTTAAGAATGCTTATACTCGCATAACGCACCTTTGTACTAATTTTTAAGCTCATGTTATGCATTATGTAATGGAACGATTCACGATAAGTTCATCGAAAATCAATTCATTGAAAATCAATTCATCAAAAATCAATTCATCGAAAATCAATTCATCGAATGATCAATTCATCGAATCGTTAATTCATCGAAAAAAAATATTTTGTAAATATTTGAGAGGAATGCCGAGGGGATCGGAAAGCCAAAAAAGCAATGGTCAATAAAAGTAGACAGACTAAAAAAAAAACGCAACTGAACATGTGTCACACCGCGTCATACCACACATGATTTGTTCAATGTACGGTGATTCTAAACAGGTGGCATTGTTATGTTAGTGTGAATTTGTTTTGTCATTAAACTAGATGATGGGTAGCTCGCTTCGCTCGGCTTCTTCTAACCAAACCCTTACTAACCTAACTTAATCTAAGATCGGGTTTTGTCATTAAACTAGAAGATGGGTAGCTCGCTTCGCTCGGCTTCTTCTAAACAAACCCTTACTACCCTAACCTAACCTAAGATAGTGTTTTGACATTAAACTAGAAGATGGGTAGCTCGCTTCGCTCGGCTTCTTCTAACAAAACCCTTACTAACCTAACCTAACCTAAAATACTGCTTTGTCCTTACACTAGAAGATGGGTAACTCGTTCCGCTCGGTTTTATACTTTTACTAACTAAACCTAATTACCTTGTTTTTGGATGCATAGTACTTTATTTTCCCCCATATTAGCCCAATTAAAATGCGTATCATTGTGTATGAATTTATAAAAATTATTTGCGTGCTATTGCCCATAACCTGCCTTATTAAACCTTAAAAACAAAAAATTTATTTGATTTATTATATAAGTTTTCTTATTATATTTCTTTATTTATATTCAAACACTTAGAGCCAGTTGCACTGCTTTGTAATAAATCTAACACTTTACAAAGTGTAACTTAAATTTAAGTGACACTTAAAAAATAAATGCATTGCACCGACTACTTTTGAGGAGCGCTTTATTAAGGAATGGTTTAAGGTGGTGAAACACGGAATAATTTAAATATGTAACGTTTTTATCAAGAATAACTGTCACTTGTTTTTACCAAATTTATCAAGAGCTCCAGTCGACAAACCTAAAACTACAGATGAACTTGCTGAAGGTCCATCTACTTTCAGGGCGAGAACGGCTTTAATATGTGCAATTGAAGGATCTAATGATAACGTGATTGATCCTGTCTTGGAGCGAGTTAAAATGGCAGCCGCAGTCGATCCGGTTATGGTTAACCTGCGAAAGTTAATAATGAATGGTTTTCCGACAGAAAAATGCAACTTACCAGAAGAGTTAAGGCCATTCTGGAACATACGAGAGAAATTGTCGATCGACAATCACGATGGTATGATTTTATGTGGAGCTCGAATTGTGATACCGAAGCTGTTGCGGGTAGATATTTTACATGATTTGGCGGAGATGCACCAAGGAGCAACTAAACTTCGTCAACGAGCTAGATTATCCGTATATTGGCCAAATATGGATAATGATGTCGAAAATATCGCAAGAAACTGCATTAAATGTACCGAGAAACTGCCTTCATTGCCTAGAGAGCCCTTAAAATGCCACGCTGAAGCTACGCGACCTTTTGAACAAGTTTGTATTGATTTAGGGCAAGTAAGAGGTAGAGATTTTCTTATTTTGGTGGATAAATTTAGTGGCTGGCCACATGTTGTACCATTTCAGAACACAAACACGACTAGTGCGAAAATAATAAAAGCTCTACGAGAATTCTTTACAAGCGTGGGAACACCAATTAAATTATGGTCTGATAATGGGCGGCAATTCACATCAGCAGAGATGAAAATATTTTTGAAGAATTGGGGTGTAGAGTCAGGATTATCATCACCCTATTTTTCACAGTCAAATGGTCAGGCAGAAGCGGCAGTCAAGTCCATGAAGAAATTAATTGAAGGTTCTTGGACCGCAGGGTCATTTGATGAAGAAAAATTCGCAAAAGCCTTGCTGTTATTTCGAAATGCACCCCGTGAAGGTGGAATGTCCCCCGCTCAGGCCGTTTTTGGAAGACCTGTGCGAGATTGCTTACCAGCGCATCGAAGGTCATTCGCTCTTGAATGGCAAAAAGCCTCCGATATATTAGAAAAAAGATCGAGGCGAGCGAAAGATTTACGGGTACAACATTTCAACAAAAATACTCACGAGTTATTTGAGTTTAAAGCAGGGGATCACGTCTTGGTCCAACACCCCGAAACGAAATGTTGGGCTACACCAGGGGTTATCGTGGAAGTTGGTTCGAACAGAGACTACTTAATAAAAACTCCAGCGGGAAGAATATTCAGAAGGAATCGTCGATTCCTACGTCGCCGTATACCGGTGTTGCCATTTTCGGGAATAGCCACGAGTGGAGAAACTATGAACGTGACAGAAGCAAAGAATGCAGCTAATAATGCAAATGAGACGACACAAGAGGCGATTGATACAAATGAGACATCACAAGAGGCGATTGGTGTCAGAGAAGGCCTTCGAAGATCTTCTAGAGCTTCGAAGCCAGTACGAAGATACCCTGCGCCGGAAGGTATGATAGAAAAGAAAATTCAAGAAAGAAAAAGAAAAAGCATGGAATGAAGTAAGCCATGGATGGTAAAAACAATCGGTTAGAAATGTCAGTTTTGATTGTGTATAATTAAAATTATGTCATTGTAATAAAGTTATGTTATCAACTTTATAGTAATTATTTGAAACTAGTGTATTCAAAGTCATTACACCATCCATTCTTATAAATAAAAAAGTTAATACTTATATTTTCAATAACTGTCAAAATATGACATTTGAGTTTCACTTAAATAATAAGCCCAACCTAATCTAGGGCTTAATTTAGGTTTCACTTAACAAAAAATAAGTTCCACTTAAACAGCGGTGTAATGGAATAAACGTCACTTAACAGCTGTAAGTTATACTTAAAGTGTAAGTGTTAGCGGTGCAACTGGCCCTATGTCACTTTATTTACCTTTTCTTAAACCATATAAAAAA
Organism: Liopterus haemorrhoidalis; assembly: GCA_963971575.1. Lineage (NCBI taxonomy): Eukaryota > Metazoa > Arthropoda > Insecta > Coleoptera > Dytiscidae > Liopterus > Liopterus haemorrhoidalis. The sequence goes on along the minus strand of OZ020612.1, from coordinate 40,114,794 downwards.
TTTTATGCAATTATTTCTTAGTCTGTCTACTTTTATTGACCACTGCTTTTTTGACTTTCCGATCCCTTCGGCATTCCTCTCAAATATTTACAAAATATTTTTTTTTCGATGAATTGACGATTCGATGAGTTGATCATTCGATGAATTGATTTTCGATGAATTGATATTCGATGAATTGATTTTCGATGAATTGATTTTCGATGAATTGATTTTCGATGAATTGATTTTCGATGAACTCGTCGGTTACCAATGGACCTATTATAAACCAGGCTTTAATCTATGCATACGAAGTTTCCTATCTGCGCATAATGATACTCTCTCCGAATTTTGAATTCTTTTGTTAATTACTCTTAACATATTCAAGTATTTGAACAGCAATTGACTAATTTTGGTCGTTCTTAACTTCTAAAAAGCATCTACTTAGTTATGCGGAAAGTTTGTTGCTCGTAGTCACATTCATAATAGATGTTGAAGTAATTTTGTTTACGGAAACTACTAAGTAATCAGTCTTAGAAGGGAAGTAAGTCTTCAGGGATGTAAAATTGGAAACAAATACAAGTTAGAAAACGAGAAAATTGGAACAGAAACAACTTTAATTAAATTAATATATAGAGCAGAAAAATTAAACGCATTTCAAATACAGCAAAATAAACACAATATAATTTCAGATATTGACAAATAAAAAAAAATAAAAAAAACGGAATATGGCTTGTATAGATTTGGTTAAAAACAATGGTTGACAGCCAAAATGTATCGGTAATACAATTTTTATAGTATTTTTGTCTTAAATACGAATATGAATTAATATGCAGTACCGCCCACTAGTGGCTTTCTATTTTTAACCACTTGTCCACTTTTAAGGGTTTTGTAGTTATGACTAAAAAACCTTTATAACGTTAATAATGTGTCTGTCTGCAGAGCCGTAGCAATATTTTTGGCGCCCTTGGCAAATAAAGTAAATTGATTAAATTTACCTCACCAAATCCAAGTGATGAGCAATCCGAGCCGAGTGAACAAAAAAAAAAAATGTGACGTGTGAATTTTCACACATTTCAGAGTTTCGCAGGTATTTAGTAAGCGAATGATGATAATTTATGATGTCAAAATAAATTTTATGTTAAAATATTTTTTTTGTTAATTTTAATTCGAATGCCTAATACCATTATTTAAGTTTCTAAATATGTGCAGTATTTTTTTTTTATATAGCTAGGTTCAATAAGATTTTGAAAATTGCGCCTATGGCTTCCATTGGTTGTTTTAAGTCATAACTCCGCCCCTCTGATTTCGTGTATTCAATTTCAACAATTTCCACTGGTTATTAAATTTACGCTTTCAAAAATTAAATGCAACATTTGCCCAAATATAACTAGATTTTTGAAAAAATAATTTAAACAAAATAAAAATGCAAAAAAACAGAATAAATAAAATTGTCTCGAGATCGGACAATTTGCAAATTAGAACGCGAGAACGCTAACCATTACACTATCAGAGCACGCTGGTTTATTGTGTTATATATGTTATTAAATATTTTACATGGTCAAGCAAAAAACACAAAAATTGCGTAATTTTCCGTAAACATAATCTGATCAAAAATTCCTGTTGTACTATTCTAGTTCACACTAATGTACATTACTTAGAATTTTTTGATTTTCAGATTTTTAGTTTAAACCATCTGGGCTACAGGGCGTGGGACAAAAAATGTTTTGCACAATTTTGACTAAAAACGCGTCTAAATAATTTATTTTGCAAAAATTATTTTTTTATCGTTAATCCACGTACTATTTCCTTTGTAGGAATAGGGTATACTCAGGATTTAAAAAAAATATATTTTTTTCGATGAGCTGATATTTGTTTATATTTTTAGGGGGATATGTTTTTTAGATGTTTTAGTATTTTTCCTATGTGCGGGTCAAAGAGTTGTATAAGCATGCCAAATTTCAACTCTCTAGGTTTAGCCGTTTGGCTACAATTTTTACCGAACAGACAGACAGACAGACAGACGACAAAATGACGGTATAAGGGTTTTTTGGTCATACCTACAAAATCCTAAAAAGGTTTTCAGCTGCCAATGCTTTTAATGACCAAATATAGACAATAGCGCCCCTCATTAGGCCACGCGCCTCTGGCAAATGCCCCGATATCACCCCGTTGCTACGGCTCTGTCTGTCTGTATTGTAGAAATTATAGCCAAACGGCTGAACATAGAAAGTTGAAATTTGGCATTCTTGTACAACTCTTTGACCCACTTATAGGAAAAATACAGAGTACAAAAAAACCAAACGCGGGATAAATATAAACAAATATGTAATGAAAAATAAATATATTTTATTAAATTATTACTTAACAGGATAACAAATGAAACCTCTTATTTTTGAAAAATCTTTTTCTTTTTGGAATTTTTGCTAGAAATATGTCAAAAAACTTTTCTCCTCCACTCTATATTAGAGGAGTTAATATAAAAATCTGAAAAAAATCTCAATAATGTACATTGATGAGAACCGGAATAGTTCAAAAGGAATTTCAGATCAATTTTTAGAAAATTATCGATTTTTTTGTATTGAAAAAATTATTATTTTTTAAAAATTAATTGTTTAGTATCAAATGAAAGATGAGGAATAAGGAACAAGAAGTAGTTTTTTAAATTTATTTATTTTAACTCATTTTTAGGCAAAATCTGCTTAAAAAAACTTGTCCCGCACCTTTTAACCTAAGGGGTTAATCTAAAAATCTGAAAAAATTTTGAGTAATGCACCTTAATATGAACCAAAACAGTACCACAGGAATTTTTCATCTCATAGTTATTTCAAAAGTTATCGATTTTTTTGCAACTCTAGGATTACAATATTTATCTGACTGACTGGAGCACTGGAACTACAGCTGAGCTATAGCTGGGTCCTGATGCCAGCGCGCCTCAAGTACGTTTCTAAAATACAAGTCTCTAAATAGAAGCACGTGGATTATTCTTTCAAAAGTTATCGTAATTCATGATTTTTAACATGTACCTACAATTTGTTATCACTTACTAAATACCTACAAAATCCCGAAATGTGTGAAAATTCACATCAATTTTTTAATTTAGGCTTTCAAATAGAGGGGTAGAATTATACACTGTTACATACAAAATATACAAACTCAAATTTGTGAGAGAAAATATGAGAAAAATGTGATTGCATGAGCCGTAGGAGAGTGCAGCAATCCTATGAATAAAAAAGTATGCTTTATGCATGAGTTTCATGAAATATTTTTTGTACGACTACCTTAAAAAAATTAAAATTGTTATATACATACATACATTTTTCTACAGCTGTCTCTAATTAAAAAAATATATAGGCGTCGATAAAAAAGCGCCGAAACTATTTTATCTAATTGATCGTACTCTACACTTTCAAAAGAGTAGCATTAAAGGGACTTCATGGTAAACTAAAAAATTAACTTTTAGTGTACCATGAAGTCCCTCGCTTTTCGCTTTAGTTATTAACACTTCTTTTTTGGTTAAATTTAGTGTAAAGTTTACAGTTACATACTTGTTAAATCATAGTGTCAGAAAATAAATAGTGTTAAAGTATTGTTAATTTTAACACTGAAAAAGTAATATATCATAAAAATAACACTATCTGAATAAATGAATATTCACACGGTGATTTGGTTAAAAATAGTGAACTCTACTTTTTTTAAATGAAACTTTAAAATTTTAACCAAACTGAGAACTAACTTTTACACTTCAGAATTTTTTGCTGTGTAACGTAAACATATCGCAAATTTTTAAAATAAGGTTGTAGTCTAATAGTACTTTGGCAAAGAATTCAAGTTGGCGCATAGATCATATGTGTACTGGAATCAATTTTTGTTAATTTCCCTTAATCAGTGTCCGTCAAATCACATTCAAAATGGATAATTAGATCTTTAACATCATTTAGTGTCGGCTGATACAATTACTGTAGCAATCTGACCATACTTTACTAGATTATCAACACACACATTCAAAAAATAATACACAACTACCAACACAGAAAGAGACAGAGAGAGAGAGAGAGAGTAAATCGTATATTTTCAAACTTTCACAAAACTGAATTTTTCAACGTTCTTCGATTTTATTCCTTCAATATTTTTCAGCTAACAAAAAGTTAAGGAATTATACATATTTTAGAAATGTTTTTTTGGAGGTTTATCTGAATTATTTCGTTCTTTCAATAATTTTGACACTCGGCGTGCTAAAAGAAATATTTTGAAATAAAACTCGTACGGTTTGTTGTACGATGTGTTTAGTATTTTAGTTTTAGTGTCCTCCCCGTAACTTCCCAAATATTCATATAAATGAAAAAATGCACAAATAAAAGATTTGTTTTCTTATTATTATCAATTTTATATGATTTTGCTATTGAGTCGATAATAAGAGTGATATTTGTAGATTTTAGTTTTAGGGTCTCCCCCGTAACTTCCTAAATATTCATATAAATGAAAAAAGGCAGATAAATAAAAGATTTGTTTTCTTATTATAAACAATTTTTGTCTTATATGATTTTGCTATTGAGTCAATAATTAGAGATATATATGTAGATTTTAGTTTTAGGGTCCCGCCCCCCCGTAACTCATCAAATATTCATATAAATGAAAAGGTACAGAAATAAAAAATTGTTTTCTTATTTTAAAACATTTTTGTAAATTACAGTGGCGTACGCAGGGGCGGGGAGATTAGGGGGATAAAACCTCCCCCGAAAATTCGAAAAGAACTAAAATTAACTGCCGATGTTGTGAAATATCCCCCCCCCCGAAATATTTTTCTGTGTACACTAGTGGTAATATATGATTTTGCTACTGAGTCAATAATAAGGGAGATATATGAAGATTTTAGTTTTAGGGTGTCTCCCCGCTCCCCTAACTCCCAAAATATTTATACTCTATCTCTGAAAGACTGATAGTAATAAATCATTTTGTCAGGCAGTTACCAGAGGCGTGCACATTTTAAACACGTTTAAATTGGTTTTGTGTATTTCTATATTACTATTTATCATTTTATTAAACGCACGCCTGTGACCATATTTATCATATCATTAAACACACCCCTGTGACCATATTTTTCCACAAAATTTTAGGGTCAAATTTTTATGGTCTATTGTGTTTAACCCTAGTTCGTATTCCCATATAATATGTGCGGCACACTCGGTTGTTTTTTACAATATTTCGTTTCGAACTATTCATATTTTGTCGCTTTTGTTTTATCGCTTCTGTGTGATAATACAATAACTTTTTGCAAATAATAAATTTTATTACTATCAGTCTTTCGGAAATAGAGTATAAAAAAAAATATTGAACAAAAAATATTTGTTTTCTTACTGTAAACAATTTTTGTTATAAGTATTCTTCAATAAAGAAATATTTTAAGTTTTTTGATTAAAGTTTTAACCCCGAAACAGCCCCCTAGAATAAAAATTTTGAGATACCTTGTTCGAATCCTGTTAATCTATCATTATACCAAATTACGTGAAAATATATCCAGCCGTTATTGCGTGAATCTCGGACAAATAGACATACATACATAGACAGACAGAAAAAAACTGTTTTTTGCGGATATTGTCATCTATTTTCTCTATTTTTTACTCTATCAACAAACTAAATCATGTGAAAATGTGTCCAGCCGTTATTGCGCGAATCTTGGACAAACAGACATACATACAGACAGACAGAAAAAAAATTATTTTTGTGGATACTGTCAGCTATTTATTCTATTTTTTACTCTATCATCATACCAAATTACGTTAAAATATGTCCAGCCGTTATTGCGCGAATCTTAAACAAATAGACATATGTATATACATACAGACAGACAGAAAAAAACTGATTTTTTGCGGATATTGTTATCTATTAACTCTATTTTTTTTTCTATCATCATATCAAATTACGTGAAAATATGTCCAGCCGTTTTTGTGTCCATCTCGGACAAATAGACAGACATACATACAGACAAAAATTGATTTTTGCGGATATAGTCATCTATTTATTCTTTTTTTGTTCTCTATAATCATACCAAATTACGTAAAAATATGTTTAGCCGCTTTTGCGCGAATCTCGGATAGACAGACAGACAAACAGGCAGGCAGACAGACAGACAGGTAGACAGACAGGCAGACGGACAGCCAGACAAACAGAAATTGATTTTTGTGTATACCATCTTATGATCATCTAAAACGTATAGAAACCAAATGTGACTCCGAAAAAATAAGAAAAGAGATCCAGCCTCCAATTTTATTAATATTGATTTGTATGCATTATGTAAACGTAATAGGTAGTTATTCTTAACGTCATGAGCTTCTTATAAAAATATTATAGTCTAAATTAATAATCAAAACCACCACAGTTCATTAGTAGAAAAAAAAGACTGATTGAAAATATATAATTTATTTTCTTTGACATTTACCCTCTCTCTCCATTCGTCCATAAATTTAATTAAGCTGAAACAAAAGATCGAACCTTGCAGAAAACATCGTATTGTTCCTTTTCATATGGGTCCGTTGACGAGGTACTTTCATCATATTTATAAACGTGTTGTCTCTCTTTCCGTTGTTCTCTTTCTGGGCTATCACCATTTCTCTGCGGCTTCACACGAACAACCCTCCGATAATTTTGATCATCGGTTATCATTTTGATATTATTATAAAATTATTGACAATTTGACATGTTTAATTAAAATTTAATTTGTTACAAAATTTTTAATTACATTTTATAATTTTTAATTACTAGATTTATTTTACAAAATACCTGTATTTTTCCGAGTTTGTTATTAATAAATTTTAAAATTATTGGCACTAATTATTATTAAAAATAATTTATTTATACAATTTTTACATAGTTCGTAATCCTATACTTAATATCTGCAACCTGCACATAATACGCGTATTGTTAGTTGCCTACCTTTACGCCATTTTTAAATACAGTAGAACCTCGTTAACCCAGACTAATAGAGGGTTGTCCGGGTTAGCGAAAGTTCTGATTAACTGAAATAATAAAAAAGAACAGTCAAAAGTGAATTAAAATTCCGTTTACAGAAATAAAATATGTTTATTATATCTTAAAATTAAAAAAAATATACGTCTGTAGGAGGGTTATTTTTTGGAACAAACTGTTTTATTGCTTTTGAAAATATTCTCCTTTAAGATTTATATACTTTTACATGCGTTCAAACTAATTCTCGAAACATTTTTGCCACTCTGAAGTTGGTATCTCAAAAACATGGGTTTCGAAGGCTTCAACAGTTCTTGAGGTGATGAAAATCGCTGTCCGTGCATTTTTTATTTAACATTGGGGAATAAAAAAAAGTAGTTAGGGGATAAATCAGGTGAATACGGCCAATAAGACATTAATTCGATGTTTTTCTCCTTCAAATAATTAATTGTTTGACGTGCTGTGTGGGAGCTTGATTGTCATGATGAAGAATGATGCTTTTGGTTGATTTTTCTGATTTTGTCGATGACTTCTGGCAAACAAATTGTATACTATTCAGCATTAACTGTTCTCCGATTCTCTAAAGCAGTGTTTCTCAACAGGTGGTCCCCAGAAAATTTTTTATGTGTTTTTTGCAGTTTTTTTATTTTTTATACAAATTTTTTATGTAAATAATTTATATTTTGTTTATTTTCTGTAAACTATCAGTGATTTTCTACAAATAAAATAAATGTATTAAGGAGCACATTAACCAACAATTATTATTAGTGGTCCGCGTTAGAAAATTATCTGGTATTATACTGGTCCGCGGTGCGTTTTTGGTTGAGAAACACTGCTCTAAAGGAATGGTTGTGATATTTCCAGTACAACCGAAGAAACTGGCGATCATTTTCTTGAAAGTTCTTCGTGAACGAACAACTTATGTGGATTTCGATTCATCTTGGAAGACCCAGTGTATTGTTGCTTAGTTTCCGGTTCATATGAATAAATCCAAGTTTTGTCAACTGTAACGATGTTGTATACGGTTTTGCAGTGCCTAGGTTGCATTTTTTAGCATTCCCTTACACCAATCAACACGAGCCTTTTTTTGAGCTTGAGTTAAATTATGCGGAATCCATCGGGAACAGATCGAATGTATTGCAGTCTGCAATATGCCAAAGGATGCCTCTATCTCACGGTAAGTCACATGCCGATCTTCTTCAATCATTTTGCGAACAGCATCGATGTTTTTCTTTGAATCACAACCAATTTGGTCGACCTTCACCAGATTCATCACTGACGGACGCACGACCACGACGAAACTCTGCAAACCAATTGTAAGCAAATCTTTTCTGATGGTGCTTCATTACCAAAAAATAGAATGATAGTCAAAAATAATGATAGTCATTGTTGTTGAGTTAGGCCTTTACTAAAATCGTAAAATGTCATCCAACGAATACCTTCACGAGTAATATCCATTTTTTCACAAACTTGTTTTTTTAAACGCTGTCAACAAACTACTCGGTTAATTTATTAGCGGCCACTGATTTCACAATAACAAATGTCATATTTAAGAACATAGTAATGACACATTTCAATATTGCCATCTAGTGGTCGTTTGTAAAAACATTAAAGGTATACCTCGTACTCATAAGTCAATACGGAAAAAAGAGAAAGGACCAGAGAAGATTTGTAACCAGTCGCTTAGTTTCTCGGAATATTCGGTATGTAATTAATTGATGTATTTGAGCCAACTTTAACTCGCGCAAAATTATACGTCGACTTTGTTTGTAACAACTCTATAACTAGTAATTAAAGCAGCCCCTATACTCTGACCAGTAAATGATTAGATTACTCTATACATTAACAGTTTTCAGAAATGCTTTGTTGCATAGTTTGACTCGTTTCGATTAATACATTATCAACATTTGCTCGAAGCAAGTATACAACTTGCAAATTCGATAAAGTCAACGTTTTATGTTTATTGGCTCTTTATAATAGCCAAGTTACAGTTTAATATCATTTCCGTTGGATATGAATTTTAAAAGAACATGAATTTAATTTCATATAAATTTCGATATTTTTGTCGCCAGTAAAAGGGACAGAATGTAATTTTACGTATATTTGAAAAGTAATGCGATTAAATGTTGAATAAATGAAAATTATGGACTTTAATTCTTAATTCATGTAGATTAAAATTTTATATTTAATTTTTTACTTTGAATTTTGGTCGCGGAAATGAATTTCTGATGAAACAGTATTTGGAGAGTAGACAAAACACAGAACTCAGCAATTTGGAAGACAGATGGGGAAGAAATATCTAGAATAGGCAATCGAAATGGTACATAGATTGATGGAAAACAGATGATCACAATTTTTTCAGAAACCAAATATGAGACCGAAAAAATAAAAAATAGATATACAGATCAATTCTGTGAAACGTTACTATAATAGTTACCGTGTAGTAACGTTACTACAAGATAACTTTTATAGTGACTTTAATAGTAACTTTAACATTTTTCGTATTCTGTAATATCTAACTGTAGTGACGTCGCTATGAAAGTTATATCTTAGTGACAGTTACTGAGAAAAGAATGAAGTTGGTAACAGAAGCGCAACACGTATGCGCATTGGTGGTATACTGATGACAGTTGAGGTTAAAAATGTCAAAATATTGTATTGCTTACAATATTTTGTTGTTATATAATATACAGTTTATTTCAAACGATTAGGCGGAACTAACCGGAATTTTCATTTTTGTAAGTTGTCATTAGCTATTTTTTATATATTGAAATTGGCTTTTCCTGAACAAAATGATCAAAAGCTTCAATCAATCAGTAAAAGCAACTAGAATTGAAAATCTAGTTCCACCTAAACAGACTTTATAGCAGGGCTTCGAACCGGAACTGAACCAAAAACCAAAAACCGAAAAAAAAACGTTATTTTTGTGGAAACGAAAACCGGAGCTGAACCGAAAAAAAATATCGGTTCACATAATGTTTATGAGAGTGAATATAAAATACATTTTATTTAAAATTATATTTTAAACTGATGAGCAGAAAAAACTCGTAATTTTTTAAATTGATAAGTAAAAAAAAAATTGCGCTTCTATTATTTCTGGGGAGGGGGGGTTATAAAATAAATAATCTAAATTATAGTAGAAAATAAATTTCTATTACAAAAAAAAGCATTTAAAAATGTATCTCTCGAAACTGAACCGAAAACCGAAAAAAACCGTTATTTTTGCCGGAACGAAAACCGGAACCGAACCGATATTTATTTTTTTAATTGAACCCGAACAAAAACCGAAACGAAAAAAAATACGGTTCGAAGCTTTATATTATGGTATACACATTTATAAAAAAAAACAATTACAAAATGAGTGACGAAATTAAAAAAAAAAAAAAAGCAAAATGGAAAGACAAATTCTCGACAATGGAACCAATAGCACAGACGGGTGGAATTTGGGGGTTAGAATCTCCCATGAAGCTGGATTTTTTATTAGTTCGATGATTTTCCTTGTTTTGTCATTACTTCCATACGTCTCATTTTATAACCCTCCCCCCTCATGAAACTATTTTTGCGTCACTGAATAGAACTTTTGTTAATTTTTTTAAAAACAAAAACTATTTTTTTAAAATAATTTGTACATACATATTTTATATATATTTAGTTTTTATAATTTTCTTTACTAATCTTCTTCATTTTGTATTATATCTAAAAATTACACTTAAAATCAAATGTCCGCCATTTTTATCTTCATAAGTTTTTACTTATACAAATTTTATCTAACTAAGTTATTACTTATAAACACCAGCATTTGGCAGTTACTATGATAGGAACTTTTATAGTAACATGTTACTAAATATTGTAGTAACTTTTCCTAACTTTATTTAGTAACTAACCCAAAGTTACTATGATAGTAACTGACCTTTCACATAATGACAAATTTAGTTACTATGATCATAGTAACTGAGTTACAGAATTGGTCTGTCTACCTCCAATTTTATTAATGTAGATAGATTGTTAATTTTGTATCAGAAATTTGTAATATCTGGGGGTTATACGAAGCGTTAAGAGAAATTGTGAAATCATATGTGTTTAATATATTTTTTAATTTTATTTATTTTACGTCGGTCTGTTTCTGCAACGAGGCTAATCGCCGATGCCACGGACGAGCTCCTACACCTGGATGAGGGCTTAATAATTTGTGAAAATGGAACATAGTTAACATATTATTCTCGCCCGAATAGTATCACCAACGGGGAATTGAACCAGCAACCCCACAATTCAGACTGTTTTTACCAGTCAGAACTGCTCGGCCACTCCGTTGGCTGATCAAAATTAAAACTGATATAAACAACAAAGTTTATGTTCGACAATAATAGCAAGAGATAGTATGAATGTATGAATGCACATACACTCGAGAGTGAGACGATAAACGTACGTCTAATACTAATAAGCAGAACATCCGCTTGCGGCAGCTACGTCACAATGGCGGAAATTTTAAAATTTATTACAAAATATAAAAAAATCACTCTACAGGTATATTGTAAAGGTGACCTAGAAAATGAAAAATGGTCAGTGTAAAAACATTTTTTACGATGCCATTGGAAAGTAATCAAAAAGTTACCTAAAGAAAGTTTTATTTAAAACATTTTTTGATTTTCAATAAAAACGTTATAGGGAAAAATAGTCAGTAAAAAACATTTTTTATGATGCCATTGGAAAGTAATCAAAAAGTTGGAAGGGAAAATTTAATTTGACGAATTTTAGTTTTTTGCTTGTATTATTTTATCAAAATGTCATTCAAATGTACTAATTATAGTGATAATTTGCCATAATTTAACCTAAATCGTATCTCTTGTAGTTTTTGAGCTCCTCATACATGCGTCGTTAAATGCCCCATTTACCAGATGACCCATCTGGTAAATCCGTCAACCAGTAGAAAGACCTCGCAAAAAAGAGATCAGATGACAAAATATTTAGTCAAATTGGAACACAAGATACCTGGAAAGACGAAAATCAAGACACATCTGGACAGACTCAAACCGCAGAATTCCATAAAAAATGAGAGGCAGACGATGAAAGTGGATAAAAGAGTCCTGGTAAAGCATTGGGAAGGAAAATTCTATTCCAATCAACAAATGGAAAAACGCAAAGATAGAGAGATAATTTGATGGAAATCTACCTAATATTTGTATACAAAATACCTGGAAATGTGATAGATAAAGTTGGAGAACTTGTGTGCCTGGATTGAGATTCAGACCTATGATATATGTATATGGCAGCTGCCAAAGTGTCAAACTATAAAGTTTCAAAAGTCTCTCTCCTCGCGGGCTAATAATTAAATTTTCTTCAAAAAAAAGTGTACAAAATCTAATTACAACTTTGAAAATAATCGATTTAAGTTTATATTTTGTGTAACAAAAAGTTGTCTGCGCATCAAACCAGAATTGAAGTTGTTAAATCTCGTCCAGAACGAAACTATGCGAAATATTTTAGCAAAGAGCGCCACGTATTGTTAATTAACTACGATCTGTCATAATATTTAGAATATTCTCAACTTTGGTATTAATTAAGTAAATTCTAAAGGAAAATTTTAAAAGTATCCCGCCACAGATAAAAGTTACATTGTAAATTCGATTTCGAATAGAAAATAATATAAGTAAAGGATACTATAATAAATGTAGATCTATTGAGATCACCGATGGGGCGTGGTGTAGAAAACACAAGAGAACAACTTTCAGTTATACAAGGGGTTAAATAAGGCCTGATACAGAAATGAGAATTGTCAAAAAAAAAAAAACAAAAACAAAAACAAAAATAGTGTTGGAAGACTAAAGCTGCGTTCAGAGCTCTTAAATTAGTAGGCTATAGACTATGGCTTGTGCACTGTTGATTGTCACTAACAAGTTTGTCATATGGTAACGCGAGCAACCGTTCAGACCTCTAAATTTAATGCGTTATACGTTGTCGATTGTGGATAGTTTGCCAAACTTTGTAGTTTGTGAATCGTTTTAATAAGACAGACAAATAAACACATTGGCTATCTCAGTCTGCATCGTATAGAACGTTTACATTGTATTCCTTTACAAAACCTAACAAAATGTCATCTTACCACAAATTTCACCCAAAATTACAGATGAACAATAAATATGATCAATTTAAGTAATTGGGTTAATAATAATAATAATAAACCCTTTATTTAACTTCAAGAAATTACAAGTTATGTCACATAAAATCTATACGTTGCAAAGTTTGCTTACAAAAAATATAATTAATAATAATAATTAGTGAGTAACAATAATAATAATAATAATATTAAATACTATATTTGTATAATAAATAAAATAATTTCAAATAATATATTTGTGCATTTTTAATTTAAATATCATTTACTCGTTAAAAAATTCTTGTAATGAGTAATATGGTTTTTCTGTTAACAATATTTTAAATTTAATTTTGAACTGTTTCATGCCTAAACTTCTTAGTTGGAAATTTTGTTTAATATGTGGAAGCTGACGTATATCTTTCTTGATACTTCGAGGCACAATTACGTTTAGTTAGTAAAAATCTAGGACAGCAGAATTAGGAAAACGATAATAGATAATAAACATTTTACGAAGCCGCCATAGTTGGTTTAAAGACACACAGATGTCGTACTGTTCGTAACGCATTAATTTCTTTAGCTATAAACGCTGCCTTGAACGTTAAAGTTACCTAGTAAACTTATCCACAATGCACAGTAAACAGTCTACTAATTTAAAGGGCTCTGAACGCAGCTTTAATGTTAACAACAAATATATTTTGTTTTTCACTTTGCTGTTCTTTGGTCATAATGCCTAGGATATGAGATATTTAAACATATGCATAACAACCGAAGAATTGTAACGCCCTCTCATTACGCCCTCAACAAATATTAGTCTCATTTACTGGTATAAGCTGTTCTGTAAGGACAAACCAGATCTAGTTATTTTGGTTACTTTTATAGTGTAAAACGGACTTTAAATGTCAATTAAAAATATTCCTTACGGTGTAAAACAGACTTTAGATTTATTGGTTCTGATAATTATTAAGAAAGTGAGATTTTTTATAATTTTTTAATACCAACAAGACATACAGTTTCAAAGGTGCGAACTATTGAAAACAATATCTCCCCTTAATTTGTTCTTACAAAAGTGAACAGCTTATAAATTATTTTTTGATTATCATAGTCTAAAGGTTTCGTATTCTTTTTCATCTTTCTTTTGCTTTTTGTGCATTTTTTCGCGATATATTCGGATAATTCTTGCATATTCATTATTATTGTAAAATTAATTCTGACAATTAAATGATTAATCAAAATCATTTGTTTTTTGTCTATAAACTGTTTACTGTCATAGTCTACTAGATAGGTAGAAATATCTGTTAATTTTTACTTTTTATTTTATGTGAAGTGAAAAATAAATTCTTGTATGCACCATTAGTGCTACTGGATAATTACGCCCATCGAGCGACATCCATCCCTACGGCTAGAGGTCCTTGGGCTGTATTACGTCGCTCTCCGGACATAATCATCCTTGTAATACCCTTGGTGCTATTTTGTAGAGCCAAAATAATGAAGAACCAGTCAATCTTATTTCGCTGCTTAACTCTACTTAGTTTTGTTGTTTGTATCACAACGGTTTGTTATGCCGGGTTTACATTGGTAGAGTAAAAGAGCTAGTAACTAGCGCAAGTAACTAGCAACTAGTTACTATCCCTGTTTAAACAGTTGACATTGTGACTAGTAGAGTACTAGCTGTCAGTAATTGGTCTAGGATAGCAGCTAGCTCGTCGACGTATTTACTAGCTACTGTCTTTTCCCCCACTACGCAAAATTTATTCAATTCAAATTGGCGGCAAGCGGTAACCTGTCATAACAAATAGAAAAAAACCCATATCAGGTAAGTTACAATTTATTTACATAAATTGCGTAACATTCATATATTAATTGATGATTTTTGATTGATTAATTGATCATCTGTGAAATAACTGCCCTTGATACACGAAAAAGATGTTGTAGACCAGTGTTTCTCGACCAAAAACGCACCGTGGACCAGAATAATATATAATTTTCTAACGCGGACTACTAATAATAATTGTTGGTTTATTTTTTGCATGAAAACAAATATATTTAATGTGCTACTAAACACATTTATTTTATTTGTAGAAAATCACAGAAAGTTTACAGAAAATAAACAAAATTTAAACTATTTACATAAAAAATGTGCAAAATAAATTAAAAATAAAACTGCAAAAAACACATATAAAAACTTTCGCGGACCACTCAAATTTTTCTGGGGACCACTGGTGGTCCGCGGACCACCTGTTGAGAAACACTGTTGTAGACTACAATATCTATTTCCTGTGAATAGGAAATAAAGCGTTAATTTTATTTTTGCTGGAATCGCATCCCTTATTAGTGAATCAGTTCGTTGTATTAATGGACTAACTAAATTTAATAGCCTATTAAAATCATCTGGTGTCATTCTTAAACACAGTCTGTACTCTTTTTGATCTTCCACGGCTAATTCACGAAATAGAAGGACTGATGCGCCCTGGGTAGTTCTTCTATCAAACCATTTTTTAACCCATTTTTGTTTAGGCTTATATTCTGTACCGAATACTTCAATAAGACAATCAATTATTTCCTCCACAAGAAATGATGTAATTCAAAATACCACTTCTTTAATGGTATCACGCCGGCGACGATATATATCCACATTCATAAACTATTTTTTGCAAAAAGATAATTTCACTACAAAATCACAGCGAAGATGTCAAATGTGTTTTGACAATTACTATCCAGAAAATAAGATATGTATGTCAATTGCGTATGAACACCTACTATCCTGAAAATAATATAGTAGAGTAAAGCGCGTAGTACTTGCGCTAGTTACTAGCGCTTTTACTCTACCAATGTAAACCCGGCATTATGGATATTTGCTATTAATTGGCTGCATTATTCGGTTGATAACAACGATAATTTAATTAGTACTACATATCTATGTACCTACGTATCAAGTAAGATGGGTTAGATAATCTATAGGTTCTCAAAATCAACTAACAATATCAAATAACCTATTATAGAGAATAAAGAAAGAATTTCAAAATTTAATTGTCTAAGAAATAAAGCCGTTCAAAACTAACTTATTTCACAGATATTCACGTACAAATGAAGAAAATGAATAGTAGCTCATATTGAAAATATAAAAATTTTACTATAGGTTGTTTTATTGATTTAAGCGGAACTAGATTTTCAATTCTAATAAATTTTACTGATTAAGTGAGGATTTTGATCATTTTGTTTAGGAAAACTCTCTTCAAACGTCTACTGACAACTTGAAAATAAAAATTCCATTTGGTTCAGCTTAAAGGTTTGGAATAACTAATAATAAATTTTCTGCTTGTAGTTTTTGGCGCAGTAATTCGTTTATTGTCATGGAGTTTATTCGATAAACTCCAAAACAGAATTTTACTTGATTATTTTGTTAAATACCACCCAAAGACGATCATTCCAATATATTTTTCTTTTGTATATTTATTTTCACATTTTTAACTTTTTTTATGTTGGTAATACTGTTTCACGGTATGTAGACCATAGTAATAACTCAATTTTAACAAAATATCGATCTAAAATATTCTTTCAAAGCTGTCAATATAAAATAAAAACTTTCAAGTTAACAAAACCCTAAAGTTGGTGTAAATTTTTTTTAGTAAAGTGTCACTGAGAAAAAAATGTGACTTTAACATACATTGGTTTCTATTGGAAGAAGGGTAAAATTCAAAGCCACAAGCCAAGAGGTTGGTCTTGAAATTATCAATCGTTATTATTGTCTAAACCTGTGGGTTTTCAAAGTGTGGTCCGTGAACCCCTAGAAATCTCGAGATACTCAAGAGCTACTCCAGGTTTTGCTTTTCTTTTTAACTACCACGAGTCTAGTTTCAGTGTATAATAATAAATGATGAGAAATGTGAATTTTCTCAAAGTATTTAATTAGTAAAGGAAGAGCACAAAGAGCCGAATATTAGATGTTTGGCCAGTATTTTTGAGCATATTTTTGACTGTAATCAAAAGTTTTTCGAAAATAATTTTTCGTCTGTTAAACTTATTAAAAGCTTTATTTATTATCCTACATCAGGCACTGCTAAATTTTTATTACACTGCCGTACTTTTGCCAAAATAAGAGTAGAAAGAAAAAGGAAATCGAAACTACTCTTCGTTTTTGTACGCCAAAAATTTTAACTAACTAAGAAGAGGTCCTGGAAGACCAAGGATGATTACCTGGCTCGGTAATTTAAGGAAGTAATTTGGAGATACATCCACAGAATTATTTCGGAATGCTACAACGGTTGGGACAAGAGAAGAAGATTAGTACACCATCACTTATTATATAAGTAAATTTGATATTATTTGGTACGTGCCTAAATCAAGCTTTTTTTTTGTACAGTGGATATTGTTTATAACGATATATCGGTTTTTGCGACGAAGTCCCGGCCAGAAACTAGGGTGACCAGGTCTCAGGTTTTCACCCGGAGTCTCAGGGTTTCCGGGGTTTGTTATAAAAAAATCTCCGGGTTTGTAGATTGGAGGTGAGGACCTTTTTTTTGCTCATCACTTAGATTTTGGAGGTGAAGATCGACCATTTTTTTGACATTTTTACTTGCCCGACCTTAATATATAAGGGGCAAGTATTGTAATCGCGAAAATTTTCGATGTCGAGATTTTGACTGATGACCACGTTTCATGGTCCAGGGAATCCAAAAAACCTATTTTCGAAGTGCCGTCCGTATGTGTGTGTGTGTGTGTGTATGTGTGTCTGTGTGTATACACGATAACTCGAAAACGGTTCAACTTAGAGAATTCGTTCTGGTACTAAAAAATTCTCCTATTAAATGGGAAGAACCCTATTGTTTTTTATGAAGATCGGTTGACTAGAAATGGCAGTTTACTCGTGTCGACTAAAGATTTTTGCGAATATTTAGCAACAGAAAAATATTGAGAAAAAAATTATTGAACAAAAGTTACTATAAATGCAATTACTAATAACTTTTATTTGAGACGTTTTTTGATAAAACGAAAAATTTTGAAAATTTTTTGTAAAATTATTTAAAATTTTTCCAAGTTTCAATTTTTTCATACTTATATGTAACATTTCCATGGTCATGGTAATTAATTCGTAACTAGTCAACGCAAAAATTTGTAAGAA
Organism: Liopterus haemorrhoidalis; assembly: GCA_963971575.1. Taxonomy (NCBI): domain Eukaryota; kingdom Metazoa; phylum Arthropoda; class Insecta; order Coleoptera; family Dytiscidae; genus Liopterus; species Liopterus haemorrhoidalis. The sequence continues at coordinate 40,096,642 of OZ020612.1, read as the reverse complement.
CATAATTTGATGTATTTTTGAAGATTTATCTAAATATTTAAAAAAAAAAAAATTAATTTAATTTTTTTTTCTTTTAATTTTTTTTATGGGAGGGCAAGTCTCGCGGAGGTTTACCTTCGCCACTGGTTTTGGAGGTGAGCAAAATTGTTGAATAAAATACACTGTATTTCCAATTTATTTTATTTTTTTCAATATTAGGGTTTAACTCAACTGGAATCTGGTCACCCTGCCAGAAACATATCTTTTTATACGTGAGACTTACCGCTTATAACGACATCGGATATTACGTCGAAATTAATATAACAAAATAATATAAAAATTAATATAAAAATGGCTTGAAATTCGGGTCAAATTATCTTTTATAACGACGTTTCACCACTGCCTATCGCGAAAACGCTGGGAAGTACTGAATTGGCTAGGGGAATTACCGAGGTATGAAAAGGCAAGGCGAAACGCGACTGATAAACATATTCATTCAGTGGTTAACTATGACTTGAAGGTACGTCATCCACGTCGATATGGCGAAACGAAAAGCATTAATGTAAATTTTTCAAATATTGATGAAGAACTCGAAACGGAGAAGGATATGACGGAAGATGAAATTTTAGCTGGGTCAGATCCGAATTTGGAGTCAGAAATAAACAACGACGAAGTGAAAAATGGAAGAAACTGCCGAGTTCCAAACACTTATTTTCACTATAAAGGATTAATTTTCAGCATTTGAAACATTTCAGCATTTTTTCACGTTTAATCAAAATTTAAAAGAGGCTACAACAGATTATGCATTGCTACATTTGAAAAAAAGATTGAAGAAATCTTTTTAGACAACATGTTTGCGGCAAACATTTTGTCTCTAAACACAAACAAATGTGAAAGTATGATTATTTCTTTAAATAAGTATACATTTGAGAGTCCAGGCTTTATTAAATTTTTAGGGGTATATGTTGACAAGGAATAAAATTGGAAACACCATGTTGATTATGTGAGTGGTAAGGTATGTAGAACAATTTTCTTACTGAGAAATCTTGTGGACATAGTAACTAAAGATGTTCTCTAAGTAGCTTATTACTCACTTTTTCAATCACATATTTCTTATGCCCTTTTAGCATGGGGACACTCGTCCTCTGCTGATAGAATTTTTGCATTGCAAAGACGCGCTGTGAAAACCATTGACGGCTTTTCTTACAGAGCAGACTGTCAAAAATCTTTTTTATCATTGCAAATTATGACTCTACGATCACTACATTTTTGCCTGTTTAATTTTTTTTTTTTTTACAAAAATAAAAACGATTTAAATCTTTTAATAAGATTCATAGTCATAATACTAGATACAAGAATTATATATATATCCTAAATTCTGCCGTCTATCAAAATCTAGAAATAGCACTACCTACTACGCTATTAAATTGTTTAATAAATTGCCAGTAAGACTTTTACCCTAAAATAAATTTGAAGCGTTTGTGAAGGATTTTGATTTTGATTTAAATTTTTATAATTATCATTAGTTTTTTTGTATAGATTTAAGTAATAATTGTATCTGTGTGTAACTCTTTTTGTGTAAATCTACACTATTTGCTTGATTTTTTTTGACTGACTGTTAACGATTTAATTGTATCGTATTGTGGTCAATAAATAAATATGATATTATTAAATAAACCAAAATGACAGATTTATTTGTTAAAATTTAAATATGTATATACATACATACATAAGTATATAAAATTATGTAAATGTCAAGTTGTTTATAAAATAAGTTGGATTTTTTTTTATGTTTGGTAACCCTTGAATATTGTTTTTGTTGCTTAAGCTTCTTATACTCATGTAAATGTACTCTTTTCTAACATAAATAAAATATACATATTTTTCAACATTGTATTTATAGTGTTTGGATAGAGCGACCTACGGTTATAACGACCGAATTTCATTGGTCCCTTCAACGTCGTTATAAACGATATCCACTGTATTTTGAACGTTTATGTACTTAATAATAATTAAATAATCAAACAAATTAATTCCTTTGATATATCTTTCGGTGATTTTCTCTAAATGTAGTATGTATTTCAGTTCCCTCTAATTAAAAACTCAAAAGGCCTGTTATAATTTATTAGGGCCTTATTGATTTTATTCAAACTCATTATAATTTTATTGAAATCAAAGAGTAATCACATCTGTGGAATTCCATTTCATTTATATTGAGTATTCAATAGAACCACTGATTTACATTTCAATAATTCCAATTGCATTTAAAATTGATTGTACGAATGAACGTTTTAAATTATTTAAATATTTCTGTTTCATAACAATGGTAGTAAGTAACGTTAACGCAACGTATAACCCCCAGAGATTACAAGTTTCTTATACAAAACTAACAATCTGAAATAAAAATAGTAATATAATAATTCTGCACCGAATTTTTATTTATCTAATAATATATTTTTAATTGTAGAAAAAATTGTTGTAGAAATGGTATCGCTTGTAATAATATATATCAGACAACTATGTTCTGTAATTTTTATTTATTTTTTTTCTTAGCAACTGATGGCCACTAACCAGTATAATTTTATTTTTATTTTGAATAAATTAGAAAATTTTATAACAAATACAAACATCCATGCCATGACCGGGATTCAAACCCGAGCCTCCATGGTTAGCGGTCAAACTCGCTGACCACTATACCACAGTGACCGGCTTCTACAAGGTGTTTACGGTCTTCTTATTTCTTTTTTAATGGGTGATACTACAGGTCAGAAGAAGGCGAAAACCTTAAAACACCTTTGTAAAAGTTTTACAATAAAAGAGATACTAATTTTTTTAGTTTTTAATTTTTGGTGCTTTTCCGCCATAATTCTCCAAATATTTATCCAATAAAAAATAAATTTAGACAAAAGGTTTTTATTCTTCTTATTCTTAACAATATTTGTAATATATGGTAAGTTTTTACTGTTAAGTCAATTATAACGAAGTAATTTAAATTTTTAATTTTTGGTGTTTTTCCGCCATAACTCTCCAAATATTTATCCAATCAAAAAATTTTAGATAAAAGATTTGTCTTCTTATTCTTAACAATATTTGTAATATAAGTTTTTGCTGTTAAGTCAATTATAAGGGAGTAATTTAAATTTTTAATTTTTGGTGATTTTCCGCCATAATTCTCTAAATATTTATCCAATCAAAAAAAATTAGATATAAGATTTGTCTTCTTATTCTTAACAATATTTGTTATATAAGTTTTTGCTGTTAAGTCAATTATAAGAGAGTAATTTAAATTTTCAATTTTTGGTGATTTTCCGCCACAACTCTCCAAATATTTATCCAATCAAAAAAAATTTAGATAAAAGATTTGTCTTCTTATTCTTAACAATATTTGTAATATAAGTTTTTGCTGTGAAGTCAATTATAAGGGAGTAATTTAAATTTTAAATTTTTGAGACTTTTCCGCCGTAACTTTCCAAGTATTTATCTAATCAAAAAAATTTAGATATGATTTGTCTTCTTATTCTTAACAATATTTGTAATATAAGTTTTTGCTGTTAAGTCAATTATAAGGGAGTAATTTAAATTTTAAATTTTTGAGATTTTTCCGCCATAACTCTCCAAATATTTATCCAATTAAACAATGCATATAGATAAAAGATTTTTCTTCTTATTCTTAACAATATTTGTTATATAAATTTTTGCTGTTAAATAAATAATAAGGTAATTTAAATTTTTAATTTTTGGGTTTAAAAATTATAAATTTAAATTACTCTTTATCTTTTATCTAAATGCATTTTTTTGATTGGATAAATATTTGGAGAGTTATGGCGGAAAAACCCCCAATATTAAAAATTTAAATTACTCCCTTATTATTGACTTAACAGCAAAAACTTATATTACAAATATTGTTCAAAATAAGAGGACAAAATTTTATTTACATGCACTTTTTTGATTAGATAAATATTAGTTAGGCGGAAAACCCCCAAAAATTAAAAATTTAAATTACTGTCTTATTATTGACCTAACAGCAAAAACTTCTATTAGAAATATTGTTAAAAATAAGAAAAGAATTTTTTTATGTAAATGCACTTTTTTGATTGGATGAATATTTGGAGAGTTATGGCGGAAAAGCACCAAAAATTAAAAACTTAAAAAATTTATATATTTTTTTTTATAAAACTTTTACTAAGGTGTTTTAATCTTTTTTTTGACCTATAGTATCACCCATTAAAAAAGAAATAAGAAGACCACAAACACCCTGTATATATTTGTGGGTTATAAATAACTTTTGTATTTATATAGGTTTGAGTAGAAATGTTCAAATAATACGTCAACATTTTTGCAACCCTATATTATCTTATTCAAAACTAACAATCTGAAATAAAATTAGTAAATCCATGACTACTGATTATTTTTAATTAGTAAATGGCGTATATTAATATTCTCCGTATAATAAAATGGTTATTTTTTTAGTATTTTTAAATTATAATTTAACTATTTTAATTTAAATTTTACTATTTTTAATTTAAATTTAATTGATTGATTAAATAAATTTAAAAAACAATCCCCACTTTTGTTTATATTTTCGCGAAATAATCAACCTCGTTTCTGTTTAATTTATGATTAAAAGTTCTCACGTTATTTTGTAAATAAAGCTAAAACCAACCCTGGAATACAATTAATCACATCTTTACCACTAAAACTTTACAAATTATTTACAACTTCACAGGTGCGAACATCGTTCAGCACCCCCAATTGTAAATCAATTCGCACTGTACGACTGCACGTTTAAAACTAAAACACAGTGTGTATAACTTCGCTTTAGATTTGGCGGGGGATACCTTGCCGTTGTCATGGCGACAACTGTAACCAAAGAGCCCGCTTACAGGATCAGGCATGCGTGCATATTATGAGAGGTAATCAGGAATGTCAGGATGTTTAGTCCTTTGTCGCATAACATAGTGTAATATAAGTTTGGTTTACTCAAGAAAAGGATTGGTTATGTTTTAGCCTTTTTTGGTTTAATCAATCCCTTTTGAACCTCAAAGAACGTACCACAAAGGTTTTGAAATATCCGCAAGGCATATTATATAGGGATGTATATGTTGGTCACGTTTTGGTCAGTATTTGATCAAGCGAAATATTTTAATAAAGATGTTCTTTTTATATTTTTTGTTTTTTATGAAAATTATGAATAATAAAAAAGCACAACTCAAAAACGATTAGAGACAGCGATCTCCGGTAAGAATTTTTGGATTCCCCGTAGTTTATTTAGTCTAGATATAATATGGGGCTTTAATCGTTCAGCGCATTTTGAGAATAATTTTTTTTTAATGACAGAATTTACATTATTTGTAAAAATTTTGAATTTTGTTGGCATTTTTTTGTAGTTTATTTAGTCTAGAAATAATTTGGGGCCGTAATCGTTCAACGCGTTTTGAGATTGCGACAATTTTTTTAATGACAATTTACATTATTTGTGAATTAAAAAACAGTGAAACTCAAAAACGGTTAGAGATAGCGACCTGCGGTTGAAATTTTTGGAATCTGCGAAGGTTATTTAGTCTATAAATAATTTGGGGCTGTAATCATTTAACGCGTTTTGAAATTACGACAATTGTTTTAATTACATAATTTACATTATTTGCGAAATTATTAATTAAGAAAAAAATTACAATTCAAACGATTAGAGATAGCGTCGTCCGGTTATAATTTTTGGATTCATCGTAAATTATATAGTCTACAAATAATTTGGGGCTTTAATCGTTTAATACGTTTTGAGATTATGTAAATTTTATGAATATCATAATTTATATTAATTGTGAAAATTGTGAATTAAAAAAAAAGCACAACTCAAAAACAGTTAGGGATAGCGACCTGCGGTAGAAATTTTTGAATTTCTTGTAGTTTCTCATTCGTTTAGCGTATTTTAAAATTTTAATATGGCGTGATTTATAGAAATTTTCATCTTCGCATGGACGTATCTCAAGAACGAAATACGATAAAGTCCTGCGGTTGAAACTTTTGAAATTTTGAGGTGTTAATTGACTTATTATCATACTTAACACGTTCGCGGACAGTTTTGTACAATGAGATGTACCCAAAATGTCACTTTTTTAGATTTTTGTTTATAATAGGACATTTACTGTGTTTGGTATGTTCCTGATAGGACAGTTTATACTAGTTTTCATTACTTAAATGGAATTAAAACCTGCCCCAGCCGTCATTTGTATATTTGAATAAAAAGTAGGACGGTTTAGACCGTCATGACCTGAGCTAGGAAAATTATTCGACGGCTATAGCCGTACTGTCCGCGAACGTGTTAAACAAAAAAAAATTGAAAATTTTTCATTTAAGTAATTTTTTTTGAAAAAAAAAAAATTATCTACTATTTTATTGAAAATTAATATAAATATGTATTTTTGGTCATAGATTTGGTTTATTTTGAAGTTAGGGCAAAATTTTTGGATTTATGAATGGCATAAAAATAACCCAAATCGGCTCTAACTCAAAACCTAGAAAAGAATGAATTTTTAAATATTTTTTTTCATAATCCTTATCCCAAAATTAGCTTAAAACGATATTTTGGCTAAAATCTTGATAAAAATTTGATCCAAATTTAAAAAATTTAGGTCATTTTGTTGTAAAACTAATTTTTTTTTTATTTTGTTGTAAAACTCGTATACTTATAAATTTTTAGCATAAAATCGAAGTCAAACATTTTTTACCAAAATTCTCTGAACTAAAGAACGCCTTAACTGATTTTTAAAAAATACATCAGTGTGTGAATGGCATTGTTTAAGGTCAAATTGACCTGTTTTAATGGTTTCAGGGTACCCGAATTCTTTTAAACAATTACAATCAAGCGAAAACGTTTAAATTATATAGAAAAAATCTGCTGTGGCCACCACAGGACCATCCGCCATCACAAAGTACTTATTTAATTTATGCTACTTTATCAAAAAATATCTGAAATAAAAATTGTTATTTATTGCTTTTATAGTAACTTTTGTTCAATAAATTTTTTCGAAATATTTCTCTGTTGTGAAATATTCGCAAAAATCTTAAAACCGACACGAGTAAACTCCCATTTTTAGTTAACCGATTTTTGCCATAACTTAATAAATTCGTGCCATTGATGTCAAAAGCTTAAATATGAAGTTTCATAAAAATTCTTTTAGCCAAATTTGCTCTGCACGTGTACACGGACCGACAGACATCATGCTAAAAATAGTCAAAACGTTATGTAGGGACCTCAATCCGTGGAGATCCATTGAAATCTCGAAATGTCAAAATCGGTATGATCACAATACTTCCCTTGTGATGTATGTTGGCGGTCGGTAAAAATTTCTGAAAGTATCAATGTTAAGAACTCTGTATCTAATTATCATACAAGCCGTTGATAGGCAAGGGAAGTAAAGCGCCAGAGGGAGAAGTGAAGGAAGTAACAGTTTTTTGCTTGTACTGTTTATTACTGTATAGGTACAGTATAGCTTGTTTGTTGTTGTTTATTATTAGCCGCAAGGCTGTTTAATAACATTATTAGTAGTCAATCTCGAATAAGATAAACTTTGAATCAGTTGTGATATCTAGCTTAATATTGCAAATAATCTTATCCCTTTGAAATCTAGCGACGTCTATTCGTAACATGTAACAAATTTACTTCCCTATTATGAAATAATACATTTTGAAGGTAAATTAATATTGTAAAATTAATACCGGAAATACGTCACCGAACAATATTAAATTACGATATACTTGTTTACATTCTATCAAAATTGTTTAATTTAGTAACAATTTATTAAAATACTTGCTTCACAGATCCTATTTAGATATTAATATTGTTATATGGTAACAATAAATTATATGATAAATTTTCTAGTGGTTTTGTATATAGTCGATTCCGCTTAATCGGGACACATCGGGACTAGTACATTTTGCCCCGATTAAGCGGCTGGCCCAATTATCCGAAGTTTCACAAAAATTAAAGGATTATTGTTTTTTTATAAGTATTTTATTTGATAAATTGCAGAAAAATAAAACTAGTCACAAAACTATACATAGGTATACATATATATTAAAAAATTATATACGTTCTAAATCCAATGCTTTCAAATGTGTCAAATCCTTTCTTGGCATCCCGGTAAGGGTTATGTCAGTGAGTCACTACACTAAATTTACGTTAACTCGACCACAAAAACCACGCTTATACATAATGATGTCAAAGTGAATCCCCACTCCAACATGAATTCCCGGCGCCATGCGAATTCACACGATTACTGTCCCGATTAAACGGAATATTGTCCCGAAAAAGCGAAGTAAATTTACGATATTTCCTCGGTTTTGTTTCCGTTCTTTAGGATTTGTCCCTAATAAGCGGCTGTCCCGATTAACCGGTGTCCTGATTAAGCGGAATCGACTGTATTTATTAAAATGTCTAATTGGACTTTACACTTATTATGTTAAATAATATAAATAAATAAATAATTTATTGACAAAACTTATTTAATTTAAAACACATTACGTGTTTTAAGTCAGTTATACAAACATAGGTCATATTATAATAGAATATTAAAAGAACACATTGCAAATCACATTTATATTATTGAGTTATAAATTAGCATTTTATTGTTTTAAAATTCGTATAATCGTCCACTTTATAAAATGGATGCTCTATTAGAAAATGATTATTGTCGATAGGGAAATTATTTACATAAATCAAGAACAACAGTGGCCCTAAAAAAGAGCCTTGCGGTACACCACAGTTAATATAAAGCGAATAAGATATTGTGTCATTAATTTCTACGTATTGCATACAATTAATTAAACATGGCAATTATGAGAGCGCTCTCTTCTAAATCATACTTGTTAATCCAACAATATTGCATGGGAGAAGCAGTAATGTATAGTACTGTTACCTAGTAACAATAAAATTTAAGATGAATTTAATTGTGGTTTTAACCATTATTTATTAAAAAACTCAAATACTGGACTTATACACTAATTAATTAGCAATAATGATACTTAATTAAACAATACCACTTGTAACTACACTTATACTACAGCAAATCCACAGTTATTTTCTGTATTGAGAACTGACACGCTCAAATACGCAGTCTGGTGGTCAAATATTGTACTAGACGCTCTAGTACTGTTTGAACTTATTACATATGTTCTAGTCTTAAATTTTTGTTAGAATGTCGATAGAAGTTGTGAAAAACTATAAAATTAGAACAAATTGTAGTGCTTTTGGCTGTCAATCAAGACAGGGCAAAGATAGGCATCTTAGTTTTTTTCTTTTCTTAAGAAAAATGGAGGGAAAGTTAATATTAAGTCCAGATTGGGAAAAGATTTTGTTATGGACAGGAGGAAGGCATGGGAATATATTTTGAGTTAAAAAGTAACTGATATTATGCGAGTTTGTTCATTACATTTGTCGCAGAAAAACAAAACTACACTAATATACTTGCACCTGCAAGTTTCATATTTAACTTTTAGCTGCTCCTGTCCAACTAAAACTAATTTTATTTCATGAGGCAATGAACATAGTGCGCTTGTTTGCAAACAGAATCCATATATTGTAAAATCAGATGACTGACACTCAGATGTACCACATAAAATTACGTACCCAGCATTTAACACCTGCTCAACTACAAATTACATTTCAATAAATCTACTGAAATTAAACTTTATATACTGTAATTTGATGCCCACCTTCTGTTATACACCTCGATATATGTGTAGCGCTTAAAAATTAAAAGATTTCGCAAATATTTTCTCGCATTTTCATAAAATAAAAATGAATTGTGCTTAAATTAATCTGTTCGCTATTAGCATATTGACAACTGAATACTAGAGACAAGAGCCATATTGCCTTGGAGCACAGCGCCGCAACCTGTAATGTCACTTCTCAATACCTATGATGTAAATTTCAGCCATATTTCTTGGTCGTAATGATTCGGCGCTGGCTTTGGAACTTGGTTAGCTTCACACGAGTGTTGTAAATACAGGTTAGGGAGATGATAGCACCAGCGAGGTGACGAGTCAGTTAATATTAGATGTGATATTAAGCTAAGTATAGATAATGAGATTAAGGGAGGGTCGCATAAAAAGAGTCAGACACTTCTCATCTCTTTTAATCTTTATGAGTTACACTAAAGGATATTTTCCATGTCTTTAGCTACTCTACATAGTACCTACGAGGTGTGTAAATTAAGTAACCGGACTGGCAATATAGAGTAATTTTGTTGTAAGTAGCGATTTTTTTCGTTAAACTGTTTTTTCTAGTGCGTTCTAAAAATGAGTGATATTTATTTCGAGCAACGATGTGCTATCAGGTTTTGCTTCAGACTTGGGCACAGTTCAACAGAAACTTTTACAAAACTTCAACCTCAGACAGTGTTTTGTCAAGAACCCAGGTTATTTTGATGGTATAAGGCATTTTCAGAAGGAAGAGAGTTGGTTGAAGATGAATCACGCAGCGGAAGGCCTTTGTCTTCAAGAACCGATGAAAATGTCTGAAGTTTTGCAAATGTTTCCGTTGCACTGTACTCAAGTCTGAAGCAAAACCTGATAGTACACCGTTGCTCGAAATGTCTCATTTTTAGAACGCACTAGAAAAAACTGTTTCACGAAAAAAATTAAGGCATTTTCAGAAGGCAAAGAGTTGATGTAGATTGAGTTGAAGTTGCGCTTTATCACACAGCAATTTCAATAAACGGGTTTTGGTCAGTAAAAACAGTCCTGTGGCTCCTCTGCCTCCTTATTTGCCTGACTTGAGTCCTTGTAACTTTATCCTCTTCCCAAGATTGAAAAATCACCTCAAGGGACGTTATTCTGGGACACTCGAAAACATTCAAACGTCCGTAACCGACCAGTTGAAAGCTATTCCAGTATCCGAATTCTAGCACTGCTATGAGGATTGGAAGAACCATCTCCAGCGCTGTGTGGCTTAACAACGTACCATTTATTGTCCACTAGGTAGCTATGGTAGCATTATGATATTATATGAAATCTGATCTCAAACTGAAATGAGATTTCTGACTAAAGGATTTCGGGTAGTAGTTCATCATTACGATATGTGCATTGAATGATATGTATTTGTACTCACCAACCGATTGAACAGGCATCTTGTTAATAGTCTGGACTTAGCTGTTCACTTAAGTTCTTAAAGTGAAGGTTTACACACGTTAAGTACGACGGTTTAAAATTAATGAATTTGATTTATTATAATAATATTTACAAAAATTAATATTGAAAGATTAAAATGTATTTAAAATAATGAATAAAATAACAGAATGGAGTAGTCCACCAGAATGCCGACACAGCGCCTCTAAGAATTCAACAAATTAGATGGTAATGTTATGCAGACCGAATACTGACTGATCTCGCCTTCAGACAGACGTGTCTTTTTGTAAGACATTTTTAGGCTTTTCGTGGAAAAAGGGTTTAGTGTTGTTCAAGAGGATGCTAGTGTTCAAAGTTATTAAGCTATAACTGTGAACAAATGTCTCCTTGAACAATGAACCATTTAAAAGTATATTTCTATAGTTATGTGCTGTAAACGTAAGGTTTCTAATTTTATTTTACTATCAGGATTTTTACATATACCCTTTTAAAATCATAAAAAAAGCCTTCAACCCCTTTTTAAAGAAATGGTCACGAGTGGGTGATTTGTGAAAGTTTTAGCCTTTGTTCTGGTAGACTAGCCGATTCGTTACATATTTGAATAAAAAAAATAAAAAAATGAAATCAATCCGGTTTCTTAATTTATACACCTCGTATTATAAAATTTTGTTTGTCATAATATTTATCTAACCCTTATTTACTGTATATGAAACTGTCGGTATATAATTTTTGATAAAAACCACTGACCTTCAAGCTCCATTGGGGAATATATATCAAATTATTTCCGAATATTTGTCGTTTATGACAAACGTGATGTCGTTAACAATCTCTATGGGACAATAATTGACAAAACCGTCGTAAAAATAATGATTTCTTTGGGTCATGAATATATGTATTGAATATTTTCTAAGTATCAAACATAAATTGACATAAAGGAATATGTCAGATTTTATTGACTGTATAACAAGATATTGAACGAATTTTTATTTTTCTATTGCTCAATTTTTACATATCTTTAACTCACTCTTTTCGACAGGGAAAAAGTATTTGGTAAAACTTCGCGAAAATATACTTTTTGCGAGCGCTCTGTTGCTCTTCTTCGCATACTAAATACGAGGGTGGATTGATATATAAAGGGGCCCATAGACGATCAACTTGGTTGTCAACCTTGTTGTCAACTTGCCATGTTGAAGGAGATGTTGAACGTCTGTAGGCAGGTTGGTGGTTGACATTTCATGTTGAAGCAACAGTTAAGTTGAGATCAAAAACTTTGGATATTTGGTCGGCGGAGCTTTATGTTGGCAACCCTGTTGTAGCGTCTGTGGGGAAGACAACAAGGTTATGAACACCAGTTGTGAAATTGGAGTTGTGCTGTCAAATTGCAGAAGTTTGTAATTGTTTTTGGTTACTGTCCGTTGCAATTTGATCAGTTTATATTGGTATATTATTGTTGTGCAATTACTGTTAATTGGATATGGCCAGTATTTCAAATATTCAAATTTGGGTCGATTTTTTTGATACCTTAAGAGAACTGCCCAATCTGTGGAAAGTCAAGTTGGACATTTTTAAGGAGCGCAACAAAAAGAAGAATGCGTGGCCAAAACTTTTAGATGTTTACAAATTGAGCTAAATGCGAATGTTGACAGTCTTAAGAAAAGACTCACAAATATAAGAATATACTCCTTCAAAACTTTGTTTATAACACTACAAGTGTCAATGATAGTTGTTCCAAGACTTTGTGGCGATATAGTGGTGAGAAATTTTAAATCCTCGAAGCTGTGCCCACTAGCTGAAAACCAGGGTTGCGGAAAGCCGTTCATTCGCAGTTATAGAAATTCTCATGTTTGTGTCTTTATTTTCAATAAATGGTTGCATTTTATCCAACAATTCATCGTAGGTTTTTCTGTCCATTCTTAAAAAGTTTTTGAAATCGTCAGGTGCAGTGACGCGAGTTCACTCATTATAGACCGGGAGCTCATGGCAGTTTTTGGTCTCCGATTTCATACAGCATGCCTTTTGGAGGAGAGAATATTTACCCTGTGACAACAAAAAAGGGATGGTACTAAAATAAAGTTAAAGTCTTTTAAATATATGCATGCGATTCGGAGGGTCCCAAAGGGCTCAAACGGTCATGTGATCTTGTAATAAAAAAATATGATTTTCCGCGTTTTCATACAGCATGCCTATAATTAAAAGACTTTAAATTTGTTATAACTTTCTTTTGACAAAAGGGCAAGCAATATTAAATCAGAGAAAAACACAAAATTTTAGTGCAAGTGGAAATGCAATTTTCCCTATGACCGGAAAGCGTGCAGGGATTTAGTACCATCCCTTTTTTGTTGTCACAGGGTAAATATTCTCTCCTCCAAAAGGCATGCTGTATGAAATCGGAGACCAAAAATGTCATGAGCTCCCGGTCTATTAAATTGGAATGAGAAAACTGGGCACGGTTTTGATACCATTCCTTTGGCCAACTTTACTCTTTTTAGGAGGACGCATCTCATCTTCACACAACTCGTTTAAAACTAAAAACAACAACGAAACCTGACTAATTTTTCACTAACCAACTAAACATATAATATAATAAAAAGCAGCAACAGAAATCACCCGGCAAATTCAAGCCGATATAAAATCCTCGGAAGTGATGTTTACAACTTGGTTGCCAATGGTTCATTCCGTCTATGGGATCAGCTGACAACAAGGTTGAAAACCAAATTGATCGTCTATGGCTCCCTTAGGTTTCCAATAACGCCATTGTGTGAGTAGTGGGGATAGAAACAAGTTCTAACCTGTAAACGGTAATTTCGAGTATCTCGTCTTAGCATGCAAAGTTTTAGTTTCCTGTGCACTGTCGTTGAGAAACAGTGTTGTTCTGAGAGGCGTACCAAGCAACGATCCGTGATAGAATTTTTAACACTGGGAGGTTGCGCGCCCATCGAAATTTACAGACGTTTGAAAGCTGTTTATGGCAACGATTGTATGGATGTGAAGAATGTTCGCCAGTGGGTTCGACGTGCAAAACTCTGTTATAAAGGCGAAATGACGGTGACCACTACAACGCCAGATCGCATTGCACGAAACGATGAAGGCAGTGGCGAGCCTGAAATTCACGGTTGTTTCGCACTCTCCATACAGTCCTGATTTGGCACCTTCAGATTTCTGGTTGTTCCCAAAGTTGAAGGAGGTATTGGAAGGTCAACATTTTTATCAGATTCTGAAGTTCGGGATACTGTTCTGCTGTTCGCAATTGGATCAACAGTAAACAAGAAAGTTTTATCATGGACGGAATGAAGAAATTAATTCAGCGTTTGGAGAAATATATTGCACTAAATGGTGATAATGTAGAAAATAGTATTGCATTGTGTAACAAGCGCAGAAAGCATACATTTGCCGATTGAGAAATATATTCAGCGAGAGCAATCTTTCGAAATCGGCAAATGTACTGCGCGTGTCATACTATTTTTTCTACGAACGCCTATTTTAAAAAATTCCAAAGATAAGAAATAGAAATCATTATGTATGTTAGATTTATATACATAATAGGTGGCTTGTCGTTGCTACGATGTTCATAAACAATTAAACAAATGTCAAAATAATTGTTTTAAAATACATTAGTATTTGTACGTTTGTTAAATAATAATGTATGAAGACGAAGTAAGCAGCGAGGCTGACGAGGAGATAGAAGAAGCGACAAAGAAAATAGTGTTAGAATTCTTGCCGCAAAAGTCAAGAGAAAGGTAATAATATACCATGAGTTCAAAAAGAAATTACATAAGGGTTGGCTATGGAAAATAAAAGTAATGTCAACAGCAAGCTTTAGAATTAATTAACTGTCATCACTGTTGTTCTTGCTGTCATAAGTTTATATTATTATACAACTTGCAGTAGACATTATTTTATTTCCCATAGCCAACCCTTATGTAATTTCTTTTTGAACTCATGGTATATAATAGTATATTGTGTAACAGCCAACTCTTTGTTCAGAGGAGGAATTAATTTTAATACTTTAAATAATTGTCAAATAACAATTAATTACAAAAAATAAACTTAAATGTGTAGTATTATTTAATTTATATTGACCCAATCGAAAAATACTTTCCGCTCTAGCGCAGAAAGTATTTTCCGATTGGGTTGTCTTGGATACTAAACACTCCCCAGCAAAAACCAATTTTCCAATTAGCTATGGCAACAGAAAACGATAGCTTTCTGATAGGTGAGTAAAAAAATAATTATGTACATTGGTAGTACAATAAATTTACTTCATTTTGAGACTGGTTTCATTATTTTGTTTTTTCCTATTCTTATTTTATAGAGTTGAAGACCTTAAATATCAATCTACCCTCGTACCTACGAAAGCCTTTATGTGTGAATATTCACATTTCACATCTATTTTTTAATTTCTTATTATCATATTTATAAGCAAATTGTAGAGAGTATCACAAAGTTAAGAGGTAAAATTATTTTATTTTTAAAAATCTCGAATGTACTTTTTTAGACGTCTCCTTTGAGTACCTGTTATAATACACCCTTCAAATTTTACACTATCTGTATTCTTTTCTTCTCATTCTTTTTTAAATTCTCCTTGTTGATAGTGTTATTCACGTCCGAGTGTTCTATTTTAGTTTTCTAAAGCGACAGTTGAAAAGATGTTTTGCACGAAAAGGAAATATGGAAAATTGTTAGTCAATGAAATAATGAACTAAACCAACTATATTATTCAGCCATACTCATATCTACATTCAGAATAGAACCAGATACATTGAATTTGTATTGTTGAATGGTGAAATACAAAAGATAACATTTAAAAAAAATTACCACTGAATTTCATTTTGTGAAATGTCGCTATTGCTGCATCCAATATGCATCATACAGTGATGCTCTTTTATCTCGTGTGAAGAGTTTTCTACGCCAACATTTGTACGATGCAAAACGTATGCGCTAGCATATATAAAGTGGGGAACAGAATGCAACGAGTTCTACGGCGCGTTAACGGCGTTCGGACGGCGCTATCTGTCAGAATAAAGTTAAAACCAAGTTGTCGTACGCAAGTGCACAGAATGGACAACGTCCTACGGCGTTCGAACGCCGTTGATACTGAATGTTCGTCAACTTCCAACGTTTGACGCCGTTGAACGTTGACGCAGAACACCTAACCTCAGTTTTTACTGAATGGTAAAGTGTTTGTATGTATAAATAACTTGCATACAACATAAATAACATCACACGCAAGTCTTCATCATCCATTATACTTTTAATAAAAGAAAGCGCACGTATAAACACAGATATAGGTTGTCACGTGACACTTGACGGCGTTAAAAAATATTGCATTGTGTGCAGGCGAACATCTCAACGGCGCTAACGCAACGCCGTCGCAAATGACGGCGCGCTGACGGCGTAGCGCGCTGTGCATTCTGTTCCAGGCTTAAGACAATATATAGTATACGAGTGGAAAATACACCATCGTACGAGGGCTATTCGGAAAGTAACCTCCATTGTTGCGTAGCGTGAGTAGTAGGCGGTGGAGCACCAACATTGTTACATCGACGCGTGTAGTGATTCAAAAGTTTCCAGCTATGCAAGGGGGAGCGTCGTGCTGCCGAGTATTCGTTTGTTATAACCTCAAAACATGAGTGCCGAAATAGAATATCCCGCCAAATGTTAGAGAGAACCGTCGGTTCACGATCTAGAACCTTTCCGAAAAATTTCCTCAAGTTTCTCGGACTGTTTTGTACGCGATAGTCACCGAAAAATTAGGCATCCGGAAGTTTTGTGCTCGTTGGGTAGGAAAACTGCTGACCGAGATCCTCAAACCCAAACGAATGGGTTCCGCCCTAGACTTTATTCTAGACTTGGCTTCAAGTGATTTCCACCTGTTCAACCACATGAAGAACTGATCTTCGCTAATGATGAGAATCTTCAAAATGCTGTGACAGGTTGGCTACATTTTTCTGGCGGCGGCAGAGTTCTAGAAGAAGGAATTTCAGAGCTGGTTAAACGCTATGACAAGTGCTTAAATTTAAATGGTGACTAGGTGGAAAAATAAAGAAAATATGTAGTTTTAAGATGTATAAAATAAAATATTTGTATATATGCTGATTTTATTTTTATAGCCAAACAGAAGTTACTTTCCGAATAGCCCTCGTACAGTTTGGCTTATAAATTTCCTTTCTCTTATAAATGTTTTGTCGTATTTTTACATAGACAAAACATAGACAGAACATGGACAATTTAAGGTTTGGTCCAATTTAAAAAGCTGCTAAGTCGACCGACTTAAATTTATTCCTTTTGTGTTCTTTATCATACTTATGAACTAATTATAAAACCAGGAGTTCCGCAAGGCTCAATTCTGGGGCCCCTGTTGTTCTTATTACACATTAATGATTTAACAGTGTCGATTAAGCTAGGTAGGAATTCACTTTTTGTGGATGATGCGATTTATTTTTTTCAGACCTGTTAACTCTAGATATGGCTAACCTCCGACCTGTTAACGCTAGATATAACTGTTAATGGCTATTTAAGTGATATTGAACATCTAATTAATTGGTCTGAACAGAACAAATTAGCTGTGAATAGTCACAAGATGTCATATATTCATTTCCAGAGCCATAGCATTAACCTATAATAAAGAACTATATTGCAACAAAATAACGAATACATTTACTTTTTTAACCACTCTATTTAATGTCTGCTGTGAAATGTTTTATTGTCACGTATTGTCCTCGTGTGTATTTGTCAATAAATAAACATCAATTTTAAATTTCAGCCAGGGTACAACCGAACTGTAAATTCGGTATTTTTAAATTTTGTTGAAGTTGATTTATTACAGTGTCAATTCTCTGTTCGCTAAACAACCGCATTTTAAAATGTCTCCATTTTTAGAATTATACGAGTTTTTTTTTTTCAATTCAGCAGTTTCAGCAAAAAAGATTAAGGAGTATGATGAATTTATTGTAGTGTAAAATTAAATCTCAAGTTAAGCTACAAACCATGCTGGATATCAACAGTTTTCATAATACTGGAAAATTTTTAAAATGAAATGTCAATTTTTCATCATAAATATCTCGAAAATGTTATGTAATATAAAAAACTTAGATATACTACACTATTTTTTTTTTACCGGAGTATTTGGCGCAATAATAGCAATAATAGTAAGTTAGCAATAATAAACTGCAAGTGTTAAAAATTTATAAAACACTAGCTGGAGTACCCGCACTTCATACAGTTTTTGAAATGTATATTTTGCTGTAACGTAAATGATGAGAGATACGAGGGTTATTCGTAAACTAAGGTCCGATTCCATATAAAAAATGAACCATCACATATTTTTTCAAAAAACTTTTTTTATTTAATTCCTTACACCTTTCTCTATTTTTCTACATAGTTTTATTTTTGTTTAAACATCTATAATATAATACGCCAACCTGTGTCCTTGGCTGCGTGGAAGTTGTCTGAAACAATTGAGCGAGGTACCGAAATGTAACGATTATTATATATTAATTTATGTATTAGACAGTAGTGTGCTGTGAATTTTTGTTTTGAGTGTTGACAATAAATTAGTAAAAATGACAGTTGTGTTTTTCATTAAAAAATCACTTCACAATTATTAATTTAGTTGTGAAATACACGGATTGGTTTATTTACGAAACAAAACATAGAAAAACGTTATCTTTCCGTGATATTCGACATTTTTGATTAAAATTATTATTAGCAGAAAAATAATTATTTTAAAAAATATTTGGTTTTGATGAAAGTAAGTAAGAAAAATGTGACATTGGTATAACCCGGGAATAGATTGCTACACAACTGCGCATGCGTCACACCGCGTTACATCGCACATGTTTTGTTTTACATACGATGGTTCTAAACAGGCGGCATTATTATATTAGCGCGAGTTTCTTGAAACATATAGTGTTTTGTCATTAAACTAGAAGATGGGTAGCTCGCTTCGCTCGGCTTTTTCTTACCAAACACTTACTAACCTAACCTAACCTAAGATAGTGTTTTGTCATTAAACTAGAAGATGTGTAGCTCGCACCATTGTTTTACAGCCACTTATTTTATTATTATTATTATTTTTCAATGCTTTATTATTTTTTTATTTCTAAGATTTCTAGGACAAGATTTACAATATCCCACTGCAAACTCTATACAGATGGCAGCACATAACGACTACACTAAATAATTCAAGAATTATCAGTGGCTCTAAAACAATGGTTTCTGTTTATTTATCATATTAAAATATCATTTACCTTTTAGTTTCGGTTAGATTCACCTTAAAAGCACTATCTTAGGTTATGGTTGATAACTGTTTTTTTTTTTTATAAACCACCTAAGAATAAATTGTGTTTTAAAAGTTCTGCACAGTCCCACCTGTTTAAAATCTCTGTATATTGAACAAATGACGTGTGTGTGACGCATGCGCAGTGTTCAGTGGGCTATTGTAAATGTACGCCTTAATTTTAATAAATATATTTTAAATTTAACGTCTCAAATCATTTTTAGTTTTAACATTATAAATATAATGCACTGAATGAAAATGAATCGTATTCCCATCTTAAAAAGTTAATGAATAAATAATTTGGAATAATACTCATTATTTGTCCAGTTTTTAATAATGGGCGAAGAATTGATTCAATTTGAATTGGTTGAAGTTAGGCGTATGACTAGATAAAGAAGTCTGAGGTGTCGAGCAAGTTCCACATTACGGTAATGATTTGTTTGCCAACACAGTTAGCAACGGGTGCACTAGTTTATCATACAGTGACTATATAAAGACAGTGTGGCCATACGATGGTCTCATTTTCTATTGGTCGAGCTGAAGTCCGCCATATTTCTTCCAACTTTGTTACAGATTATATATGGTTTACATGTGTTTAGCTTGTATTTCAACAGATTTAAGTGATATTTTCAAATAATATACGTATATATGGACGTTTAATAGTGAACATTGTGGTGTTTGTGATGAGTAATGAGTAATGTATATAATGTAAACTGTGCACATATTTTAAATTGTCACAAATTAAAATTAAAAATAATGAAACTTTTGTTATGTTTAGGTTTAAAATTGCTGGGAAAAAAGGCTAAATGAACATAAAAAACATTATGCCAGTAAATCAATGGATGGCTTCACAATTATAAGAAGTATTTACTTTCATTAATTTTAATGTTATTCCATGCTGATTTCATTTTGTTTTTCACCTGACCATAATTTTAGTTGAATAAATGCATAATTGATAATATGAACATCAGTTTTCTTTATTATAATATCATTTATACCATGAGTTCAAAAAAAATTGCATAAGGGTTGGCTATGGAAAATAAAAGTAATGTCAACAGAAAGCTTTAGAATTAATTTACTGTCTGAATTAATTAAATCACTCTTGTTGTCATAAGTTATTTATTGTTACATAAAGCTTGTAGTATACATTATTTTATTTTTCCATAGCCAACTCTTATGTAATTTCTTTTTTAACTCAGGGTATATAACATGTTCTGCTTATTCTTTTTTAATATGAAACTATCCTTTTTTTATATATAAACATGCGTTTTCCCAGAAATTAGAGAAATGTTGGGTTCTCTAATTTTTATAGAACCTTATCATCATTTTTTCCCTCTCTTTTTATTCTAATTCTAATGTCCTGTTTGAACTTGTTTTCTTAAATTTAAAATATTCAAATTAAAATGTAACTCCCGTTTTTATAAAAAAAATGTTTTAGTTTTTATAGGTCCTCAAATAAAATTATAAAATAATAAAAACTCTTTTATTTCCTTTCATGTCCTTTTTTAAGAATTTTTTTCATTTGTATTCTTTTTATGTTGCAAACATTTCAAAAAAATACCTTCATCGGTAGGCAATTTTAATATTTATCTTAATAAATGTTGAATCATATACATGTTTTTTCTTAACAATAAATTGATATTCACATATATATAAACATAAATACGTAAAACTATTAAAAATTTAAGAAATAAAATATATTAGGATATATTAACATTTGTTCCATATAACCCAATACAAATCTGGAATAAACATGGCGGCTACAGTTCATATGGCCACACTGTCTTTATACAGTCACTGTAGTTTATCATAACGTTCTACAACCTTTTGTATGCCTAAGTCATAGAAGTCTGCCGCCTGTGAGGATAGCCAGTCTTCAACTGCTTCTTTCACCTCGTCATCTGTGGCGAAGCGCTTGCCGCCGAGAAACTCATTTAGGTAGCGGAACAGGTGGAAATCGCTGGGCGCTAAATCTGGACTGTACGGTGGGTGGTCAGTCTGATCAGAATTTGGGTGTGAATGGTAGAATGGGGTCTGGCATTGTCATGCAGCAACAAAATGCCAGACGTCAGAAGGCCACGTCGCTTATTCTGTATTGCACATCGAAGTTTAGTCAGGGTAGCGCAGTAAGCGGCTGCATTTATTGTTGTCCCTTGCTGCATAAACTAGACTAACAAGAATCCATGTCTATCCCAAAACACGGTTGCCATAATCTTGCGTGTTGAGATTGTCTGCTTGGCTTTGAATTTGGCTGGTGATGTCGTGTGACGCCATTCCATTGACTGACGTTAAGACTCTGGGGTCATACGATAAACCCACGACTCGTCCCCTGTGATCATGTTCTCTAAAAGTTTGATCACCTTCCTTATGATATCGGGCCAAAAAATCAAGAGCACAAGCCACTTTTTTCATTTGGTGTTCCTCAGTAAGGAGCCTGGGAATCCAACGTGCGCACAATTTGTGAAATTTCAAATTTTCCGAGACAATTTTGTTGTTGTTCTACCCACATTCGGAAATTACAATGCTAAAGTTGACACTGAATCGCCGGTCTTCACGAATCTTTTTGTCCACAGCATTAACCAAATCTTCTGTGATCACTGATGGTCGGCCCGATCGCGGTTCATCATAAACATTTTCCCGCCCGTTCTTGAAAACTTTCACCCACTTACGCATTTTGCTATCACTCATTGCATTGGGGCGCACACTTCACTTATCTGTTGATGAATTTCCGCTGCTGAAACGTTCATTGTTGTCAAAAACCGAATCACTGAAAGTATTTCACGGGCTGATCAATTGGTTTAAACATTTTGAACTGACACTGCAAACAACACACTGCAACAAAACCAATGCATATGATGTCGTTTGACGCACAAGGCATGCCGGGAGTCGGTGCGTTTCAATATTCGCGCGACATTCGATTAGCTACGGCGATTCGAACCTTAGTTTAGGAATAACCCTCGTATTTCAATTTCCAGTAGAACACAATATAATCGTTTCTTTATTCGTAACTACTCTTTTGCATACATTTTTATTGTCAAGTAAATAATAAGTGAGATACTTCGTTTATAGGTAGCTTTCGCCATAGCTTCCCAAAATATATATTAAAAACTGCATTAAACAGAAAAGGAATAGTTTCTTTTGTCATATTTATTTTTGCTGTTAAGTAAATAATTTCAACTTTATAAGTAATACTCCCCTTGACCCTTAAATAATGTTCTTATTAAAAACTGTGTTGAAGAGAAAAATAATGTTTCCTCATATACATTTGTAAAGTATAAGTGAGATATTTCAAGATTTTAGTTTTTGGAAGTAACTCCCCAAATATTAATTGAAACGAAAAATTATATACAAATATAAATATAAAAAGTATATAAATGTATAAGTATACCTATTTTCTAACAAAATTATTTAAAAAATTCTCCTAAAATTTTGAAATTTTGGTAAAATTTTTTTGAATCCGATTTTTACAGAATAAAATTTTGACAAATAATTTTCGGGTGATAATTACGAAAAAAATATTTAAAAAATTCATTCTTTCCTAGTATTTGAGTTAGAACCGATTTGGGTCAGTTTTTTGCCTATAATTCCAAAACTTTTGTTCAAACTTCAAAATGGACCATATTTTCTTGATCTACGATCAAAAATACATATTTTTACCAATTTCAATAAACACAAAAATTTTTTGCTTGAAAATCACGATTTTTTAAGGTCTACCCCTTAATATTTATTCGATTTTTGGCCACTTTCAATGGTTTTGGATTACTGCTCACACAAAACTTAATAATTGGTTTATTAAAGCCCAATTAAACATTGTATGAGAACTTTAAAAATTCAAACAGCAGATTTCTCTCCCTAACCATTTTTTAGTTACGTTTTAACAAATGAATTTCTCATCGCAATGGTCTCATGGTCTTCATCGCAATTCGGATTTGTGATACGTCAATGCGAAAATAAAATTTTCTATAAATCACGTATTAAAATGTGTCATAATTTTTAAATACGCAAAACGAATAAGTCCTCAAATTTTTTATAGACTAAATAAAGAATGAGGAATCCAAAAATTCTAACTTTAGGACGTTTCCAATCGTTCTCAGCGTTCTCAACGTTCTCTAATCGTTTTTTTATTTCACAATTTTCACAAATAATGTAAATAATGCCATTAAAAAAATTGTCATAATCTCAAAACGCACTAAACGATTAAAGCCCCAATTTTTTTCTAGACTAAACAACTACAAAAAATCCAGAAATTTTAACCGTAGATCGCTGTCTCTAATCGTTTTTGAGTTGTGATTTTTTTTAATTCACATATTCAAAAATTAAGTAAATTATGCCATTACAAAAATTGGTATAATCTCAAAACGCATTAAACGATTTAAATCCCAATTTTTTTCTAGACTAAATAAAGTACGGGAAATCCAAAAATTTCAACGCCATCGCTATCTTTAACCATTTTTGAGCTGTGATTTTTGAATTCACAATTTTCACAAATTATGTTAACTGTCATTAAAAAAATAGTCGTAATATTAAAACGCGTTAAACAACTAAAGCCCCAATTTTTTTCTAGGTTAAATAGAGTACGGGAAATCCAAAAATTTCAGCCGCAAGTCGCTATCTCTAACCGTTTTTGAGTTGTGATTTTTTTAATTCAAAAATTTCTCAAATAATGTAAATTGTCATTTAAAAAATGTAATCTCAAAACGCGTTTACCGATTAAAGCCCCAAATTATTTCTAGACTAAATACACTACATAGAATCCAAAAATTTTAACCAGAGATTGCTGTCTCTAACCGTTTTTGTGTTGTACTTTTTTTAATTCACAATGATAAAATGGTCCCTGTCAGGATAGACAGAAAGGGGAATCGGAAGACATCTTATCGTTATAAACTTATAATATATTTAACGTATATTATTTTATGAGGATAAAAAAAAACTTGAAATCAGTTTTACAGTATGTTGTTAGAGTTCCCCTTTTGTAAGCACTTCTGAGAATCGTGATTATAATATTTTATACAATGTAAACGTAAATTTTCACACATGAATACGTCAAGTGAAGCAAAGATAACATTCCATTTCAATTAAATTATATCGAATTTAGGCCAAACACTAGTTGTGAACCTGTCAGTTTCATATATGCAATATATCGATACTGTTTGTCGAACTATCAATACCTATATATAGATTCTGATCAATAGAGATAGTTTATATTGTTTAAAAGTAGATAACACTGATTCTAATTATAATTATCGAGTATATAGTTTGGTGAATTAATCAGGGTTATCTAATTCATTAAATAATTTTCTGCTTCATTGTTTAAGCTAGTGGTCGGAAACCAGTGCAGCTCCTTATTTTAAATTTGTATTAATTGTATTAATTTGAAATTTTATATTAATGCAAATATTACCAATATTGCATTAAAAACTGTTGATGTGACCACGAAACTACAACAGAATGTCAATATATATCACAAAGAACTGAAAAAGAAAAATATGAAAATAAGCGAAGAAATAAGTAAAACCATGATCATCCGTAAAGACAAGAAACAACACATCATAAAAATAGAGGGAACGCAGATTGAGCAAGTACAATCCTTTAAATATCTGATTTATAATTAGCGAGGACGGAAAGATGGACGAAGAAATAAATAGGAGAGTAGGAGCGTCCGACAGACTGTATAACTCAGTTAAAGCAACTTTTCTGGGGAAACAGGAAATACCGACAGAAACGAAGGTGGATATATTTCGTACAATAGCCGTGCCAGTACTGACGTATGCTTTCGAAACATAGAAACAATAGAAACACATGAATAGGGTCCAAAGCATGGAGATGAGATTCCTCCGAAAAATAGAAGGAAAAACCAGAAGAGACAGTCATACAAGAAGGGCTGCTAAGGTGGCTTGGACATGTGCTGAGAATGGGGGAAGAAAGAATAGCCCGTAAAGCTTACGAAGCAAGACTACCAGCTAAAAGAACAGTCGAAAGGCCAAGAAAAGCATGGAAAGGAAAAGTGAAACAAGCAATAGAAGAGAGGGGAATAAAATTGAATGAAGTAATGTCTCTAGCGCAAGACAGAAAGGGGTGGAAAAACATTTGGAAGGCAAATTCAGAAACGCGAAGGGAAATGTAAAAAAACTCAAACTCGCATAAGCCTCACATCGAAAGGTAGAGAGGCTAAAGGCTAGTATACACTAGTAGACCATGTTGCGCGATTTATCTATAGACCGTCTAGAGACACCGTTCTTTGTTTCGTCTAGCGTCCACACTACGATGTTAATTTCTCAGTCTCATCTTCGCAGTTCACCATGGAGGACATTGTTTTATGTGGAATGAGTTCCTGCTTAGTGCTAATTACAAGTGAAATAACGTGAAAACGTAAACGTTGGTGGACGCGGGAAGTGCTCGCAGAAGGACCTAGGTTCGGTAATGCATTATTAAATAAATTAAGACTGGAAGACGCCATGGGTTTTCGGAATTTCACCCGGCTGACGCCTATTGATTTTGAACATTTGCTTCTGATGGTTGGAGGGATAATAATGAAGCAAGATACAAAATTTAGAGAAACCATCCCAGCTTCTCTTCGACTGGCAGTCACACTGCGTTTCCTAGCAAGTGGAGATTCATTCACGAGCCTCATGTACACCTTCAGAATATCTAAGCAAGCAATATCGAAAGATGCACACCAGAGGTGTCTCGCCTGTAGACGCCGAGTGACGTCCACACTGTCAAAATGTTGCACAACATGTCTAACGTTGCATGCGGTCTCCCATTCCGATCGGGAGACTTTAGACCTGCAATTTTTGGTCTCGCGACAGGCGTAGACGGGGATTGATCTATAGACATGTCTCGTAGACAACCTGAGACACGTCTCAGAGACCAGAATCGCGCAACATGTCTACTAGTGTGTACTAGCCTTAAGTATTAAGTAAAGTAAGTAATGTGACCACTTGCGTACGGTAAGCATCTAATTAAATTGACTACTTTTTGATCGTCCCTGCATAATATCTCTTACAATAGGGTATAGTAACTCCCTTTCTATTATGACCAATATCCTCCTTGGTCATGTCCGAAGATAAGAAATCATCTTGGGCAAAGTTAACATTCAACAAAAATTGTTATGAAGTGTGAATTTTCACACATTTAAGGATTCTGAAGGTATTTAATAAGTGCAAGAAATCTTCTATAAGTAAATCAAAATCAACAGTTTTTATTATTAGGGATTTGTAGGTATGACCAAAAAACCCTTATACCGTCATTTTGTCGTCTGTCTGTCTGTCTGTCTGTTCGGTAAAAATTGTAGCTAAACGGCTAAACCTAGAGAGTTGAAATTTGGCATGCTTATACAACTCTTTGACCCGCATATAGGAAAAATACTAAAACATCTAAAAAACATACCCCCCTAAAAATACAAGGTGTCTCAAAAGAAATTTTATATTTAGTGGATCGATTAAAAAAAAAGTAAGCCGTATATAGAAAAAATGTTTATTAATTATTAAAATACACTTTTTGGGGATTTATTTCTTAAAAATAATATCGTCTAAATGTAGACCCTCGCGTTCTCGGCACTCATTTAATCGAACAGTAAAATTACTTATGACGTCTCGGCAGGTGGACTCAGGGATGGCTGCCATTTCGTGACGGATATTTTCTTTCAAATGCGCCAGTGAAGTCGGTTTATTGGCGTAAACTTTAGATTTAAGATAACCCCATAGGAAAAAGTCCATAGGGGTTAAATCTGGATTGCGTGGTAAACGTTGGAATGTTGGTAAACGTTGAAAATCGCTCAATCACCTGATTTACGAAATTAAGCCTCTGACTGGCATCTTGGGGCTTTAATTCTTGCACCAATTGAATTTTGTAGGGGTGCAGCTTTAGGTCTTTGTGCATAATGCGATGTAATGATGATCTATGCACATTTAAAGCACTTGCGCGCTTCCGAATTGAAAGGTTCGGGTCGTCACGAACAGACTGATTAACATTCTCCACGTTTTCTACCGTTCTTGATGACCTAGGTCGCCCGGATTTTGATTTATCCAGCGTTGTACCAGTCTCTTCAAACTTTTTAACCCAATGTCGAATGAGAGGAATGCTTGGCGCATCATTTAAGTGGCGAAAACCTCAAATACTGCAGAATTTTCTACGCGCTACAGTCGCCGAATCACCGTTTTTGTAAAACTCTCGCACGTATAATGCGCGGTCTGCTCCCGAGAAACGCTCCATAGCGACTGAATTCCCAAGAGCCAGGCTACCGATTGACATAACCCCCGCGCCCCTCGGATACGTTGCGTTCACGCAGTAAGCTAAATAAATATAAAATTTCTTTTGAGACACCTTGTATAAACAAATATGTGCACATCGAAAACAAAAATATTTTTTTTAAATTCTGAGTAGTGTATGAAATGAAAGCCCTTAGTACGTGGATTAACGATCAAATTTTTATTTTTGCAAAATAAATTATTTTGAAGCGATTTTTGCCAAAATTGTGCAAAAAAATTTTTGTCCCACTCCCTGTAGCCCTGTAGATGGTTTAAACTAAAAATCTAAAAAAATTCTAAGTAATGTATATTGGTGTGAACCGAAATAGTACAACAGGATTGATCAGATTATGTTTTCGGAAAATAACGCATTTTTTGTGGTTTTTGGTTCACAAAGTACAAAATTTATACCAATGTAAGACACACACATGCAAGGCGTGCGATAGCGTAATGGTTAGAGCACTGGTGTCGTAAGCTAAAATACGCTGGAAACGAAGAGTTTCGAGTTCGAGTACGGAGTGAATTTTATTTTTTCTGTTTTTTTTTTGCATTTTTATTATGTTGAAATTATTTTGACAAAATTCTAGTTATATTTTGACAAATGTTGCATTTAATTTTAAGAGCGTAAATTTAATAACCAGTCTTATAATATGATTAACAGACGATAAATTATTTTAAAAATATCGTTCATTTTGCCGTGATTACTACAAAGTAAAATTTGTCCTACACACTCAGCATGCCTTATTTCACACTTCACATCAATTTTCATTTTTATTTGTTATTTGAGTACTAAGAGCTTCCATACATTTTGTTTTTTTAATTTTCGCATATATAAAAAATTTGCGAAAATTTTGTCACATTAAAATTAAATTTAAAAATCCCATCGATTTTTTCTGCATTTGCTTCGTATCTAAGTTCTATAAGTTAATAAAAAATATATTGATACGTGGCCTCTTAATTTTCAATTTCAGAAACATGTTTCTCACTTTCAACAATGTGTTATTTGACAATAATAATCAATATTTTCTAAAAATGAAATTTAATCAAAAATTTCGCCGACCGGCGTAGCTAACTAAGGTCTCGGTTTCGAATCCAGTTCAGGCATGGCACTTTTCAAAAATAAGAATTGTCCTGGCTAGTTGCCGAAGCAGCATAGGCCATAAAAATAAAAAAATAAATTAAAAATAAAAAATTTCCAGTTTAGATCAATATACATTACTTAGAATTTATTCAGTTTTTTAGTTTATCCCCTTTGCGATCAATGGCGCGGAACAAATTTTTCAAAAATAAAAATGTGTATTTTTTCAGGAAGTTTCATTTGATACCCCACTCAAAATATTTAAAAATTAATCATGTTTCATTAAATTACATATTTTTTATATATTTTCCGCGATGTGTTTCTTTGAACCCTCAATTGTTTTCCTATAATATGTGGGTCAAAGCACGCCAAATTTCAACTTTCTATGTTCAGCCGTTTGACTATAGTTTCTATCGAACAGACAGACAGACACATGAGTCATGTTATATGGGTTTTTGGTCATACCTACAAAACCCTAAAAATGGTTAGTCATAATAATTTATTTTACAAAATATCAACATAATATTATTGGGGGGGGGGGAAAGGAAAGTGCTTTAGGGCTTTCGAAAGCACAATGTAGCCTTAGTCCTATCATGTGTCTCGGATATACATGCTTTTTGTTCTTATGTTGAAAATTTATAATAAAGTCCGAAAGAAAAAGAAAAATTCTTTTAGCTTCCAGTGTTACATTGAATTTTGAATACATGATTTTATTTTTCTTTCTTGGTTTTATCCAAAGTGGATCTACTCATGGTTTATCTTATTTTAGATTCATGCTTTCCTTGCATCTTCAGATTTAGCCAGTGGCGTACTATTTCAAAATTTGCTAAGCCCTTAACTCAGTATATTTTAACCTTTTTCAAATAACGGCACACCAAATAGGGTTTTAAAATAGTCAAGGTACATCATCAGTTTTTGTAATGAGTAGAATTAAGACGTACTTATGCTCTGAACTATATTTAAATCTTCATAACAGTGGCATGCGGCGAATTTTTGAACGGGCGCTTTGCATGTCAGGCGACTCGAAATACCACCTTGTTTGAATATTGTCTATAAATATAAAAATATAATTTAATTTTTTGATTTTCTACTGATTTTAATTTCATTTTAGTGTGTTGTAATGTTTTAAGTTATATATTATTAGTGTTAAAATGACTGGAACAATATGTAGTTTTGCTACTTGCAAGTCTAACTCTGTGAAAGCGAAAAAAAGTGGAGAACAAATATCTTTTTTGGCGTTTCCAAGGGATAGAAAAATTAGAAATGAATGGATATGAAGATGCCACAGAAAGGATCGTTTTGAAGAAACAAAAGAATTTGTAGTAAACATATTAAACATGATGAACAAATAAGATTTGTTTTCTTATAAACAATTTTTATTGTATAGTTTTTCTGTTAAGATAGTTCTGTTTATAAATGAAATATTTTTAGTTTTTTAGTACCAGTTTTAACCCAGAAACACCACCTAAGAAAGAAACTTTTAAGATATTATGCCTATATTTGATCGTGGTTCTACTCTATTGTACCAAATTTCGTTAAAATACGTCCAGTCGTTTTTAAAAACTGATATAACCTCCAATTTTATTAATTACTATATTATTATCGCAATTTGTTTTTCTATTTTTATTTAAATATTCCTAAAATTATATTTGTATTCGACTTTATTGTTATTTATTAATAATGATACAAATACCCACCATCTTAAATTTGATATAAATCAGTATAAAATTTCGTTGGGTTTTTGTTTATAATTTATTCAGTAGAACTGTCTTGAAATAAATATCTTTTATGAATATAGTCAATAAAAATATTTAAAAACATGCATCATCTATATTAATTTTGTATACTACATGTGACTACAACTAAGCAGACATGTGACGTATTCCCTCTCACGCTATGATTGGTCATAAGTTACGAGACAACCTTTACTTTAATAATCTTGCTTCCAACCTACTTCTGCGCTATATTTTTATATATTATACCTACATTTTGTTGAATTGATTTTTTTAATTAATTTTTTAAGATTTTTCTTTTTACCTTTTATGCAATAACTTGAATAATGGTTTTTATAAAATCATAAATATATCGAAAACGAAAAATCATAAGACTACGAATGCATGTTTTAAATTTCTCGGATCTAAAAAAGGTTTTTAGAGGTTCATGAAAAAAAAAACACAAATTCGTAAATATTCGAATTACTGAAAAGTTATAACGATTTTAAAAAATTAATCATACAAAATCTTTTTATATTTTTTATACTATTTTTTATCTGCAACTATAGCATTATCATTCCCAATTAATTATAAATTCAAATTAATAAAAGTATTTCAAACTAATCTTCGTCCTAATCTCAGGATAATAATTTTTTTTTGTGAATTACATCACGTAATTTTGCGATTATCCTTTATCCTGAAGATTAAATCTAAAGTCACCGTGATCTAATTCTCAAAAAGAAGCAATAAAATAACTTGATTTCAATTTATTATTTTTCCTGATTGAATTTCCTTTATCAGGTAAATTGCGTTGCTAAACACAATAAAATCATTAAGTAAGTTTGATGAGGTCAGGTTTTAACATAAAAAACCTTAATAGATCCCATTAAAGACCAAATTTAAATAATTTAGTGAGTAAATGTTGTTTGAACTGATTAAAAGTGTTTTTTAATATGTCCTTTTGTTATTTTGAACACAAATTGTTAATTTAATAGCGTTGTAAACTTTCTTATTTATGCTTTATGAAACTTGTGTTTTAATTTATTATTCAGAACCATAGGTGTAAAAAAAAGGACATCTCCTATTAATTTGATCTTATAAAATGGCAATTGCTGTTTAATTTAACCAACCGCGTGTCTCTTGTGGTTTAAAGAGGGGTCCCAGTATCGTTCCATGTGGTACTCCAATGCATATGAAGCTTTCATTGCCCAGGGTATCATTTATTTTAGAAGTGAACTGAATTATGTTGGTATTATAACGCAAATTTAATAGCAATAATGGAAAAATTAAAATAAAGACGCTGTATAGGTTGTGGCGTTCGGAAAAGATCCATTTTCGTACTGTTTTAAATTCTGTTTTAAATTTTCATTATTTTTAAATACCTTATAGGTAAAAACTATAGACAGAAAACTAGATAAAAAGTTCTTTGATAAAATTTCAATGAAAAAATTTGTTCTTACAGAGGTTTTGTAGTGCTATTGTCAATTGTTAACAAAGCTTGCTCACGAAATTTACGAAGCTACGTAAAAAATTGTGCTATATACTTCATCTCACTTTAGAAATATAATCAAAGTGTTAGTCTGCTTCATTTCTGGCTTTGTGAATCGCTAGTTGAAACATAATTGCTTTCAATGGTAACCGTTTGTTCATTTCTAAAAAGGGAGAAAAATTAATAACACGTTTGTTAAAAAATCAATTATTTCAAAGTATAAAATGGTTAATACACCTGAGCATTAATTTTTACTAAAATATCTGTTTTCTTATAAGTCACGCATCTACTTAAATAAAGTTTACGTATTTTCTCAGTAGTGTATTTAAGTTTTCCATTCCAGAAAACTGTTAGAGTTACAGTGTTGAGTATTGCAGTTATATGTCATGGAAAACTATATCATTTTGAATCGGTAGTTAATTTTTATTACTTACAAAGGGAAGTATATAAGTTTTATCGAGATTTAATGTCAGTAAATTGGCATCCAGCCAATTTTTTATTTTAACCCATTTAACGGAAATTCGAAGTAAAACTTCTTCCTAGATGTCTCCTTTTTATTTACTGTATCATCTGCTTACGATATCAGTACACCTTGTATTTTTTAATGAAGTAAATCATTAATGTATATTAAACGTATGAGGGGTCCTAATACCATTCCCTGTGGTACTCCAGTGGACACAGAATTCATTGCCCAAGGTACCATTTATTTTAGAAGTGAACTGAGTTATGTCGCTATAACTTGTCAATAAATTTAATGTACCGTAGTTAAGACAGCAGAAAAGCCATGGAATATGAAGAGCGAGTTATGGTGACAGAAAATACAATATTAGAAGAGTGCTGGAAAGAGAGAGAGAGAGAGAGAGAGAGAGAGAGAGAGAGAGAGAGAAAGAAGATGAAAACCGATACCAAATGGGGAATGAAACGGGAAAAATATTACGAACAGAATGGTTTTTCCATAGAAGAGGTCACAAAAAGAAGAAGAGAAGGTCAAGAGACGATAAACCTAATAGTAGAAAGAGACTAAGAAGTGCAGTTACTAGAACAGTATAACAGAATACAAGATTCTACATACAACAAAGTGTACAAAGATATAACTACTATTGGATTATCCAGATACATGTCTGAAAGAACTAGGAACCAGAAGGTAATCGCAAGATTCAGATGTGGCAACGAGGAGAGGGTAAACAATTATTGGATGGAAGAAACGGAGAAAATATGTAGAATCTGCAGAGAAGAACAAGAAACAATAGACCACCTAAGAAAATGTGAAGGAATGCAGCCAAAACCACGAAAAACAGAAGACCTACTAGACGACTCGGGGAGAGGCCAAGGCTGGATGAAAGCAGTCTTGGAAAGAAGAATAAAATGAATTATTATGTATCATAGAATAGTATATATAAATGTTATATATAAACCAATTCTTTCAAAGCCGCAAGGCACGAAATAAATTTTTTATTATTAGTTAGGACAGCAGAAGGATATGGTCGACATATCAAAAGCCTTGGTAAATCTAAAAAATAAATACAAATAACTGAGTTGCTAAATGATTTAGCTACTAAACACTTGTAAACCCGGCATAACTCTGTTGATAATGAAGAAATAAAATCGTATTTAAAACCCATTGAACATAAATAAGCAAAATTATATTCTTAATTAAAAAATACCTTGAATTTTTTTTATGAAATCAACGATACTTTGTAAGTATTTTATTAATCTGTATTTTCTTTTATTTCTTTATTCGTTTTGTATAAAATAAATTGAAAATTTATTAATTACATGGAGTGAAAAGCAAAGAAATTAATAAAATTCCGATTGATGTTCTATATCCTGAATTTCGTATCTGTCGAATTATTTCTAGATGAGAAACAATTTTATACAGTTCAGTAGTTATACCAGTAAATTCATATTTCTGCAAAACTAGAAACTCGTGCTCACTATCCACGAACACACCAAATTAAATTATTCATGAGAACTCTAATGATGCTCATATAGAATCATTTAAAATCAAAGACCACAAAAGTTAAATCGTAACTAATAATTAGAACGATATTACTAGAAAATTATTCAAAATAATGAACAGAGTAAGCCATAAGTTGCTTATGAAGTCTTCTCGGGAAGCTTTATGGAATTTCTGCCACGTACCTCTAAAAAAAGAGGTGTTTCTAAGAGCTGAAGCAAGAAGATTTCTGGTTCAAAATATGAATAAATGACGAGCTAGCCTGATGATGCATATTTTGCGGCATGAGGGTTTGTTGAAAATAATCGTGGAAGGTAGGGTCGAAGGAACAAATTTTAAAGGAAGACTTAAACAAATCTTAAACTATATGAGTCAGTTGAAGGATCAACTGTCAGAACTATGTTGATCTAAAGAGAAAGGAAGAAGTCAGGAAGGATTGTCCATTCCTTCCTGACTTCTTCCTGATGCCAACCAATCTTATGATTGTAAACTTTAAGAGAGAGAGATTTAAAAAATGACCTCGTAGATGGCTATGCTGGCTTCTGAATATACGAGGTGTGTAAATTAAGTAACTGGACTGATTTTAATTTTTTTTTTTTTATTCGAATAGAAATACAATTCAATATTATCTCCCTCAAAATAACTTCCTTGGAAAACCACACAGCGCTGGAGACGGTTCTTCCAATCCTCATAGCAGTTCTTGAACTCGGATACTGGAATAGCTTTCAGCTGGTCGGTTACGGATGTTTGAATGTTTTCGAGTGTCCCAAAATAACGTCCCTTGAGGTGATTTTTCAATCTTGGGAAGAGGAAATAGTCACAAAGGTTCAAGTCAGGTGAATAAGGAGGCTGATGAGCCACAGAAATGTTTTTACTGGCCAAAAACACGTTTATAGAAATTGCTGTGTGACAAGGATATTTCTCATCCCCAATTAATTGTTCACAATCTGATGAATGACAGTGCGAGTCAAATTCAACTTTTCCCCGATCTTCTAGCTGTTAACCGACGATCTGAATGCATAAGATTCCGGATTCTGTCGACATTTTCATCGGTTCTTGAAGATAAAGGCCTTCCGCTGAAGCAAAACCTGATAGCACACCGTTGCTCGAAATGAATGTCACTACTTTTTAGAATGCACTATAAAAAACTAAACTAAAAATCGCTACGGACAACAAAGTTACTTTAGCGAGTTCAAACTCGTACTGAAGGCGTATCACATGTTCACTTGCCGTTCCTCCAAAGCCCGCGTCCCAAATGTTGCCAGATCAAACGCTATGTTGCCAGTTCGGTTACTTAATTTACATACCTCGTATGTGCTGCAAGTCCACATCAAGCTTTTTAATAAACATCCTGTGTTTGTACCAGATATCTTCACTGTCTGCGGTGCTCAAGAGTGGTCAAGTTCATTTGAGCTAGTCTGTCGTTAGTCAAAGGGCTCTTTGGTAAACACAGTTTCGTAGCTCGACATTTTATTCGCTCAAGTTGTAATATATCCTTTTTAAGATGTTGAGACCAAATAAGAACAGCAAATTCGATATGAGGTCTAGTATATGCTGTGTAGAGTTTCTTCCACAGCGCAGGAGAAGGTCTACAAAAAGCTATCCATATAAGAAAAAGCCTTCTGCTCACCCTTAGAGATGTTTTCATCGACTGTGCAGACCATGATAAATCATCGGTAATAGTAACACCTAAGTCGACAATTTCACAAGTTGTAGGTAATTCGGTATTGTCGGCAGGTAAGTACGGCAGGTTTAATAGCAACAAACAGGACCATGAGAAGGAAAATCTACGCCAGGGGCAAAGCTTGAATTTGGCGCCCTTCATAATCCTCAATTCCCCTCCTAACACCCAAAACATCCGAGGTAGTAAGATATAACCAGCCCTAGTAAGGGCGCCCGGAGACAGTGTCCTCTTTGTTTCCTCTTTCACACGGCTCTGTCAGCGAGATCATATTGCAGAATTTAGTAGTAAAAAAATACAGATATTTACTCTGAAAAATTTATTTTTACCGTAAGGTGTTCCACCAAAGGTAAATAACAAGTGAGATATTTCAAGATTTAATTTCACAGCTCAATATTCATACAACTGAAAAGATGCATAAAAAAGGATTTTTTCTTAATTTAATATTTGGCACTTATATACAAGCTTATCGAAGTTATTCCACGTACTTGATCACCAGATTTATAAATAACTTCAAGAGCTACCACATGTAAAAAGTATATTTAAATAATTCCAAAAGAAGAACTCTTCTTTCTTATGGACTTCCACAGGGATCAGTATTAGTCCCACTGTCAAGTCAAGTTGTTGTTTTTTTTGTGCTCTTTGCTACTATGGTAACTAGCCAGCACAATATTAATTTTTCAAGATTATGTCATGTCTGGTGGTCCGTAGCTTCTTGGGCGTAGGTACGGCTAGATCCTTAACTCAGCCAGAAATAAGCAGTTGACTTCGGTCTGATATCAATACAGTGAATTAAATTAAAGGTGAAAGCGAAAGTTGAAATTCCTGAAAATGGAAAATGTCTTAACAGTATTCGAACCTGAGACCTTATCAAGGCACGTGCGATACCACTACGCTACGCCGGTCAACAGTCGATAATTTAAACCTATGTGGTTCTACAATTATTTGTTTTGCTGATACATCATGAAACTCTATCTAAATGAAAATTTTGTAAAATTATCTAATATTTCAATTAAATAAATACGTAAATGTTTTGTTTTAATTCTATTATTACACCATTTTATCATTTATATATTATATTCTATTCAAGATTATTTATAAATGCAATTATAAACAACCAAATAATACAGTTATTATGTTTGAAATGTATAAAAACCATTCGTATGAAATCCTCTTTTATCTGAATTTTAATACATCTCCCTTTCCTGTTCGTATTTATCCTTCTATCCTTGAGTCCTTTTATGTGCACCTTCCAGATTCCCATCTTTCCTTTGAATATTGTTTGGGACTGTATTTTTATCAATAGCTTAGCAAACATTTCAAATATATTTTTTGTGAAAAGTAATTGGAATGAGATGTTAGACTATATTTTGAAGTCTCATGCCAGACAGAAGACTGAAGACTCTTAAAAGAAAGTGGAGAAAATAGAACGTAAAATATGTTTTAAGAAAATGGAAGTGTAAATGAAAAAAACTGGAATAATCTTCGCTTTTAATAAGAAGAGAAATATACAATGTTTAGAAACATAAAAATGTATTAAGAGGAGTACTGAATGAAATAAGTAGCATACCAAGGCATGTTAGTAGGTTTTTAAAAAGTTAATAAATATTTTTATAATGTAAATTTCAATGCGCTAAAATTAACAATCCGCCGCCGTGTCATATCTGACAGATAAAGCCTTTCTGAAAAATCTTCTGGCAGCCAAAGTGTTAAAGGGGTATTTTAAAAAATAAATATGGCAAATTATAAATCACTGAAAAGCAGAAATATTTTTATGGTGTGCTGCAAATTAGTTGCTGCTACTTGTACAAAAGTCCGAAAAAAGGGTATCCTAGAGAACATGGTAGATCAAAAATAGAAAAACCATCTTACAGTGGAACTTGAAAATGGTATTCGACGAAATTAGCTTCAGTTTATCTTCCCGAAATTTAAAATGCTATTGAAGAGATACTATTTTGATGATGTAAACACTATTTAAAGAGCCGTAACTTCTATTCTAAAAGGTATACCATTCGATTTATGTTCAGGATTATTATTGATAGAAATATAGAAGTAAATAAAGAATTATATGTCGATTTCTTAGACTTCAGCAAAGCTTTTGACAATGTAAACCATACCAAGATGATGAAAACACTCAAAGATTTAAATGTTGATAACAAGGATATTCGAATAATCAACAACTTGTACGAAACGCAGTCAGTAGCAGTCCGAATTGAAAATAGCCTAACAGAATACAGAAAAATAAAAAAAGGAGTAAGACAAGGAAGAGTTGTCGCCGGTATTATTTAATATTTATAGCGAACAGATATTTAAATGTATACTGAACATGGGAGGAAAAAGCTATAATAACATCAGGTATGCAGATGACACGTTACTCCTTTCGAAAAGTGAAGTAGATTTAGTACAACTGATTGAAATTGTGCAGAGAAAGAGTGAAGAATGGGGTCTTCAACTGAATACCGAGAAAACAATTTACATGGTAATATCAAAAAAGTGAACAATACCTACCAAAACTACCATTTTAAAAGTACCGTGGACTGACAGAGTGAATAATCTAGAGATATTAAATAAAACGAAAGTAAACAGACAGTTATTAAGTAAAATTAAATGACAGCAGTTAACATTTTTTGGTCACATATTGAGGGAAAGAAATATTGAGTGGAACTTATGTAGTGGACCATGTGACAAAAAAGTGAAAGAGGACGTAGAAGAATAACTGTTGTTTCTAGTATTATAAGACAGGGACTCCAAATTTTCAAAAACTAATTAGTGTAGTGGACGATAGAACCAGATGGCGTTCCATGGTAGCCGATGTCTGTAGCAGATATGGCACTTGATTGGATTGGATACCACTCGAAGAGCTCGCCCATACTTTCCACTTTTGTATCACTGTCAGCGGTGTACACGAGGTGTGTTCAGAAATAATTCTACCTGTGGCTTTAACTTTCTATCTAAATGTGCTATTGTAATAGACAGGTTTCCATCATGTAAGATTAACCTTTATTAGTGCCTCTGCCAAGTGGTACGGCCCTGCAGATCTTCAGTCAACAGCAGTAAAGCGTTGTGTAAGTGTTAAAAATAAGTGTCGCATTTGACAATAAACAAACGTCTCCAGCAAAGAGACTGTATCAAAATTTTCCAAAAATTTGGCCATTCTTGTTCTGAAACCATTGGTCTGATTTAGTTTATGGTGATGTATCTATGAGTAATACATAAATTAAAGAGTGGTTTAGACGATTCAGAAGTGTACTTCAATGAAAAGTGAACCACGTTCTGGTAGGTTTTGAACAACTACAACACCAGAAAATGTGGAACGTTTGCGAATTGTAATTAAAAAAATCGTCATTTGGCTATGCGAGACTTAGAAAAAGATCCATAAATTCCAACAACTATTGTTTCTGATTTGGGGATGAAGCGCGTGTCTGCAAATTTCATTCCACGGCTGCTGGCGAAAGATCAAAAGGATTATCGAGTGTATTTATATCGCCCAGGACAACTTGGAATCAATTATATACGTCCCTGCGAATTCTGGTGGTGCTCCGAATTGAAAAATCCACTAAGAGAAAAAAGATTTGAGGAGATAGAGAAGATATAAGAATTCGACGAAGTATCTGTTGGCTATTCCAAAAGCTGACCTTAAGGAGCGCTTCAGGAAGTAGAAGGACCGCTCGAAGAAGGTTGTGCCTTCGAAAGGGATGTATTTTGAAGGGAACATCATCGCTATTGACTAAGATTTTCTTCTGCTACAGCACAATGTCAGATTCTTTATAAATACACTCGTAGATTCAGAAGGGCAGTATTATGAAAATATTTTAGTTTTATCGCAGCATTCCCAGCAGAGCCGTAGCAATGTTTTTGGCGCCCTTGGCAAATACTTAAAAATGTAACCTAAAATAGTGCCCTTTTTTATTTCATTTAAGGAGGGCATCATTTTTATTTTAATAGATAGGTGAAAATACAAGTTACTACAAAAAAAAAAAAAATGCACGATGGCGCCCCTCAGGCCTCGAGCCCCTAGCACTTGCCCCGTTGCCAGGGCATTGCTACGGCTCTGATTTACAGTCATATCTTGGGGCACTGTGTACCTCTGGCATCCAGAACTCAAGTCTTCTGTAGATATCCTTCAATTACTAGATACCTACGAAATTATGAACTGTACGAAAATTCACACTTCACATATTTTTTAAGACCTCTTGTTGAGAGAAACTTCGGTTCTAAAACGTTATTTTTCCTCTTCCCTAAATTAAAAAGATCAGTTTAAGACAGCAGAACACAAAGTGTATTGTAACGGCACTGTAAAACCGCAAATTGTGAGTAGTACATTTGCTGTACAATGCTCATTGAAATAAGTGCACACGTGCACAAACAAACTACTTTGATGGTACTCTAATTACAGTATATTGCTTTGAAAACTCCATAGATGTCACATCGAACGTTTACCTAATTTCATTTAATTGCTACTTTTACAATCAAATGTCTTTACAATCAGGTATTTTCATCTGAGATGTGTATTCTTTGCAGTCATACGCATAAGCGTAATGTAATTTTTGCCTAAGAATATGGGAGTGGTAATTTCAGAAATAAAATTTTATTATTATTAAAAAAAATATATTCAATTAGCTAAAAAATATCCAAATTACTTAAATATAAAAACTATGTCAATTTAAGATAAACACCCTCAGAGATTAATTGAGTTATCAGTGTTTTAGTTTAAAGTTTGAAGACAAGGGTACAATTTACGATCGTATATTATATGATTTGTTTAAAATATTGTCACCGTTTATTTCGGA
This sequence comes from Liopterus haemorrhoidalis, assembly GCA_963971575.1. NCBI lineage: Eukaryota > Metazoa > Arthropoda > Insecta > Coleoptera > Dytiscidae > Liopterus > Liopterus haemorrhoidalis. The sequence continues at coordinate 40,056,305 of OZ020612.1, read as the reverse complement.
CATGCCGAATATTTATACAGATGTTGATATGCGACCATATATTTTCAATGATATGAACGCAGTAGGTAATTAGAGTAAACATTAATTATTTGGATTTACAAATTATGGGGGTAGAAACATGCCTCTCAAAGATAAAAGGTTTCAGTTTGTTAATTGGAGAGCTGATTATTTTTATAACAACAAATATGGGGTTCAGAGATCAAATTGTCCATTATAAGAAAAACGGTGAGAAAACCTTGAGAAGCAAAAGTCATTGGTTAACCTTCAAAGAGTTGAGTATAACTCTCTGAAGAGGTGTTTTATTTCTGAACGCCATAGTAGTCGGACGAATGATAGCAACCAGCTGGCGAACATTTAGGGGTTTTCAGGCTCAATCCGCTCGCGAGTTTAAGAAACAAACTCCCTAAGTGAGATTCGAACCCATTAACACTATTTAATACACATGTGTAACTGATCTAGTAGCTCCATGGTAACATGCTTGTTCTACCAACCACCGAAGTTAAGCATATCTTTAAAGAGAAACAAAAATTGTTCGTGCCATTTCGTAAATTTAAGGTTTAGTTTAAATTTTGTTCCAATAGATAGCATGCTTCGTCCAGTTGATTTCTGACCGGACGTTCTGCCAACAGATTCGTCCGATATCTCTTGCACACTCTAGTTCTGCCCAGTGGCGTTATCTTTGCAAGACACATGAATTGGTTAATTTATTATTTGCATACAGTTCGTGTAGTTTATATTATGCCTATATTATGCCTTGTTTATATATTAAATATTTTGGTTACAGCAAGCGATGTTTGTGCTCTTGAACTTTCCCCCACAGGCCTTAGTGCAGTAGCAGTCCTCAACGGGCCTCTTTCTACGCAAAGAATCACTACTTAAAAATAAGTCTCGCTTTGCTATTTCTATACCTATTTTACCTGACTAGTGCACCCAGCATAACAATCTAGACTCTAGGCGTTTCTCCTGACGTTACACTCAGAATCAACGCAACATACTTATTATTATTATTTTTTTCAAAACAAAGCATTGGCGCTGCTAAGGGGGGGGGGCGACGGGCCTCGGCTCTCCCAAGGGCCCGCAGAGTTAACAAAAAATTTATCAAGTATTATACAATATTAGCAGATTACCCGGCGCTGCTCGGGGAGTTGAAGATGAAATTTATTAACCGCAACAGTAGTTAATTTTTGTTAAATTAATTCGTAATATAGGCATTTTTTATTTTTTTTTCGTATAAATAAATATTTTTTTTAAATTTCCTACTCTTAAAAAAGCGACATAATCATTGTCCAAGTGAAAATACATCACTTTCCAAATATGCTCTAGCGAATTATATGAAGGGGAGCGTTGATCCCCCCAACCCCCTGACACATCGACTAAAACATTCACTCAGTCAAATGTTCAACAGTCACTTCTAACGCTACAATTCTTTACCACAAAATATTGAGCCAACATTCATTATTTTAAACTACTAATTACTCGATTCAAGTAAGGTAAAGTGAAAATCTGGCTTCGTTACAAATTACAGAATTTAATTTTAAAACGACACCTTAAACGTGAAATAGAGTAGAAATACTAGACTAGGGTGACCATTCGTCCCGCATTTTAACATTTTGTCCCGCATTTTAACATTTTGGATTTGGGAGGTGAGGATCTTTTTTTGCTCTTCACTTGGATTTGGGAGATGAGGACCTTTTTTTACCTTATACTAGACATATAGTAAAAAGAGTAGTTTTGTAGAAAATTTTGGTGTAAAAATCGGTCTTTGGTTTTATTTTATAGATAAATGTGAATATATATAATGATATTTAAGCAATCGATAATGAGCTTGTGATGAGCGAATATGAATTATGGTTTTCCAAACATTATGACTCCAACAGCTTTGCCTACAACTGGAATGGACGCTTTACAGGATTGTAACAAAACTATGTATCATTATATCTATAAACTTTTAAAAATATTTGTCACCTTGCCTGTTTCAACAGCTCTTCCAGGATGATCGTTTACTATCTTAAAATGACTGGAAACTTATTTCAGGAGCACAACTGGTGAAGCTCGATTGAATGGATTAGTAACTCTAAATATTCATTAGGAAGTTAATATAACACACGAAGAAGTGATGGTTAAAATGAAAAAACAACCTCGAAGAATAATATTGTAAATAATGTCAAACATATTTCTTTAGTAATTACTTTTTAGGGTTTTGTAGGTATGACCAAAAAACCCTTATACCGTCATTTTGTCGTCTGTCTGTCTGTCTGTCTGTCTGTCTGTCTGTCTGTCTGTCTGTCTGTCTGTCTGTCTGTCTGTCTGTCTGTCTGTCTGTCTGTCTGTCTGTTCGGTAAAAATTGTAGCCAAACGGCTAAACCTAAGAGTTTGAATTTGGCATGCTTATACAACTCTTTGACCCGCACATAGGAAAAATACTAAAACATCTAAAAAACATATCCCCCTAAAAATATAAACAAATAAGTGCTCATCGAGAAAAAAAATATTTTTTTTTAAATTCTGAGTAGGGTATCAACTGAAAGCCCTTAGTACGTGGATTAACGATCAAAATTTTATTTTTGCAAAATAAATTATTTTGTCGCGATTTTTGCCAAAATTGTGCAAAAAAAATTTTGTCCCACACCCTGTAGCCCAAATGGTTTAAACTAAAAATCTGAAAAAATTCTAAGTAATGTATATTGGTGTGAACCGGAATAGTACAACAGGAATTTTTGATCAGATTATGTTTTCGGAAAATAACGCAATTTTTGTGTTTTTTGCTTGACCATGCAAAATATTTAACAACGTATGTAAGTCAGTTACTCAGCATGCCTTGATGGTGTAACGGTTAGAACTCTGGTGTTCTAATTTGCAAACTAGGTTTCGATATTGAGTCAAAATTTTTTTCAAAATTCTAGTTATATTTGGGCAAATGTGGCATTTAATTTTTAAAAACGTAAATTTAATAATCAGTGAAAATTGTTGAAATTGAATACACGAAATCGGAGGGGCAGAGTTATGATTTAACCAATGGAAGCCATAGGCACAATTTTCAAAATCTTAATGAACCTTGCTATATAAAAAAAATACTGCACATATTTAGAAACCTAAATAATGGTATTAGGCATTCGAATTAAAATTAACAAAAAAATATATTTTAACATAAAATTTGTTTTGGCATCCCAAATAACCATCATTCACTTACTAAATACCTGCGAAACCCTGAAATGTGTGAAAATTCACACTTCACATCAAATTTTTATAACTGTGAATATAGATTCACATATAATTATATAAATTAAAAATTATTTATTATAATATAATAAATAATAAGATTAAGTCAGAATGTAATTATGGGTTTAAATAAAGGCTAATAATAATAATAATAATAATAATAATAAATAATAATAATAAATAATAAATGTCTACATATTACTGTATTAGTATTTTTGATTCGGCCCTCCCCAAGACAAAGTCCTGGCTGCGCCACTGAAACAAAGTAAACATAACATAGCAAAAGCAACATAATAAATGTTGAATAATATAAAATGTTTATGTATTTGTAGGAAACAAAAGCAAAGCTAATGTAGTGTATTCCATTAATATAAGTTCAGTTTTGACTCTATGCATCTAGTTGCATCCGAAGTGACTAGATGTGAATAATTTGTTTTGCAAGATATCATCCGTTGTCAGTTGTTGGATCATTAGACATGTAATGTACTAAGAAAATACGTTAATGGATGACTAGGCAATGTCTAGACGTAAGACTGATATTTCGTAACATAAATCATGTAAGAGAACATTAAAATGAAACATGTATTTACCTCCGAACAAGTGAGACAAGGATTATTGAATATTTAGAGATGGTCAAATTTTGGTTAACTAGTCTAGTGATCTGTAAAATTTTTTGATCACGTACCCCTAAACCAGAAAAAATATATAGTACGTACCTCTCAAATATAAGGATTTATAGATATACCCCCTTTATTTGGATGGATCTATTCTTTTATGGCCGGTTGCTAAAGTAAGAATTATCCCTAACTCAAGTTAAAACTCTTACATTATCAACCCGCCATTGGGAAGCTAAGCAGTGAATTTTGATTCAAAAAGAATCTACAACTAGATACTATTGAGAACTGACACGCTCGGATACGCAGTCTGGTGGTCAAATATTGTACTAGGCGCTCTGGTACTGCTTGAACTTATTACATATGTTCTAGTGTTGAATTTTTGTTAGAATTTCGATAGAAGTTGTGAAAAACTATAAAAGTAGAACAAATTGTAGTGTTTTTGGCTGTCATTCAAGGCAGGACAAAGATAGACATCTTAGTTTTTTCTTTTCTTAAGATAAATGGAGGGAAAGTCAATATTAAGTCCAGATTGGAAAAGATTTGGTTATGGACAGGAGGAAGGCATGGGAATATATTTTGAGTTAAAAAGTAACTGATACTATGCGAGTTTGTTCATTATATTTGTCGCAGAAAAACAAAACTGCGCTAATTGTTTGCACTTGCAAGTTGCATATTTAACTTTTAGCTGCTTCTGTCCAAATAAAGTAATTTTATTTCATGAGGTAATAAACATAATGCACTTGCACAAACAGAATCCATATATTGTAAAATCAGATGACCGACACTCAGATGTACCAAATAAAATTACGTGTCCGGCATTTAACACCTGCTCAACTACAATTTACACTTCAATAAATCTACTGAAATTAAACTTTAAATACTGTAATTTGATGCCCACCTTCTGATACATGTGTAGCGCTTGAAAATAAATAATTTCGCAAATATTTACTCGCATTTTCATAAAATAAAAATGTACTGTGCTTGAATTAACCTGTTCGCTATTAGCATATTGACAGCTGAATACTAGACACGACAGCCATATTGCCTTGGAACACAGCGCCGCCATCGGTAATGTCACTTCTCAATATTATCTTCGTGTACACCCAAGTATCGACGCACGTCCTACTTTGGGTACGCATACCCAACTTTAGAGACCACTGCTCTAGCCAGTGTTTATCAATTTTTTCTGACCGCGACCCACTTTCATCTACATTCATTAAATTGGAGACCATAGCTCCTTTTTTATTTTTTTCGGCCTCATATTTGGTTTCTATACGTTTCAGATTGTGTCTGTCTGTCTGTTCATCATAAAAAAACTTATTAGAGCTATATTATATACAATTTATTCCTCTTTAATTCAGTGTAGACATATTTTTTTTCTGACTTTGCAATAGAACCGGTATATTTGTCAAAAAAAAAAAATTTATGCACGTTTTTCAAGGATTTTTCCAAAAAAACAGTTTCGGCAAAAAGTTTTAGTCGCAAAATATGACCTCCAAAACAGACCTTAAGACCTATTCATCCAATTTCCAAAACTTCCGCAAAACTTTCTTTTGAAAACTATGTATTTCCTGAACTAACTAGTCTTCTTATTTTTTATCAAACTTTGTATATAATAAATATTGCTATGTTCAACGCCAAGACGTAGTTGAAAAGTAAAATTATTTACTGTAATATTATGCGGCATTAAGTTCTTAGATGAAAAATATTATAAGTATATTTAGCAACAAACTTGTAGAAAATAATGATGGTAATTTTTAATGTAGAACATTACTAGGGGAAGAGCGTGGTTTGACAAATGATAATCTTAAAACTCTTCGTCCTAGTACGTGTTGAACGTTATAGCAATTCTGGATATATACTAACAGATACAGCTGCTTTAATAACAGACCATGCTTTTAACATGGGCTTCAAAAAAATTTGGGTACAAAAAAAAATAAAAAGATTAATTCAAATCTTAACAGATATACACGGTAACCAGACAACTGGGGCAATAAGACAATTCGAGCCGTTCAAAATTGGGGCTTTTTTTATGTATTCTAATTCCCACCAAAATGTACTTAATCAAACCATTAAATTTTTTTTTTTCCTAAATAACACGCAAACGTACTTAATCAAACTCTTAAAATAATTATTTTCAATTTTAAACAAAAGAATACTCTAGCTCTTATAGTTATGGCCCCAATTGTGTACGGCCCGAATTGTCCATCGCCCCAGTTGTGAATGGCCCCAGTTGTCAAAAGCCCCAATTGTGTACGGCCCGAATTGTCCATCGCCCCAGTTATTAATGGCCCCAGTTGTGAAAAGCTCCAATTGTGTACAGCCCGAATTGTCCATTGCCCTAGTTGTTAATGGCCCCAGTTGTGAAAAGCCCCAATTGTGAACGGCCCGAATTGTCTTACGGCCCCAGTTGTCATGGAACCATACACACATATGTTTAAACATAATTGCCTAGCTCACCACAGGGAGAGTTTTCGGCCCACTAATATAAAAATGACCGTGAGCCGGATAGTGAATTATGAACATATTCGTCAGACCTTTTTTTAGGGCTCGTATTGGAGTATGTAAAAAGCAACACATCTTTATTAGTTTTTTATTTTTACATTGACATTACCAAGGCTTCAAACCGTTATTTTTTTCGTTTCGGATTATGTTCCGGTTTTCGTTCCGGCAAAAATAACGGTTTTTTCGGTTTTCGGTTCAATTCCGAGTGATAAATTTTTAAATGCTTTTATTTGTATTAGAAATTTATTTTCTACTATAATTTAGAAGAACGTTTTATTCCTTATTTTGTAATAATCAAACCAAGGCCGCTGCTAAGGGGGGATTCTGGGCGTTCAACTTTTCAGTTAAAAAAATAACGATTTTTTTCTGCTCATCAGTTTAAAAAAGAATCTAAAATAAAATTTATTTTATATTTTGGTTCACTCCCATAAACATTATCTGAACCGAACTAAACCGGTATTTTTTTTTCGGTTCAGCTCCGGGTTTCGTTCCGTCAAAAATAACGTTTTTTTTTTCGGTTTTCGGTTCAGTTCCGGTTCGGAGCCCTGGTCATTACTATAAAACAGTGGTCGCCAATTCTTTTTTAATCTCGGACCGAGCCTCTTTCTTGCTCTACGGGAATGTTGCACAATAAAGCTGTTCTAAATTTAAATTGTGGGCTATATCCGTCTCTATCGACAAAGTTGCTAAACCAACCATTGTTTAATCAGCTGAAGTTTGGAAAAACTTACATGTTATGTAGACACGTTGCACGTCGTACATCTGCCCTTGTTAATCGAACCCGTCAGGCAGACTGCTTCTATGCTACATCCGATCGACTGTACTGGATACGCAAATACCATTGTGTTACAATTGCCAACAGTATTCAGTATAGTAATATACTGTACAGATTTGTAGCCTCAGAGCAACAGGCTATACAATATTGCCTAGGTGTGTGGTAGACTGTATTATAGTTCTAATGTAACATCTAGGTTTGTGTAAATACCATAGAGATAACAGAGAGAATCATCATAGTATGACCTTGTCTCCTAAGCGTGTTGAATGTGTTGCATCTTTGTTACTGGGTTCTATCTTGATCCTGGTTAAAACATTGCTTGTTTTGTATAAGTGTTGTACATTCGAGACAATTTTCTCATTATACAAGGGCTACCTTTTAAGTTTTTACAAAAACTAAGAAAGAAAATTTTGTTTTGGAACAAACTATTTTATTGCGTTTCAAAATATTTGCCTTTAAGATTTATACACGTTTGCGTGCGTTCAAACCAATTCTCGAAACATTTTTTCCACTCTGAAGTTGGTATCTCAAAAACATGGTTTTCGAAGGCTTCAACAGCGTTGTCAATACATTTTTTGTTTGACATTGGGGAACAAAAAAAAGTCTTTAGGGGATGAAGTAGGTGAATACGGGCAATAAGACATTAATTCGATGTTTTTCTCCTTCAAATAATCAATTATTTGACGTGCTGTGTGGGAGCTTGCATTGTCATGTTGAAGAATGCTGCGAAGTTTTTGGTTGATTTTCCTGATTTTGTCGATGACTTCTGGTAAACAAATTGCTTATACCATTCAGAATTAACTGTTCTCCGATCCTCTAAAGCAGGGGTCGGCAACACAGCGCCCGCGGGCGCCCTTTGTGGGATTTTTAGGCGCCCTCGCTATCGAGACATACATATACTGAGCCCAATATCCACATGAGGACCGAGGACCTTTTTTTTTGCTCGTCACTTGGATTTTAAGAGGTGAGGACTTTTTTTTTGCTCATCACTTGGATTTTGGGAGGTGAGGACCTTTTTTTTGCTCATCACTTGGATTTTAGGAGGTGAGGACTTTTTTTTTGCTCATAACTTGGATTTTGGGAGGTGAGGACCTTTTTTTGCTCATCACTTGGATTTTAGGAGGTGAGGACTTTTTTTTGCTCATCACTTGGATTTTACACCAATCAACACTAGTCTTTTTTTGAGCTTCGGTCAAATTATGCGGAATCCATCGGGAACAGATCTTTTTTTCAGCTAAATGTTTATGCAAAATCGAATGTATTGCAGTATGTGATATTCCAAAAGATGCCTCTATCTTCTTCAATCATTCTGCGCACAGCATCGATGTTTTTTTGAATCACAACCGATTTTGATCGACCTTGACGAGATGCGTTACTGACGGATGCACGACAACGACAAAATTCTGCAAACCAATTGTAAACAGCCTTTTCTAATGGTGCTTCATAACCAAAAGTTGAACGAAGCAAATCTATGCATTGTTGTTGAGTTAGGCCTTTACTAAAATCGTAAAAAATCATCCAACGAAAACCTTCACGAGTAATATCCATTTTTTCACAAACTTGTTTTTTTTAAACGCTTACTGTCAATTGCTCTACTCGGTCAATTTATAAGCTGCCACAGATTTCAAAATAACAAATGTAAAATTTTACGAATATGGTAATGACACATTCAAATATTGCCATCCAGTGGTAGTTAAAAACATAAATGTAAAAACATAAAAGGTAACTCTCGTATACTGCCGGACAAATCTGTCGTGACCGGGCGTGAAACATGCGCGTGAAATTTGTGGTGGAGATTGTAACTTTGGCGAATTGCATTATTCCCTACACACGCTATTACAGTCAAGTGCATAAGTGCAACATTCAAAATATATTAAATATTTAAAATCATGGAGACAAAAAACAAACTAGGTGGACGTGCTATTAATAGTCAAAGTCGAGAAATAATTAGCAATGTTCTTGATTTTTGTAAGTCTTTATTATTTACAATCTACTTGAAATTGCTGGAGTTTGGAAAAAGACGGGGGACGGGAGTGCTCTGGCCAATAAACAAGTCGACAAAGTGAACGTCAAATGCATTAATCACTTAAATCAAGCAGCTACGTTTTTATAGTTTTGTTGTTCGACTGTGATGGGAGGAACTTGTGTTTATAGACGTACCTAACTGATAAATATAATGTACACATGTAAGAATGTGAACTTGTTTCTATGACTGTTCTCTGTATCTGTCTCTGTCTTTCATAGTGCCCTCTCTATGCGCACCATAAGCCACGCCCGGCCACGAGAAGTTTGTCCGCCTGTACGTAAAGACAGTCTTTGATTTACCGTATTTTCCTATTAACTTTCAAAAAATTCTTCGTACGCTACTGTGGTTCTTCATACGTTACAAACGAAGAAGATTATGAAAGAACAGGATTAAAACGAGAGGATTTGTGAATATGTAGAAAATTATTGTGTTTTCACTTGGAACATTTGTTTAACGTGCGCGAACCGATTAAATGTATCCAACGTTCAACCGTGAAAAGAACTTTAAGATAAATTTTTTTGTTAATCAAAACATGAGATTATTACAACCGTGAAATAGGAGATTAAAGTACAAAATAAAGGATTATTTTGTCTTGTATATAGAGGAGTAGACTAGCCAAGCGGAAAATTTAGATAATTCCATATAGGCCGGAGTACGAATAGGATAATTTGATAATTTTCCTTTATTATAATAATAAATTAAACACCAAGACACATCAAAAACCACTGCTTGTAAGTATTTTGTTTGTTTGTATTTAACTAACTAACAAACTTACTAAATAAAACCTTGCAGTATAAAAAAAACTTTCAGTTTTCACAGGTATGCAAGCGTAACTTTTTACAGGACGTGCAATATGAGCAGCTTTAAGTATTTACAGTTGAACACATAAAGTATTTATTATTTGATGGTCGTTGATAAATATATTTTTTTAAATTTTGAGTGGGATATCAAATGAATTCAACACGAGGATAAACAAACAATTTTTTATTTTTGAAAAATCAATTTATTTTATGGGTTTTACCATTGAATAAAAAGACACAGGAAGGAGCCTGAACGCGAGCTTAAAGGGAACTAGAGAGCTCTTGGTAGTGAGGGAAATTTGAACGGTCACAAACTTTACAACCTACCATTTTAAAATATTTGACGCACTCTTTCAATATAAAAACAAGTGTCTTTACATCTTTCAATAGGATGCATTTAATGTAGCTCTTAGGCGTGGGGGTTTTGGTCGGACGATATAATTGTAATTGTAGACAATTCGGGGAGGGGCAATTGTCCTTCCTGTGTCTTTTTATTCAGTGGGATTTACATAAAAAATATGTCAAATAAGGTTATCAACATTTTTGTAAAACGCTATCATCAGCTCAAAATAAAGTTAAAAAATGTGATTTATTCATTGCTGAGTATGCAGCTAAATTAAATTGATAGTGGAATTCGCTAATATGACTTTTTTATTGTCCGAACTTTGGCCTTGGTTAATATATCACTTTTCCGACATTTGCATTAGTAAATTGAAATTATTTAATGACATCATGAGTCTGGGCAATATATTAAATTTTAATTGACAAATTTAAGTTATATTTTTATGTTTTAATATGAATTTATGTAGCTATTACATTTAGTAACCAATCTTAAGCCGCATTCAGAGCTATAAATTAATGCACTGTGCGTTGCTGAGTTATTCAATATAGATTGTCACTAACCAGTTTGTCATATGGTAACTCAAGCTACCGTTCACAGCTCTAAATTTAATGCACTGTATGTTGTGGACTGTAGACAAAGTTTGCAAACTTTATAGTTAATACACTGTTTTAATGAGACAGATATATAAACACACATTATGTCTATAAACCAAAAATCTTTACTGCCACATCATATTAACCTGTTAATAAAAGTACTAAACCATCATCATCATTGGCGCGACAGCCCGAGGTGAGCCTAGGCTTCCTGCTTCCAGGTTTCATGACCATGTTTCCAATCTATGTACATTTAAGAGTAATATGGTCAGTATTACGTCCATTTTTTGAACAATAATAATAATAATAAATAATAATGATAATTTATTTATTGACCATAATACAAAATAAAACATTGTTTTAGTCAGTCATACAAGCAATACAATACAAAGTACAAATATATGTTAATATGGAGCAAAATAAATGGCAATAATTATTAGGGTAGTACAATAATATATGGTGTTAATATATGGTGTTAATATATGGACTAAATAAATTTAAAATTTAACATTAAAAAATTTTAAAATTTGAATTTTGAAGAACAAAAAAACAAAATGTCATTCCAGTTTCCGTTCTTTAATAATTATGGTAATAACGTTATTTTGTTTTCGCTTTCGGTTTGTTATCATCTCTGATAAAAATTGAATCTGAGTCGGGAGTCGATAGATTTTCCTACTCTAGGGTGACCATTTTCTTAAGAAGTCAATGCGGAACGGAGCAAAAAAAAGGTCCTCAGCTCCCAAATCCAAGTGAAGAGCAAAAAAAAGGTCTTCACCTCCCAAATCCAAGTGAAGAGCAAAAAAAAAGGTCCTCACCTCCCAAATCCAAATGCGAGACAAAATGTTAAAATGCGGGACGAATGGTCACCCTATCCTACTCCCGACTCAGACTCTCAGCTTTCAAAATGCTTCGACTCCTCGACTCCTGACTCCGACTGATTACTTTTTTAATTCATGGCTAAATTATGGCTAATAAAGTTATGGCTTTTTGTATTTATGGCTAAAGTAGTGTAGGTCTTCTTTTGAAATTAAAAATATAATAAAAATATTTTAACAGCTGAGAATCGACTTTATACTCGAGGTAGAATACGTTATGTTATACAAGTTACGTAGCGTTCATGTGTAAACGTATATAGCTAGTATATTATAACAAATTTTTTGAATTATTCTAGTTTGTAGTTTTTAAGATATTAAAAAGGAATAAAGCAATGAAATACTTCTATACGAGGGCTATTCGGAAAGTATCCTCCGTTTGGCTATAAAAATAAAACCAACATAGATACAAATATTTTATTGTATACATCTTAAACTACATATTTTCTTTATTTTTCCAACTAGTCGCCATTTAAATTTAAGCACTTGTCATAGCGTTTAACCAGCTTTGAAATTCCTTCTTCATAGAACTCTGTCGCCGCCTGAGAAATGTAGTCAACCTGTCACAGCGTTTGGAAGATTTTCATCATTAGCGAAATGTTGGGAGCCAAGCTAGTTCTTCATGTGGTTGAACAGGTGGAGCCAAGTCTATAAGAAAGTCTAGTGCGGAACCCATACGTTTGCTTTTGTGGATCTCGGTCAGCAGTGTTGCTACCCAACGAGCACAAAACTTACGAATGCTTAATTTTTCGGTGACAATCTCGTACAAAACAGTCCGAGAAACTTGAAGAATTTTTTCGAAAAGTTTCGAGATCGTGAATCTATGGTTCTCTATAACATTTGGTGGGATATTCTATTTTGGCGCTCATGATTTGAGGTTATAAGAAGCGAACACTCGGCAGTACGACGCTCCCCCTTGCACTGCTGGAAGCTTACTGAATCACTGCACGCGCTGATGTAATACTTTCCGAATAGCCCTCGTATCTCTGGTTATTTTGTGCTCGAATTTGTGTTTTAATTGATATATTTACAAGCGCTAAAAAGCTAATATATTTCACTGGTGTGCAACCAAATTTTTGATCCTTTAAAGGAATGCCATTTATGCAAAAAAGTTGAAAACTACTGCCTTAGAATATATCTACTTTGAATTCTCTACAAATTTCATTCGAATTTTTGTCAATTCAGATCATTTTAAATTCAAAACAACACATTCTCTATTATCGAAAACTTAAGATGTTACACTTCGCATTACCATGTTTTGGGCTCATTTAAAATTCCAAATAAGACTGCATCTCGTGGTATCGAATATAGGTTTTTCAACACCCTTCAATATTTAAATTCAGAATGATAATGCCTTTCTAAGCACGTATGAACTGGCAAAAAGTAGGCTTCTGGGACTTCCAAGCGAAAGCAGGTTAACAGTAACTAAATAAAAAAAAAAAAAACACAAAACAAAAGTCTTCCATATAAATAAAACTAGATGCTATGGACCGGTTTCTGAAAGCTTAGCCGAGTTTAATTTTTTGTTTAAACTCTCTTCTCCCCCAATTTAAATGTTTTTTAATATTCATACCAATTTTTTATTTAAAAATTATTCACGATCTTCCATCTCATCATTTTCATATTATGTCATATCACATTTATTCATTATTCCATTTTACTGGCTCATTTAGCGGGTAATCACTCAACACTAATAATTTCTACTTGTTTTTACAAATGTTCCATTTCATTTACGAATATTTTGGCATTTCATCCAAATTATATAAATGAATTTCAACTCCAAAATGACAATTATGAACAATTTATATAATTTATTTGATTATGAAAGTTTGAAAAGGATAAACAAGTGCTATTTAATGTGGAAAACTTTATATTATCAAACAAAAATAAGTTTCCACAGAACTACTTAGAACTTATGAAAATGTAGACGGATTGAACAATACTCAAAAGTTTCAAGTAACAATTTGAGAACCAGAAATGTCAAAAAATAATGGAAATAATTTATTGTTTCTGTAAACATTAGAAAAGTGAAAACTTTTTACGACAAATTTCTCAAGTTCTTAATAAAATAATTTGATGTCACAGCTGACAAGTTAAGGATGACAGAAATTACAAAGTTAGATAAAAAAAGGTGTAAATTTTCACACCTTTCAGGGTTTTGTAGGTATTTAATAAGTGTAAGAAGCCAACAGAATGCTGGATGTCTAGGGCAATATTTCTTCTATATTCACATTAAAGTCAACAGTTTTTCAATAATAATTTCTATTCGTTATTTGAGTACTAACTGCTTTAATTTATTTTATAATCTTTTTGATTCTGTTAATAATCTTTTGGCGCCGATATTAATATGTACTCCCTCCGTCCAAAAATATGTTATACATTTAGATTTTTTTCTTGTCCGAAAATATGATATACATTTACAATTTTAACTAATTAGAATGTTTTTATTTATGAAATATTGGGTTGTTACATAAGTCTATTCGTTTTTTTTTCACCTTTTATTCAATAAAATATACATTCTAAAAAAAACTTTTATTATCAAATGTACTGTCCATTATTTTCTATCAATTCAATTCAATTTATTTTAATTAATAATTATTACATTTTATTCTTATTCATTTTATTCCTTACATAATTTAACTAAAATATAAATTTAATTTCTACCTATTGTTTTGAAATCTATTTTGCTTTATTCCTATTGTTTTCTATCATTTTGGACAAACGCTCAGGCAATTTCATAATGCCATATCTCCAGAAAGTTCCGTCTTTGCTCTTGAAAAATCTGTAGAGGTGAATTCTGATATCGTCCAAAGATGCGAATTTTTTTCCGTTAAGGGAATTTTGTAGAGAGCGGAACAAATGGTAGTCGGAGCATATGGTCCAGACATCGCACCATCCGACTACCATTTGCTACTACTACTTTCTACAAAATTCCCTTAACGGAAAAAATTTCACATCTGTGGACGATATCAAAATTCACCTAGACATATTTTTCAAGAGCAAAGACGGAATCTTCTGGAAAGATGGCATTATGAAATTGCCTGAGCGTTTGTCTAAAGTGATAAAAAGTAATGGACAGTATATTTGATAATAAAAGTTTTTTTTTAGAATGCATATTTTATTGAATAAAAGGTTAAAAAAATAAAACGAACGGACTTATGTAACAACCTTATAGTTACAAATATTTAGTAAAACATAGAATAATACAAAAAGTTTTAATTTAAGAAGGACATGGCTGTCTCCACAGCTTGTATGGAACATGATAATGTTATTTGTAATTGTCCCCTACTATGAAGTTTTGCCTTATTAATGTGCGGAATCTTATAGGAATTCCCTCCTCTTGCTAATATGGTTGCTTCTAGACAAGTTTGCAATATTAGAAAAACATCAAGAATTAGTATGTTTAATACATTAAATGCATTTTGTTCGCAATCAATCAGTTCGTCGACTGTATTCGGTCAGGCTGTATGTTGTAAGGATTGTGTAGAATTGAAAAAGCCAAAATTCAATACATTAAAATCTGGACTATTTGGCGGTTGTGATTTAAGTCGATTTGAAACTTCTTCCTTGCAATTTAACATAATATTGATCAAAATTCGCAATTTTGTTAGAACAGCAGATGTAACTTTAATTTGTCTAAAATACGCGTTTTTTTTTTTCTGTGAATTACTTTTGACATATGCAAAACTATTTGCGCGCCATTTGTTTATTTGTTGCCTAACAACCACCTATTTAGAAATTAAAACAAAAAAAATCAAGATAATATTACTTTCGTTAATCCCACATTTTTTACAGTAATGTATACCATATTTTCGGACGGAGGGAGTATATTATGTAATATTTACCAGTGGAGGCTGACACAGGGTGGCGCTGGGACAGTGTCCCCCTAAAAAAGTTTAATAAGAAAAACTAAATTTAAAATCTCATTTATACTTAAAAATTGCATTAAACTAGCTAAATATATCTGCATATATTTATTTTTATTATTTCTAATTCAAAGATTTTTCATATGTGTTAGATTTAAAAAATTTATATCTAGTGAACAATGCTGTGGACACTACCTCGTAGTGTCCCGAGACACAGAGTTGCCACATGCGATTTATAATGTACTTATCTACGCAAGTAATAAAAATGAACTGGAAAGGGCAACAGCGGCGAGTTGTTAGTGTGAATGTATTAGTGAATTTAGGCCGGCGGACTTCGTTGTTTTGATTTTTGATAAGTACTCAGACGTGAAACTGGATATAGTGCGTTATATTAAAACTAACTTGCTTAACTATGAAACTATATTGAATTGAATGTTTCACAATCGAACAAAAATGGAAATAGAACATTAATAGGAAGTTCAGTAAAAAACAATGGTAATAATTTAGAATGGGCACCCAAAGCTACAATTTTTTTAACGACCGATGATTGATCTATCTGTAACTCGGAGCTTAATATATATATATATATATATATATATATATATATATATATATATATATATATATATAATAAGAAATTATTCACTTTCAAGTCATACTTTGAAAGCGAAATATTTTTAATAATTTTTAATGTTATTATGGTCAACTTAGGTCATCAAATTTTTTTACCAACTTACACATCGCATTTTTGAGAAAAATCGTATTCCCTCTACCTTGATACATTGTGTATATGAATTCTAAATATGTTTCAAAGGCTAGATTGAGTTGGATTGGGAACCAGATATTTAAAAATCAGGGAGGACGAGTGGGCGAAAACTGAAAATCATTTGAGAACGTGGAGTAGAAATTCCGAAAATTAGTTATAGACAGAAGGAGTGGAGAAATTCCGAAAATCTTTTGAGGAAGGGGTGCGGGTTAATTCTTAAAAAAACAAGGGGCAAAAATTTCATGGGAGCCGTTTGAAACTTATAATTGGGCCAGATTAGGCACCATTGCAAAATATATAGATCAATAAGTGTCCCCCCAAATATTTTACCCACCAGCCATTCTGATATTTAGAACTAAATTCGTAAACTTCAACCCAATAAATGTTACAAAACGGTCAAGTTGTGTGCCAAAGCACTGAATTAATGCTGGTTAACACCGTTTAATTTAGTAGAACATATGCCTTAACACGGAACGTTGGAGAATGAATCAATCCATGATTGGTTCCACTTCCACCAGATTCAATGCATTTCTCTGACTAACATGATACTAATTCAGTTTCAATTATGGATGGTAATCGAACACAAAAAACACGTATCTAGTTAAACAAAATTAAACTATTTTTGTTCAGATAAAGTTGAAATGGGATTAAAACGATTTTGTTTTGTTTTTAATGCAAAACACACGAATTTTACATTATATTACAAAGTTAAGTGAATAAAACGTTAATTTCAATTTAGTGGTGAAATTTTAACTGTAATTTTGTTGCCCTTACATAGATATTATCTCCTGAGAATTATTTGTTACGTTAAAATTAATTAATATTAGGTGTACCGGATACCGGAAAGTTCTTTCGTTTAAAAAAATGTACTTTATTGGGTATAATAGTTACCATTGTGATCTATAACACTCTATGCCATTTATCAGGAAGAGAAAATATTCCCGATTTATAAAATTCCTGATTTTTTTAAGGAAAAATTTGTTCAAGGCTCATTTTAACATGGTTCATATCTCTAAGTGTCTTGTTTCTTAAAAAGTGTTCCAGTGACCGAAATAAGTGATAGTCGGAGGGTGAAATGTCTGGTGAGTAGGGTGGGTGTTTTAAAACCTTCCAATCAAGCTCGGAAATTTTTTCACGTGTTTTTTTTTTTTTCGTGAATGGTCAGGCATTGTCGCCTTGAAGAATAACTCTTCTATTCACAATTTCTGGCCGATTTCTGGTCAAGTTCTCATTCAGTCCATCCAATTGTTCACAGTAGAGATCAGAATTAACACTTTGCCCCGGTTTTTACATCTCCAATTATTCCTTTCTAGGGCCTTTCAGATCGAAGTTCATCATCTCAGCATAAATTTCCTGATTTAAATTTTTTAAACCACTGTTGACATGTGTGTACACTTAGTTTATCACCATAAACAGTGCAAATGTTTTATGTAGCAACTGTAGCAGATTATGGTACTCATACAACATTAAACAGCATAAAAAATGTTTTGAGGAAAATTCTTCCGCCAGTTTAAAATGCAAGGGTTTAAAATGAAACGAAAACAATAATTAGGTACACAAGATCACAGAGTTTAATCAAAACGTAAAAGACGTCTGTTTAATTCAGCGAATAAGTCGTGACTAGTTCGCATACTGCACTAATAATAAAAACGAAAAACTTTCCGTACACCTAATTACCAATTATGCCCCCACAACCGAAACAATATTTATATGAAAAACATATACAAATATACCTACGATAGTTACCGATCCTAGTGTATTGAATTGCTGAATGAATACAAAATTGAAATAAAATCAAATTGATCCGACTATATTTGGTCTAAGTTCTATGGCCGAAACAAATGTTCATGTTGCTCGAAATCTAGTGACATTACCCTCTTAAGATCACCCTGTAAACAGTAAACTGTTTTTTGGTTGCGGATCTATTCAGTTCTTGATCTTTTTCTTTGAATCGTATAATTTTCATATAACTTACGCAAGATCTTTTCTTAAGATGTTAGGACCGATATCCTTACACAATAAAAAGTTGAAAGAATCGTTCGGAAGTCGTGCACTGAATTCATATTTATAGACTTTTCAATATTTTCGTGTTCTGCATGTTGAAAAATAATATCAGATGACTGCTTCTTATAATTTAAATCTATCTAAGAACTAACTTACATGAAATTTCACCAAACAACTGTAATGACTCAAAATAACACGTAACACGAAAAGAAAGATTCTATTTCATTAAAATTTTATCTCTACATAGGTTCGAGTAAATTTTTGAGTTTTATCACCTTAAACTCAAAAATAACAATCAACGGATGCAGACAAACAGAAATTGTTTAAACTAAAGAATGCAATGCCTAAATATAAAGTTTCATAAGCACTGTTTCATAAACTTTACAAAAATAAATAAATTCATTCTAATGACATTTAAATAATTAAATTTAAGTTATATGAGCAGATTAGTATACGAATAAATTCTCCATATTTAAAAAATGCATTAATTAGAGTAACCAAAAATAAATATAAAAACTATACAGACCAATTCTGTAACTCAGTTACTATGATCATTGTAACAAAATTTGTCCCTATGAGCAAGGTCAGTTACTATCATGAATGAAAGTCATTATACTTTTTATAATATTTTATCTTGTAGTAACGTTACTACACAGTATTGATTGAGAATTGATCTGATAGTCTGTTTCTTTGGTTTAGCAGAACCTTATTGAAATCTATTACCTTTTGAATATGGCTTTTGACCATTTTGTTCAATAAAAGCTCCATTCAATCATTGAAAAGTGATTTAGTGACAATTTAAGAATATAAAAATTCAGTTTAGTTCTGTTTAAATAATTGGGGTAGACTATAGGGAGTCGGCCAAGAAAATTTTATTTCAAAGAGGTCTTCGTGCTCTACTAGTTTCAAACCGCTGATAAAGAAGACGACCTAGACAAGAATTAGTATAGGAGCAGTAGTAAAAACAAAGATGGGGTGTGCCAACATCCCACTGTACCACTTAAGGTACAGAACCTTTATAGACCGGGAGATCATGACAGTTTTTGGTCTCCGATTTCATACAGCATGCCTTTTGGAGGAGAGAATATTTACCCTGTGACAACAAAAAAGGGATGGTACTAAACCCCTGCACGCTTTCCGGTCATAGGGACAATTGCATTTCCACTTAAACACAAAATTTTTGTGCTTTTCTCTGATTTAATATTGCTTGCCCTTTTGTCAAAAGAAAGTTATAACAAATTTAAAGTCTTTTAAATATATGCATGCGATTCGGAGGGTCCCAAAGGGCTCAAACGGTCATGTGATCTTGTAATAAAAAAATATGATTTTCCGCGTTTTCATACAGCATGCCTATAATAGTACCATCCCTTTTTTGTTGTCACAGGGTAAATATTCTCTCCTCCAAAAGGCATGCTGTATGAAATCGGAGACCAAAAATGTCATGAGCTCCCGGTCTATTAAATCTATAAGCATTAATCGCATTACAGGAGAAAAATTAAATTACTCCGGACATCTTTTTTTCTTCGTAATTTTAAATTTCATATGACCTTTCTCCATGCAAAACCGATAAAGCGGACGAATTCTAAATTAAAAATCAACAACAATCAAATATTAGAATATTGGTCAATATCATCAATATACAATTCAGCTTAAATGAACTATTGATACTTTTCAAAATAAAAATCAGTGGTTCCTAACCTAGGAGATTTTACCCTAGGTTAAATTAATAGCATGTACTCCTAAAAATTGTTCTGCCCCCAGCTGCCCCCCCCCCTCCAGATATGCTTGGAGAAAATTTAAAATTCTAGATAAAACTAAGTGTTCGGTCCATTTTGGAATATTTCGAATTGTGATAGATGGAAGCAAGTCAAAGGGCCGCTTAAGTTTCGCATTCTTCTTTTCAAAATTCAAAAGCATAATATTTTCATTAATATTTATAATGATAAAAAAAAATACCCTCCTCAAATATTTCCTGCCCACTTCCCCAGATTTTAAAAGCTAGCGCCACCAATGGCTTCAGGCAGTGGCGGCTCGAAACAATATTGAGTGGTAGGGCCAATTTCAGGCCAATCCCCTACCTCCCCCCCATTTTACCAGTTTTACAAAGTGTTGAACCAGCTCAGCTTGTAGTAATTTATTACTTCGTTTATTAGCAATTAAAAATCACCGACACAAAAAAATTAATGTAGACAAATTGAGAAGTCATTTAAAAATGAAAAATGCATTAAGTACTTATCGCGGGTACTTATCCACCTAAATGTGGATTCTTAAATTAAATGGAAGTGACTTCAACCTTAGATGAGCACTAAATCCATAATACAGTTCTTCGTCCATGTTAATTCTCTCCCAAATAAAACGCAAGGAAAACAAAAACAGCATGCTTTTCGTTGCATCTGCAAATCCAATTGTTCTTTAAGGATGCGCACAACCGTACAGTTTCCTATACAAGACTAACAACCTGAAATAAAATTAGTAACAATCTATACATCAAAATTTTCAGCGAATTTTTATTTACCTAATAGGATATTTTTAATTGTCAAAAGAACTGTCATGTAATTGTAAATAAACAACTTGCGTTATAAACGCCATCTCCTAAACCATTCGACGCATATTTGTGTACCATGCGGCAAATTGTAGCTAAAGCTTCATTCTACAAATATGTTTGGAGATAATTTGTTCTATTGTGAAAATTACTTATAGTTATTTTTAGGGTGACCATTCGTCCCGCATTTTAACATTTTGTCCCGCATTGTCCCGCATTTTGGATTTGGGAGGTGAGGATATTTTTTTTTGCTCTTCACTTGGATTTGGGAGGTGAAGACCTTTTTTTTGCTCTTCACTTGGATTTGGCTATGAGGACCTTTCTTTTGCTCTTCACTTGGATTTGGGAGATGAAGACTTTCTTTTTTGTTCCGTCCCGCATTGCCTTCTTAAGAAAATGGTCACCCTAGTTATTGTACTTGGTAATCTATTTTTGCCACCACCTCGAATCTGCCGCGGTTCTCAATATAGGTGCGGCGGATAAAAATGTTTCATTTTATGTAAAGAATACTTGTACCAAGCGGTATTTCATTATCATCAAGTATAATATTTTTAGACGAAGGCTCTAAACTATAAATAATCATGTCGAAAAAATGTTAACGTATTATTTGAACATTTCTACACAATACTATATAAATATAAAAATTATTTGAAACCCACAAATATATTTAAAAAATTACAGAACATTGTTGTGTAATACCTCTTATTAAGTTATTTAGCAATAACATTTTTGCAATAATTTTTTCTACAATCAAAAATATCCTATTAGATAGATAAAAATTCTAGCAAAATTTGATGTATAAATTGTCACTAATTTTATTTCAGATTGTTAGTTTTGTATAAGAAACTAATAATCTCTGGGGGTTGTACGTAGCGTTAAGTACATGTTTCTATTAAATTTTCTTGTCCGTGTTTTAGAAGCAGAGGCAGAAACATTCCGAGTATTTGCAATATCCAGATCCGGTAACGGCCTTCCCATTTGTTTTATTTCGAGTTTTTCCCCGGGAGAATATGTTTTTTTCAAAAGGTTACTGATACTGTCCATTTCTAATAGTAACACAAACGACACGACACAGTAAAAAACACTATAATACACGCTTTCTGTATGCAAGCGTAACTCAAACTAACGAGCCAAGATACAGCTGGCGCCACTGTTATATAATTCTAGCGCATGGTCTGACCATCCGCTCTTCCCTCGACTCTCCACAGAGGCCAACAAACTGTCTGAAAACGAAGTAAGTTTCGATTTGGATCGCTTGCCTAAATAAATACAAAGCGTGTTTCGTCGCATCAAATGCAAGGAAATAGCAGCATCCGCACTTAAACGCGTATATGTTTATTTGTATTTATCGGTAATTAAAAAAGTTTTTGAATTATTCATTTGTATTGGTGTTGCTGTAATTTTGCAATGATAAGTCCTTGGCTCCTTGGCTCTTCATGAGGAGCCGCCGCTGGCTTCCCTGGAAGGAACATACTCTAAAATTTTAGTCCTTTTACGCAGTACTGATCGTGATGACTTCCCCCCATGCACCTGTGTAGCGCGTGTTGCATATATCACAGCTATATGTAGGGATGGGAATTTATTTTTTAATATCGATATATGCGCGATTCGATATATCGTAAGTGTGATATCGATATTCGATGTATATCGAAGTAAAAATATCGATATTTTCGATATATCGAAATAATTAACACGTAACATGTAAAATATATATATATATATATTTTTTTTTGTTGGCTTGGCGTGAAAAGATGTCGCCACTTGACGTACAATCACTTCACAGTTGGTACTCACCCAGCTACCAACCAACTTTCTAATATTTTCCTAGTTAACTGCTCTCATAATTAAATATACAAGGTGTCTCAAAAGAAATTTTATATTTATTTAGCTTACTGCGTGAACGCAACGTATCCGAGGGGCGCGGGGGTTATGTCAATCGGTAGCCTGGCTCTTGGCAATTCAGTCGCTATGGAGCGTTTCTCGGGAGCAGACCGCGCGTTATGCGTGCGAGAGTTTTAAAGAAACGGTGATTCGGCGACTGTAGCGCGTAGAAAATTCTGCAGTATTCGAGGTTTTCGCCACTTAAATGATGTGCCAAGCATTCCTCTCATTCGACATTGGGTTAAAAAGTTTGAAGAGACTGGTACAAAACGTGGAGAATGTTAATCAGTCTGTTCGTGACGACCCGAACTTTTCAATTCGGAAGCGCGCAAGTGCTTTAAATGTGCATAGATCATCATTACATCGCATTATGCACAAAGACCTAAAGCTGCACCCCTACAAAATTCAATTGGTGCAAGAATTAAAGCCCCAAGATGCCAGTCAGAGGCTTAATTTCGTAAATCAGGTGATTGAGCGATTTTCAACGTTTACCAACATTTTGTTTTCGGATGAAGCTCATTTTCATCTTAATGGCCACGTAAATAAGCAGAACTGCCGCTACTGGAGTGCAACGAATTCGAAACGCAAACATCAGAAACCCCTACATTCGCCTAAAGTGACTGTATGGGCTGCGATGTCGGCGCGAGGAATTATCGGCCCTTACTTTTTTGAAGACGAAAGGGGGCGTGCAGTTACAGTGAATTCAGAGCGTTATGTGGAGATCTTAGACAACTTCTTGGTACCTGAACTGCAAAACTTTCCTGCCTATAACCAAGGAACATGGTTCCAACAGGACGGAGCAACTTCACACACGTCCAATATGTCTCTTCCACGTGTTCGTGAAATTTTCTCAGGCAAATTGATCTCCCGGAGAGGTGACATAAATTGGCCTCTACGCAGTCCAGATTTAACCCCTATGGACTTTTTCCTATGGGGTTATCTTAAATCTAAAGTTCACGCCAATAAACCGACTTCACTGGCGCATTTGAAAGAAAATATCCGTCACGAAATGGCAGCCATCCCTGAGTCCACCTGCCGAGACGTCATAAGTAATTTTACTGTTCGAATAAATTTGTGCCGAGAACGCGAGGGTCTACATTTAGACGATATTATTTTTAAGAAATAAATCCCCAAAAAGTGTATTTTAATAATTAATAAACATTTTTTCTATATACGGCTTACTTTTTTTTTAATCGATCCACTAAATATAAAATTTCTTTTGAGACACCTTGTATATATGCTGTTCACTTTTGTAAGGACAAACCAGATTTTTTGGTTACTTTTATAGTGTATTACAGACTTAAATAAAAAATATTCCTTACGCTGTAAAACCGACTTTAGATTTATTGGTTATAATCATTATTAAGAAAGTGATATTTTTTATAATTTTTTAATACCAACATGCAATTTCAAAGGTGCAAATTATTCAAATCAAAATTTCGTCTTACAGGCTATTCCAAACGATTAGGCCGAACTAAATGGAAATTTCGTTATTTTAGGTTGTCACGAAAAGGGACCTTGCTTGGGTTATTTCATGTTTCAGGTTAGGTATGTGAAAATTTTAAATTCTAACAGTAAAACCATGGAAACCAAGGACATATGTCAAATTTCTCTCAAAAAAGATACCGATATTTTGTGCAAATATCGATATTTTCCGCGATATATCTCATTTCAAATATCGATATAAAAATATCGATATATTTTTCTTAAGTATCGATATTTTCTAAATATCGATATATCGTTCCCATCCCTAGCTATATGAGACCTACTATTTTAACGTGGATTCTGAACCACTATTATTTGTTTGTGGAAAAATTCTTGTGGGAAATTTTACCGCGGTATTGAGCCCTCTGCTTTCCGAGAGAGAATGACCGAGAAGCTATTTTAAAAATGCTGGCAAGTAAAAAAAAAAGACCTAAAAATATGAAAAGTGCTCAAGAATAATAGACAAGTTGTCAATTGTCTATTATAAATTTTAAGAAAATGGCAAGCTACATTTAAACCAATAATTCAATAATTTCTGTATAACATTTGATTTAGTTCTGAGTTTTAGGTTTAAGTTTTTGAGTTTTAAATTCAAGGGTTTAAATCTCCAAAAGGTTAAGTAGCACTGTTGTAAAGTGAATAAATATTATGACTAACCGTGAAGCCAATTCCAACGGTGGCTGAATAATTTCCGCACTGGAATTTGCCTGTATCGAATTGTACTAGCAATGAGGTTTTTCCAACACCACTGTCTCCAAGCAGGATCGTCTAAAAGGAAAGTAAACATTATTGGGTGCGCATACGAGTACACAAATCACTACGCTATGTTTGTATTCGATGTTATTTCT
This sequence comes from Liopterus haemorrhoidalis, assembly GCA_963971575.1. Taxonomy (NCBI): domain Eukaryota; kingdom Metazoa; phylum Arthropoda; class Insecta; order Coleoptera; family Dytiscidae; genus Liopterus; species Liopterus haemorrhoidalis. Next base: position 40,031,163 of record OZ020612.1, on the reverse strand, counting down.
GAGTTTGGGGTTACGGAATTTATAAAGTTAAATATTAAATTTGAACATATGAACATCTAAGCTCCATTAGTTTATTGTTTAATTTATTATATATGTTTATGTGAAGGTAATACATAAAATGAAAAGTTATATTGATTGGAGATTACTCTCTGTAAGAAATTTTAGAATTGATATTCCGTATCAATAGACCTAGGAATACTTGAAATAAAGTGTTTGAAAAAGTATTTCAGTCATTTTCTGATAATTGAAATATTATATTTCAAATACTATTAAAAAAATATCTTGGTATTTTGATCTACAAATACTTTTTTCGTGGTATTTGTATTTGACATTTGTTGTCTGAAAATATTAGTATTGAAATATTTCAAAGTAATATTTCAAATATTGCTAGTATTTCAAATATTTCCGTATTATTTCAAATATTTTCCTAGTACATATATTAAATATTTCCCAGTATTTAAAATATTTTCCTAGTATTTCAAACATTTCCCTAGTATTTCAAATATGTCAAATATTTCCTAGTATTAGAAACATTTACCTAGTATCTCAAAAATTTACCTAGTATTTAAAATATTTTCCTAGTATTTCAAACATTTCCCTAGTATTTCAAATATTTCCCTAATATTTCAAATATTTTCTAATATGTCAAATATTTCCTAGTATTTGAAATATTTCTCTATTATTTAAAATATTTCTTAGTATTAGAAACATTTACCTAGTATTTCAAATATTTTCCTATTATTTCAAATATTTTCCTAGTACAGTTTCCTAGTATAGTTTTAAATATTTCCTAGTATTTCAAAAATTTCCCTAGTATTTCAAATATATTCCTAATATTTCAAATATTTCCCTAGTATTTCAAAAATTTACCTAGTATTTAAAATCTTTTCCTAGTATTTCAAACATTTCCCTAGTATTTCAAATATTTCCCTAATATTTCAAATATTTTCTAATATGTCAAATATTTCTTAGTATTTGAAATATTTCGCTGTTATTTAAAATATTTCCTAGTATTTGAAATATTTACCTAGTATTTCAAATATTTCCCAATTATTTCAAATATTCTCCTAGTACATATTTTAAATATTTCCTAGTATTTCAAAAATTTACCTAGAATTTAAAATATTTTCCTAGTATTTCAAACATTTCCCTAGTATTTCAAATATTTCCCTAATATTTCAAATATTTTCTAATATGTCAAATATTTCCTAGTATTTGAAATATTTCTCTATTATTTCAAATATTTCTTAGTATTAGAAACATTTACCTAGTATTTCAAATATTTTCCTATTATTTCAAATATTTTCCTAGTACAGTTTCCTAGTATAGTTTTAAATATTTCCTAGTATTTCAAAAATTTCCCTAGTATTTCAAATATATTCCTAATATTTCAAATATTTCCCTAGTATTTCAAATATTTTCCTAGTACATATTTTAAATATTTCCTAGTATTTCAAAAATTTACCTAGTATTTAAAATCTTTTCCTAGTATTTCAAACATTTCCCTAGTATTTCAAATATTTCCCTAATATTTCAAATATTTTCTAATATGTCAAATATTTCTTAGTATTTGAAATATTTCGCTATTATTTAAAATATTTCCTAGTATTTGAAACATTTACCTAGTATTTCAAATATTTCCCAATTATTTCAAATATTCTCCTAGTACATATTTTAAATATTTCCTAGTATTTCAAAAATTTACCTAGAATTTAAAATATTTTCCTAGTATTTCAAACATTTCCCTAGTATTTCAAATATTTCCCTAATATTTCAAATATTTTCTAATATGTCAAATATTTCCTAGTATTTGAAATATTTCTCTATTATTTCAAATATTTCCTAGTAATTGAAACATTTACCTAGTATTTCAAATATTTCCTAGTATTTGAAATATTTCTCTATTATTTAAAATATTTCCTAGTATTTGAAACATTTCCCTAGTATTTCAAATATTTCCTTATTATTTAAAATATTTTCCTAGCACATATTTTAAATATTTCCTAGTATTTAAAAAATTTACCTAGTATTTAAAATATTTTCCTAGTATTTCAAACATTTCCCTAGTATGTCAAATATTTCCTAGTATTTGAAATATTTCGCTATTATTTAAAATATTTCCTAGTACATATTTGAAACATTTACCTAGTATTTCAAATATTTCCCTATTATTTTAAATATTTTCCTAGTACATATTTTAAATATTTCCTAGTATTTTAAAAAATTTACCTAGTATTTAAAATATTTTCCTAGTATTTCAAACATTTCCCTAGTATTTCGAATATTTCCCTAAATTCTGTCATTTTGGTTTATTTTTGTGATTTTTGGTTTTCTAAAAAGTTTTTATTTTTTAATAATGTTTTCCAAATGTAGCAATGCAAAATCTGTTTTAACCTCTTTTAAATTTTAATTAAACGTGAAAAAATGCTGAATTGTTTCAACTCCTAAAAATGAATCCTTTAAAGTAGATGTTTTAAACTCGGTTGTTTCTTCCGTTTCCAGATCGTCGTTGTTTATTTCTGACACCGAATTCGGATCTGACCCAGCTAAAATTTTATCTTCCGTCATATCGTCGAGTTCTTCATCAATATTTGAAAAATTTTCATTAATGCTTTTCGTTTCACCATATCGACGGCGATGATGTACCTTCAACTCGTAAGTTAACCACTGAATGAATTATCTGTCGCGTTTTGCCCTGCCTGTTCATAAGTCGGTACTTCCCCTAGTCAATTCGGCACTTCCCCGACGTTTTCGCGTTAGGCAGTTGTGATCCGTCGTTATAAAAGATATTTTGACCCAAATTTCAATCCAGTTTTCGTCGTTATATTAATTTCGTCGTAATATCTGATGTCGTTATAAGCAGGGCTTCGAACCGTTATGTTTTTCGTTTCGGTTTTCGTTCCGGTTCAATTAAAAAAATATATATCGGTTCGGTTCCGGTTTTCGTTCCGGCAAAAATAACGGTTTTTTTCGGTTTTCGGTTCAGTTCCGACCGAGTGATAAATTTTTAAATGATTTTATTTGTATTAGAAATTTATTTTCTACTATAATTTAGAAGCACATTTTATTCCTTATTCTCTGATAATCATACCAAGATCGCTGCCGGGGGGGGGGTTCTGGGTGTTCAACCTCCCTCTTCCGAAATAATAATAGCGCATTAGTTAAAAAATTACGAATTACGATTTTTTTCTGCTCATCAGTTTAAAAATTAATCTTAAATAAAATGTATTTTATATTCACTCACATAAACATTATCTGAACCGAAATAAACCGATATTTTTTTTCGGTTCTGGTTTTCGTTCCGACAAAAATAACGGTTTTTTTTCGGTTTTCGGTTCAGTTCCGGTTCGAAGCCCTGGTTATAAGTATATCTGATGTCGAGAAGTATCACATATAAATGTTTCTGGCCAGGACTTTGAAATTTCGTCGCAAGAAACCGATATGTCGTTATATCAGATGTCGTTATAAACGATAACCACTGTATTTTTAAAAGTATCAAAAGTTCATTCAATGAATAAAGAATTAAAAAAAAAAAAAAAACAAAACATCCGTCGTTCATTCTTTTAGGCAAACAGAGAGGCTCGTTTGAAAAAAAAATGCGATTCCTTGATTTAGGTTAGAACAAGGTAGAAAAAGAAGTCAATAAAGATTTGACAATGAATTTTGAAGAGCATACATTAAAATCTTGAAATATCTCATTCAGGGTCCGATCTGATCTAGGAGGGCGCAACTCTATAGGTCCAGCCATTTAATTACAAATTGTATCGAACAAACAGGCAGACATATGAATGACGGGGTAAGAGTTTCTTGTTTATGCCAACGAAACCCTAAATTTATATTAGAAATAAAAGCCCCCATGATAAAATTGTAATGAAATTAAGTTGACAGATAACAAACAGCTAAGTTACAAAAAAATTGATTGAATTGCTCTTGGTTTGATAAAAGAAAACAACAAAAAAACAAAACAACAGAAAGTCGTAAGAAAGTATTTACGATTTCTCTCTGATACGAGGTAATGCCTTTGAACTGACAAATGGAAACAACTTGAAGAAAAGTGATTAGAGTAGGGCTGGAGTTATATGAGTTCCGGACACAAATGGATGTAATCTGAATAAATTTAAAGTGATACTAGTGAATCTTAAATTGTTCAACATTTCATAGAATAAGTTAGAATTTTAATTAGAGGTTGACGTTAAGTGGTGATAACCAAGGCCGCCGCAACACTAGGGATGCAACACACACGGGCGCAGGGGCGCCAATAGTGGCCCCTGGCCTCGGTATAACAATAATTCTTTCCCCAGAAAAATATAATTACAGAGCAGCCAGCATTTTTTTGTTGAAAACTAGTGAAATAGTGAATATTTAAAAAAGTGAATATAGTGAATTAATTCTAGAACAAAAAAAGTTAATCTAGTGAAGCAATTATATGTGTTTATAAAAATATAAATTTAATGTTTTCTCTTGAAATCTAATATATTGTGTAGTTTTCAAGAAACAACACCATAATAAACACATTTTATTGAAATTAGTAGCATATATAGAGCTCATCATGGTTAGAGATAGCACTTATGATGGTTATCCATAAGACGGGAAGGGGGGTTTGTTGTCAAACTGGCGTATCGCGGGCCAGATACGGCCCACGAAATAATTATTTTGTAATAAAAACTTGCAAATAACAAGTGCTTTAAATGTGCATAGATCATCATTACATCGCATTATGCACAAAGACCTAAAGCTGCACCCCTACAAAATTCAATTGGTGCAAGAATTAAAGCCCCAAGATGCCAGTCAGAGGCTTAATTTCGTAAATCAGGTGATTGAGCGATTTTCAACGTTTACCAACATTTTGTTTTCGGATGAAGCTCATTTTCATCTTAATGGCCACGTAAATAAGCAGAACTGCCACTACTGGAGTGCAACGAATCCGAAACGGAAACATCAGAAACCCCTACATTCGCCTAAAGTGACCGTATGGGCAGCGATGTCGGCGCGAGGAATTATCGGCCCTTACTTTTTTGAAGACGAAAGGGGGCGTGCAGTTACAGTGAATTCAGAGCGTTATGTGGAGATGTTAGACAACTTCTTGGTACCTGAACTGCAAAACTTTCCTGGCTATAACCAAAGAACATGGTTCCAACAGGACGGAGCAACTTCACACACGTCCAATATGTCTCTGCCACGTGTTCGTGAAATTTTCTCAGGCAAATTGATCTCCCGGAGAGGTGACATAAATTGGCCTCCACGCAGTCCAGATTTAACCCCTATGGACTTTTTCCTATGGGGTTATCTTAAATCTAAAGTTTACGCCAATAAACCGACTTCACTGGCGCATTTGAAAGAAAATATCCGTCACGAAATGGCAGCCATCCCTGAGTCCACCTGCCGAGACGTCATAAGTAATTTTACTGTTCGATTAAATGAGTGCCGAGAACGCGAGGGTCTACATTTAGACGATATTATTTTTAAGAAATAAATCCCCAAAAAGTGTATTTTAATAATTAATAAACATTTTTTCTATATAAGGCTTACTTTTTTTTTAATCGATCCACTAAATATAAAATTTCTTTTGAGACACCTTGTAGATACACAGCTCATACGTTAGCACATATGGCTAACATAATTGAAGTGACCAGTCGTCCCACAATAGGTGGGACTATCCCATATTTGGGTTCCTTATCCCAATCGAAAACTGTCCCACATTGGATTAGGTTTTGTCTTTTGTTTAAAAAAAAGAAGAAAAATATGTTTATTCATTATTTAGAGGGCAAAGGCGAGGACCTTTTTTTGCTTATCACTTAAATTTTGAGAGGTGAGAACCTTGTTTTTATTTGCCAAGGACGCCAAAACAAGGCTCTGCCCCTAGCGTAAGTTTACCTTACTGCGGCTATGAATATATTCATGAGAATTAAAAATAGAAGCTTTAGCACCTGTCCCACATTCCATTGTAAAACATCTGGTCACTTTATACATAATACATACGTTATTTCGTTATTTAGTACAAATTGATTCCATAGAATAGTGTTTTACCTTGAATTTAGTGGGCTTTTTGTGACGTCACGATCATTTTTGAACAGCCTGCATAATACTGATTAACATGCACCGTTTGTTTGGTGAAAATATGGTATTTTCATTATTCAGTGTTTTTTCAAAAGTATCTAGCTGTATCTAGATACAAACATTTTTGGCATATATCTGTATCTAGATATTTTTTATAATTCTGTATCTGTATCTGCATCTAGATATATATTTTTTATGCATCTGTATCTGTATCTAGATATTTTTATAAATGTATCTATTACAAGACTGTCTATAAGGTTCATTTTACGTCAGTTCGGTTTACGCTGGTTCTCCTAGGCATGAAACTGCGGCGTATATTGAGTTCTATCTGTACTTTAAAACAGCACACTAGCGAACTCCTGTGTTAAAATCGCAAAGTACTAAATAATTTTCAATAATTCAACCTTTCAAGCTTATTTTCCACACTGTTGCCAAACATCTTTGTAATCCTATCTACCCCATTACCACAACATATATTTTCAATATCATATATAACAAATTAATGACAGATTTTCGTATAAATCATTTAAAATTCGTACCTTATGTACTGTCTGTTCCAGTTCTTCGAAATTATCGGTTTCGCACAATCTCAGTACTTCATCTGGTGGTTTGTAGTCCCTATAACCGGTAGGAGATGGCGTTGTGGCTGCTTTTTCTTTAGGGGTTGGATTTAGGGTAGACGTTGATAATGAATCTTTTGTTTCAAATACGTCATCATCGATACTATCATCGTCTGCCATTGCAACTACTGACATCTATTATATTATGACCTGCAACAAAAGAGAATCGATATTAATTCCATATAAAATAAAAGGATTTTAATAAAAAACAGAGCTTACTGCACGGTATTGGAAGGCGAAAACACCGAAGTAAAGGCAAGATATTTACAACTAGCTGGAGTACCCGTACTTCATACGGTTTTTGTAATATATATTTTGCTGTAACCTAAATGATATATTTCAAGATATTTCAATTTGAAGGAGAACCAAATATAATCGTTGCTTTATTCTTAACTACTATTTTGCATATAGTTTTATGTTAAGTAAATAATAAGTGAGATACTTCGTTTATAGGTAGCTCTTCCCAGGACCGGAGCGAGGGTCTTTGACGCCCGTAGGCAAGATTTAATGGAGCGCCCCCAGACAGGACACAATTTCTATAAAAAAAAGTCCTCACTTCTAAATTTCAAGTGAAGACCTAAAAAATTGATGTGAAGTGTGAATATTCACACATTTCAGGGTTTCGCAGGTACATAATAAGTGCAGGCGGTATGCTGAGTGTGTAGGACAAATTTTACTTTGTAGAAATCACGGCAAAATGAACGATATTTTTAAAATAATTTATCGTCTGTTAATCATATAATAAGATAATTATTAAATTTACGCTCTTAAAAATTAAATACAACATTTGTCAAAATATAACTAGAATTTTGACAAAATAATTTCAACATAATAAAAATGCAAAAAAAAAGAAAAAATAAAATTCACTCAGTACTCGAACTCGAAACCCTTCGTTTACCAGCGAGTTTTAGCTTACGACACCAGTGCTTTAACCAATAACGCCATCGTACGCCTTGCACGTGAGTGTCTTACATTGGTATAACTTTTGTACTTTGTGAACCAAAAACCACAAAAAATGCGTTATTTTCCGAAAACATAATCTGATCAAAAATTCCTGTTGTACTATTTCGGTTCACACCAATATACATTACTTAGAATTTTTTTAGATTTTTAGCTTAAACAATCTGGACTACACGGGTGGGACAAATTTTTTTTTGCACAATTTTGGCAAAAATCGCATCAAAATAATTTATTTTTCAAAAATAAAAATTTTATCGTTAATCCACGTACTAAGGGCTTTCATTTGATACCCTACTCATAATTTAAAAAAAATATTTTTGTTTTCGATGAGCACATATTTGTTTATATTTTTAGGGGGGTATGTTTTTTAGATGTTTTAGTATTTTTCCTATGTGCGGGTCAAAGAGTTGTATAAGCATGCCAAATTTCAACTCTCTAGGTTTAGCCGTTTGGCTACAATTTTTACCGAACAGACAGACAGACAGACAGACAGACAGAGAGACAGAGAGACAGACAGACAGACAGACAGACAGACAGACAGACAGACAGACAGACAGACAGACAGACAGACAGACAGACAGACAGACAGACAGACAGACAGACAGACAGACAGACAGACAGACAGACGACAAAATGACGGTATAAGGGTTTTTTGGTCATACCTACAAAACCCTAAAAAAAGATTATCACTTCTAAATTTCAAGTGAAGACCTAAAAAAAAGGTTCTCACTTTAACCTTGGCGCCCCCCTGGTATCAAGCTTCCTAATGCCTTGCATTACCTGCAGACTGTGTTCCTCCGACCCTGGCTCTTCCGATAGCTCCACAAAATATATCTTATTAAAAAATGCATTAAACAGAGAAGGAATAGTTTTTTTTTTCTCATATTCATTTTTGCTGTTAAGTAAATGATTTCAACCTCATAAGTAACACTTCCCTTACCCCCTAAATAATCTTCTTAACAACGTTGAAGAGAAAAAAAAAATATATATATTTCCTCATATACATTTTTGACATTTCAAGATTTTAGTTTCGGGAGTTAAGTACCCTCGTAACTCCCGAAATTTTCATTCTTATTTTAAACAATTTTTATTATATACATTTTTCTGTTATGCCAATAATAAGGGAGATGTTATAAGTTTTTTAATAAACAGTTTTAACCCCGAAACACCCCCTAGAATAAAATTTTTGAGATGTCTTATAGCCTATGTTCAAATCTTGGTTTTATTCTATCATCATGTCTAATTACGAGAAAATTTGTTTGCCATTTTCGCGTGAACCTCGTACAGACAGACAGACAAAAATTGATTTTTTTGCGGATATTGTTTTATAATCTTCTGAAACGAGTACAAATCAAATAAAAAAATAAATAAAAAAACAGATATAGCCTTAAATTTTATTAATATAGATGATAGATAAGAAGAAAGTATTAGTTTATTAAAACAATTTAAAAAAGGAGGCAGGCTCACATTTCATCGGCTCCGAGTCTTTTTGTGGACAATCTTTTTTTACTTTTTTTGCCGTGAATGTCTACATTTTGAACCGTAACACAAAAGTGACCATATATTTGTGATTTAAGGCTATAAATATATTTAGGGTGAGGATTATGAAAAAAATATTTAAAAAATCATGCATTCCTAGTTTTTGAGTTAGCATATTTGGGTCAGTTTTTTGCCTATAATTCCAAAACTTTTGCTCAAACTTCAAAATGGGCCAAATTTTATCAATCTATGACCAAAAATACATATCTGTACCTATTTTCAATAAAATCGGATTTTTTTTATGTCTACCCCTTACGATTCTTCGTTTTGCCATTTTTAGCCATTTTCAAGCATTTTGGATTACTGCCCATACAAAACTTAATAATTGGTTTATTAAAGCCCAAATTTTTTTATAAACTAAACAATGCAGGATAATTTTAAAAATTCAAACGGCAGGTTGCTATTCCTAATCATTTTTTAGTTAGGATTTATCAAAATTTTCTAAAAATTTAAATAAAAAACAATTTACAAGTCAATTAGGACCTCAAGATTTCAAAAAATTCAACCGCAGGTCTATATCGCATTTCGTTTTTGAGATACGTCCATGCAAAGATGAAAATTTCTATAAATCACGCTATATTAAAATTTGTCATAATTTTAGAAATACGGAAAACGAATAAGGCCTCAAATTTTTCCTAGACTAAATAAACCACGAGGAATCCAAAAATTCTAACCTCAGATCGTTTTATCTACTCGTTTTTGAGTTGTAATTTTTTTTATAATTCACAGTTTTGATGGATGTTATTTTCTATTCATTTTATTCAGTTTCAGTTTAATCCTCCCACGATATGTTATTTAGTTGAAATATGAAAACTTAGATTTACATCTAATATTGTTATGTTGGGGAAATGTCATATACTGTTGGATTTAGGACAAACTCTAAAATAACCTTAGAACTCCTGGGGACTTTGTTCAAATTCCATTTATTTCTCAAACATCCAATTTAATGTTATATTTTATTTTTGGAAATAAAATTTTTATTTTTAGAAAATTTAACTACGTAAATATTTTCTATATCAGTATTTCTTTATCTTTTTCCCATCGCGGGTTCATCGGTTCATCCTAAAAATCGGATAATTTTTCGAGAACCGATAAATGTCTTTACAGAAGACTTTCTGAGTTTGTACACTTTTTCGTAATTTACGACGTTGTTTACGTTTGGCGAGGAGTGTAAAAAAACAATAATAAAACAATATAATAATAATAATTATTATAATAATTTATTTCACATTCACGTATCAAGCAATTAATTTAATGAATAGTAAATATAAAAATTCCAGTAAGACGAGAGGTGTCAAACAATATAGTAAAAATTATAAAATAAGGCGATAACATCGCCACCAACCACCTTGGTAGGAATAATAATAACACGTCACATCAATTCGAATAAAATTATTTTTTTCAGATTCTACTCATCCTATTATCTTACTTAATATCAATTTCTATTCAGTTCAGTAAGAATTTATTCGTTTGGTGCATTCAAATTTAGAAAATTAATTAATTAAATAATAATTAAAAAAATTCGACAACTCAAGTTAAAATCATATGTTGTTTTAACCCGAGTTAGGCATAACTCGAGTTAAAACAACTTGTTCTTTAGCAACTGGCCATTAGTGAGATAGTTAAAGTTTGTAAGTATTGCACCTCACAACACCCCAAATATATATCTTATTAAAAACTGCATTAAATAGGGAAAAAATCGTTCTTTCATACTTAACAACTTTTCTTATATACATTTTTACTAAGTAAATGAGTAATGAGATATTCTTTCCAGTGTATAGGTAGCACTTCCCTAAGCCCCCTAAATAATCGTTTTATTAAAAACTGCATTGAATATAAAACAAATATTTTTTCATTCTAAACTCATTTTATAAACAATTATATATGTTATAGCAGTGGCGGTTTCTTAAGGGGGGGGGGTATGGTCAGAGCAGCACATTTTATATCCATTTTCAAGATTTTTTTTTTTAGAAAACCGTTAATAGTAACTTGATTGGGATAATACCTACAGTAAAGAACAACCTTTGAAGTTGAAGAGTTGATTTGCGGTGAGACACATAACTAATGACTGGATCATCTTAAACAAAAAAACCAAAAATATTTCGTTAGTTTATGAGTTTCTTAAGGTAACGCTGTCGAGATATTTTTTTTTTCTTGCTTATTTTTTTTTTTTTATGGAAGTTTTTACCACTAAAAACCGAAATTTCGAAAAAAAAAATCCGTTTTTTTCGTTTATTTGACTTCAAACTTATACCAAAAATTAAATAATCTAGATATTTGAAAAAACTCGACAGCGTTACCTCAAGAAACTCATAAACTAACGAAATATTTTTGTTTTTTTTGTTTTAGATGATCCAGTCATTAGTTATGTGTCTCACCGCAAATCAACTCTCTGTCCTGAACGAAAATTTCAAATTCATGTCACGAGCTTAATTTTCGATATTTTTCAATAAAAATTTTTTTGGATACTCTTCATAGGTTGTTCTTTACTGTAGGTATTATCCCAATCAAGTTACTATTAACAGTTTTCTAAAAAAAATCTTGAAAATGGGTATAAAATGTTCTGCTCTGACCATACCCCCCCCCCCCCTTAATAGGGCGCAGGGCCGCGCGCCCCCCCGGTTGAAACATTGCATTATAATAACTATTAACTGCTCTATAAAAATGTACCCGCCATTTTTTCCAATTATCTGTATTATACATGTACTATGTAGAATGAGAATGTATATGTATGTACGTTATAGTCGTTATACGTAAGTAAGTTCGTACTGGCCGCAAGCAAGTGTGCGGCCATGGTTGCTATAACAACGTGACGTATCATGACGTCAGCATCGACTGAAGTCCATTTACTAAGCAGGAAGATGGGCCGCACGAAGTTGGCGCCTACAGTCCGTTCGTGCGATTCCGGTCGCTCTCGTGGTCATGTACTTACGTTGACCAATATTTCCATGTGTCTTGTTTTGAATGTTGTCAACATGAATAGAATCAGTGACTTTTACGGGCTTCCATTCCGGAAGATAAAGTAAAAATTAAAAAATTAGGCCGACCATTGCCTGAATTAAATTTAATCCAGATTTCTGAACGAAAGACTGAAAATAGATCCTTTACGCGGCGATTTTCAAGGGACGTTTATAATCGAAATAACTGGATATGTGGTTGTGAGACTTCGAACTCATTGTACTGTTTTCCTTGTGTGTTATTTTACAATTCTGCAGCAGCAGAAATGGAAGTGAATTGGACTAAAAAGGTATAACAGATTTGCACCATCTTCCTACTAAAATAAAAAGCATGAATCATCTCGAGGCCATATTAATGCATACACACAACTAGCTTTATTAGGCGAAGTAAATATTATGACGCAGCTTGATTCTGCTTATCGCAAGCATGTCACTGAACATAACGAACAGGTTAGAAAGAATCGTTATATTTTAAAACGCATTATTTGCTGCGTAAAATTTTGCAGTGCTTTTGAATTGGCACTAAGAGGACATCGCGAGAATGACGAATCGGCCAACCGTGGGATATTTAGAGAATTCTTGCGAAATACGATGGACAACGATCGTTTAAATGTATTGGCGATGATGTCTATAAATAAAAGTGTTGTACAAGATATTGACAATTGTTGACAAGATATTGAATTGATGACAAAGTATTGGAAAAATTCATATCCATGAAAAATAGAAGAGCCGAATTTACTTTAAAGCGATAGTCGCATTTTTTTTTTTTTTAATTTTCATTTATTTTGTGTTTACTTTAATAAAATTTAGGTGTATATACTGATATTGTAAACTGTTTAAGCAATAAACACTGCTTTTTCGTTATTTTCAAGGTTATCGTGTAGTTCATTTTGACATGTGAACAAAGTACATATAGCAAATGTAAACAAACATGCTATAGTACCGATAACCTCCATCAGTGGTGCCTCTGTTTGTCGCCGAGGCGAATCAGGTAAGATTTTATACTGTTAAAATTTTTCTATGCTGCGCCCCCCCGCTTAAAAAATCATGAGCCGCCACTGTGTTATAGTACATTTTTCTTTTAAGGGATATATTTTAATTTTTTTAGTAAGCATTTTTAACTCCGGATAATCGCTTTAGAATCAAATTGAGATGCCATAACTTATGTTCAAATCCTAGTTCTACTCTATCATCATAGCGAATTTTGTTAAAATATGTCTAACCATTTTTATGTGAATCTTGGACCAACAAACAGACAGCTAGAGAGACAGGCAGATAGAGAGATAGACAGACAGAGAGACAGACAGACAAACGGACACCAATTGATTTTTGCGGTATTCGTCTTATCGAAAATAAGTGTAGAAACTAAATAGGTGCACGGTAAAATAAAAAATTGATATAGCCTCCATTTTTCTTAATTAACTGTATACAAGTTTAATTATTTTTATTTCTTAAAAAAATAATTCTAAGGGGCCACATTTTTTTACCCGAAGGGCCTGATGCATTGTAGTTACACCGCTGTTCTCTACTCTGCAGATAATAACAGCTAGAAGATTTAATAGCCCTGTTTATAACTTATTATCGTATAATTGAGGGGGTTAGAAGTAAAATGATTTAAGTGCAGTTTTTTCTAAATTTAAGCTAAGTACATATTTCGTCAGTTAAACATTATTATTATTATTAGATAGTAAAACGATTTCAACAGAATTCGCTTTACTAACACCCTCTGTCGAACTTGAAAAAACAAATTTCTATTTCAGTTATTGGTAAAACTATTTAAGTACGCTTGAATTATTTTACTGCAAGATCCTAAGAACAATACTGATGGATACCCATTAAGATGGAGAGAGATTCGCTCTCTTACTTATCTTAAAACTAAAAAATTCTCTTAGAGCAATTAACTTTGAAGCTAATTTTCTCGAAACTTTAAAATAAGTACTTAAACCCTTTTACTTCTAGCCCCCTCAATTGTATTTTACTCCACAAATGTATTATATTATAAAAATATAAATATAGTAGAATCTACTGGTATATATAAAACAGTCAAATCTATTTTTGAAAAATCAATAAGGAAGGAAATTGCCTTTTATCGCACTTACCGTAAATATATCCTGCAACTTACATGACGTACGTGTACTACAGGTAACATAACCTGTTATAGTTTTAATATTTAATTACAACGGCCAAACTTCAGCACTTTGTTAGATTTTTATAAGGATAAGAATACGTATATGTTATTTTTAACACTAATAATAAATTAAAGCGATGGATAATAATAGTATAAGATAGTATTATTTTTATCTTAATACAACAGAATAAAAAAAAATGTATAATATATACAGGCTATTCTAAACGTTTAGGCGGAACTAACTGGAATTTTTGAAATGAGCTTTTCCTAACAAAATAATCAAAAGCCTCACTTAATCGGTAAAAGTTACTAGAAATCAAAATCTAGTTCCACCTAAACCAGGGGTCGGCAGACCGAGGCTCGTGAGCCGCATGCAGCTCTTTGAGGATATTCATGTGACTCTTCAAATTAAGTTAAGCTACACCTTTAATATACTAAAAATCTTCTAAGGAAATGCAAGCTCATTGATATCAATAATTTAACTCCATACGTATTACATGTTGTGATTTATTTATGTACTAGCAGACCCGTTGCCAACAACGTTGACAAACTGATATCGAATAAAAATCAATATAAGCAGGAATCAATTATTAAAATTTGCATGATTCTGCGTATATTAACAAAACAAAAACGTTTCTTGATTATACCTAGGAAATCCTAAAAAGCTGCTTAATGCGTGTCGTTCAAAAATTAATATTGGGCCGGGTACAGCCCGCGGGCCATATGCTGGACATCAATGGTATAGCTGTTTCTGATTATACCTAGTAAATCCTAAAAAGCCGCTCAATGCGTGTCGTTTAAAAATAAGTATCGGGCTAGGCACGGCCCGCGGGCATAACGTTAATTGACACAACATTCTTTAATTAAGCCAAGGCAGCGTTTCCCAAAGTGTGGGTCGCGAGAAAAATTGTAAAAACACATTTATTTACAAAAATTGTAAATAAATGTTTTTTTTCATAAGGTGGGTCGCGAAATATTTTAAAAACTCGTACCGGGTCGCGGTCAAAAAAGTTTGGGAACCACTGAGCCAAGATATATACTGACTGGAGAGCTAAGAGCTATATTCTCGCTAAGGCTAAACACATAGTGAAGCAGAGAGCAAAGCAGCGATGAAAGCGGAGAGCAAAGCGACGAAATTAAATAAATGAATTCCTGTTAACACGCGCATAGTGGAGCGTACTGCAGCGAGGTTATATCGTTGTTATAGTCGAGCAAGCAACGCGTTCAAACAATTTTGATTTCTCTGCTATTATTGTTGCTAAAATAGTTATTTAAAATGGATATTGAGGCATTTACAAGTAGTTCTCATTTACAAGAGGTATTTATAGTACGTTCCGATTGAAATTTGTCCATTTTTACCAATGTATGTTGAATTTTTTCCAAAATATAATCAAACGTTGCATATAGAAATGATGAAATTCACCATGTATATGTATAAGTAGTGTGTTTATTTTTATTTTTTAGTAAATAGCAAATTTTCAGGAAAGAGTTTTCTGTCAGTAAAAGAAATTCGCTAATAAGTAAAATAAGTAAAAGAAATGTTAGGAAAAGAAATGCGCCCCCCCCTGGGTTGAGAAACGCTGCCTTAAAGGGTGAATTTGGCTCTTTAACCTCTAAAGTTTGCCGACCCCTGGCCTAAACCAAAGAAAGCTATAAGTCAATTCTTTGGTTTAGGCGGAACTAAATGGGGATTTCGTATTTTTAAGTTGTCATGGAAACAGATCTTGGCTTAGTTATTTAATTTTTCTTGTTGGTATGTATTATAAAGTGATTATTAGAAGTTATTAGAAGCATAAATTAAATAATACATTTTTTCCACATCTATTTAATTATATTGCAATTATTAGCACTTTTTGCGTGAAAAATAGTACTCATAAATAACTACAGTGAATTATGGTTTCATAATTCACTGTTTACAGCCAATCACAAACCCACATTTCCATAATTCACTCTCGCTGATCCAATCATATTTGACAATGGCAATGGGAGGGGCCAAAACTGCAGTGGTAGCAGGCAACATGGATGATGCTATCACTTTCATTTAAATTATCAATTTTGAATCTAATTTATTTATTTAACACGTTGACTGCCAATTACGAGTTTTCCCTTAGTTAGCGTTCTTGCCCAAGACGCCGACTACAAGATTATTTGTAGTACATTAACTTAATAATATAATATGGCTATATCAAATTGACTTCTGAGACAAGAAACGTGAATCTTGCCTTGGCAGTCAACGTGTTAATAGGTGTGGAAAAAGTATAGTATTACATTCGCGATTATGGCCATTATTCACTCAGATGATTTGCGCCACTCGCCTGCGGCTCCTGAACTCAAACGTCATATTCGTAAATAATGGCTGTCATAATCGCTCATATAATAATATACTATTAAAAATTTTGGAAAATGTAAGAATTTAAGAAATAAAACATTTGTATTAAAAAGACACAAAAAAATCAAAATGTAATGAAAATGACATTTTATTATGATATTAACTTTAACCTAAAAATGTTTATTGTAAGTATAATTTACAAAGCTTAACCAAAATACTTGGCAAAAAGCTCGAATCAAACTATAAACGTTACTAGATTGTAAAATTTAGTTCTGCCTAAAGGTTTGGAATAGCCTATACATATTTCGACACTGTATGCATATGAAATCCTCGTGGTCAGCGGAACGTATCTACTGCCCTATTATCCTCATGTGTCTCTCATGTTGTGTCCTTGTTGCCCCGAGCAAGGTTTAGGGTTAACAGAAATTTATATGTTACAATATTAATTTTTATTACATATTAATATACTCTTGATTATAAATTCTATATTTTGGAATTTTAAATGAGAATATTTTAATAAATTATGTTACATATTAAAAATCAGCATATTATCAAGTTGTTAATAAATTCACATATTTTACAATAGCTCTGGTTTTTTTATTCTATTTACCTATCGCAATATTATGCAACTATTCAGCATTTTTGTAAAATAATTGTTAAATCATTCTGATAAAATTCAATATTATTAACTACTCCAAACGAATTAAGGGATAGTATCATACTGAGCATTTTATGACGATAAATTTGTTTAAATATATTTGATTGTCAATACAACTATTTCATTATTTTTTTAACAAAATTATTAAAATATATTTGTTAACAAAACAAAATTTAATTAATTTAGATTTTAAAATATTTATATCTCTATTTCATATGATACTAGTTGCTAACATCAGAAGTGGGATAGACTCATTCTCAAAGTGGTTGTGGAGTGAAAATTTACTCATTTTCATAATAGTTTGAGAGTGGAAAACGCAAGTGATACGTTTCAATAATCCAAAAAGTTCAATACTACAATATTGATGCACTATAATGGTGCAAAGACAACGGAAAATCAAGTCATTATAAGCTCAAAAAAGTTGCTTTCCCATGTAATCCCAAAGGTATTTATTCCGTATAAAGACCGGACAGCAGAATTAGGAAAACGATACTAGATAATAAACATTTTACGAAACAGCCGTAGTTGGTTTAAAGACTCACAGATGCCGCACTTTTCGTAACGCACTAATTTCTAGAGCTGTAAACGCTGCCTTGAACTTTAAAACTATCTACTAAACTTATCCACAATGCACAGTAAACACCTGAAATTGAAAGAAAACTCTGAACGCAGCTTATCTTTTACTGCAAACGACATACAGAACATTTAGAAACTCGTGAACTAAACTGTTTGGAACAGATTGCATGAATATGTTAGTCTGTTTTAGTTTTATGTTTTGTTTTATTTATTATTATTTTTTTTTTGTGAATTTTCTTTAGTGTCTCATACTATATTATTCCTGTATTCCGTATAATATAATTTTCAATTTCCATCTAGTCCAGCTCTGTTAAAATAAAATAATAGGAAAATTAATATCCGTTTTGCTCTCATCGCATAATACTCATATGTTTTAATTAAGTCAAAAGCTATCAATATACCCTCGTATTTACTTGGTCATAATTTAATTTAATATTTAATCTAATGTAATAATCATACGGCCCTGCAGATTAATTTTTTAATTAATTTTTATGGGTTGATAACTGCAACCCAAGATTAAATGAAAACGAATGAGATTTTGCGCACCAGCTTGGTTAAAATTTAATCTAAACATAGACACAGTAGGATTTCCCCTATTTAATCAAATTATTATTATTATTATACCGATGGTCTAGCGTTCTTCGACGTCTTCCCGCCCCTGTAACCTAAAAAATTAGGTGAAGTGTGATTATTCACACGTTTCAGGATTTTGTAGGTATTTAATAATTATAAATAGGTATGTCAACAGAATTGTGGATGTTTAGGACAATATTTTTTCTATAATCACATCAAAATCAACAGTTTTATGATCAATTTTATTCGTTATTTGAATATTAAGAGATTCCATTTTTATAAAAAAAGATTTAATTTTTATAAACTAAATTTAAATGATTTGAGAAAATTTTGTCACATTTAAATTAAAAAATCCCAGTGATTGATAATGCATTTGCATCGTATCTAAGTCTTCATTAAATTAATAATAAATATATTGGTTAATGGCCAAATTTGTTTCAATTTTAGAAACGTATTCCTCACTGTTAACAGTGTGTTATTTTATTTATAAGTATTTCATTATTATATATGATTTATTCCTATTTGATACCTAAAAAACAAAATACTAAAATAATTCAAACAATTGGTTGAATTATGAGGTATAACAGTAGGTAGAGCTTACACTCGTGCATGAACTGATTCTCTGTTATTAAAATTTTTAATTTCAAAAGAAGACATACACTATCTAAGCCATAAATATAAAAATTCATAACATTACTAGCCATAATTTAGCCATGAATTAAAAACATAATTATTTTTTTCAAAACACAATAACTACGATATTCTCGAAAAACGCTATCTGATCATAAATTCCTTTAGTACGTTTCCATTTTAGATCAATTTACGCGACTTAATTTATTTTCATAATTTTAACTTTTATTTTTAACTCCTTTGGATATCAGGAAAGTATATTTTAGTGTTTTTTTTTCTTTTTTGAAAAAATAACGTATTAAAATAAAAAATTCTAAAAACTATTTTCCCTTCCTTAATCAACGTCTTAAAGAGCTTTCTTTTGATACCACTCAATAAATTTAAAAATAATTATTATTTTTTCAATGACAAATATTTTTCTAAAAACTAATCTGATAAAAAAATCCTATTAAAATATTCCGGTTTCCAGCAATATACATTATTGAGATATTTTCAAAATTTTAGTTCTAGATCAACCCCTTTGGGAAATATTGTGGAGGAAGAAAGTTTTTTGACATATTTTTGGTGAGTCCCATAAAAAAATTGATTATTCAAAAATAAATTTATTTTATGTATCCACGCATTAAGAGATTTCTTTTGATGACCTATTCAAAATTTTAAACAACTATTTATTTTTTCTTTAAATACATAATTATTTATATTTATCTGGCGATGCGTATTTTTTTAATTCTCTATAATTTTCGTATATGTGGGTCAAATAGTTGTACAAGCATGCTAAATATCAACTTTCTATGTTCAGCAGTATGGGACAATTTCTACCGTACAGACAGACAGACAGACAGACAGACAGACAGACAGACAGACAGGCAGATGGACAGGCAGACGGACAGGCAGACGGACAGGCAGGCAGGCAGACAGACAGATAGACGGACAAACAGACAGTCAGACAAACAGACAAAGAGAGATACTGGCAGACTGGCAATTTGGCAGACTGGTAATTATACAGACAGAGAGACCTACAGACATACAGACATAAGGAGATACAGACGGACAGACAGACAGACAGGCAGGCATATAGACAGACAGACAGGCGGACAAACATACAGTCAGACAAACAGACAGAGAGAGATACGGGCAGACGGACAGAGAGACTGGCAGACTGGCAGTTTAGCAGACTGATAGTTACATCTATATGTAAGTCTGTCTGTCTATACAGACAGACTGACAGACATACAGACGGACAGACAGACAGACAGGCAGGCAGGCAGACAGACAGACAGACAGACAGACAGACAGGCAGACACATAAGTGACATTATAAGGGTTATTTGGTGGTTATGCCAACAAAACCCTAAAATGGTTGGGGATAAGTTGACTGTAAGCCCTCCAGCAGACACAACTTCTTGCAATCCCTCTGTAAGAAATTATTAGTACCAAATGTCAACACTAAAAATCATTTTTATTAATACGTTTCCTAATATTCTTTTGCTTGAGGCGTAAATTGAATAAAAATATGAATATTCGTTAAAAATGTTATATCATCTCAATTTCAACCACACTGCAGTATTTGGAGAGTAAACATAGAAATTATATTTTTAATCTATTTGAATTTCAAAGGTTTTAATAAACGTTAAAATTGTTTGAACTCGAGCTTTCAATTTTACGTTAGTTCCCATTTAAATGGTCTACTTTTTCCATTTGTTTGATATAACAGTACAAACATGAACTTTATTACATTTACACACACATATACACACACACATACTATGTTTACACAAGTACAATCTCGTATGTTTCCAATAAGGAAAAGTTTCGCATTTTAAAAACAAGACACAAGATTTTTCTTGCGTATTTTCTTGTTAAGTAAAAGAAGATATTAATAGAGTTGACAGATTATTGATTTTCATGACCTGGTGTAATATCCATGAAAAGGATATTTAATTAAAAATTTTAATATTTATATTTTGCACCACCGAGATGTCATTGGGTAGAAGGATACTTTATTCCTGACGCCTGATTTAAATTTAAAGCATTCTGATTGATGGATACCACTTACGTTCCGTTGACGATATACTTTTAATTATTAACAATTTAGGAAAAATGGACCAAATGATGCAAGAATTAAATGGTGAAGTCGAAGAGATAGGACTCTAATAATAATAATAATATTTATTTCATGCTAGACATCTTACGACGTTTACATTTGTCAGTACATATATGATAAATTCAATGAACAAAAGTAGAAAGTATTTGAAAACATTGAAAAATGAAATACAATATTAAATATGATAGAAAAGAGAGAGAAAAAAAAAATATATATAAAATTAACAAAGGTAGAGCAAAAAACAACAGCTTACATGTTAGATGTAGGAACTGAAATTAATTTTGAAAAAATCGTCCAAATTGTAGATACAATTCTCAATAAGAATTTTTTTTATTTTGGACTTAAATAATCTAATTGACATTTTTTTTAAAGAAACTGGTAAGTAGTTAAAGAAAGTGGCTGCCAAAAAAACACCATTCCTAGATTTAGACAATCTAAGTCTTGGTAGTCTGATGTTGCCAGCAGAACGAATATTGTAAACATGTCTAGAGGATACGGTTACATATCTGTTCGGGTTTTCTTTAACGTATACCAGACAAGCATAAACAAAAAGACTATAAAAAGACAAAATGCTACATTTCCTAAAGAGCTCTCGGCAGTGGTGCCTGTTAGGAACATTATTCAGGATTCTTACAGCACGTTTTTGGAGTAAGAAAATTCTGTTGACAGGTGAACTTAAACCCCAGTGAATTATGCCGTAAGTTAAACGCGACTGAAAAGCAGCAAAAAGACACAGACGTTTTCAGCCTGATGAACGCATAGATAACCCTTTTAAGAACTTTTGCCAAATAGTCAATGTGATCATGCCAGCTAAGTTGACTATCGATATAAATCCCAAGAAATTTGATTGGCCCACCGAACTGAATATTAATATTAATATTGCGGTTAAGTGAAAAAATCATTTGTTGAGTTTTATTATTATCTTTAACTTTCACCATTTCCTGTTCTGTATTCTGTATGTTCTTAATAACGACGTTCCAACAGGACGTATGAAACGGCAAATTTCAAAAGTATGTACCTGGGCAAAAAAATCTTGGGAAGATGTAAATGAAGAGTCGATTATAAAGTATTGTAAGAAATGGGGTATAAGTAACGAATTGGATTAATGTTTGATACCAATAGCTCAGACGAAAATAATACGAACAGTGACATTAACGAGACGAGTGACAGTTAGGGTTGCTACCTCTTCGGATCTGACCCGGAGGTTCCGGGTTTTACAGGTTTGTGTCCGGGTTCCGGGTGTCATCCGTATTTCTCCGGGTCGCGCGATAAACATCCATTTTTTTTTTTATATAGTACTGACGGTTTGTTAAACGTTTTCTGCCTTTCCTACACTTCAAATATTTTCTGAATTTCTGACCCCCGCTCTTAACCCTTTACCGCATAGTGTGCCATATATGGCACATTCCGATTTTTATCTTTTATTTTACTTTTAAAACTGAATCAGAACGTTACTTCATGAATGTTCATATATGCCACATACATAGCAATGGATCCTGCAGTATCTCAAGTAATGGGCTGCAATAGACTTGAGGATATCAAGTGGAATTTGTACTTCAACGATAACTCTGAAGTTATTGAGAAAGGACAACTAGAAGATACGACCTTTTCTTTCAAAAATTCGAGGGCGACTACTTTTAATCCCTAATGAAGAACACCTAGCAATTGACGAGCATATAATACGGAATCATTTTCTTTTGTAACATAATGTAGAATCATAATGTTCCATGTATGGCACAAACCATAAATTATTATTTAAATTATTATTTTTTCATAAAAATAATAATTAATATTTTAAATATATTTTTTTAAGTAATTTTTCTATCAATAAGAACCAATTCCTAATGCTCATGAATTATTTCAACCAAAAATAAAAATTCATTCAGTAAAGGGTTAAAGTGATTTTCTGAATATCTGCGCATCTCTTTCATCGCTTTTTTAATTTTCTTTTCTTATTTTATGAAGCATATATTGTATATACAGGGTTGTCTAAAAAGATGTTACCACTTACATGGGATTGACTTTTATTTTAATAACATAATAACACACACTATGTACACAAGTCTAAATGAAGCTAGTGCACTCCTTCGACCTATCCTATTTGGTTCTCAATATATGTGCGAAGTCTTTTCACCATACAGGCCATAGCTCGTTCACACATTTCCGTAGATATAGAACGGACAACTGTTGTTATGCATTCTTTAAGGTCATTAATGTCAGTAGGTCTTATAGCATACACGCGTTCTTTCACCATTCCTCAAAGCCAGAAATCACATGGAGTCAAATCAATTATGTAGTACCATATGACTGATAACATCTTTTTGGACAACCCTGTATAATAAATATTTACTTAAAATCCATTCACAATGTTTCTTTATCTGAGTAGACTAGGGTAGACTAGAGTAGGTAAGGTGGCAATTTTGTTGGTAGCCACGAAAAATAACTAGACATGTGAAAATAAAATATCAAAAAATAGAGTTTTTTCTATTTAATAGATTTTATTTAATATGAGTTGATAATATGTTCAAATATATTAATTGAACATAAAAAATATACAAATAAGTTTGGCAGAATGTCATTATTCTTTACTGTCAAATTTTATGCAGCCAAACAAAAAAAACCTCAGGGCTTACTCAGATGAGCAATGGATTATATTTAAAACTAATGGTGTGCCGGTTATCCGTATCCGAATCCGCGGAAGATCTGCAAAAAATAAAAATCCATACTCGGGTCCGTATCCGTTTTTCTAAGGCGGAATTTAAACAAATATCTTATAGAAAAATTTAAATTAGCTTTCATACAAGCTTGCATCTAAAAATGCCCAAGGTGGAGTAAATTTTATTTTGGCGTTTAGACTGATGTTAAGTCGAGCATCACATAATTTGCTGGTGGTTTTCGAAACTGCATATAACATGTACTAACAATTGAACGGTCTATAGCAGTGTTTCTCTTTTTAGTCTCGTGGTACATTTTCCAACGAAGACAAATTTTGCGGTACACCTACGGAGTCATAGAAGAAGAATGCAGACGTACCTGTATTCAGGATATGTCAATTTCAATTCGTCATAAAAAGATCCTTCGTGTACTTTAATCCTATTAATGGTATTGTACGTATATTCGGACAATGATGTTAAAATAAAAACGACACTAGTTTTTTTTTTAAGATTTCGCGGCAAACTTGGAAATTTTTGCGATACACTATTGAGCCGCGGCACACCCTTTGAGAAACCCTGGTCTATAGGAACAGCGCGATATCAAACTATCGCTTCAAGGTCTCTGTACTTACATGCAAGATCCGTATCCACGGATCAGAAAACAAATAATCCCTATCCGTATCTGTATCCGCAGATCTGGCTTTTATGTGATCCAGCACATCTCTATTTAAAACATAACTTTCTTTTGCTCCGGGTCAGAGTAAGACGTTAGGTGGCAACCCTAGAGTGGGGAACAGAATGCAACGAGTTCTACGGCGTTTGGACGGCGCTATCTGTCAGAGTAAAGTTAAAATCAAGCTGTCGTACGCAAGTGCACAGAATAGGCAACGTCTTAACGGCGTTCCAACACCGTTGATACTGAATGTTCTTCCAACTTTTGATGCCGTTGAACGTTGACATTGAACACCTAACCTCAGTTTTTACTGAATGGTAAAGTGTTTGTATGTATAAATAACTTGCATACAACATAAATAACATCACACACCCATTCATCATCCATTATAATTTTAATAAAAGAACGCACCTATAAACACAGATATAGGTTGTCACTTGTTACTTTGACAGCGTTAAAAATTATTGCATTGTGTGCAGGCGAAAATTCAACGCCGTTCTCAACGGCGCTAGCGCAACGCCGTCGCAAATTACGGCGCGCTGACGACGTAGCGCGCTGTGCATTCTGTTCCAGGCTTAATGACCGTACAGAGATTGAAGATGAACAGAATGTTGTTGGTACAAATTATCGTAATAGATAAAAATTAAGAATTGAATATTTTTTTATATGATATAAATTTTTATTTTAAAAATTGTCTCATAAATTCGGGTCTTATGGTCCGAAAAATACGGTAATGCACTTAATGAGTTGTTCACTGTAGATTGTCACCATCCAGTTTATCATATGGTAACTAACGACCGTTCACAGCTTTAAATTTAATGTACTGTACTACTTTGTGGACTATAGACAGTGTTTTCAAACTTATGCTTACTACACTGTTTTAATGATACAAATATATATACAGACATTAGCTATCTCACTTTGCATAACCTAAAAAATGCTGTCGCAGAAATTTCAACAAATTTCGGAAATCGTGAAACGAAAAAGAATTGCTGTATTTGCGGCTACAATTTTATTATTAAAATATAGGAGGGTTGCCTTTCATATTTCAGGATTTGAGATCAAAATCAATTATTTATTAACAAAAGTGGCTTTATTGTTTTTCAAAATATTTTCCATGAAGATCAATACACTTTTGCATGCGTTTGAACCAATTTTCGAAGCACTTTTTCCACTCCGATTGAAGCTTTTTCCACGGCGATTGTCAAATTATGTGGGATCCAAAGCGAATAAACCTTTTTGACGGCCAAATGTTCATGCAATAGTCAATGTATGCTGGTCCCACTAATGCACAAGAATACCTCAATCTCACGATAAGGTACATGACGATCTTGCAGTATCATTTCACGCACAGCATCAATGTTTTCCGGAACAACAACCGATTTTGGACGTCCTTCACGAAATTCGTCCTTAAGCGAACTACGGACACGATTGAAGTTGGCCATCGATAAACAGTAGTCCTTGATGGTGCTTCATCGCCAAAAGTTGAATTAAGTTCATCGATGCACTGTTGTAGGGTTAATGCACGTCGAAAGTTGTAAAAATAATCGCTCGAAAATGTTTACAATTTAATTCAATTTTTAGCCGAGATGATTTTTTTAAGTTACTGTAAACAACACAAATAGCGCTCGTACGTCAAAACGTTTTGAGTACGTATACCATCAAAAATGTCAAACTTAACGATAGAAGCGTCAGTTGCCAGATGGCAGTACTAGTTTAGCACAATCCCGAAATATAAAAGGCAACCCTTATAGTAAGAAAACACTATCTTACCCGTAGCGGGTTCGTAAAAAGTCACATAAATGCATTTACTCCTTTGTAGTTGGTTTGAAAAATCATAGATGTCACAACATTCGTTACACATTAATTTTCATAGCTGTAAACGCTGTTATTAAACTTTAAAACAGTCTATTAAATTAATCCACAATTCAGCTTAACACTCCATTCAGTTTCACAATGAGTCTTATGAATGCAAAATAGAAAAATTTCATTTTTGTAGGGTATTTGTTTATTTGTTGAATTACTCTTTTTTTCAGAAAGATTCCCGACCTCGCCTTTAGATGTTGGACGTAATGGAATACTCGAGAATTCACAATGCTAAATTGTTACGCAATATTTCAATGTATTTACTTATATTTATCTCATCATTATAAATTTATTCTTATTCTTCAGACAATTTTTTCAAGATCTTAAAGTGGACTGAACATCTGAAAAGCTTTTAGTAAGAAAATAAGATTTATTCTGTCAGTTAACATTCTCACATGCAGGCAATATTGCTTTTAGTAAAAGTCAAAGGGCATTCTTACATAATGTACAAAAATAACTGCGTATTCCACATACTGAAAACATTTATTTCAGTTTTTCACTTACTGAACATTATTGAACATCCTAAATCTAATATCTATCGATTTTCAGTGATGTAATGAGGGCTTTTATGAAAGCTTTTACCCTACCGTTTGAAACATGATATTGCACAGCATATCCTTTTAATTAATTCCAATCAACAATAATGGAAAGCAATTTGTGTAAATATTCTGAAATTAAACCAATTAAAATAATTTGTCAAATCTTATTTTAGATTGCGTTATTATTAGGTTTCTTTTCGCGTTTTACTACCTGGCGTTTTACTGCAATACGCGGCTGTATTAGAAGGCGCGGTAAATTTATTACTGCAAAACGCGGCTGTATGAATCAAGTTAAAAAAGCAAGTTAATTCAAAAGAAAACTACGAGCTCTGTTCAGAAAATAACCGAACATTTTGAACTACGTGTCAACGGGGATATTTAGTGATATGCGGTTGGCAGCATTGCTTTGCGCATAATCTCATCTGTAACCACATCTTGGATTGTTGACATTTCGTTTAGTTTTCGTGGTAATGTTATTTGAGTGCAACGTGTTTAAGTGTTAGTGGCGATTTTTGAAATGTGCGATTTTCTGGAGCAACGATGGAACGTAAAATTTTGCGTAAAACTGGGGAAAACTATGGAATGTTTCATCGTCATTGGCTTGTTCAAGGTGTTGCCGACAAACGTCCACTCAATTTTCTTTTAGTTCTTCGGTCATCAAACGAGGAACAAATTTTGCTGCAACTCGATACATGTTCAATTTTTCAGTCAATATGGCATGACCCAGTTGAGATGCTAACTTCCTCTGTAATTCCTCTGACAGTCAATCGGCGATTTGCTCGCACAAGATCGTTGATTTTCTGAACGTGGGAGTCATCAGTGGGAGTCATCAGTGGGAGTCATCAGTAGGAGTCATCAGTGGGAGTCATCAGTTGAAGTCGAATGCCTTCCTGGACGAGAATCATCTTTACGGACTTTCTGGACTGACAACCACTTTTAAATCGTAAAAACCATTTATAACATTGCGTACGACCCAGAGCATCATCTCTTGTTTCAAAAATTGAAACGTTTCTGTGAAAGTTTTCCCCAGTTTCACACAAAATTTTACGTTCCATCGTTGCTCCAGAAAATCGCACATTTCGAAAATCGCCACTAACACTTAAACACGTTGCTCTAAAATTAATTAATTACTATTTAGTTGATGGAACAAAGATTAAATTAGGATGGTAGGTTTTTGGATATTTTAAGCAATGACTATGGGGTGCCTCAAGGAAGTGTATTGGGCCCATTATTTATATAAATGATATAATTAAGTTGTTGAAATGTAACATATATGATTAGAAGTGAGCTAACATTTCACTTAGTGAGCGGGCGTGATCGTTACACAAAAATCATTCACGCGCCCGTCTTCAGTACAGATATACAGATACATAAGTATAAAGATATCTTGGTTTTATTTACGAAACCCTAAAAATCCTACTATTATTGTACATCGGTGCTATAGTGCGTTCAAAGGTGAGTTTGCAGTACAGGGCATATGGAGTAGTTCTTTTTCATACTCTCTAATGGGTTTACACAATGACACTATCCTTTTCTTACTTGTCGACGTTGCCAGCTCTAAAACGCGCTGATCTGTGAAGACGCAGTATTCTACAAATGGCCATTTGTTTTTGTTGAGTGTTATTTTGAGTTTTATAAGAGTTGATTTTTGTAAATCATACGAGTTTTTCATATTATTATAATTGACACATTTGACACTTTTACAACATTTGGCAACACCGCTCCCATTTGCCATAAGAGCTATACTGTAAACTCACCTTTGAACGCACTATAGATTGTTGTCTTAAATTTAGTCCAAAGAACTAGAAATTTAGTTATGTTTTTCAATTACAGAAATATCCTTATTGTTTTTCTTTTACATATCGTAGGCTTACTGCGAAAGGTTAAGAAAATCGCTCAGGTTTAGGTGCTTTCCAAAATTTTTAAAGTAATGTAAAAGTAACTTTGTGCTCCGTAAACAGTGTTCTTTATTAGTGTCGTTAAATACTTTTTGCTATTACATAATACATGTTAAGCTACTCGCTAATTAATCAAAAGTTAAAAGTAATAATGAAAAGTTAAAAAAAGTTAAAAGTTAGAAAGTTAATAGTTAAAAGTTAAAAGCAAAATATGTATTAATCTCTTTAGTAATTCCCATGTAACAGTACCTAAAATAAATAAATGTTAAAGAAAATAATTAACATAAAAAAATATCGAAAAAGGAACTCTTCCACCTCATTTTCTGATTCAGTTTCGTAAGTCGCTGGTTCGGGAATAGCGTTCCTCAACATTTTATTTACGGGAGTGAATTGTACCATCCATGGTATTCTAGAGGTATCCAGTCAGTTTTACATAACATTACCAAATTTGCTTTTTTTTTCAGAAATAGGCAAAAGTCCTTTATATAAATTCGGGAATAGCGTTCCTCTACAGTTTATCTACGAGAAAGAAATTGTACCATCCATGGTATTCTGAGGCTATCACGTCAGTTTTACATAACTTTGCCAAATTAATTTTTTTCAGAACTAGGAGCCCTTTATATAAAGTTGTAAATTCTGTAGGTTTATTATTATTTAAAGACCTGTTAAATTTTTAAAGGTCTAAATTTTTCCTATTATAGATGTGTCATTTGCATTGACTTCAAAATCCCAAAAAGCGTAATATTTGGACTTGGTCAATTTTCGCATTAAGGCCATAATATAATTAACTTTAAATATACACCAATAAATTGATGTATTGAAATATATTTAACAAGCAAATATTTGTTTAATTTTAATTATTAAAGTAAAATTAATAATTATTTAATGTTTGACTTTTGTACATTTTAAATTTAATTTATACTAATTAAAAATGTGTTATGTATTAGTTTATTTAAATTAATATTAAATACATAGGCGGGAAATTTAATAACAAATTCCAAATAAAACAATAGAACTAACCTCATCCAATCCTCCTTTGTGAAACAAAACAAAAACAAAACACAAAACAGTTTGAAAATATCCTTCCTTTATATTCAAAAACAAATGTCCATCACTAAAGAAACAAATAACAACATACAATAGTTTTCAATTATAAAACCACCATATTTCACACAATCCACAAGTTACAGAACGCGCATGTTTCTAGTTAAAACTGTACACACCCAATATCGCCACAAAATAACAGTTTTCTAACCTAAATTTAAGATCACTTATGTTTAAAACGTTTGTATTTTGTAAAAGAGGTGAAAATCGGACACAAGCAGCTTTTCACTACAGGCTGGAAAGGATCAATGAGCTAGCGTGTTCGCTCTTGCCCTGACAGTGGCGTAGAAACGACGAGGAAAGAGGGGGATAGGTTTCGGGTTCAACGCCCACCATTATCCTAACAATAGGTTGTAAAATTATATGGAGTAAAATACTATTGTTATTACATTGTTTGTATCAACGATGTCAAGGGATAGAAAATTATACAGGACAACAAAATTGAATATATATTTAGTTGTTATAATCCCTTTCTTTACTATTGACACTGTCATTGGGATGGACTTTTGGGCTTAATCACACATTCTCGACCTGTTAAGTCAGATCTTTCCAAGTGCCATGTACATCACTCCTGATACCATCTCTCCAACTTTTACACAGGACTCGAAATGTACCGAAGCAAACAAACTGAAAATCGTGAAATTATGCAATATATCGTTCTGATTACTAACAATATTTACAAGTATTGTAAATATTGTTTTGGTTCGTGAAAATATTCAATTATTACGGTTTATTTACCAAAAACAATATTTAATACAACTGCTTAAGCTGCGTTCGCAGCTCTAAATTAGTTGACTAAACGTAAGGTGACCAGACGTCCCGAATTGGTCGGGACAGTCCCGAATTTCCGCCTTGCGTCCCGAATTATTTTAGAGGCAAACATTGTCCCGAATTTGGGTTTTTAGTCCCGAATTGTTCAGAATTTAGAAAAGGTATTTATTTTCAAATATTAATTTTTAACATATTTCAACTAAAATTATTTTTACAAAACTTGAACTAAAACAAAAAAATCTACCGAAAGGGTATTTTTCTTGATGAACAGCTTTTAGACAAGTGACAAGACTCAACTTGATGTAGACTCTTTAAAAACAATACAATAATTATTGCTTGAACTAAATTATTAAGAAAACTGCGCGGATTTTTATAAAATGACCTACTAAAAAAAAAAAACATAGTTCGGAAAAATATAAAAAAAATTCTGCTGAGTAATTTTAATGAATAAATTTTGAATTAATTTAAAAAAATACTATGATTTTTAATAATATAAGTAAAAACACTTAAAATCGTTAAAAAAGTTGCTAAAAAATAAATTCTAAGTCGCAAAAAAGCTCTAAAAAGCGCCTAAAAGTGCTTAAAGAGCATCTAAAAGCGCTCAAAAAGCTCATCAACGCGTCCAAAAGCGCTTAAAAGCACCTAAAAGCGCTTGAAAAGCTTCTAAAAGTGGTTAGAAGTGCTTAAAAAGCGCCTAGAAGCGCCTTTTAGTATATAGGTTAATGTTCCTTTTAATAATATAAGTAAACTATCTGTGATTGGATATTTTTATTTATTATAAATTATTATTATTTATTGTATATAATTAGTATTTAAAAAAAAAATTAATTAAACAATTATATTTGAATAATCCCACCCCCCTCCGTCTATAAGCTTCCGTCCCGAATTTTGAACTAAAAAATATGGTCACCTTACTAAACGCTGTGCGTTGTGGATCAATTTAATAGAGAGTTTTAATTAAGTTTAATGACAGCGTTCACAGCTATGAAAATGCGTAACGAATGTTGTGACGTCTATGTTTTTTCAAACCAACTAACAAAGAATAGATGCGTTTGTAACTTTTTACGAACCCCAATCAACGAGATCGTGATTTATTACTAAATTTTAATAACAAAATTATAGCTGCATCTAAAGCAATTCTTATTCATTTTACGATATTGTTGAAATTTGTGCGACAGTTTTTTTTAGGTTATGTAAAGTGAGATAGCTAATGTGTGTTTATATGTCTGTCTCGTTAAAACAGCGCACTAACTATAAAGTTTAGATAACTGTCTACAACCGACAACGCATAGTGTAATTAAATTTAGAGCTGTGAACGGTCGCTTGCGTTACCATATGACAAACTTGTTACTGACAATCAGTAGTGCACAAGTCATTGCGTGAATGCAGCTTTACTCTCACTACTGTCCTTTGAAAATAAATGTGTTTATAAAATTCAAAAAAACTTGTTTTTTTACAGATTTTTACAAATAAGCAAATTTCCCTTTTTTCCATTAAGAAATTTGTACAGATAAGCACGAATTAGACTTTTTCTAACACGAATCAACTGTTTTTAACAGGATGTCAGTCTATGGCCACGTATTGTGCAAATTTGGTAGAATGGTTTGTTTAGAAATTTCATTTTTAAGCTTCGGACGGGATTATCTTAATTTGATCAACTTTTGGTACAGAGCTGTCCACCGTCATGTTTACTGATGACGCTTTTATGTGTTTCCTGACATTACACAATAGAAATATTTCGAAAAAAAAAAATTATTTTATTACAAAAGTTGCTATACAAGTAATAACTAATTTTATTTGAGACATTTTTTGATACGACTTAATAAATTTTGACACTGTTTTTTTTTTTTTTTATCGTACTATAATTTTATAGGTTTGTTCCGGTTCAAAGTATTTTTACCAAAAAGTGCACTAATGCATTCAGCACAGTGGCGAATTAAGTTGCTTGGGGGCCCTGGGTGGTAAAATTAAAATGAGCCCGCTATTATTTTAAATAGAATGGAAATATTTGTATATAGGCTTTGGTAGGCTCCCCTGCTTCGTGGACCCCGGGCGGTCGCCCAGTCCGCCCACCGTTTAATTCGCCTCTGATTCAGCACATTTTAAGTTTGTATGATATAGCTACAATTTGTATACCCAAATGCAGAACAGTTCACTATTTTTAATTTAAATTTGTGAATATTTGTAATAAATTTTAATTTAAGAAGCCCTAAGGGAAGATATAACTCCAATACCGATCCGTACTTCCGACTTAAAAACGTCAATTAAAAGATATGTGCACGCAAAATGGCAAGACGAATGGAAAGGCACAAATAACAACCACAAATACGACAAATTAAAGAAAGGCCCGAACGATGGGAACCAAGACAAGACCGACGAGACCAAATAGTACTGACGAAAATGCGACTAGGTCATACTATGTTAACAACCCACAAGTACATATTCGATAAAGAAGATCCTAGCACATGTGACAAATGTTAGACTAACAGTGGAGCATATCCTAATTGCATGTCCAAAATACAGTCAGCAAAGGCAGAAAAACAAGATCTCACCAACCCTTAAAGAAGCACTTTCCTCAGACAGAAAAACAGAAAATTCCACCATTTTCTTCCTAAAAAACACAAACATGTATAGCAAAATATAAAACAAAATATCATAAATATATTAGACCTGTAAACAATGTAATATGTAACCCTATAAGTAATAATATGTAACCTGAGTACTCTGGTGCTAATAACCGAGCTGTTGATGCACCTAAAATAATAAATAAAAAAAATAAAACTAAAAATCTATGTACCTAACCTTAAACTATGAAAACTAGATCTTAACGCTACGTACAACCCCCAGAGATTATTAGTTTCTTATAAAAAACTAACAATCTGAAATAAAATTAGTGAAAATCTATACATCAAATTTTGCACAGAATTTTTATCTATCTAATAAGATATTTTTGATTGTAGAAAAAATATTGTAAAAATGTTATTGCTAAATAATTTAACAATAGGTATTACACAACGATGTTCTGTAATTTTTTAAATATATTTGAGGGTTTCAAATAATTTTTATATTTATATAGTTTTGTGTAGAAATGTTCAAATAATACGTTAACATTTTTTTCGACATGATTGTTTATAGTTTAGAGCCTTCGCCGAAAAATATTATACTTGATGATAATGAAATGCCACTTGGTACAAGTATTCTTTATATAAAATGGAACATTTTTATCCGCCGCATCTATATTGAGACCCGCGGCAGATTCGAGGTGGCGGCAAAAGTAGATTACCAAGTAGAATAACTATAAGTAATTTTCACAATAGAACAAATTATCTCCAAACATATTTGTAGAATGAAGCTTTAGCTACAATTTGCCGCATGGTACACAAATATGCGTCGAATGGTTTACAAGATGGCGTCTATAACGCAAGTTGTTTATTTACAATTACATGACAGTTCTTTTGACAATTAAAAATATCATATTAGGTAGATAAAAGTTCGCTGAAAATTTTGATGTATAAATTGTTACTAATTTTATTTCAGGTTGTTAGTCTTGTATAGGAAACTGTACGGTTGTGCGCACCCTTAAACTATACACTTAATTATAAAAATACAAGTCCAAATATTATACATAATATTAACGGGCAAAATAAAATTGTTTATACGGATAAGCAGTTCACTTTTGTAAGAATAAACTAGATCTGGTTATTTTGGTTACTTTTATAGTGTGTTACTGACTTTAAATGTCAATTAAAAATATTCCATACGCTGTAAAACCGACTTTCGGTTAATAGGTTATGATCATTATAATTAAGATATCATTTTTCATTATGACATTTGTCAAATGGATCGACATTTAAAAAAAGTGACATTTTTTAATACCAACATGACATACAGTTTCAAAGGTACAAACTATTGAAAACAAAATTTCCTCCTAGTTTGTTCTTACAAAAGTGAACTGCTTATAAAAAATGATTTTAAACTAAAAAAGAACACTAAAAAATTGTTTCGGCTGTACAAAATACGTAAGAATCATATAGAAAACAAGTAATATTTTGACCAGGGTCAAGATGGTGCCCAGTGAAAAAGATGCAACACATCTAATACTCTTAGGTGACAAGCTTATGCTATGATGATTCTCTCTGTTATATCTATGACAAATACTCATTAGATCTTCACTTAGTTATTTTGTCATCGTTTGCAATTACTTTCTCCAATATTTTTCTTGTTTTATTATTATTATCTAAGGAATAAAATAAGAAAATGTGTCTTGTTATTAAGAATTTTCGTCACATTTCAGACAAATAGAAACAACACAAATTAGACATAAAATATGGAAGATAGTGGATTGCGAGAGATTGCGTGCCTGTTTTATGTTTTAGGGACAAATACATTTTTAAGGAACACGAGAATTTATTTACTAAACAGTCACGGAAATATAAATTCTCAAAATATTTATTTAATATTAGAATTTATTTTACTGGCAAAATTGTTTGTTTATATTTACAGTCTATTATTTCAATAAATGAATATAGAAAAAAAATCATGTAACATATAAAGGAAATTGTTACAAGCCGGTTAAACATAAACATAAATTTCCGTATTTTGGAAACTTCCTTAAATTTCGTTTCTTGTTCGCATGGATCTGCACATTTTAGAGGTAGATACAGTAGAGTTCCAATTATTTGACCTAAACAAAATTGCGACATGGTCGGATGACTGAGAATAACGTATAGTCCAAAACTGGTAAAATAATGAGTTCATAATCCGAGAGCGGTTTTGGATATGAACTTTCCAGGGTCACTAGCTGGGACGACAATGTTTGTTTACTGATTAATCGATATTCGATTTTCTGGCGAAATGAACTTTAGGCAATTTCAAAAATTATCAGTACATTTAAATTATAATTCTTTGCAGCGACTATCCATTCATCTGAAGAAAACCTCAGGAAGAACATGATTAACTCTAAGAAGTGTTAAGAATAATTGTATATTTTGGGAAATTAGCAAAATTGAGTTATATTATTTTTGCGATAGTTAAAGCGAAAAATACATTTTTCGAAAATTTGACCAACTTTGTGGCGCTCTAGCGGCGAAAACGTTAATTTCATAAAAAAAAAATATTTCTCTTTAATTTAGTATAGATATATATTTTTTACTAATTTTGCAATGGAACAGATATATTTGCAGAAAATGTGTTTAGCTCGTTTTTCGAAGATTTTTTTTTTTCCGGCAAAAAATTTTAGTTGCAAAATGTGTTCTTGAAATCAGCACTTCGAAACCTATAATTTTATGTAAAACTTTTAGTTCAAGAAATAGAAATACACCTAGACCCCAATTTGCGTCGTAGATACGTTCCAAAATTTTGCGACGCAGACTGAAACAACGCAAAGTAAATTAACATTTTGTAGGAGAAACTATGAGATTATTAAAGATAGGTTCTCAAAAAAAAAACTAATAAAATTAATAATTTAAGAAACATAAATAAAAGAAACTTTATTAATTCACAAAAAAAAAAAAAAAAAACAGAAAATTCAATTATACACAAAATAACAAACAAGTACAACACATTCTTTATTCATCTGATTCAATTATATACGTAGATATAAATGATAATGTTTCTGGAATGCTGGTTCCTGCGATTTTTCTTTAACGAAATATTTTTCGATGGAACAGCATTTTTTTAAAACCGGACGTAAAAATATTTTACACAAAAGAAAAGAAAATTTTTTTTTTAACGAAATATTTTTCGATGAAACAGCATTTTTTTTAAAACCGGACGTAAAAATATTTTACACAAAAAACATTTTAAAATAAAAAACTTAACAACGCAACTTCTAAAAATCTATAACGCAGAGCGAAAATTGGTGAATTTTTAGGAGCGACGCAAGTTCGAAACAATGCAAAACGAAACGACGCAAAGCGGGCCTAGCAGTATACTGAAAAAAAATTCAAATATTTTCAAACATACAGAGAAAAAGATGTCGTTTAGATGAAATTGGTAAGAAGAGCCAAAAGGTAATAAGACAGAAAACTCTAGATCTTTTAATAAAATAAAAATAGGTTCCCAACGCCTAGATATGCGTATAAAGGGCAAAGAAGGTAAGTTCTCCGTTTCAAGACCTTCGGTCATATACAGGCTGTGCCAGCCAAGTTGCTCACCATTGCTATCTTTCTTAATAATATAGATAGAGATTCGGTTAAATGGACAATGTTTGAGTATTTTACATAGGAAATATCATGACAGACTCAAAAATATTTTTAGATGTTTCGCTGACCAAATATTTTGAAAATAAACATTTTTTTAAATGGAATACCCTGTATATTGTTAGGCCATTGGAACAACGATTTTTTGTCTTTATAAAAAACTAAACATGTTTATAATGAAATTTTTTAATAATGGAGATATCAACGTTAGAAACATAAAAATAGTACGATTAAAAACTTACATATAATCAGTGGCGCAGCCAATGGGGGGGGGCGACGGTCCTGGGCCCCTCCCAGGACAAGCAGATTACTCGGCGCTGCTCGGAGAGTTGAAGATAAAATTTGTTAACCACAATAGTAGTTAATTTTTAAATTACTTGTAAAAAATATTGGCAATTTTTATTTTATTTTTTTCGTATAAATAAACTTTTTTTTAATTGCCTACTCTTGATAGGGGCCATTATTGTTCAAGTGAAAATACATCACTTTCCAAATATGCTCCAACGAATTATATGAAGGGGAGCGTTGATCCTTTTTCCTCCTGACACATCGACTAAAACATTCGCCCAGTCAAATGATAAAACTGTTTTATACAACTAATTACTCGATTCAGATAAGTTAAAGTGGAAATCTGACTTCGGTATAACCTTCACACGAGTCTGTTCAACGATTACATTAACAATTACGGTACAAATTGAGGCCAAGCGGATGATTTAGAGAACTGAACATTTGAACTGAATATTTGAACTGAATATTTATCGAAGAAAATCAAGTGAACGTTTTTGATACATGTATTAACAATTACATTTTCTTTTTCAATATATTTTTCCCCTAAATAAGCTCAAGTGATTTTGATTACCGCTTCAGGGGCCACAAAAAATAAGGTTGAGGGACGTATGCAGCCCGCGTGCCTTCGAAATTTGATTCGGCCCTCCCCAAGATAAAATTCTAGCTGCGCCACTGCATATAATAAAAACTAAAGTAAAAATTACCAAGTACTTTGGTTACAAATATTGTTCGAATAAAGATCCATTACTGTTTAAATACAATCTTATTACCTAAAATATATTATATATATATATATATATAAGGATATTACCTAAATATAGAGTTCCATATTTCTGAAGGAGCACTCCAGTGGCGCATGCCCCGCATGACCAGACGTACGCCACTGCCTTTTAGGCATGTAAAATCCCTCTTCCGAACCTGAACATGAATTCTATTCAAACATCAAGGTGAGTCTAATAATATGGTCAGGGAATATAGAAATTAGTTCAACACTTACTACATTGTTTGATATATCCGTAATTACCAAATATCAGTCGAGATACTGTGCAAAGTTCGCACAAAGAGAATACCATATGAACAGCTTCTAGACAACAGTGTTGATCCTAAATGGATTATAGATTGAAATCCCGTTTCCATAATGAATATAATGTTAATTCTGATCACGAATTATTAGAATTTGAGGAAATGGGAAAATTTGGTCAACATATGCAAATCATAAATCAGTTGCGATTGATAGAGTGAATTAAGTACCAAATATGATGACAAATTATGGAAATTAGATTATGTTAAGTTAAGCTTCAACGATATTTTTTTACTGTATGTTATAATAACCGGCCCACAACAGTGTATATGCACTCTATCTCTATTTCATTTCATTTTTATTGAAAAATTTGCCATTTATGGTTTTGACTCAGTTGTTCTCTAATAAAATTATACCTCAGGAATATCTCAGTAACCGTAAACCATTTATAAATCTGAATAACCTTAGATCAGAAACATTAACGATATTTTGTGGTGTGCCTCAAGGTTCAGTCCTAGGAACTTTGCCATTTTTAAAATATATTAATGACCTTCCAAACACTTTAGGTGGAAAATCAATTCTGTATGCAGACGATGCTACCTTCTTTACTCGTTCAGCAACTTATACAACTCTATCTATTAAATATAAATTCAATAATATTAGATAAAGCAATATTGATAAAACTTAACAAATCATCATTTAAAAATCATGACTATGAGAATCCTAATATCTAAATCAGAAACTGGAAGAAAAACGTCCAAATTTATTTAACCGGAAAGGAATAAAAAATAAATAAATGGTTCATTTCTAACAAATTATCACTTATTGTTGATAAAACTAACAAATCCTCATTTAAAAAAATCATCACTATGACAATCTTGGCTCTGTCAATTTTTTGGTCTCTCTAATTGTTGAAACTAAAACAGAAACTAAAAGAAAAACGTCCAAATTTAATTCTTCGAAAAGGAATAAATAGATGGTTCATTTCTAACAAATTAGTATTTTCTGATAAAACCAAACAGATCGTCATTTAAAAATCATGACTATGACTTTCCTAGCTCTGTTAATTTTTTGGTCTCTCTAATTATTGAAACAAATCAGAAACTAAAGGCATAACGTCCATAGACGTTAACCGAAACTGAATAATTTTTCATGACAATGCACGTCCTCATTCAGCAAAAATAACGCGAAAAAATCAAGGAATTAAACTAGGAAATTATTCCACATCCACCGTATTCACCCAATCTTGCGCCTTCCGATTTTCACCTATAGGGGAAATATGCGCCTTGACATCCGGTGACAATTTTCAGAAGATTCGAGAGAGACATTGTTTTGTTTTGTTCAATGGAGAAATACGTGTTTTTTTGTTGTTTGTGTATTGTTTTTGTAAATCATGGCAAAAACCAATTCATTTTGTTAGGTGTTGCAGAGTAAATCGTGGATAAAGAAGAATTCTATTTTAACATTCATTTTTCTAAATCGGAAACAATATCAATTGAAAAGACATGTGGAGGTAGAGAAAAAGTGGATAGTATGGTTCCAAAAACTAAAAATAGGTAATAATCCAAGATTATGCGCGTTTTACTCGTTGCATTTTATGGAAAGTGATTTTTTACGTCCAAGAAAATACCCCACCCAAAATTTGCCTAAATCATCAGTTGATATATGTGAAGGGCCTTTTACCCTTCCACTTCTTCAAGCAGAGATTTTTATTTTTTACTAATATTGTCACAATTATGGTATAATTGTGTTCTAATGTCCCAATATGGTCAGCAAGTTTAGCGAGCCTGTAGCTGCAAACGTTAAATCGTCTGAACCCGCTACTTGGCCGCTGAGCAAGGGCACGGACGTGAGTTCAATTCCTGCTTATGTCAAATAATTTGTGTAAAAATATTTATACAAATTACAGGCTCTGATTAGCCGTTCGCAACTGGCTATAAACTCTAGGTGCCTTTCTGTGTACGCTAAAAAATGGACGTAATACTGACCATATTACTCCTGAATGTACATAGATTGAAAACATGGTCACAAAACCTGGAAACAGGAGGCTTTGGCTTATTTCGGGCTGTCGCGCCGATTGATGAATATCTCAATTTCTTGAGCAGCCTTTAGGTTGTGTAGGTCATGGTTGCTGACGTATGATTTTGGGAATTAAAGAATGTGCAGAGTGTTGCGTGTTTGTCAACATAATTTTTGAACCACATTCTAATGTGTTGATAAACATTTCATTGTGATGACTATGGTCTTTAATTGCTGCCAACAATTACACAAATGAATAATGTTTCCAAAACAATTGAGGTAGGACCTGACGTCATAGTGTCCTAGTTAACAGTTATAAAATCGTCTTAGGGAATAGAGTCGTGGTGAGTCATTCTTGGTAGTCAAGTAGTAGTCATTCTTGTGAGCACGCTGCCCAAGGACCAGCCCAGCTGTTGAAGTCGCCAACACGAGATGTGAGTGTCGTCTACAAGGCTTCTCCACGTGTTCACCTCGTGCGGATACCTGGGGTGGTTCGACCGATCCTGGAGAAGCCGGGGCAAGAACGAGACATACATTAGCTTCTAACGGACAACACCAGCAGCCATTTTGACCAACAATTGTATTCTGATGTAAATTAATATTATATAATAAATTTTGTAGAAAACATTCCGTTCTTGACTTCACCCCGTGACAATATATTTACCATATTTTTGTTCATATTATATTGACAAGCAGTCAAAAAGAATTAAAAATACGAGGAAAAACTAAAAATTTCCTTGAAATTTATTTAGAATAGTGTATTATTAATTATTAGACACTTTGTAAATCGTAGATTACCTTTAAATAAAAAAAGCACAAAAAAGCTCGGAAAATATGAAAATAGAACTAGTGTTCATTTTCACTACATAAACAAATACACAAGTGACAGTTTAATGTCACTCTCGAGTGTTCCAGCTTTTACCGCATATGGCGCTGCGATCTTAATAAGACATCTGTTGCCAGATAGTCAGGTGCTCACTTTGGAAATTCGGTTCACCCTTGACGTCATCAAACCATCCTGACCACTACGAAAAATACCATCTGCGTTCAATATAGAAGACAGTTACTAACTGTCAAACTAACTGTCCAAACCGATAACATCATTATAGCAAAGTCATAATTTCCTACAAGGTGTTTAATTCTGGAGGTGCTTCATCCCTGGAGCCCTTATGGGACATCCGCTCCTGCTTAAGACAATTGTGTACTTCCTTTCATAAATCTAATCTAAATTACAGTTTATCCTTGAGGTATAATTAATTAAAGATGCTCAACTCAACCGGCAATAGGATAACTAACCACCTGCTGAGCGAGGGCAGTTACCTAACACACTGCTATTGATAGGCCACTGGGTTTGCTTGAGAACGATGACCGAGTTTGGAAAGTTCCATTGATCCTGGTGACCTGCTTACACCCCCATGACCTAGATACACGAATGCCTCACGCAAGTTGATATTTGGCTTGTTAATTTTAAAAATATTGAATATTGGTTCTGTTTACTTTACCGATTGTTTAGTAGTGGATAAATAAAGGTTTGAATATTTTTATATAGAGAATTTTGTGTGGTGTTTACGGTTTTAATTTTTAAATAAATGTTTAAACAGGATTTTAATACATATACACAAATTTATCACGTTTTAACTGGTTTAATACAGATTGTATGTCATTGTTTTTTGCAGATTAGGTTCCTCATGAGCCGGATTTGGCGCACGAGTTGTATTTTACCTGGTATAAAGGTTTGGTGGTTATCTATAAAACCCTAAAAATCAGGTTTTTTATATTATTTTATGGAAACAAAATAGCGTATTTCATCTGAAAAAAAATGCGCATATATATAATTGTTAATTTTTTCATTAAAAACCAGTATTTCTTGTTGTTTATCAAAGAATATAATTATCATATATAAATAAAATTATTATTTTTTATTAAACATGAAAGCAAAAAGACATGATATCTTTGATACTCTCGATCCAGACTTTATTTCATATAAAAAATAAATTTTACGCGCGAAGATAATGTCTACTACAGCGTAAAATCAAATAGGAAATAAACTTGTAAGAAGCAGTGTAAGATACCTTTGGAAGTCACCTTCGATTTTCAATATATGAAACAATCTTGTTTTTATTTTATACTCCAAGACACAAAGAATGTAGGACAAGATAAGAGGTGGTGTATATTGCCAATATCTACAATATTGCTACCGTGTTTCACATAATTTTTATTTGACAGCCTAATAAATTCTGAAAATCTAATGGCTATGTTAAACTTCTTAATCCAACCAGATATCGACTCTAAGACTTTCAAAACTTCCCGTCGCCTTTTGGGAACTGTTAACATTTTTAGAGATTTTAAAGGGTTCATTACAGTTAAAAGATTTTATAATTCAGATAATAGAAAAAATACAACCATAAATTACAAAACGCAGCTTCAATATTATTTTATTTTTCAAAATGACTTTCGTTCAAAGTTATTGCCTAATAAATTTGAACACTGAAATACCCTAGAACTATTTTAGACTTTTATGCCAGGAAATGCTATCAGAACTCTTATATATACCACTCTCCATGAAGAGGGGTCAGTGGTATTCGGTCCCGTTCACGAAAACATCGAGAATTGCTAAATTCTTAGAGGCTCTGAGTTGATTATCTGGTGGCTTATTTGATCATGTTTCTTTTGTTTTATCTTATATTCATATATATTTTTCACCGAATTTAAACTGATTGTAAATACTAAATTGTAATAAATCTTTAAACTTAATTCGAAAACCGCCTTCTTTTACTTAACGTGTGTAACCTAACCTTTACCTTTAACAACTTAAGTGATCAGCTACCCAGACTAACTACAAGATGCATAATCCATCGGTCGGTACGTACTAATATATTAATATATATTAATTCACATATCATAATGATGAACCCTGGATAAAACTCACTAGTATCCAGAGCCGGCACAAGCCCTTTTGGCGCCCGGGGCAAAAACAGTCAAATTGCGACCTTTTAATAAAATGTGCAGTGGCGTCCCGAAGAAGGAGATTGGGGCCATGTGCACCCCTTCTCTCCAATTGTTCAAGGACAAAAATATTAACAAAAATTAAGAAATAATATTTTTTAAATTTTCGTCGAACACTTCTGATTCGATTTTCACGAGTTTCGCTTTTCTTTTTTCTGTGTATAGCTACATACATCACCTGATCAGGTTTTCAGCTGTATTTTAC
The DNA here is from genome assembly GCA_963971575.1 of Liopterus haemorrhoidalis. NCBI lineage: Eukaryota > Metazoa > Arthropoda > Insecta > Coleoptera > Dytiscidae > Liopterus > Liopterus haemorrhoidalis. The sequence goes on along the minus strand of OZ020612.1, from coordinate 39,987,789 downwards.
TAAAGTCGTTTCAGTAGTTTCAAAGTTATAATGGAACTTGTGCGAGCGGGTAAAATGAAATGCAGGTCTTCTGTTCATATTTAACGCATTTTCTTGAAATTATCAACGCAATTTTCTTGAATATATACGTTTCGTCAGTGGAAAAGTAGGTACACGATTCATGCACTATACAGAAGTCACAGTGTCATACCCTGAAGATAGCTGGCGTTGTTTTGCGGAGTCTATGCTTCTCGAAAGGGCAATTTTATATAGCTCGTTCGCGTGTCTAGCAACTTCCTACTAGCGACTAATAATACAACTAAAAACTTTATTTTTAAAGAGGCTCTTTGTAAAGTAATACTGTCCAGCTTAATCCTGGCCTTTCACTTGTTTACAGTATTATCTTCTGTCCTGTCACCTACTTGGTTAATTACGAGTAAGTATGTTGTAAGTTTTCAAAAAATGTAGGTTAATAATAACGAACTGTCCCCGAGCGAAACCGGGCGGGGCAGTACGTACTATATTAGATAAAGAAATAAAATATAGAAAAAAAAGATTATATTTATGTTCCAAACAAAAATAAGTGAAATCATTGTTTGCAACCCCCCTTCATAAATTTCTGGATACGCTACTGAGGATGTGTATATATGAGAGCTCGTTTTGGCGCCCCTAACAGCGTGGCGCCCTGGGTCTGTGACCCAGTCGCCCCTGCCTTTCGCCCCTGCTGCTAGTATCCGAACTCCTTTAGACAGGAATCTTACTTCTGAAATATAGCTATTTTTGTGAATTTTTCATTTTTAGTTATCGCAAATTGGTGCTGGCATCAGTGCCGCAACAAGGGTGGTGCGAGAGGTGCCGCCGCACCAGGCGCCGGATTCATAGGGGCGCCGAATCGCCATTTTTTTTTTTTTTTATTATTATCTTTTATATTAATAAACTATAATCAACACAAATTTGATTTCATAATCGAAAGTTTCAAATGGCAGGCAAGATCATTAATTGATGACTGTACAACTGCCACTGCAATGCAATTATTAGAAGTGTTCCACACTTTTTAAGATTTAAAAGATGTGTACCCTAATATTGGCATTGCACTGCGCATATTTTTAACGGTCCCTGTAACTGTTGCTTCGAATTAACGCAGTTTTAGTAAATTAAAGTTAATAAAAAATTATTTGCGTTCTACAATGGGCCAAGAGCTTGTAAAATTTAGCTTTAATATCAATAGAAAATACTACAGCGCAGTCATTAAATTATGAAGACTTAATTAACGAATTTTCACAGTTAAAAGCCAGAAAAGTTCAATTTATTTAATTTTCCATTCCGTTAAAGTGATTATATAATATATTATTAAAATACCTAAATATTTATTATTTTTTGTTCAAATATCCCTTTTTTTTGTCATTAAATATATATTTTTTTATTTATTTTGTTATTCAATTATGTGATATACCATAATATTTCTTTAGCCCTTTTGTGTTTCATTTTAGGTGTTTTTCATTTTGTGTTTTATTGACCTAGAGTTTATATTTTGTCCCTTTTTATATTAGTTGATTATCATGATTTTTGAGTTTATTAAAAGATTTGTAACATAATTTGTCCCTTTACTGGTAATAAGATAGTTCCTTTATTAGGAGTAAGTGTTCCTTGTCTGGCGATTTTGTGATTTTTATGAAAAAAGTTATGTTTTTTATTTTTCTAAGTTATTCTTTTATTTTCACTTGCATCAAAATAAAACAATAAGATTTTAAGGATTCTCTATAAAATATGGTAAGTAAATATCTTAAATAACATTTTGGTGAAGAAAACAACGTAAGTAAATGTTTTAAACGTTCCCTTACTGATGCAATCACCTTACCATAAAATTATAAAAATTGCGTATGTAATTAGTAAGGGGGGGGGGCGCCAAATAATTTTACGCACCAGGCGCCAATTTATGTTGTTGCGGCACTGGCTGGCATTGGAACTATTTTACAGCAGGACTAAATAAAAGATGAGTGTTTTACATAATTGGGAAGTGATGTTAAGATTCTCCCAAAAAATTGAATACAAACAATTTTGATCCGTATTCTTTGTGGCATTATAATATTGGAACACTCGAAAGTGACATTACATTTTTACTCGTATATTTGTTTACATGGTGAAAATGAACACCAGTTGTATTTTTCATGTTTTCCGAGCTTTTTTTTTATTTAAAGGTAATCTACGATTTTTATATTTAAAATTTTTTGTTTTTCATTGTATTTTTAATTCTTTTTGACTGTCTGTCAATACAATAACAACAAAAATATGGTAAATTAGGGTGACCAGACGTACTCTTTTTTAGAGTATTATACTCCTTTTTAAGTCTCTATACTCGTTTATATCGTCTCTATTACGTTTTATAAAAAATCCTGAGTATACTCTTTTTTGCTCGTCACTTTATTGTTTTTTTGTCGAGATTGAGGACCTTTTTTTCTACTCATCACTACTATTTTGAGAGTGAGGACTTTTTTTTTGCTCATCACTTTTATTTTTGGAGGGAGGACCTTTTTTTGCTCATCATTCTATTTTGGGAGTGCGGTCCTTTTTTTTTCTTGCTCATCACTTTTATTTTTGGAGGGAGGACCTTTTTTTGCTCATCATTCTATTTTGGGAGTCAGGACCTTTTTTTTTGCTCATCAGTTCTATTTTAGAAGTGAAGACCTTTTTTTTTGACTCATCACTTCTATTTTAAGAATGAAGACTTTTTTTTTAGTATACTCTTTTTCTGTAAAAAAAATCTGGTCAGCCTATGGGAAATATATTAGTAAAAATTAATATCTCTGCCTGAAAAAGTAGAAGGGCCTTTTAATATATCAACTGATGATTTAGGCAAATATTTGGGTGGGATAAATGATTTTTTTTTTCAGCCTTGGACGTAAAAAATCACTTTCCATAAAAGGCAATGAGCAAACGTGCATGCATAGGCTTGGATTTTTGCCCATTTTTAGTTTTTGGGTCCATAAAAACCTACGATCCACTTTCTCTCTGCCTCCAAACGTCGTTTCAATTGATATTTTTTTCGATTTAGGTAAATTATGAAATGTTTAAGAGGGATTCTTCCTTATTCAGGATTTACATTGCGGCACACAACAAAACTGATTGTTTTTTTTTTTTCCATGATTCACAAAAATAAAACAGAAACAACAGAAAAACACGTATTTCTCCACTGAACAAAACAAAACAATGTCACTTTCGTATCTTCCGCAAATTGCCACCAGATGTGGGCGCTTAGGAAGTTTCCTCTATTGAATAAGATTTTACTTAATATTCATAATAATAATAAAGTTCTACTGAAGTAGACGAAACCATTTTTTAGTACGATTTAGCAATATGAGACTGTCACGCAGCATCTTCTGTTTTTTAATTAATTGGGGGTACCAATTAATAGCCAAGATTTTTACATGATATCCAATCTGGATTATTTGTATCTTCAATATTAGACGGTTCTCCCACACTAGTTTTAAATAATTCAAGTGAGACTTTTATTACATAAATAAATTTAATTGGTTGGCACTGCAGCTGGCATCTTTAAGAACACACCTGAAATAAATTGTTTACCACAAACAATTGCATGCTTTAATTTGTAGTCTGTTAAGTGTTTTCTCTTCAATGCCTTGATCCACTACTGGCGCCTTTTAATTCATAAATTATATTAGGTTTATATTTATATCAGGTCGTCAAGGATGAAATTTGTAGTTAATAATATTGCCAACTTTAACAGCTTATTATTTGACATTGGCTCTTAATATTTTACCGTTCTGTTTTTTTTTTTTTTTTTTGGATAGTGGCACATCTTGCCTGTTTAAAGAAATCATTGTATGCTCTAAAAAATAACAAAACTTTTTTTTTTAAATTAATTCTGTTGAAAATGGAACGGTCGGAAATTCGCAGTTTTATGAATTATGAGTTCTTACGTGGAACTACGGCATCGTAGACTGAAATATTAATAGTGTATTTGGGTCTAGTGTTACTACGCAGCAGACAAAATCAAATTGGTTCACCAAATTACGTACAGGTAACTTAAAAACCAAACAAAACAAAAAAAACCTTACCTAACCTGGCTCATCGATCTCAGCAGAAATATACGGCAACCAACTGGACGAAATGATGCAAAAACTTAAAGAAAAACAGCCTAGATTGGTCAACAGATCGACTCCTATCTTATTGCCTGATAACGCTAGACCACACACTGCACAAATGACTGTGGCAAAACTACAGGAATTGGAGTTGGAACTTCTTCATCATCCTCCATACTCACCAGACCTAGCCCCCACAGACTATCACTTCTTTCGCAATTTGGACAACTTTTTAATAGGAAAACAGCTAAATTCCGACAATGCTGTAAAACAGGCCTTCCAGGAATTCATTGACTCTCGTCCGCCAGGGTTTTTATACCACCGGCATGAACAACCTGCCGCTTAAATGGCAAAAGTGTATAGACAATATGGGTGCATACTTTGATGAATAAAATAACTCCTTATATTTGTAAGCTATCAACCAACTTTGCATTTCTTTCTACAAATTTCATCCTTTGCGACCTAATAGTTTAATATACTTGGAAATAGTAGTAAAGACATTTGATCTGTACCGTTACGACTTCCACCCCCTACAATTGCACTAAAAGTTGACTGAACCCTTCTTCTCAAATATTCGAGCGTAAATTTAATAATAATAATAATAATAATAATAATAATAACGGGGTACGGCGGTCTTTTGACCGAAAAGGCTTAGCGCCCAGTGTTACCACGGCAGGAACCAATTGGAGGTAACGTCGACCCTACCATCTGGTCGATGAATCCTGCCACCGTTTCATGGGGCCAACCTTCCCATGAAACGTAAAAATGGTTCAGGACAAAACAAGAAACCATACAGCTTCCCACAACGGGTCCTTCTCGGATGGGGACCCACAAACAGTTGGGCGAAGCTACAATCCCGCTAGCCGGGCCCGCCACAGGTGGACACCCGAGGAGCAGGAAGACCTGCTTCAGGTTTACGAGGCAGCGTCACCCCATCGCAGGGGCTACATGGTCAGAGTCCACTCACAATGGTGTGAAAATCATCCCGAGCTGGACTTCATAACGCAACAAAATCTGCGCGACCAAGTAGCACGCCTGCGACGCAGGATGAGGCGATCGAGACAAAAAGAGTCAAGAAGGTTGTCCCAAATACCGATACAGCCATCGACACCTGCAAGCCCACCAATGGGAGGTGGGCAGATAGCCACTGGGTCTTCCCCAGTTAATGCAGGAATAACATCCTCTTCACCGGAAAAAAATCTTCGTGAGGATTTTCTAGCCCTTCTCTCGCCTCATTCTGAACGCACCCGACTTGGACACAATAAGTTCAAAGTTCGTGCTGATGACCTCACGCGACTTAATGAGCTTATTGACAAGCAAATCGACTGTGCTGTATACGCTGCAGCAGCTGTGCTGACGCCAAAGCGGGCTTTGGCCTCTAAGGCTTTTAACGGCAAACTGCGTATACAGCAATTAGAGAAGAAAATGACGCGTTCACGCCAGGAAGCTTCTCATATTCAGTGTGCTATTGGTGCTTTACGAAGTATTAAGCGGCTAAGTGCGAATACTAAGCGCATATTACATCAATTGCGCATAAAGCATCACACAATGAATTTGTCCACTCTCTCTCTCTGCTAAAGCAGAAAGCGGTGGACAAATTGAGAGCACTAGCCCTGGCAAGAAAGAAACTGGTCAACCGGGTTAGGACCATGGAGGAAAATACTATGTTCCTCACGAGCCCGTCACGCCTTTTCATGACCAAACCTGAGGTTTCTGAACCGTTGTTATCAGTCGACAGGACAGAGATATTCTGGAGGGAGCTTTATGAACACGAGACGATCGTGCAAGACACTCCAGTTTTAGGAAGATTTGAGGAATTCTGTACAAAACATCTTACAGATCCTCAGGCATGCCCCCCTGTTACCCCGGAAGAAGTAACACGTGCTTTTTCAAAAGCGCGCAATTTTGCTGCACCAGGAGTTGACGGTATCGTTGCTTTTTGGTGGAAGTCATTTTCCAGTGCACACGGCCATCTTGCATGAAACTTTACTTCTTTTATCCGTGGAGAAATACCAATACCATCTTGGTTAGCAGAGGGGCGTACAGTATTAATCCCCAAAAAAGATGATTTAACCAACCCGAAGAACTATACACCTATTACTTGTCTCAATACGCTGTATAAGATCTTTACCAGCGTATTAAACGAGCGGGTACTGAGCTCCATCGCCTCTGTTTGGTCAGACATCTACGAACAGAGGGGATCGAAGAGGGGCCAAGCAGGTTGCAAAGAAAACCTTATTATTGACCAGTCAGTCTGTCATGACGCGGCGTATTTCAAACGCAACCTGTCAATGGCTTGGGTGGACTACGCAAAAGCATATGACACTACGTCACATGCTCTCATTTTAACATTATTACGCATGTTACGAGTCTACCCGGAGATAGAGAGATGCATTGGGCAACTTATGTCCCTCTGGAAGACACAATTTGTTGTCCCAAGTGGATCAACCGCAGTGTCGACAGAGTGGATACATATCAAGCGTGGCGTTTTCCAGGGAGATTCCCTAAGCCCGCTACTATTTTGCGTCTCACTTTTTCCTCTATCGATCGAGCTTAGGCGCGGCAGTGGCTACATGGCGGGTCCTCCGTCGAGGCGTAAGCACAAAATTACCCACCTCTTTTACATGGATGATTTGAAGGTCTACGCCTCGAACGAGAGGAATTTGCAGACCGCCTTAGATGCTGTTGCTGAGTACACTGCCGCGATAGGTATGCAATTCGGGTTATGCAATTATGCCGCGAAGAGCAGCATCGAGATTTAACCTGGCAGACTTGAGTCCCGCCAGGGAAAACGCTGGAGTACAACTCTCTCGGGAGGAGTACAACAGAGTTACCAGTTCGATGAAACGAGGCGAAACAGACATGTTGACAAAAGAACACATGCGTAAAAGTATGCACTCTGTGTTCTTCAAACATATTATAAGTCTAGAGTTGTCCACCGAACTCACGATCTCGTTTCTTAAGTCTGCTGGTTTGAGATCGGAAACAGAAGGTTTTGTGTTTGCGTGTCAGGATGGTGTTATAAATACTTTGGCGTACAGGGCCCGCATATTCCAAATAGCGGAGTCCACACTCTGTAGGTTGTGCCACCACCATCTTGAAACGATTATGCACATTCTGTCTGCTTGTCCATCTCTTGCAGCGTCGAGCTACGTGTCTCGACATAATGCTGCTCTCCGCGTGCTCTACTATCATCTTAGACATGCCTATGGTATTGACCATATACCGGTTATACCGTACGTCCCTTCTGACCTAGAATCGGTGGTGGAAAATTCCAAGTGCCGCATTTATTGGAATTACTCCTTCCCCACCTCGAGGATACTGACATCCACTAAGCCGGACATAACCCTCCTAGATATCGAGACCAAACAGATGTTTGTGATCGAATTCCCAAGTCCGGAGTTCCCAAGTATATGGATCTTTTGTCCGAGCTTAGAAAGCAGTGCTGCTCGGGTCGCTCCGCATTGTGCGGGCACTGGATCTGGCGTAATTTCCGCGGCTGCATATCGCCAGTGTTTGGGATGCAGTCGTGTGTATTTAGCTCCACTAGTCTCTAGTATGACGCGGCTCAAAAGGTTGCTGAAGTTTGAGATTAGTGGACGCTTGTCAAGACCTGACAAACTCCAAAATAATAATAATAATAATGTTTATTGAGTAAATACTATTACATGGTAACGTTGCTAGTCAGTTATTTACATAAAAATATAAGTTATTTAAAACTAAAGTTCTCGAACTCATCAAAGCTATACATAGGATTTACAGTCAGAATAGCTTTGATTTTTTCGTGGAAATTTTTGGGTGGTAGTTCTCTAATTTCCACAGGTATATGGTTAAAAAATTTAATTGAAAAATAATTGATGGAGTTCCTCGATTTATTAAGGCGTAAGAAATTACTACGAATATTGTTTTTTAACCGAGTATTATGGTAGTAGGTTTTACTGCAGGTTGGGAAAATTTTTAGATTTTGGTGAATATGGAATACGCAGTAAAAGATGAAAAGGGAAGGTAGGGACATTATATTGAGTTTTACAAAAAGATCACGATAGTCGGCTTGAAAAGTAGCAGAAGCAATAATTCTTACAACCTTACGCTGTAGGGCAAAGATTCTTTTGGCAGCTGGTGAATGTCCCCAGATTAATAAACCATAGCTTAACTGGGAGTGGAAAAGGGAAAAGTGAGCTTTTAGAACCACATCTATACTCACCGCTAGTTTTAGTTTTCTAATTAGGTATATGGTAGACCTTAGTATACGGCTCAGAAACTCTGTATGTTGGTCCCATCTTAGATGGGGATCTACATGTATACCAAGCGAACTTACATACGGGGAATTGTCATAGTCATGTGTCTTAGTGGTTATGAGTAAGCTTTGGGACTTGGTAGTGTTCAAGGATAGTTTATTGATGGTGAACCAGGAATTAGCTTTGTCAAGTAGTGAGAGATTTTCAGATTGAAGTATGTTTAAATTAGAGTTTGTAGTCAATATGGTCGTATCATCCGCATAAAGTATTGATTTAGAATCCATGAAGGAGGGGAAGTCATTAATATATATTAAAAATAGTAGTGGGCCATGTACAGAGCCTTGGGGAATGCCGAGAAGAAGAGGAAGGGGTTTAGATTTGTTACTGCCAATTAGGGTAAACTGCTGTCGATTTGATAAAAAAAATTTAAGCAAGGCACAGCTATTATCATCAAAACCATAAAAGGGAAGTTTGTCAAGTAAAATGTTGTGAGAAATAGAATCAAAGGCTTTGCTTAGGTCAAGAAAAGTACTGAGACAATATTCGCCCGATTCGAGTGCGTCAGATGTACAGTTAATGAATTCTAAAATTGCATGGGTTGTGCTTAGCTTGCTTCTGAAACCATATTGACTATTGCAAAATAAATTATGATTCGTGAAGTGTTGAGTTATTTGTTTATAAAGAATTTTTTCAAAATTTCTTTCCATCCCTAGCTCTTCAAAGAAAATTTACTCTCCCATTTTTAAGTTTAAGACCCATTGAAGTCTCCACTCCGCCCTTGATAGCCTTGATACTGATAAAAAAAAAGAAATGCTATCTGATTTAACGTCTTCAATATTGTTGTCATATATACCAGAAATTTTTCATGATAGATAAACTTTAAATGAGTATCTCTTAAAGAAGTTATACTACGAAAAGAAATCTCTGCATGAAAAGTTATGTAATCTATATTAGAATCTTATATTAAAACTTCAGATCCAATCTACATTTAATAAGAATTTTTATTTTATATGAAAGATAAAATACTAACGAATACAGTGAATATTTACTTTTTAAACTTATTTTGAAATAAAAAATCGATAAGAGCAAAAAAATTAAAAGTTTCAAATAAAAATAAACTAATTATGTTAATAATTTGTTTTAAAATAATGGCTGTTAAAAGTTTCATGACATAAAATAAAAGTTTAGGTTTATTTTCTTTAAAAGTTTTCAGTATATAGTTTAACATACACGAAGTAAATTTTGTTTTATACCATATTTTAACACATTTATGGGTTGCCTTTTATATTTCGGGATTTGAGATCAAAAACAATTATTTGTCAACAAAAGTGGCTTTATTGTTTTTCAAAATATTCTCCATGAAGATCAGTACACTTTTGCATGCGTTTGAACCAATTTTCGAAGCACTTTTTCCACCCCGATTGAGGCATTTTCGACTCCGATTATCAAATTATGTGGGATCCAAAGCGAATAAATCTTTTTGACGGCCAAATGTTCATGCAATAGTGAATGTATGCTGGTCCCACTAATGCCCAAGGATACCTGAAACTAACGATAAGTCGCATGACGATCTTACAGTATCAGTTCACGCATAGCATCAATGTTTTCCGGAACAACAACCGATTTTGGACAACCTTCACGAAATTCGTCCTTAAGCTAACTACGGTCACGATTGAAGTAAGCAAACCATCGAGAAACAGTAGTTCTTGTTAGTGCTTCATCACCAAAAGTCTAATTGAGTTCATCGATGCACTGTTGTTGGGTTAATCCACGTCGAAAGTTGTAAAAAATAATCGCTCGAAAATGTTCACAATTTAATTTCATTTTAAGCCAAGATGATTTTTTTCAAGTTACTGTAAACAACACAAATAGCGCTCTTACGTCAAAACGTTCTGAGTACGTATACCGTCAAAAATGTCAAACTTCTACAGCCCTACATTGCTGTAGCCCTGATTGTCGGCAAACCATCGATAAACAGTAGGCCTTGATGGTGCTTCATCGCCAAAAGTCGAATTAAGTTCATCGATGCACTGTTGTAGCGTTAATCCACGTCGAAAGTTAATCGCTCGAAAATGTTCACGATTTAATTCCATTTTTAGCCGAGATGAATTTTTTCAAGTTACTATAAACAACACAAATAGCGTTCGTACGTCAAAATGTTCTGAGTACGTATACCGTCAAAAATCTCAAACTTTACGATAGAAGCGTCAGTTGCCAGAGCCAGAGCACAGTTTAGCGCAATCCCGAAATATCATACGATTCTCTTCCAGTCCCAACACACACACAGCATCACCTTGTTCGGCGTCAATCCTCGGTTCGCGAACGCTTGTGACAGCTCACCATCCCTTGGCCACGATCTTTTACGCTTCCGATTGTCGTACGTGATCTATTTTTCATCACCGGTTATGAAACGTTTCAAAAATGGCTCGATTTCATTGCGTTTCAGCAACGCATCGCAGATGTTAATTCGGTCTATCATGTTTTTCGCGCTTAGCTCATGAGGAACCCATATATCGAGCTTCTTTTTGTAGCCAGCTTTCCGTAAGCTCTGTACCAATATCGACACTGTTGATATGCTGGATTGCCGGATCTTGCTGGATTTTTTCCAGAATTTCATCAGCTTTTTCACTGATTGGACGACCAGAGCATGAGTCACCTTTCACATTAAAATTACCAGAACGGAAGCGAGAGAACCATTTCCGCGCAGCATATTTTGATAAAGTACCTTCACCGTACACAGCACAAATTTTTTCACAAGCCTGCGCAACGTTCTGCCCTTTGTCGTAATAATATTGCAAAATATAGCGCAATTATTCATTACTTTTCTTCATTTTCAAACGCAAACAACTTTCCAACCACTGAAAAAATTTTGATGTTTCAAACACTCAAAGTAACGCTCGAACTGTCACCTTTTCAACGAGTGCTTAGTGGTGTCGCTGCGATCTGTGTTTCCAGAGTTATTTGCAATTGGCATACGGCGCCAATCGGCGCCATCGGCAAAAACGCCACGAACTTTTTCCCAGACCTGATATAAGAGGCAACCCTAGTACATCGCCTGGATATTCAATGATATACCAAGGCGTCTAATGACGTTATAGAGGTCAAGCCTCGTATATACACTTCGTTATATACAAAAAAGGGTGACAAGACCAACTGCCAAAACTATAGAGGCATTGCGCTTCTAAATATAGCGTATAAAGTATTAGCAACGTCCTTAAAGAACAAGTTAACAACATTAATTGAAAAATAACTTGGAGAATATCAATGCGGATTTAGGAGAGGAAGAGCAGTAACGGATCAAATATTTACACTACGAGAAATTCAGGCAGAGAGTTACCAGTACAAAAAAGAAACACATATACTTTTCGTTGATTTTAAGCAAGCATACGACAGAGTGAAAAGAAAAGAACTATACAAAGCGTTAAAAGAACTAGGAATAAGAGGAAAACTGCTCAATTTAATAAAACTAACACTCGAACAAACAAATAACAGAGTGAGAGTAAATGGAATTGCATCAGAGAAATTTGAAGTGCACGAAGGCTTAAGGGAGACCCGCTGTCATCACTATTATTTTGCGCTGCATTAGAATTCGTAATAAGTAAGGCAAATATAAATAGATCAGGATTGCTGTACCATAAATGTCATCAATGTCTGGCGTTTGCAGACGACATCGCTATACTTTCAAGAACAAGGAACGAATTACAAAATACAACTAAGAGACTGAGCGAAGCAGCTGCGAAATTAGGACTGATAATAAATGAGAATAAAAGCAAGAATATGCAGTGGACAGAAAGCGAAATGGGTAAGAATTTGGAAATAACAATGACAGGAAAAAAATATACATTTGAGGAAGTGGATCATTTGTATACCTAGGAGTGGAATAATGATTACAATTTTATTATGTAAATTAACATACAACACAATATAATATATTAGAGTAAAATATTTTCAGTACATGTCAAAATCCTTTCAACATTTATCAGTAACCATGGTTCCTTGATTTTAAGAAGCGCTTATCCCATATTAAAACAAACAACATGGAATTCTATAGAAAAACCGGACAGCTTGATAGAAATACAAAGAAGGATTATGTTAGCAAATCGTAGCTTATTTGGTTTGAGAAATTTTTTGTATAACAAAAATGTATCCAAAAGTTTAAAAATTAGAATCTATAAAACAATAATAAGACCGATAGTTGTGTACGGAAGCGAGATATGGACGCTGAATACAAAGGAACTAACAAGGATAAAAGTGTGGGAAAGGAAGGTCCTAAGAAAAATATTCGGAGGAAAAATGACTCAAAACGGATGGGAAAGACGAACAAATAGAGAATTACAAGAGTTATACAAAGAGCCGAACATAGTAGGAGTAGTGAAAAGTAATAGACTTAGATGGATGGGGCACATAATGCGAATGGACAGTAATAGAACACCAAGGAAGATATTAGAAAGTACCATAGGAGGCAAAATGAGACAAGGTAGGCCAAGGACGAGATGGAAGGTAGAAGTTTTAAAGGACATAAATGAATGCAACATCAGCAACTGGAAGGAGCAGACGAAAGATAAAAAAGGATGGAGGAAAATTGTAAACCAAGCCATGGGCCAACTGGGCCTGCAGAGCTAAATTATATATACACTTGCAGAGACGTTGTTTTACCTAGCGCCCTTCTTAAGCTGCGTCCAGATTAACGAGCCAATACTGTAATGTACCGTGTATCGTAATGCTCGGTAGAAATCTCTAAATTAGATACAATCCAACTAAATTCCTAATTTTGTTTTTGTTGGTGTCGAATTTAATCTTATAATAATTGTAATATCGTTCTTATTCCCAGGGTAAGCGTCTAAAACCCCTATTATCCTGCATAATCCATGACTATTAATATTTCCCGAGAGAAAATTAAGACACCTACACAAAAAATCAATTAAATCGAGCTTGGTAACTAAAATAAACAATTCATGGGTAGATTGTTGTTCAAATCCTTAATATCAGTGTTCTAGTTCACGTGCATTACAAGCTATATTGGATAGAGACATGTGACAGTAGAGATTTAATCCTCTTTGTCAAAACAGATCAAACCACGAGCGTCCAGTCTTTATCGAACAGTTGATTGGAATATATTTAATGACAAGTATCCGTACTAGATTTAGGTTAGTTACAGGATATCTGAATTTAATTTAGTTAATAATTCTTAGAAAATCCTTCAACTGTTTTCAATATCAGAACTCTGTAGGAGACGTCGGGGCATAACGGGCTCCCCTCTTTTTGGCTGTTAAAGTATACCGCCATGTTTGGGTGCATTCCAATCACGTTCAGTACTTCGCTAGTATTTTCCGAGAGTGGTTTTATGACTGAGAGCTGGCATTTACATTTTGTAAATTGGTGAAACGTGTTTTTTGCTGTGTTGATATATTTTTCACACATATGCAGACGTTGCTCCAGTGCAGACCATATGGCAAGTGGGTACATTGTTCTTGCGCTGGAGAAGATGATGACGATGAGAAATGCATTTACTTGTGTTCATTCTGCGCCAGATTTTAGCCCCGATACCGGGGTAAAATGAGCACAAGGAAGCTTTTTTTGTATCGTCATAACTTTTACTTTTGTATTTTTTTTATTTATTTAAGTTTTGTACTGTCTGTAATAATTAAACAATAAATCATCTTACGAATAAAAGTATAAATTTTTTACGATATTCCTTAATATAATCCTTAAGGTGTCCGTTATGCCCCGACATCCCCTAATATTCTCTTATCTTGAAAATAGAACCTTCGCATTCCGTATAAATTCCATCCTTTCGGAAACAAAAAAATATATAATCTGGCGTTCCTCAAGGTAGCATATTAGGCCCTTGTTTATTCAATATCTCTTTGCAGGATTTCCCCACTCTGTCAGGGGTAACATTAGCAATGTTTGGAGACGATACGAACTTAATAACTCAAAATAACAAGCTAAAAACCTCAACAGAAGAAAGTGACTTAAAAACTTTCAGTTTTCTGAGCTTCATTTCTTTGCAGATTTGATTCTACCGCAATATCTGAACTCTGTAATATTCTCTATCTTGAAAATGGATCCTTCATAGTTGGCATAAATTCCATCCTTTCGGAAACAAAAAATATATATTCTAGTGTCCCTCAAGGTAGCATATTTGGCCCCTGTTTAATCAATCTACCTACATTTATTCCCACTCTGACAGGAGTAACATTAGCCATGTTTGCAGCCAAAACAACAATCATTGCTCAAAATAACAGCCCCCCACCCTTTAATCCAGAAGGGTTAAACGAAAAATCTGAAAAAAATCTAATTAATGTACATTGATCTAAACCGGATACGTACAAAATTTTGATCAGATATCGTTTTTGGAAAATATTGCAGATTTTGTGTTTTTGACAAAATTAATTAAGTAAATGCAGTGAAAAAAATCAGCTCTGGCCAACACAGCTGATTTTTTGTGGCCACCACAGCTGACTTTAATTTGTACTGCTTTATCAAAAAATGTCTCAAATAAAACTTGTAAGTTATTGCTTTTATAGCAACCTCAAGGGACGTCATTTTGGGACACTCGAAAACATTTAAACGTCCGGAACCAACCAGCTGAAAGCTATTTCAATATCCGAGTTCCAGCACTGCTATGACGATTAGAAAAACCGTCTCCAGGGCTGTGTGGCTTCCCAAGGAAGTTATTTTGAGGGAGACAATATTAAATTGTAATTCTATTCGAATAAAAAAAAAATTAAAAATCAGTCCGGTTACTTAATTTACACACCTCGTATATTGGCTTCTTACAGTTATTAAACTTGTTCGTTTCCAAAGAATGAACAACAATGACAAACTTTGTGCAAGTCCTTTGCTTCACCGTAGGAAACATAATATATACCATAGTGTCACATTGATTTTTTAAAGTAAACAAATTATGTAATTCACATCGTATGACTGTTGCTACGTCCAGTTTTTTGCATATATAATTACCTATTATTTCTCCAGATATGTTTACACAAAAATACTGAAAAACAGTAAAATATTTCAAAATATTACCTTAAATCAACCTAATTGTTAAAAAGAATATCATAAAATAGTTATTTATTTAGTGGGTCACTGATAAAAATTGTTATTCTTAATTAAATTTTACGTAAAAGTTTTAAAAAATGATAAGATTAATGCAAATTTCTCGCTTGCCTTGGTGTGACGAAAACCAATGAAAAGAAAAGAAAATGTTTACTACTATTTAGCAAAGTCTCTTGTGACTCGACTGTTTTCATAAAAACAAGATTTTATTAATTACTTACAAGTTTTACCTATTTATAGAGACGGAAGGCAAGTTTTCATTTCATATATTCATAGTTCAATCAGTAGTGAACAGTGAACGAAAAAGGATACTATATACAACATGGTAAGTCAAGAATTATTAACAAGATATTTTTAACATAAAACTAGGAAGGATTAAAAGCTTTTATATAATAAAAAAATTGATGTGAAGTTTGAATTTTTACATATTTCAGGGTTTTGTAGGTATTTAATAAGTGTAAGAAGCCAATAGAATGCCTAGGACAATAATTTCTCTATAGTTGCATCGAAATCAACATTTTTTTGATAATCTCTTTTATTCGTTAATTTGCGTACTAAGAACTCTCATTTAATTTTTATTTTTTTAACTAAATTTAAATAATTTCTATTTTGCTTCATATTTGGTTTCCATAAATTTCTAATAAATAATAAACGATATCTGCGAAAAAAATAATTTCTGTTTATCTGTTTCTCCGACATTTACCCTAAAACGGTTCGACACATTCTCATTTAATTAAACTAAATTTAAATAATTTGCGAATATTTTTTCTCAATAAAATTTAAATTAAAAAGACCGAGCAATTTTTTCCTGAACGAGTCTTCATTGAATTAATAAGAAATATATTGATAAATGGCTTAATTTTTTTTTTTTAATTTCTGTAATGTATTTTGTATTATTAACAATGAATAATTAAGCTTTCACACATGAACGCTACGCAACTTGCATTACACTACGCTCGCGAAAAAAGAGCAATTATCTACTTTCAAACATTTTTTATTATATTTTTAATTGCAAAAGAAAACATACACTACAATTTTCACAAATAATGGAAATTATGCCATTAAAAAAATTGTCGTAATCTCAGAACGCGTTAAACGATTAAAACCCCAAATTATTTTTAGACTAAATAAACTACGGAGAATCCAAAAATTTCAACCGTAGATTGGTATCTCTAACCGTTTTTGAGCTGTACTTTTTTTTAATTCACAATTTTCACAAATAATGTAAATTATGCCATTAAAAAAATGGTCGTAATCTCAAAACGCGTTAAACGATTAAAGCCCCAAATTATTTCTAGACTAAATAAACTACGGAGAATCCAAAATTTTCAACCGTAGGTTGCTATCTCTAACCGTTTTTGAGGTGTATTTTTTTTTAATTCACAATTTTCACAAATAATGTAAATTATGCTATTGAAAAAATTGTCTTTTGATCATTTTGTTTAGCAAAAGCCAATCATTAAAACTGGGCTCTATTTTTAATTTTTGTGGTCTATGCCGCTTCGGCAATTAACCAGGACAATTCTTATTTTTATGAAAATTCCATGCCTGAACGCGATTCAAACCCGAGACCTTAGCAATGCAGAGCACATGTGTTACCACTACGCTACGCCGGTCGGCAAAACTGGGCTTATGACAACTTAATTAATTTTGTAAAAACAAAAAAATAAATGTCTTCCGAAAATATAATCTGATTAAAAATAACTTTTCGTTCCTTAATCTACGTCTCGCGATTTTTCTTTCCATATCGCATAATATTTTCTTTTTAATAATAATATTTTATACGGCAGAAAATTTCGATATTTTTAAAAAAATTAATTTTTATATAAATTCTTCTGAGAATTAGGGTGGGGGAAAAATAAAATTTGACACATTTTTGACGAAAATTATTTTTCAAAATTAAAAATATGCTCTTTTATCGACGCATTAAAAGATTTCATTAGATACCCCACTAAAAATTTATTAAACTTAAATATAACTTAATAGCATATCTAAAAGTGAAAGTTAATTATTATTTAATATGCTAAATGCAAAATAAAAACAGTTTCATGTTAGCTTCATAATTTATGTTATTGTACTTTTCTTATGTCAGATGAAATCTGAAAAACTGTTAACTGTCTTAGATATCTCTATAAAAACTGAATAAAATCATGCAAATAGTATTCATTTACATTATTATCCTCCTTTGAAGCACGTAACATAATTTCAAACATAATTGGAGTGAATTTATTATATATAGTATTAGAACACGCAACAATTAGACTTAATAAGGGACTACGTGAAAAAGTGTTTCTTCTTAAATCGTCATGTAGGTAAAATAAATTATTTCAAGGGACGTTTCGCCTTTTTACCGACCGCCAACATATATAAGGGAGGTATTGTGATCATACCGATTTTGACATTTCAAAATTTCGATGGATCTCCACGAATTGAGGTCCATACATAACGTTTTGACTATTTTTAGCATGATGTCTGTCTGTCTGTCGTCTGTGTGTCTGTCTGTCTGTCTGTCTGTCTGTCTGTCTGTGTCTGTCTGTCTGTCTGTCTGTCTGTCTGTCTGTCTGTCTGTCTGTCTGTCTGTCGGTCCGTGTACACATGCAGAGCAAATTCGGCTAAAAGGATTTTTATGAAACTTCATATTTAAGTTGTATACAGTCCATCAATTTAAGCCTGGCAGATGACCTTGGGTGCGCAGTAGCAATCACTAGAAATTGGAGTGGGGACGTCAGTTGACTTCAGACTGTCTTGCTGCAAGCATCAGTGAAAGTACATTCGGATGAAAAAGTATAATGGAATTTAAGACGAAATTATGCGGGCGCGTAAACCATAGTCAGTGTAAGGAGATTATTAGTAATGTGATTGACTTTATGACTAAGTAAGCTGCAGCAGGGAACGTGATTATACCTTTGAAGACTATTTTGGATCGAGTTTCAGCGTGCACAGGCGTTTCTGCAAGAAGTTTAAGTAGATTTAACAAGGAAAAAAAAAGTGTCTGCAGGTTAGACAAGTTAAAAGTTGTAATACAATATAATTTTAATACAAAGATGAGACACGGACGGAACAAATATTTTGAACAAAAGAATCCGAAATTTCACGTTCTAAATTAACAATCATAATAAATATTTTTGTTATAAGACGCAACAAAGCTGTTCAACAAAAACATTTATTTTGTTTGGTAAACTTAGTTCAGTTCTTAACAGGCTTTTCATTTTTATTTCATTGTTGTATTATTTATACATTATTATTTTCTAAATTCAGGTGAATGTTCCACATTTTCGTCACCTAGAAAACAGAAAGAAAGAAATGAACAGAAAATATGAAATATAAAAAGTAATCCATTAAATTGTGGAAAAAATTAATATTTTGATGAAAACTTGTGTCTCGTACTGTACAGTCCAAGCGCTCGACCCTCTCTTTCTTTCCGAATGCGTTCTTCCTCTGCGCGAAACTGATTTCCCACACGCCAGTACTAAATAGATTTGCTGTAAATAGATTATTTCACCGTATTAAATGGTTTAGTTAAGTATTTGGTTAAGTATTCATATTTAAGCTTTTGACATTAGTTGATCAACTTTTGGTAAAAATCGGTTAACTAGAAATATTTCACAACAGACAAATATTTCGAAAAAAAATATTTAATAATAGTTGCTAAAAAAGCATTAGCTAACAACTTTTATTCGAGACATTTTTTGATAAAGCAACATAAATTAAACAAGTACTTTGTGATGGCGGTCGGTCCTGTGGTGGCCACAGCTGATTTTTATTAATGGTGGTGCCCAACCGTATACAAAATTAACAATTATTGTACTTGGTACTTGGTAGATTATAGTCTATATTTGTCGCCATCTTGAATCTGTCGAAGTTCTCAATATGGGTGCTGCGGGTAAAATTTATTTAATTTTTATAAAGAACACGTGTACCAAGGGGTAATTCATTATCTTCATGTATAATATTTTTCGACACATGTTCTAAACTATAGCCTGTTTCTTGGGTTTAAGCGGAACTAGATTTTGAATTCTAGTAATTTTTAACGTTTAAGTGAGGTATGTGATTATTTTTTTAGCAAAGCCCTCTTCAAATCTTAAAAGGAGAGCTCATGGCAATTAACAAAAATGAAAATTCCAGTTAGTTCCGCTTAAAGGTTTGGAATAGCCAATATAAACAATCAAGTATTTTTTTTACTTATTTTGCCGCAAATATCAAAATTTTAGATCGTAACTCAAGAATTACCATATATTTGTGGTCTAAGGCTAAAAATGTATAAACATACCAATTTTCAAATAAAATTTTTAAAAAAATCTAAAATTTTTAAATTTTGGTCAAAATTTTTTTGACTATGATTCCAATCCTAGCCAATATATAGTTTTCAGTTAATTTTGGGTTGAAGATTAGGAAAAAATATTTAAAAAATGCATGTTTTCCTAGTTTTTGAGTAAGAGACGATTTAGGTCAGTACTTTGTTTATTATTCTAAAACTTTTACTCAAACTTCAAAATGGACCAAATTTTGTTGATGTATGACCAAAAATACATATTTGTACCAATTTTCAATAAAATCGGAGACAAAAAATTTTTGCTTAAAAATCACTTTTTTTAAGGTCTACCCCTTACGATTTTTTCGATGTATGACCATTTTCAAGGGATTTGGATTACAGTTCGTACAAAACTTAATAAATGGTTTATTATAGCACAATTTTTTTTTATTTTTAGACTAAACAAAGTAAGAGAGTTTTAAAAATTCAAACCGCAGATTTCTATCCCAAACCATTTTTAGGGTTTTGTAGGTATGACCAAAAAACCCTTATACCGTCATTTTGTCGTCTGTCTGTCTGTCTGTCGGTTCGGTAACAATTGTAGCCAAACGGCTAAATCTAGAGAGTTGAAATTTGGCATGCTTGTACAACTTTTTGACTCGCATATAGGAAAAATACTAAAACATCTAAAAAACATATCACCCTAAAAATATAAACAAATATGTGCTCATCGAAAAAAAAATATATTTTTTTAAAATTCTGAGTAGGGTATCAAATGAAAGCCCTTAGTACGTGGATTAACGATCAAAATTTTATTTTTTCAAAATAAATTATTTTGACGCGATTTTTGCCAAAATTGTGCAAAAAAATTTTTGTCCCACACCCTGTAGCCCAAATGGTTTAAATTAAAAAGCTGAAAAAAATCGAAGTAATGTACTTTGGTGTGAACCGGAATAGTACAACAGGAATTTTTGAT
This sequence comes from Liopterus haemorrhoidalis, assembly GCA_963971575.1. Classification (NCBI taxonomy): domain Eukaryota; kingdom Metazoa; phylum Arthropoda; class Insecta; order Coleoptera; family Dytiscidae; genus Liopterus; species Liopterus haemorrhoidalis. Next base: position 39,967,182 of record OZ020612.1, on the reverse strand, counting down.
CAGATTATTTTTTCGGAAAAAATAATTGTGTTTTTAACCAAAATATGTTAAATATTTAATTCGCTATGTAACCCAGTAGATAAGGCAGTGCTCATAGCGATGTGCGTTTAGTCATTGGTTTTCAAATTTGCTAAACAGGTAACTTGCGAACTTAGAGTTCGAATCCTGTCAGTTTTAAATTTTTTTTTTGCAGTTTTCTTTTGTTAAAATTATTTTGTCAAAATTATAGTTATATTTTGGTAAATGTTGCATTTAATTTTTAAAAGCGTAAATTTAATAACCAGTGGGAAGTGTTGAAATTATAATTTAATGCTATGTTTCATGTATACGAAATCAGAGGGCAGGGCTAATGATTTAAGCAACCAATAGGAGCCATAGGCGCAATTTCCAAAATCTTAATGAACCTTGCTATGTAAAAGAAATACTGCAGATATTTAGAAACTTAAATAATGGTATTAGCCATTCGAATTCATAAAAAAATATTTTGACATAAAATTTGTTTTGGCATCCCAAATAATCATCATTCAGTTACTAAATACCTGCAAAACCCTGAAATGTGTGAAAATTCACACTTTTTTAGTTAGGATTTACCAAAATTTAAAAAAAAATGAAACATTTTCAAAAAATTGTTTTGTCTCAAAATATGGTTCCAAGTCAATTAGGGCCTCAAGATTTCAAAAATTTCAACCGCAAGTCTTTATCGCATTTTGTTTTTGAGATAAGTCCATGCGAAGATGTGAATTTCTATAAATCACGCCATATTAAAATTTGTCATAATTTTTAAATACACAAAACGAATAAGACCTCAAAATTTTGTCTAGACTAAATAAACTACGAGAAAACAAAAAATTTAAATCTCAGGTCGTTTTCTCCAACCATTTTTGATTTGAGATTTTTTTTAATTCGCAATTTTTACAAATAATGTAAATTATGCCATTCAAAAAATTGTCATAATCTCAAAACGCGTTAAACGATCACAGCTCAAAATTATTTCTAGATACGGCAAATACAAAAATTTCAACCGCAGGTCACTTTCTTTAATCGTTTTTGAGTTGTGCTTTTTTTAATTCTCAGTTTTCACAAATAATGTAAATAATACCATAACAAAAATTGCCGTATCTCAAAACGAGCTAAACGATTAAGGCCCCAAATTTTTTGTAGGCTAAATAAACTACGGAAAATCCAAAAATTTCAACCGCAGGTCGCTATTTCTAACTATTTTTGAGTTGTGCTTTTTTAAAATTCACTATTAATTTTCACAAATAATGTAAATTATGCCATTAAAAAAATTGTCGTATTCTTAAAACTCGTTAAACGATTAAATCTATGCTATGACATCTTTCTCTGTCCTTTTAGCTCCCGAGTGGAGCATAGGGCGCGTATCTACGCGTTTATATAGCCAATAGAAAAATGGTTGGTTGGCTAGACCAGCATATCTTCTTTTCCTTTCATTTTAGTTGGTGTTTCTATTATCATTTTCACATATTTTTTCCACGGTTCCTCTCCACTTTTCTCTATCCTTGGCTTATCTTTTAATTTCTTCCCAGATCATTCCAATTTCGGAATGTACCGTTTTAATGCTTTTTTTCATGAGTCTATCGATCTTCCAATTCTCCATTTCCCCTTTGAATTATATTCTATAGCTTGTCTTGCTATGTTTTCCGGGGGTATTCTTAGAGTGTGATGCTATGATATACTATGTCTTAAATTTGATAACATATAATGATATCGATCTAAGTAAACGGGGTGAACACAGATGTTCCATTAAAATTAACATCTCACGTAATGGTAAAATAAATTCAACGATTTGCCATAGGTCATATTAGATACAATCTCCACATTGATTCTATGCATTCTGCAAGTATGTAAAATACAAATAACTCACTATCACTGCTGTTTGATAATGCCAAATGTCAAATCGTTTATTTTTTTATGCTTTCTAGTGTGACATGGGAAAATATCTTTTTATGTTGCACGTGCTGCAAATACAATCATATTTAATATTATGCAAAAGTTTCTCTCTAATAGTCATTAGTATATACCGACCTAAAATATGAGAAAATCTTTATAATCATAAAAAAGATGACTCGAAAATATTTGCGTGTTATAATCCGTCTCAACGTCTAGTATTTCTATTTTGATTTTTTGTATCATTGTTAATACAAATTTCCCATTTATTTATTTTTTTATCATTAAAATATGTAAAAAAATAATTTAATTTTGACATATGTCATTCGTTTCCATGGTTTCATTGTTGGAATTTTAAATTTTGACATTCCAACGTGAAAAATGAAATAACCCAAGCAAGGCCCCTCTCGTGACAACCTAAAAGAACGAAATTCCTATTTATTTCCGCCTAACCGTTTGGAACAGAGTGTAAATAAAGATCATAGATTATTCATTGTTTCAGTTGTATTATTGTTTTTTTTTTATTCTTTACTCTTTATGAATTATTTACAAATGCAATTATTCCCTTATATAAACCCTGCATGATCTTCTTCAAGTTCTATAACCTAATTTTATTAATTATTTGTTCCAGACAACTTATACTAATAAAGGACCAAAACCCGAATCTGGCAAATTTCTACACTTTGACTATTTAACATTTTGGGTCGGCAATGCAAAACAGGTACCATAAAACCAGTTATATATTTATATTTCAACTAATTAAATGTAATTTATAGGCAGCGAGTTACTATGTAACTCGAATGGGCTTCCAGCCGCTCGCTTACAAAGGCTTGGAAACAGGAAGCAGAAAAGTAGCAGCTCATGCAGTCAAACAGAATAAAGTAAGCGAAAACATCAACAAAACATAATTAACGTTAACGTTCTTAAAATATTTGTAGAAAGTTAATGAAAAAAAAAAATAATATTTGAACTAGTGAAATTACGAACATAAGCTATTCTAAATGTTTTAGCGGAACTAACTGGAATTTTAATTTTCCTAATTTGTCATGAAATCTCGTTTTAAGGTTTGTAATAATAATAGTAATGTTTATTGACTAAGATACTATACAGAGCAGGTATTGTTTTTAGTCAGTCGAAATACAAATTTCAAAATTTCATATATTAGTTAAAATTTAAATATTTTCTAATTCCTCAAAGCTGTACAATGGGTTTTTATACAAAATTACTTGAAATTTTTGGAGGGGTAGCTTTCTTATGTTCTCAGGTAAAAGATTAAAAAAGAAAAAAAAATAATAATAACTGCAGCAGTTATTAGGCGTAGAAAATGCCTAGATATATTTTGGCGTAGAAAATTGGAGCGAATATTTTTCTCGAACGAGTATTATGGTTGTGTGTTTTGCTGTTGGTTGGAATGTTTTGCAAATTTTTAAAGATATGTAAGAGGTAGTAATAGATATATAACGATGGTAGGGACATTATTTGTAATTTCACAAAAAGACCCCGGCAGTCGGCTTGAAAAGGAGCAGAAGCCATTATTCTCACAACTTTGCGCTGTAGGGCGAAGATTCTCTTGGCAGCTGGCGAATGTCCCCAGATTAATAAACCATAGCTTAGTTGGGAATGAAAAATAGAGAAATAGGCTTTTAGAACCACGTCAATATTAACTTGTCGTTTTAAGTTTCTAGTAGAAGATCTTAATTTACGGCTGAGAAATTCCGTGTGTTGGTCCCACCGAAGATGGGGATCCACGTGAATGCCAAGGAATAGTACGTGCGCGGGATTGTCGCAGTCATGTGGTCTAGTTGCTACAAGCAGGTTCTGAGGTTTGCTTGCATACAAGCACAATTTATTGCTCATAAACCATAAGTTGTCGATGAGGGATTCATTTTTAGATAGAAGTAAGTTTAAGTCTGAATTTGCAGATAACAGAGTTGTATCATCAGCGTAAAGGATTGTTTTAGACTCCAAGAAAAAGGAGAAGTCGTTGATATAAATTAAAAATAGTAATGGGCCGAGAACCAAGCCTTGGGGGACACCAATAAGAAGAGGAAGAGGTTCAGATTTGTGGCCGTAAATTTGGGTCAATTGTTGTAGACTGGATAAAAAAGACTTAAACATAGCATAGCTATTGTCGTCAAAGCCATAAAAGGGGAGTTTATTAACTTTGCTTAAGTCCAGAAAAGTACTGAGACAGTACTCGCCAGATTCAAGTGCATCCATAGCATAAGCAATATAATCTTGAAGTGAAACCGTAAAAAAAAAGCTCATGACAACTTAAGGAAATTTCAGTTAGTTCTTCTTAAACGTTAGGAATGGCCTATATATACAGAACAGATCTTGCCAACACATTTTTACAGGCTACTAGACGCCTTATTTCGATCATATTATAGTTCAATCAAAGATATTCGTTCCAAAACTCATGCCTTTTCTTGATCATTTTGTAGCGAGCCCTGATACGTTACTTTACAACGTATCATTTATTATCAACTAGGTAGCGAGCCTGTGATATAATATGAATTCTGATCCCACACTGAAATGAGATTCCTGACTAAAGGAGTTCAGGTACTAGGCGCGAGTTTTATCCAGGGTTCATCATTACGATATGTGCATTGAATGATACTCCCTCTGTTCCAAAATAAGTGTCCGATTTTAGATTTTTTAATGGATTAGTTATTTATTTAAATAAGTCATGGATTTGGGTTTCTTTAACGCCGTTCAATCATTACAACACAAAGAGTCCCCATCCAGTATTGATGAACTCATTCCGGCCGTTCATAAAACATGGGACGAAATAACCGCGGAAAAACTAAACAATTGTTTCATACTGCAGAAGTGTATGGAATTGACCATGCTTCATAGAGAAGGCAACGATTACAAGCTTACTCACATTTAGTTTAGTAATATACGTTATATATCCCTTTGCATATTTTTTTTTATGAAATTGGACACTAATTTTGTAACAAATAAAATTCCTAAATCGGAAACTTATTTTGGAACGGAGGGCGTATGTATTAGTACTTACTAGCCGACTGATCAGGCATCTCGTAATTAGTCTGGATCTTAGCTGTTCACTTAAATTCTTAAAGGTGAAGGCTTGCACACGTTAAATAAGACGGTTTAAAATGAATGAAATTGATTTATTATAATATACAATTTACAAGAGTAAGTTTGAAAGATTAAATAATAGGTGAAAATAATGACAAAGATTAAAACAAATAGAATCAGATAGACCACCAGAATGCCGACACAGTGCCTCTAAGAATTCCACTATTTAGATGTTTACGCTAACCGGACCGAATACTTTCTGGCACCTCTTCAGAGAGACGTGTGTATATATTTGAGGGCTGGTAGCGTTTCTAGTTAAAAGGGTGTATGCATTGTTCAAGGAGATGTTACTGCTCAGTTATTAAGCAATAACTCCTGTCGGCTTGGTAGTGTAAAGGTAGCGCTCCTGCTTCACGAGCCAAAAGTCCTGGGTTCGAATCCCGGTCAAGGCATGGATGTTTGTAAGCCATAGTGTAATTGGGACATTTAGTCCTGTTCTGTGGAGGTTAAAAAAAAAACTCCGAACAAATGTCTCCTGGAACAATGAACCATAAAAAATCAGCTGTGGCCAGCACAGAACCGACCGCCAACACAAAGTACTTGTGTAATTTATGCTGCGTTATCAAAAAATGTCTCAAATAAAAGTCGTTAGCTATTGATTTTATAGCAACTTTTGTTAAATAATTTTTTTCGAAATATTTCTCTGTTGTGAATTATTCACAAAAATATTAAAACCGACACAAGTAAACACCTATTTGTAGTTAACCGATTTTTACCAAAAGTTGATCAACTCGTGCCATTGATGTCAAAAGCTCAAATATGAAGTTTAATAAAAATCCTTTTAGTCGAATTTGCTCTGCACGTGTACACAGGTAGACAGACAGACCGACAGACAGACAGACAGACGAACAGATCGACAGACATTATCCTAAAAATAGTCAAAACGTTATGTAGAAACCTCAATTCGTGGAGATCCATCGAAATCTCGAAATGTCAAAATCGGTATTATCACAATACCTTTGTGACAAGACGTATTGTGCAGATTTTTCTGATCCCCAATTCATTGATCAAAATCTGATGAACGGTAGTGTGAGTCAAATTCAACTCTTCCCCGATTTATATGTTGGCGGTCGGTAAAAATATATTTCTAAAAGTTACGTGCTGAAACGTTTTCTAATTTTATTTTATTATTTAAATTCTCACAAATGTTGACTGTAAAGTACCCTTTAAAATCCCTACAAAACGATTGCAGCCCCTTTCAAAGAAATTCTCGTGACGAGTGTTTGTGAAATTTTGTCATAGGTAAATAATTTGTCCGGGCGGACTAATCGATTCGTTATAATTTTGTTTTTATCTCCCAATATTTTTGATAAACAAAACAACAATCTCTATTTTGACTGTGTAATTTAAAATCCAAATATAGTTATAAAATTCTAAAAATTCTATCGATATTGGAATATTTGTTATAATTAAAATATGATTTAAATTTAAGATGACGTCAATAATTAATCTGCATACATGTTCTTGTTTGTGATTGGGTATTTGGTGAAGGTGTGTATCACGTGTTCTTATAACACGTGCCATTAAAATGATAAACAAGAATATTTGCATAATATATTCGTGAAGGCTTGTTTACGATTAATCTCCAATTTTATTCATCATTTCACACGTTTCAATGAGATATCAAGTAAACAACTAATGCAATAATCGATGTTGAAACTACGTTTGATGGAATAACGTATTATATGTATCTTACACCCGCTTGTTTCTTCTTTTTCCTGGCATTTTCTCATTATAGGTTTGCTGTTCTAAGGTCCCATTGAATACTATCATCTCAGTATCATTCAAAAAAACCTTTTTCGTAAATTAAGTAGTTGATGTCAGTTTTCCATTTCACTGCTGGTCCTTCTCTTCTTCTCGTTCTTCGTGAACGAGAAGAATTAGAGGATCTCCTTTGGTCATCTTTGTTCCTTCATCCTTTCAACATGTCCGTACCATTTTAAAAACCTATTGCCCAACCATTTTCTAATTGGTATGGTAAACTCCATTTAATGCCTTATCTTTGTTCTTACCCAATATTTTCTGGTGTATTGAAAGCTTGAAAGTAAAATTTCCTACTAGATAATTCTTATTCTCTTTCATAGTTTTTCAGTGAAAGGCTATGTTTCTTGTCCACATATTATAATTTCTACGATGGCGTAAAAAAATACAATAGGACCTCTTTATCAAAGTTTCTTACATCGAAGTTTTCTGTATATCGAATTCCTTTTTGTAAGTATTTTTTCCCTACATTTTGTTTGAACTCGCTAGAGTAATTTTGTTGTCCGTAGCGATTTTTTTCTTGGAACAGTTTTTTCTAGTGCGTTCTAAAAATGAGTAACATTCATTTCGAGCAACGCTGTGCTATCAAGTTTTGCTTCAGACTTGGGCACAGTGCAACGGAAACTTTTGCAAAACTTCAGCAGGCCAAAAAAGTATTTTGTCAAGGATCCAGGTTTTTTGGTGGTTTAAGGCATTTTCAGAAGGTTGATTGAAGATGAATCACGCAGCGGAAGGCCTTCCTCTTCAAGAACCGATGAAAATGTCGACAGAATCCGGGATCTTATGCTTTCAGATCGTCGGTTGACAGTCAGAATGATCGGGGAAGAGTTGAATTTGACTCACACTACCGTTCATCAGATTTTGACTAGTGAATTGGGGATGAGAAAACTGCGCCTTCTCACACTCTCAATTTCAATAAACGAGTTTTTGGCTAGTAAAAACATTCTTGTTGCTCCTCAGCCTCCTTATTCGCCTTGGGTCGTTGTGACTGTTTCCTCTTCCCAAGATTGAAAAATCACTTCAAGGGACATCATTTTGGGACACTCGAAAACATTCAAACGTCCGTAACCGATCAGCTGATAGCTATTCCAGTATCCGGGTTCCAGCACTGCTATGAGGATTGGAAGAACCGTCTCCAGCGCTGTGTGGCTTCCCAAGGAAGTTATTTTGAGGGAGACAATATTGAATTTTAATTCTATTCGAATATATATATATATATTTTTAATCAGTCCGGTTACTTAATTTACACACCTCGTATGTTGTAAGAACATTCCATTTATTAGGCTACAAAAGATTTTTCCTCCTCCCTTTTCCTTGCTAAGGCATTTATCGAACTTGTAAGCTTAGTTAAGCATTTTTACTTGTAAAAGGAAAGCACCTAATGTTCATCACTAAGTGCGTTGATTGAAGGAACCCTTAATCCTTCTAAAAGAGAGAAGAAGAAAGAATTTCGAACTCTCGAATAAGACCTCGAAAGCACAAAACAATCATTTTGATGCTACTACGACAAACTCTTTCAGTAGATGTCTATGAAATTGTTCCACAAAGTGTTGTTCTTGCAAAATAACAAGTTCAATTCAATTTTAATATATTATTGATTTATTTCAGATTATTTTTGTATTTTGCTCCCAATATGAACCAAATGATCCAGAAATGGGAAATCATTTATCAAAACATGGTGACGGTGTTCGAGATGTGGCTTTTGCTGTCGAAGATTTGGACGCCATCGTACAGGTAGGTAATTAAAACGAAACTACAAAAAACTAATTAGCTTGTTGTTTATTAATTTATATTTTTAGAGAGCAAAACAACGTGGTGCAACTATAGTAAAGGACATTTGGGAAGAGAGAGACTTCCAAGGAAAAGTTCGTTTTGCGACAATTAAAACAGTAAATACATTCCATATATATATTAACATAAAAAGTCTAATTTAAATATAATTATCATTATAGTATGGAGATACCTGTCACACCTTTGTTGATAGAAGTCTTTATGGGGGACTGTTCTTACCAGGATTTGTACCAGCAGCACATGATGTTTTAGTAGAAAAACTGTAAGTTTAATTTAATATGGAGGAATTATAATAGGCCATGTTCTTTTACTAAATATTACAACTAAGCGTTACTTGTTAAATTGAGAAAGTGTGATGCTAACGTTAGTAGTGTTCATAATCTCTATACTACGATCTTTTGGCTAATAGAGAAGTACGGTTGGTAACGTTTTCTGTTGTCGATAAAAAGAGATAGACATTGTACCCCCTGTGCAGTACAACATGTTAAAAGAGATTACGCGTTACTAGCTTGTATTTTTTTCGCAGTAGAAACACAAACATAACTGTGTTTCATTGACAGCGTTTGGTGACGATTTTTTTAAACAATAAATATGAATATTTTAAAAGAATTATAAGTATAAATGTAATGGTACCTAACTAATTATTCATGTTATTAACTAGTTACCTATATCTTGTTTATATGAACCTTTAATAAAATAACGTAAAGCAATACATAATTGGAGTTCAGTTGAAATATTTCCACCGTTTGAAGATACCGGTTTTATATCGTCATTTGAGATTTTAATTAATTTAAACTCTTTTGTAAACTTAATTCTTCACTTAATGATTCTAATAAATTTTTTCTTTTATTATAAAATTTATTTAAATATATTTCGTAAATCACGCATTTCACGAACATCCCGCAAATCTCTCATATATATGATTAAAATCAGTCAGTATTATGGACACATCACTATTTTAATATCATTTAATACAGCCTCTCCGCTTTTCTAAATCTGTATTACTAAATTACAATTTACTAGACACTTTTAAGCACTAAGAAAGAATAATTCTGTATTATGAACATCAATTTTTAGTAACGCTTAGTACTCTTGTCTTCAGGGCTGGCGGGTCGTGAATTAAGTCTTGCCTAGAGGCGCCATCTAGGCAAGACTTAATTCAGCCGTAACTAGCTTTTTTCGAGCCCTGGGTAAGGAAAACGGTTCTCATCACTAAATTACAAGTGATGACAAAAAAGTCCTCACTTCTAAAATACAACTAATTACCTAAAAAGGTCGTCGCTACAAAAAATTGCATTACGCTAATTATTTTTACATTAATTTGGCGCCCATTTGAACCTAACGGTGGCGCCCCCCTCACAAATGCGCCCGCATGCTCTGAATGCCCGCTTCCGCCGGTCCTGCTTGTCTTAGTACTGCTACTAAGATTAAGTAAAAGATTGTATGGACTGAGGTATAGCCTGATTGCAAGGCAAAGTATAACTTTTAAATACATTTTATACCCGGCGAGTACAAAATTGTTGATAATAAAATTTCTTATATTAGCAATTCACTTTTGTAAGAACAAACTAAGAGGAAATTTTGTTTTCAACAGTTTGCACCTTTGAAACTGTATGTCATGTTGGTCTTACAGAAAAATAATTTGAAAAGTAAGATTATAAATATGTCATTTAAAAAAATTTCATTTGTCATATTTCATTTTGAAAAGTGACATCTTAAATATTTTGTAAATATAATACTAACCTAAAATAATATAAACATAACCCAAAAATGTAAAGCCTTGTTTACAGTATAACCAAGTTTCTAAAAGTCAGTCAAAATCACCAAAATAACCAGATCTAGTTTGTCCTTACAAAAGTGAACTGCTTATAGTTTTTATTATAAAAATTATTTAAAATATCTCATATCGATTAGGTCGAAATTGAATATTACCTACATAGAGTAACTAAAGACAACTTGTGCAAGTAATCATTATAAAAAATAATAATTATATAATAAATTAGATATTTATTCTTCTAGCTTTAGCCGCTGTAAAGTTCTTGGCCTTTTTTGTAATTTAATAATATTACAGTATTCGCTATTATTTAATGTTGTATAAAAAAATTCATTACATTTTCTTTGAAACGGTGCCCCCTATAAGTAGGCCCGTGTGTTGGGCACACTATGAACAAACGCACGCGGCGGCCCTGCCTGATTGTATAGATGAAGATGGCCCAATATATTTAGTTTCGCTAGTCTCTAGTATGACGTGACTCAAAAGGTTGCTCAAGTTTGCGATAAGTGGACACTTGTCAAGACCTGAAAAATCCCAAAGATAATAATATCATACAACTTACCTTTTGATCTTTAGAATACATTTTATATGCTTAATTAGAGTATTTACCAACCTGAGCCTTTGCATTGCACGCTACGAGGGGAAATTTAACGTTACAACGAGAGTTAAATTCAACAAAAGGCAATATTCTAAATTAAAAAAATATATATTTTTTATTTTTGTATTTTTTTTTTAGGCCAGTTGGTCTTCTGAATTTCATCGATCACGTTGTTGGAAATCAACCAGAGCATCAAATGGAATCCGTAGCAAAATGGTAAATAGCAAATGATATATTTAAATTATCATTAGCCGTAGTATCATTGTTTATAATGTAATTTATGTTATAGGTACGAAAATACACTAATGTTCCACCGATTTTGGTCCATAGACGACAAAATGTTACACACAGAATTCTCAGCCCTCAATTCGATAGTAATGGCAAATTATGAGGAAACCATCAAAGTATGTATGGAACTATACTCTGTTCAGAATCATGCAATGTTCACGTGATAATTTTGTGGAACTCTCGTCGTTCGTTGGCTGTTGAGCACTTATATTTATGTGACAGCTAATAGGAGATGCGTTCGGCATAACTGTGCAGTGTTAACTCTGTGTCGTGCAAGTTTTTTGTCGCGTAACCACTGTGCACACAGTGCAAGAAAGTTAAAGACGAACGTTTTGTTCAGATTGTGCAGTTATTCTTGTCATTCTAACCTTTTTTTTTTATTTAATAAATAAATTATGTGTGTTTGATTACATGAAGTCTGTGTCCTGCTACTTGTTTTGTACGATAGTATAAAAATGACGCATGAAGCTTTTGGGATGCTTTTAAGTAATATAACAGAAATTTTATTTGATGAGAAAGACAATTCAGAAGAATTTTCCAAACCAGAAAATATTTTTGAAAAAGTGTTTGAATATGCAGAGAGTACTGTTCCAAACATGACTACAAATCAATTTAAAGTACATTTCCGCTTGTATCCAGAAAATGTTGAGTCTTTTTGAGTGTATTTACATGTTCCATTATGAGGTTCATGTCTGTACTATTTATTTTGCAAATGCTGCAGACATAAATAATGATATCTTGATTGTTTTCACTCATATTGTTTTGTAGAAATAACAACTTGTATTTTTACCGCGAAAAACACTATTGCCCAAATTACCACACGATCTGAACTTGTGACGACTATGCAACACTATCTGCATTGCACGATATTTGCCGAACGATCTTCGTGCAGCACAGAGCACACAGAAACTTTATGCCGAACGATTCTTGTGTAAATTATGCAGAATGTATCGATTATTAGTTTATGCCGAACGCACTTTTTGTAGCGACTTCAATCTTTAATGTGATTTTATTACTATTTCTGCAATTTGATCAGGGTATAAACTCTTTTTAAATTATTAACAATGAAAATTTGCAGTGAAATTTTATCTATTAATAGGTAGAATATTTACAATTGTAAAAAATGTTACGAGTTGCCGTTGCTCAGTGGTAAGACGTTTGCCTACAGAGCAAAGGGACGCGGGTTCAATACTTCCGACCCCCCATCTCTCCCTCCTAGTATTTATTGAAATATCAACATCAATGAATCATGGTTTGAAATTTTAATGAGAGTTTTCTATTTGATGTTTAAATGAACTGCGTATATTAAAATTCTCTGAAAAGCTTTGAAAACTGTTGTATAGCTTTACATAAAACTAGTGCTGTTATTTATGAATGCTTCTAGATGCCTATCAATGAGCCAGCTCCCGGAAAAAAGAAGAGTCAGATTGAAGAGTATGTGCAGTTCTATGGTGGCGCTGGAGTACAGCATATTGCGTTGAACACCAACGACATCATTACAGCGGTAAACTATTTTAATTATACGAGGGCTATCTTTTAAGTTTTTACAAAAGCTAAGAATTTTTTATTTTTGAACTATCCGTTTTATTGCTTTTCAAAATATTCACCTTTAAGATTTATTACACTCTTGCATGCGTTCAAACCAATTCTCGAAACATTTTTTCCACTCTGAAGTTAGTATCTCTAAAACATGGTTTTCGAAGGCTTCATCAGCTTCTTGAGGTGATGAAAATCGCTGTCCACGCATTTTTCGTTTGACATTGGGGAACAAAAAAAGTTTGCATTGTCATAATGCAGAATGATACGACATTTTTTGTTGTTTTTCCTGATTTTGTCGATGACTTCTGGCAAACAAATTGTTGTATACCATTCAGCATTAACTGTTTTCCGATCCTCTAAAGAAATGGTTGCGACATGACCTGTACAACAAAAAAAACAAGCGATCATTTTCTTGGAAGTGTTTAGTGAACGAACAACTTTTGTGGGTTTCGGTTCATATGAATAAATGCAAGTTTCGTCACCTGTAATGATTTTGTATACGGATTTTGCAGTGCCTAGGTTGATTTTTTTAAACATTCCATTACACAAATCAACACGAGCCTTTTTTTGATCTTGGGTCAAATTATGCAGAATCCATCGGGAACAGATCTTTTTCACAGCTAAATGTTCATGCAAAATCGAATCTATTGCAGTCTGCGATATGTCAAAGGATGCCTCTATCTCACGATAAATCACATGCCGATCTTCTTCAATCATTTTGCGCACAGCATCAATGTTTTTTTGAATCACAACCGATTTTGGCCGACCGTCACGGGATTCATCACTGACGGACGCACGACCACGACGAAATTCTGCAAACCAATTGTAAAATGATTGTCTTTTCTGATGGTGCTTCATTACTAAAAGTTGAACGAGGCGAATCTATGCATTGTTGTTGAGTTAGGCCTTTACTAAAATCGTAAAAAATCATCCAACGAAAACCTTCACGAGTAATTCAATTTTTTCACAAACTTGTTTTTTTAAACGCTCGCTGTCAAGAGTTTGTTTATTTACTCAGTCAATTTATAAGCTGCCACTGGTTTCACAATAACAAATGTCAAATTTTACGAATATAGTAATGACACATTTCAATATTGCCATCTAGTGGTCGTTTGTAAAAAAATAGAAAGTAACCCTGCTACAGTATGTCCAAAGCTGGGGGTCTCCAAACTCCGCCCCGCGAGACAAATCCGACCTGTGGACATTTTTAAAAAGTTTACTTACATATAAACAGAAATTTAAATAAATCAGAAAATCGCTAAATAAAACATAACTAACTAAATAATATCCGATTCTTAAAATTATTATTTTTATTAATATCACCATTAAGCTTGCTTTTAAAATCAAGCGCCAAAAGCCCAGCTGAATTTAAGTTGTCCGGCGAGCCATTTATTTAAGAAATTTTGATTCGCCTTCCGAAAAGTTTCGCTTTTAAAATCTTAATTTAAATCTTAAAGTTGTTACCCATATAGACAGAAAATATTATTACGTCCCCCTCATACAGCTTAATAAATAATTTTAATTATTTATGAAACTTTTTATTCTTAACCTTTTTATACTCGCGACCTCCCAATTAACCGAAAATATTTTCTCCCAAGAAAATTTTTGAAATAATATTTTAAATGTTCTTAATAATTAAAGTATATTGTAATTTTAAAAGCAAAAACTGATCAAAATTATTATTTTTTTTTAATTTGGCAACCCCTCTGGGGTCGGGACCCCCCAGTTAAGAATCGCTGGTCTATTGTATTAACATTTTTCAGATTAAAAATCTAAAAGCACGTGGAGTTGAATTCTTATCCATTCCCGACAGTTACTACGACATTTTGAAGGAAAAATTATCAAAAAGTAGGACCAAAATCGCAGAAGACATGAAAATCCTACAGGTATGTAAAAAAAATCGTAAGGGACATCTATGGTTTACATTTTTGGAATCATGTGGTCCTAGATGGCGTTAGGTGACATTTTGAGACGAATCCTGCATATATTTTGGTGAAAGTTTGGAAATGTTTGAAAATCCTATCTCGAGAATGGCAAAAAAATAAATACTCATTTAAATTATAAAATTGTAAATGTAGTGATTTTATTTTAAAACATATCTTATGCCTTGCAGGATCTTAAAATATTAATAGACTACGATGAAAATGGTTACTTGCTGCAAATATTTACCAAAAATATGCAAGACAGACCTACTTTGTTTTTGGAAGTAATACAAAGACGCAATTTCAATGTAAGTACAAACAAAACTAATGTCAGGCTATCTTAGGCTGGGTGTTGAGACACCATACTTTTGTGTGACACGAATATCAACGACGCCCTATTCTATTTTTTCGCTACTGCGCAACCAGCCAGCTTCAGTTAACCAGACAGTAGTATCTGTTACTATCAGTGTAAACTTTATTCATATTTTATTTTTATAAATCATGATAATCTTGCACTAAAACTATTTTTTTAGGGTTTTGGAGCTGGAAATTTCAAAGCATTATTCGAAGCTATTGAAATCGAACAAGCAAAGAGAGGGAACTTGTAAAATAAAATATTATTTTAGAAATGTGATTTATTGTACATTATAAATATATAAAAATACAAATATATTCTTGTTCATCTTTAGAAAACTTAAATATAAATAAAATCAATAGAAATATATTTCGAGATCATTTTTACACAACACAACAATTACTCCCAAAAATTCAAAAAAGAATTTGTACAACAATTATTCATTAATATAGCCGAGTCCCCAAAAACAAAAAATTACGTAATAGACCATATTTAAGGTGACCAGACGTCCCGGTTTTGTATCATTTGTCCCGGCGTCCCGAAAGGTACCCTTTGTGTCCCGGTTTAGAATTCCAAAAAAATAAACTTCACGAACCCAATTTTTTCTAATATCCCGCAAGCCCTCAAAATATTACTTTATTTACAAATATGTCTATTAAATATTTTACAAGTTAGATAAACGAATTTTCAAATAAAAACAAAGATATTTAAATATCAAGAAGTGAAATTTATCGGTTCTAAATTATCGGATATGATCGATCATTTTGTTGAGGAGGGTTTAGTAGATTCAAACACATTCTATCAGACGGTTGATGCATTCTTTGGCACATCTTTAAATTATTTAGAAGAATGGACAAACTGTTTCCAATTTGGATCCGTATTTCAATGGGTTGCACTGAAAGCAATACCAACATGGAATGATGTTACAAGATCAAGAGGCTTGGTGAGTAAATATCTGTATATTTCAGCGCATAAATTCTCCGCAATTGATGGAGAATTGCTATTTACGGAAATAACGAGGATAAAGAAATTTTTGAAAGAAAAATCAAATGAGGATAAATTTAAAACTGACAGCGCAACAAATAAGTGGAAAAAAGTTTTTAGTCATTTTGATGAGAATTCTATGCCTTGTCAGTATACAAAGTTAGTCGTCGAATTTGCTTTCAGGGTTCCAGCCACCAATAGTCCAATTGAAAGAGTATTCATTCTTGTATATTCTTTTTGGCCAGAAGAAAAAAGTAGGATGCATGTCAATACATTAAAAGTCATCTCAGCAAAAGTAAATTCGAAAGTTTTTTGGATTTCTACGACAAAATATCTAAGAATAAAGTTTTGCTGGAAAAAGTCCACAAATCCGAAAAATATTCGTATAAGTAAAATTTCTTTCTTGTAATATTGTTTGTAATTATAATTTTTTTTATCTGTAGCTTATGAATAAATAATTTGATAAAACGATTTTTTTTTATTTATCCTGGTTTACGATTTTCAAAATCTGGTCACCTTACATATTAGTAAGTAAAAAAAGTAATGACATATGTATTTTAAATCAGCAAAATAATTTTGAAGGAAACTGTTGTCAGACGGCAGCACAGTACGTGACTTCATACTACTATGGTCTATTTCGAGCGTCACAACTCTTAACCTAAAACTTGAAAATTATTTTCGAACACAACCTAAATATGATTTCAATGTGTAAAATAAAAAGAATTAAAATCAATAATAATCTATAATACAAATGAAAATAAAATCAATTTAAGAGTGAAATTATAACTGACGATTAGTAGACTTGGCTATACCTAAAAAAATTTGAACACCTTCAAATTCCTCTTCGATTAAAGTATTTTCACTAACCAGTATTAACAAGCTTATTTATAACTACCCCAGTTGCGATAAATACAGTAGACCCCCAGATAAAGCTAACCCTTCAACACTGCTTTATAAAACGCTTTTACCATCTACGGACTTCCTCAAAATATCACAATCACCAAAACAGTTTGGTCTAAACTAGCGATGGCGAACCTTTTCCACAGACGGATCAAAATTGAATTTGAAATTATGTAGATTCAAATCACGGGTTAAATATATAATGCATAAATCCGCTTTAGTGTGTTGATATTTGTGTGAAATCCTCTGCTAATCTCGTTAAGTCTACCTGAGCTAGCGGCCTTGTATTTGAATGTATAATACAGGTATATAACAAGTAATAGCTGCATTCTATTTAGTTATTATCATATTTGTCATTTCCCTACTGTTTCGTGGGCGCTTGCTTAGACCCAACATTTGTTTTCTTAGAATCCCTCTTTAGAATCTTCAGAACTACAATGATCTTTTTTTGTACGGGTCATTTGAAATCGTCATACGGGTCACTGTGTGACTCACCGATCATACGTTCGCCATCACTGGTCTAAACTAAGTTTCATTATGGTCCGGTCTTTCCACCTTCAGACAAGGTTACCGACAGATAAGGTTATCTGGAATTGCATCTACCGAATAAATCTCAATACCAATCAGTGAATTCAATACGTCAGTCTCATTATCCGTTAGATAATTATCCGATAGATAAATTTGTATTGAAAAACAGGATGACATTTATTCAGTACAGAAAGTATCACATAACCTTATCTGTCGGATAGTTACCTAGATGTTTAACTGAAGGGGAAAAAACTGGACCTGGAAAACAATATTTTGAGCGAAACTCTAAAGCTATCGAGTCCCCATTTAGTGCTATTTAATGTTCTAGATACTAGTAACAAATCCTAGCCATTGACATAACTCATGGACTTCGTCAGGACCTCTCTCTCTCTCTCTCTCTAGGATTAGTCCATTAGTTATTAAGTCAATGATTCTAGCGTTATCCGGGATTCTAATTCAGTCAAACGTTTTACAAAACAACTGAAAATATCGCAGGCATATATCCCCAATTTAATTACAATTTAATACCAATTATTCGCCCTTTTTAATTTATCTAAACCATACTAAAATTATAAATATGTCCAGCATATATTTCATCTTATACTTAAATTAATAGACACTATTATCATTCAGAACTTTAGTTCTTTGTAGTCTTGAGTTGGTGTAAAATCTGGATCCCAAAAACCTAAAAATTATTTTAGAGAATTAATTATTTGGACGCACCTTAATAATTTAAAATTAATTGCCAATTCATACCCAATTTCGGGCATGAATTCAGCTTCGCTTCGTTTTGTAAATTTCACATTTGGAGATTATAACATAACACCTAAGATTATGCAGAAATAGCTATTTGTTAATTAAAAATGTCTTACCAGGTGGTGTTAATACAGCAAAAGGATTATGTTTAGCTTTGTGTCTTGAACAAGCGTTCATTCGTTCTCTCAATTCTTTATCGGATAAACCTTTTATTTTAGTATAATACTAAAAACAAAAACATTAGTTTATAATAAAATAACAGTAATAACTCGAACAGTGCTAGTAATTCGCTAGTAATCCAAAAACATCACGGACTGTTAAAACTTGCAAATATTTAAAATTTTGATTAATGTACCGTTTTAGTCCACCACAACTATGCTGTATGCTTAGAATGAAGTATGTTATAACGTTAGAAACGGGAAAGCATGGTCGTAAGAGTAGGGAGTCAATAGTAACCATTCATGCATCTGTAGTTGGCAGAGAAATACGGGTTTTTAACATGACGATACGTCCGAATATAACTGATATTTTTGGAATTCTTTATGAAGTTAATGTTTACAAAATATGTTTACTATAAATCTCATTGGAAACAGGTAAAAATTCCTTATAAGTACCTGTTTATATACGTATATCAAGTTTCAGTTTTTTATTTCCAAAATTTTTGCTAACTAAATCTAACCTAATTAGTTTTGTCATCGATTGTTTGCATATAGTGAAGATATATAAATGCTTTATACAGTTTTAATACATTTACATAATTTAGTATCTATGAATGCGGCCAAAATCGGAATGTTCTATTTCAGACAAAATTGGTAGGTCGGAATATATTGATATTTTTGAGAATTCTCTCTTTAAATAAAGTTAATGTTTTTCAAAATATGCATATTATAAATCTCATTTAAACCATTTAAATGTGACTTTAAGCGTATAAATACTGAATTTCATGATTCAAGTTTTTCTTTAAAAACGTTAATACGAGCTAAATGTTAACAAACACTTATTAAATACTTGCTTGGATTTCAGAACGGATCAAGTACTTATTTATATTTCAGTTTTTAATAAAAATATTGAAAATGATAAAGTGAATCGTAAATGTTATGTTTTGAAAGAAAGGAGCGGAGTTTCGCCAGGGCCAAATCTCATTCTAACTAGCATACGCGTTTTCTCTGACGAGTTGTTTGTGGTGGACATGCAGAACATTAACCAAAATTTTTGAAATATTTAATTAATAGATTTTATTTATGTCGCCGCGACAACCAACTGAACATAGTACTGTATTGTTCCTCATGCATTATGCATTAACTGCGTCATTGTATTTATAATAACTATGTAAAAATGATGTGTATACATTTTTATTTTTATGGAAATATCTTACTCGGACTGTACTGAAATACGTGTTGTTTGAAATCGCATTGTACGAGCTATTACTGTATATTTAAGGAATTTATTACCTTTTCACAATCCTGACAGTCCCATCCTGGCAGCTGATCTTTCTCTGACTTTTTTCTCACTACCTCCTTAAATGCATACTTAGGATCATTATCCTCTCGAATTGGCACACTAAAGTATGAATCAAAAATAATTATTAATAATATTAATGTCCCCAAGGCTTAAAGAGCGCATAGAAAAGGCAAGTTCTGTTTATCAACAGTGACGGACTAAGGAAAATCGGGGCCCTAGGCAAGGATCTCATTGCGGACTTTACTGGTTAAAAGGATCATAAAATAATAGAAAAAATATATAAAAACCGTCTAGCGGACCAAAAAAAAAAAAAAATACGGGCCCTAGGCAGTTGCCTAGTTTGCCTAGGACAAAGTCTACCACTGTTTATCAACCTACGGCATGATTCTGAATCGTGTTAATCAAGTGGCTGGTGAGACGGTTCGATTCTCGTTCCTGTATAAACAAGTAGGGGAATATAGCCAACAGTGAGACCAAGAAATACTAAAACAATTTAAATATTTTTGAATACATCTGAATCTCATATATGACACTACATATGTATTTTGAAACCTCTAAAACGAGTCTACTTGTATCATCTATGAATGTCAAACGCGTTCAGTTTACAATTTGTGGTGGTGGTGTGAAAACAGTGTGTCAAAAGTAAAATAAGAGTGGGCAGCTCGAACATCTGTGTAAAATCTGGACGGAACACTGTTCTTTTTAGGTTTTGTAAGTTCACCAAAACACATAAAATCACTTTCAACTAGCACAAAATACAACTGAGAACTTATAATTCAGCAACAAGAATGTCTATCGAGCAACAAAAAAAAAACACTTAAACTTCTAAAATAGTCGCAGGTTTATAAAATCTTTTGGCTATATTAATATTGCATACGCAACATTTTAAAAACGCAACTCTTTGGAAAAGTTCTTAAAATAGTTATAAAATAAACAATACAACATTTATAAAACTTTTTGATTAGTTATATAGCAGCAACTTTTTATCTGTTATATTTATAGATTTGCTCTTTTGTAGCTGCATATTAAAACAATTTTGCAACTGTGATACATATAGATGAAAAATCTTATTGAAATATAAAATCACTATGGCAATGAAACATATGTATATGCATTTTTAGGGTTTTGTAGGTATGACCAAAAAACCCTTATACCGTCATTTTGTCGTCTGTCTGTCTGTCTGTTCGGTAAAAATTGTAGCCAAACGGCTAAACCTAGGGAGTTGAAATTTGGCATGCTTATACAACTCTTTGACCCACACATAGTAAAATACTAAAACAAATATATGCTCATCAAAAAAAAATATATTTTTTTACAATTCTGTGTAGGGTATCAAATAAAAGCTCTTGGTACGTGAATTAACTATCAAAATTTTATTTTTGCAAAATAAATTATTTTGAGGAGATTTTAGCCAAAATTGTGCAAACAAAATTTTGTCCCACACCCTGTAGCCCAGATGGTTTAAACTAAAAATCTTAAAAAATTCTAACTAATGTACATTGTTATGAACCGGAATAGTACAACAGGAATTTTTGATCAGATTATGTTTTCGGAAAATAACGCATTTTTTGTGCTTTTAACTAAAATATGTAAAATATTTAATCCGCTATTTAACGTAGTGAATGAGTGAACCTGCGTAATACAGTGGTAACGTCGTCGCTTCGTGAGTTGAACCTACTGTAAGAAACTTCTGTTCGAATCCCGTCAATTTTTATTTTTTCTGTTTTTTTTTTTGCATTTCTATTTTGTTTAAATTATTCTGTCAAAATTCTAGTTATATTTTGGCAAATGTTGCATTTAATTTTTGAAAGCGTAAATTTAATAACCAGTGGGAAGTGTTGAAATTATAATTTAATTCTATGTTTGAATGTATACGAAATCAGAAGGGCGGAGTTTATGACTTAAACAAACAATAGAAGCCGTCGGCGCAATTTTCAAAATATTAATGAACCTTGCTATATAAAAAAAAATACTGCAAATATTTAGTAACCCAAATAATGGTATTAGGCATTCGAATTAAAATTAATAAAAAAATATTTTAACATAAAATTTGTTTTGGCATTCCAAATAATCATCATTCACTTACTAAATACATGCGAAACCCTGAAATGTGTGAAAATTCACACTTCACATAATTTTTATATTTATCCTATTGCTACTTCTAAACTAAAGTTTTCTTGCGAAGGCCAATTTACTGTGAAAATATAAGGTAAAACATTCAAATATTACTCGCCAAATAAATATTAATTTTTTGCTAATTAATTCAATTAAAAATGTTATAGAAAAAAAAAAAAAAAATGTTTTATTATAACAATTATTTCAATAAATTTTTACAGTACAGACAGAAGTAATAATCAACTCTGTCTACGGTAAAAATTGTGGCTAAACGGCTGTACCTATAAAGATAAAATTTAGCATGTTTGTAACAACTCTTTGGTCCACGTATAAGAAAACTATTCACAATTCAAACAAACACATCGTGGGAAAAATATAAACAAATATGTGTTCAATGAAAAAATAAACATAAGTATATATTTTTTAATTGAGTGAGATTCAAATTAAACCTCTTAATACGTGGTAAACCAATAAACTTTTATTTTTCAAAAAAACTGTTTTTTTAGGGTTTTTCGCCAAAAATGTGTAAAAAAATCTTTTGTCTCCCATCCTATTTCCCAGAGGGGTTGATCTAAATCAGTGTTTCCCAACCATGGGTGCGGGAATGCATTTTGAGGGGTGCGAGACTAATAATAATAATAATAAAAAAGTATTTTTCAATAAGTATATTTTCTTTCTAATTTTATTAGGTTAAGAACCGCTGAATGCTACATCAATTAATTTGATCAATTTTAAAGAAATATTATTGCGATTTCCTTTATTTTTTTGCTCTTCACTTTTTATTTTGATCAATTTGACATACAGTATTGGCCATAAAGATAGCAACTTTTGATAATCCTATTTTATTTTTATTCTATTCAATATTTTTAAAATTAAAAAAATGTAATTCTTACCTTTAACAATCCTCTACATATATTATAGTAAAAAATTAAATTTTAATAGTAAATTCTATTTTTTTTTATAGTATTTATTATTTTTACCTGGACATAAAGATAGCAACTACTCTTAAAAAAATCTTTTTTTTTATTAATTAAGAAAATGAATTATTATTAACAGATCATTTTTAATATTTTGTATAGTAACCACCAGTATTTATAACTTTCCGACATCTTTTCGGCATTGATTCTAATAATTTCGTAATCATTTCATTATCAATATTAGACCAGGCACCCTGCAAAGCTTTAAACAAATCTTCAATATTTGAATGCGTTTTGTTTCTAATCTTTCTGTTGACAATCTCCCAAAGGTTTTTTATTGGATTTAAATCGGGTGACTGTGACGGCCAAGTCATTACGTTAATTTTTGAATCCTCGAACCATTTTTTTACCAACTTCGAAGAATGTTTTGTGTCATTATCATGCTGAAAAATATGTTTTAAAGGCATGAACTCATCAGAACAAGGTTCCATAACATTTTGAAGGATGTCTATATATTTAAAACGATCCATTATTCCTTCAATGTGGTATAGAGGACCCATACCATATCCCGAGAAACAACCCCATACCATCACACCGCCTCCGCCATGTTTAACTGTTGGCAAGGTGTATTTTTGAACAAATCTTTTATTAGCAGGCCTCCTAACGTAACTTACACAATCACTTTTAAACAAATTGAACTTAGATTCATCACTACAAATAACTTTTTTCCATTGATCCACAGTCCAGTCAATATGATTTTTAGCAAATTTTAATTGGGCCTTCACATTCTTTTTGGATAGAAGTGGTTTTTTAGCAGGACGGCGACTAAAAAGACGCTCACTAACTAATCTTCTGCGAATAGTTCTTGTTGAGATGTTTTCTTGATCCATTTGTGGCAAAAGGCCCAAAATTTTCTCCGATGACAGAAAGGGGTTATTGGTAGATAAATAAATAATTTTTTTATCAGTTCGTTTTGTAGTTTTTCGTGGCCGTCCTTGAATTTTTGAAACTTCAAGCGTACCTTCTTCTCGAAATCGTTTTATAATTCGCGACACAGTAGATTTATGAAGATTTTAATTTGTCTTTAAAACCAGAAATTATGAAGTTTCTAATTTCACTTGAAACAGTTTTACTACGACCCATGATTGACAAATATAAACTGAAATATTACTTGTGCACAACATATTATTTATGGATAAAATCTGCATATAACAAGAAAATTCAAGCAGTTGCAATATTTTTGTCCAAGCAAAAATGAAGAAATAATTTATTATTAATCTGTAAGTCAGATTATTTGATTATTGATTGATGTAACAAACAAATTATGATTAAATTATAGAATTAAGAGTATTTATTTTCCAATATTATTATTAAAATTTGAAAAATTGAAAGATGTTAAAAGTTGCAATCTTTATGGCCAATACTGTATGTATAAATATGATTCAACTGAACAAATCTGAACACATTTTTTATGGGGGTGCGGGAGCTTATTTTCACACTCAAAGGGGTGCTCACCACAAAAAAGGTTGGGAACCACTGATCTAAATCTCTGAAAAAAATCTAAATAATGTACATTGATGGTAACCGGTACAGTTCAACAGGAAGTTTTGATCAGATTAGAAAGATATCGAATTTTTTGTATCACATACTTCTTATATAGCCTGTTTCTTTGGTTTAAGCGGAACTAGATTTTGAAATCTGGTAACTCTTAACGTTTGATTAAAGCTTTTCAGTGGCGCACACAGATTTTTGGCTTGGAAGGTCCAATTATAGACATAATTTTTATAAAGAAATATTATATATTTAAAACTTATTATAAACAATAACAATGATTACGAAATTTATTATAATATTATTTATAATTTATAATCATTTTGGCAATGTTTTTATCAGGGATGGGGAGTCGACAGAAAAATTATCGACTCCCGACTCTCGACTCCGGAGTCGGTATTTTTCAAAATCGACTCCGACTCCGACTCCCGACTCCTTTCACTCGTAAATTGTAAAGTCTATACCAAATGTTCAAGCGGAACTAAATGGAATTTTTATTTTCTTAAATTATCACGAGTTCACTTTTTAACGATCAATGTGGGCTTTTGATAAACAAAATGATACAAAGCCTCATTCAATCCTTAAAAGTTAGTAGATTTGGATATTTAATTCCGCTTAAACCAAAGAAACAGACTATACTTACATTAAATATCTTGGGTTGGGGTGAGCTGAGTCATTTTTAATACAAATTTTCGAATATTACAGTTTTAAACATTTTTGTTTTGTATTTTATATAAAGTCAGTTCCTTTGGTTTAGGCGGAACTAGATTTTTTATTCTAGTTACTTTTACCGTTTGATTGAAGCTTTTGATCATTTTGTTCAGGAAAAGCCAACTTCAATATATAAAAAAATAGCTAATGACAACTTACAAAAATGAAAATTCCGGTTAGTTCCGCCTAATCGTTTGGAACAGACTGTACTTTATTTTTCATAACATGTCACTTTTTTCTTTTGACATATAGATTTTAGCTGCCAACATGAAACATTAAATAATCACAAAGCTCGTTACAACTTGAGAAAATAAAAATCCAGTTTAGTTCCTTTTTAACATAATAAACAAAGTATACAGAAAAAGAAAAATTAGATATGACTAAAAACAAAAATCTTTATCCTACGTCATTAATCTATTAATAATAGTATTATTAATTAAATTTTTAACTGGAAAGCATGAAGGAAACCGTGTAAAACCGGTATTGAATATTTTTAATTTTATTTTCGTTCATGAA
Organism: Liopterus haemorrhoidalis; assembly: GCA_963971575.1. Taxonomy (NCBI): domain Eukaryota; kingdom Metazoa; phylum Arthropoda; class Insecta; order Coleoptera; family Dytiscidae; genus Liopterus; species Liopterus haemorrhoidalis. The sequence goes on along the minus strand of OZ020612.1, from coordinate 39,941,702 downwards.
CAGAGAACAAAATGTCGTTCCTGTTTCCGTGCTTTAAAAACTTCTGGTAGAATGGTATTTTGCTTTTGTTTTCGGATTGTTCTCATCCTTGATAAAAATGTAATCAAAGAGTCGAGAGTCGATAACTTTTTCCGACTCCCGACTCCGACTCCGACTCCTCCAAAAAACTTCGACTCCTCGACTCCCGACTCCCGACTCCGACTCCGACTCCCCATCCCTGGTTTTTATGAGCATTTGTACAATGTATTTCAACGTAGGTACACTTAAAAATTTTGGTACGGGGGTGGTCCGGACCCGTTGCCCCCCCCCCCCTTGTGTGCGCCAGTGAAGCTTTTGATCATTTTGTTGAGCAAAAGCCAACTTCAAGCATTAAAAAAGTAGCTCATGACACTTTAAGAAAATTAAAATTCCATTAGGTTTCGTTTAAAGGTTTGAAGCCTGTAGAAAATACATTACGAAAAAAAAAAAAAAAATTGAAAGAAAATATTTAAATTACCGATCATAACTGCATTCAAGAACATTTTCTTTGTAGGACTTTTTGATTTTCTTAGGGCTTAATTGTCTCGGTATACGGAAATCATTATCAACATTGGTAACTGTACAATTAAGTTTACTTGTGGACGGTTCTGGTTCAAAAAATGTTTCATCATCATCAAATGACCTTTTCTCAGCCTTCCTAAAAAAAAATGCAACATATCTTTGTTCCGGTGTTTATAATAAGTGATATTCTTATACATACATCTTTTTATCCCATAATTTATTTGAATATAACCACAGTTTAACTTTTGCAGTTTTATCTACAGTAGTCGTTGTATTTGAAGCACTATGTTAAAGGAAAAAAAAAAAAAAAAAACTAAATCAATATAAACATGCTTACAACCGTTCATGCAATACTTGGGCCGCGTAAACAACGCAGTTCTTCTTATTATGTCATAATTTTAATAAGAATCTTATGCCCAAATCACCAAAAATAAACAGCAACATGCTAGGTATTTTTGAGAATTTTTTTAAGAAAAGCTAGTCCAACTGACCATTAGTGGCGAAAAAATAGCTAAATCTATTTCGGTGTGTCAAAATCTACATGAAATATAGACTTGCGGTTAAATTTTTTGAAATCCTGGGTTTCTAAAGGACATTTTGCGAAGTTTTTAATTTGTCAATTTTTTTTTTTAAGAACTTAAGCCGCATTCAGAACTCTTAAATCAATAACTTATACACTGTAGCTTCTAGACTGTTAACTGTCACTAGAAGTTTGTCATATGGTAAGACATGAAACCGTTCAGACCTCTAAATTCAATACGTTGTTCGTTGTGGATAATTTTCTAAACTTATAGCTAGTGAGATGTTTTAATGAGGCAGACATATAAACACATTGGCTATCGCATTCTATCAGTGACACCGTAGTTATCGAATGACTTCACATAACCTAACATAATGTCATCATTAACAAATCTTACGTAAAATTACAAAGAAGGACAGTAAATATGATCAATTTAGGTAATTAGGTTAGGTTTAGGTAGTTAAAATCTATGACAACAGAATTATAAGAACGATATTACATATCAAACATTTTACGAAGTTGGTTTAAAAAAACACAGATATCGGAATATTCGTAACATATTAATTTCTAACTTGCTATGAACAGTATGTACAACGTTAAAACAATGCATAGAAACATAACGTACAGCTAACAAAGAACAGTCTACAACCTGTTAATTTAAAGAGCTCTGAATGCGGCTTTAAGAACAATAAAATATAGAGGACTGCGGTTTGAATTTTTAGTTTAGTTTTTTTTTGTTTAGAAAAAAATTGGGACCTTAATAACCCGACTTTTACAATAAATTCAAATCATCAAACAAAAGCTTTGAAAATAGTCAAAAATCAAAAAATCGTTCCCTTCATGACTTTTTAGATTTTTTGTCATTTTCAAGGGTTTAGCTTAACCAGTCATATAAATTCAAAAATTGGGTGTTTAAGGCCTTATTTTATTTTTATTTTTTTGTTTTTAGACTAAACAAGGGTTTTAAAAATATAAACCACAGGTTTCTATCTTTTATTGTTTTCGAGATAGAATTTTTTGTAATTTTAACAAAAATTTAAAAAATCTAATTCTTTTGACGCAATTGAGAAGCAAGCCTTCAAGATACCGGGAGGTAAAGCCTAGTTAGTAAACTTGAGTCGTACATAAAAAACTAAAAACATACCTTATATTTTCTGTTTGGTTCATGGTTTTCTCCTGACTGTTTCTAATATTTTCATCACTCTGTGATTTATTTCTCAAAATTTCTTCACTATTTTTAAATGATGAAAATAATTTACTTTGTTTCAATTGTTTTTTCCTCCTTCTATTTACAAATTCATCTGAAATTTCTGGTGTATTACATATCACATCGTCAGTTAATTCATTCTTCGGAATCTCACTTGGATAAATAGTTTCTTCTGGCATTAAACTCTTTTTAATATTCAGTCTTAAAGAACGATTCAGTCTCTTCTTTTTATTTAATTTAGGACTAGTAGAAGATTCTGTATTAGGTTGTAGTTCTGTAAAGGAATTTGAACTGAAGGAATCATCGATTATATTATCGGAATTATTTGATTTATGCAATTCGTCCATATCAAGCTCACTTATTTGTTGATTAAATAAGTCATCGTCAAGTTCCAAAAGATCTACACTTGAGTTATTTATTGTTGGCGATGATATTATATTTGATATGTTTTGTTTAGCAATATCGGGTAACACATTTGTTGTATCACTCGTTGAAATATTTCGCATACCTGTTTTTTCTAGCAAAATTGTAGTCATATTATTTGAAGTGATATCAGCTGACAAAACACTGAAATAATATAAAAATTGTTAAAAGTATTATGTTTAGTCATAAATAATTTCCGTTGTCGAGAACTAATTAATATATAGTAATAATAATAGTAAATACATATGATAGAATAGAAAAAATCTTACTTTTTGGATTCATCGAACCTCTTATTTTGATTTTCATAGTCTTGACGTCGCTTTTCATTTTCTAAGATGTAGTTCTTGACAGCTAAAAAGCAAAATATTTAAAAAAACAACAAATAATGTCGTGTTTCAACCCTAACCTTCAAATTTTAGTTGCAAAATATGTATTATCATAGATAAATCACGTATCAAATCATTTTCTACCATAAAATTATCTAAAGACTTGTCAAATAAAGAAATCCAAACATCTTTGGCATTTTTTGACACATCCATTTTGTTGGTTACATCTGCAAAAAATTCACAAATTATACAAATTGGTTGACATTAAATTGTATATTACTACCTACATAAATTTTACGTAAAGTTCAAGCTATAATCATATTTAAACCTATTTATTCCTGTTAAAAATGGTAAAACAAGGTTAAACATAAATATGTCAAACAGTTAAATAAAATTCTCGACAGGTGTCACTAGTGAATTTCGTAACAATCCCCCACACAGCTGCTTGATACCCCCAACTGGGACTGAAAACAAAGCAGAATAGTTCTTAATATGTATTCGTGTTTGATAAACATTCACGGGATGTGATATATTAAATATTGTTTTAATTATGTGTTGTGATTTTGATTTATTTAAATTATGTATTGTTGTGAATAAATTCCGCGCCCTCTAGCGACTATTTGGACACATATGTAGCGAATTTTACGTTTATACATCATTTGAAGGTAAATATATATAATAAAAGTTAATAAAATGATTTTATTTTATAATTGACACATTTTTCAATATCCCTCACCTTAAATAATATAATATTTTATTTATAAAAATTACTTAAAATGTGTACAGTGAACAAAGTAATGCGGTAAGCACCTCGACCTATATTTAAGTATACGTGCGTTTGTAAAACTGTCCCTTCATTTTCAAATTATATTTTCTGTATTGATTAATTCACATTTGTCATAAAAATATGTTCAGTATTAATGTTTTTGTTATCGCAGGATAAAATTAAAATTATTATATTTATGTTTTAATTTCACGTTTTATAATATTGCATTAAAAATATAACGTAACATAAACAATGCTGAGAAAAATAATTCAAAGCATTGAATGTTGGTGTACTGCAATTTTTATAACAATCAGGGTCTTATGAAGGGGTTACATGAAAAAGTATTGCATCATTATTGTTTGTTTTAAAACAATTGAAAATTTGAACATGCCGAACGTTACATTTATGTACTTGTTCTAGAGAAGTTTAGCATAAAAACCTATTTTATATTACCCATTAAGATTATCTTATTGCCTAAGGGGTTTAATTTCTTTGCCTTCTACATTGAGAAGTGAAATTACCGATGGCGGCGCTGTGATCGAAGAAATATGACTGGTGTCAGTAGTACTTTTGCACAACTTTAGCCATCAATTTGAAATTTTCAAGCCCTACACATGTATCGAGGTGTTAATAGTAAGTGGGCATCAAATTACAGCCTTTGGTATTTTGGGCCCATGATGAAATTGTGGCCTCTTATACCATGAGTTCAAAAATAAATTACGTAAGGGTTGGCTATGGAAAATAAAAGTAATACCAACAGCAAGCTTTAGAATTAATAAACTGTCATAACTGTTGTTGTTGTCATAAGTTTATTGTTATATAAAGTTTGCAGTAGATATTATTTTATTTTTCTATAGCCAACCCTTATGTAATTTCTTTTTGAATTCATCGTATTTAGGCCTTTTAAATTTTATTTTTGCATGACTATATCTCAAAAACTAGAAGAGATAGAGACCCATGGTTTACATTTTTGGAATTCTGTGGTCGTAGATGATGTTAGGTGACATTTTGAGACAAATCCTGAATAAAATATTCTTGTGAACATTTTTAAATTTTTGAAAATCCTTACTCGAGAACGGTAAAAGATAAAGACCTGCGGTTTGATTTTATAGATTTCTCATTGTTTTTTTATCTTGTAAAAAAATGGGGGCCCTGCCAGTCGTGCCCATTTTTGATTTAAATCGTTTTGAAAATTGTCGTTTTTACAAAAAATTTGATCTCCGCGTGACTTTATCTTAAAAACTATAATATATAGAGACCTGCAGTTAGAATTTTTATAATCCTGATGGCCTTAGATCACATTTTGAAGAAAAAAAATTTTCTTTTTGAAAAATTTAGTTTTTATACTTTATTTTTTTCAAAATTTCAAAAAGTTCTATTTTGTAAACGACAAAAAATAGAGAACTGCGGTTTAAATTTTTGAAACCCTTGTCCCTTGTTTTGTTAGAAAAAAAAAGAAGGCCTTAAGGACCTAATGTTTTGAATTTATATGATTGGTTAAGCTGAACCCTTGAAAATGGCAAAAAACCGAAAAAATCGTAAAATTACGTTTTTTTCAGTTTTTGACCATTTTCAAAGGTTTTGTTTGACAATTTTTATTTATTGTAAAAGTTGGGTTATTAAGGCCTCAATTTTCTAGCAAACAATATACGAAGATTAGAAGTTCGGATATTTTAATTTCAAAAAAATAAACAGAAAATAACACAAAAAAAAATTGTTTGGGGATTGTTTTATAATATGTCCTGGGCCCTTTAGTACCTCGGTATTTCAAAAATTCTAACCGCAAGTCCCTATCTCATGTAGTTTTTGAGATACGGATTTTCGAAAATGAAATATTTACAAATTTTTAAAACAACACGGATCAAAAAGACGTTAACTCAATAGAGCTTCAATTTTTATTTAGGTAGATAAAAGCCTAGATCTTAAAAATTCAAACCGAAGGTTTCTATCTTTAACCCTTCAACAGCAGAATCATCTCGAAAAAAATTGGATTTAATGTTAACTTTACCTCAATTTTGCTTAGGAAAAGTAAAAAAAAGATGCATATCTTTGCCCTTTCTTAAATGATAGACTTTCTCTACGGCAGCCCAACAGATCCTCGATATTTTTTTGGCCGGTCCGCGCGATTTTGTTACAAAAATCTTTTTTTTTTATTTGCTCATCACTTACATTTTGGAGGTGAAGACCTTTTTTTTTTGCTCATCACTTGTAATAATTTTGCGATACACATTACTTTCTAATCTTGCCGGTTTGCAAATTTTTTCTAGGTCGCTTGCCGGTCCGCCATGGTAAAAGGTTGGGAAACGCTGCTCTACGGCACATTCCAGCTTTTCCCGCAAGCTCCACAATTGATATTTAACATTTAAAAAATATTTGAAATCTTGATTAGCTTATCGTTTCTATCATGACCAAAAGTTTGAATTTTATTAAAAACTAACTGTTCAAATAAACATTTAAGTAAAATATATTTAATTCATTGTTATAAGAATCTATCAGCATTTTAATAGTAAATAGAAAGGCCATAACTTCGTCATTGGACAAAAATGACCTTTAAATGGGTTTCCGAAAATTTTAAAACCAAATGACCAATATCCTGTCGTGTGTTCTACGACATTGGTTCTCAATCTTATCTTGTTCGTAATATGGATCTGCCAACCTCAAAGGACATTACATAGGGCCTATGTTGTCAAAAAGTTTGAGAAACACTATTCTCTGTACTTATGCGCCACTTAGACTTTGGGAACTTATTATTGTTCATATTATTTTCATATAATGCCAATAATCTATTGATTCAGCTTGTACAGCTTTTAAAATCGAAAATTTTACACTAAAACTTTTAAAAAGCCGAATGAATATTATTCTTGCAAATTGCAAAGCAAAGATCTACATGTTTCTGGTAACTCATTGAATATTCTATTTTGTATGCACAGCCTTGTGACAAAATTCTAGGAAAGATGCGCTCAGTTTGTTCAACTGTTGTTTGATGTTAGTTTTTAGAATATGGGTTTTATGTTTGTTAGTTTTGTAAGTTTGTTTTGTCTAAAATGTATGTCTTTCTTATTTTTGAAGTGAATTAAGAAATGTGAATCTTCCAACACTTCTGAGTTTCGTAGGTTTTTGTATAGTAAATGATAACAATTTTTGGGTACATTTTTGACTGTAATCATGGAAAAATTTAAGTACTAAGAACTAGTTATTTCTTATAGGTTTCCAGAAGTTTGAAATAAGTAAAAACAAGAAGATCCTTGTAGAATGGTATAACTACACGTTGGTAGTCGTTACAACATTGCTACGCAAATTTCTTTTATATATGAAGGGGTCAAAGCCAAAGTGGTGTAAGTCAAATTTTCAAAGAAAACTTACAATAAGTGATAGCACATACCAGACCAGTGATTTACTTGTCCCGTAAAAATTTATAACCAATTTTCTTGGTGACCCATTGTGACCCTATACCAGTAATACCTATTGCATTTACGAAAAATAATAATAATAATAAGTAAATTAAGATTTCAAGAAACCTAATGAGCAAGAAAAAAGAATTTCGACACAAACAACGAAAAAATTTCGAGAAAACTGACTAGCAAAAAAAAAAGGTTGTCGACATTATCCTGGCCATAAAAAAAGGATTTCGAGTGGTGAGCAAAAATACACAATGGCGCACCTGGCAAGTGCCCCGATTCCAACCCGTTGCTACGGTTCTGCACATAACAGACCAGTGATTTACTCGACCCGCAAAAATTTATAACCAATTTTCTTGGTGACCCTATACCAGTAATACCTAATGCATTTACGAAAAAAAAAAAAAAGTAATAAGTAAATTAAAATTTCAAGAAACCTAATGAGTAAGAAAAAAGAATTCCAACACAAACAACGAAAAAATTTCGAGAAAAATTAAGCAAAAAAAAAAAAAAAACGAAGAACCTAATTACAAAACAAAGGATTTCGACATTAACCTGTCGAAAAAAAGGATTTTGACATTGACCTGGCGATAAAAAAAAGGGATTTTGACATTAACCTGGCGACAAAAAAAGGATTTCGACATTAACGTGGCGAAAGAAAAAATTGGATTTTGACATTAACCTGGCGACAAAGAAAGGATTTCAACATTAACCTGGCGATAAAAAAAGGGATTTTGACATTAACCTGGCGACAAAAAGAGGATTTCGACATTAACGTGGCAAAAAAAGGATTTAGAGATTAACCTGGCGACAAAGAAAGGATTTCGACATGAACCTGGCGATAAAAAAAGGATTTTGACATTAACCTGGCGACAAAAAAAGGATTTTGACATTAACGTGGCGAAAAAAAAAGGAATTCGAGATTAACCTGGCGACAAAAAAAGGATTTCGACATTAACGTGGCGAAAGAAAAAAACGGATTTTGACATTAACTTGGCGACAAAAAGAGGATTTCGACATTAACGTGGCAAAAAAAGGATTTAGAGATTAACCTGGCGACAAAGAAAGGATTTCGACATTAACCTGGCGATAAAAAAAGGGTTTTGACATTAACCTGGCGACAAAAAAAGGATTTCGACATTAACGTGGCGAAAAAAAAAAGGAATTCGAGATTAACCTGGCGACAAAGAAACGATTTCGACATTAACCTGGCGATAAAAAAAGGGATTTTGATATCAACCTGGCGACAAAAAAAGGATTTCGACATTAAAGTGTCTAAATAAAAGGATTTAGACATTAACCTGGTGACAAAGAAATGATTTCGACATTAACCTGGCGATAAAAAAGAGATTACGACATTAACCTGGCGACAAAAAAGGATTTCAATATTAACCTGGCGACAAAAAAGGATTTCGACATTAACCTGTCGACAAAAAAGGATTTCGACATTAACCTGTCGACAAAAAAGGATTTTGACATTAACCTGGCGACAAAACACTTTTCGTGAAACCTGACTAGCAAACCATAGGAATTCGACGAACCTGGTGAGCAAAAAAAAAAATATTTCAACATTAACCTGGTGACAAAAAAAAGGATTTCGAGAAACATAATGAGCAAAAAAAAAATATTTAGAGAAATCTGATAAGAAAAAAAAATTTTTTTGAAACAGAAAAATGATTTGAAGACAAACCTGATAAGCACAAAAATCAATTTTTACAAACAAAAAAATGAGTTTACAAGCCACCGAAATTTTTTGGCGACCTAACTGGGTTGTGATTTAGGAATAACTGCAGTATATATACAAATGCAAAGGTAGATGAAGTCATATCTCTTCTCCTGGCCACACAGATTGCAATAAGAATATAATGCTTCACATCCACATTACACATCTTGGCGCTACCGACAGTTTCTCGAAACGAGTAACATTTGTTCACCATTGTTCTTGGAACAACCAAACGCTGGGTCCGGCAAACAAACTCGGAGTGTTACGAGTCAATCTGTTTAACTCCAGATCGCTTGAGGAAACGCGTTATTTTTCCATATCCAACCCTTATGTAATTTCTTTTTGAACTCATCGTATTTAGGCCTCTTACAACTATGACCGTTTTAATAATTGCTAAAATCAAATTTTATTTTTGTATGACCATATCTCAAAAACTAGAAGAGATAGAGACCCATGGTTTACATTTTTGGAATCCTGTGGTCCTAGATGATGTTAGGTGACATTTTGAGACAAATTCTGAATAAAATATTCTTGTGAACATTTTAAAATTTTTGAAAATCCGTTTAGACCTTTAGCGTTTAGGCCTTTTCTCGAACGCTCTGGAGCAATGAGGTAGTATAATATAGAGACTGAACGAGGGCGATGTGTTGTAAAGCCAACACCTTCTTAGGCGGGGAGCGGGAAGGTGCCCCGAGGAGTTGTGCGTGTTGCTAACATGCAATGACGTCATATAAACCATACGCTATAAAACCTCATTGCTAACATCAATGTTTTGCCGATAAGAATTGCAAGTAAAAATATGTTTTTTTAAACACTAAACTGCAAATTTTAATAAAATAAATTTCATAAATAATATTAAATTAACCTTAATTTATTAGTATATTTTTAAGATAATTAGTAGTTTTTTTCACGTTTATGATCTTTGATACTTAGGCAATTAGCCAAATATATAGGCTTTTAAATTACATACATTTAAAATTCAATATGATCGAAAAAAAATGTCTAGTTGGCCCTGAATGGAAAATGTACAGTGGACAATTTTGTTAATATAAAAATAAATTAATTCCTTGTCTATCTAGACACCTTTTTCTCGATCATATTGTATAGCAATGCTTCAGCCACTTTCCAAATTTAAAACGGGCAGATATTATATCATTTATTCCATGATAAATTAAAATTTATCCGACAAATTATAAAGATGTATAATTACAAATTGTAAAGATGTATAAACAGTGCTGGGTAAAATACTTTTCTGATGTATTCGAAGTACTGAATAGAAATACTTTTTTTAAAGGAAAAACTATATGTAATATTTTAATTAATCATTACTTTTTAGTATACAAAATACTAAATAGTTGAAATACAGTTCACAACTCTTTAAATGCAATTTATGGCAATATTATTAAAAGTTGAAAGATGATGGGAAAGTAAAATAGTAAAATAGATAAAATAACACAACAAAACAATCATAAACACAATATGACGCCGGCGTTTATCCTATCGATAGCTGAACAAAATAAATGTAAATTAGGCAACTTGATATACTCCTCGGGGCGAATTCCCCTTTCGTCTCCACAGGGTCTTGGCTTCATAACAAACAATGTTAAGGCATAGAGCGTGCTGAGTCTATTTATATGACGTCAATGCTTCTGGAGTTAAACAGAGTGAATTTGATCACTCAGAGCTTGACTTTTCGAATCCAGCTAAAGTGTTGATCACCGGACACAGTCGCCCAATTTTTGTCGTGTATGTTTTCTTTAATTTAGATTATAACCAATCGCTATGTTCGAATTTCATACTTGCAAAATTTTCCTAATCAAATTCCGAGTAAATATGCAAGTATAGTTAAAATGCATTTTTATCTTTTAACAACGAAAAAAATAAATAATATTATATGTCATCTGAACGAAGCGTCAGTAAACAAGTCATCAATAGAGCGGGATATACCTGTAGTCTTAGCACACTATTTTAAGAAATTTATGCGGTTGTGAAAAGAATAAAATTAAAAATAACTGAAGCACTAAAAATTACGATTACCATTAAAAATGGTGCATTGACATTATGTTTTTGTTTACAAATTTAAAATGAATGCGCGTTATGGTTGTTAACAGACAATACATTATATCATATGGGATGTTAGTTCATTATGAAATGGTAACAGTAGGTATCACGCACATAATTTCAGCTAACAAAGCCATTTTGCAGTTCCGGGGTATTATACGCTCTGCATTGCGACATACCATTGAAATCAGCAATTATATATGCTTCACTGTTTTTTAAATATTCATAATGCTACAGTTTCTAGAGTATGGTGTTCCTTCATTCCTGGGGATTCGTTCTAAAACTACTATTAGTAGAAATCTGCTGACAATAAAGCCGCATTAGCAGATACCAAATTATAAGACAACTAGCTGGAGTAGTACTTACGGTTTTTGTAATGTATACTTTTGGTATAAAGTGGGTTTTACACGATTCAATTTATTGATCAATTATTTGAAAAAGTTGACATTCAATTAATTGATGTGTGGTAAGTGTAAAAAATTAATTGACAAAAAAATTGTTCAATTTATTTTGAAAATAGAACAAGTTCTATTTTTCATCAATTTTTTTAGGGAATTGTAGATACATTTTTATCTGTGAAGATATTGTCAACTGTTTAGTTGTAGTATAACCTCGAAATATATTGTTTGTGTTTCGTTTTCAAATCTGACATAAACTCAAACGTTCTAATTTACCATCATCTAGGTTATTTCTTTTGTTTTTGTTCACAGCTCGTAACTTTGTGAAGATTTTTTCAATATTTTCATTCTAATAAATATGTCAACATGTTTTAGAGTTGGTAATGTAAAAATTTTCAAAAAAATTATAAATAAATTGATGTGTAAAGTGATGCTTTTGTTTCCAAGGTTACTAATAAATTTTTCAATTAATTGACAAGAAACTTGGTCAATTTATTGATCAATTAATTGAACTGTGTAAAACCAACTTAACGTAAATGATACGAGGTGTGTAAATTAAGTAACCGGACAGATATAAAAAAAAAATATTCGAATAGAATTACAATTCAATATTGTCTCCCTCAAAATAACTTCATTGGGAAGCCACACAGCGCTGGAGACGATTCTTCCAATCCTCATAGCAGTGCTGGAACTCGGATACTGGAATAGTTTTCAGCTGGTCAATTACGGACGTTTGATTGTTTTCGAGTGTCCTAAAATGACGTCCCTTGAAGTGATTTTTCAATTTTGGGAAGAGGAATAAGTCACAAGGACTCAAGTCAGGCGAACAAGGAGGCTGAGGAGGAATGTTTTTACTGGCTAAAAACTTGTTCTGTGAGAGGTTTTTTGGAACCATTTTTGCGCAGATTTTTCTCATGCCCAATTGGTCAAAATCTGATGAACGGTAGTGTGAGTCAAATTCAACTCTTCCCCGATCATTCTGACTGTCAACGGACGATCTGAACGCATAAGATCCAGGATTCTGTCGACAATTTCATCGGTTCTTGAAGATGAAGGCCTTCGGCTGCGTGATTCATCTTCAATCAACTCTCTTCCTTCTGAAAATGCCTTAAACCACCAAAAAACCTGGATCCTTGACAAAACGCTGTCTCCGTAGGCCTGCTGAAGTTTTGCAGAAGTCTGAAGCAAAACCTGATTGCACACCGTTGCTCGAAATTAATATCTCTTTTATCATAAAACTTTTACTAAGGTGTTTTCAGGTTTTTTCCCTTCTTTTGACTTGTAGTATCACCCATTAAAAAAGAAAAAAGACGACCGTAAACACCCTGTATAAGTCAATAATAGGGAGATGTTTTAATTTTTTTAAGAAACTGTTTTAACTCCGAAACACACACCCCCCCCTAGAATAAAAATTTTGAAATACGAATGTCTATGTTTTATCATACCAAATTTCGGAAAAATATGTCCAGTCGTTTTTGCGTGAACCTCGGACAGACAGACAGACACCAAGACGGACATGTGATCAAACACAGACATACAAAAATTGTTTTTTTTTTGCTCATATTGTCTTATATCATCTGAAACGTGTTGAAACCAAATATTAGGATGAATAAATAAAAAATAAAAAAACAGATCAAGCCTCCAATTTTGTTAATATAGATTTGCGAAATTATCATTTATTTTCCACATTTTTCAGTTTTTGGCCTTTTGGAAGTGAGAAGTCGTCTTCCATAGTAACTAGATTCCCCACCCCCTGATTTATACATTTCCAACAGCCGGTTCTAAGAAAAATATTGTGACAAATCAGAGATTTCAAATTTCCATTACCATATTTGGAATAATTCAACGCGTTCTTTACATAAAAAGCTATACATTGTTAAGGTAATGCAGCACATAGCAGAAATACGACACGTTTTATCTCCTTAAGTCGGACCATTGAAGTGTTAAGAGACAGTCGAGAAGAGATAATAGCTTGCAAATCTTGATTCATGGGCGGAGCAGCACTTTTTATAAGGATATAATTTCCGGAGAGTCCTGAACTTATGTGCGTACCTATAATTTTTAATTTAATTTGATTTGTTTATTTATACCCAAAGTACAAGATAAAATAGTTAGATTTTTACAAATAATAATAATATTAATAATTTGTACAATGGATAAAGGCCCAAGATCAGTCATTGTAAGAATACAAAGACTGTCCTTCCTCATGAGCCCCCAAAAAGTTTAAAAATATAAATATAGCACATATTAACATAACAGAGCCAGGTTTCTTTGCTATTGATAATTCCACAATAGGGGATAGGCATGATTTTTTTAATTTTTTTTTTTATTATATTCCTCTTGTTGCATATAAACATAAGAAACAGTTTTGCATTTTTTTTTTTTTAATTTTAAGGCTTATATTATAAATGTATGTAGCGCGCGAAAACGACGTGTGACGTCATACCCCAACTAAGTGTACTGCATACAGCCTACCCAGTGTACTGCGTACAGCCTACCCAGTGTACAGCGTACTGCCTACACAGTTTGTCGTAAACTTATTTGCTTGTATAACTTTTATAGGTTATGTAAAGTTAGAGTGATTTTAATTAAAATAAAGTTTAATTCTATAAAAACAATTTATACATGTTTACCAAATTAAATTTTATATTAAAATATATAAAATATGGAAGATCCAGGCCCCAGCACTTCGAAACATAGTCGAAAATATTGTTTAGAACCGATGTGCACAAATAGTTCAATTAAAAATAAAAAAAAAACAATTTATATCATTACCTGATGGCGAAAAACAACAGAAAAGGCCAAATTTGTGGCTGAATGCTATGAGGCGAAATAAAACCGATATTTTATGAAAAAGTAAACTTTATGTTTGTGAAGACCATTCTTTAAAAACAAATACAAAACTCTCGAACAATACAATATACACACGTAAAGATTATGTTTAGTCTGTATCTGTGACGTCAAACCCCAGTAGTCTCAGTCGTATTTACTCGACAACCTTCGCACCGTGGTCGGTTTATTTCAAATTTACAATATTTTAATTAAAAAATTTGGCTATAATATTAATTAAAATGTGATTTTTGTTTTGTTAGGTGACATAAATAACATTAACATATCAAAAAAATCAAGTGATGAAATGCCTTAAAAAAATTATCAAAGTTTATTTTCAATCACTGGATACTTTTGAAGGGCCTTAATTTGTCTTGCCCCAGGCTTTACAAAACCACGGTCCACTCTCAAATCACTTGTGTGGATATAATTTATCATATGTTTTTAGTAAATTGCTCATCAAAATAACAACAATAGTTATTCAAAAATTTAGTTTTCATTAATAATGACCCATTTTGCTTAAGTGTTGTACCTACTATTGTAGTACCTAAATACCTACTGTTTTTACGGTCGTTCAAAAGTTACGAAAAACGAGTGAGAATATTGTTTTTTTGACATTCCATATAAATTTAATATGTAAACGTTTTGTTTATAGTAAAAATGAAATATTTAAAATGACAATTTATAATTAAACTATTATATCAGCTTGGTATCATGATATAAAAATAAAGTAACGATCAAAGTATCTGAAATACAGATACAAGATACTTAAATTTAAATATCTAGATACAGATATAGATACATATTTCAAAAAGTATCGAATTTGAATCTAGATACTTGAAAAAGTATCTAGTTACTGTATCTAGATACTTGTAACGATATACATTACAACACTGATGGTTATACTGTCAGTCTTTATTGGAATCAGTAAGCGAGAGTGGCCATTTCATTTTGGAAATACTGTCCTCCACTACATCCCTGATTATCCCTACTCCAAGAAGCCAACTCCGTGGGAAGACAATTTTTCCCGCCACCGTTCGCAGTTTTTAATTAATTTCAAATAATATAACTATGTCTTGAATAATAATACTGTATTCTTATACACTTGTTTCGTCTTTAACTTATTAAAAATTCAACAGATCTTAACAAACGTTCTTCCCAAGCATCTGAATTCATATTCCATTTGCGATTCAGACAAAAAAGCATATCAGTCCATCTACAGTCTCCGTCAATGTAGTTTGCGCATAGTGACCTCGCAAGCCTACGTCCTCATTGCGGTACCGTTCCCACGTCTGCACAGGTGTCCGCAGCCGCAGTCTACCGCACTGGTTAACCGTCCAGTAACCAGCTCCCAACCTGACGCGTCACTACGACACAACTGCAATTCGGTAATACGGCAACTATGGACCAGGGGATTGAACTGACTCTATACCTTTTGCAAACTTGCTCAACCGGTGCCAATGTGAACATCAAGCATCTGTTATCGAACAATACAATTATGAAAGTAGAAGGCCAACTTTTTAAAAGATGGTTTGTGCTTTGAATGTTTGATTTATTACACAATATTAGGTTTGCCATTTGCAAAATAAGGTTAAAAATTGCTTATGCCGATTGAAGAAATGCAATGTTGTCAAATAACTACAATGCCGCACATTC
This sequence comes from Liopterus haemorrhoidalis, assembly GCA_963971575.1. NCBI lineage: Eukaryota > Metazoa > Arthropoda > Insecta > Coleoptera > Dytiscidae > Liopterus > Liopterus haemorrhoidalis. The sequence goes on along the minus strand of OZ020612.1, from coordinate 39,925,855 downwards.
TCTGAGCAAGACGTTACAATTTTAACATCAAAAACTGACGTTATTTTTTTTAACATCATTTAAAATGTAAATGCTATAGCTTATTTGTGTTATAATTTTAACGCAGCAGTGCTTAAATTGCAAGTTAACGTTATACAATCAGGTCTATTCTCTAAGCAATATAAAAAACAGACGTTAAGTTTTTTAACACCATTTTAAACGTAATTGCTATTCGCGAAGCTTATTTGTTTTAAAATTTTAACACGTAAGAGCTTAAATTGCAAGTTAACGTTGGCTTTAAAAGTTAACACTGGTGGTTAGTTTGAAAAAATGGCTGATCCTATTTCAGTAAATGTCGTGTTATTAAAAGATATTGAAAAAAATTTATGTGAATTGTGAATTTTTACACTTTTCACGGGTTTTGTAGGGATTTAATAAGTGTAAGCAACCAACATAATACTGGATGTCAGTTATCAACAGTTTTTGATAATCACTTGTATTCTTTATTTGAGTACTAAGAGGTTATTTGAATATTAAAAAAAAAAATGCCAAAACTCCCAGCATTTTTTCTGCATTTGCTTCGTATTCAAGTCAAAAGAACACTACACGCTACACTCTACAGTGTCGAGTGCAGTGTGGTGTTCATATCTGTAGTCATATCTGAGTATACACATATGAACTCGGTTGTCAGCAGTTAAAAAAAAATATTATATTTTTAATTTAAAAAAAAGACACACTATCTTAGCCATAAATACAAAAAATCCATAACATTATTAGCCATAATTTAGCCTTGAATTAAAAAACAATTATTTTTATATTATAATTTTGTCAAAAAAACGAAAACTGCAATATTTTTCAAAAATGGCATCGGATCAAAAATTCCAATCGCTCGTTTCCGGCTCAGATCAATGTACATTACCTATATTTTTTTCAGATTTTTAGTTTAACCTCTTTAGGCAAAAGGGGGCGGGACAGGAACTTTTTTAGCACATTTCTGGCTAAAGTCAAGTTAAAAAAATTATTTTCGTTCCTTAATCTACGTCTTAAGAGCTTTCTTTTGATACTACACAATACATTTTTTTAAAATTATTTTTATAATAAAAAAAAAAATAAAAATAAATAAAAAATTGATTTTACAAAAATAAAAATTTGCGTGTTGATCTACGCATTAAAAGGTTTCAATTGATATACCACTCAAAATTTAAAAAAATATATTAATTTTTTTATTTATTTATTTTTATTTATTTAGTAGGTTAATCAACAGCCATGGGGCCAGTTATAGATTAACACATAATTACAAATATAATAATATTACATGTACATAAAAATAATAATTATAATAACAATAGAATAGTACAAAGGAATTTTATATATTAGAGAAAAAATATAAATATACTTATGTGAGAGAGAAAGAAAAGAATCAAATTTAGAAAATTAACTCTTTTTATTGAATATATTGAATTTTTTATTGAATACATATTTGTTTATATTTATCTCGGGATGTGTTTTATCGAACTCTCAGTATTTTTCCTATATGTGGGTCAAAGAGTTGTATAAGCATGCCAAATTTCAACTTTCTATGTTAAGCCGTTTGGCTACAATTTCTGCTGTACAGACAGACAGACACATGAGTGACGTTATAAAGGTTTTTTGGTGGTCATATCCACAAAACCCAAATAAAATGAATGATGAAATGATATTGAGTGCGTTTTGTTGAGCCAATTCCGGTTTCGGTTTAATCAGAATACGCGTTTTGTTGGGACTGTATTCTCATTCTATTCATTCTACTCATTCGATGACTCGAGGTCGAACGACTGGAATGAATAAGTGTGGTGGGCATGAAAAGTAATATTTGAATGCAGTTGTTTTCATTTGGTTTTTAAATGTATTATAGTGCGTTCGAAGGTGAGTTTGCAGTACAGGGCATATGGAGTAGTTCTTTTTCATACTCTCTAATGGGTTTACACAATGACACTATCCTTTTCTTGCTTGTCGACGTTGCCAGCTCTAAAACGCGCTGATCTGTGAAGACGCAGTATTCTACAAATGGCCATTTGTTTTTGTTGACTGTTATTTTGAGTTTTATAAGAGTTGATTTTTGTAAATCATACGAGTTTTTCATATTATTATAATTGACACATTTGACAACACCGCTTCCATTTTCCATAAGAGCTATACTGCAAACTCACCTTCGAACGCACTATAGAATTAAATCTTGGTATTTCTGCTTCAAAATAATTTTTTCTTTTAGGTATTTTCTCATTTTGTGTCCTAAAATAAATATATACCTATATGATTTTAAAATAGTATTGTTAAATCTAAACTTAAAATGTATGTACAATTCAATCACTCGCTCTAAAACATTATGTTCTAGAACATTTGCTTCAAATATAAAGTATTCCTATTCTGCAATTATTTAGATTATCCATTTAGGTGAAATATGTTCGTTATTTGTTCTACGTTCTATGTTTGCTTCACGATCAAAATTGTTGTTTTCTTGCGCATCAATTCTAGTATTTATAACCAGCCACCAACAAAACGCACCCAATGAAAAAAATAAAATAAAAAATTTGGAACCATTCTCGTTATTTCGTCTATTTTATTTGATTGTCGAATGTCAAAAACCTTAAATGAACTGATGATCTTGGTATTTCTAACTAAAGCGAACTGTTTTTAATGATGAAGCTGAACAGATGCTTGATGTGACCAGAGTTAAATTTACATAATAAAGTAAATACCGTATAAATCACTTTAAAAGACAGCCTTTAGTGATGTAGGTGAATGTAACTCACTTTGAAAGTATTAATTTGAGAAAAATAAAGTATTTTATTACCGATAGGAATCTCTAACGGAGACAAATATTTCAAATTTAGATCAAATAATATTCAGGTAATTGTAGGTATTAAATAAGTGTACGAAGCAAACAGAATACTGGATGTCTAGGACAATATTTTTTCTATAATCGCATCAAAATCAACAGTTTTTTGATAATTATTTTTATTCATTATTTGAATACTAAGAGATTTCTTTTAATTTTTTTAAACTAAAATTAAATAATTTCTTCACAATAAAATTCAAATTAAAAAATCTCAGCGATTTGCCTCGATTCTAAGTCTTTATTAAATTAATAAGAAATTTATTAATAAATGGCTTCATTTTTTAAATTTCGGAAATGTATTTCTCACTATTAACAATGTGTTATTTAATTTATAAATATTTCACTACTATAAATGATTTATTCCTCTTTGATACCTTAAAAATAAAAAAATTCAAACAATAGGCTGATTCATAGACGTAATAGTAGGCGGAGCTTAGACACAGGAACTCGATTCTCAATTGTTAAACATTTATTACATTTTTAATTTCTAAAGAAATTAGTCATAAATACAAAAAAATCATAACATTACTAGCCATAATGTAACCATGAATTAAAAAATTAATTAATTTTGTTAAAAACACAAAAACTGCAATATTTTCCGAAAACGCAATCTTATCAAAAATTAAATTCGTACGTTTTCGGTTCAGATTAATGTACATTTCTTTTTCAGTGTTCTAGCTTAATCTCTTTGGGTTAAAGAGCGCGTATTTTTTTGGTACATTTTTGGAAAAAACAGGTATATGAAAAAAAAAAACGTTCACAAAACAAAAAAAAATTTTTTTTTCGACGACACAAAAAATTTTTTTCGAAAAACTACCCTGGTCAAAAATTCCTGTTGAACTATTCCGGTTCCAGGACATTTTTTTACGATTTTTAAATCAACCCCTCAGAAATAGGGTGGGGTACAAATGATTTTTGACATATTTTTGGCAAAAATCAAAAGTTTTTTTGAACTCTCAGTATTATTCCTATATGTGAGTCAAATAGTTGTATAAGCATGTCAAATTTAAATCAATACTTTCTATGTTCACCCAGCTAAAATTTCTACCGTACAGACAGACACATGAGTGACGTTACAAGGATTTTTTGGCGTTCATACCTACAAAATCCTAAAAAATTATATTTTTCGAAAAACTTGCCTAAAAATATGTCAAAAATGCTCAGTTATTTGACATATTTTTCCCATAAAAAAATTATTTAAAAAAATAAATAACACCAGGATAATGAAAGCAATGAGATGTCGCCCCGGCATCTGATTTGTCGATTTCAATGCCGGCTGCATTTACCGGTGCCGGCGGCCGTACCGACAAAACTACCAGGCCGGGTAAGTTGTAAAAGCATCCATTTGATTATATTGTGTCCAGCGTTGGCACCGGTTTTACCGGTGTGCGTATAACGCTCTAAAGATTTCTTGGTTACACCTACGAAATCCTGAAAAGATAAAATAAAACAAAAGAATAAGAAATATTAGTTTACGTAATGTTATATTTTTTAAATAAAAGTAAATGCAACAGGAAGTTATAAATCATTTAATCATTAATTTAATTTTGAATAAATTAAAAACTTTCCAAGTAAAATTCTCAGTCCATCGATCAGGATACGGCTAATTTCATCAACATAACTGATGCTATAAACTTATATGAGTGTACTGTTATCAAATTTATTTAATCTAAAAACCAGAACAGTTATTAAACATGTCAGTAAATCATAGTAACGGAAATGGTTAATTGTTTGGTCATCACTGTTCATACAATGATACTGTTTTAGATACACTAATTGATTGTTTTCCCATAGTTTTTATTCAGTGAATTAATTAATTTTTTGTTGGTAAAACTGGTAATTTACTTACTGGTTGCTAGGCATTGGCCGGTTAACTGCCTATAAATATTTTACAGAAATCTATAGTCTGTTTCTTTGGTTTAAGCGGAACTAAATGGGACTTTCGTTCTTTTAGATTGTCACGAGAAGGGATTTTGCATAGGTTTTTTCATGTTTCAGGTTGCCATGTGAAAATTTAAAATTCAAACAGTGAAACCATGGAAACGAGTGACATTTATTATAAATAATAAAATATATAATACATAACCGATCGGCGTAGCGTAGTGGTAACACATGTGCTCTGCGTTGCTAAGGTCTCGGGTTAGAATCCCTTTCACGCATAGAATTTTTCAAAAATAAGAATTATCCTGGCTAATTGCCGAAGCAGCAAAGGCCATTAAATTAAATTAAAAATATATATATATATACAGGGTGTTAGCATTGTTGGCCCATTTAGACCTAAAAAGTCCTCAACCATTTTTGGATAAGATGCGTATATCGCTTGATAATCGATGCAGTACCACCGTTTCGCAACCACTAATATTTTGTTTGCTACAACAATCACATATGTGACTGAGATACATAGAAACCATGGAAACAATACCGTTATTTTATTTCAACAAAATGCTTTTTCAATTTTATGAAGAAAAAAGAAATAAGAAAAACTTTAATATTAAAAATAAAATGAATGACGTACACGTACTTTGATATTCTATTATTGAACTACAATTAAAACATTTTTTTTCTCTATGGCAACTACACAACTTCTGGATTAATATGAAAAATAAAAAAAGTCAGAGCTTTTCAAAATTTGGGGCATCTTTTTGTTTGTTTATTTTTGGACGAAATTCACATTTTAGATAAAATTGGCAAAGGAAAAATCGATTGCATTCTACGCCACCATGCTGTCTTTTAAATTGTGCCGGACATTAACCAAACACACTGTATAATATATTTTATGAACAAAAAAAAAATTAAATGGGAAATTTGTATTAAAAATGACACCAAAAATCAATAAGAAAATGTAATGTTTACTGTTTTTATCCAGCGTAGCCAATAAATAGGGGATAGGCATGATTTTTTTTATTTTTTATTATATTCCTCTTGTTGCATATAACATAAAAAACAGTTTTGCATTTTTTTTTTTTAATTTGAAGGCTTATAAAAATCATAAATGAATGTAGTGAGCTCGCGAAAACCACGTGTGACGTCATACCCTATTTAAGTGTACTGCCTACAGCCTACCCAGTGTACAGCGTACAAACTACACAGTCTGTCGTGAACTTATTTGCTTGTATAACTTTTATAGATTGTGTAAAGTTAGAGTGATTTTAATTAAAATAAAGTTTAATTCTATAAAAACAATTTATACATGTTTACCGAATTAAATTTTATATTAAAATATATAACCTATATTGCAGTATTTCAATTATGTCTCTAACGATTTGTAACTTCATGTAAACAATGTAGTAAAATTCTGACATCTAAATTACATATATATTTACATTTTACAGAGTTGCAGGGTTTGTTTTTTACATACAGTTATAGAATACATAAATGGATATAACAAATCTGTTTTGACACCACGTATTTCTTCAGCACTGTAGCATTCATTATTTTTCATATATTCCATGAGCATAAAAGCATCAATGTTGGGTAAATTATCACTCTGAGCCCAAACAAAATCTTTATCTGCCATTTTAATAATAAATGCGTAAAAACTTGTTTAAAAACAAATACAAAACTCTCGAACAATACAATATACACACGTAAAGATTATGTTGTAGTCTGGGCTGTCTGCTGGAGTTTGACGTCATGCTTAGTCGTATTTACTCGGCAACCTTTGCGCTATGGTCGGCTTATTTCAAATTTACAATATTTTAATTAAAAAATTTGGCTGTAATATTAATTAAAATGTGATTTTTGTTTTGTTAGGTGACATAACTAACATTAACATATCAAAAAAATGTAGTTTTAAGGAAATATAAATTTTATGCGTCCCCCATTACTGCCGTGCTGCTTTAGGCTTCTTGAAAACTTACCAAATGCGAACCACAACGTAAAAAAGTTTGTTGACCCTTGGTTGAGAACCTTCATCGATACTTGATGATAATAGAATTCCATTTTTACCAGCAACACCTTTATTGAGAACCGGGTCAGATTTAAAATAGCGACAAAAATAAAACACCAAGTATAATACAAGTAATTTTCATAATAGAATAAAATATCTAGAAACATATTTGTAGAATGAAGTTTTAGCAACAATTTTTCCGCGTCACACTTATACGATTGGTTTACAAGATTTAAAAATATCCTATTGTCAACGGAGTGGCCGAGATCGTTAAATCATGCAGTTCTGACTGGTAAAAACAATCTGAATTGTGAGTTGGCTGGATCTAGTCCCCGCTAGTGATATTATTCGGGCGAGATTAATATGTTAACATTATTCCCATTTTCACAATCATCCAGGTGTAGGAAATCGCCCCTTGGTATCGGCGATTAGCCTTGTTGCAAAAATAAGCCGATGTAAAATACATATGCTATTAGATAAAAATATGCTGCAAAATTTGATGTATAGAATGTTACTAAATTTATTTCAGATTGCCATTTTTGTATTTAATAAACTTGTAAGAACAATACTGTTTTGCGTCTCTTTAAGTCCTAAACAACTTTCATTAGTAATATATTTATTTTAATTATACGATTCTAATGTGATATTACTTAAATTGTAATTTAAGAAAGTAAAACAAAACCTTATCTTCATTATCAAATTTATTGCACATAATTTCTAACTTTCCCTAGAATTTTTAGCAAACGAAAAGATTTCATAAAAATAATTTGCAATTTTATCTGTAAATAGAATACATCTGAATCGGTTTACTGAACAGTAAATACAGAGTAATACACATAAATTAAAACTATATACTTATATCTAATTGAATACTCGTTTTGAAATGGAGATAATTATTGCAGTAAAATTTTCTTTACTTAAATGCTAGTTACTACTAACTACCAATAGGGGCGTCGAGAGTCAACGACGGGCCCTCAAAATAAATAAAAGAAAATATTGGGGCCTTGCCCGGACACCTAAGATCCATGGGCTCGGGCCCTCTTGTTGGACCTGACTGCCATCATAGGGAAATTGATACCATCTATATTAATCAAATTGGAGGCTATATCTGTTTTTTTTTTTTTTTATTATTGCGGCCTCATATTTGGCTTCTATACGTTTCGGACGATATAAGACAAAATTTCGCAAAAAAAAAAAAAATTTTTTGTCTGTGTCCGAGATTTATGCAAAAACGACTTGACATATATTCACGTAATTTGGTATGATAGAGTAAAACCAGGATTCGAATATAGGCTATAACAACGTTTCCCAAACTATGCGCCGCGGCGCCCTGGCTAGGCTACAGGGTGGCTAGGCTACAGGGGCGCCGCGAAGACCCAGGAACTTTTTTTGTGTGATCACTTTCTAAGTGAGGACCTTTTTAGGGTTTTGTAGATATGACCACCAAAAAAAACCTTATAACGTCACTCATGTGTCTGTCTGTCTGTCTGTCTGTACGATAGAGATTGTAACCAAACGGCTTAAGGTAGAAAGTTAAAATTTGGCATACTTATACAACTTTTTGACCCACATATAGAAGAAATACTGAGAGTTCAAAAAACACATTTCGAAATAAATATAAACAAATATGTATTTAATAAAAACATAAATATATATTTTTTAAATTTTGAGTGGCCTACCAAATGAAACCTCTTAATGCGTGGATCAAAAAACAAATTTTTATTTTTGAAAAATCAATTTTTTTATTGGATATTTGCCAAAAATGTGTCAAAAAACTTTTGTCCCACACTCTGTAGCCCAGATGGTTTAAATTAAAAATCTGAAAAAATTCTAAGTAATGTACATTGATGTGAACCGGAATAGTACAACAGGAATTTTTGATCAGATTATGTTTTCGGAAAATAACGCATTTTTAGTGTTTTTAACTAAAATATGTAGATAAGTAAGCGCTGATAGCGTAGTTGCTTTCGTCGTTGGTTTTTGTATTTTGCAAACTAGAGTTCGAATCCTGTCAATTTTAAGTTTTCTGTTTTTTTATTTTTTTTTATTAAATTATTTTGTCAAAATTCTAGTTATATTTTGGTAAATGTTGCATTTAATTTTTAAAAGCGTAAATTTAATAACCAGTGGTAAGTGTTGAAATTATAATTTAATTCTATGTTTGAATGTATACCAAATCAGAGGGCGGGGCTTATGATTTAAGCAACTAATTGAAGCGGTAGGCGCAATTTTCAAAATCTAACCTAACCTAACCTAACCTTGCTATATAAAAAAAATACTGCACATATTTATAAACTTAAATAATGGTATTAGGCATTCGAATTAAAATTCATAAAAAAATATTTTGACATAAAATTTATTTTGGCGTCCCAAATAATCATTCAGTTACTAAATACCTGCAAAACCCTGAAATGTGTGAAAATTCACACTTCACATAAATTTTTTAATTAAATGGGTCCAAAAATTTGTTCTCTTATCAATGTCGACCCGCAGAAAAAGAATCGTATACATTTTGTGGGCTGATGTAGACGTATTATGATATAGTCAAAATTATAACTCCCCACAGTCATAGGCTTTATCCATTTATTAGTTTCTCAGACACAAAAAGTGTCAGATTGGAGCTTGAGAAACCAAAGACGATGCCCTTCATACAATTTTATCATTATCATCATCCTCATCCTCCAAACTTTGTCTTGGCCAAACAATTTTCTGCAATTTTCTGTTCATCTGGTAGTGGTTTATAAAAAATAGTAGGTACCTCGATTCCTAATAATCCCGTGGTGTTTCTCAACAATTTTACTTTGTTCATCATCAGCCAATTTAACAACTTGTTTGTAATAATAGAATTTAATTAATAAAAAATCTACATTTAATTTCGCTACAAAATGATATAAGACAATATTTTTAACCAACTAATCTTGTATGACTCTAAAAGGAAAACCATGAGATTCAACCACAGCATATTAAAACCTACTCGTTTTATTTACTTTTGCAAAAAAATTCAAATCTCCCAAATCATGAGTGTCATGAGTCTGTTATGACTCATGATAAACATATATATATTACACAATATTACGTGAATTGACACAATATGACAAAAGTAATGACACAAGTAGAGAAAGTAAGATTTTATAATCAAAACTGACACATCCATCGCGTGGGAGATCCCAACAAACCTGTTATAAGTGAAAGTACTACCTCAGTAACTACAGTGATACCTATAAGTACTTGGGAATTATCACTTGCTTATATAATTCAAATCATAAAACAAGTCCTACAAATAAAACACCATTTTAAAAACAATGTGCTTTGCTTTTAAAACACTTGTATGATGTAAACAAGCGTGCACCCAGGGGAGGCCCTTGAGCCTCCCCCCCGCTCTAAAAAACACGTGTTTTTTAAACAACTCTTTTTCACTCCTTGTCAATTAGAGCCCAGCTTTTTTTAGGTAATCACTTGCATTTTGAGGATCTTGTTTTTAGGTCATCATTTGCATTTTTGAAGCGAAGGCCTTTTTTTAGGTCTTCGCTTATATTTTTTAGGCGAAGACCTTTTTTTTTAGGTCATCAGTTGTATTTTTGAAGCAGACTTTTGTTAGGTCATCGCTTGTATTTTTGAAGCGAAGACTTTTGTTTTTTAGGTCATTGCGTGTCTTTTGGAGAGGAGGATCTTTGTTTTTTTAGATCATCACCTTTCGTTAGGTCATCGCTTGTATTTTTCAAACAAAGACTTTTTTTAGGTCATCACTTGTATTTTTGAAGCAAAGACCTTTTTTTAGGTCATCGCTTGTAGTTTTGAAGCAAAGACCTTTTCTTTAGGTTATTACTTGTATTTTTGTAATGAAGACCTTTTTTTAGGTCATCGTCTGAATTTTAGAAGCGAAGACCTTTTTTTAGGTCATTACTTGTGTTTTTGAAACGTGGACATTTGTTTTTTAAGTCATCGCTTGTATTTTTGAAGCAGCCTTTTTTTTTAGGTCATCGCTTGTATTTTTCAAGCAAGGACCTTTGTTTTTTAGGTCACTGCGTGTCTTTTGGAGAGAGAATCTTTGTTTTTTTATGTCATCACTTGTATTTTTTAAGCGAGGATCTTTTTTTTAGGTCATAACTTGTATTTTTCAAGCAAAGACCTTTTTTTAGGTCATCGCTTGTATTTTTGAAGCGAGGACCTTTGTTTTTTAGGTCATTGCGTGTCTTTTGGAGAGATGATCTTTGTTTTTTAGGTTATCACTTGTAGTTTTGAAGCGAGGACCTTTGTTTTTTAGGTCATCACTTGTAGTTTTGAAGCAAAGACCTTTTCTTTAGGTTATTACTTGTATTTTTGTAATGAAGACCTTTTTTTAGGTCATCGTCTGAATTATAGAAGCGAAGACCTTTTTTTAGGTCATTACTTGTGTTTTTGAAACGTGGACATTTGTTTTTTAAGTCATCGCTTGTATTTTTGAAGCAGCCTTTTTTTTAGGTCATCGCTTGTATTTTTCAAGCAAGGACCTTTGTTTTTTAGGTCACTGCGTGTCTTTTGGAGAGAGAATCTTTGTTTTTTTATGTCATCACTTGTATTTTTTAAGCGAGGATCTTTTTTTTAGGTCATAACTTGTATTTTTCAAGCAAAGACCTTTTTTTAGGTCATCGCTTGTATTTTTGAAGCGAGGACCTTTGTTTTTTAGGTCATTGCGTGTCTTTTGGAGAGATGATCTTTGTTTTTTTAGGTTATCACTTGTAGTTTTGAAGCGAAGACCTTTTCTTTAGGTTATTACTTGTATTTTTGTAACGAAGACCTTTTTTAGGTCATCGTCTGAATTTTAGAAGCGAAGACCTTTTTTTTAGGTCATTACTTGTATTTTTGAAGCGAAGACCTTTGTTTTTAGGGCATCGCTTATATTTTGGAGTGAGGATCTTTGTTTTTTAGGTCATCGCTTGAATTTTTGGAGCGAAGACCTTTTTTTTATAGGTCATCACTTGTATTTTTCAAGCAAAGGCCTTTTTTTTAGGTCATAGGAAAAAAACATAGGAAAAATACTAAAACATCTAAAAAACATATCTCGAGTAGGGATATGTTTTTTATGAATATCAAATGAAAGCTCTTAGTACAAGGATTAACGATCTAAATTTTATTTTTGCAAAATAAATTATTTTGACGCGTTTTTTTGTGCTAAAATTGTGCTAAAAAAATTGTCCCACACCGTATAGCCCAGATGGTTTAATGTAAGTAATGTACATTGGTGTGAACCGGAATAGTACAACAGAAATTTTTGATCAGATTATGTTTTCGGAAAATAACGCATTTTTTGTGTTTCTAACTAAAATATGTAAAATATTTAATTCGCTATGTACCACAGTAAATGAGTAAACGTCCGTAGTCTAATGGCTAGCGTTCTCGCTTCCTAAGTTGCAAACTACTGTTCACTTCCTGTCAATTATTTTTTCTATTTTTTTTTGCATTTTTATGTTGTTTATTTTGTCAAAATTCTAGCTATATTTTGGCAAATGTTGCATTTAATTTTTAAAAGCGTAAATTTAATAACCAGTGGGAAGTGTTAGAATTATAATTTAATTCTATGTTTGAATGTATACGAAATCAGAGGGGCGGAGCTTATAACTTAAACAACCAATGGAAGCCATAGGCGCAATTTTCAAAATCTTAATGAACCTTGCTATATAAAAAATATACTGCACATATTTAGAAACCTAAATAATGGTGTTAGCCATTCGAATTAAAATTCATAAAAAAATATTTTAACATAAAATTTGTTTTGGCATCCCAAATAATCATCATTCACTTATTAAATACCTGCGAAACCCTGAAATGTGTGAAAATTCATACTTCACATCAATTTTTTAGGTCATTAGGTCATTATAATTTAAAAGTTATTTCTGGTTTTTAGCCTGATTAAAATGTAGGCCCTGGTCCATCCCTTTCCCTGTAAAACAATTTTGTATTCCAAGCGCACAAAAATTCTTTGTGTGCGCCTGGACGTAAGAGTCCGTACGAGTCCGTATAACCTCTAAATGACGGTTTGTCACGCCAAAAATTATTCTGACTAATCAAGAACAAGAATCATTTTTTTCATATTTGCTATGTAGGTACTCAAATCCATAGGTTTTACTGTTAGGTATTCATTTAATGACACCTAATGTACTTAACATTTTGTTGGCAGATAAATGTTAGATTATTATTTAACAGTAAAATCAACGACCTTATAATGTGTAATTGTATGTACAGATGACCTTTTCTGTAATGGTATTGTTATAAAAAGTGGCTTTGCTAATCTAAGCGTTAAGTTTAAGGTATATTAACGTATTACTAAACAATAGGCAGCAGAACCTTCCTAATAACCTTAGCTTTTAAAAGAGTAAGGTCAACTATAAGATGCACAGAATGAGAGTACAAGAAGTTGCTATGATCATCTTATATTTAAAAACGAATGTCTGTCTGTTTTTTAGTTATACACTACTAGAACCTATGACAATATTTTGCAAAGATACTCTTTAGAACCCTGCAGAAGTCATGACAAAAAATAAAATATATTTTTAAAAATATTATTGGTGGTTTTTAAACATTTTGTTTTAAATTATATTGGCATATCTAAATATTTCTGAAAATTACAGCCATAAGATAGGAATTTCCTTTGGATAGTTGATTGGTGCGCTGTATTAACTCCCTTGACCTTCGGCCAACATCGTAATTGTTCAGAGACGGGGAGGTAGGAAGAGAACATTTGGTCAAGTTGCTGGATACTGTTGTATACAGACATTGTATACTATGACAGTCTGGTCAATGGTAACAGCGCCGCCATTAAGATTCCAGATTATTATTGGGATTATTAGAAATTCAAATGAAAAATAATATAATCTTTGCAGAAACAGTCAATATATTTGAAACTATTCCCAAAAATGTACTCTTTCTGCAAAGATTAGCTCATTTTTCCATTTGAAACTAATATTTATTTGGACTCTTAATGGCGGCGACGTCACCATTGAACTCATAGTATACAGTGGCTGTACTGTCTAAAATGTTATTTCTCTCTTTTAAGAATATTTAGTTTTTTATTTTTTTTTTTTCGGTTTGGAACATTATTAAAACATTTTTATTTTGGAGTAATATAATTCCACTTCGGGGAAAATAGTAGGTTTTGCTAATTTCTTAATTTTATCAATTGAAACACTTAGTCAGAGCAAACAGAATGAGAAGAAAAAAGGAAGCCAACACAAGCTCGTAAAGGGAGAATGGTCCGTTAGAACTTTCCTAAAACGATTCGCGATTCGCATCAAGTCCGTTTTGAACCCATTTCGACAATGATCTGACTCAAGGTGGCTACGACTTTTTTTCCTCCTTTTTCTGGTAGCGATTTGGTGTGTATACTGCTAGTTATTATATGTAAACTGACAATGTAAAAGCACTAGAAGGGTTGTAAAATCCAATGATGATGATGATGATGAAGCAGAAATGATATGGAAATTATTAAAATAATTTGTGCCATAACTACCATGATACATGTTTTTGTCCTTCAGATTTTTCAGCGTTTTAATTTTTTAGCGTACTGGTTGTTAAAAATTTTGATTTCAGCCTTAGGTGTTACCCAAGGGTATTCAAATGTCATATTAATATTATGATTTTTTTTTCCGAAGTTCTTTTTTTTTCCTTCGCTGTTCTACGAATTTGCATATTTCAACCTCTGACCACTTCATGGCTCAAAAAGATTTGAAGTCGAGAGAAAACAAGGGGGTAGCATAGTAGGATAGTAAATAGCTACTAACCCGCTATCTCATCTAAAATACTAAAGCTAGTACTGCGACTAGTGCTGTCTCAAGGGATAGTAGCTATTTTTGTCATCGCACGGAAATAAAATACTGTTTTAATCCTTCGTTTATTGGTACTATTATTAGTAGTGCTATCAGAAATGGACCATGCGGGAACCGAATGCGATTCCAAAAATAACCATTTCCGGGTTTACCCTGTTTCGAACAACTGAACCTAGTCCGGGTATTCAGAACCGGTGTTTGGAACCGGGTATCCGGAACCAATATACTCTGAAATTATGTACCCTTTGTCGGTTCCTAGTACTATTAGCACCCAGAATGGATGCAATTTTCATATTACGTAAATTCAAATACTCGTATTTCAATATGGGTTATTTAATTATATATTTATCTGTTACTATATAATCTTATAATTTAGTGTAACGACCCCATTTTTGGTGTTCGCTGGACCAAAATATTCGATTTATTTTAATGTAGATGGTCATGCTTCTATTCTAGATATTTCATCTTTTTTGATGGCACAAATACTTTCAAAAACGAATTAATATTTTGGTATACTTAAAAATAAGATAGTATCTGTTGAAACTTGAAACGAATCTCTTAGTTGACGGCAATGGAACATTGTTGGATCCGGGATTTCTAACTGGATGTAAAAATGAAAACCCACATAACCTGTTTGAAATAGATTGTGGTATTACGACATTGATACATTTTTTTTAATGATAATTCTTGAAACTTCAAGATATAGGTTATTGGATACAGTTATTGATATGTGTTAGAGGTTACTTTTAATCAGTAACAGAGCGGTGGAGGGGGCAAGGATTTCTTTCCGGCCTCCCTAATATACAGGGCGAAAACCCTTAAAATACCTTAGTAAAGGTTTTATAATAAAAGAGATATTATTTTTTTTAATATAATTATTAGTTTTTATTTTTATGAGATCAAAAGAAAACGATAAG
Source organism: Liopterus haemorrhoidalis (assembly GCA_963971575.1). Taxonomy (NCBI): domain Eukaryota; kingdom Metazoa; phylum Arthropoda; class Insecta; order Coleoptera; family Dytiscidae; genus Liopterus; species Liopterus haemorrhoidalis. The sequence continues at coordinate 39,910,390 of OZ020612.1, read as the reverse complement.
CACTTTTACAGCAGATGTTCGAAGTTATCGCTCTGCTGTTGTATGCAAAGTTTTGCTCGACGTATCCATGAATCAGCGTATGCTACAAGGCCCATGCCTTGTCGAATTTCCCCCGCTGCTGCTTCCACCCGGTTACGGAGATCCTCCAGGTCCATAAACTGACAGATAAAAAAATTGAAAAACAAATTAAACTTGTAGTTCGCTTGTTACTACAAGTTTTTCTAACATTAATTTATCGCTTCCCTATAAAAACTTAAAAAAATAATATTTCTTGTATTATAAAACTTTTACCAAGATGTTTTAAGGTTTTTCGTCTTTTTTTGAGCTGTAGTAGCACCCATTAAAAAAGATGTTGGATTTTCTGCGGCTGGCGCTGCTTTCCCTCTCTCAGCCAGTTTCTCCAGTTATTTTTGTCTTTCACTCCTCTCTTCTTCATGACCTCATATACTTAATCCCGCCACGATCTTCTTGGTCATCATTCGAAACACTGCCCAAAAAAATAGTCCATCAAGTTAGACAGAAAATTACCTGAGTTATAGAGGGCTTAAATTTGTAAAAACTCAAATGAACAATTTCATGGGAATTTTTAATTAAGCCTTAATGAGGTAAAATCATTTCTTTGTAATATTGTGGGTCATCCTCTACAATAAACAATAAGAAACTTTATTGTTTATTGTTACTGCTTACATTTAATTAACAAAACACTAAATAAATGGTAACATCGATATATTTCGTGCTACAATAGTCGTTCCGGTTCGTTCTAAAACGGATACATTTTGCTCATTTGCTCAATTATACTGACATTAACATAGAAATATGCTTCCTCTAATGAGCGGTCATAAACAATACCAAAGACAGGTACAATGCATGAGACAATTAGTGCAACATTGAAATCAGCAGTAAATACGTAGAAATTACACTTTCACTGCATTGCATATTTATGTGCAGTATTTATATCATTTGTGCCATCATTATAAACATTCATTATACCAGTGTTATTCAAACTTTTAATACTTAACGTCCATTTTTGTAAATTTCTTCAGTGTCTAATTTTCTTACATTTGTACCTACTGTGTACATTCCTCAAAACTTGAGGGTTTCCACATAATGAATTCAAAATCCTCGAGCGGTTTCAGATATGAACTCTTATGTTCGCCTAGCTGGTTGCTATGATTCGTAGGAAGGAGTTAAGGGGTTTTTCAATTAAAATCAACATTTTAACCAATCTACTTTAATTACGATTACAGATTTACTATTTACACTATTATACACTTCCACTTATAAATTAACAATGTCAGCTAATACAAAAGAGAAACATATTCACAAACACTTAACACTCGAGAGACTCTTTAATACCAAAAACTAATATATCCACCGGACAACGCAATCTCTACTAGCATCTCCGAAAAAAAATATTTAGTCTCCGAATATTGTCTTTACATAAGTCTCTGCATATTGTCTTTCCATACTTTAGCTGGACACTACACTAACTAATATACGGAATTACTTGTTGTTTTTTACTCGACCCGACCGAACACTCTAAAAAATATGTTCAACCTATGGCTGTCTAAACTGAATTTCCTTTAGTGTTTAAATTTGTTCCTCCGACAAAATGTTTTCTAGCATACATCTATATCCGAATACATCTAATATTTGACATTTTTGTGAACTGCTATAGAATTTATGATGCCCTTTCCATGTTAAGTTTACATAGCGTTCAAGGTATACTAATAAACATTTATTCACTTATCTTAAATGTCCCTTTCTAAGTAATAGATTATTTTTTATCATTGATATTTTGTAATATTTGACTCGAATTGGGTAATTATATTAAATTTTGTCTTGAAATTTTATATCTTAAACAATACCAAAATTACCTCCCTTACAAAATAATTCAAAAATTAACATAATTATAATATTTATTGTGGATACGGGGGCAGTATAAAAATAAATATTATATTAATATTAAATTTAATAATAAACGTTTTGCCAGAGGTACGCCTGGCGAATAGTCTCTGGTCTCTTTCAAAGAGAACTTTTTTTTTTCTAAAAACTTCAAAAAAAAATCGAAAAATTCTTCACAAAATTACGAGCTGTGTATAAAAACAAAAGAAATAACTTAGATCAGTGGTCTTCAAACTTTTTCGATTCGTGAAACCCTTTACAGTCTAACAATATTCCGTAAAAAAACATAAGGTTGATACCTATGCAGGGTGACCAGATTTCAGTTGAGGTAAACCCTAAGCTTGAAAAATAAATTTGGAAATACAGTACATTTTATTAAATTTTGCTACCTCCAAAATATAAGTGATGAAAAAAAAAAAAACAAATGTCCTCACCTCCAAAATCCAAGTGATGAGCAAAAAAAAGGTCCTCACCTCTAAATTCAAGTAATGAGCAAAAAAAGGTCTTCACCTTTAAACTACGCAAGGGGGAAAAAGCTCGTGGAACACTTGAGAACCTTGAGTGGAACCCCAGGGTTCCATGGAACACAATTTAAATATCGCTGACTTAGATGATGGTGAATTAGAACGTTTGATGTTCCGTCAAATTTGAAACCAAAACACATAACCTATACATTTCTTGGTTATATTACAAATAAACAGTTGGCAACTAAACAGATTAAAATATACCTAGAATTCCCTAAAAAATTGATGAAATATAGAACTATTTCAAAATAAATTGATCAATTTTTTCATCAATTTAGATAGGGTGACCAGCTTTCAGTGAACGAAAACCGGGACCCAGGAAAAAAAAAAGGCCCTCACCTCCCAAATCCAAAGTGAAGAGCAAAAAAAAAAAGGTCCTCATTTCTCAGATTCAAAGTGAAAAGCAAGAAGATTCAAAAACCGGGACAATCCGGCGTCCCGAGAACAGTTTTCGGGACACCGGGACAATTAACCGAAAACCGGGACGGATGGTCACCCTAAATTTAGACATTATCTACTGCTTGGTGTGCTAAGTGCGGCCCTGCTTTGTTCATTTACATATAGTGTATGAGTTGTTCTTTATCTCTTAGATAATTGCAGTTAGAACTTGAGTTAAAATTGTTTAAAAGTAAGTTTTGAAAGTTATGTCAAACTTTTTTGATTGATTGGATACCTCGATCAATCAAAATACTTTCCACTTTACTACCGATTCAGTAATTTGTGCTTTAATTATATAAAAAAGAAATTAATAACATTATAACTAATTTAATAAGTGATAGTTGGAAAACAGCTCTTCACTAAAGTGTTTCTTTCGTAGATAAGGTGAGAATAATCAATTATATATTCATGTGTTCTTACAAGTTAACTAAATTCAAATAGTAATATTGTACTAAATGTAACAAGTATTAAGGTAATTATGGTAAGTGATATAACAGAAAACACATGAATAAGACCAGTGGTGATTAACAGACGCGATAAATTTAAAATTAAAATATCGAGGACTGAGTTCCAAAGTTTAACATTACTATTTACTACCATAACTTCTAGGAATATTCTTTTCATAATTATATTCAGAGAATTTTTTTATCATCCATAAAATGAATTTTGAAATCACTCTGCTCATAAATTTAAGATGCATAAAAAAACAATTTACGTCATATAAAGTTAAATGAATAAAATAGATGTGATGCATAAATTATATATATATTTTACCCAGATTCAAGAACTAAATTATTTTTGCTTACTTCAGCGCCTTGCGATAAGCAACCCGCAATACGAGGCATACGAAAAATAAGGGAATATAGTCGATCCCGCTTAATCGGGACACATCGGGACTAGTGCATTTTGTCTCGATTAAGCGGCTGGCCCAATTATGCGGTTTCACAATTATTGGATTAATGTTTTTTAATATTTTATTTGATAAATTGCACAGAACTATACATACATAATAAAAAATAATATACCAGGTCTACAAGTATGAAATGCGGATTTTTTCAAACTTGCCGCGCAAACAGAGTGTATTGTTCAAAGTTTCAACACATATGGCGTTTTGTTAAGTTATCATTAAGTGTCAAATGCGTATAGGTTATAATTAAAAGGTGATCATATAGTTTTGTTTTACTGTGTTAAAAATGTCAAATTTTGTGCCAAATAAAGAGCATTCGCGGACAGTACTACTGTTTTGTTTTCATTTGAAAAAAACTGCTGCTGAATCATACCGACTGCTTCGAGAAGCTTATGGTGAACATGCTCCATCGCAAGATACGTCTGAACGATGGTTTCAAAAGTGGTGACTTTGATCTTACAGACAAAGAACATGGAAAACCTCCAAAAAAATATGAAGATACAAAATTGGAAACATTGCTACAGGAAGACGATAGTCAATCACAAAAACAACTAGCAGAGCAGTTAGGCGTTAGTCAACAAGCTGTTTCCTATCGCCTACGAGAGATGGGTAAGATCCAGAAAGTCGGCAGATGGGTTCCACATGCATTGAATGAGAGGCAGATGGAAAAACGCAAAAACACTTGTGAAATTTTGCTTGCACGATACAAAAGAAAGTCTTTTTTGCATCGTATCATTACTGGCGATGAAAAATTGATTTATTTTGAAAATCCCAAACGCAAAAAATCATGGGTGAACCCAGGCTCACCATCCACATCAACTGCAAGACCGAATCGCTTTGGCAAAAAGACAATGCTCTGTACTTGGTGGGACCAAAAGGGTGTGGTCTATTATGAAATGTTAAAACCTGGTGAAACAGTTAATATCCAACGCTACAAACAACAACTGATCGAATTGAACCATTCGCTGCTCATAAAACGACCAGAATACGAAAGCAGACAGCACAAGGTAATCTTTCTTCACGATAAAGCCCATCACATGAGGCAAAAGCAGTTTGCAACACATTGGAGGCACTCAAGTGGGAAGTGCTACCCCATGCCGCTTACTCACCAGACTTGGCCCCTTCAGATTACCACTTGTTCGCATCGATGGGTCACGCACTTGCCGAGCAGCACTTTTGTTCCTATGAAAATGTTAAAGAATGGCTAGATGAATGGTTTGCGGGGAAAGGGGAAGAGTTCTACTGGCGAGTTATTCACAAATTGCCTGAAAGATGGGAAAAATGTATAACTTCTAATGGAGCATACTTTGAATAAATAAACTTTTACTGTTATTTTGAGATTAATGTGTTTTATTTTTTAAAAAAATCCGCATTTCATACTTGTAGACCTGGTAAATTCTGAAACTATAAATAAGATAATAAATTTTGAAAGAAAAATAATGTTCAAACATAAATTTAATCATGTATTCTGCAAGAATTCCTCCAAAGTGGTTTGCCTTTTGTTTTTGCGGGATTTTAGTTGTACAAAATCAGCGCAAATATTTAATGCTGACATGGGACTCCCATCATTTCCATGTTGCATAAAATAACGCTGTAATATATCAATACATTGTTTTGCCTCACGGTTAGTTACAGACATAGGAAGATCATCCTCCTCACTGTCGTCGGGTTCCTTAAAATTTTAATGTTTTGATTTAATGCCTTCGACAATTGCGTCCTCACAAACTCCATTCTCATCATAACATGGTAAATTGGTGTCAGTTGTCGAAAATTCAAAACAATTAACAACTTGTGAAATTTTTTTCTTCGTCGCTGTATATTCTGGAATCTATGTAGATTTTAAACCGCTATAACTAAAACAATTTTGTATAGTGCTGGTTTTTACAGCTCTCCAGCTGTCAGCTACAAACTGTATTTTAATATTTTACAGGCAATTTTTCCCAGGTGCTACACGAATTCACACATACTGTCCCGATTAAATGGAATATTGTCCCGAAAAAGCGAAATAAATTTGTGTTATTTCCTCGGTTTTGTTTTCGTTCTTTAAGAATTGTCCCTAAAAAGAGGCTGTCTCGATTAACCGGTGTCCTGGTTAAGTGGAATTGACTGTATTAAGATAACTGAATAAAATATTATAGTATGTAAGAATTCTTTTTTCAGACTTCAAAGTTCTTAAATTTTATTTCAGCATTTTCATAATAATATGCCTTTAAATGTAACTGGTTTTTGAAAATTTTGGTGTAATATGCAAAAAAAAAATATTCTACTTTCTATATTCCCGCTCCGTTGAAATTGTTGAATGAAAAAGGTGATAACCTCTGGTCTAGACCAGCAGTTTTCAACTTTGGCCACGGCGTTTCCCCTCTCCCCCCAAACACTAAAAAAATTCCTGTGTTGATTTGAAGAGCGATAGATTTTTAAAATAAGAAATGACCTAATTTTTATCTAAACTAGAGTTTTCAGTATAAAAAATATAAAAATTAAAATCATGTAATTAGTTTTTCGAAGCGTCTACTGACACGGATCATCACGCAACAGTTAGCACGCGGCATTAGGAGCACTGGAACACCAGCTATTTATGAGATGAGAATTAACTTAAAAAATTATAAATTGCGGATGTGCCATAATTATGTACTTGAGAACAGTTTTTTCTTTTTATGAAAAAATAGACAAGTGTAGTTTTGCATAAAAATGTAAATTTGCATTTATATATTTATTTGCTAGACTCTTCTTCTTTTTCTTCTTAGTGTTTTCCCGTATGTGCGGGGTCCGCCTTTTGGATTTTTGAACGCCCCTATTGAGACCTGACATGCTCGAATACGCTGGTGGTCAAATATTGTACTAGGCGCTCTAGTATTGTTTGAACTTATTACATATGTTCTAGTGTTGAATTTTTGTTAGAATGTCGATAGAAGTTATGAAAAACTATAAAAGTAGAACAAATTGTAGTATTTTTGGCTGTCATTCAAGATAGGACAAAGATAGGCATCTTAGTTTTTTCTTTTCTTAAGAAAAATGGAGGGAAAGTTAATATTAAATCCAGATTGGAAACAGATTTGGTTATGGAGAGGAGGAAGGCATGGGAATATATTTTGAGTTAAAAAGTAACTGATACTATGCTAAAAAAAATGATGTGGTGTGAATTTTCACACATTTCAGGGTTTCGCAGGTATATAATAAGTGAAGGCGGCATGCTGAATGTGTAGGACAATTTTTGCTTTGTAGTAATCACGGCAAAATAAACGATATTTTTAAAATAATTTATCGTCTGTTAATCTAAGACCTTTAAAAACAAATTTTATGTTAAAATATTTTTTTGTTTATTTTAATTCGAATACCTAATACCATTATTTAGGTTTCTAAATATGTGCAGTATTTTTTTTTTTATATAGCAAGATTAATTAAGATTTTGAAAATTGCGCATATGTTTTCCTTTGGTTGTTTTAAGTAATATGCTCCGCCCCTCTGGTTTCGTATACATGACACATAGAATGAAAATATAATTCCAACAATTCAAACTGGTTATTAAATTTACGGTCTTAAAAATTAAATGCAACGTTTGCCAAAATATAACTATAATTTTGACAAAATAATTTAAACAAAATAAAAATGGAAAAAAACAAAAAATAAAATTGTCTCCTCTGCCCGAGAACGAACCCTAGTTTGCTGCGTAGCAAGCGAGCAAGCTAACCATTAGACCAGGATACGCCTTCTAGTATAGTTTTACATAACTATAACTTTTGTACACCGTCAACAAAAAAAAAAACACAAAAAATGCTTTATTTTCGAAAACATAATCTGATAAAAAATTCCTGTTGTACTATTCCGATTCACACCAATGTACATGACATAGAATTTTTTCAGATTCTTAATTTAAACCATCTGGGCTACAGGGTATGGGGCAACATTTTTTTTGCTCAATTTTGGCAAAAATTGCATCAAACTAATTTATTTCACAAAAATAAAATTTTGATCGTTGATCCACGTACTTCCTTTGATACCTTACTCAGAATTTTAAAAAAATATGTTTTTTTTTTCGATGAGCACATATTTGTTTATATTTTTAGGGGGATATGTTCTTTAGATGTTTTAGTATTTTTCCTATGTACGTGTCAAAGAGGTGTATAAGCAAGCCAGATTTCAACTATCTAGGTTTAGCCGTTTGGCTACAATTTTTACCGAATAAACAGACAGACGACAAAATGACGGTATAAGGGTTTTTTGGTCATACCTACAAAACCCTAAAAACGCAAAGAAAGAAAGAAAAAAAAATAAGCTAAACGAATTCTTAACTTAAGGCCGGTTTCTGAAAGCTTAGTTAACTATAACCAAATGGTTTGAAAATGGTTGCTATGGTTACTTATGTGATTGTTATATTGTAACCGAGTTTAACCAAATGGTTAAACTGGGCTAAACTTTCAGACACCTTAAAGACACTTTAAAGTAAAAATAAACATAAATTTATTGTACTAAGGCTAAGTATAAGTCGACATTGTTCTTTCGAAACTGTTCACATTATTCGAAGACACAGCATGTGCAGGTAAAATGTTCAAAATTTAGAAAATAAGGTTAATTAAAAAATTTTAAAGCACATTTTTTTTTTAAATCTCGTGCTGTAACACATGTCTACGCTGATGGCTGTCACTATTGAGGGTGAATAGATGAGAAAAGTTGCACTTAAAATCACCACCACTATTTTAAAGAACGTAATAACATTACCTCTCATCCTGCGATGTTCTAAAGAAATTAATTTTAAAATTGCATACATGCTGCCAAGAGAAAAAATACACACTTTTAAGTCAGCTATAAAAATTAAGAAAATCAAGGGACCAAGTATAGATCCTTGTGGAACACCACTAAGTACAGGTCGTTGTTTCGATAACATGTTGCCAACTTTGATCCGAAGATATATATTTTATCATGTATAATACTACTGGTTAACATATTCTAAATAATTTTTTTGTTTTAGGTTCATAAAGGACTACATTCAAAATTTAACAATGACCCGTTTGAAAGAATGGTGCCTCCAAGATCGTCCGTTGAACACAATCCACTTCGAATGCCCATCTCACAATGGAACTCTTCTAACAGGCCTCGATTCTCTTCGTTCAAAAGGGCAACTACTAGACATCACCCTACTTGCTGAAGGCCAATCATTCAAAGCTCATCGAGCAGTACTAGCTGCCTGCAGTGATTACTTTCGGGCAATGTTCACCGATGCTATGTTAGAATCTCGACAAAATGAAATTTGTTTAAACGGAGTAACTGCGGATGGAATTAGACTGTTGTTGGATTATGCTTACACCTCTCGACTTGCTTTAAATTTAGCAAATATTCAAGATGTGTTATCTGCTGCGAGTCATGTACAGATGGATAGTGTAGTGGAAGCTTGTTCAAATTACCTCCAGTCGCAGTTGGATATTGAGAATTGTGTCGATATTACGACTATCGCTGAAACCTATTCGTTAAGTCAGTTGCGGAGAAAAGTTTATAGGTTTATGAGCGGACATTTGTTAGAATTTTCTAACTCTTCAGAATTTTATAGAATGTCTGCGCAGCAATTGGAGTATCTTCTAGAATGTGATTTTCCAGTAGATTGTTCCGAAAGTGATGTACTTAGGATTGTACTTACGTGGTTTAATTATCCAGATTCTCCAGGGTAATTATTATTTTTTTACTGTCATCACAAGATGGCTGCCCTTTGCAAATACATTATTTTTGCTAACCATATTTGTAAAAAAGAATTTATAAAAAATATCGGCTTTTCGAAAAATAATATCTGTAGCCTAGGAATTTCTAATGGTACATATATCTTACAGAGCTAGGAATATTGACAGTATTTCCATTATTTTCTGGTATTTAAAATATTGTATTTCAAATATTTTTAAAAAATGCTCTTGGTATTTCGAATTGCAAATACCTTCTCCGTGGTATTTGATATTTGTTATCTGAAAATGTCAGTAATTTAAATACTTTGCAAGTATTTAAAATATTTCCTATTTTATATTATATATGCTATTATTATTATATTATATAAGCTATTCCAAGCAGTTAGGCGGAACTAGATTATGAAATCTAGTAATTTTTATCTATTAATTCGGACTTTTGGTTATTTTGTTTAAGCTTCGTAAATCGTACTCACATTGCAAATTCTAGATTAAATTGATTGTCATTATAAAATGTCCTTTTCGTTGCATTTTAATTTTTTGTCATTCTTTATAAAAATTTCCGATTTTTATTTGTCTTCCAAATATGTAAAAATGTATTAAAATTAATAAATATCATTCGTTTCCATGGTTTCAATGTTGAAATATTAATTTTTTACATACCAACGTGAAATATGAAATAACCCATGCAAGGTCCCTTCTCGTAACCTAAAAGAACGAAATTCCTATTTAGTTCCGCCTAAACGTTTGGAATAGTCTGTATTTCTAATATCTCCTTGCTAAATATTTCAAATATTTCTTAATATTTGAAATATTTCTCTAGTATTTCAAATATTTCCTTATTATTTCAAATATTTCCCTATTTTTTCAAATAATTCCCTATTATTTCAAATATTTCCCTAGTATATATTTCAAATATTTCCCTAGTATATATTTCAAATCATAATTTATTTCATAATATTTTTAATATTTCCTAGATATCAAATATTTCTCCAGTATTTCAATTATTTTCTTAGTAAATATTTCAAATATTTCCCTAGTATCTCAATTATTTCCATAGTAAATATTTCAAATAATTACTTATTATCAGAGATGGGCGTCTACGCGTAAACTTGAATTTTTTACGTCTACGTGTAAATTTACCGTAGACAGCGTAGAGAAGTGTAGACTGTGTAGACACGTAGAATCTAGCGTAGAATAATGAAAGTGAGGTTATGTAACGTTTAAAAAATAAAATACCGCCAGTTTTAAGTAGAAGAAGAAGTAAAGAACTCAAATTTAATATTTTTGACAGCTTCCTGATCCTTCCTGATTAAAACAACTGCTAACTTTTAATTTTAATTTTACTTTAATAGTTCATACAGACAGAAACCAAGTAATTTATATAGTCCATAACAACATACGATTTGTGAGATAACATTTTTGGAAACAATATAAGTAATTAGAACTACATAAAAATTAAAGAAACATTAAAGTAAATTTAAACTTTTACCATTCTATTATATCAAATATTGCATTTAAACGTACTGCGCATGTACAGTTTACATTCTACATTCGACACGTAAGCAAAGGTATATTCTACTTGACATGTTTACGCGTAAAATCTACATTAGTCTACATCATGTATTCTACGCGCCCATCACTGCTTATTATTTCAAATATTTCCTATTATTTCAAATATTTACCCAGTATTTCAAATATTTACCCAGTATTTTAAATATTTACCCAGTATTTCAAATATTTCCCTATTATTTCAAATATTTCTCTAGTACATATATCAAATATTTCCCTAGTATTTCAATTATTTCCATAGTAGATATTTCAAATAATTCCTTATTATTTCAGATATTTCCTATTATTTCAAATATTTCCCGAGTATTTCAAATATTTCCCTAATATTTCAAATATTTCCCTAAAACATATTCATATATTTCCTAGATTTCAAATATTTCCTAGTATTTTAAATAATTCTAGTATTTCAAATATATTTAAATTATTTGGGAAATATAAATTATGACATATATTATTTCAAATACGTTTTAACAGTGATGACTAATAGTATTTGTTATTTCTAACACTTTAATCGGTATTTAGTATTTGTTATTTGAAATACTTTTACTACGAGTATTTGATAAAGCTCTGCTTGCTCATACTTCTTTTAAAATTTGTAGTATATCTACTAGATCAGCGGTTCCCAAACTTTTTCGGTTCCTGGCGCCCTTCATGTATTAGAATTTTTCCGCGGCGCCTCAAGTCAAAATATTGGTCTAATTAACGTAGTTGGAGGAATATTTAAACGTTTTCACGGCACCCCAGGGCGCCGCGGTGCACAGTTTGGGAATCGCAGTACTAGATTATGGAATGGCTGCACATTTATACTAACATATTTTTTTTTTCCAGAAATCACACTCGTTTGAGCTACGCTTTAACAGTATTACGAAGAATCCATTTCACCGAAATCTCTGATTGGCAAGTTGGAAATGTTCTTCAAAAAGCCTTTAAAAATAATAAGGGTTCGTACTTATACAGATTAGTACTAGCAGAAGTATTTCGACAAGTTCATCTATCAACATCAAAATTAATCCCTACTTTATCCAATTATCCATTAGTCAACTCTAGAGGAATGGAACTAGCAGTAATGAAAGTTGGTGGATTTGGAATTGGAGGAATAACAAATGAAATTACTTACTGTTTAGCCAAAGAGAGAAAATGGAGACATCTAACTTCTATACCTCATGTAGAACAGTGTAATTTTGGTACGTCGGTATTGGATAACGAACTTTATGTCGTTGGAGGATGTTTTAATCAGTCGTTACAAGAAAATATACATCCATTTGGTTTTCGATATAGTCCTAGATATAATAAATGGAGTACAATGGCACCAATGCAAAGGGAGAGGTGTCGATTTTCTTTGAACGAAGTCAATGGAAGGTATGTACATACCCGCAATTCTGTTTTTACATGATTTTGATTTAACACGATCTAGAACGGATTTGAATATTTTAATACGCGGACAGGTAAAAAACGTAAATTTTAGCGGACCGGGAAAATGGAAAATATAATAAAATATGTCATATATTACATCAAAAATGTGTTTTTTTTTTTGTTAATTTAAGAAAATATTTAGGTAAATCTTCAAAAATACATCATATTATGTCCTATACAATTTTTTGTCCAAGGCTTGGTTTACTATAGTGCGTTCAAAGGTGAGTTTGCAGTATAGCTGTTATGGCAAAAGGGAGCGGTGTTGCCAAATGTTGTAAAAGATTTACAAATATCAACTCTTATAAAACTCAAAATAACACTTAACAAAAACAAATGGCCATTTGTCAATACTGCGTCTTCACAGATCAGCGCGTTTTAGAGCTGGCAACGTCGACAAGCAAGAAAAGGATAGCGTCATTGTTAATAAAAAACAATAGGGTTCTTCCCAATTATTAGGAGAATTTTTTAGTACCAGAACGAACTCTTTAAGTTAAACCGTTTTTGAGTTATCGTGTATACACACAGACACACACACACACACAGCAGACACACACACATACGGACGGCACTTCGAAAATAGGTTTGTAAAAAGGCTTGGAGTGAAAAAATGTGTTATTTGATTTATAAGTATTTCACTAGTATAAATGATTTATTCCTCTTTGATACCTTAAAAACAAAATAAAATAATTCAAACAATATGTTGAATCTTGATGCATAATAGTAGTAGTAGGAGCGTACAAACATGAACTCGATCCGCAGCAAAACTAAAATAATTCAAATAATAGTAGTCGGAGCTTACACACATGAACGCTACGTATTATATAATTTTCATAACATAACATAATTTAGCCCGCGTTTAAACTAGATTCTCTGCTGTTAAATTTTTTTTATTATATTTTTAATGCCAGAAGAAGACATACTCTACCTTAGCCATAAATACAAAAATTCTATAACATTAATAGCCATAATTTAGCTATGAATTAAAAAATAATTAATTTGAAAAAAACACAAAAACCGCTTTGATTTGCAAAAATGCAATCTCACCAAAAATTCCTTTCGTACGTTTCCGGTTCAAATCAATGTACATTACTTAGACTTTTGACGGGATGAAGGGTGCGGGACAATAAGTAAATAAAAAAAAAAAATCAAATTTAGTCTGAAGAGCTTTCTTTTGATACCACACAATAAATTTTAAAAAACAATAATTTTTATGAAAATTTATGAAAATTCACACGTTTACACGTTTTTTTCGGGGACGTAATCATGTAAAAACAGAATTAGTTTCTTTTAATTACTAACAATTTTTGATAAAATTGATATATTGTTTCAGGTTGTACGCCATTGGTGGTGCAAATGAAAACGACGAATTCCCAGAAGACGAGATAGATGGCAGTGCATGTGAATGTTACGATCCTAGCACTGATAGTTGGAGCGCTATATCACCATTACCTGAATACCGAACACAACACGCAGGAGCAAGTATAATATTCGGAGTTGGCCATTACCTCTATATTAGCGGAGGACTGGATCGAGATTTAGTTCTTTCATCCGTTAGATGTTACGATACAGCAGAAGATAACTGGGAATTGCGTACACCAATGTTAACACCAAGAGCAGATCATGTTATGTTAGCGATGGGACAGAAATTATATGTTTGTGGAGGTTGGAGAGAAGACTCGGAAACTGGAAATAGAGTTTTAGTTGATACTATTGATGCTTACGATGTTGTTAAAGATACTTGGGATATTGTTACACAGATTCCTACTCCAAGGTATCATGCTGGAATTGTTGGTGTTGATAATATAATATTTTTTATTGGTGGTTTTCATAGTGATGTCATGTTTGATAGAGATACAGCTGCTATTGAATGTTATAATATAGACACTGATACGTGGACTACCGGAGATAAATATCCGCAGGATGTTTGGGAACATACTTGTGTTACGATGTATATTCCTCGATGCCGAGATGATATGGAAGTTATTGCTGCAAATCAAAATTGCACGTAGCAAAATGTTATTTATTTTTAAATGTGTAAAACACTACTATTTTTTAACGAATGAATGATATTTATATGTTTGAATATAATTGCTTGAAGTAATTTAATAAATTATTTTTTTACTAGAATATGTTGTTTATCTCTTTTTAAATTTTATATTAAACTAGCAGAGGTACCCGCAGTTTGGTCTGGACATGCGGCGCATACCCAGTCAATATCTTCTTCTATGCCTTCTCTTTCTAGAGGTTATGGCGCGTACCCTGGGGAGGGGGCTTATGGGCTTGAGCCTCCCCCAATAGCTCCAAACACATGTGGTTGTTACATGATTTTTTTTTTTTAATCTGGCGCCCTCGGCAATTGAGAAGCTTTTTAATAATTTCATCTTCTGTGCCCCCCCCCCCAAGAAAAATTAATGGGTGCGCGCCTGTAGATGTTGATAATCATCAAGGTTATTTTCACTTTAGAAACCGCAGCTCGAATTAAATATCCAGATGAATATCCAATCCACTGGCATGAATTCCCGGCCATGAAGTTCTTGGTCGTCCTATACTTCGCTTTCCCAAATTTTTTTCTTGCAAAATTAATTGTAGTAGTTCGTATTTTCACCCTCTCATGATATGTCCTAGATACTGCAATTTTCTTTTCTGAATGGTAAGACTAAGTTCTCGTTCTTTCTTCATTTTCAGTAAATCTTCCTCATTTGTCATCTTGTGCATCCATGAGATCTTCAACATACGTCCTTACAACAACATTTCAAAAGCCTCCAGTTTTATAATGTATTTTTGATTTAAGAATACATTATTCTTTTTTTTTTTTTTAATTTGTGCAGATACGGGGAGTCAAAAAAATATATTTAAACCGCCCTCTCATATGTATTTTTTGAAATATGGTCATTTTCTGTCTGTTTTTTTTTAAATTTATTCAAAAACTGTAAACCGTAGCTTGTAATGGAGATTATTTTTGAGATATATACATTTTGAAGTAAACTAGAGAGAAAAAAAAAATTAGCTCAAATTTGTAAGAGGGTTTCCTCATTTTCGAAAGGCTGTATCTCAAAAACTACATAAGATAGAGACCTGCGGTTGGAATTTTGGAAATCCCGAGGTCCTAAAGGGCCTCAGGACATAAAATAACAACAAAAAAATTTGTAATTTTTTCTTCTTTTTTTTTTTAATTTTAAATCTACAGTCTATTTTCTACCTAGAGAAAAAATAGGGCCCTCCTTAGCTAACACCTTTATGATCCGTGTAGTTTTGAACAGGGTCGGTTCCACGGTACCTGGCGCCCCGATGTAAAATTACCTCCCAAAATCCTTCACCTGTCATCCTCCCAATGTCTTCACCTCCCAAATCCAAGTGAAGAGCAAAAAAAAGGTCCTCACCTCCCAAATCCAAAATGTTAAAATGCGGGACGCATCTTAATGCGGGACGAATGGTCACCCTAGTCTTGAGCTGCCTCTGGTTTTGAAAATTTGTAAAAAAATCATTTTCGAACACCGTATCTACAAGAGATATAGACCTGCGGTTGAAATTTTTGAAATCCCGAGGTCCTAAAGGGCCTTTGGACTTATTTTGAATCAATTCCCAAACAAACAATAAACGACTTTTACAATTAATACGAATCGTCAAACAAAACCTTTGAAAATGGATCCTACGACCCTTACGACCATTTTCAAGGGTTTAGCTTAACAAGTCATATAAATTCAAAAAAATTAGGTGTTTAGGGCCTTATTTTTTTCTAGACTAAACAAAGCAAATGGGTTTCAAAAACGTAGGTAAACCGTAGGTCTCTATCTTTTACCGTTTTAAATATAGAATTTTTCGAAATTACAAAAAAAAAAATGAAATTAAAAAAAAAATTCCTCTAAATATTACCTAAGGCTATTTAGGATATCAGGATGATAAAAATTCCAACCGCAGATCACTATATATTATAGTTTTTAAAATACAGTCACGCGAATATAAAATTTTTTGAAAAATTCGCCTATTTCAAAACGATTTAAATCAAAAATGGGCATGGCTTGTAAGGCCCCAATTGTTTTACAAGTTAGAAAAACAATGAGAATTCTCAAAAATCAAACGTCAGGTCTTTATCTTTTACCGTTCTCGAGATACGATTTACAGAAACTTTTCACAAAAATATTTTATTCAAGATTTGTCTCAAAATGTCACCTAACGCCATCTAGAGCCGCATTATAGTTTTTGGGATATGATCATACAAATATAAAATTTACCGATTTTAGTAATAATTAATACGTCACAGTTGCAAGAAACCTAAATATAAGAGGCTACAATTTCTTCATGGGCCCAAAACACAATGAGGAAGCGCAAAAATCACACTGTGGCTCTTTACCTCTTATAGTTCTTGAAATATGATCATTCAAAAATACCTCTGACCAGAGCCGGCGCGTGGTCTGCGGCGCCCATAGGCAAGATTTAATTGAGCGCCCCTAAGTAGGGCGCAATTAGATTTTTTCGAGATCTTCCCTTTTTTGAAGTGAAGACCTAAAAAAAGGTCCTCACTTTTAAATTTCAAGTAAAGACCTAAAAAAAAGGTCCTCACTTCTAAAATTACTTTTCATTACCTTACTTTTATATTCATTTGGCCATTTAGCGCCCTTTCGAATCACACATAAGCGCCCCCCTCGCAGAAACGCCGGCTCTGCATCTGGCTGTGCATGGCAGAGCCGCAGTAAGGGGGGGGGGGCGATTGCCCCTAGCGCAGTAAGGAAAAAGGCACTTGACTGAGGGGCGCCACATTGCGAAAGTGAGGACCTTTTTTTTTGCTCTTCACTTGGATTTTGGGAGGTGTGGACCTTTTTTTGCTCATCACTTAGATTTTGAGAGGTGCGAAGCTTGGTTTTGCTTATCACTTGCATTATTTATTTGCCAAGGTCGCCAAAATACAGTTTTGCCCCTAGCGCAAGTTTTCCTTACTGCGGCTCTGGTCCATGGTATCGTGTATGGTAAACTAGACCTGTTTTTGTGACTCTCAGGGAACCCGAATTCTTTTAAACAGTTACAATTAAGCGAAAACGTTAAATTATATGAAAAAATCTGTGTTAAGAACTCTATACTTAATTTTCACAGCAGCCGTTGATATGCAAAGGAAGTAGAGCGGCAGAGGGAGAGGTGAAAGGAGGAACGTACACCGGTTACGTCAGCTGGTAATATAAAAATATAGCGCATACCCGTTCAAAAATTCTAAAAAATACTAAACAACTGTCTAGGCCCAAATACTCCATATTTTTTGGCCCATAAAATGGTGTGATGATTTTGAATGAATTTTTTTTTTTTCATTAATTTAGGATTTGTTTGATTGATAGGGCCAGCAATGAAAACTTTGCGTAGGGCCCCGATTTTTCTTAGTCCGCTACTGGTTCCAGTTTTTCTTTATTTAAATTGTCCTAGCAGTCTTTGGTGAACATAATCCTGGCCGATAAGCAACCAGACAATTTGTTTTATTAAAATTTATTTAATTATTTATTAAAAATTTCAGATTTTAAAATTGTTAAGTAAACTAGTGACATCTAGTACAGTTTTAGAAAATATAAATAATATATTTATGTACTTAAAAGTAATATATAAAAATACATTTTCTATAATATTGTACGTTGTATATTACATAGAAAATTATATAAGAAATATATAATTTTGTTTTTGAGATAAATGTGAATATAAATAGGTACAGTGCTGTCCTCTAGATATTGGAAATGTAGTTAAGTGGTTTGGCGTGAGGTGTCAGTGTGTTACAAACCCGGCGCATATGACATTTTCAGTCATGTCTCATGCAGTCTGAAATCCCACTCTTCCGCTGTTGACTTAGTAGTGCTAGAGTGTACGGGTGCCGGTTAATATTAACTTAGTGTGATTTTAAGAATCGTATCAAAGGTGTCAACTAACATTTCTCACCGTCAATATTAGCACGTACTCGTTTACTAATTCAAACTATAGTATTTACATACAGTGGATCTAGTTAATATAACCTTTTTAGGGCCAGACCAACATTTTGCTTCATTTTACTGTGATTAGTGAATTTAATTATTAGTGCTGTGAATATAATATATTTTTATAAAATTACGGTTAATGTATTTAATAAATAATTATATAATAGTGTTGTTTTGTGTGGAAGTGATATATTATGAATTAAAACACTGATGGAAAACCCCTGTGTTTCCAGTGTCACTGTGCGTATAAACAAGACGGTACGTTTTGCAGACGTACACATACGGGATTTATAACACTTTGTAATGTCTGGAAGTCGTATGAGTAACGAGCAAGAACATAAGTCACCACGGGAAAGTGGCGAAGACTCTGAAGATGAAAGCGAAATATTAGAGGAGAGTCCTTGTGGCAGATGGTTGAAACGACGGGAAGAGGTAAGTTTTACATTTAATTCATCGATAAAACTCCTTCTCTTTGTGTTGTTAGTGTTGTTTATTGAGGTTATATAGTTGTGTTAGGTTATTGACGGTGCATTAGCTAAGTGACGGTTGTGATAACGCGTATAAACGGTTAATTCCGGGGTCAGTCGTGAACACCTAACCTATGTAACGCCGCCACTGCATGTCTGGCCCTTGTCGCCTACAAGCCGCATGCGTTTGACGTCACAGATTCGACTATCGACTATAAAACACAAGTTTTACTGCATTCAATAATAATCACTAGTTTTCTTACCTTCATTTCTCTAATGCACATTTAAATTAACGAACCTACCCTTTAAATCACTATTTGAACAAATCCTACTATTAATTACTAACTCATTATTTTGAATTATTTTACCACAATGTTTATTAAAAAAGTTACACTGCTATTTTAACTGATTTTATTTAAGAACGATGTGTTGTTTCCGCATTTTTGGGCGCCAGATTTATGTGCCAAATTTCCAAGTCTACATAATTATTTATTTGTTTTGATTTGTTTCGAAACTATACAATGACGTGACCGTTAATATTTGGACACAAAACGGTACATTTTTGAGACACCGGGAAGAAGTGTCTATATAAAAATAAAAAATTATGTAAAATGTATGCTTTCATTAAAAATACTACAAAAATGAATACGAAAATATTTCTGGCAAAACAAATAGTATCTTAATTTAAACAAACTGAAAATGTACTTATTTAATACTCCTAGTTTACTCTTTATATTTATCAACCAACTAGCTGCAGTGCCCGTACGATTTTTGTAATGCATATTTTTGCTGTAACGTAAATTGATAAGTGAGATATTTAAGTTTTAAGTAGAATACAAAATCATTTCATTTTTCTAAACTACTCTTTTGTATATATTTTTGATGTTAAGTAAATAATAAGGGACAGGGCCGGCGCTAGGATTTGCGAGGCCATGTGCGAGAAGAGCCGCGGGGCCTGCTGTTCAGATCCAAGTGAGGAGCAAAAAAAAAAAAGGTCCTTATCTCCATGCGCGGGGCCTATTGTTGAACCGCGGGGTCTGCTGTTCAGATCCAAGTGAGGAGCAAAAAAAAAAGGTCCTTATCTCCATGCGCGGGGCCTATTGTTGAACCGCGGGGTCTGCTGTTCAGATCCAAGTGAGGAGCAAAAAAAAATAAAAAAGGTCCTCATCTCCATGCGCGGGGCCTGCTGTTGACCGCGAGGCAAAATTTGTGTCTTTTAATAGGATACTTTTCGCAAACCGCGGGGCCGGGTTCTGGGAACGCACTGAACCCGCCTTCCGCCGGCCCTGATAAGGGAGATACTTTGTTTACAGGTAGCTCTCTCCGTAGCTCCCCAAATATATATCTTATTAAACAGGATTAAACAGAAAGGAATGGTTTATTTTCTCATATTTATTTTTGCTGTTAAGTAAATGATAAATGAGATATTTCAACCTTATAAGTAACCTTGCCCCCTTAAGCAGTGTTTCTCAACCAAAAACGTATCGCGGACCAGTAAAATATATAATTTTCTAATGCGGACCACTAATAATAATTGTTGGTTCATTTTTTGCAATAAAAAATATTTTTAATGTGCTACTAAATACATTTATTTTATTTGTAGATAATCACAGAAAGTTTATAGAAAATAAAGAAATTATAAATTATTTACATAAAAAATGTGCATAAAAAATAAACCGCAAAAAAAACAAATTTTTCGTGAACTACTAAAATTTTTCTGCGGGTCACCTGTTGAGAAACACTGCCCTAAACAATATTATTAAAAACTGCGTTGAAGAGAAAAAAATGTTTTTTAACATACATTTTTGATGTAAAGTAAATAAGTGTGATATTTCAAGATTTTAGATTTAAGGGGTACCCCCGTAACTCCCCAAATATTCACTAAATTGAAAAGTATGTACAACAAAAAATATTTGTTTTCTTATTATACACAATTTTTGTTATGTACATTTTTGCTGTTAAGTCAATAATAAGGGAGATATTTTAAAAGTTTAGCTTTTGGTGTCCCCCTTAACTCCCCAAATATTCATCTAAATAAAAAACAGCATAGAAATATAAGATTTATTTCTATGCTATAAACTATTTTTATCATATATGATTTTGCTGTGAAGTCATTAATAAGGGAGATATATGTAGATTTTAGTTTTAGGGTGTCCTCCCGTAATTCCTCAAATATGCATCTAACTGAAAAAATGCAGTGAATAAAAAAGATTAAAGGGGTGTCAATAACCGTCGATGTTTATTTATCTCTAAAAAAGATTTATTTTCTTACTATAAACAATTTTTGTTACATATAATTTTCTGTTAAGTCAATAATAAGGGAGATAGTCGGAAATTGTCTTATAATCATCTGAAACTTATAGAAATCAAATATAAGGCCGAAAAAAAATACATAGCCTCCAATTTTATTAATATATACATATTTATTTAATTAAAACATTTTTGGTCCCATTCAAATTAATGGTGAAGGGAGAATCCGTAAGAACAAAGATATTCGAGAACTGCACTCAAGAAGTATATCACAAGAACTCAGAGGCAGACGATTACAGTGGATAGGACACGTTATGAGGATGAGGGAGGACAGAATAGTTAGGAAGATATGGGAAAGAAGATTGACTACCCGTCGACCAGTGGGAAGACCTCGCAAGAGATGGAGTCAGCTAACCGATGGTCTAACAAGTATTGGTATACAGAGTACTTGGCAAGACCTGACAATGAATAGATCGAGATGGAGGACTTATGTGAGTGAAGCCAAAAGTCAACCTGACTGATAGTGCCCAAAGAAGAAGAAGAAAACATTTTAAAAGTACTATCATTGAAAAAACGGGACAAATGCCTGTGCCCAATGGTCTGCTGGGAATACCGGGACTTTGAAGTTTAAAACTATACTTGTCCCGTTTAAAACGGGACGTCTAGTCACATTAATTGTCACATTTTAAATTTATTTTCCCAAATTATTTGAAACTGTAAACATTATAATCTAATCATATATATATGGTTATTTTTATCAAAATATCGTATATTTTTGTCAATTTTTTTATCAATTTTTGATATCTTATAAAAAGCAAAAACCTCAGATAAAGATTCAGGGAAATAAATTTCTAGAAAAACAACTAGAAAAACCCGTTGACAAATAATTCAAAACATTTAATGGAATTCTATTTATACATATTTAAGTATCGAGATGGGGGGCGTACATACTTTGGTGATTAGTGATTTTAAGGAGAATTGCAGTTTCAATGAAAATATCAATGAATTTACATTATTATTTTTTATTGTAATGAAAGAGTATTATTTAAAATTATATTTTTTATTGCCGGTTTCTTCAAATCCGTATAAAAAATTGATGTGAAGTGTGAATATTCACACATTTCAGGGTTTCGCAGGTATATAAAAAGTGAAGGCGGTATGCTGAGTGTGTAGGACAAATTTTACTTTGTAGTAATCACGACAAAATGAACGATATTTTTCAAATAATTTATCGTCTGTTAATCATATAATAAGACTGGTTATTAAATTTACGCTCATAAAAATTAAATACAACATTTGTCAAAATATAACTAGAATTTTGACAAAATAATTTCAACATAATAAAAATGCAAAAAAAAAACAGAAAAAATAAAATTCACTCCGTACTCGAACTCGAAACCCTTCGTTTTCCAGCCAGTTTAAGAGTGCTCTAACGCATGTAGCCATCGCACGCCATGCATGTGAGTGTCTTACATTGTTATAACTTTTGTACTTTGTGAACCAAAACCCACAAAATATGCGTTATTTTCCAAAAACATAATCTGATCAAAAATTCCTGTTGTACTATTTCGGTTCACACCAATATACATTACTTAGAATTTTTTTAGATTTTTAGTTTAAACCATCTGGGCTACAGGGTGTGGGACAACATTTTTTTTGCATATTTTTGGCAAAAATCGAATCAAAATAATTTATTTTGCAAAAATAAAAATTTGATCGTTAATCCACGTACTAAGGGCTTTCATTTGATACCCTACTCCTATGTGCGGGTCAAAGAGTTGTATAAGCATGCCAAATTTCAACTCTCTAGGTTTAGCCGTTTGGCTACAATTTTTACCGAACAGACAGACAGACAGACAGACAGACAGACAGACGACAAAATGACGGTATAAGGGTTTTTTGGTCATACCTACAAAACCCTAAAAATGGGCATCTGTTCCATATTCTCAAATATTTTACTCTTCGTAAAATCGTAATAATATAATTAGTAAGTGTCTGTATGTAGTGTCGGTAACATTGTGACGTCAATTTTTCCTAAGGTTCTCGTGATTGGCTAACTGGGGACACCCTGTCTCTTGATTGGCTGACAGGCAGGGCTACCGAGAGGACGTCTGGGGCCCCGGGGAGAATCGTCTATTAAGCTAGAAACACAATCTGGAGTTTCGTTACACATATGCCTGTCGACATCCAATATCTAGACCAGTGGTTTCAACCTTCTTACATCTGCGCAACCCTACAGTTTAAAAGCTGTTTCTTTGGAATCCCTAAGCAAAAAGCCACAATAGGCTGTATTTTTTTAATTTAAAGGTCAAACGTTTTAAAATAATAATTTAGATGTTTATTATTGAATTTAGTCTTGATAAAAATTTATATTTTATAGCTGATTATATTTCTATATTTTTTAAATGTGGGTATACTATTTTACTTTTTAAATGATGCAATACCTACAGGCTATTCTAAACGATTAGGTAGAACTAAAATGCAATGAAAAGGAGATTTTATAATGACAATCAATTTAATCTAGAATTTGCAATGTGAGTATGATTTACAAAGCTTAAACAAAATGACCAAAAGTCCGAATTACCAGTAAAAATTACTAGATTTCAAAATCTAGTTCCGCCTAAACGTTTGGAATAGCCTATACCTAATATAATTTTTAATGCAAATTATAAATAAAAATTGATTCGAATAATTAACGATATGCTGTTTTGAATCTTATTTATTTATTATAAACATTTATTAACAATCATTATAAACAAAGTAATATAGTAATTTATAAACATAAAATTAAATAATACAGTAATAAAGTACATATTTACTGATGACAAAAATTGTGATTAAGTAATTTGTAGCACCCTCAGAGTTAAAGTTATTCAGTTTTCAAAATTTACCAAAAACATTGAATCTAAGCAAAGTGATTGATCGACCGCTATCACAAAGTACTTGTTTAATTTACGCTTCTTTATCAGAAAATGTCTTAAATAAAAGTTGTTAGTTATTGCTTTTATAGCAACTTTTGTTAAATAATTTTTTTCGAAATATTTCTCTGTTGTGAAATATTTGCAAAAATCTTAAACTCGACACGAGTTAACTCCCATTTCTAGTTACCCGATTTTTACCAAAAGTTGAGCAACTCGTGCCATTGATGTCAAAAGCTTAAATATGAAGTTTCATAAAAATCCTTTTAGCCGAATTTGCTCTGCACGTGTACACAAACCGACAGATAGACAGACAGACAGACAGACAGACAGACAGACAGACAGACAGACAGACAGACAGACATCATGCTAAAAATAGTCAAAACGTTATATAGGAACCTCGATTCGTGGAGATCCATTGAAATCTCGACAAAATCGGTATGATCACAATACCTCCCTTATATATGTTGGCGGTTGGTAAAAAACAGAATAAAACCATTTAATTAAAGTTGCGGAACCCCTGAAGACGTTCCACGGAACCCCAAGGTTGCGCGGAACACAGGTTGAATCCCACTGACCTAGTAGATTAGTGAAAAACTTTTTCAATCGTGTTAATGTGAATTCGCGTAAATGGAGAGATGCACCTGGAGTGCTCTCTTGAGGTACACGATTAAAAGCGCCCTTTCATGAGATATTTGTCAAACAGTAACAAGATTATAAATAAATAAAATTAATTAAAGGAACATATTTGAGACCTTTCACTTATTTTAATATTTTCAATAAAAAAATTCAACGTGTAAAAGTGTTTGGAGTGTGGTTTCATTCATACATCATCGTTCAGCCGGAGGGGCAATCCACTCTACGCTATCTTATAGTTTATAAATAGAAATAGAAGAATACGACCTTCTCGATAAGTATACAACCGGTTTTTCATGATAGTGGCTTTTAATATGTTGCTATAAGTTACAAATTCTTTAGTATTTTCACTGGAAAACGAAAGCTGAATGTCTTTACCAAATGGATGAGATGAAGATTGAATTCTGTTTTACGAATTATTATAGAAAGTTTGGATTTATGAGTTTTTTTAATTGACTTTGACAATATTTATATGAGAAAACAATAGGTAGTCATTAAAGTCTATTATTTTATCCTTCTGGGATTTTATGACTATTTCTATTACCAACGTTTTGTTTTTATTACTCCCTCTGGTACTTTTAGACCGTTCGGTATAGACTTTTAGATTAATTGAAACTTGTCAAGAAGACATTGAAGTTGTAACAAACTAAAATATCTTAAGGATCTAGCCTATATTTTGAGAATTTTATAATGCTTTTATACCTGAGCATACAATGTATTTTGCAATAACTTTTTGAACAATAGAGATTAAAGACTCTAAGCTTACTGCTACCAGAAAGGCAGCTGTTTTTTTGACTCCCACAATAGTTGCATTACATTCATTCTTCATTTATATTACTAGAAATTGTGCTCGAGTTTTTTTAAAATTTATATCATTAAAACCCCTGTGAGTTCACATTGTTATGTGGTAAAATAATTGCCTACGGAGCACAGAAAAGCAGGTTTAAATCCCGGAAAATACAACAGTTTCATCTTCTACCATTCTTGAGTATTTCATGCTTACCCAGCAAAAAAATCATGTGTAAAAGTTCATTCTCAGTTTGGTTTAAATTTGAGTGTTTAAATATTCATTTAAAACAAGTAAAAAGTTCACTATTTTTAACCTAATCACCGCGTAAATCATCATTTATTATTTTTATAAAATATTTAGTTTATGAAGTTAATTTAGAACATATAATTAAATATAAACTTAGCACAATTAAACAATATGTATAAATTGGTTTACTGTAACCAAATTGTTGTCTGCCATCTGAACCTAAATTTTTTTAAGTTGGCAATGAAAAGTAATAAGAGATGGAAGGTATAAAATATATCACTGTCTCTTATTTTTTTCTCCCACTATATTCTGTAGTAGCAAAAGTTGAAATGACGTCAGAGTTGGATAGTATTGAAAAAAGTATAATGTAGAATGGACTTTATAGAATAACAAAATATTGTAAAGCGTGGTTAAATTTTTATAACTTCGACCTTGAAGTTAATTTTTTAAGATACAGAATAGACCGTATTTGCGTCCACCACCCATAGATTTATTTTAATGACGTTAAAATGAAATATTTGTGTATTTTGACATTTAGGTAATTTAGCAAAGCATTATAAATATGTATTTATATATGAATGTTAATGAGGGTAAACGCATTGGTTAGAAATTCATTTCCGGTTTGAAGTTAATGACATTTAGCAATGTTCAAGGCCATTGAACAGTTTTACGGACAGCACATTGAACGAATTCAAAAACAAAACTGTGGCCAATTAAAGTTGTCGACAATAGCATTTATGTACATGCCAATTTGTTCATGTCCATGAAAACTGAACGCACTCTAAAAGCCCCATTCATGATTTCATATAAAGCATTCGTATAGAACCTTCACGGAATACAAGAAACATTGTCAATTTAAAAAAAAAACATACATTAAGGAAAATTTAGAAAATGTCAATAATATTTCAAGGTACAACAGTCCCCCCCTACAGAGCCGCAGTAAGGGGGGCGGAGGGGGCGACGGCCCCTAGCGCACTAAGGAAAAGGGCGCTGACGGGCTTGCTAAGGGGCGCCATTGCGCGAAGATGAGGACCTTTTTTGTTTTTGCTCGTCACTTGGGTTTTGGGAGGTGAGGACCTTTTTTTTTGCTCGTCACTTAAATTTTGAGGGGTAAGAACCTTGTTTTTATTTATCAAGGGTGCCAAAACACGGTCCTGCCCTTAGCGCAAGTTTTCCTTATTGCCCCCCTATATAGTATAATAGGGCTATGCCTATCACATCAATGCATTCATGTATATATGTATTTTGTTTATAAAGATTGATAAAATTGTAACTGTAAACAATAAAAATTAATAATATATACTACGACGTGTGTAAATTAAGTAACCGGACTGATTTTTTATTCGAATAGAATAAAAATACAATTCAATATTTTCTCCCTCAAAATAACTTCCTTGGAAAGCCACACAGCGCTGTAGACGGTTCTTCCAATCCTCATAGCAGTGCTGGAACTCCGATACTGGAATAACTTTCAGCTGGTCGGTTACGGATGTTTGAATGTTTTCGAGTGTCCCAATAAAACGTCCCTTGAGGTGATTTTTCAATCTTGGGAAGAGGAAAAAGTCACAAGGACTCAAGTCAGGCGAATAAGGAGGCTGAGGAGCCACAGGAATGTTTTTACTGGCCAAAAACTCGTTTATTGAAATTGCTTTTTGAAACCATTTTTGCGCAGATTTTTCTCATCGCCAATTCACTGGTTAAAATCTGATGAACGGTAGTGTGAGTCAAATTCAACTCTTCCCCGATCATTCTGACTGTCAACCGACAATCTGAACGCACAAGATCCCAGATTCTGTCGAAATTTTCATCGGTTTTTGAAGATGAAGGCTTTCCGCTGCGTGATTCATCTTCAATCAACTCTCTTCCTTCTGAAAATGCCTTAAACCACCAAAAAACCTGGGTCCTTGACAAAACACTGTTTCCGTAGGCCTGCTGAAGTTTTGCAAAAGTTTCCTTTGCACTGTACCTAAGTCTGAAGCAAAACCAGATAGCACACCGTTGCTCGAAATGAACATCACTCATTTTTAGAACGCACTAGAAAAAACTGTTTCACGAAAAAAATCGCTACGGACAACGAAATTACTCTAGCGAATTCAAACTCGTACTGAAGGAGTATCACATCTTTACCTGCCATTCCTAGAATTCCCGCGTTCCAAATGTTGCCATATCAAACGCTATGTTGCCAGTCCGGTTACTTAATTTACTCACCACGTATATGTATTTTGTTTAAGAAGGTTAAATGAAAATATAAACTATATTCCATTTGTGTCAGTAGCCATTGTTTGTTTATCACTGGCTGACGAGTGAAACAATGGGCGATTCTCAAATGGCGGCTACATATGCGCGAATAGCAACGCGAACTGATAGCGCGGGTGCACTTCTCCAGTCCGTATTCACTTGATTTAACCCCTAACGACTTTTTTTTTGTTCTCCAATGTCAAACAATAAATGCGTGGACAGCGATTTTCTGCACCTCAAGAAGCTGTTGAAGACTTCGAAAACCTTGTTTTTGAGATACCAAGCTTCAGAGTGGAAAAAATCTTTCGTGAATTGGTTTGAACGCATGCAAAAGTTCGCATCTTAAAGGCGAATATTTTGGAAAGCAATAAAACAGTTTGTTACGAAAAAAAAAAAATTTTTTTTAGGAATGACAAAGATTCGTTAAACTTTCGCAAGTATTTAAAAAAGGAAATATTTATTAGATTTGGACAGCATACCAACAAAGTACAATTTAAAAAATGTTACAAATCACGTGTAAATTTATGTTGGTAATATTTCTTTTTCAGTGGTCTACAAATAAACAAGGAATTCTAAATGTCGTGTACCTATTTTTACTGTTTTGGTTAGTTAGCATCAACAGCATAACACGGTGCACAAAAAAATAACCACTATTTATTTTTAGAACTTTTTAAAAAGACTATAAATTCACATTTTTGGTACTTCATATTTTTAAGATAATAGCATTTTTTCTTGGAAATGGATGCATGAAAATGAGAAGACACTTTTTATCTCATTAATTTTGCTCACAAAAAGTTAAGACTTCCCGTAAAATTTTTTGTCAAGGAAGAGTAAGATACATTTAAAATTTTACATCAAAAAAGGTCGTTTTTACATGAATATTACAAATAATTTTCCGTGGTTTACATTACAGACACTTGATAGAAAAAGAAGCACATCTTAAGCTTTTCAAATTGGCAGCACACGGCTGCTCCCAGTGGCGGCCTGGCAAACTAGTAGAAATCGCGGGAATTTTAAATAAAATAACATTGGGGAACATAAAATTAAAATAAACATTTTAAATTTCTATGTCAGTCTGGAAATATTTTATTTATGTATAAAGTGCATATAGAGATGCACTATAACAGTGGACAATGGAATTGTTAATTTTAAAAATCAAATATATTTCAGGTATTTAACATAAAACTTTAAAATGTTTATTTTAATTTAACTTTTGCATTTTTAACTATACTTTTTTAAATTATAATATTGATAGGGAAAATGATTTTTACGCTTTTGTAGGTATGACCACCAAAAAACCTTTATAACGTCACTCGTGTGCCTGTCTGTCTGTCTGTCATAATTGTAACGGAGTGGCCGAGCGCATTAAGTCGTGCAGTTTGGGCTGGTGAAAACAGTCTGCATTGTGCGGTCGGTAGTTCGATTCTTCGTTGGTGTTATTCAGGCGAGAATAATATATTTACATTACTCCCATTTCACAATCATTCACCCTTCATCCAGGTGTAGGAGCTCGCCCTCTGGCATCGGCGATTAGCCTCGTTGCAGAAATAGGCCGATGTAAAATAAATAAATAAATAAAATCTGTCATGATTATACAAATTTGTGATCCACATATAGGAAAATACTGAGAGTTCAAGAAAATCCTGAGATAAATATAAACAAATAGGTAGATATTAATATAAAAATAAATATTAATGCGTTTATCAACAAGCAAATTTTTATTTTTGAAAATTCTTTTTTATGGGACTTTTGCCAAAAATATGTCAAAAAACTTTTGTGACGGGTTGATCTAGAAATCCAAAAAAAGTTTTTGATCATATTAGTTTTTCGAAAAATGCCGATTTTCTTGTGTCGAAAAAAAAAATTGTGTGGAATCAAAAGAAAGCTCTTAGATTAGATTATATGTAGATTAAGAAACAAAAGGTAATTTTTTAAAATTCGTTTCTATTAAAAATGTGCTAAAAAAGTTCTTGTCCCGCCGGCTTTTACCCAAAGGGGTTAAACTAAAAATCGGAAAAAATTATAGGCAATGTATATTGATTTGAGCCGGAAACGTACGAGACGAATTTTTGATTAGATTTCGTTTTAGAAAAATTTTGCAGTTTTTATGTTTTTGACAAAATTAATTATTTTTTAATTCATGTGTAAATTATGGCTGATAATATTATGGATTTTTTGCATTTATGGCTATCAGAGCGAGGCTCTTTTTTGAAATTAAATATATAATAAACAAAGAGGAATAAATCATTTATAATAATGATATACTTATAAAACAAATAACACATAGTTAAATGTGAGAAATACGTTTCTGAAATTAAAAAAGTCGTTTATCAATATATTTCTTATTAATCTAATGAAGACTTGAATACGAAGCAAATGCAGAAAAAACGCTGGATTATTGGCAAATTATTTAAATTTTGTTTAAAAAAATTGATACTCTTAGAACTCAAGTAACGAATAAAAGTGATTATAAAAAAACTGTTGATTTTGATGTGATTATAGAACAAATATTCCTAGACATCTAGTATAGGGCGGCCTTACGTCCCGGTACACCGGGACATGTCCCGGTTTTGAGGTTTGTGTCCCAGTGTCCCGGTCCAAGAGTCATTTGTCCCGGTCGATTTAAAATTTATGCATATTAAAAAATTATTTTTCGATAATTAAAATTATATGTGTTTTAAATTATAAAATGTCATGCATTGAATTCTATAATTATATAAAAGGGGGAAAAGAACTGCTCCAAAAAACAAAAACATCGGAGAAATATGATTGGGTAAAGAAGACCGATGATAAAGAAGCCACCGAAGTCGGGGAAGGGGGAGAGTAAAGGCAAGAGAAGAATGGAATGTAAGGTTCTATTTGGTTTTATTAAATTGAATCGCCCAGTAATTTATATTATATTATTTTAGATTTGATAAAGACACATCCACAAAAAAAACATCAAATTTTTCCAGTCGAACTGAGTGTTCCAAAATGATTCACCATTGATCCCAACGTTTTGCTCTTGGAATACCTATTATCAATCTCTACTTTAATTATTTTTTTTGTCTTTAAATTTTTTTAAAATATTGTGCAATTTTTTATAATAAAGGTATTATTGTCGATAAAAGTTTTTTTTAAGTTGTTTTGGGGGGGGGGGGGGGTGTCCCGGTCGGTAGTACGACAATTATGGCAGCCCTAATCTAGTATTATGTTGACTTACACTTATTAAAATGCCGACAAAATCCTGAAATGTGTGAAAATTTACCCTTCATATCATTTTTTTATTATATATGATGTTTGGCTCGTTAGTCCTAAAATGTATGGACCCTTATCCATCTGTTTAAAAACTTAGTTACAAGGCAGTGACATTCCAATATTTCATCTCTCGCAATCAATATTTAAACTCATTCGCAAAATAACTAGCTTTTCCAATCGAGTCATTTAATCAATTCCGGCATTACTACATGTTTGCCGGAATTCTATTTGAGGTGACCAGACAAAATGAAGGCCTTTGGCGATACTTTTTGATCAACACCAAAGCAATTTAACCTAATTGGAACATCGTACTGAATTGTTTTCCAAATCACATTATTGGTTAACCAGATTTATTAGATGTTAATAACCCCATTAATATTACAATTATTATAGGTTTACACGTGTCACGTGTTTTAAAATATACAATTATGGTTGAAAAGAGTAGAATAAAACGTGAAATACAATCGGACATGTTGGTAGTCATTTCGATGTAAAATAATTTAATTAATTACACGTAAATGGAATTATGACATATGAAATGTGAAATAGAAACGTTTTGTGTGGTAAAATTTCATTTTATAGGATTATAGAAATTCAAATGGAACAGAATAATAATAAAAATTATATTGTAAATATTACTACATTTATATACATTTCAAAAATATATTTAAATTGCAAACATTATTACAGAAAATGTAGCTGAGGTGTGAATTTTCACATTTTTCAGGATTTTCTATCTCGTAAGTGAGGGAGACCTGTTTGAGAACTATAGTGCAGAAGCTACGTTAATTATACCATATCATCAACAGGCGCGCACCCAGGAGAAGTGGACCAATGTTTACATTTGTCTATATTCTATTTTTAAGAACGAAGCA